>JAVJIX010000064.1:3798333-5192500 GCA_036785185.1 Paratrypauchen microcephalus | reverse complement strand
GAGGTTGGGAGAGCAGCAAAACATGAACTCACGCACCTCAAGTGTTCAAAGTCACTCGAATGGAAGGACAAAGTACTTAAAGAAACTGTAGGCTGTGCTGTTATTGTTTTAAAAAGGTAGCAGCTGAAAAGTGCGCTGGCAGTGCCTTAACCTGCAGATAGAGGACACATACAGCTCTGGAAAAAAATAAGAGACCACTGCAAAATTATCAGTTTTTCTGATTTTACTATTTATAGATATGTGTTAGGGCAAAAGGTCTTTAAACTACTGACAACATTTCCCCCAAATTCCAAATAAAAATATTATCATTTAGAGCATTTCTTTGCAGAAAATTACAAATGGTCAAAATAACAAAAAAGATACATGTTTTCAGACCTCAAACAATGCAAAGAAACAATATCAAATTAATTTTAAAACAACATAATACTAATGTTTACACTTAAGAAGAGTTCAGAAATCAATATTTGGTGCAATAACCCTTATTTTTAATCACAGCTTTCATGCATCTTGGCATGCTCTCCACAGAACACTTTGGTCAGAACACTCTCTCTGTGAGGGCCACTAACATCTGGAACAGTCTTCCTCTGCACATACAGGAAGAAGAAGAAGAAGAAGAAGAAGAAGTGACTTTATTGATCTCACACTGGAGAAATTCTTCTCTGCATTTTAACCCATCCTATATATATATACATATATTAGGAGCAGTGGGCAGCACACACATTAGGGCGCCCGGGGACCATCTCCATGATCTTCTTGCTTCAGCTTGGTCAGGACCTAAGCTGGTACCTATGGTGCATGTTTTGGGTTGGTGGGGGAAACCGGAGTGCCCGGAGGAAACCCACCCAGACACGGGGAGAACATGCAAACTCCACACAGAAAGGCTCGGGCGACCCGGGGATCAAACCCAGACCATGCATGCAAACCCAGACCATGCAGGAGAGCCCTACACTGATCACTTTTAAAACACAACTGAAACTATGGCTGAAAATCAACCAGTCATGTGACCTACTAGACTTTTGTTTGTGCTGCTTGTATTGTATGTTGTATTTTTATGTATTTGCCTGCTTAGGGACTACGAATGAGCTTTGTAGCTAAAATTCGGCATATTTACATTTGTTTTATACTTATGTTCATTAATGTGCATTGTCCCTATCAAATAAATAAATAAATAAATACATAAATAAATAAATACAAGTCTTTCACATTGTTCTTGGGTGACGTTATTCCACTCCTGGTGCAAGAACTGAGTAGTTCAGCTTTGTGTTTGTGTTGGAATTCAACAGATGCTGGAATGGAATGGCTGTAATACATGTAGAGATGCTGATTTCAGAAAAAAATGCAGTGGTCTCTTATTTTTTTCCAGAGCTGTACACCGTTTCTGCAGCTCAGTCACTGAGTTGCAGAGGCTGCAGTAGCACTGATTCATGATTGGCTGTAGGTGCTGCGGACGATTCAGATCAGAGTCCTTTTAGGTTATTCCGGCGGCAGTAGCTCAGTTGGTAAAGCGTTTGTCCACTGATCCAAAAGTTGGCAGTACAAATCCCCCTCTTGACGTAAGAAACATCAGTGCTTGAGCGGTCAGATCCACTGACCCACAGGTTGGCGGTATGATTCCAGCTCCCACAGATGAATGCTGCCGTTGTGTCCTTGAGCAAGACACTTAACCCACCTTGCCCCCAGTGTCTGCGTACTGGTGTGTGAATGTGTGTGTGTGTTACTTGTTGTAAAGCGCTTTGGGTGCCTTGAAAGGTGGAAAAGTGCTGTATAAAGATGTGACTATTTCCCAAGTCATATGAGACTCATTCTGCTTTCTGATTTGGTAATTGTCTTGTGAACCAAAATACCATGTCATTTTTGTAATTAAGAATACAACAACATTACACTTTTTTGTCGGAACACGAATAGTTATGTTCGTGAAATTTGACATAAAACTCTGCACGCCCTCCCTATAGTTACACAGTGCAGTAGTATTGTAAGTCAGTAGTTTTAAAGTCCTATATTACAAAAAAATTGTGATTTTTGTGAGCTTTAAGTCATGTTATAATGTTTCCTCCTCAAAAACATACCTAGCGTTGTTTTGTTTCACACGTTTGAGTAAATCTTTATTATTAGCCCGTTGTCTCGGGTGCTGGTCCACTTTGTGAAGTCATGAAGCACTAGTTTTCAAGTTTCCTTTTGTTCATTAGAGGTTGGCAATTCCAGGGCTGAAATCTTCCAAATGATTCTAGTGAATATGTGTGGAGTTTAAAAACACAGTGTTGCACTTCTTGTATTACCACATGAAAGTTTTTCATTTTAGAGAAGAATTCAGCCTAAATATGCAGGATTTGTTGTGTTAAACATGTGTGAATGAAGGGAGAAATTCAATTTGTCAACTGGACAAAGTTTATTTGGTCGAAAACGTTTCGTAGCTCATCCGCGCTGCTTCGTCAGTTCTGGTTAGAGTGCTGGTTAGACACTGCTTATATCTAGCTGCAGGGAGGGCTAGACCACCTAGTCCACCCAAAGGACAAAACACTGAGCCACAAACAAAGCAATGTGGTCTACTCCATTCAGTGTAGTGAAGACTGTAGTGAGCGCTACACTGGAGAAACAAAACAGACACTTCACAAGAGGATGTACCAACACAGGCGGGCTTGCCAGAGTGGACCTTCATCTGCCGTATATCTCCACCTAGAGGCCACGGGCCACTCCTTTGAGGACAGTGAGGTTCAGATCTTAGCCAGGGACAAGAACTGGTTTGAGAGGGGAGTTAAAGAAGCGATTTTTGTCAAAAAAAAAGAGAATCCTTCTTTTAACAGAAATGGTGGCGTCAGACATAACTCGTCTCCCATTTATAATTCCATTCTCAAACCGAAGTCAAAACAGACAAAGGAAACAATAGGGCAGCCAGGTCAGGGCCTGAGGTGAGAAAACAGTCGTTAGGGGTTGAATGGGTATGCTAAACTAGACGCCAGAGAAATTGGAAAAACAAAAGACAGAAACTCAAAAACAAATAGGTGAGATAGTTTCAGAATAATTTCAGTATAGTGAGCTCCTCCCTGCAGCTAGATATAAGCAGTGTCTAACCAGCACTCTAACCAGAACTGACGAAGCAGCGCGGATGAGCTGCGAAACGTTTTCCACCAAATAAACTTCGTCCAGCTGACAAATTGAATTTCTCCTTTTACCATGGATTCTACCTGGACGACTGAGGGATTCTTCACGCATGTGTGAGTGACACAAAACACAACTCTAGGTATGAGTGTGATGAGGAAACAACATTATAACATCTGAAAATAGAATAATATGGGTCCTTAGGAAAGAATAATGCAAAATACAAGAAGAAGTGGACCAGTCCCGTTGACAGATGATATGAAAGCAGTGGTGGAGACAGGGACAGGGCAGGAAACTCATCCATGTGTCTGTACTGAGAGCTCCCCTCCAGTATTGTGTAGTAACAGCAGTAAACAGCAATATATGCATTTTTTCTGAAATCAGCATCTCTACATGTATTACAGCCATTCCATTCCAGCGTCTGTTGAATTCCAACACAAACACAAAGCTGAGCTACTTCAGTTCTTGCACCAGGAGTGGAATAAAGTCACCCAAGAACAATGTGAAAGACTTGTGGAGAGCATGCCAAGACGCATGAAAGCTGTGATTAAAAATAATAATAAAAAAAAAATATATAATACATTTTATTTAAAAGTGCCTTTCAAGACACCCAAAGACATTGTACAAAACAAAGTTAAAACATAAAAATACTTAAAATACAAAGATAAAAACAGAGATACAAAACTGGAAGATGGTGAAAGTGACTGTTATGTGGTGTAGGATTGTCTGAACAGGTGTGTTTTGAGTCTGGATTTTGAAAAGAGGAAGAGAGTGAATATTGCGGAGGTCAGGAGGGAGAGAGTTCCAGAGCAGGGGAGCAGAGCGGCTGAAGGCTCTGCCCCCCATGGTGACGAGATGGACAGAGGGGACAGAGAGCTGGAGAGAGGAGGAGGAGCGGAGGGAGCGAGAAGAAATGGAGAGGTGGAGGAGGTCAGTGATGTAAGGTGGGGCCAGGTTATGGATCGCTTTGAAGGTGGTTAGGATAATTTTAAAGATAATTCTTTGTTTTATGGGAAGCCAGTGTAGTTGTTGGAGGATGGGGATCCTGGTGATGATGCGGGCAGCAGAATTTTGGAGAAGCTGCAGTTTCTGGAGGGATTTGTTGGGGAGACCATAGAGGAGGGAGTTGCAATAGTCAATCCGGGAAGTAACAAGGCTGTGAACGAGTATGGCAGTGGTGTGAGGAGTGAGAGAGGAGCGGAGACGAGAGATATTGCGGAGGTGAAAGTAGGTGGGTGATGTTATTACCGTAATATGGGATTGGAAAGAAAGTGTGCTGTCAAGGATGACACCCAGACTCTTGACCTGAGGGGAAGGAAGGACAGTGGAATCATGGATAGATATAGAGAAACGGCTAGATTTGGAGATAGTGGAGGGGGTGCCTACTAGGAGGAAATAAGAGTTATTGCACCAAATATTGATTTCTGAACTCTTCTTAAGTGTAAACATTAGTATTATGTTGTTTTAAAATGAATTTGATCTTTTTTCTTTGCATTGTTTGAGGTCTGAAAACATGTTTTTTTTGTGTGTGTGTTATTTTGACCATTTGTCATTTTCTGCAAATAAATGCTCTAAACGATAATATTTTTATTTGCAATTTGGGGGAAATGTGGTCAGTAGTTTATAGACTCAAACAAAAATGTTCCTTTTGCCCAAACACATACCTATAAATAGTAAAATCAGAAAAACTGATCATTTTGCAGTGGTCTCTTATTATTATTTTCCCCAGAGCTGTAGTATCTGAGCTGTGATCAGTGGAGGAGGCCCAGGTTTGCCTTGGACCAAAACCAGCGGACCCTTATGACACCCTGCGTGGAGAGTATGGGGTGAGTAATGGATGGTACGAGGGGAAACCAGAGGGGGGGCAGTTTGAAGAAAGAGCCCCAAAAGACACCTGTCTCATATAAGCTAATAAAAGGTGGTGAAAGAACGATAAGTCAACACCGTCAGACAAAAGGAGCAGGTAGAAATATGAAGAAATACGTCTAAAGAAATTGGAGCTAGACTGATAAATAGGCTACGTAACAAAGAATTACATTGTGAGGGTAAAGTGATAAAAATACATGTGTCCTTTTTAGATGCTAAAGGCAAATTACAGTAAAAATAATCTAATAATAAAAAGACTTATTAGTATATATCCTGGTGGTGGTATTTGTGCTACAAAATGGCGTCAGTTTGCCAGTTTAGAGTCAAGAATGGCTTTACTTGCAAGACGTTTAATACAGCTTACCTGGAAGAAGGCAGCCCCATCATCTTTCAGGCGTTAGGTGGAAGAAGTTCTTGAACACTTAAGACACTGTAAATGGATCAATTCAAAACTATTATAAAACCTGGCAGCCATTCATACTCTATTTCACTCTAAAGCCCCCTTAAATCTCCCTTTCTAAATTTAATTTAATTCTTTAAATTTTTAAGAATTTTTATATTTATTTATTTATTTGTTTTATTTTATTTATTTGGCCTGCTGTCCTGTTGTTTTCTGTGTAATTGTCTATGTATATTTAAATATTTAAAAATCAATAAAAAGAATTGAATAATAATAATAATAATAATAATAATAATAATAAGAATGGCCTTACTAATGTTGCACATTATCTGTAAATATGTACATAGCACCTAGCCTATATCTTTCATAGTGTATATTCGGTAAAGATTGTTTGTATTTTATTATATATATTTTTTTACATGCTTCTTTTTATCTTATTCATCTATTTTATTTATTTTTTGCTCCTGGCATCCAGTGTGGACAGCAAAGTAAGAATTTCATTGTACAGGGAAACGTGTTTCTTTACTGTGCATATGACACCACTTATACACAGTGGTGGATGAAGTTATATTATTTAAGTAACAAATACAGAGGCGTAAGGTTAAGTAAAAGGTGAAAAAATCTACTTCTAATCTAAATAAAAGTATTAAAGTACCCATTTAAAAGTACTTTTAGAGTAAACGTAAAAGTATTTCACACAGATCTCGATAAATTGATAAATGTATTGATTAAAAATGATACAGATTTTGTTCAGCAGTGTCAATTTTCTTGAATTTTGTGTATTTGTTTTTGTTTGCTGAAAGCTGAAGCTTGAACTCAAAACAAAAGGATGTTTACCACAAACATGACAAAAATAACCCCTCAAATCATGAAAAGTACCGTAAAGTAGTAATAGAAAGTACAGGTACCTGCTCTCAAATGTAATGAAATAAAAGTAAAAAGTGTCCACTGTAAAACTGACTTAAGTACAGACACCCAATAAGTACTTTACTGCTTGTACTTTGTTTCCTTCCGTCATAACATTACATAATCATACCAAACCTCACAGATGCCAGTTAAGGCAACGTAAGTGAAGTGTCTTGCTCAAAGGCGAAAGAAGAAACATTACACACCATGGTAATGACCTACAGCTCTGAAAAAAAATAAGAGACCACTGCCAAATTATCAGGTTTTCTGATTTTACTACTTAGAGGTATGTGTTTGGGCAAAAGGAACATTTGGCCAGGTCCCTCATAAGACTGAAATTAAATTTGATTCAACAGTAACTTCATTGACAAATGGCACAGAAATTCCTTATTTTAATGGAAAATATCATGTGCTTGAAAGATATATTAGTATTTTATTTATTTTTCATAAAAAGAACACCTGTCCCTTGGGATCACTGTCATTTCCACCACAAAATGTAACTTTTAACTTTTTTTTTTTAAACCTTTGTCTACTTGAACCACATCAGTTGTGATGTGACAGGAGCTCATGTTAGCATAGCAGCGTTAGCTCCATGGAAGGAAGGGAAACAAGAACAAAATCAAGGTCAAGTTTTGCAAAACCAAGAGTAGGTTTATTGGTCGTCATTTCCAAACACCTCATATTTCCTTTGAATGTACAAATAATGTGAAAAATACCATTTTATATTGTGTATTTTGAGTACCGTATTTTCCGCACTATAAGGCGCATCGGATTATAAGGCGCAGCTTCAATGAAAGGCCTATTTTAAAACCAGGGCTCTCAAGTCTCACGCTTTGAGAGTGTGACACACGCAATTCGACGTGTTCACACGCTCACAAGCCACACATGGTATTTCTCACGCTGAAATTTTTTTAAGCAATTCAAAACTGTAGCCACTGTTCACAGCGCTTCTGTGCCCAGAAAATCGGTAAGTTAATGCAGGCACCGCGCGTTTTCAGCAAAAAAAGTCACTCGCACACCAGTACTGGAGTTGAGCGATCAGCTGTGAGGCCGACTGCACACAGTTGATCGGCCTGTTCGCCGATCAGCTGATATTTACGTGGCATTTCCAAGAGAATAAGGATCCTTAACTTGCTACGTTAATGCTACGTAAGAAGGAACTCTCGCCTCGGGACACGGGATAAGTTCGGGATATGTCCTTTTCTCCGGAGCTCCGGATTATTAAAGACCGTGACACGTGCATACATGGATACGAGTGACCGCGTTCTTATGGGTGAGTCATATCAGATTATTTCTGCATCTATTTCGGCACTAAACCAGGACTAAACCAGGACTAAACCAGGACTAAACCAGAACTAAACCAGGACTAGACCAGGACTAAACCAGGACCTAGCCAGGACTAAACCAGAACTAAACCAGGACTAAACCAGGACTAAACCAGAACTAAACCAGGACTAAACCAGGACTAAACCAGGACTAGACCAGGACTAAACCAGGACCTAGCCAGGACAAAACCAGGACACACGCTCACACGGCATTTCTCACGCAATACAAGCGCCCGCCGCTCCTCAGGAAAAAAATGTGCTTGTATTGCGTGAGAAATGCCGTGTGAGCGTGTGAACGCGTCGAATTGCGTGTGTCACACTCTCAATGCGTGAGACTTGAGAGCCCTGTATATTATAAGGGGCCTTATAGTGCGGGAAAATATGGTATATTTTATGCTAACCCTAAAACAGAGATTAGCATGCTAATATGTCATGACATTTTAAAAGAAATGCTAAACATTGTCATTTCCACTACAGTCATTTCCACCACTTTATTTATTGTTATTGTTTATTATTCTTTATTTAATATTTGTGTCATTTCATTACAACCACTATCAGTTAATGTTTCTACACATTGTGATGAAGTAGAACAAATCAAAATATTTCTAAAAATATGTGTTGAATTTTCTGAAAAATATCATGACCAAATTTGACTGTAGTTGGAGAATCACCCACAAACCACTGCATTTGAAAGGTTCAGGTTGAGATTTCCTTCCCTACACTGTCCTCTAGTGGAGGAAGAAGGACATTTCATTTATAGTGACTGCTGTGGTTTCTTGCTTTTGTGTTTATTTGGGTCACATAGACGGTTGGTAGGACAAGCCTTTGAAAATGTATTTAAATTGTAAATTGTAATTTAAATATTTTGTTTTGATTCATTTGGGGTATTAGACTAGATGACAGTACTTAAAATTTGCAACATTTGTAAAGGGCCCATATTACGCTATTTTCTGATCTATGTTCTAATTTTTCCTCATCAAAAAATGAAAATTGTGTATTGTTTCATTCATATGTCTAACACTCTCAAACCTGCATATTTAGACACTCCAATCCATCTTGTGATGTCATGTGGTAATACAGGAAGTGCTCCACTGTGTCTTTAAAGGTCCCATGGCATGAAATTTTCACTTTCTGAGGTTTTTAAACGTTAATGTGAGCTCCCCTACCCTGTTTAGGGCCCCCCAATGGCTAAAAGTTGCGAAATGTCTAAACTGAGCATTTGCGATCCTTTTCTGCGTTTGAAAAAAACACAGCTCAAATGGGCGATTCTGGACAAGGCACCTTATTGACGTCAGATCGAAAAAAGAAATGCAAATTCAGTTCCACCACCGTCTGGATCTCCACCTCCTGTCTCTGGAAATCACGCCCAGAGAGTTTGGACTGCGAAGGAGGTACGCAATGCGAAATGCGTTTTTTTATTTGCCTGGAGGCACTTGCGAGTGTTTCTAGGCTCGGAAGTCCTTTACCCAACCCTCTGGACCTCTGAAACAGCAGTGGTTTAATTTTATTTTCTGTGAAAATGTGTTTTTTTTCATTGAAAAGGCTCTCCTTTCCTCCTTCGCGCTTACACACGCGGAAGTGGCCCCCCCCTCCCCCACTCCTCTAACCAATCTGTGTCCTTCTCATTTGCATTCAAGCAACAAGGCCCAGAATGAGTTGTTCAGACAGAGAGATTATGACTCTGACTCTGTACATGTGTCTTTCTCATGCACTAAGTGTTGATTTTGAAGAAGGATTCATTTACAGTATTAGGGAACCATTAAGGAGCCATATAAAAGCATCAAGAAGTACCATGTCATGGGACCTTTAAACTCCATTTACCTTTGCTAGAATTATTTGGATAATTTCAGCCCTGGAATTTCCAATCTCTACTAAAGTAAACTATCACTCAATGATGTCACAATGTGAATCAGAGCATTTTGAGCTTTGGAGACTAGACTAATAATACATTATTACTGAAAGAAACAAAACACAACTATGTTTGTGATGAGGTAACAATGTTATAACATGGCTTAAAGCTCACAAGAGTCAATTTTGCATAATATAGGCCCTTTAACGTTTCTGATTCCAAAATGTCTCATTTTCATTGATGAGGCTGAACTGCTGTAGCTCTAGGGTGACCATTCGTCCGGATTTCGTCCGGACAGTCCGGTTTTAGAGCTGTCTGTCCGGCCGTCTGTCACGTGTCCTCCTTTTTTACGTTTTGTCCTCCTTTCGTTGCATAAATCGTCATAAATCCCCACCCATTATTTACACTTGCTACTCTGCGATGTTCGGCGTTTCCCAATTCAGAAAGTGCACGGTTCGGAGTGTGGTCTCAGTCTGCAGTCGAGGCGGTGCATACTTGCTCAGCCCTGAGTGCAGTCCGTGGACCGCATGGCCATCTGCGAGATGGAACAAGTCCCGCCTCAGCTCAATGAGCCAGGTGGTCTGCTCCTTGTTCCCTTGTTATTCTTTTGCGACTAGTAATACTTGGAATTCCTGTGCGCGACATCCGAAATGCACCCCCCCCCCCTCGCGCGGCTCGCACTTTGCAGATATTTTAAAAAATGACCCCGCGGCTGAATAAAAAGCGGATTCGCTAAAAGCTCTTTCACCCCTGATTTACAGTGCGCTGCATAGGTTTTCTTGTGCGCCGAGAATGTGCGAGGAGTGCACATTCTCAGCGCACATTCTTTGTTTTCCCCGAGGGAAAACAAAAAAAAAAAAACCAAGGTGTCCTCACTTTAGGGCCTTTGTCCTCCATTTTGGACACAAGTGTCCTCCTTTCCTGTTTCATGCCGGTGGTCACCCTATGTAGCTCTCTGTGTATTCAACAGATGAATCAGAGCAGCAGATCATGTGGCTCTACAGGCTACAGCTTTGTAAAATATACAGTAGTCTATTTTACTTATTTTATCTTGTTAACAATATCACTCATTTTATCCTGTAGCTTGTTGTACAGTGATTTCTTGATTCTTAAGTGTAGTAGATTATGTTGTGAATGGCTTTTATTTGTAAAATATTCTTTACAAGTTCAGAATGTTTATTTTTATTTTTATTTTTATCACACATTCAAACAAGACTCTGTACAGAGCCGGTTTATCTGCATGGTTTTAGTTGGACGTAGATGGATTCATAACAGATTTAATCACTCAGATATGTTTCTCTAAGAAAGTACAAATAGATTAAGTAGTCACGCATGTACTGAGACACACAATATTTGCATATTGTGAGTAAAGCTTACAGCACTTGGAGCAGAGCCAAACAGGCAGACAGAGGATCACCGCACCTGAGCATGTGAGTGTTGTTCAAAGAAATAAAAGTAAAACCTCCAAAACATTCTACACACAAGTACATTGTTAATGTCTGAGGCACTAGACAGTGTACAGGGGATGATTACTGATCCATGAATTCAAAGTTTGATGGTTCTATCCGAACTTTCAGCAGCAACGGTTGTGTCCTTGACTCTCAATTGAAATATCTGTATGTTTTTTGTTGAGCGGGTGATATGAAGCTCATCACCACTGTGTGGTGCTAGTGTGTTTTTTCATAAAGTCAAAGTTGCTGTACTAATTGTATGTCAAACTCATGAGCATAACGTAGACTGACTTGTAAAACGAGAGCTTTGCCTTTTGACCTTCTTCATCACAACAGTCAATCAGCTATACTGTCACTCTCACGCTCCATCCTTCCCTCACTGAACAAGACCCCGAGATACTCAACACCCGCCTGGGAAGGTGCGTGACTAGCCAGTCCCTTTTACATTCTGTTTGAATACAGAAGGGATTCCATCCTAACTTTGGAAGGGTCAACCACAGCTGTTGTGTCTGTCAAATGCAGGAAAGACATTTCCTCTTCAAAATTCTTGTAAAATTCAGAACAATATATAACTTAATTTATCTGAGACACACAAAGAGTTGAGTATTTCATTTGATGATTCTGCAGAAATCTGCACTGTTTTGACATAAACAGACCATGCATCTCTCTGATTGCCATCAAACAGCATCATCACCTGCTGCTCTGAGGCTTCCCACTGCAGGTTGACTGAGCTCCACTGAAGAATGTGTCAAATCAAGATCTTATACATTTTTCCAGAAGTGTCTAGCTCTCACATACATAGATATTTTACATTTTGTTCATTGTGAACCATTATATTGATCTAAAATGGCTTAATAATAGAAAAAGGTGTAACTTTATATTCATAGCATTCGTTAGAAGCTCATAAAAGTTATTTACATATAATATTTCCTGTTTAATCTTAACAGGTAATCATAACACAGTTCCAGTGAAAACAGAGGCTGATAATGATCAAACGGTAAACAATTATTAGCCCATACAAGAGTACTGCGGAAGAATCTTCTTCTGGCTTCAGTGACTGTGGCCATTAAACTTGTCACACAACCACACACTTTCTTTAATCGCTGTGTAATAACCTAACATGATCACATCCTGTTGTTAGTGCTGTCTGAACATATATATCATTCTATTGCTGTGATCACTGAGTAAATCATTATGGCTCTGTAGTTGTACTCTCTGGTTTGATTACCTTTATGTATGGACTTTCCCACCAGTTTCTGACAGGTTATCTATATTCTATATTCAAATTCATTTTATTTTCCTAAATATGGCTTCACATACCTCAGTCATTATGCTGCTGCAGGTCCACACATGCCCACATGACATTTACATTTAATGACAGCACTGACAGCACAGGCACAGTCATTTGTTTGACTTTGTGGAAAGCACTGTCTGAAGCCTGAGACTCATCCACTACTTGGCAATAAAACAAGACATTTAACAATTCTTCTTGTATTACAATCCTGAGATCTAATCAAATGTCCTCTGGACCATTGGGAATGATGCATCAATCATTATCAAGTAATAAAATAATAAACAGGGCAGTCTTGGGGGCACCCTGAATTATCAGTCTAATAATAAAATTCTATGTACTCTTCCATGGTCTTTCCGTACATTTGGATGCCCACCATTAAGAAACAACACCAGTGTATACACTTTTCACATCATGCAGACAGCATTCCTTAGCTGAGTAGACAATGACTGTGTGCAGCTGAACAGTTGTTTTGAAATGACAAGTCAAGACTGATATAAATGATTTGTAAGTTGGTTATGGTGTTGTTTGTGGTGTATTTGAACAGTCTTGTGGTTTATCTTCTGAGTTTGAGCTATCAGGTCTATCAGGAGCAGAGCAAGTGAACAGTGGCAAAACTGACTTTAACACAGGCGTACAGTCTCATCCCACAGCCAGAAGGTCCTTCCTTCAGTTCAGTTCTGGCTGACCTTTATAGCTGCCTTTCCGAGTCTTTCTGTGGGCTACGTAATGCTTGAGTGTAAAAAAGAATCAGGACAGGCCCTCTGGAACAGTCAGAAGTAAACCCAATAGTTTTCTTTTGTTCTTTTCTCTGGAAGTGAAGCAGGTCTGAGTCTTTGGCCCTGGTCCAAGTGCCATAAAAACTGTATAAAGTGGGTGGTGACTGGAACTTGTTGTTGAGAAACACAGACTCTCGGCTCATATAGTTATTATGTTGTGAAACTGGAGTAATAAAGATGAAGCCCATGATTTTGGAGGTATTTGAATTTTTTCCACCGCTGGCTCAGACTTCCAAGGTTCGCAACTGTTGATACGACACACAATACAAACCTCGCAGTATAATAAGGAAATCAGATATTCACCATCATTCATCAAAGGAGACATGTTGAGCAAAACAGACTTAACCAAGGACCAACCTGGAAATCAGCACACTTGTTTCTTTTATATCGTTGAGTTTTAGATCAATATTGTGATTTAAAATATCCTAAATATTACAGAATGATTTACAGGTGTAAAGTTTATAACTACTCAACAGACAAAAACACAACATGTCTTTAAAAATGTACCTGGGTTAGTGTCGTCAGACAAATTCAAGTTTACTAAAAGTCCTATATTGCACAAAATTGATTCTTGTGAGCTTTTAGTCCTGTTGGAATGCTGTTACCAAAAAATACCCAGAATTGACTTTTGTTTCACATATGTTTGAGTAACTATTTTTTGTCTGTCTACATCTCCAAAGTTCAAAGCAGTAGTTTTAACTTTCACCTTTACTTCACTAGGGACTGGAAATTCCAGGTCTGAAAATGATCCAAATGATGATTTTAGTGAAGGTGTATGAAGTTTAAAAACACAGTGGAGCACTTACTGCCCAGAAAATCGGTTAGATAATGCAGGCACCGCGCGTTTACAGCATTTGGATAAAAAAAGGAGCTGTAAACTTGAAAACTACTGCTAAATGACCTCATAAAGTAGAACAGAGCCTTTTGAGCTTTGAAGATGTAGACAGACTAATAATAAAGGATTACTCGAACATGTGAATGAAACAAAACACAACTCCAGGTGTGTTTTTGAGGAGGTAACATTATAACATGGCTAAAAGCCCACAAGAATGCATTTTGTGTAATTTAGGACCTTTACTGGTGCTATACATGCTTTTTACTAGCTATAAAAACAGGAGAATTTCATATTAAACTGTGTTTGCAAAGTTAGACTTTGGTTCAAAGTTAGACCTCACTTACTGTATGCATTCAGAGCATGCTAACTATTCACTCTGCTGAGTTTATAAGTGTCTTTCACAACTTTCAGAGACCAGCAGACACTGCAGTTTTGCAGTAAAAACTCTGACAGTAAAGCTAAAAACAACTAGCATGCTAACACACATTTCCTAATTATCAAATAGTTTCTAATTAGACACAGACGGTAAACAAATGGCATATGTTGGCCTCAGGAGCTGTTTATATACACTAGCAGTCAAAATCTTTCCTCACATAACCTACTGTTACACAACATGGTCTCATACAGCAGAGAGCACTTTAAAACCCCAAGTCGCTCTTCAAGAAAACATTGAAAACTTTAGACAGAAAGCCTCTTCACTTTCACTACTGCAGTGCTTCTCAAATAGTGGGGCGGGCCATCCTGGGGGGGGCGCGGTGTGATGTCAGGGGGGGCGCGTCTGACCCTGGGAAACATGCTTTTTTGCCGTACTGTACTAGAACTAAGTGTAATTGCACATCAACAACAACAGTTGGCAGTGACGCTCTCATTGTTGCTCTGGGGCAGGGGTCGGCAACCTTAAATACGCGATATATGCACAGAACAGACAGGATTTTTTGTTTTGTTTTGTTTTTTCAGCGCTTTTAAAAGCACATGGCTTATTTGCATAAACTAAGTTTTGTTTCTGTAAAACATAAACAAATGTGCCCAAATCTGCATTAAAAACACATTAATATTTGAGTCCTCAGTGCAGTGTTGTAAGTTTCTTTTTTTGTTTTTAATGTTAATAAAGGATACAATGTTATGCAGAGGCGTACTAATAACAATTTTCTAGACAAATAATACTATTAATAGTCGCGCGCAGGGAGGGGGGCGTGAAATTTTTTGTTCTTTCTAGGGGGGGCGTCACAGAAAATAATTGAGAAGCACTGCACTACTGTAATATCCTTATTAAGTATAATATTTTAGACTTTGAAAGTTATCAGATGTTGTTGGACGTATTTTTTGCTTTTAAAGGAATATTAACGTTTTTTACAATCTGAACCTTATTTCGGTAATATGGGTGTTTTACTCACCCATATTACTTTGGTGTCATTTGGAGCATTTCCGGAGATGTTGTAGTTTAGCGATATCCGTTAACATGAGTGCTTGGGGCAGGCGATTGCAGTCACCAAATAACACAAACTTTATCACTTTTCAAATTACAGAATCTCAATGTCTTAGTCTACACTTTCGTTTGAGTCAAAAGTGGCCTCTAATCCAAGATTTAGCCACAGTTTTGAGTAGATGAGGAGGACAGTGCGCATGCGTTCATTCACAGCTGATTGGGTCAGCTCTCGGGACCCAAACATGAAAGGCAAAGCTGTAAGACGTTTGGACCATCATGTTTGCAGTACCCACTTCAGTCAGAATGATTTGTTACCAGCAAAGGAAAAGAAAGAAGGCCAGCGGATTCAGCGCGTGATTCTGAGAAGTTATGCGAAACCGATGACTGTTCTCTGCTGCTCCTAAAACTGACTCCGCTTCATTCTTTCCGTATACATTGTGTCTCCTCATCCGTATACTCCTCTTCCGTCCTCAGTCCTCCATAAGTCCTCTTCAGCCTATTAAAAGTTATTAGCGTCTTCTTATCTGCAAATCAGCTGTGAACGAAACTATGGCTAAATCTCGGATTAGAGGCCACTTTTGACTCAAACGAAAGTATAGAGTAAGACATTAGAGATTCTATAATTTGAAAAGTGATAAAGTTTGTGTTATTTGGTGACTGCAATCGCCTGCCCCAAGCACTCATGTTAACAGATATCGCCAAAATACAACATCTATGAAACTGCTCCAAGTGACACCAAAGTGCTATGGGTGAGTAAAACAACTTGTTTTATTACTGAAATAAGGTTCAGATTGTAAAAAACGTTAATATTCCTTTAAGGTTTTAAAAGGAAACAAATATCAATGGTCAATACTAATCGATAACCAGAGGAGAGTGTATCATACAGCGCCGCAGGACTAAGTTCAGCCAAATGGTGGAGTCTATCAGAGGCACACAGTCATGGAACTCACTACCAGCTCAGATTAGAAACTGTGAGAATTACCAATCTTTCAAGAAGACACTAAAACAGTGGTTAAAAACAAACCAGTCCTGTACTCATGTTTGACTTGATGTTTAATTTTTTTGTTTGTGTTAATGTTGATTGTAAATATTGTATGTCTTTTATATTTGTGATTGTAAATGTTTGTGTTCTGTGCCTGCATTAGGACTACAGATGCAATTTAGCTCTATAGATCATTCTGGCATATTTACTGTGCAGCTTCTGCTCATATGTTGATTAATATGCATTGTCCTAATTAAATAAATAAATAAATAAATAAATAAATTGTGGACTCACCCTCTCATTCATTCAATGTTTTTTTTTCTGTTTACTGCTTTCTACATTTGATATACATACAGAAAACACAGAAAACATCAATATATATAAAGTAAGAATTATGTAGCAAAGAAAATAAAAGTTTAATCACTTTTATTATTATTATTTGACAAAGCAGAAGTAATTTGAGGATTTTGGTTTGTGATCTTTTTTTTTTTTTAAACTACATAATTTATACATTTAGACTTTATTGATCCACAAGGGAAATTACTTGGACACAGTAGCTCACATATCACATTCTATTATAATAACAAAGAGTAAAAATTCTAAATAAGTAGCAAAAAAGAGACTGGCATCAGTAAGGCATAATTATATAAACGTATATGTACAAATAAGTAATAACAAATATCTCAGCTATTTACAAGAGGTCATAAGGAGCTGTAGGAGCCTGTTGGAGAATGAGCTCCTCTATCGTCTGGTGCAGTGGGTGAGGAGGAATATCCATGAAGGAGAGCGGCTTGTCCAGTGTCCTCCTGTCAGCTCACAGCCGATCACGTAACCAGCTTTACGGATCAGTTTGTCAATCCACCCAGTGACCCTTTTACTGGCGCTGTTCCCCTAGAAAACCACAGTGATTTTACTTAATATTTTTATGCCGTCTGTACGTACAGCTCAGGAAAAAAATAAGAGACCACTGCATTGCATTTTTTTTTTCTGAAATCAGCATCTCTACATGTATTACAGCCATTCCATTCCAGCGTCTGTTGAATTCCAACACAAACACAAAGCTGAGCTACTTCAGTTCTTGCACCAGGAGTGGAATAAAGTCACCAAAGAACAATGTGAAAGAGCATGCCAAGACGCATGAAAGCTGTGATTAAAAATAAGGGTTATTGCACCAAATATTGATTTCTGAACTCTTCTTAAGTGTAAACATTAGTATTATGTTGTTTTAAAATGAATTTGATCTTGTTTCTTTGCATTGTTTGATGTCTGAAAACATGTATCTTTTTGTTATTTTCACCATTTGTCATTTTCTGCAAATAAATGCTCTAAACGATAATATTTTATTTGGAATATGGGGGAAATGTTGTCAGTAGTTTATAGACTCAAACAAAAATGTTCCTTTTGCCCAAACACATACCTATAAGTAGTAAAATCAGAAAAACTGATAATTTTGCAGTGGTCTTATTTTTTTCCCAGAGCTGTATATCAACTGCAGAAAGTAGTAAATAGAGAAAATAGAGAGTCCAAACTTTTGACTTGGACAAAACAAATAGAAATGTAATAGTTTGTTGTAAATATAATAGCCTCGAGTAGTACACATCTCCTTCACTGCGGTACGTGGGGTGGGGAGTCTGATTATGTTTTGTGTTGTGTTGATAGTATGCAAATAGCTACTCCCTCAGCCAATAGGATGTCCCGCTGGTGAGAGGCAGTGTCCTGTGTAACCTGAAGTATCCCAGAAGAGAAGTAGTAGGTTCAGAGCAGTTGTAGAGTCTCGAGACGCAGACAGAGCAGGTTCAGACTAGGTTCAGGTGTAACTGAGGCCAACAAGGATGTCTTATGTTTCTACTGTGACGATGTATATTCTGCTGACTATGCTGGTGAGTGCCACGTTATGACATACTTATATACTGCACCTTTAAAGTATTATAACTGTGTAACTTTTCTGGTGGAGGTGGTGTGCTTGTGTTCATGGAAATGTTGTTGCTTTGTCTGGAATGTCCCAGTGTGGCATTAAACATATCCATTTAGCATTTACTCAATAACATGGGTTTTATTGACTTAAAAATATGCATTCTTACTGTGGGTGGGCTCGCACAGATCTGATATGTAACTTAGCTCTATGGTACATTTAAATGTTTATAATGGGTTAGATCAGGGGTGTCAAACATGTGGCCTGGGGGCCAGATCCGGCCCTCCAAGACGTTTAATCTTGCCCTCGGCTGATTTTCTATTAAAATATTTATAAGAATGAGAACTTTGCATTTAAATTTCTTCAAATGGGTGCATTGGAGGAGAGGGAGCAGTACCTGAACATACGAGATGAAAATAATCCTGCACTCCATCTTACTTTCAAAATGCAAGATTTAATAAGACGTGCAACGTTTCGGCACTAGGCCTTCATCAGGCAAAATAGTTATATAAATAGTTTTTGCCTGATGAAGGCCTAGTGCCGAAACGTTGCACGTCTTAATAAATCTTACATTTTGCAAGTAAGATGTAGTGCGGGATTATTTTTCTTCTCGCTATTAAAATATTTAAATTAGATTTTTAATTTTCTATTGAAATATCGGTAATTTTCTGTGCAGCTTATCATAGCAGCGTGTCCAGCGGCTTTGTGTGTGGCCCCTCCCACCAGAGTAGCACAAATGAAGAATAAAGCATGACTAAATTCTGTGAAATGCATACAAGTTAATGTTAAAACACTGTGTTGAAATTGCATTTTTCTTAAAGTTTCAGGTTGTTCATAATATTATAATATTTTATAAAAGAAAGAGTTCATGAAATAAAAAAAAATATTTCTGTAATAGATGTGCGTTTCTCTGCACAAATATTTGGACTTATTGCTATTTTTGGGGTGTATATGCCATGAGTTTTTTAGGTTGGATACGGCCCCCGGACCAAAATGAGTTTGAAGAAGAAGAAGTGACTTTATTGATCTCACACTGGAGAAATTCTTCTCTGCATTTTAACCCATCCTATATACAGGTCCTTCTCAAAAAATTAGCATATTGTGATAAAGTTCACTATTTTCTGTAATGTACTGATAAACATTAAACTTTCATATATTTTAGATTCATCACACACAACTGAAGTAGTTCAAGCCTTTTATTGTTTTAATATTGATGATTTTGGCAAAAAAGTAAAGAAAAACCAAAAATCCCTATCTCAAAAAATTAGCATATCATGAAAAGG
This sequence comes from Paratrypauchen microcephalus, assembly GCA_036785185.1. NCBI lineage: Eukaryota > Metazoa > Chordata > Actinopteri > Gobiiformes > Gobiidae > Paratrypauchen > Paratrypauchen microcephalus. The sequence continues at coordinate 5,173,099 of JAVJIX010000064.1, read as the reverse complement.
TACTCTAAACAAGCTATTAACCTAATCATCTGAATCAACGAATTAACTCAAAACACCTGCAAAAGATTCCTGAGGATTTTAAAAAACTCCCAGCCTGGTTCATTTCTCAAAACCGCAATCATGGGTAAGACTGCCGACCTGACTGCTGTCCAGAAGGCCATCATTGACACCCTCAAGGAAGAGGGTAAGACACAGAAAGAAATCTCTGATCGAATAGGCTGTTCCAAGAGTGCTGTATCAAGGCACCTCAGTGGGACGTCTGTGGGAAGGAAAAAGTGTGGCAGAAAACGCTGCACAACCAGAAGAGGTGACCAGACCCTGAGGAGGATTGTGGAGAAGGGCCGATTCCAGACCTTGGGGGAGCTGTGGAAGCAGTGGACTGAGTCTGGAGTAGAAACATCCAGAGCCACCGTGCACAGGCGTGTGCAGGAAATGGGCTACAGGTGCCGCATTCCCCAGGTCAAGCCACTTTTGAACCAGAAACAGAGGCAGAAGCGCCTGACCTGGGCTACAGAGAAGCAGCACTGGACTGTTGCTCAGTGGTCCAAAGTACTTTTTTCGGATGAAAGCAAAATTTGCATGTCATTCAGAAATCAAGGTGCCAGAGTCTGGAGGAAGACTGGTGAGAAGGAAATGCCAAAATGCCTGAAGTCCAGTACCCACAGTCAGTGATGCTCTGGGGTGCCATGTCAGCTGCTGGTGTTGGTCCACTGTATTATCAAGGGCAGGGTCAATGCAGCTAGTTATCAGGAGATTTTGGAGCACTTCATGCTTCCATCTGCTGAAAAGCTTTATGGAGATGAAGATTTCATTTTTCAGCATGACCTGGCACCTGCTCACAGTGCCAAAACCACTGGTAAATGGTTTACTGACCATGGTATTACTGTGCTCAACGGGCCTGCCAACTCTCCTGACCTGAACCCCATCGAGAATCTGTGGGATATTTTGAAGAGGAAGTTGAGAGACACCAGACCCAACACTGTGGATGAGCTTAAGGCCGCTATCGAAGCATCCTGGGCCTCCATAACACCTCAGCAGTGCCACCGGCTGATTGCCTCCATGCCACGCCGCATTGAAGCAGTCATTTCTGCAAAAGGATTCCCGACCAAGTATTGAGTGCATAACTGAACATAATTATTTGAAGGTTGACTTTTTTTGTATTAAAAACACTTTTTTTATTGGTCGGATGACATATGCTAATTTTTTGAGATAGGGATTTTTGGTTTTTCTTTACTTTTTTGCCAAAATCATCAATATTAAAACAATAAAAGGCTTGAACTACTTCAGTTGTGTGTGATGAATCTAAAATATATGAAAGTTTAATGTTTATCAGTACATTACAGAAAATAGTGAACTTTATCACAATATGCTAATTTTTTGAGAAGGACCTGGTATATTAGGAGCAGTGGGCAGCACACACATTAGGGCGCCCGGGGACCATCTCCATGATCTTCTTGCTTCAGTTTGGTCAGGACCTAAGCTGGAGGTACCTATGGTGCATGTTTTTTGGGTTGATGGGGGAAACCGGAGTGCCCGGAGAAAACCCACCCAGACACGGGGAGAACATGCAAACTCCACACAGAAAGGCTCGGGCGACCCCAGGGATCGAACCCAGACCATGCATGCAAACTCCACACAGAACACACACAGAAAGGCCTGGGTGGCCCGGGGATCGAACCCGGGACCTTCTTGCTGTGAAGCATGAGTGCTAGCCACTCAGCCACCGTGCCGCCACCTAGGTCAGATTATAACTAGAAGTGAAAACTAAAAATGATGAAAATTATAATTTTTACGAGAGGCAGTTCCATAATTATCTTTCACCCATAATGTTAATAAGGATCAAAATATATATGTGTATATATTTTATTTTATTTCAAGAAAGCAACTGTATTCTGAAATGAAAGACTAACTGTATCAGAAATTTGAAGACATATTTTGTCTACATATATTTCATTACCACCACTGTCTGCAATGTTTCACAGTATGACATTCTACATACATACATACATATCTACAATGACTTTATTTTTGTTTTTTTGTTTGTTTTTTTTAATATCTAAATTTTAAAAATGACTAATCCCGAAAGTATCACAGCAGGAAAAATTGGAAGAATTTGTGAACTGCTAGCTGCTCTATTATGTCAGAGGCAACTGACGAGTAGTTTTGACGGAAACATAAACTGAACATAATTCTCGACTGTCACTCTCTTCTCTCACCCTGATGTACAAAGTCAAAAAATTTAACTGAAATGAAAATCTATTGTCAATAAAAGTTCCCATGATGTCTCGGAATCTAAGAAAGAGAAATTGTACATGTGACAGTCGTACTAATCAAAAGAACATATTTTAATTTTTTTGTGGCATTCTGGTTGAATAAAATACATGCACATTTTTCTTTAAATTATATCCTGCCATTTCTTCTGGACAAAAGGATCCCCATGTAAAGTAGTACCTACATCAAACCTTTCAATCTTGTAATTAACAAGATTTTAACAAATCATTTCTAATTCTAAATCTGACTTATTTAAGTTTTAACTACAAATAAATGTGACAAAATCAAAATCTTTACACCAGTTGTAACAATACTGCTCACACTGTTTGCAGCTCCTGTCCTGTATGAGCTGCACTGGCGTGGCAGCGCCGAAGAGGCACCGCAGAGAGTGGCTCATCCCCTCCAAGAAGTTAAAGGAGAATTTTGACTACAGAAACAGCATTCCTGTTGCCCGGGTAACAGAGACCTCATCTCTGATTTTGTCATCATTTGATTTATCTGTGTGAGCCACAGTCATGGGGAGTGGTTCTTTAAACTAGGTTTTAAAGTGCATGGCACATTTGCATATTTTTGACTAAATGTTTTGCAGATAGAACCTTCTAATTCTGAAAATGCAATTTGCCTTTGGAATTAAGTTTTATCTAACATTACAAGAGCTTATGTTCCAGCGGTCATCTCACTCAAACAACTATTTTAGAGACTATACATCTAAAAGTCAAATGTGAAACATTTTGGCATTTTTTACTTGTACATTTTACATACATGTTACCGTTTTTCATATTATCAGCTGTTATTATCCACATTTAAAACTCTCAGAATCATCTATGGGATTGGCTTGGTATTTAATTCAGATCATCAAGGTTAATGCTCCCTTTTATTTGGATGATATTAACATTAATATTTTTGTGTGTAACCCCACAGATGAGGTCAGACTTGGACATTAATGGGCCACTGTATTACTCGCTGACGGGCCCTGGTGCAGACAGGAAGCCCTTCAACCGCTTTATTGTGGAGAACGGGATGGTCTATGTCACCGAGGTTCTGGATCGAGAGGACATGGAAAGCTACAGTGTAAGTAGTCTTGAGCTGGTCCTCCCCATATTTCACACATGCTTGATTAAAGCCGTAAGCAGATCAAAGCCACTGAGAATGACTATTTGGTGCAGACATGTATCAAAACGTAACCTCACTGTGAGATGTGAATCTGCAGTCTGCTGGTCCTGGTGCAGTTTTCTACCATGACATCAGACAGTACAAGCCCCTGGCACATTCACAGAGGCCTGACTGCCAAACATGCTGTGGTCCACAGTATGGCATGTCTATCTCCATGGAGACAAGGTGGCTTTACTTATTCAAATTACAGATCAGGGGCATCATTTATAAAGCTCACTTACGCACCAAGCATTACATAGTCACTTTACGCCAACTGCTGGATTTATGAAATTCCTCCTAAGCACAGCACTTTTCTTATCTCTATGGCAGCTAGGACCCTGCTGTAAGCTCTGCACAAAGTTTGGAGACACAGAGAAAACAGCGACACTCGTGGAGAAGAGCAGAAGTGAAGACAGTTTGAGGAAGTGTTTGATCAGGAAATCATCAAAAGAATTACATTCACATTTGCACATTTAAGCAGAGGTTAGCCAAAACACAGAGAAGGGCTGTTTATTCCACTAATTTTTCCCTACAATATTACAGTATACACTTGAAACTCGTGCACAAGGGAATGCACTTTCCCGGTGCAGCACTGGGTCTCCTGCAGTCTGGGCTGTGACAATAGACTTCTACAGGCCACAGTCTGTGGTTGTGGCCCAACACAGAGAGGATGAAATAACGAGTGGACCTGAGAGAAAACTCTTCCTTGAAGTACTGGGACTAAACGCAGGTTCAACACTTTTACTTTTGTCTTTACACACTTGGGTCCGGTCATTATTTCATTCTCTCTGTGTTGAGTCACAACCACAGACTGTGTTCTATACAAGTCTCTGGTTACAAATGGTTTAATGACATACTGTGGAACAATCACATTACTAATGAGGTCATTGGCCCAAAGGTTTGGAATTCTCTATTTCCACAACTGCACCAGATCTGTTTACTCTCAACTACAGACATATTTATTTCTTCAGGCTTTGGATGTCTAGTTATAGTTAGTCTACTGTTTGTATGTGTGCATTTTATGTTTAATGCCCCCCCCCCCCTCGAGCGCCTTCTGGGTTTTGCAAGGAACCAGACAAATAAATCTTATTAATTGCTTGCTTGAGAAAAGTTCCACGGTGCACCTTTAAGGCATAGAATCCCATTTAATAGGTTCATAAAAACTCATAATCCTGTTAATAAAGAAATGTCTTGACAGGCAGCAGAAATAAATCACGCAAGTTCTCATGTTATTTGGTGGGAATGCAAGTCTCCTTTTTATCTGATATCTTAATTTTTATGGACGAGTTGTTCATAGAAAGTGGGTGTGTTGATATGCCATGATTATGTATGAATATTCTGTTGCTACAGCTGATAGGAGTGGCGCGCTTCTATAATGGCACTGTGGCGGACGATGGGATCGTTCTGAACTTTGAAGTGGAGGACGAGAATGACAACCCCCCAGTGTTCCCCAGTGTGCGCCCCCTGTCTGTGAACGAGAGCAGCCCCCCAGGTCAGAACACACACACACACACAACAGTTAAACATATAATAGGTTGTTTACATGCACACACTCAACCTGTCACTCCACTACCAGCCTGCATGCAGGTACAAAAAACAAATGGTGTGTATGTGTGTCTCGTAATTTAGCTTACAAAATGGCTTACAAGGTTTAATAGGGCTTTACAACACACAAGGTGACCAAAGTGCTTTTCACACTGCAAAACAGCTTGGCCCAAATATAAAGTAGTGAAATTATCTGTTTTTACTTAATTTTACTTAACAAGTTATCTGAAAATAAACAACCTTTCGACTAGAATTAAGCAGTGTCAGAACTAGTAAGTAGATAATACATCTGAAAACAAGATGAATAACCTGATTTAAGTTTTAAAATATTGGCCAGATCAGAGAAATTTGCAGTGCAATAAAATCAACACAATATAAAAACATTAAAGGTCCTATATTACAGTAAATTGACTCTTGTGATGTTATAACAAAACAAACCCAGAGTTGTTTTGTTTCATTCACACATGCGTGAAAAGTCCCTCAGTCGTCCAGGTAGAATCCATGATAAAAGGAGAAGTTCAATTTGTCAACTGGACAAAGTTTGTTTGGTTGAAAACGTTTCGCCGCTCATCCGAGAGGCTTCGTCAGCTCTGAGCTGACAAAGCTCTGAGCTCTGAGCTGACGAAGCCTCTCGGATGAGCGGCGAAACGTTTTCAACCAAACAAACTTTGTCCAGTTGACAAATTGAACTTCTCCTTTTATCATTCATTCACACATGTTTGAGTAATCCTTTATTATTAATCTGTCTGTATTTCCAAAGTGTTTGAGAGAAGAACTCAGCTTAAATATGCAGGTTGCCTTAAGTTTCCAATTGTTATACTGTAATTGCTGCACAGAGTACAGCCTGAAACTTGCAGTTGTACCTTTTGTTGACTAGAAAGTAGTTACTGTTTCTATTGTGTGAGAGCTAGTGCCTCTCTTTAGGTATACTTCATACTAACATGATAGTGCATTCCAAGATTAGCACCGAAGCCCCTTGCTTGAAGTTGAATTGCTTTAAATGGAATATTCCTAATTATGGGAGTAACCATATTTATCTTGAACAGATTTAATTACAGGTGTTTTCATTGGGGAAAAGATTAATAATTGACTAACCCTAATACAGTGACGAGGGGCTTCGCCATAGAGCTGACTTGTACATAATTCAGCTCTATAAGTTTAATGCCATATTGTGGAACATTCTACGTAAGACAATAATATAACCATGGAGATCAGCAGGAGGTAGACTGGACCCCACACAATAAAATGATCAAGGTCCACCATAAATCAGTTTAAAAAAACTTCTTGTTGTGTATTAAAAGGCATTGTGTTACTGCAGGCACTCTGGTGGGCACATTTACAGCCTATGATGCAGACAAAGATGGAACTCTGAACTCTAAGATCGCCTACAGTCTCATCAAACAGGAGCCTGCGGAGGACAAACTTCATTTTTACATCGACAAATACTCTGGGGCTATCCATGTCAAGGAAAACCTACTGGACAGAGAGGTACACAAAGTTTAAGCAGTTAATATTTGCACCTCTAATGAAATTTTGGAGACTTTTTGTTCCAAAGACCTCGTCAACTTCTGCTGCACTGATTCAGAGAGATGGGTCACTAGAATCATCCTCCAGAGTAAAATATAGACCAGGACAATTTTTTTTTAAATTATAGAGTTTGCAAATGTGCTTAGTACTGGTTATTTTACAGTTGTATGAAAAAGTTTGGGCACCCTTGACAAATCATTGGATGCACCCATCTACGAAGTTCAAGGCTTAATGAGCTCATCAAACCATCTTTGTGTTCCATTTACTCTGTGTTGATTAGTTTCAGGTATTCAAAGCAACAAAATGACAAGGGTGTGCGTGACCTATTTTTCACATTTGATTTAATTTCATTCAAATGAATATTATTACACTTAAAATCTGTGTCTGGAAAACCCCCCAATCCTCGGGTTTTATGGGAAAATGAATGACATGCCACTGTGATCATCTGTGAAGACAGAGTCAATTATTATGCAACCTCAGAAGGGTGCCCAAACTTTTTCATACAACTGTAATTTTTCATCTGATTAAAGCGAACTGTGAAGCTTCAGGGCCCAGGCAAATCAAGCATTCTGGGGAGAATCAGAATGAACTCGTACACCTAACCCACAATTTCAAAATGCCTACAATTCACAACATTTTAAAAGCTTTTTGTAGGCACTCCACCTGGACTATTTTACTTAATATATTTGGAGACAGTTTCAGTGTGGGTTTATCTGGATGCAATCAAGACATTTCATTTTCAATTGAAGGAACTGGCTTGAAACACTGGGAACTTATCCTACTCTGTGTTTCAAGCCTCAAGTCCTGTGGAAGACCTCCTGTGTGGTCCCGGTTCCCAAAACAACAAGCACTAGGGAACTGGCCCACTACAGACCATGGAGAGGGTGATCCTCAGCCACCTCCGCTCTGTGGTGAGCCCCACCCAGGACCCGCTGCAGTTTGCCTACAAGCCAAATGTAGGAGTAGAGGACGCCATCATCTACTTACTGCAGCGGGCGCTCACCCACCTAGAGACCGCCGGGAGTGCTGTGAGAGTCACGTTCTTTGACTTCTCCAACGCCTTCAACACCATCAGGCCGGCGCTGGAGGATGCGGGAGTTTTTAGACATCTCGCTGCCTGGACCATCGACTACGCCACTGACCGTCCACAGTACGTGCGGCTGCGCAGCTGTGAGTCAGAGGTGGTAGTCTGCAGCACTGGGGTCCCCCTGGGAACTGTCCTTTCACCCTTCCTCTTCACCATCTACACCACGCACTTCCCCTACAACACGGACAGCTGCCATCTCCAGAAGTTCTCTGACAACTCGGCCATTGTGGGCTGTGTGTCTGAGGGGAACGAGCTGGAGTACCACTTGGTCATCATTGACTTGTGGACTGGTGTGGGCGCAACCACCTGAGCCTAAACACCAGTAAGACAAAGGAGCTGGTGATCGACTTCAGGAGGAGACCAGTACCTCACTCACCGGTGAACATCCAGGGGCAGGACATAGAGACTGGACAGTTTCAAGTACCTGGGTGTTCACCTCAACAATAAACTGGACTGGTCCCACAACACCGACGCCCTGTACAAGAAGGGCCAGAGTCGCCTCCACCTCCTGAGGAGACTGAGGTCCTTTGGAGTGTGCAGGCCTCTGCTCAAGACTTTTTATGACTCTGTGGTGGCCTCTACTTTCCTCTACGCTGTCATCTGCTGGGCCCGAGCAGCACAGAGCGGGACAGAAAAAGACTTAATAAGCTGGTCAGGAGGGCCAGCTCTGTCCTGGGCTGTCCTCTGGACTCTGTAGAGGAGGTGGCTTGAGAGGAGGGTGCTGGCCAAACTTACGTCCATCATGGACGACACCTCTCACCCTCTGCACCGGACTGTAGAGGAGCTGAGCAGCTCCTTCAGCAGCCGACTGAGACACCCTCAGTGCAAAAAGGAGCGCTACCGCAGATCCTTCATCCCCACCACCATCAGACTGTATAACTCCACTATATAGTCTAAACGTGCAATTTTTTTTTTTCTATATTCTCTTTTTTTTAACTTATATTATTATTATGACTTCTTGTCTGCATGCACTTTTTTTGGTCTAACTTTCTTTGCACTAAGCTGCCTGGAGCTAATGTGACAAGTGAATTTCTCCTGTGTGAGATCAATAAAGTCTTATCTTATCTTAAGCCAGTTTCATCAGGTGAAAATGGCTTCTGGGTGGGAGCTGAAACATCTTGATCACAAAAACAGTGTTCTGATAACCACTGTTGAAACCGTCTGGGTGAATTAATTAATTAATTAATCATTGCATTTATATAGCGTCTTTCAAGACACCAAAAGCGCTTTAGAGATTGTCAGATCTCAGACGAGATATGACGAGATCAAGCTTTGACAAGTCATGTGGTATGGCCACATGAATGAAAGGGTTACACCATCTCTTTACTTAACACATACATTTTTTCCTTATATTGGCTTCAGCTTTGAGACTGGAATTTTCAGAACCCAACATATGCTCAGTCTACAAAAAATGAACATTGAAAAGTATTTTGTTTTTAATATTACAATTGCGCATCAAAAATCTGTTGAATAAATTCAGCTGATTTTTTTTTCCAACTCACACAGTATTGAAGAATGATTTTGATTCTTATGCCTGTACACAGAGGCAGAGCTCCTACAACCTGACAGTGAAAGGCGTGGACATGGGTGGAGATCCTGAAGGCAGATCAGCCACAGGGACCGTCCAGATCATAGTCACCGATATCAATGACAACGCACCTACTCTGGAGAAGGACTCAGTATGATCTCAAATACACATCACTTTACTTTAGTTAAATGTCCTATGATACACTATACTGACTGTTCCTGTTTCCCTGATTGTTCAAGTCCCTAATGGGTGATCTAACACCTACCCAGCATACTCTGAATAACCCAAATGTTAAATACGGGACTTTTTGGAGCTTTCTACCATGATAAAACATTGTTCCCTCATCAACAACATGCCTGAAGAGGTTTAGATGATATCCATGCATGTTTTGAGTAATCTTGCGATCTCTCCTAGCCACTATTTGAACCCTCCTTACAGAGGAAAAGAAAAAAATTATCTTCTGAACCTTCTGTCCACTTGACAGAATAACTTTTTTTTTTCTTTTGCTATTTATCATACCTGGACAACTGAGGGATTACACAGAGAACCCTTCTTACAGTTACCAGTACGATCCTGTCCAAAACCCATGCCTCCACACAGCCATTTTTCATAAATATACAAAAGCAGGATACAAAACAATACACTACAACTTCACAAACCTGATTCAATGTGCAATAGTTCCATTAGCAAAATACATGCTAATTGTGTGCGCATATCACCAATTATGAAAATAAAAAATGGAAAATTAAGTAAATACAGAGCAGTGGGTGTATGCTGGTGGTGGTGAAAATAAGCAACTTGGATGAGCTACAAAACGTATTTGACCAACTAAACTTTTGTCCAGTTGACAAATTGAATTTCCCTTTTTGTTATGTTGATTATAGTACTCTGCACAAATCAAAGAGAATGAGGTAGATAAAGAGGTTTTGAGGATCCAGGCTCTGGACAATGATGAGGCGCCGACTACAAACTGGCTCGTTGAGTTTGACATTGTCGCCGGAAATGAAGACGGAACATTCAGCATCTCAACTGACCCTGTTACTAACGAAGGAATCCTCATGCTGGTGAAGGTAGGATGAACTAAATAGTAAAAACTAAATGCATGTTTGCTACTCACTGGTTGCTCAAGCAGATTTTTATGCATAGGATGTGACTGCCTTTGTGCGGTTGAGCAAGACCTGTATGTACAGTATGTCTTGTATGGGTTGTGTTCATGTGACACCACAACATTCTAGAATACCTATAGTGTAAATTTGAGCTGGAGGACAGTTTAGAATTCTATAGTGGAATTTGCTGTTTAACTGACAGATTTGTTTACCCTACCTTAAACTACCTTGACTAGAATTATGCAGTCTTTGGTCTAGAACATGGGGGTTTCCAAACTTTTTTCATCAACGGCCACATATCTAAACATAGATGAAGCAGGGGGCCGATCGAGGGGGTGCTCAGTACAGTGTATAATTGAAATATATGCATGTTTAACACGTTAGTTCAGAGTTTAAAGTCAGCTTTATTGTCAAAAAACATATGTACAGGTTGCACACACAGGATTTGAAATTAAAGCGCCCCCTAGGCCCACAGTGAACATAAAACATCTGATGAACAAGAATAAAAAACATGACTAAAACATCACATATACCCGTAGTAAAAGTACATAAACATGTATATAATACAAATAGGTAAAACACACAATGTGTAGCGTAATAAAGCTCAAATAGTGTCATTTAAGCAGTAGTGTCAGTGTCCTTTAAGTGTCATTAAATATTGTCTTTTCAAGGTAGATTTTCAAAAAAACTTGCAGTCAAAAGTTCTGCTTAAGGTAATTTGGGCCAATTCACCTGGAAGCCTGGCCAAGAAAAATTTGTCTGAGGGCCGCATTTGGCCCACGGGCCATAGTTTGGACACGCCTGGTCTAGAAAGTAGAGAATAAATTTGAAAACAAGATGAATAACCTGATATAAGTTGTAAAATCTTGGCAAGATCAGAGAAATTTGCAGTGTATAGATCAGGCATGTCCAAACTATGGCCCCGGAGCCAAATGCGGGCTTCAGACAATTTTTTTCTTGGGCCTCCAGATTCCAAGAAAAGTGGCACAAATTACCACAACCAATACTTTTTACAACAAGTTATTGAAAATTGGCCTTGATAAAGTTAATATTTAGTGTATCTTTTTGAGAATCTGAACATGAATAAAGCTCTAGTAGCTCAGTCTAACCTAACGAACATCATTATTAAGTCTATGGCCCTCAACCACTCCATAAGTTCATCTGCGAGAAAGATTTGGATATCTGTGGTCTAGATTACATGTGAAATTATTTTTTCAAAATAGCTTCAGAAAGTGGTGCCATTTTTCATCACCAGAAATGTGCTTGGCAGTTGAAAGAAATGTAAGACAAAATGAATATGGTATCATTGTGGAGAAGTCATGATATGTGGATCATAAATTTGTATATTTATTTTAAAAACTAAAAATCACCCATAGGCTAGACCCCTGCCCTCCATCTGAACATCATCAAATTCTAGAATGTTTTCAGTTTCTAGCATGTACTCCCAGATTTGGGTTAGGGTTTGAGAGGCTCTGAATTACATCTACATCTTTACCATTCCACCCCAAAGTCAGCATCTTACAATCTTATCCTCCTATTCCTCCTATTCATCATTTGTCTTCCTTTTCTTTTCTCACAGCCTGTGGACTTTGAGCAAAACCCTGACATCCAACTCGGGGTCATAGTATTCAATGTTGCCCCGGCTGCAGGAGCGGGCGTTGGGGTGGGCGGAGGGGTTGACTCTGGGGGAGGTGGTGATGGTGATGGTGATGGAGGGGGCAATGGAGATATGGATTTTGACATAGACGCAGACCTGGGACTTGATCTTGACGCTGGGGTAAGTTTGGGGGTGGGGATAGGTGCGGGTGCAGAGCTGCATGCAGGGGCGGGGATAGATATGGAGGCGGGGCTGGATGCCGGGGCAGGGACAAGTGCGGGGGTGGAGCCGGATGCAGGAGTTAATACAGGATATGTGGGAGTAAATCCAGGAGCAAATACCGGGCTAGCTCCAAATTCTGGAGGGGGGGCAGGACCAACCAAGAAGAAGAAGAAGAAGAAGAGACCAGTGAAAGGCAAAGTGTATGCCGTGAACATTGCGGTAGAGAACATGATTGAGGGAGCGACCTTTGAGCCCGCGGTGATGCCGGTGCAAGTCTCAGAGAACCCAGAGGAGCTGCCTGAGGACAGGGTCATTGCAGTATACCAGGCCATAAGTGATGACACAGGAAAACCGGCGGACAATGTCATGTAAGAAATGGATTTTCTTAGATTTCATCAGTGTTCAGGATGAATAAACAAGAGTTGCTTACTTAAGTTACTGAAGTTTATTATGCAAAATTTACTTTTTTGAGCTACCTACCATAATATAACAATCCATCATCAAAGACATGCCTGAAGAGGTTTTATATGTCATCCATGCATGTTTGGGTAGTCTAGCAACCACTATGAGTACCTACACCAGAAACAGTGGTGTAAAAGAGGTGTTAGAGCACTACTAGATACAGTAATGGACACAAGATTAATGCAGAATAACTCAGAATGTGTTTAGAGATGGTTTATGGATATGAATTACACATTCTATAAATGTGTTGTATTTGCAGATATGCTAAAGACTATGATCCAGAAAACCTGCTAATTGTCAATCCAGACACTGCAGAAATCAAACTCCAGAAGATTCCAGACCGAGAGTCTCCGTTTGTGATCAATGGGACGTACTATGCCAAAATACTCTCTATGACCAAGGGTAGGTAGATGGTTAGCCTGGCATGACAGAATTCCTCGCTTTTCTCTGTGTAGAATACAGAGTCAGACTAATGGTAGAGTAAAAAGAACACACGTAGCCTATTCAACTTGAAGATAAAAAAATATATAGTATTGAATAAATACATAATTACAGAACAAAACAGTGGTCTTACTACATCCTGAAAAACTAACAATTCCCATTATGTCACAGATGTGCCGTATAGCACGTCCACCGGGACATTAGCCCTGCAAGTGGGGGATTTCAATGATAACTGCCCCACCCTGACCTCCACACTGGAGTATGTGTGTGAGAACACCTATGTAGTCAACGTCACAGGACATGACGAGGATGCAGATCCCAACGGAGCCCCCCTCTCCTTCAGAGTGGTGACAGAGAAGACATGGGGAGAGTGGAAGGTTCAGCCCATTAATGGTATGTAACGTTTGAACTTGTGTGTGTGTTTTTTTTTTTTTTTTATAAAATGCTCTAGAAATTAATTGGAACAAAGAACAACAACAAAAAATAAAACAGCAGAATATACTCTTTAAACACTACTAATAATGCTAGTACTATTGTTACCATAACTATATATATCTATTTGTATTATTGTTACTAAAATTTCCAGTTAGTGCTAGGTCTACAACAGTTCAGTTGGTAGAAATGGTTCCATGCCGGCTAGTGGTAATATACACTTCTGTTGTAATGCATTACACAGTCTTGCTATGGGTTTTTATTGGTGTGAATGGTGAAAGGTTCCTCAGATCTTCGTACTAGTACAGCAGCTGTATAATTCCTTTTGTTCTGAACAGGTACCCATGCCTCTCTCCACTCCTCCACTGCTTTCTGGATAGGAGAGGTCCACCATATCTGGTTGGAGGTTTTGGACCAGCAGGGCCTGTCCTGTACAGAGCCTCTGAACCTGGAGGTACGTGTGTGCTCATGTGAGGGCATGGACAGCTGTGCGGCATGGACAACAGTCGGTCCCTTGGTCGCACCCAAGAAGTCCGCAGGTACATTAGGACCACTGGGTGTGGGTGTGGTGATCCTGGCCCTCCTGGCACTGCTCCGTAAGTACTGTCCTCCAAAATGAATTTAAGATGTCAGTATGTGTTTTGTGTGACATGAATGTTGTGTGCTGCAGTTGCTGTCTGCCTCACCACCTGCACCTACGGATCGGGACAAAAGGCTGAAGCTTTTTCTGAAATTCCCTTCTACACAGAACATAACTTGATGGTCTACGACACGGAGCTCCAAGGAGAAGACAAGGTGACTATACTCCTACTACTACAACTAACATTACTACTGATAATAAAGGTGAAAGGTGCACATAAAGATGCTGCACTGTCTTGTAAACGTGAAAAACAGAACTAATTTATTTTGGTTTGCGGCAGTCTCAGCACATCTTAGCATTTTAATTATTCGCTGTAATGAAATAACTGCTCTTCCCAAGGCCAGAGAAGAATTTTAATGTCATGGTAGACTTAAAGGCAAAGTAACGTTATTTTACAATCTGAGCCTTCTTTCGGTAATAAAACAAGTCGTTTGACTCACCCATATCACGTTCGTGTCATTTGGAGCTGTTTGAAGAAAGTTATGTTGTAGCGTAACCATTAGCATTTGTTTTCGGGGCATTACTTTGCGGTCTCCAAATAACACAAACTTTAGCACTTTTCAAATCATAGAAGCCCGATGTCTTAATGTAAGATTTCGTCTGAAGCAAAAGTGGCCTGTAATCCGAGATTTATCCATAGTTTTCAGCTTTGCGTTTCATGTTTGGGTCCCGGGAGCAGTCCGCGCATGCGCACTGGCGTCCTCATCTACTCGAAACTATGGCTAAATCTCGGATTACAGGCCACTTTTGCTTCAGACGAAATCTTACATTAAGACATCGGGCTTCTATGATTTGAAAAGTGCTAAAGTTTGTGTTATTTGGACACCGCAAAGTAATGCCCCGAGCAAATGATACAGCACCATGTTAAAAGATACGGGATCATTACTAGAACAGAACGGCTCAACATAAGTTCTGCGATACTGCTCCAATTGACAGAAAAATGCTATGGGTGAGTAAAACTACTTGTTTTATTGCCGAAAGAAGGCTCAGATTGTAAAAAAAACGTTAATTTGCCTTTAATGTTAACAAACATTAGCATGCTAACATCAGCACCCTGATTCTCTAAGGATAAAATACTTTTGATTTGATTTGATAATTTGATAATCTTCCATATGCTTTTTTTTCCACTTCAGGATGTTCCTCTTCTCAGGTCTCTAGTCTCTGCAGCATCTAGAAGCCCAAACTCTCTTTGTACAACCACCCTAGCAAACACGACCTATGTCTACCCCTCTCACTACACCTCCACCGAGAAAAGCTTTCAATCACGGGGCAGATATGACGCTAGGGGTCGGACTGTGGAAGAGATCAGTCATGAAGAAAGGTCTCATCTGATGGCGAAGAGGTTTTGGGTCGACAAAATGGAGGCCTTCACACTTCGTGATGTGTTTCTCCAAGGATACTATTCACAGGTTGGTTGGTTTTGTTTTTGAAGTTACTATTTTTACATCTGGCTCTATTGAAAATGCACACCTATTCAGTATATTTATCTAATGATCAGATGTCCCTATTTGCCTAGGACGCGGGATGTAGTCCCTACATCCCACTCAGAGCAGTTGAGCATCTGTTTAGCCTTTGGTGAAGTCATTGTGAGGGCCACAAAGCAGTGATACAGAATGTGATTTAACTGTTGCCAGACTAGTGTGTTATCTCTCCTTAAATAAGATGTTCTTGAATCCATGTGGTGAAGAAATGTATTGTTGTGAGGCAAGTTGAAGTGTCCTTTATCTACCTATACAGTTAAATTAAATTGTGCACAGAGTCAATAACTACGGAAGCTGACAGAGGCCATGTTCGTAATGATTATCTTCCACCTTTATAATGAGAAAATTAACTCGAGATCAAAACAAAAAATTATTCCGTGATCTCGGGAAAACAAGCCGGACCAGTCTTCTGCGGAGGTGCCGCGGACTAATCTTGAAATTATCCCGAATTAAAATGCATTCTCCCCGTGTCAACCCCTTATTATTATTAGTCTTTATTTGAAGGGACAATGTACAGAGACATTATGCTCATAAAACAGAGATGTACTGCACCAGATTATAGCTAAACAGCTAGTTGCCATCTGCAGTCCCTGAGGAACAATAATAAATGATACAATTTACACATCCAACAATATAAAAAGCACACATTCAGCAGCTCACATACAACATTCACCCCTGATCAAAATATTGCCTTAGCAGCTGATCAATTATTAATCCAGACATTCTAACGACCAAAAACGAGTCTATTCAGAATGAGAAATAGCCCCGAAGTCAGCCTGTCACAACATGGCGGTAGACGTTACAGTTGTTTTCTCGAGATCACGGAATAATTGTTTCGTTTTTTCAAGATCTCGAAAAAATTGTTTTGTTTTCTCGAGATCGTGAATTAATTGTGTTGTTTTCTCGAGATCGCGAATTAATTATCTCGTTATCTCGGGATAACAAGGAAGAAAAAATATTGCTTATGAATATGGCCTCTGTCGACTTCCGTAAATAACAGAAGCAACTTTCAGTTTCTATTTTGCCATAGTGGAGTTAATTTGACTTTCCGGCTTCATCAACTCTAATTGTCCCCTCTCTGTGTAACTGCTGCTGTGACCCTTGTTATTTTGGTCTTAAAGGAAAAGTAACATTATTTTACAATCTGAGCCTTGTTTCGGTAATAAAACAAGTTGTTTGACTCACCCATAGCACGTTCGTGTCATTTGGAGCTGTTTGGTGAAAGTTATGTTGTAGCGTATCCGTTAACATGAGTATTCGGGGCATTACTTTGCGGTCTCCAAATAACACAAACTTTAGCACTTTTCAAATCATAGAAGCCCGATGTCTTAATGTAAGATTTCGTTTGAAGCAAAAGTGGCCTGTAATCCGAGATTTAGCCATAGTTTTCAGCTTTGCGTTTCATGTTTGGGTCGCGGGAGCTGAGAGCACAGTCCGCGCATGCGCACTGGCGTCCTCATCTACTCGAAACTATGGCTAAATCTCGGATTACAGGCCACTTTTGCTTCAAACTAAATCGTAGATTAAGACATCGGGCTTCTATGATTTGAAAAGTGCTAAAGTTTGTGTTATTTGGAGACCGCAAAGTAATGCCCCGAATACTCATGTTAACGGATACGCTACAACATAACTTTCACCAAACAGCTCCAAATGACACGAACGTGCTATGGGTGAGTCAAACGACTTGTTTTATTACCGAAAGAAGGCTCAGATTGTAAAATAACGTTACTTTTCCTTTAAAATGTTTGTATTAACCCGCTCTACATGATCCTGGTGTTTTTATTTAACTATTTTGTTCGTAAATAAATTCTTATTTCTAATATGGACCTGTCTCCAAATTTGCACCTATAACTGCTAGCCTTGTAAGCTTCACCCACACTTCCTCTGTCCACTTCATGGTCCCTATTAAATTTTTTGGCCCACTCATCAGAACTCAAAAGTTGAAATGCAAATACAGACCAACTTTGAATCATTGTCTGACTCCAGCAGACACTGACTTCATTATAAACAATTTCCAGAAGCATCATTTACATAGATTTTGTTTTTTGTTTTGTTTCTGTAGAAGGTGAATCACATTACTCTTAAGGACAGCACACCAGACGAACTGTTGGTGTTTAACTTCGAAGGTCAGAGCTCACCAGCGGGGTCATTGAGCGCCTGCAGCTTCCTGGGTTCCCATGATGACCTACAGTTTCTAAACGACCTGGAGCCCAAGTTCAAGACGCTAGCCGAAATCTGTGCTCCACCTTGCCCTCCCACTTCGACCAGTATTCCCATTCCTCCCTGTAATCCCAGTACTCCTTTTGCCAAAGCTTCAACTAATCTGCCCATTGCGTCCATTGCCCCAACTTTTCCCACATCCATAAATACACTGAGACAAGCTAAAACTGACCTTACATTGCAATCAAAACTATCAACTAAGGTTTCAAAGAGCTCTGAAAATTCCAATAGCAGTACTCAGCAAACATCTTCTGTACAAAGCGAGGAAAAGCATAAAATAATCAGCAAAAATATTCCCCAGAGCCCGTCAGCTGTAGTCAACCCAAAATTTCTTCAACCGCAAAGTGCAGCTTTAGCACCCTCTCTAGGTCAGCATGTTCTTTTGCAACAGCCCCAACAACCAATCTACTACATCACTTCTCCAGTACCCATGTCCATGCAATATATGGTCCAACCACAAATCCACAATCATATACTCTTAACCCGAAACCAACCAGCGAACATGCACCGTCTGGTCTTTGTTCAAAATGGGCCCTCGGGACAGGTTGTGCATTCTGGTGAGTCTACGGGTAGTAGGAGGAAATATGGTAGCTTTGATTTGGGAAAGACGCTTGGTATGGAGAAAGGGATGGGGACAAAGAGGCGAAGGCGGTCGGAGGGTTGCTCAGTTAGCTCAGATTATGCTAGTGAAATGCTAGAAAATAACAACAAAGGAGAT
Organism: Paratrypauchen microcephalus; assembly: GCA_036785185.1. Lineage (NCBI taxonomy): Eukaryota > Metazoa > Chordata > Actinopteri > Gobiiformes > Gobiidae > Paratrypauchen > Paratrypauchen microcephalus. The sequence continues at coordinate 5,154,670 of JAVJIX010000064.1, read as the reverse complement.
AGTATTCCTAAAGCTGTTCACGTTGATAAGAAAAGTGAAAAGAGCATGTTTCAAGGTGGTAGTTTAGATTTGGTAGAGCCACTTGAAGCCAAGCAAGGCAGTTACAAAGCAAGAATGCGTAGAATGTCGGAAGGATGGATTAGCACAGATGGCTATGCTAATGTAATGCTAGCAAATAACGGAGAAACTAATATGTGCAAAGCAGTGCACAGCGATAAAAAAGAACAAATATAGCCAGGCCTGGACTGGCCATCGGGCATACCAGGCATTTTCCCGGTGGGCCAACAGTCCTCTGGGGCCAGTGCCGATTTTTTTTTTTTTTTTACTTAGAGACTGGTCAGACATCGGCCCACAATTTAGAGGAGGCATCCCATTGGTCCATCTTCAATATAGACAGTGGACTAAACCAATCAGGATATAGAAGCTTACGAGAGTGGTCCCACCACTTTACCTGCACTGATCCCCGCTAGTTTCATAATCATATTGTTGAGCGAATGAGCGTGGAAACATGGAAAAGCGGACAGGCATGCCGTATGGATAGAAAACGGCGAATTTCGCCGAAAGTTCAAAACTTACAACTTTACTTTTAGTGTAAAAAAATAAAAAAATAAAATAAAATATTATGTACAGTGTACATCATATTTGATACTGTATTTTATATTTGACTACTACTTTTCTATTTAAATCTGATTGAAGAACTACATAGAGCCTTCAAACAGAGAGAGAAAGAACACTCCAAACAATGAAAATCATCTAATCACCATCTGTTGTTTAACTGTTGAATTAATCTTACGACAATTTAAGGTGGTGGATTTAAAGGGGTGCTGTTGCAAAATCTTTAAAATATATCCTCTTAATATATTTAATTACTAAACAGAGTTATTCTTTATTGCATTTCATATTGAAGTGTAGCAGTTAATCTTTTTTTTTTACAATATTTTATGAATATCTAATTAATTGTATTGAGAGCACTGTTGAAGAAGTTGTTTCTTTCTTTATTTTTATTGTATATTTTTAACCAATGTGCAAGCACCTTTGTTTTATGTGAATGATGTATTTATTTTGGATCAGATACAATTTCGTAACACTGTACATAAGCTAATTTCTGATTATTAAAAAGCCCCAAGTACATCATTAATCAAGGTCTACATGAGGCATGTGGTTTTGAGCAGAGTTCAGGCTTGACTCTTTATAGTATAATAAAGAGTCAAAAACAAATTAAAGTGTCTCTCAAAATGTATTTCTTGAACATAAATACATTTTGAGAGACACTTTAATTTGTTTTAATGCGAACAATAAAATAAAATGGATAAGGAAATATATGTGATTAGCCTATTTGTGTGTGTGTGTGTGTGACCTAACCCAAGTCTTTTAAACTGTATTCCCTATTCAGTTACACTTGATAAAATGTGGATTCAGAGATGTCAACCAGTACTTAAGAAGAAGAAGTGACTTTATTGATCTCACACAGGAGAAATTCTTCTTTGCATTTAACCAATCCTGTTATTAGGAGCAGTGGGCAGCACATTACTGCGCCCGGGGACCATCTCCATGATCTTGCTTCAGTTTGGACCTAAGCTGGAGGATTTTACCTATGGTGGTGTTTTGGGTTGATGGGGGAGACCGGAGTGCCCGGAGGAAACCCACCCAGACACGGGGAGAACATGCAAACTCCACACAGAACATACACAGAAAGGCCTGGGCGCCCTGGGGATCGAACCCGGAACCTTCTTACTGTGAAGAATGAGCGCTAGCCACTCAGCCAGCGTGCCTGTAACCAGTACATCCCAACAACCCAAAGTTTGCCGTTTCAATACTCACTTGAAGCGTATATTGTTATTATATCCTTAAAGGTCATTATTATACGAAATTTACTCTTTTGAGCTTTAAGCCATGTTAGTCAAAAACATAGCTGGAGTTGTGCTTTATTTCACGCACTCATGTTTGAGTAATCCTGCATTACACTGGTCTACAAATTTTTGGACTTGATCTGCTTCTGAGATAAAAGTGGCTAAATCTCATTATATTGATAAGATGAGCTGAAAATCAATTGATAACTGTGCTGGTTAGTTAACGTATTCAAGATATGTAATGATATAATAATAATTAGGGCTGGGAATATTAACGCGTTAATCGCGATTAATCGCGATTAGAGTTATGATCGCGAACAATTTTTTTTAATCGCGATCAGAGTTTGCCAGCATTTTCCACAATTCTACCATCCATATGCAGCTCATTTGGTTGTATTAATTAAACTCATTGTCGGTTAAACGCGCTATTTTGAGTTTGCTAGTATTTTGTTCCTTCTACGCATCCGTAGGCAGCTCGAGCGGGCTTCAATCATTTCTCAAAGTAAGCACTATTACTGGTTCTTTGTTACTTTTTCCTTTCTCTGCACTTTTTCGAAATAAAAAAAATGGTGAGAAATACTTTGCATTGTGAGTTTAACTTTAGATTCGAACGGTCTTACTGCAAGATATCAATTTTAAACATGCAAAATAAATTGCGATTAATCGCGATTAACTATGAAATTTCTGAGATTAGTTGCGATCAAGAAAATTAATCGTTTGACAGCCCTAATAATAATATATATATTGATCTATGTTAAAACTCTAGACATATTAAAATGAATGTATTGGAATGTGCAGACAGGCTTTCAGATAGAACTGGTTGCTTGTAGACACACTGTACCTTCTGATAAACTACTATTTGTGCCTTATTTTGCATAAATTTCCTATTTTGACCCAATACTATATCTTGGAAACTATAGCCAATCAGCACTTCTGACTTACTTTTTCTTTATTAGTGACCTAAACCAAGAAAAATTTCACTACTTTTGTTCCGGAAGCATTTCGCTTGTAGACTTATTAAATTGTCTCATCTCCAAAACTCAGAATGCTCTGTTCCTCCTTGAGATGTCATCAAAGTTAACGGCAACCTTTTGCCTATTGTTCAGTAATGATAGAAACTTTCAGGGCAGAGTTTATCCAAATGATTCTAGTGAAGGTGTATGAAGTTTAAAAACACAGTGGATCACTTCCTGTATTGCAACATGACATCACAAGGTGGAACAGTGTTTTCTGTTTGAGACAAGAACTTTGTGTGTGTTTTAAATGTGGGAATGAAAGAAAAACACATCTCCGGGTATATATTTTGACAAGAAAATAACACTATAACATAGATCAGGAAATAGCACAGACCTGGGCATTTCAAGGCCCGGGGGCCAAATATGGCCCGCGAGCTGACTCTGACCGGCCCACGAAAGGTTGCTTGGAATTAAGAAAATAAAACGTACTTTGAAAATTGTACATAATGCATTTGTACTGATGATCATCTGTCAGACGTGCTTCACACCTCCACCTCAAACATGAAACTGACTTTGATGCACTTGTTAAAGCTCCACAGAGGCTAGATTTCTCTCACTGATCAAGAAAAAACAACAACACTAAAACATGCTAACTTTGACTTTTTTTCTACACACTTTGGCAGTTGGACAAAAAAAGTTTGTGACACATCTTATACAGTATTATTTGGCATACAAAGACATTGTGACGTCTTAATAGAAAGTTAAGAAAGTTAAACTCAGAAAGCATTGTGGGTTTAATGTGACTGAAAAAGAGTTACAAATGTTTCACGTTTACCATTATTTTGAATTATTTTACTGAATAAATTCAGTTTTTGTAAAACCTCACTCTCTCATTACTTAATAATAACACAGAACTTACCAGCTTCTGTAAACAACACCATTTACTGATTTCAACGTAGAAATAAAATGAATAACCAGAGTAGACTTCAAACTTTTGGCCTGGCCCTCCACAATATTTTCTGCTTCTCATTTGGCCCCTGGGGAAAAATAATTGCCCACCCCTGAAATAGCATAATACAGGCACTTTTAAGACCATATTTTGTGAAGTAGGTTTCTCAAGGTTTCACTCATGTCCATCCAAAAAACATTTTATTTTGAATTATTACTTAAAGATATCAGAGGGCTTGAATACAACTCCATAGTTTAAAACCCAGTGCGCTTTTCATTATTTCATTGAAAGTATTTGTGTGACATTTACAGAAGTGCCAAGTGCCCCGTTAATTCCACTGTGAAAAAAGCAGGAGACAGCAGCAGTATCTTAGTCCCATTATGAGATCAAACCAGAGTCGGAGTCCTGCAGTTCAGTGGATACAATGCCACTATCTAATCCAGCCTGATTTCCCCTATGGCAAAGTGATCCAACTGCTTCTCAATTAAACTCAAAGACTGTCAATCAATTAGCCCATTAGAGAAAAAGTTTACTCCCAAACTAAACAGGCTTCTCATAACAAGGCGCTTTGGGGGGTCCCGCAGTAACCTCAGGCAACTTTAAAGATGTTGTTTCTTTGCTTAGAATGTTGCACACTGCAGCATTACACTGAATACAGATAAATCAAAGCATCTGTTATTCTTTTGAGTGAAAGCATTAACTCAACAACAAAACCTGGGTCGTTTGTCATTCTCTTTCTAGGTCATTTGCGAGAGACAAAGTGGAGATATCGAACCAATCCACAAGCAACAACAGTGCAATAAAAAAAAGAGTAAATTGTGGTTTTGAAGACAACAAACAATGGTGAAACTTCTTTAATATGTTATGAGAAGCAAACCAAAGCTAGACGTGTCTCAAGCGTGTGGAGCTTAGCATACCATATACTCGCCCTAGGTCTATTTTCTAGTTTGTTATTAGTGTTAGCATTCAGGGAGCAGTGAACATGAAAGAAAAATCTCACAGCGTCTCAGCAATTTGGGTCTTGCGTTAGAGTGTTTACAAAAAGATCAATTCCCAAAATCTGAGGCTGACATAAAAAAGAAAAGAAACAAATTCAAGAAAAAAAAAGTGGTAACACTAAACTTTCAGAGCTACCATAATTGAATGTGTAACAACTGGCGCATGTTTTTAGGACATGACTAGAATCAAAGACGCTCAGTTGTTTATTTCGTTGCATGAAATTGTGCTTAAATGGCTTCGACCCCAGTGCAGTTAACTCATTTGGGAAAGAGACGTCCAAATCTTACACAAGGCTACATATCAGGGATTTTAGTAGCACATTTGTTATGTGTGTTATGTCTCTACAGGGCTATCATAAGTTTACTTTAAGAACATTAGGATTACTTGGGTACCTCTTTATAATAACTACACAATAACTAACTAGCATAGCTACATTCTTTTAAACGGAAATGCTAACAACAACTAGCATGCTAAAAGCACACTTCCAGACTCTCAGAGAATAAAACGCTTTATAATAGGACGTAGACAGCGCATAATTATTAGTTGGCATTAATGAAGTAACTGTAGTGCCTAAGATAAAAGAAGAAATTCAATTTGTCAGCTGGACAAAGTTTGTTTGGTCGAAAACGTTTCGCCGCTCCTCCGAGAGGCTTCGTCAGTTCTGTAGTGCCTAAGGTCGTTTTCACACCAGGAATGACCGATAGTTCACTTGCTTTGGTCCGGACCAAATATATATATATATATATATATATTTTTTTTTTTTTTGGTTTTGGTTCGTTTCACACTGCACTTTTTCCAAGTGGACCAACATCTGTACATAAAACCACGTGTGGTGAGGTCGCTCAGCCATTGGACAGAAATGAGCCGTGTCAAAGCGCGGTGTTCAAAGACGGAAGGTGGAGAATCATGGCGTTGCGTGCTGTTTTCAGTCTAGCCTTAGCGATATGGTTTGCTCAGTTTTTACAGTTCTTACAAATGTTTGAGCAGCATCGTGAGGTTTACACTATTTTACAGTCAATTTACAAACAATGAAGACGCAGGGCAAGACGACTGCGGAGGACAGCGCTCATATGCGCCCAGCAAGTTGTGACTCTTCACGCTCTTCATGCAAAACGTAGCAGCTATTATCCCCGCTCAAAAAGCACCTTTCTCGGCCTCTTAGCTCTAGTGCCGAACACGCAAGATTTTCAACAAAATGTATTAAATAGTGAAGCGTGGGGGGAGACACGACTACGGAAGCAGCGCGGAGACATGAACGCACCGCGCGAGGAGCACGGCACCGCGTGAGGAGCATGCACCGCGCGAGGAGCAAGGAGCACGGCACCGCGTGAGGAGCACGCACCGCGCGAGGAGCACCCCTAGTCCTGGTTTGCACGACCGGCACCGGGGCTGCGAGCACGAGATAGAACCGCGGCGCCCGGACCGCGTCCTCTGGAGCCCAAGCCACAAACCAGCCGCACGAAACCAGCAAAGAGCGGCACGTGGTAGTTTAATCCTGGTTTAGTCCAGGTCTAGACCTGGTTCAGTCCTGGTTTAGTCCAGGTCCAGTCCAGGTTTAGACCTGGTCTAGACCTGGTTTAGTTCTGGTCTAGATCTGGTTTAGTTCTGGTCTAGATCTGGTTTAGTCCTGGTCTAGTCTCTTAGCCAATCAGGATGCAGAACCAATGTTACACTATAAAAAAAAAAAGTTACACTATTTAAAAAAAAAACTTGGAACAAATCAGGCCTTTTCCATTGAAATAGCTATTCAACTTACGAAAACTTCACGTTACGAAACCACTTCTGGAACGAATTAATTTCGTAAGGTGAGGTACCACTGTACTGTAATCTTATATTTTGGAACATTTTACTATAGCAATATGAGATTGTACTACAGGACCACTACAGGGAGAAAACAATTATAGAAGTATTGTACAGAGATGGTAGTACTATAGAACACCATAGAGGTATTAACACATATAGAGATTTTATAGGATCCATATAGGTCCCCTTTTTTTAGGTATAGGCTGTGTCATGTGTTCTAAACCAAATCAGACAATTAACCAAATACAATATACTTTTTAAGCTATTTACACATTAATTCATATAACATTTACATCTTTGTCATTCTCAAAGTGTTTTCATATTCTACAGTCTTCCAGAAAATAATTAATCTTCATAATTCATGCCATTATTTGCACTATGGACTACTGAACCTACAGTAAACATACAGTAAACTACTATTGCTTTTATTTGTGATAATAATTATGACCTCTGGGTTTCTCCGTTCTTAGGAAACTCTGGGTCAATTCACGCTCCCAGGACTGGTGGCATCTTGTCATTAACAACTGGACCGACAGAGAGTTTATCCAAAATTTTCGGATGAGAAGAGAAACATTTCAGTGCCTCTGTGGTATACTCCGACCCCTCTTGACCCGCCAGCACACCAGGTACAGAAGGCCTCTTTCTGTGGAGATTCGAGTCCCAGTCTGTCTGTGGAGCTTAGCGACGAACCTGGAATACAGGAAAATCTCCAAATTCTTTGGTGTTGGCATCTCCACCTGCTGTCTCATCACACAGGAGGTCATTACTGCCATCAACACCATCCTAAAGCCTACGTATGTACCTAAGAACACCCTGTCCTGCTGAATTCAAAACAATCATTCAAGCCTTCCGGGATAAGTGGAGATTCCCCCAGGTTGCTGGTGCTATAGATGACTCTCATATTTCGATCAAGGCACCTCGGGACGCACCAGCAGACTACTACAACAGGAAAGGCCAGTATTCGATTATTCTACAGGCTGTAGTTGACCATAAATTGAAAATCTGGGACATCAATATTGGACAGCCAGGACGAGTACATGACACTCGGGTTTTTGCCCTTTCTTCCCTTTTTGACCGCATGCAAAGAAATGCCCTTTTACCCCCCTGGACGAAAACTTTTGAGGATGTAAACGTACCGCTTTTCATTTTAGGAGGTGCAGCTTACCCCTTGCTCCCCTGGCTCATGAAGCCATTCCCGGAAAGCAGAAGAGTGACTCCTGACCAGGTCAACTTCAATCACCGCCTGAGCCAGGCAAGAATGGTCGGCTCAAGGGTCGCTGGAGATGCCTCCTTAAGCCGCAAGACTGTCACATTTCTCTGGTCAGTCAGGTGACATCAGCATGTTGTGTGTTCCACAATTTGTGTGAAGAGCAGAATGAAGAGTACTTTGAGGCGGGGGACTATGAAGAGGATGAAGGTGGAGTGAATGTGAATGAGAAAGCGAATGTCTTACAGGCAGGAAACCAGAGGGTGCAGGAAATACGAAATGCTCTATGTACATACTTTTCAAGGATGTAATTTCAGTTTAGTTTAGTTTTTTTATGAATGAGGCAAACAAAGCATGTTTTACTGTAATTTGCTTCACAGCTTTATTGTTGAAGAAATATTGAACTTTTTGCTTCTCCTTGTTCTATTTCCCATATCAAGAGAAGAGAAGAGAAGAGTGTTTCTTTTACCACCAAAACACAACAGTCACTTATGAATTGCAGAATATAACAGGTGGGTTGCAAATAACCAACAGAGGTGAGCTATAGCATTACAAACCATAACATATTGACTGAAATTGACAAGGATAATAATAGTTGAAAAATAAAACTGGTGTATATAGAATGTTTTTTTTACCACCAAATGAAACAAGGTGTACTTCAGGTAAACAATCAGAAAATCAACTGACAGTCAGTTACGAACTACAAAATACAGTATAACAGGGTTGCAAAAAACAACAAACAGCCAGTCAGTGTCACTGGGACATATCACAGGTGAATTGCAGCATTACAAGTCATACAAATTTTGACTGACATTGACTTGGTGAAGGATATCTGACATAGGAAGGGAATCATTCGCCTGTGCTCCAGTTGTAGGTGCCTGCATAGGCTGCTGCTGTGTTTGGGCTCCGGATGACTGAGGCACGGACCAGGTGGTGGTAGGGGTTGACCCCACTGAAGATGTAGGGTTAGGCACCCAGTAAGTTGCAGGTGGGTGACGTGGTTGAGCAGGTGGGTGGTGTGGTTGAGCATGTGGGTGACATGGTTGAGCAGGTGGGTGTTGTGGTTGAGCAAAAGATATAAAAGCACTCAGCATTAGACGAAACATGTTAGTATTTTCCTGCAATTGGGCTTGCATGATTTCAAAACGTCTTGCAACTCCCTCTCGTTGTGATCTGAGCATACTCTCCATGTAGGTGTTCTCTTGTATTTGGCGATTTTGGTCTGCTTGAATCATGTCCTGTAGCTGCCTGTGTTGCTGATCCATGAAAGCCTACAACCCAACATCAGACAGTGAAGATTCAGCTTTGCGCTTCCTTCCCAAGTGCTTTCTGGCATTAGCCCCAGGAATGGCCAGCTTTGGTGAGGTAGCATCATTGTCAGTGTCTGAGGATGGCATCCCCTGTTCTGTCAAAACACACACAAGTAATTAATGCTAAAGTCAGCTCATGGGACAGTGTTGTAGAATGTTACATGTTAACATTTGAGTCATGAATGTACATACTCATGACTAATCATAAATGTACATATTTTTAAACTTATACTGATTAGCTTTTAAATATAGTCAGTCAGAAGTACATTTTAATCCATACAAGCCACTCCACTAATAAGCCTATGTTGGTGGGTAGCTGGAGAGGTACATTGTTTGATTACTGTCATGTAATATAAACAAATAAAAAAAAAAATACTACAATAGTGGGAAAAAACAACAAACATGTAAGTAATAGTTGTTAATAAGTTATTCACTCACCATTTTCATCATCATCCTGAACTTGGTGTGTCAGGCTGCTGTTTGCAGGTGATGGGGTCCCTCTACTAGCATCACTGCTAGCTTCACACGTCTCGTCATCTGCCAGGCTGTGGGAGTCATTCTCAACAATATCCACGGCCGACACTGTTGGTCTGGAACTCAAGATTTTGTCGAGTTCGTCGTAGTAGTTGAACTTGTGTTTGGCTTTGCCAGAAATTCCACTCTTCACAAGAGTGTCTCTCACTTTATGTAGGTCTGGCAAAGTTTCTTTTCCTTCACTCTGCATTGTTCAGGGGAACGTGGAAACCCCCTCGCCTTCATTTTCTCGCTAAATACATTGAACACGTCTGCGTTTTTGTGTGTTCTTTCTAAAAGCTGTACAATATGGACATATGACCATATTTCAATAAGGCAGCGTGTTTCCTCGTTTGTCCCCGTCTGTCCACGGCTCATTATAGTTTGGTCCTCCTCTCCTCCTCCTTGCTGAGCAGTTGCACTAGCCTCGATTTCCCATAATGCTCAACATACGACGGGAGCTTGTTAAGGACAAAAAGCCAACTTGTGTCAGATCGAGTCCGGTCTGCATTCTCACCTCAAACGAACCGCACCAGGATTCGAATGGAACCGTACCGAGACCCAGCTTTTTAGGTGGTCTCGGTTCGCTTGTTTGCTCCGGGTTGAGATTTTTGTTTTTTATTCACACCAACCCAAAAGGTCTGAATCAAAGGTGCAAACAAACTCTATAGTTCATTTTAAACGAACCAAACAAGGCAGGTGTGAAAACGACCTTAGTCATTTCTAATGAAATGAATAATGTATTTGTTCATGATTAATCAAATCTATTAAAAGCGTAGTTAATACATAGGGTTAGGTTTTTAGTTATTTTTTGCTATCAGATCTGGCCAAAGTGGAAAAATGTTCATGCATGTATATTAAATATAATAATTTGTCTGTAAAGTGCTTTATAAATATTCAATGCTTTTTATATTTTGATTCATTATTTATTCACTCAGTTGAAGATACGACAGTATGTTTTGCGGTCTTCCAGAAAGTAAATATGTGTGTTTTTGTTTTGTTTTTGATTGGATTGATGAGGATTTGGCACTTTGATTTCCCAGCTCTCACCTACAGTCTGATACAGAGTGGTCTGTTATTTCATTTCTGTTTTATTTCTGTTCTGTTATTTTTTGTTAGAGATCAATCATTTCTGAGGATAAGATTCTTTTATAAGGACGAGCTTTGACTCTACAGGCCTCATTAATGAATCATAACTGCAGAAGAACCACAGTGAGATCTGCTTAGTGCGTGAAAAATTACATCCACATCAAAGCTGCGACTTAAAAGAGCAAGTTTAGAAGAATTAATATTTGATAAAAGCCCAGCTCTGCATAAGCACATGGGCAATGAGCGAAGAGAAGAGTGATAATCTCTTAAGAATATTAAAGGCCCTAATATGCCATATTTACTGATATTAAGATTAAAACAGCATATAATATGCGTTTAAAAATCGTTTTGCATATCAAAATAGAATTTGTGAGCACTGACTTAATGAGATTTAATAAGCTTTCTCTAAGTCACAGACTCAGACTGACAGTAGGGTCTCCACTGCACTGGTGTGGTCATATGGTGTAACTGCAGGAATGGAGTAGGAAGCTAAAACTGCACTGAAGTTCTCACAAAAAACAGTGGCTATATTTAGAAGCACACATAAATCTGATTATTAGGAAACTCAGACAGCAGCGTCCAGGGAGAACAAGGTGACAGGCAAAGCTCTCGATTTACTGGTCAATGTATGTTCCTACCCTCACCTATGGTCATGAGCTTTGGGTAAAGGGCAAGATCGTGGATACAAGTGGCCAAGATGAGATTCCTCCGCAGAGTGGCTGGGCGCTAGAGTGAGGAGCTCAGTCACACGGGAGGAGCTTGGAGTAGAGCTGCTGCTCCACCACGTCGAGAGGAGCCAGTTGAGGTGGCTCGGGCATCTGTTCCAGATGTGTTCTATGCATGTCTCACCGGGAGGAGGCCCCAGGGAAAACCCAGGACAAGCTGGAGGGACTATGTCTCTAGGCTGGCTTAGGAACGGCTCCCGGAAGAGCTGGAGGGAGTGTGCGTGGAAAGGGAAGATAAGGCGAAAGAAAATGGAAAAAAGGCTAAATATACCAGGTGACTACCAGACTCCCAGTGAATACCAGGTCACTCATGTTTAATCGGATTCAGTAAATCATTGTTAAATCATTGTTGTTTACAATTTTATGTAATGACTCCAAAAGCAGCCTAGTGCATTTCATTACAGTTAGTCGACTGCTCCCATCATGGTGTCCCTGACAGATTTATTCACGTTGATGCAGTAGCTCTATAGTAGCCTACACTGTTTTAAATATGACTAAACTTAGTTAATTCAAAGATTGGAAAGTATTAAAAAAAAAAAGTACAGGCACAAAAAAAGAACCATACAGGAACTGGTATCGAAAAGCAGGTATCGTTACAGTACTGGTGTCGAAAAAAAATCAAATGGTACTCAAAAGAGACACAGTCAATCAATCAATCAAACATTATTTATAAAGCACGTTTCATACAAAAAATGTAACACAAAGCGCCTTACAGTGATTAAGGATTAGAAGATTGGCTTTTTATTGATCTTACACAGGAGAAATCGTTACCTGCATTTGACCCGGGGACCATCCCCATGATTTTGTTGTTCAGGTGTGGTCAGGACCCAAGCTGGAGGATTTTACCTATGTTGCATGTTTTGGGTTGATGGGGGAAACCGCAGTGCCCGGAGGAAACCCACCCAGACACGGGGAGAACATGCAAACTCCACACAGAAAGGCCCGGGCAATCCGAACCTTCCTGCTGTGAAGCATGAGTGCTAGCCACCATGCCGCCAACATAATAAAAAACAAACAAACAAAAAACAAACCAAAAAAACCCAAAATGAACAAAATGAACAAACAAACAAACAAACAAATGAAAGAACAAACAAACAGACAAACAAATTCAATCAAATGTCAAGCTAAACAGGTGAGTCTTGAGCCCACTCTTAAAAACATGAATGTTCTCTGCAACCCTGAGCTCCTCCGGCTGTTCCATAGACGAGGGTCATAGTACTGAAAAGACGCCTCTCTGTGAGTGTGTGTCCTGACTTTGAGAATGACCAGGAGCTGCCGGAGGAGCGCAGGGCCTGTGAAGGTTTGTAAGGAAAAAGCAGTTATGAAAGATAAGAAGGCCCAAGACCATTAAGACATTTAAAAAATAGTAAAAGAACTTTAAAATTGATCCTGAAACAGGGAGCCAATGCAGTGATTTTTAAACCAGTGTAATGTGGTCCTGCCCTCTGGTCCTAGTCAGGACACGTGCTGCTGAGTTTTGTAATAAATGCAAACCAGAAATACTCTTTTTGGGAAGACCAGAGAGCAGGGCATTACAGTAGTCTATTCGACTGGTGATAAAAGCATCAGTGTCTCCGTATTGGCCTGAGAGAGAATAGGGCAGACTCTGGCTATGTTTTTAGGTGATAGAAACCTATTTTTGTGATGTTCTTGATGTGTGGGATAAAAGTCAGCTCAGAGTCAAAAAATGACACCCAGGTTTTTCACTTGAGGAGATGGGTTAAAAGACTGTGCTTGTAGTTTGGACACAGAAAACACACAAAATGTCATACTGGCCACAAAGGCCCGCAGCCCCGCACAGGTGCACAGGCAGGATTGGCCAAGTGTAGAAGTGCCCCACCAATCAGGGACCAGGGCTCTCACAGCAGAAATCAGGAGGGATATCCAAAAGAAATTAAACACACAAAACAAGTCAGAACTGGAGGCCTGAAGCCGTAAGAACATGCATTTTGAGCATATTCTTAGCAGCATATTCTTCCATGCAATTCTTAGGCGTCCTCCATCTTACAGTGTGAGAGTATACACCCCCTTGACTGTTTTGACATTACACCAACACAACCTATTCCCCTCCATGTTTTTCTGTGGACTCGCTTTGTTAACCATCTCCCTCATAATGATGTCGTTTTCTGTGATGTTTCGGCACCATGGCTGGAGGCAGCAGTTTAGTCAGCAGCCTGCAAGATCAAGACACAAAAAGGAGCGATCCCGTAAAAATGCACCAAAATGGCTAGAAGTTACCCCAAGGTAGGAAATAAATTGCAGACGATAACTAGCAGAGCAAAGCACAAACAGAATAATAAATGCTTGGGAGATCTGTGCTCTCATTTATTGAAGCTAAATCAAACTTTGGGGCCTGCACAGTTGGCAGGCCATTAAAAGAATTCTTTCAAGAGTGGATAGCAGAAAGAGCATGTCAATTTCTATTACTCAATTTAACATGATTGGATTGCCTTGTGTTTTCTGCCATCTAAGTAGCGAGGATCAACATGTGCATTAGAATTGTTATTGAATAAGATGATTAGCACAAAGTAGATGTGAATGTGTACAAATCTTAAGGCTCATTTATGCTCCACTTTCATAAATAAACAGATCTGTTCGTTCCAAACGTAGTAACAGTCACTTCCAAACATTGTCAAGGCTGTATTATCTTAAACAATCACCAGGGCGTGCTAAAGGTAAATTTGAGAATTGACCAAAGCAGGCGAAATAGAGAAACAAACATTGAGGTGCTCACTTAGCTTCCATTGTTGAGCTGTGTTCACTGTTGTCCCCAGGGGTCAGCACATGTATAGCTCTGTTGATAAGATTTCACATGTTCTGTAGAGATGGACCAAATAACGGACAGAACAACACATGTCCGTTATTTGGTCCCGAGGATGGAGAGCAGTCTTTATACGTATCCATATGTGTCTAGAATGTATGGTAAAGGGAGAAATTAAATTGGTCAACTGGACAAAGTGACATTGAAGGAATATTAATAATATAAACACCAAGTGACTTGCTTGAATATCACTGAAAATCACATATGGATTGTATTATTTGACCTCTGGAGTTAATGTGTGCCAGGAAGGGAGATAGCAAGGTTGGGGAGTTCTGTGGAATTTATGACAGGAAGGATGTGGTTCTGGAGAGCTCGCTGTGGAAGACAGCAAGACTGGTGGAAAAGAAGACTGGGCAGATGTAGGCCGGAGCAGAAGGTGGATCCTGAATCAACATATTATTTGCATATTGTATTTTATCTGTGTGTGAGGGAGGAGCAAGTTGTCAGTTTGCTGCTCCTGGTGTAAGACTTGCTACTGTAATAATAATAATAATAATACATTTTATTTGTTAGGCGCCTTTCAAGGCTCTGTAAGCTCTAGGGGACCCAGAGCTCTGCTTTAGACTTTTTGTTAGGGAAATAAACTTTTGATTAATTTGACTTAAAAAAAAAAAAAAAAATCTTGGTCGTCTTTGGAGAATAACCCGCTATACATTCAACACCATTCAGGGCCATAATGGGTGTTTTCACACCTCTGGACCTGACCTGGCTACTGTATTGTTTTTTTTTTTTATTTAGGTTTGAGAATGGAATTATATATGGGAGACAAATTGTGTCTGACCCCTCCATTTCTGTTCAAGGAAGGATTCTCTTTTTTGAAAACAATAGCCTCCTTAACTCCCCTCTCAAACCAGCTCTTTTCCCTGGCTAAGATCTGTACCTCATTGTCCTCAAAGGAGTGGCCCGTGGCTTCTAGGTGGAGATGTACGGCAGCTGAAGGTCCACTCTGGCACACACGTCGATGTTGGTACAGGAATTTCTCCCTTTACCATGGATTCTACCTGGACAACTGAGGGATTCTTTACACGTCTAGAATGTAGCGCATAAATAAGCCTGTACAGTTTCTCAATAAATTCTCATGAATCACTAATGATGCATGTATTCAATAACTGAGCCAAAATAAAGTCATTCACCTGCTAATCAGCGCCCAACTGCTCAGGATTGAATTCCTAAAACATTCTGTTATGCTATTACTGGACATGCCAAATGTTTCTTTGAGTTACATTAGCCAAAAACAATGTAAAAATTAAAATAAGCGCAAAAGAATGCATTGTGCATATTTTTGTTGTGGTAGCGAAATCATGGACACAATAATCCAAATAATGTTAGTCATAATATTAGATGTGAGATACATATAGCTGTGTACATTACAATAATCATTTTTTTTATTACACTTATTATACACACTTATTATTGTTTCAGTCAGATGGTGAATACCGCATAACAGTTTTGACCATCAAGAAATATTTACATTTTTGCCTTTATGAGTTTTATAGAGATCAGAGTTGATACCTTTGCTTTGTATCTGCTTAAGATTGAGTAGATTGAGTGGTTTTCAATGGTACATCTACATGGGAGAAGCATAGGTGCTCATGGCTGCAAACAGAAATAGAAGAAAAAGATAGCTATCATTACTAACATTACTATTTCTCACTTTTATATAGTCTTTACATCTGCAATTACTAAATCAATGGATAATTTAAACAAACCCCCAACAGTGGAATTAGGACATTCCTCTAGTGGTCCCCCACCTCTTCTAACAGAGGAAGAAGCAAAGAAAATGTAGGATATATTTCCTACTTCAGTCATGAGTGACCCCGAGGAGCCAAAGAGGAGACCAGGCCAACTCGACTTAGCTCTTTCAAAGAACACATGAGAAAGCACTGCCCCCTCTGTAGGCCTCATGTGTGCTCTGAAGAGAGAATCGGGAGATAATTGATCAGAGTGAGGGGGGCATGCTGTGTTCCCTCTCCCACATGGCCTCTGAGAGAACAGTTCAACAGGTGAGCGAGGACCAAGCATATCCTATAAAGGACTTGGTGTGTCCCAAAAGGAGTGCAACACCAGTGACAGTTCAAAAGCAGAACTCTCCTGATCCTGAAGAGGAGCAGAACTCAGAATATCCATGTGAAGAAGACATGGCTGAGGAGCCTCCTCCTCATCATAACAACTGGAGTCAGGCCACCTCGTCTGGATACATGAGCTCCATTGACTTGGATGAGTCCATTTCTAGAGAACCTCTAGTTTCCACACTAGTGTTGGGAATCACTGTGATAAAGGTGCCTTGGTTGCCAAAGGTCACACAGAACATCAAGTCCTTCTTTGTCAAGTGCTATGTCAAAGCAGCCTTCCTCAAGACTCTGAAGAGGCTATGCTCCTGCAGACTCTCTAGTTGTGCTTGTGAATAGTTGATGGAGCACACCCATCCTTATCTGCTGGAGCTGTCTCAGCAGGCTGAAGAAGAAGACTTCCATCAGTGGGCAATGGAGGTCAGTTGAGTGAGCAGTTTTCCAACTTCCTCTCTGTTAGCTTGAATCTGCCTTGAGGTCATATACCATCCTGGAGGAATATCTGAAAGGAGGTGTGGCTCTATATGTGCGAGGTTTACAGTTGGATTCAGGCCCAGAGGCAGCAGTCAGCCCTCACAAACCCAGTCCAGAGAGCTTTGGGAAGGATACGCAGAGTGGCCTTCAGAATGTGCAGAAATACATTAGATGAAAACATATCCATTTCCACTGTTTGGGGTGGCGACTTCCAGACTACAGTCCAAGGGAGCTCCTACAGCTACAGTAGACTTCATGGTTCCTTTTCTTTCTTTTCTTTCTTTATTTCATTTGTTAAAACAAAACAAAAACTAACAGATGCAACACAATTGCATCTATACAATTATAACTCAAATATGAATGAAAAGGGAACAGAAAGAAGCATAAGCTTATGATATTTGCCCCTTATCAACTCAAAATTATATTACAACAAAATATTATATATTACAAAAAAATAAATAATAATAATAATAATAATAATAATAATAATAATAATAATACATAATATTTTTACTGCGCAGTACTACTATATTTTTTCATTAATACCACTTTCACATTTTTCTTGAAAACTTGAATAGACTTTCATGATTTAATTTCATGCTCAAGACCGTTCCATAGACTGACTCCTTGGATTGAGACACATCTTTCCTTTGGTTTAGTTCTGAATACTGGTTTAGAAAAAATATCAGTTCCTCTTAAAGGTCCCATGGCATGAAATTTTCACTTTTTGAGGTTTTTGAACGTTAATGTGAGCTTCCCTACCCTGTTTAGCCCCCCCCAATGGCTAAAAGTTGCGAAATGTCTAAACTGAGGATTTGCGGTCCTTTTCTGCGTTAGAAAAAAACACAGCTGAAACGGGCGATTCTGAACAAGGCACCTTATTGATGTCAGATCGAAAAAAGAAATGCAAATGCAGTTCCACCACCGTCTGGATGTCCACCCCCTGTCTCTGGAAATCACGCCCAGAGAGATTGGACCGCGAAGGAGCTACGCAATGCGAAATGCGTTTTTTTATGTGCCTGGAGGCACGTGCGACTGTTTCTAGGCTCGGAAGTCCTTTACCCGACCCTCTGGACCTCTGAAACAGCAGTGGTTTAATTTTATTTTCTGTGATAATGTGTTTTTTTCCATTGAATTTCCTCTCCTTTCTGCCTCCGCGCTTCAATCACGGAAATCGGAGCCAGCCACAGCGCAGCTCTCAGAGGAGCGGGTGGGGGGGGGGCATTCAAGCAACAACACCCAGAATAAAGTGTTTCAGAGACATATTTAGCCTCATGAAGACAGTCAGAGTCATATCTCATGCACTGAGACTTGATTTTGAAGAAGGATTCATTTACAGTATTAGGGAACCATTAAGGTGCCATATAAAAGCATCAAGAAGTACCATGTCATGGGATCTTTAATTTATAACTAGTTTCTCTCTTTTTGAATCTATTTTGCAAGTTGATTGGTAATATTATTTGATGAGCTTTGTACATAATTTTGAGTAAGTTATATTCTACTGATTCTTTAAATTTTAATGTTTTTAATTGTACAAATATAGGATTTGTGTGGGATCTGTATCCACTTCCATTTACCACACAGATAGCATGTTTCTGTAAAAGGAAGATTGGTTCGATGAGTGTTTTACAGGCACTTCCCCACACTTCAATATAATAAGTCAAATATGGAACAACCAGTGAGTTATACAAAAGAAACATGGCATTTTTACTAAGACAGTCCTTCACTTTGTGTAATACAACTATTGTTTGTTGATTTCCATGCCAAATATTCATCAATTATAACACCTAAAAACTTGATCTCACTTGTCCTTCCAATCTCCAGTCCTTGTATGACCAATCTTGCATCTATGTCTTTCCTTTTGCAACTAAAAATCATAAACTTTGTCTTACTAATATTTATAGATAGTTTGTTGGCTTTGAACCATATCAAAATTTTCTGAAACTCTCTTCTATTTGTAAAACCTCACTTATATTTTTTCCTGAGTAAAACAGAGTAGTATCATCTGCAAACAAAATACATTTGAGTAAGCTATAAACAGAGACAATATCGTTAACATAAATAAGGAAAAGTATAGGTCCACGAACCGATCCTTGGGGTACTCCACATAATGTATGATAATACTCTGATCACATGTATTAAGTAATGCTGCCCTGTCTATTTTTAGGATGTCTGCTTCTTTTTCAGTTTTCAATCAATTTCATTGATTTCTGATCTTTTCCCTTGCCCCACACCCTTCCCTCTTGTCACCAAAGAAAAAGACACCGTATGTTATCTATCCAATTGTTTTCTGTCATTACATGTTGTGTATAATTGTATTGATTGTATTGCATCTTTTCTGCTCTGCATCTCCCAGTCGGCGGCGCGCGCAAGTGCAGCAGCCCCTCCCCTAGCCGCTCTATACTGTCCTGCCTGGTTAGTGGGGAAACTAAATTTCGAATTCATTCTATGTACATGTACATATGATTGTTTTTCGACAATAAAGCAACTATGACCTATGACCTACCTATGATTTATTGTTATCGATTTCCATATACTGATATCGGTCTTTTAAGTAGCTCGTGACCCACCTACCCCTCCTCCTGTTCCACAGGAAAACCTGCAGCACAGCAGACAGCTGGCCTACCAGTGGATTATGGATGGCTGCTATGGCCTAATGAGTGAGGTCATGAAAAGAATATTCAAGAATGAAAGACCACCTGAAAGGGACACACTAGCGGAGCAACTGCTGCAGAAGGTGACGTCTCAGGTCAGACAATGGGATGTCAAAGTGAAGCCAGACCAACTTCACTTAAAAAAAATAGCCGCAGCTGTTTATAAGGAACTTTGCAGAGGAAAAAGGAAAAAGAATGTGACCCTTTCTGCCTGCTTTGACCCCCAATACAGCGATTGCATGATGATCCTCATATGCAAGCATCTGGTCACACCAAAGAAGCGCACTCTGGGATCATTCATGTGATTCGTGAGGAGACCCTTCTGCTGTTGGCACTAAACCTCACTCATAGTCTCAACTGCCCCTACACCAACATGGTGTAGAGGCAGATGCAGTCGTATCAAGGTAACTATCAAGTAACAAGATAAAAAGGAAGGCAAGTATAAGTCAGGAGGATCATGGTTCCAGTGGGCTGAGGTTCACTGTGGACTAAAGCACTTGACGTGTGAGTACCTCAGCATTGGACTATCAACAGACAGTCCCATCATTGGCCACAGTGAGGCAGCTCTCTAAACTGAGAGAAGAAGAGTGTTTACATTTCTTCATTGTGGATGTGAAGGGACTTTCTAACAGAAAGGTGCAACCACAAGCACCAAGAACCCAGATCACGAGGAACCAGACGAAGCAAAAATGAATCTGATCAATCAGTTATCCCTGTTCAAATGATCACTTAGTTACTATAGTTACTTGAAATCAGTCAGTTACATCCTACACGTACAAAAATGTCTCTCCTGGCCATTCAGACTGATCAAAAGAAAGTGGGTATGGACACAACACAAAAGTTGCCCACTTTCTCAAGGTTTTTATAGTTTTTAGAGAACCCAACTATTGCCTGAAAGACAAATTTGATTGCAAGATCACGTTTGACCAGGCTTGAGACTTGGGACAGAGGGAGTTACACGACTCATATTCCTCTGTTTGAAAAATACAGAGAGATATTATTTTGAATTTGCCAGGTAAGAATACTATAGCTAAAAGAATAATATTTCCATAGAAACTAGCAGGAGGAGGCTAATCTTGCACAGTAAGATGGATTCTCACGATATTTGTAAGTTCACAAAAATCCATCTTGGCAGCTGCTGGTGGGCCACAGACAGTACCAAACACAGATCGGCATTGTGGTGTTGGTCATAAGCCTCCAAGCAAACCAAAACAAACATGTTGATGCTGACTGGTGTACTCGTGAACGTTCCCATGTTTGACCATTTTTTAAATGGTTAAGTGGAAACTGTCTGAAAGTGGTAAGTGGCTGAAACCTTCCCTGTGTGTGGTAATAGTGCTACACTAAGTGTAGCACTATTACCATGAAGTTTCTTTTATGAAACAAGGTTAATAATAATTCATAGCATTTATATAGCGCCTTTCATGACACCCAAAGCGTTTTACAGTTCATTGTTCATTCACTCCACACTTGGTGGTGGTAAGCTACTATTGTAGCCTCAGCTGCCCTGGGGCAGACTGACGGAAGCGAGGCTGCCAATCTGCACCACATCATTAAAATAATATTAAAGATTTTACCAAAAAAAAGATAATAATAATAATAATAATAATAATAATAATACAATTTCCTCCCCAGTTAGGCCATTTTTTTTAGATTTAATTTTTCCTGGTTGTTTCTCTACAGCCTGGTTGGAAATCATGACATCACTCTATGGAACTGTTACCACGCAACTGTGTTGTACATTACCAAAACTCTTCTATTTTACACAAATTCTTCTTAAAATATATGAAAACCCCTTTATATTGTGAAATTAACATTTAAAGTATCAGAAAAAATGGATGGAAGTCTCAAAAATATATTTAAATATATAAACATATTTTTTAAACTTTTCTTGTAAACTGCTTTTTGATTTGTGTAAAACTATTATTTATATTTATAACAGGTATTATCCTACCAAGAACTGTCATACATTACTGTAGCAGTATGGCTCAGAGTCAGTAGAGACTTAACAGCACATACTCTTCATTAATTGGCACTTGCATGGATCTTTACAGGCAACACATTTGTAGTCAATAGGTGTTGGTAAATGAGGGAAACTGCATTAATCCCGCTTTATTGGCTCATTAGCTTGTATTTTAGTTTTAAACATTAGGATTTCTGGGCTACAGCTGTGCTAAAATGAGTGCTGTTTCATGTCTATATCGTCTTAAGCATCTCTGACAGTAGCATATCCCTGTTAGCAGCCGGAGAGTGAAGGTTTTGTCTAAATCAAAGCACCGGCCTCTGTAATGTTACATTGCTCCCTGCAGGTGCCTAACATGGGGATTATGTGGCTATAGGAAAAGTCAGTGGTAGCTTAGCAGCCTTGTGTCGGCCTTACAGCTTTAGTTTACCGCTGAGACCAAAGGAGTCAACCATTCGACTAAATAAATCAAAAGTCTGAGGCATGTTTTCCACAAATTGATTATCTGTCACTTTACAAGGTCAAATATTTTAACCAAGATGCCTGGAGTCCCTGAAGGAGCCGTGTAGCGAGCTGGTCTGAATGCGTACTGGCCCGCTGCCTGCTTACACAGCTGTAAATGAACACACCAGGGACTACTTAACTGAGAGTACATTGGCCTAAATTAGCACCTCGGGTGAGCGGCGGGAGACATGAGATATTTTAGTAATCAGGTGGATCTGGAGGGGAACAAGAGCTGTCGGACTCAAGAAAAGCTAACAGTATGTATATATATAAATATATATATATATTTGTCTCTTGAATCATCATTTTAATACTCTTGTCAACATAAAAAAAGTGTATAGGTGCCGCTTTCGTACCATGTTTTTGGCCCACCTCCTCCAACCGGGACTTCTCAGTTTCATACAAATTGTTTTCCTTCCTGTTTACAGCTGGATCTTGTAGTTTTTAGCAGTGGCCACAGCTTTATGAAAAAACTAGTTCATTAGGTCACAAAGAGTGTTAATCTCACGATAAAACAATTGACGGCGTTAAAATTGTTTTGCGTTAACCCATTAATAGAGCAATATTTTTGACAGCACTATATATATGTACATATATATCTCCTTTACTAAACTTTGACTTATATGACAGGTTTTCATGTTCGGGTTGGTGGAATAGTACACATGGCAATTTTTTTAAATCATTTTTACATCAGTCAAGTGGCAATGCAGGAAGTAGTGTTGGGGTTTTAAAACCGAATGCTATTAGTCATCAACGTCAAAAATAAAATCATAAGGAAGGCATTTTTTGGCCAATTTAAACATTAATTTAAAGAAGGCCTATTGCGCTTCAGCCTGCTATAGTTATAATCTATGACACCCATAGATCATTATGTTATAATTAATTAAAGAAACAGGTCCACTGACTTCTGTATCAGAAATCTATGCTGCCCAACAGGAGCTGACATCGCTGTAGATGTCATCACAACATTAAGTTGTTGGCACCTCCAAAGGATAGCTAGGGAGCCCGCCTGATGACGTGCATGGAAAAAGATACTAAATCGTGTCCTCTAATTACTATTTCGTTCCCACAATATGTAATTCATTCACACATTTTAGCTAAATTGTTCCCATGTTTTAACTTATTCGTACCCAAGAATTAAGACATTGCTGCTAATTAAATATCCCATGACATGGTACTTCTTGATGCTTTTATATGGTGCCTTAATGGTTCCCTAATACTGTAAATGAATCCTTCTTCAAAATAAACACTTAGTGCATGAGAAAGACACATGTACAGAGTCAGAGTCAAAAAATAACTCTCTGAACGACTCATTCTGGGCCTTGTTGCTTGAATGCAAATGAGAAGGACACAGATTGTAAGAGGAGCGGGTGGGGGGGGGGGCAAAAGGGGCGCTGGTTCCTTGTTTTTTTTTTTTTTTTTTTTATTCCATTTATATAGCGCTTTTCATGACATGCCTTTTCATCCCAAAGCGCTCCACAGTTCACCATTCATCCACTCCACACTCGGCGGTGGTAAGCTACTTTCTGTAGCCACAGCTGCCCCGGGGCATGCTGACGGAAGCGAGGCTGCCAATCCGCGCCATCGGCCCCTCCGACCACCTCCAACACTCATGCACCCTCCACTTTCAGTGGGCTGCACATTACTGCGCCCGGGGACCATCTCCATGATCTTCTTGCTTCGGCTTGGTCAGGACCTCAGCTGGAGAATCCTCCCACAGGTGGCTCACGTCACAACTCAGAGTAGAGGTAAGATCGGGCCTAAAAAAATCCAGCCCGACCCGACTCGGCCCGCGGGTATTAAAGCCCGACCCGGCCCGAGCCCGACCAATTAACTTGATTTGCAGGCCCGAGCCCGAAGCAAACCCGAAATTTCATATTTTATTTGTGAGGGGCGTTTTTTTGAAACAAATGATAATATAGATGTTTGACGATCATCAATTTTGCTAGTACAGCTGTTTAAATGCCTGCTCAGCGTCGAGGTCAATGTTCCCCCTAATGTTTTATGTGTCTGAGCAAACACACTAACTCCCTGAGCGCTCCTTGGACCCCTGTGCGCGACATCCGACATGCACCCCCGCTACACGCAGAAAGAGCTGCGCGTGCTCGCGGCTTGCGCGTGCTCGTGGCTTACACCGGTAGAAGTTTAATACGAGACACATACTTTTGTTTCTGAATACTGGACGATTCCCCCGTATTCAGATGACCCCGCGGCTGAAAAAAAAGCGGAACTCTTTCATCTCTGTGCTGCAGAGGTTTTCTTGTGCGCTGAGAATGTGTGAGCAGTGCGCAACTGCGCAGGCGCGGAGAGGGAACGTCGAGGTGCCAGTCTTTTTGCTCTCGTATGAAAGCAAAGCGCCACATTGACTACATTCAGCGAAGCCAACGCAAGTTTCTGTAGCATTTTCAACAATCAATTTGAAGCTTTTCCACACCTCACTCTTACCGGTGCGTGTTTGTCTTTTCAGTTCTCCTGTCTTTAGTTTATCCTTAACTTCTTGCTCCTCCATATTGGGGATACCAGGTCAAAATAGATGCGGACTTGCGGAGGGGAAGATTATTAAGAGCGGCTCCTGTTTAATAGTCAAATAGCAATTACCTTACAGCGCCTTCTCTGTTTTATCCAAATTATTTATTTTAAAACAAGTATTCCTTAGTTTAGTATCCACACATCGTTTTATTATACATTTTTATAAACATATATTTATTTTTTTAAAAAGTCAGCGAGAGAGAAGCCCGAGCCCGAGCCCGACCCGAAGCAATGATTGACACCCGAAATTCGGGTCGGGTCTGGTCGGGCTCGGGCTCGGGCTTAAGATCTTACCTCTAACTCAGAGTGGTCACAGTCAGCCTTCTGCAGATGTGCATGGAATAACATCTTTGAAGTCTGGCTCGAATAGAACAGGCGATCTTCATTGCCACATCCATGATCTCTTTCATGTTGAGCATTTTAGCACATTATGCAATGGTAAATCAGGAAGTCTGGGAAAGCATGGTCCTGCCTGCACTTGGCAATAAATCCATTCACTTGCCCAACCATTGCAGGTGCAAGCTGGGTTTTCTCGATAAAGTTTTTGAGCGACTGAAATATGTCCTCTCCTCGCGTTTGTTTTTTCATGGGCAGTACTGTTAATAGCTTCTCTTTTGCAGTGATATCACTAAACACCATACGAATGAAAATGCACATCTGGGCTGTGTCACTCACGTCCGTAGATTCATCCAACTGAAAAAAACAATCGCAATCTCCAATGTCCTTCCACATTTGCCTCGGCCATGGCTTCACAGCACTGTATAACCGTATATCTTGAAAGCTGGAGCGCTTTGAGCGAAGATACTATTTCGGCCTTATTTTTAAAGTCCCGGAACAATGAATCAAGTGCTTGTGAGCTTTCAGAAAAGGCATCAAAACAGCCTTAGGCGGGAAATTGAGGTTATTAGCATTTTAATGTTGAATTAATCAGAAATACAAACATAATATGGCATCAGGACATCTTCAGTTGTCACACATCGTGTCCCCATCGTCCACACACCGAACTGACCACTGTGGTTTCCTATATACTGGTTCTGGTATGCAGGAATGCAGGTAAGTACCACATATAGTTCACTGCTCTTTAAGTTAACCAATAGTAGATAAGTTAGCCAATAGTTGAAACATAGGAGCTGGTGGATATCCCATTACACCCAACCTATGCCTTTCTGTGCGGAGTTTGCATGTTTCTCCCCGTGTCTGGGTGGGTTTCCTCCGGGCACTCCGGTTTCCCCCACCAACCCAAAACATGCACCATAGGTACTCCAGCTTAGGTCCTGACCAAGCCGAAGCAAGAAGATCATGGAGATGGTCCCCGGGCGCAGTAATGTGCTGCTCACTGCTCCTGATAACAGGATGGGTTAAATGCAGAACTGGAATTTCCCCACTGTGGGACTAATAAAGGCATAGCTTTCTTTCTTTCTTTCTTTCTTTCTTTCTATGGAAACGTATATGTTCATAAATAGGTTGTTTACCACAGTCTAGGTTGCAAAATACAGGAAAACCAGGTAAAAGGTCACAGTATACTTGTACATTGAGATTACACATGTAAATGTGACATGTATATCAAAATAATGAAATCCCACCTGCTTCAATGAATGCCTCTTTTACCATCTCTCCATCTTGGAAGGACTTCTTTCTATTCAAGATTTCAAGATTCAAGATTGTTTATTTGTCATATGCAGAATCAACACAAGGTCAACAATGCAATGAAATGCTTAGGATCAGAAGAACCGTTGACTCGCTAAGATAGTCAAGAAGTACTAATAACATGCAATAATAGTACATGGTAAAAAAAGTGTTGTAAAGTGCAGGGGAAGAGGTAAACAATATAATAAACAATATAATAAACAATATAATAAAATATGTAATAAAAAAAACAAGGTACAATGTACAAGGTGCAGGTAGGATTAAATCAAGATCAAATAAGGTGTAAGTATTTCACAGATTGCACATAATATGGTGTGGTGTAGGTGTTGCATGTGGAGTGCAAGTACAAAAAGTGAAAAAAGTGATTGAAAATAAAATAAAAATAAGGTAAAAGGAGCGAGTCGGCACGGAGCGACTGATCAGTGCGTCCATTCTGCGGCGCAACCTGATGACGTATGCGCAACCTGATGACGTATGCGCAACCTGATGACGTATGACGTATTAAAGGAATATTAACATTTTTTACAATCTGAACCTTATTTTCGTAATAAAACACGTTGATTTACTCACCCATATCACTTTAGTGACATTTGGAGCAGTTCCGTAGGTTTGGTAGGTTAGGATATCCGCGTAACCTGAGTGCTCGGGGCACAATGTTGCGGTCAACAAGTAACACAAACTTTAGCACTTTTCAAATCACAGAAGCTCGCCGTCATGAGACAGGTTCGTTTTACCCTACTGATGATGTGTTGTTGCGATAGTAATCCTGCTCAGTCGCCGCTTTTGACTTTAAGTGGAGTCAAAAGCGGCCTGAAACCCGATATCCAGCTATAGTTTCATTTGATGACGTCATCATAGAGGACAGCGCGCATGTGCAAATTCCCAGCTGTTGGATCTCGGTTACAGTCCGAAAGAAGCTAAGAAGACGAAAACATCTCCGCTTGAGAAAATGGTGCGAACATGCATTTATACTGGTTGCGAAAACAAAATGACATCTTGGACGAAGTTGAGTTTTCACAGGCTTCCTCAGTTATCCGGAGTTATTGCTGTGGCTAGTTGCTTTGAGAATGGACCCAGACATGAAAGACAAAGCTGTAAGACGTTTGGACCATCGTGTGTGCAGTACTCACTTCAGTCCGGACGATTTTTTACCAGCAAAGGAAAAGAAGGAATGCCAGCGGATTCAGTGTGCGGTTCTGAGAAGTAATCCGATATCCATGGCTGT
The DNA here is from genome assembly GCA_036785185.1 of Paratrypauchen microcephalus. Taxonomy (NCBI): domain Eukaryota; kingdom Metazoa; phylum Chordata; class Actinopteri; order Gobiiformes; family Gobiidae; genus Paratrypauchen; species Paratrypauchen microcephalus. The sequence continues at coordinate 5,127,383 of JAVJIX010000064.1, read as the reverse complement.
TATCCTGTGCGCTGCTCCTCAAACTGTCTCCGCTTCCTTCTTTCTAATATCTCCTCATCCGTATACTCAGACTCAAAACGATAGGGATAGGGCCATCATACTGAAATACGTCCTCTTCAGTCTCAAAGCCCGAATCTTCAGCCATGTGTCGCTCGCAACAGAAAAGTTCAGAGCGGTGTTTATCAGCGAATCAGCTGGGGAATTTGCACATGCGTGCTGTCCTCTATGATGACGTCATCAAATGAAACTATAGCTGGATATCGGGTTTCAGGCCGCTTTGGACTCCACTTAAAGTCTACGCTGACACAGCGAGCTTCTGTGATTTGAAAAGTGCTAAAGTTTGTGTTATTTGTAGACCGAACATTGTGCCCCAAGCACTCAGGTTACCCGGATATCCTAACCTATCTATCTATCTAACCTATCTACGGAACTGCTCCAAATGTCACTAAAGTGATATGGGTACACGGCAGATGAGGCAAACGCACTTCGAAAATGTCATTGTGAAAAAAAAGTCCTCCTCCCATTCCATGTGAAAGTGATAAGTTTTTGTCTTCTTACTTAGTCCAGCTCCCCGACTCATTTTATACCCTTTCTTAAGTATTTTTTCTTAAGAGAAAAATTAGGGCTAAAAGTTGGAGGTAACTCGCTGACTAGCTTGTTAGTTTTGCTGCACTTAAGAGCGTGCAGTGTCTGAAAAATTCAGATGTCATCTGACTGGCTGTATATCAATCAAGTGACGGGATGGATGATTGACTGACATCTATTTTTTTAATGTCATGGGACTGACCAGTACTACCTTTGCGATCGACTGGTAGATTGCAATTGATGTACTGAGCACCCCTGATGTAGCAGCATGTGGTTATTGCTAAAAAAACAAAACGCTAGCTTAAATACTAGCAAGCTAATGCTGCTTGCTTATAGAGGAAATGTAATGATTAATGGAGTAAAGTGACAGTAAAATTGTCCTAATTGTTGTTTACCAGTAGCAACGGGTGATCCACTGAATGCTTTTTTGAGGGAGTGCAACACAGAGGAGGAAGTCACCCAGAGACTGAAAGATGGAAACTTAAGTTACCCTGTTTTCACCTGAGGACAGGGCTCTCAAGTTTTGAGCGGGGTCGTGCGTGGGACTGCGTAATTGCCGAGGAGCGGGAGGGGGGGGGTGGGGGGGTGTGCGAGTGAACCATTTTTCCCGAGGAGCGGGGGGGGAAATGCCGTGAGAAATGCCGTGTGAGCGTCGAATTGCGTTGAATTTGTCTAAAGAGCAAACTTATTTTTTATTTATTTTATTTTACTTGTTTATTTGAAGGACAATGTGCAGGTACATTAAAAAGATGGCTGCACCAGATTTACCAAAATGCTCATTTCCATCTGTAGTCCTTAACAAACATTAAAAACATTAAAAACAATTACATATGAAAGGTGCAATACAAAAAGACAATATACAGGCGTGCAAAATTTTCCGTGACTTTCCGCTTTTTTCATGATTGGCCACTTTCATCCCTGAAGTTATTAAAATGCAAACTTAAACTACAAAGAAACTAATGAGAGTTATATAAATGAAGTTATTACCTGATGGTTCTCAGTTTGTTTTATCATCACTGTCAGTCGCTGTGTGCGCTTAGCAGCTGAAACTAGTCTGCCCAACAACAGAACAATCTATTTTCTGATTGGCTGAAACTGAGATTTTTTTTCCGGGGAGCGGGGCGGGGAGGAGGGGGGAGTTTATTTCGCTGAAAACGCGCGGTGCCTGCATAAACTGAGCCACACAGACCGATTTTCTGAGCACAAAAAAAATAAAAATAAAAAATCAGCGTGAGAAATGCCACATGTGGCGTGTGAGTGTGTGAACACGTCGAATTGCGTGTGTCACACTCTCGATGTGTGAGACTTGAGAGCCCTGCCTGAGGACACTGATCTTGTAACATCTGTAGCCTACAATACAAGTGCTAAACACACATCCATGGAAAATGTAAGATACCGATTTGGATGAAATATGAATTGACCTGTATAAACCCAATGTGAGCTCCACTGCATTTTTAATAAGAGTTAGCTTAGCGTTAGCCATCGAACATCACAAACTATGAAATACCAGGGCTGTTTTTGAGACCTAGAACCACTTAACTACACGTAACACCAGAGACTCGATAGAAAACATGATCATATGTAGAAGTGTTTTTAAGATAAGATAAGATAATCCTTTATTTGTCCCACAATGGGGAAATTGTAGTGTCACAACGCAAGTTTCAGAAATAGTTGGAAAAAAGAGCATGCATCAAAAATTAAGATAAATAATAAGTATGTACAATCAACTAAAAAAACACAACACTGTAAGGTTAAAGGCACAGGAACGCTGCACAATAAATGTCTTTGATTCTGAGCAGTGAACAAACAGCAGTTAAAGTGACTCCAGTTCAGTAATATATAATATCACTACAATAAAGTGACTCAGATGATTGTGTACAGTGCAGTGATGGACAGTGGTTGTTACACAAATAAGTAGCAGGTAAAGTGACTTTAAATAATATTGCACATGTAATTATTACTATGGAGATGAGACATGGTTGTTATGGAGATGAACATGACTAGCACTGATCATTGTACCGCCTGACAGCAGCAGGAAGGAAAGATCTGCGAAATCTCTCTTTAACACAGCGAGGGTGAATCAGTCTGTCACTGATGCTGCTCTCTAGAGCCGACAGAGCGCCCTGCAGGGGGTGACACTCATGGTCCAGCATAGACCTGAGTTTAGCCAGGACCCTCTTGTCCCCCACCTGCTGCACCGAGTCTAGAGGAAGACCAGGACTGAGCTGGACTTCCTGATGACCTTGTCCAGTTTCTTCTTCTCCTTTTTTGCATAGTTCACTGACATAGCAATTAGTATAGAATTAGTATAAGAATTCTGACTTTTTAGGTCTCGGAGACTAATGGTTGTTGTTTAAGATCATATTAGCCAACAGATTATGTGTCAATGAGTTCCATTCTTTAAAGTTCATTGTATGCAGGATTTGTGTGGCTCTGGATGAAATAAATCGAGGGGATTCTTCCCAAACTGTTGTGGCCCACTTTATTTTGGTGCATCATTGTCCAGCATAGCGTTAGATTTAAGAAATGTTTATTATGTGGTCGTTATAACTTTATTTCTGTGCTAATTGCTACGTCAGTGAACTATGCAAAGACATTTCTACATATGGTAATGTTTTCTGTCGAGGCTCTGGTGTTACTCACGTGTAGTTGAGTGGTTGTAGGTCTCCAAAATGAAGTAAGTATAGAACAGTGGGCATAGGGTTGATCTGTAATATGGCATCTTGAAAATAGGTGATTAAGCATTTACAAATCATTCCAAATGCATCTTCCAGAGGTTAATTGAGAAGGGGGGACAACTATATAACATAAATATAACATAAATATAACATGGTTATTGTCCATTTTGCATAATTTGCCTGCTTTAACAAAATAAAGGTGTTGTCATTTACTTTTGTCATGATTTGTCATGATTTATTATTATTATTATTATTATTAGTCTTTATTTGAAGGGCAAATGTACAGAGACATTATGCTCATAAAACAGAGATGTACTGCACCAGATTATAGCTAAACAGCTAGTTTCCATCTGCAGTCCCTGAGGAACAATAATAATTTTTCAAATCATAATCTGGTAAAAGGCTCTGAGAATCAAACCTGGGCAAATGGTCCCAGGTTTGAATCTCAGAGTCTTTGAATCTGTGTGAAATGTGCATGTTTTCCACATGTCTTTCCAGGTGGTCCTCTCTAGGCCAATCCTTAAAGCTAAACTGACCCACAATGCAATGTTTACAAGGAGAATTTGTTTGTAGTCTTGGGGTGTCTTGCTAAAGGATGCAAAAACAGAATTCAGAGCATGTTACATTGAAAATGTAAAAGAAAAAGTCAGCTGTAATGAAATGCATTAGTTTAATTTGTCACTTTTCCAGATATTCAGAGTTGCTTACTCATTTCAAACATTATTCATTTGTAACTGACTCGAACTGCATAAGTACTGTAAGATGGTTTGAATGTCTTGCCCAAGGATACAAAAAAACATACAGCTGTTAACCTTCAAATCTGTGTGTAAATCTCCTACTGAGTCTCTGTGAACATGTTATCTTACTATTTTGCACAGTACAAGAATTGATGCTGAAAATATCACCTTAAAGTTTTCTTATGTGACTCAATTAAAAGTGAGTACAAAAAAAATGTGACAAAAACAAAGCTGTCTCCCGCATAACTTTGCACTTTTTGTACTTGCTAAATGATAATCCTGTGATCTGACTAGTTTGGGTTGGGCTGCCTCTTACAACTCTTGGGGGAAAATTTGCTACTTCTCTCCTCTTTCCTGTTTAGTTTCTGCTACTTCTCTACTGCAGATTTTAAAAAATATTTTGCTTAAAGACACACTGCATAACTTTTCTGGTCTGTCACTGGCTTGTCTCCATGGACATGTTATTGCTTTGCCTAGAATGTTACACAGTATATCATTAAACATACATGTCTAACATTTATTTCACTGCATCTAGCAATTGAAAAAAAAATAAATAAATAAATAAAAAATACCTTGAAAACATGCATTCTTACTGTTTCTTGGCTCGACCCTTCACATACTTGACCTACAACCTAGTCTGGCAGACCCTCTATCAGTAAATTTACTCAGTGCACCTTTTAAGTGCATATGACAGGTTAGACCAGTGGTTCATTTTTTCAAATAGCCAATATTAATTAAATGTGTTAATTTTGCTTTAGTTCATATGTTAAACATAGTATCATTGTGAATAAACGCTGGATGATGACTGAAAGTAAACTATCTGGGTCTGAACCCAGATTTCCCTGCTCGCGGATCTGACCGGTCTGGTGCAGAGCCACGCGTAGCACACTCTTGTCATAACGATGATAACACATCTACTAGCTGCATGACTATATGATGTCTGTCCAGATATAACTCAAGACAAATGCACAAATAAATGAACGAAAGCTGTGTAGCCGACCTTCACGTGGGCTTACCATAGCCTATGAGACTTACACGGGCTTCACTTTCCCAGGAGCTCCATTACCTGGGGCATTATGACCCTGGTAGGGTCTCCCATGGCAAACAGGTTCTAGGTGACGGGTCAGACTAAGACCATGAACCCCTATGAACAGTATAATACCAAGGATCGTGACGTTGGCCAGTATGGCGCAGCCGGGGCCCCACCCTGGAGCCAGGCCTGGAGTTGGGGCTCGAAAGTGACTGCCTGGCCTTAGCCCACAGGGCCCGCCAGGGCTGAGCCCAAAAGAACAACGTTGGTCCGCCCTCTTGTGGGGTCAACACCCATAGAGGGTTTCATAGGGATCGACAACCTAGTCCACAGGCACAGAACTTGGCTGCAGGGACACTTTTGTGCAGGTGGCACATCAAACCCGGCAATCCTCAAACCCGGTGGTAGACGCCGGAAGTAAGGGCTGTCAGGCTGAATCCTATTGAGTCTTGATGGGACTCCTGAGGCAGCTGACAGGTAATATCTCATCCATCACTCTGGCTGAAGTCACTGAGGTGGGTGGCAAACTCCTCGGTGGCAAGGCTCCGGGGATAGATGAGAGCCGGCCTGAAGGGGATCAAAGGGTGTGTTCCAACTACAGGGGGAATCACATTCTTCAGATTCCCCTGTAAGATCTCTTCCAGGGTATTGGAGAGGAGAATCTGATCAATAGATGAACCTCGGATTCAGGAGGAGACTTGAGTCACCAATTTAATGACTTGAGACTTGACTTGGGAAAGTGACCAAAGACTTGGGACTTGACTTGGACTTGAACACCACTGACTTGGGACTTGACTTGGACTTGAACACCACTGACTTGGGACTTGACTTGGACTTTGAAGCCTTGACTTGGAAAGACTTGATGCTGAAATTGAAATAGAATAGAAAAACAAAGAAACAGCATTTAAGTCAGCATCGTTTCCCGCTCTCTCTCCCTCACTCTCAGCGCTATGGTGCACGTTACAGCATCCAGTCAAAAGATGGTACAATCAACACCGTAAAACTGTCCAGCGGGAAGGGTGTCCATGGGTTATATTGTTCGAGAGCAGAAGCATATGAGTTTGGGCAGCAGCAGCAGCAGCAGCCGACCGCGATTAAACACGGTAGCACTCACCATAGCACGGTCAGGTTATTTTAATAGATCCATGGGTCGGGTCCAGTGGTCAGATAGGCGAACAAGGCCAGCGTGCAGTGGACTGGGTCCGAGCAGTTCCGTGCTGCCTTTGTGCGCACATATTTCCGAGGTCCAAGCATCTGGACTGCTGCATGGATCCAGTCCAGTATGTTAGATCTTGTGGCGGCGCCATCTGTGCACTAGTTCCGGACAGGAAAGCGAGAATGCGCAGACGACTATAGGTCTGGATGGGCCCGCTAGATTGATAGCTGTCCTCCGTGCTCGAGGGTCACAGCTGGTTCTGAGGCGTTCGAAAGGATCCGGACAGGCATGTGGATCCGGTCTGGTTCGTTAAAGGCATATTTTGTTCTGAGCAGCCCGTCCTCTGCGCACTGCTCCGGCCTCAGCATCTACTATAATGCTACTCACCGCTGAAACTCATCTAAGAAATTTGAGAACATGTTTCTAGAGGTCTAAACTACATGGTTAGCTTTTACACAGAATAAGACACCATGGACGCACACTGCTATGGCTCTTAATTTGTTTAATCTTATTAATTACTGGTTGATTCTTCTGGATTCTTCTGGATCAATTTTCTTCTGGTACGTTGCCTACTTGCTTGGATTTAAAGGGATATGCCACCCCCAGGTCAAATTTGGGCATCTCCCCACAGTCCAGAGACTAAAATAAGTGGTGGAAAGCGTTTTCCTGCTCACCCAGCCATTGTCCGAGTCTGTCGCCACTGACCGCCGCGGTATCTGCTGCTCCTCCGCGTTAGACTGGAGTCTAACGTCGCCAGAGAAAGATTTCGGCCAAAAGGAATTAATTTGCTCGATGCGTTTCCCAATTACTTTCTGTGTAGTGCGCATTCATATCGAGTGCAAATAAATGTGAAAATCAACACGGAGAGCTTGCCTTGGTCATTTTGGGTGGGAACTATTTTCCAGTGCGGAAGAATAAAGCTGAATCACGCAGCACGCTGCCAGGGGAATCCCAGTTACGCACCAGGAAGGGAGTTCCCCTGTTGCACAGCGATTAATTAGATTAATTTAATAGAATTTTTTGTGAATAAAAAAATTGAGAACCTTGTGGTTGATTTAGAAGAAAATACATTTGATTTATATTCCTGAGAATAATATTAATTACAACATTTATTTTAACTACACATGCTGTACAATGGTTTAGTAAATTCACAATATATAATATATGTCAATACATTTGTGTCTGAGGACTTGAAAATACTTGAAAATCTAAGTATAGGACTTGGACTCGACTTGGACTTGCCTGTCTTTGACTCAGACTTGAGGCCAAAGACTTGAGACTTACTTGAGACTTGCTTAACAATGACTTGGACCCACCTCTCCAAGATAATACGATCTGAACTGCTGCTTTCATAATGTGTGTTTCAAATAGCCACATAAGCAAGACAGCACCAGAAATTGTGTTGATTAGTTTCATAATTGAAAAAATGTGTTTGAATTTTCTCATTATTATCATTGTAACAATCCTAAAATGTGCCCCTCATTTTCCTGACGAGGTGTTATGGTTGCGCTGGCTTGGTTGCTTCCATACCGTCTTGACACCTGATCTGAAGCGTAGATGAGAGAAATGCTCTGAAGCTCAGCCTAGTGTGATTAGCAGTCACATTAGAGCTGCAGATTTCACTTACAGGTGCCACTCTCTCCTCTTCTACACTTGACACGTTGTAACCCCAGTGTTGATTTTAAATGTCTTTATGCTGTAGACCCTTCCACAAGTGACAGGTTTAGGAAAGATGCACATACTACTGCTATTAACCTTCTATCCTGTTGGAAAAAGGAGAAATTCAATTTGTCAACTGGACAAAAGTTTATTTGGTTGAATACGTTTCGGAGCTCATCCAAGCTTCTTCTTCAGTTCTGGCCAGACCCTGGTGGACACTGCTTATATCTGTCTGCAGGGAGGAGCTAACTACAATGAAATTACTTTGAAACTATCACATCAATTTGTTTTCAGTTACTGTTAGTTAGGTAAGACTATTCAATATGCAGTGGGAGTGGAGTGTGGGTCTTGTTAGCAGAACAGTTTGGCGGCACGGTGGCTGAGTGGTTAGAGCTCATGCTTCACAGCAAGAAGGTTCCGGGTTCCATCCCCGGGTCGCCCGAGCCTTTCTGTGTGGAGTTTGCATGTTCTCCCCGTGTCTGGGTGGGTTTCCTCCGGGCACTCCGGTTTCCCCCATCAACCCAAAACATGCACCAGGTAAAATCCTCCAGCTTAGGTCCTGACCAAACTGAAGCAAGAAGATCATGGAGATGGTCCCCGGGCGCAGTAATGTGCTGCCCACTGCTCCTAATAACAGGATGGGTTAAAATAAAAGAGAAGAATTTCTCCTGTGTGAAATCAATAAAGTCACTTCTTCTTCATTCAGGGCCATAATGGGTGTTTTCACAGCTCTGGACATGACCTGGCTAACCCTATTGTTTTCTTTGTTTGTTTTGATTTAGGTTTGAGGATTTATATATATATATATATATATATATATATATATATATATATATATATATATATATATATATATATATATATATATATGATATATTCATATATTATACACAATTTATTCTTGTGAGTTTTGAGCCATGTTTAAATGTTACATCATCACAAGCATACCCACAGTTGTGTTTTGTTTCATTCACACATGTAACTCATAAAGAGTAACTCTTTATTATTAGTCTGTGTACATCTCCAAAGCTTAAAATGCTCTGTTCCACCAAGTGGTAGGTTTCAGTTTGAGAGAAGAACTTAGCCTAAATATGTTTGTGTGTTAAAAATGTGTGAATGAAACAAAACACAACTCCAGGTATGTTTTTGATGAGCAAACACCATAGATCAAGACAATTTTCTGTAGTTTGTTAAACATTTTTAATGGAGAGGGGGAAGAAATTGTAATTTGAACTTTAAATTGATTTTTTTTTTTTTTTTTTAGAAAAAATTGTCAATTTTATTTTCAGGCAAAGCCACCCAGCCTTAACTTGTTATTAACATTACTGTGACAGAAAAACTTACCTCTGGCCTTTGAATGTTGTTTTAATCTCATCGTGGTGAATAATTAGGTAAAGTATGTGAGGAATAACTTTGTGCCACTGCAAACCATTTGAAATGAACTGTGTGAAATGTTTTCCACATTTTTATTATGTTTTTATGATCCAAGATCAGCCAGCCTTGACACTACGCCTGATGCTTTTCTGTGCAAACATGTTAATGACATGTGACATGATCAATAATGCATGGCAGCATCCATTCTCCCTCACTGTTCTACAATTTAAATGAGGGTTAAAGCTCACTGCTTTCCTTGTATGAGACCAACTAGACATTAAATATACAACTGCAGCACATTTTACCTAGTCAAACTTTGATTTAAATCATTAACCGTCCAGTCCAGAGAATAAAAGGTTGAGTTCAAGTTCTTGAATTTTATGACATAATTTCAGATAGGGGGTAAGGGCCTGTATAACAATATAATCGTATATCTATTATATAAGATATATTATTATATACTATTACTGGAAGAACTATCCAAACTTTGATCCACAAATGTTGAACTTTATTATTGTCGATTGCCTTCACAAACTTATTAATATTAATCTCAGTGTTTCCCATTACAGGAGACAGTGGAGGCCCCACATAGTCGAAAATAGTCCGCCGCAGTCTTAAATAAACTGGACTATATATTGTCTTAACAAAAGTAGACTTTGTTGCTCATTGTTGTATCATAAATTGAAACATAAAAGAGACTGCACTAGTCAAAACAAGATGAAACTATCCAAAAATAACAAAAGAAAAAAACGGTTCTGTCAACAAATTTGGGTAATTTTTTAATTTAATTTTTAATTTTATTTTAAGGATTGCACAGTACAGGGGGTCCTCGGGTTACGACGTAGATCCGTTCTTAAGACGCGTCGTAACCCGAATTTCGTCGTAAACCGGATTTTGCCTTTGATCTTCCAACCAAAGCACCAATAACCTTTCCATCTCAATAATTAGACCATTACGATGCTTGTTTATCACTGCCGCTTTCATAGGAGCAGATCAGAGCCCACATCAGGTACTTCCGCCCACATTGGGCACGCACATGAGGCTGTCTTCTTCTCCCTACAACCACAACAGAGCGTATTCTTCCGCCGTGCGCCGCGCGCCGTTCGCGTTTGTTTACATCTCTTACCACGCTAAATCGCGTAAGACGGAATGACGCGTAATATATACATATTTTTTTTAATGGGGGCGCGTTCGTAACCACGAAACGTCGTAACCCGAGACCGTCGTAACCCGAGGACCCCCTGGTATTGTTATGTCTTAAAGGTCTTGTATTACACAAAATAGATTCCTGTGAGCTTTAAGCCATGTTGTAATGTTCTTACCTCATCAAAAGACAAACCTGGAGTTGAGTTTGTTTCATTCACATGTTTCAGTAATCCTGGTTTATTAGTTTGTCTATATCTCCAAAGCTCAAAATGCTCTGTTCCACCTTGTGATGTCATGTACTAGTTTTCAAGGTAACAACTACTTTTTACCTTTTGTTCAGTAGAGATTTGTAATTCCAGGGCCGAATTAATCCAAATGATTCTACTGAAGGACTTTAAAAACACAGTGGAGCACTTCCTGTATTACCACATGGCATCACAAGGTGGAACAGAATGTTTTCTGTTTGAGAGAAGACCCCAGCCTAAATATACAAGCTTTGTGTAAATGAAACAAAACTCCAGGTATGTTTTTGATGAGGATACAACATTAGACTTAGACAAACTTTATTGATCCACAAGGGAAATTGTTTTGGGTACAGTAGCTCACACATCAGATATAATATATAATATATAACAGAGGGTAAAATGGAGAAAAAAAAAGATGGAAATGAAGAAATAGATGGAATAGCAACAAAAGAGCAATAGAACAGTGTTAGATGAGACATAATTATATACATAAAAATAAAGATAGTAAATATATATGTACAAATCAGAATTAAATAGAAAAGTAGTTGTCAAATATAAAAATATGTATAGTCAAATATAAAATGCAATAACATCAGAACATCATGAATATAGAGTAATATGAGCCCTTTAAAGTCCTTTTAAATAGCAACTGTTCTTTATTTGAATGACGTCACTACTTTCTAAAGCTATCGGGGTAATTGAGATATCAGTTTACACAAGTTGTTCCACCTTTTTGTCACCATCGCAAATAATTAGAATATCAAGAAAAAGTTCAATATTTTTTGTCACTCATTTCAGAAAGTCAACAACATATATTAGAGATACAGCACATGCACAGTTGTATGGAAACTTATCCTAACTTTTTTTTACTGATTAATTTAGTTTTAGTTTTTTTTAGTTTTAGTCATCCCTTTCCAGTGTTGTATAGTAACGAAGTAATAATACTTCACTACTGTACTTAAGTACATTTTGGGAGACTTTGTACTTTACTTGAGTTTTAAAAAAATATATAACTTTTACTTTTACTTCACTACATTTCCGAATTTAATTGCATACTTTTACTCCAAAACATTTTCAATGTGCCGTTTAGTTACTCGTTACAAAAAAACCCTCTACTGACTGAAGGAAGTCAGGACGTGCCTGGGCTTGTTCGCTACTTGCGCATCACAATCAGCCTACACCTGTTGGTTTTTAATGCAGCTCGTTTAATCAATCAACATCCCTGATGGAAGAGGAGACAGCATCCACGTCGGCTACAAATGAAGGGGGACCTGACCATGAGCATCCCTGGCCGTACTTAAACACAATGTTCTCTTACGCTGATATGAAGGATTCGTATAACGTATTTTGTGCCTGCATTTACTTGTTCATAGGACGGAGTTTCATGGATATCACCAAACCCAATATCTTCGACAGTGCTCCATATGACACAAAACTACCATGGGTGAGCCGAACATGGTGTTTTACAGTAGAATTAAGGGCCCAATTGCAAAAAACCCTCTTCCTCCAAAAGCACTCCTTCAATGGTGTTATGTATGCCTTATTTTCAGCATTTATGCCTTATTTTCAGTTATTTTAAAAAAAAATCAAAGCTTTGGGGGAAGGGGACATTAAAAAATATTAAATTCAGACTTTGCTTGATACTTTTACTTGTACTTTTAATTACATTACTTGAGTACATTTATTTTTACATTACTTGTCATACTTAAGTACAAGAAGTTCCAGATACTTTAAGACTTTTACTCAAGTAACATTTCAGTCAGTGACTTCGACTTTTACCAAAGTCATTTTTGGGAGGGGAACCTATACTTTTACTTGAGTTTGATTTTCCAGTACTTTATACAACACTGTCCCTTTCAGCATCAACATCATAATCTTGGGCTGTTGTTACACTGATCCACCACTGAGGGGCAGACTTTGATCACTGATGGCCCCGGCCTCAGATCTGGTCCTCAGCTCCTCTAAACAAACCCAATTATGAGCTGCCAGGGAGCACAGTGAGCCGTTTAGACCATGACACGCACTTGTATGTAATAATTAAGCAGGCGGTTAATAAAGAGCCAATGATTCATAATAATGTTTCATCATCTGGCCCCAGTACACAGCGGTATAGGCGAATTTGTATACCGTAGGCAGGTACTTATGTTCCACAGGATGCCCTATAGATACTTTGACGTTTACATTGCTCTGGGGGTGTTCTACATGTATATCTAATGGTGTTTAGGAGTTAACATGGTGACACAATGCACTCATTAGGAAAAAATAAATAAATTAAGGATTGTCTTAAAAAGGTGGGAGTGGTTGACTGAAAAATTGGTCAAATTGTGTGAAAATAAGGCAAAGATTGAAGTCTAATAAAGCCTCAGAGAGAGCAGAGCCTACAGTTAGCATTACACCCCCCAGGACTGGCTCATATACTATTTAGCCAATGTAAGAAAACTTCAAACTAATCACAGAAAAATGACTCAGATCTGTATAAAGCAGTTCAAACTGAGAGTGGGAGTGTGTTTACCTTTTGAAATTACAATGAACTGCTTATTGACTCATAGACAATAACTTCATTTAAAAACTATTGAATTTAATATACGTATTATTATGTGGAGATGACTGTGCTTTTCTTTATAGAGCTCAGGATTGTGTGGTCACATCTCACAGAATTTTCAGTTAATCAAGAAAAGTATTGATAGTTTGTTTTGACATCAAGCCTGGGGTGTATTTATATGTTTTTCTATTATTTAGTTTTTTTTAGAGACATTACAAACAACATTACAAACAATGAACATAAAGCATAAAAACAATGCAATTCATAATATTTACATTGGCGGTGATACATTTCATCAATGAGTAAAAAATAATTAAAACTCTTTTCCCGATACCTGTATGCCCTTCTCATAGTCTAACTTAATACATAAGTCTAACTTTAATGCTGACACGTCTGCACTCTTAGAAATTTGATCTCAGCTGGAAGTTTGTTCCATTCTGAGATTGTTTTAAATGAAAATGCAGATTGTCCTAATGATGTTTTCCTTTTTGTTATTGCACATTGTCCATTGACCGTTGACCTGGTTGCTCTGACCATGTGATCAGATGTTAAATGGATGAACTTTTTCACTGGTGGTGGTGCCACGTTATTGATAATCTTGAATAATAACCTTAGATTGGCCAGTTTAATTGTATTATCAAAGTTGAGCATTTTATGCTTACTATGGTGACTGATAAACTATGGCAGAATGTTTATCAGTTACCATGGTGACACAACACACACATTAGCAATAACGACCAAGAAAGTTTTCAAATGTAGTGACGTAAAAAGTATCTACAGTAAAATTAACTAAAGTAGACTATAGATAAAAATTGTACTTGCATATTGTACTTTTGTATCTCGTTACCGTCCATCACTGTTTACATTTTTTATATTATGCAGAATTAACTCTTGTGCGCTTTAAGCCATGTTAGAATGCTGTTACCTCATCAAAAACATACCAGGAGTTGTGTTTTGCTTCTTGCACACATTTTTTATTAGTCTGTCTACATCTCTAAAGCTCAAAATATGTAGGGTTTGTGTGTTAAATCTGAGACAATGAAACAAAACACAACTCCAGATGTGTTTGTGGTGAGGAAACAACATTAGAACAGATCAGAAAACAGCGAATTATGGGACCTTTAAATGTAAACACAAAGTATTACTCAGATTTTCAGATATTATTATTTGAATGAACTGCTTTTGTGAGTCTTCGGATTATAGGGCCTTTTCCCTCTGCACACCTTTTTTGACTCTAAGGTTGAGCTAAGCACTTTCCTCATTAATTCCCCATTTTATTCTGTGAGTCGGATGTGATATTTTAGAGATTTGAGCTGGCAGGGGCACAGGTTAGACACAATTACTGCTGACAGAGGCCTTTCTCATACGCGCTCGATGAAATGTGAAGTGTAGGATTATATATCAAGAAAGTTCTATAGTGATTAACCTTCACCAGGGTCCCATCGGTGAACTCCGGAAGGCACATGCTCGGAAGGCTCGAGTCGACTCCGCTCGGTTTGCTGCGTCTCTCAGTCTGAAAAATGACCTTCAGAATGATGGATGGAGGCGTTTCTCCCTCTTCCTCTTCTGGTGCAGTTAAAAGCACTTGTTTGGCCTTTTCAGTGGGTCAAATGCACCTTTAGCTGTAGCCTGGGCTAGCAGTGTTTTTGGTTCCCCGTGCTTAAAGGGGATGTAATACGTAAAATTGACTTTGCAAGGGATGAAACCGTGATCTCTCATATATTACCTTACTCAATGTTGTACACTGGAAATTTCTCTGATCTGGCCAAGATTTTTAAAATGACATAGCTACATAGTTATAATCTACTGACTAGTTCTGAGACTGCTTCATTCTAGTTTATTTTAGATAACTTGTCAAGTAAAATTATCTTGCTGCATGGAGATAATTTCGCTACTTTTTTGTAAATTTTTGAGAGATTTAAGTGTTTATATCTTAAAGGCAAATTAACGGGTTTTTTTTACAATCTGAGCCTTCTTTCGGCAATAAAACAAGTAGTTTTACTCACCCATAGCATTTTTCTGTCAATTGGAGCAGTATCGCAGAACTTATGTTGAGCCGTTCTGTTCTAGTAATGATCCCGTATCCGTTAACATGGTGCTGTATCATATGCTCGGGGCATTACTTTGCGGTGTCCAAATAACACAAACTTTAGCACTTTTCAAATCATAGCAGCCCGATGTCTTAATGAAAGATTTCGTTTGAAGCAAAAGTGGCCTGTAATCCGAGATTTAGCCATAGTTTCGAGTAGATGAGGACGCCAGTGCGCATGCGCGGACTGCTCCCGGGACCCAAACATGAAACACAAAGCTGAAAACTATGGATAAATCTCGGATTACAGGCCACTTTTGCTTCAAACGAAATCTTTCATTAAGACATCGGGCTTCTATGATTTGAAAAGTGCTAAAGTTTGTGTTATTTGGAGACCGCAAAGTAATGCCCCGAATACAAATGCTAACGGATACGCTACAACATAACTTTCTTCAAACAGCTCCAAATGACACGAACGTGATATGGGTGAGTCAAACGACTTGTTTTATTACCGAAAGAAGGCTCAGATTGTAAAATAACGTTACTTTTCCTTTAAATTTTGGACAAGCTTTTTGCAGTGTATAGACTCTTCCTGAACGCATAGATCCTAAATAGAATAGAAGAATAGAATAGAGAATAGAATGCCTTTTATTGTCACTATTCATATGTCCAATTTGCATCATACACACAGTGAGGTACTAAAGGATGGTACCATTCCATATGTGGCATGAAAGCAGTGAGTTACATTAAATGTAACTATTCTATAATCTAAAAATAAACCAACATCACCACTGGAAATTAATCCAGAAAAATAAATATATAACTAAATATAAGGTGCACAGGTCAGATCATTGAATAAGGCAAGAGGTTTCAAGTTTCATTTTAAATACATTAACATTTGTTGTTATTGTACGTTGGTTCTGTTTTAATTAGTTTACAGGTTTTTTTTATAGTGTCCCTTTAGTTATACTTAGAATGACTCATATATACAGTATATATGCACACAAACACACACACATTTATTACATATTATATATACATATTATACACATACCACAGCAAAATTATCAGTTTTTCTGATTTTTCTGCTGTATGTGTTTGGGCAAAAGGAACATTTTGTTTGAGTCTATAAACTACCGACAACTACTGGGCGGCAGTAGCTCAGCTGGTTCACAAGGTAGGTTGGTTCGCACCACCAACCTTTGGTCCACTGATCCAAAGGTTTGTGGTGCGATTCCAGCTCCCACAGATGAATGCTGCCGTTGTGTCCTTGGGCAAGACACTTAACCCACCTCGCCCCCAGTGTCTGCGTACACTGGTGTGTGAATGTGTGTGTGAATGGGTGAGTGGTTCTTGTTGTAAAGCGCTTTGGGTGCCTTGAAGGTGGAAAAGCGCTATATAAAGATGTGACCGTTTACCATTTAACATTTCCCCCAAATTCCAAATAAAATATTATCGTTTAGAGCATTTATTTGCAGAAAATGACAAATGGTCAAAATAACAAAAAAGACACGTTTTCAGACCTCAAACAATGCAAAAAGAAACAAGATCAAATTCATTTTAAAATAACATAATACTAATGTTTACGCTTAAGAAGAGTTCAGAAATCAATATTTGGTGCAATAACCCTTATTTTTAATCACAGCTTTCATGCGTCTTGGCATGCTCTCCACAAGTCTTTCACATTGTTCTTGGGTGACTTTATTCCACTCCTGGTGCAAGAACTGAAGTAGCTCAGCTTTGTGTTTGTGTTGGAATTCAACAGATGCTGGAATGGAATGGCTGTAATACATGTAGAGATGCTGATTTCAGAAAAAAAAAAAAATGCAGTGGTCTTATTTTTTCCAGAGCTGTATATATACGTACCTACATGCATAATATATCAATTAGTTTACAGTTAAAACCCACAATAGTTTTTGTTCAGAGTCTCGTATCGGAGTAGGTTCTAACAGATTTAATTTAATTAGTGTCCACTCCATGACATATTCATATTTTCTTCATTACATTAAGATCAAAATAAAGGAGAAGGTAAGACCGCGCTTGAGTGGTCTTAGCGCCCATAGCTCTGAACCCCAAAACCACACACCCACAGTGGATCATCACACTCCATGACCAGCCCAGTACACAGCTTCAACCATGGACTCCAGGGGGGGAAAGCATGGCCAACCAGACCACCAGCTGCAGGGAGGGACCCCAGAACTGCTGCAGAACCATGGGGATCTTTGCCTCACTTTGGCACTGCCCTAGAAAAGTCACTTTTACACTACGGGGTGGCACAACCTACTGGTCACAACCCATATAATCTATACTGTCACACATACATTAGCTCCAATGCATTTTCAGCACATTAGCAAACTATTGAATGGGCTTTTTCAGCAAGTGACCACCACAGAACCACACATGAGTAAAACCTTGTTAGAAAATATTACCATGTCTAGCACTGTTAACAATTAATAGATTAATAACGTTAGTGATTAGCACCAAAATTAGAGATCAGAGTGGATGATCTTGTAAAGCTAACAACAACTATCATGCTAACCTGCTCTTTCTGGTTATCAGACAATGCAGCTGACTAATTCTGACCTATTTAGCGAGAATCGGTACCGGGGCAACGATTTTTGCTCAAAGATGTGAAAAAAATGGGTTCAGGGCCTTTAACGCTTGTCAAAAGCTTGAAAAACTTGTATGACATGAGCCTAGTCAGAGGTTGGTTGAGTTATATCTATCTTTTTATGAAGTTAATAATCATTTTTGCGCGACAGAGATGCAATAATATCAACATGGAGATAAACGGGGCTTTTGTTTGACAGTAGAGGAAGAAGAACTGACACCTGATTTAACGACTTTCTGAAGAGCTTTGTTTTTGGGGAACAGGTGAAGGCGTCTTAGCCCCATTAGCAGATTTTGCACTTGTTTGAAGAAAAAAAAAAATACCACACACAACTTTTTGAGAAAGTGTTTTTCACATGTGAACGCAGTGTGTGTGTATGTGTGTGTTTGGGAGCTCTGATCTGAGTTAGTTTAAAAAAAAATTGCAGGTTTTTGGTGCAAAGAGGAATAACAATAGAACTAAAGAGCTGAAAGTAGGGCTTTAATAGGGCACCAGAGTGGAAAGTTTTAATTAACTGAACTATTGTTATTTTTCTTTTTTAAAATTTTCTTTTAAATGAAAGGTACGCTATGTAACTTTTCTGGTGGAGATGGCTGCTTGTTTCCATGGAGATGCTATTTCTTTAATTTCTTTAATTTTTTATTCTTTAATAATACTGAACTCTCAATAATACTGCACTAAACTACTTTTCATTATGCATAATATGTTTACTGCTGCTGCTGTTACCTGTGCAATAATCTCTGCAATACTTATCCATCCATCCATCCATCCATCCATTTTCTTCAACTTATTCGGGGCCGGGTCGTAGGGGCAACAGTCTAAGCAGGGAATCCCAGACCTCCCTCACCCCGGACACTTCCTCCAGCTTCTCCGGGGGGACCCCAAGGCGTTCCCAGGCAAGCTGAGAGACATAGTCCCTCCAGCGTGTCCTGGGTCTTCCCCGGGGTCTCAGTACTTATACTATACTATATTATGTGCAATACGAAATCCACGTGCAATACTTATACTATACTATATGTGTCCCACCACGGAAGCTGAGGGCGCATGTCGGCATTACAGATTCTCAGGAAATGCGTTTTTTGTGTTGTTGTTTTTTTCAAAATGTGTGATTTTTGTTTTTTTGCATAATGTGCTAGTTGAGATCATGAAGAAGCCTCTCATTGTTTCAGATAACAGCATTAGTGATGTTAAAAACATACATTTTTTATTTAAAAAATGCTTGTTTCTGGCGAATGATACGGAGACCAAACTTTGAGAGGCTGTTTCTGGAATTTCTGGGATCTGCTATGGCTGCTTTCAAATAGAGATAACTTTTTAAAATATTGTCAGATTTTCACATGTAAGACATCATTGGAAAGCTTAGAACCTGTACTTTCAGAATCAGTGAATAACTCAAAACGCCTCCACGACGACTTGGTATTGGTTTTCCTGCGGTTGGACACATATTATGCACAATATGAAATTAATTTAGTAGTAGTAGTATTATAGAGTAGTAATAGAGTAGTATTACCACCTGTGAAATACTCTAATTACACCTTATTCAATCCTACCTGTACATTTGTATTTTATTATATTTTATTATATATATTTTTTACTATATTGCTTACTTTTTTCCCTTATATTTTTATTGCATGCTATTAGTACTTCGAGTCAACGGTTCTTCTGATCCTAAGCATTTCATTGCATTGTCGACCTTGTGTTGATCCTGCATATGACAAATAAACAATCTTGAATCTAGCTGGAATGCTCCGCACTGTGCCATTACATGTATCTATCTCCATGGAAACAAGTAGATGATGGCACCAGGCTAAGATGTCAGAGAGGTTTGTTTTTCAATGTTATTAAAACACTAGCTGAACATATCCAAGCTAGATGTGTTTAATGCCATACAACGCAATAACATTTCCATGGAGACAGCCTCCAGCAGAAAAGTTGCTTTGTGCACCTTTAAATAAATACAGTTAAAATAATATAACACCGGTTATGATTCCACCTGAATGAAGTTTGAACCAGCTAGTCTCCAGGGTTTGAGCAAAAGACTGTATAAAGACTAAAGGAGTGTGACGTCATCCATAGCGTTCGGCTCCAGTCAAATGAAGCTCAAGAGGCTAGCAGTTATATTGCAAATATTAGGAATAGGAATTTACTTATGGACAAAATATATTTCTAGCGCAAGTTTACAATTTTCAGAAGCCAGAGCGGAGTGTCGGCCATCACAGTAAAGCTAACAACAACTAGCATGCTAACAGTGCACTTCCTGATTATCATACAATAAAACGCTTTATAACTAAACTCTTTTTTTTGTCCTTTTAGAATATACAGCTCTGGAAAAAAATAAGAGACCACTGCATTTTTTTCTGAAATCAGCATCTCTACATGTATTACAGCCATTCCATTCCAGCGTCTGTTGAATTCCAACACAAACACAAAGCTGAGCTACTTCAGTTCTTGCACCAGGAGTGGATTAAAGTCCCCCAAGAACAATGTGAAAGACTTGTGGAGAGCATGCCAAGACGCCTGAAAGCTGTGATTAAAAATAAGGGTTATTGCATCAAATGCTGATTTCTGAACTCTTCTTAAGTGAAAACATTAGTATTATGTTGTTTTAAAATGAATTTGATCTTGTTTCTTTGCATTGTTTGAGCTCTGAAAACATGTATCTTTTTTGTTATTTTGACCATTTGTCATTTTCTGCAAATAAATGCTCTAAACGCTAATATTTTTATTTGGAATTTGGGGGAAATGTTGTCAGTAGTTTATAGACTCAAACAAAAATGTTCCTTTTGCCCAAACACATACCTATAAGTAGTAAAATCAGAAAAACTGAATTTTGCAGTGGTCTCTTATTTTTTCCAGAGCTGTATCTGTACTGGGGTGAGACAAATTTTGCTCAAATACATGGAAAAAATATTTAACTTATTAGCTCCATAGTCTTTAATTCCATTCTAATTGTTTTGTTATGATTTGCTAATGTTTTTCTTTCTTGCAGCAGCCTGAATAAGCAGCTTTCCCCGTGAACAATGGCAGTTCCCGGGGCAGCCATGGCGAGAGGACATGGTTTTGAGCCCCTCTTTGATTCCGCCACCATTTGTTTTGATGTGAGCGAGTGAGTGCTTTTTAAAATCTCCTTAACTCCCCAGGCTTTAGCCCAGCCTCCCACCAGGCTAATGACCGCGGCCCGGCCCAATGCTGAATAATACAAACGCAGAGGAGGGAGCGGGCCAAAGGGCTAGACACCGACCGCCCCCAACATACACCTACATTGATAACATTGAATTAATTGGTACACTGTAAAAACCAGCAACCGGGCTAGTTCTGCTCAAATTAACAAGAGAAATAAGTAAAACCACTAGTAACAGCTCCAGTCCAGATAAATTAAAAGTCTGTTCAAGTTTAAGTCGTTACATATTTTACTTGTGTTTTACAGCCTTAAAAGCGTGAAAAACTAGTACATTTTAAACAGTTTGCGGTGGTTATTTCTCACTTACCTGCATCGAAATTTTTCACCGCGATTGGTTTATAAGCACGTTTCACAGCTTTCAAAGACCAGAAAACAGTAAAGCTAACAACTCACGTGCTAAATGTGCACTTCCTGATTGGACTGGGCAAACTAGACGGTACACATCTGACTTATTTTGACCTTGAGAGCTGCATATACAGTATGTCTGTACTGGGGTGAGAAAAAATTATCTACCACAACATGACATCACAAGGTAGAATAGAGCATTTTGAACTTGCTGTAGACAGGCTAATAGTAAGGAATGGTAAATGGTCACATCTTTATATAGCGCTTTTCCACCTTTAAGGCACCCAAAGCGCTTTACAACAAGGAACCACTCACCCATTCACACACGCATTCACACACCAGTGTACGCAGACACTGGGGGCGAGGAGGGTTAACTGTCTTGCCCAAGGACACAACGGCAGCATTCATCTGTGGGAGCTGGAATCGTACCAACCAACCTGTGGGTCAGTGGATCTGACCGCTCAACCACTGATGTTTCTTATGTCAAGAGGGGGAATTACTCAAAACACGTGTGAATGAAACAAAACACAACCCCAGACATGTTTTGATGAGGTAACAGCATTATAACATGACTTAAAATTCACAAGAATCCATTTTGTGTAATATAGGACCTTGAAAATATTCACACCAAATTAAACAAATGATGACAAAATAAAAATAAAAAAAATATCCATGTGGGCTCTAGCAGTAACACCTGTCCCATATCTTCTGGAGTAGTAGTATTGTTGTGTTGCTTTTGCAGTGTGCAGGACTGGGGCTCTTGTATACATTTACCATTAGACTCATTAGCTCCCTGTTGGCTCCCAGCGCGTCCTCCTCCAGGCCCCTCAGGTCTCCGGGGAGGCAATTTGCATCGCTCCATGACGCCTCCAAGCAGGGCTTTTGAGGAAATATTAGCTCTTTTTTTTGGATGCGCGACCCTTTGATTTATTTGATAGGGAGACACTCACATGTTAATGACCAGGACTTGTCCGCACATTGATCGTGGATGACACAATTGACAGTTCCAGTGCATTGGTATTAGTGTTATATATCGCAATGGAATCGGAATCACATGTTTGGAATGAGCAGACTACAAAAACAATGTTATTCACTAAACAATATGACTATCAATGCAAGTGTATAGGCCTGTGTTGTAATTATGATCTGGTTTTACAGAATATCATAAAGGAGACATGCTTAGTACAATAAGAGACCACTGCAAAATTATCAGTTTTTCCTGATTTTACTACTTATAGGTATGTGTTTGAACAAAAGGAATATTTTTGTTTGAGTCTATAAACTACTGACAACATTTCCCCCAAATTCCCAATAAAAATATTATCATTTAGAGCATTTATTTGCAGAAAATGACAAATGGTCAAAATAACAAAAAAGATACATGTTTTTAGACCTCAAACAATGCAAAGAAACAAGATCAAATTCATTTTAAAACAACATAATACTAATGTTTACACTTAAGAAGAGTTCAGAAATCAATATTTGGTGCAATAACCCTTATTTTTAATCACAGATTTCATGCGTCTTGGCATGCTCTCCACAAGTCTTTCACATTGTTCTTGGGTGACTTTATTCCACTCCTGGTGCAAGAACTGAAGTAGCTCAGCTTTATGTTTGTGTTGGAATTCAACAGACGCTGGAATGGAATGGCTGTAATACATGTAGAGATGCTGATTTCAGAAGAAAAAAATAATGCAGTGGACTCTTATTTTTTTCCAGAGCTGTCTATAATTGTTTCCCCTAAGCTTTGACTCAAAATTGTATTTACAGGTAGTCATGCATGTTTGTGTAATGTTTACTGTTAAATCTGTGGCACCATTGCTCTAAAAATCCTTGTTTTCACTTACCCCCTATACACACCCCCTGCTCTGAACTCTTCACATGCTGCTTTTTGTTGTGATAATAATTAGAATGAAGTATAGTGCAGAAGAAATATGCATGTATTGACAAGTATGTTCATTGTTATCGTATAATATGGCAGTATTTACATATACTTTTTGACAGAGGAAAATGCAGTTATATTAAAATTACATGACTACATTTACTGTTTCAAACTACAAGCTTAAACTAAACTAACTTAACTAGACTAATGCAAGATCCAAGCATATGATTTGTGGAGGAAAAAATGTGGCTGAATTAGGCTTGTTTTAAAGGTGCACTATGTATCTTTTTGAGTGATCTGATCTATAATAATTAATAATTAATACCATTGTACATTTAATGCTATACTGTGGACTAGGTAAAACTAAAAAACTAAAAGCGAAATTATCTACCAGTATCATTTCTTTTTTAAAAATGAAAATACATTTTTCTTTTACTCCACTGTGGTACATCGAGCCACAATTGACAAGCAGTGGTGAATAATTGTCAGACTGGGGGCTGCCTGGGACATGGAGAGATGACAGGGGGGAGATCCCAGAGCTGTCAAGGCTACTCCACCACAGCTGTCCACTTTTGGGGATAAATGGACTTGTGCTAGCTAGCCGCTGGATTCTTCATGACTTTTTGACAGCCACAGTTTTGGCATTGTCTTGTCAGAAGCAGCTCATTCTTATCATGTCTTTGACCCCATGTGATCACAGCGCTGCTTATTTTAGCCCTTTAAACTCACGCATAAGGTCAAAATGGCTTCTGGTTATATCATACAAATATACAGTGATGTGTTTTCACTTTTTACGTAGGATATATTTATAGCATTGTATTGTCTGGATATGTATGGATATAATGCTATTTGTGAGGTAACGGTACTCTTTGGAATTTGGAATGTTTGATACACTGATACTTTGCAGCTGATGTGCCTATTATGGCGGCACGGTGGCTGAGTGGGTAGCACTCATGCTTCACAGGGTTCGATAAAAAAAAACATGCACCATAGGTACCTCCAGCTTAGGTCCTGACCAAACCGAAGCAAGAAGATCATGGAGATGGTCCCCGGGCGCAGTAATGTGCTGCTCACTGCTCCTAATAACAGGATGGGTTAAATGCAGAACTGGAATTTCCCAACTGTGGGACTAATAAAGGCATAGCTTTCTTTTCTTTCTTTCTATCTTGTACTTTGCTACAGGTATATGTGACATTTTAGTCATTGTGTTTACTGTCTTGTACTTCTGCTATGGGTATATGTGATGTTTTAGTCATTGGGTTTATTGTCTTGTACTTTGGCTATGGGTATGTCTGATGTTTTAGTCATTGGTTAATTGTCTTGTACTTTGGCTACGAGTATGTGTGATGTTTTAATCATTAGGTTTATTGTCTTGTACTTTGGCTATAGGTATATGCAACTTTATAGTCATTGTGTTTATTGTCTTGTACTTCTGCTAGGGGTTTATGTGATGTTTTAGTCATTGTGGTTACTATCTTGTACTTCTGTTATGGGTATATGTGACGTTTTAGTCATTGTGTTTACTGTCTTGTACTTCTGCTATGGGTATATGTGATGTTTTAGTCACTGGGTTTATTGTCTTGTACTTTCGCTATGGGTATATGCAGTGGTGAAAGTAAAGCGGTGCGCACCGGAACGGCGCACTGGTATAAAATTCACAGCCAGTGCGCAGCACCACTAAGAGAATATGGTTAATGGTGGCTAAAACCCACATTTGAAAAAAAAAAGTAAGGTGCGCTATTTAACTAAAAAACACATACAACCACACTCTGCCTTTCAAGAATAACTGACTATTGACACCGGCAAAAAGAATCGCCTACATCGCTCAGGGTTCAACTCCACCTTGATACCCGTGCACAACAAACTTTAAGTGCCCACCCCTCCCTCCCTCTCCTCTCTCCAAAACACCGGGGTGATGGCTGTGATGGCGGATTTACTGATGAAAAAGGTGAAGAGAGAACATCAGGGGTGATAAAAGGGGACAGGGAGACGGTGACAGTTGGGTTAAGGTTGCAGTCATGTTCCGTAGCAGGTAGAAACATCAAACAAGACTTCACAGTGAAAACCTAGTGGGATTTCTCGACTAGATTATACGCCGCTGTCCGCTCGCTGTCCGTGGAGATGCGAAGGGGATTAAGCGATATAAACTTTAAAGCTTTTAAACAATAGTGCTGAAAATTAGCGGGATTAAAGGCGGCGCTGTCTGATGGGGATTTGCCGAGGTCTTTGAGTGTTTAAAACTTGACTGGTTCTTAAAGGCAAAGGCAGAGGAGACGGAACTCTTTCTCAGGCATGTTACCCTTTTAATCGGGGTATTCTCACAATGAAGATGCTTACTGGTCAAATAATGAATTGTGTTTCTCAAACTGTGGTCCAAATACAGTTTGAGAACCTCTGAACATGTCCTCATAAGTAATAATTCTATTGATGGGTTTCATATGGCATCATGACATTCTATATGCCAATAATATTTTAAGGCTAAGAGTGCGTCCCATTTCTCTGTCTTACCCCTTCGTCTTACCCCTACCCCTTGGTTTTGCGCATTCATGTGAGGGCAAGGGGTGTCCCGATTCTAATTTTGATCAAGGGCTCAGGCCACGACCGAGGGCTACATACCCCTTGAAATGAAGTAAGCTCTCGACCAGACTCAGACAGGTTTTGGGATCAGGATGGCAGCGTCACATCGACCAGCCAAGGAGTCTCATAAATGTATTTTCAGCAGTTGTAATTATCGATTAACAGTTTAGCATGGTTTACAATTATGACGCTTATGACGCTTATGACGCTACTTTACTTTTAGTGAACTGTTGTTGTGGTTTTAATTCTAGTGATGTCTGTTTAGCCGACGTTATCGTTTTCATAGAACTTTCATGTATAAACAAGCTAGTTTTTTTGTCAAGCTGAGGTACCCGATAATCCTTGACATTTGTTTACGTTTGTTTGCGTCAATTGTTGTCACCTCTGTAGACGTAGCAGCCAGGTAGAGGCAAGGGATGACGCAAACGGTAATCGAGTGGTGTCCCATTTCTTAGGGGAACATTCGTACCCTGAGCCCTCTCAGCTCGGTATCGAGGGGCAAGACATAGATGCAGATAAAGGGGAAGGAATAAGACAGAGTAATGGGACACAGCCTAACTCTTGTGAGCTGTTAGCCACGTTAGAATATTTTTATCTACTCAAGAACATACTGTAACTGCAGTTATGTTTTGTTTCATTCACACATGTTTGAGTAATCCTGCATTATTAGTCTGAAAAGCACAAAATGCTCTTCCTTGTGATATCACGAAGTGGTAGTTTTCAAGTTAACAGCTCCTTTTACCATTAGTTCAGTTGAGATTGACAATTCCAGATCTGAAATTATCCAAATGATTCTAGTGAAAGTCTATGGTTTATTACTACATGACATCACAAGGTGGAGCAGAGTGTTTTCTGTTTAAGAGAAGAACTCATCCTAAGTATGCAGGGTGTGTGTTAAACATGTGTGAATGAAACAAAACACAACTTTTAATATGTTGGTGATGATGAAACAACATTTTAACTTCAGATTAGACGTTATAATATGGCCCTTTAATGTACATAGGGGCAGCTAAAATAAATAGTGTTAAAAGTTCTTTTTGTTGTAATATGTAATGTAATTTGTTGATGGGATTAGTTACTGATAAAAAATAATCAGGTAAAATATTTGTGGATTGACCTTTTAGATAGTTCATGCCAAAGCACATGTAACAGTAATAAGAAAATCCAGCTCTTGCCCCCATCTGGTAGTTCACATCATCACATACTAGAAACCTTTTTATTCTTTGTTGTGCTTTCCCTTTGACATTAAACAATTTTTAAAATCTTGCTCATAATAGGTAAGACTCCTGAAGTGTCTTGCCTAAGAACACAACAACACTATGGACTATACAGCTCTGGAAAAAAATGAAGAGGCCACTGCATTTTTTTCTGAACTCAGCATCATGTATTACAGCTATTCTATTCCAGCGTCTGTTGAATTCCAACACAAACACAAAGCTGAGCTACTTCAGTTCTTGCACCAGGAGTGGAATAAAGTCACCCAAGAACAATGTGAAAGACTTGTGGAGAGCATGCCAAGACGCATGAAAGCTGTGATTAAAAATAAGGGTTATTGCACCAAATATTGATTTCTGAACTCTTCTTAAGTGTAAACATTAGTATTATGTTCTTTTTTTTCCAATGAATTTCATCTTATTTTTTGCATTGTTTGAGGTCTGAAAACATGTATCTTTTTTGTTATTTTGGCCATTTGTCATTTTCTGCAAATAAATGCTCTAAACGATAATATTTTTATTTGGAATTTGGGGGAAATGATGTCAGTAGTTTATAGACTCAAACAAAAATGTTCCTTTTACCCAAACACATACCTATACGTAGTAAAATCAGGAAAAACTGATCATTCTGCAGTGGTCTCTTATTTTTTTCAAAAGCTGTAGAGCCACTGCTGCCCCACTGTGGCACCTGGTCTCCAGTACCAGCCAGGCCCAACCCTGCTTTTTCTGAATTGGCACTTGGTGTGAAAAGCTTGAGAATCACAGACATTTTTATTCATATTTAAACTACAAGTAATGATTTCTTAAAATATGATCCAAAGTTCCATCTTCAGAGATTTGTACAGAACCTTGACCAAATCACTTGCCTGCCTCAATTTGACACTATGACCAAACTACACATCTTCACAAACGAACCAAAATGATTGCACAACACTTATGTTTTCAAACTCATCATTGCTGTTTGGTTTAAGAGTTTGTGATTTCCCATGATGAGTTCTAATCGGGGCATGTGGCTCTCTCAAAGCTCATATCCTCCTGTTTAGACTCCTCTTCTGCAGCAAAACAAACCCGCACCAGATAAAACCACTTGGCCGCGTTTGGCAACCTGCGCCGCCTCCTTCAAATGGCACATTTCCATTCTCGGCTCGGCTCCTTCATAACCATATGCATGAGCGGCCCTGATATACATACGCTCTAATCTGTTATAAATATGCAGAGGAGATGGGCGTTTTTGTTTAGTGGCAGTTAGGATGCTGACTTTTATTAAATGTTATTATTACCATACAGTATATAAATGTGAAACACTGAACTTGATGCGATTATTTTCCAGAGGTCATCGTCTTCTGGTCTTCTGCAGTGAAGTAAAGTGAGAGACTATGGAAGAATTACGTGTTTTTTCATTGATCCTTGCTTTGCCTGGAATGTTCCACAGCATGGCATTATTTATCTCCATAGATGCAGGCAAGTGGAGCTATCAGGCCAAGTTACAAATCAGATCTGTGGAGACGAAGGTCCATTCATACTGCCAGTACAGTATTCAAAGGTATTTTGAGAGTTAAAAATGCCTGTAATTGTAAATAAATGTGAGTTAGTGAGTAAAGCTTTGGAAAAAAAATAAGAGACCACTGCAAAATTATCAGTTTTTCTGATTTTACCACTTATAGGTGTGTGTTTGGGCAAAAGGAACATTTTTGTTTGAGTCTATAAACTACTGACAACATTTCCCCCAAATTCCAAATAAAAATATTATCATTTAGAGCATTTATTTGCAGAAAATGACAAATGGTCAAAATAACAAAAAAGATACATACTGTATTTTCAGACTCAAACAATGCAAAGAAACAAGATCAAATTCATTTTAAAACAACATAATACTAATGTTTACACTTAAGAAGAGTTCAGAAATCAATATTTGGTGCAATATCCCTTATTTTTAATCACAGCTTCCGTGCATCTTGGCATGCTCTCCACAAGTCTTTCACATTGTTCTTGGGTGACTTTATTCCACTCCTGGTGCAAGAACTGAAGTAGCTCAGCTTTGTGTTTGTGTTGGAATCCAACAGACGCTGGAATGGAATGGCTGTAATACATGTAGAAAAAAGAAAAAAGTGGTCTCTTATTTTTTTCCAGAGCTGTATATGAAAGGCTTTCAGCTTTTTCTAATTATTACTTTGTTTGGTGGGACAGAACCTGTACCAAATATTTGCCATATTTTACATCAGTTCAGTTGTAGTTTGTGGAAAAATGTAGGAAGAAGTGGCGAGCTCTAAATTGGAATTCCTCTACCAATCCATCATTATTCCATTCAAAATACAGGGAAAATGTATATACTTACAGCACATTTTTTGATAGATTTAAAATTGATTTAATTGTTTTATAAAGATCTTGCCATCTTCTTTTGTTGGTCTAATCATACCCATTGTGCAATTTAGAATTTGGATGTGCTGGCCCTTGTTAACATTATAGTTGATGACCATAGGTGACCATTATGGGTTTACCTCTGCATATGCCATATCTGCTAACCGTGTCTAACCAGGAAGTAAAACTGCAAACTTGTTTATAAAATAAAAAATAAATAGTAAAATTAGTCAACTAACCTCTAAGCCAAAAGAAGCAATGAAATAACATCTCAGTGTCGGTGAGTTGCATCTTTTGAGTAGCCGTAGTTCCAAAAAGCATTGCTAGAATTACAACAAAAATATTAAATGTAGTAAATCAAAATTCTGCAGCCAACTTTGGGAACTAAATTGCATTATTTACATACAGTATTTGAAATTATTAATGTATATATGTATGTAAAAAAAAGTTCTCATGGACCCAATCTGTCCAGGTTAAAATTGTGTCTCGTCCCATTCATAGACTGTATATATGAATGGTCATAGCTAACCCGCTCATCATCGCGTTCCAAACAGGAAGGGAGCATGGGAGCGTTTCCAGCTCCATCAACTCTGGCTCCAGTTGACTTGACATTGAAAAATTGCTGTCTCTTTCTGTAATTACAACAGTGAGCCTCATCGTTTTGGTTTTAAACTGTCCGTATTAACCCGTTTCAAATGATCCTGGTGCTTTTATTTTGTTATTTTGTCTGTAAATATATTCCTATTGCTAATAAGGAAATCTGCTCAACATTTGCTAGTCTTGTGAGCTTCATTTGACTTCTTTACAGTCTATGGAGCCACCCATATCACAACACAAAACACAATAGTTCATGTCTCTTTTGTGTGTGCATTCTTTGCTGTGAACATTCTTTTGTAGGACCCCATGACTTTATAGGACCAACAGAACATCATTTTCTTCCTCTTATGTCCTCGCAGACGCACATTCTACTGTAATGATGTTTTAATTAGGCTCCATAGAAGTAGATTTGTTAGTCAGGGCCAGCCGTGCCTCCGCCGTTCCGCGTCTGTTTGCTCTTTATAACCTGCTTGTTAAGACTCACATTAGCATTTATATTGTGCTCACTAAAGAAGACACTGTTTACCTTGCAACTCCAACCTCCGATGTCTCTTGCATATTTGCCTTTCGTGTGTAGCAGCTCACATAGCACTCGCGTATGTTTCCGCTCAGGCAATAAATTACATTGTTTAGTTATCAAAGGATCGGAGTGATTACATTTGTGCAGTACAAGATGACAGACTGGATAGTGTCTGTGCAGGACTACAGCATATATAATCACAGCCCAAATCCCATTAGGAAGAATAGGGCCTATTATTATGGAAATGACCTCTGGGTGACAGAACTCAGTGGGATAAAAGGCAGACAAAGACATCCAGTGAAAGGCGTCCATGTTTCTCCTTTAGTGGTGACTCTCGCCTTATGTTTGCGGTTTGACTATTGTGGCTGCTGGGTTCTTAGTCTTAGTAGATTAGTTTGGTGAAAAGGTTGATTTAAGAGACAAAGGGGATTTTAGAGTTTGCGGTAATGCTAAAGTAGTGGTTTGTAACTGTAGCTGCGTGCAAGGCTAGCAGCAGACTCAATGAACATGTGCATATCTTAAACATACCTTAAAGCTGCATTGTAAAAATCTTCTGGTAAAGGGTCAGTCAGATGCTTTTCTTCTTGGAGAGGTTATTGTTGTTATTATTCTTGTTTATTATTGTTATTATTGTCTGGAATATTCCACAGTATAGTATTAAGCCTTTCTATCTTCATAGAGAGCAAACAAAACCAAGTTACAGGTCAGATCTGTGGAGAGGCGACCTCACTCACAGTCAGTGGGCCTGTTTTTCTAGGTATTTTTGAGCTATAAAGCCACTTGTAATTTGATAAATGTAAGGTAAAGCTGTTTAATGTCATACTGTGGAACATTCCAGGCAGAGCCATAGAAAAAAGCAGGTGACACCCCAACCAAAAAGCTACATAGTGCACCTTTAACAACTATTGTTTTATCATTAAGCCACCTCCTTGAGCCGCCACCTTAATGTGGTGGAGGGGTTTGAGTGCCCGAATGATCCCGGGAGCTATGTTCTCGGGGGCTTTATGCCCCTGGTAGGGTCACCCAAGGCAAACAGGTCCTGGGGGACGGGTCAGACTAAGAGTGGTTCAGAAGCCCTTATGTTGAGTTTTAAAACAAGGTCAGATACGTCGCCCGGACTGGCGTCACCGGGGCCCCACCCTGGAGCCAGACCTGGGGTGGGTGTGCGCCAGCGAGCGTCTGGTGGCCGGGCCTTTCCCCACGGGGCCCGACCTGGCGAAGCCCGAAGAAGCGACGTGGGGCCGTCCTCCTGTGGACCCACCACCCTCAGGAGGATCCATAAGGGCCGAATGCAGAGAGATCTGGGCGGCAGTCGAAGGCGGGGGCCTCGACGGCCGGATGTCCGGACATGGAGACTAGCTCTGGGGACATGGAATGTCACCTCGCTGGGGGGGAAGGAGCCTGAGCTTGTACGGGAGGTTGAGCATTACCAACTAGATATAGTCGGCCTCACCTCCACGCACAGCTTGGGCTCTGGAACCCAACTCCTTGAGGGGGGCTGGACCCTCCATTTCTCTGGCGTTGCCCGCGGTGAACGGCGGCGGGCTGGTCTGGGCCTGCTCATTGCCCCACAGCTCAGCCGCCGAGTGTTGGAGTTCACCCCGGTGAACGAGAGGGTCGCGTCCCTGCGCCTTCGGGTCGGGGACAGGTCTCTCACTGTTGTGTCGGCCTATGGGCCGAACAGCAGTGCAGAGTACCCGGCCTTCTTGGAGTGCCTGGGAGGGGTACTGGACAGTGCACCGACCGGGGACTCCGTTGTTCTCCTGGGGGACTTATTTTATTTTTATTTTTATTTAACCTTTCTTTAACCAGGAAGTGGTCCCATTGAGTTACAATAACTCTTCTGCCAGGGAGTCCTGGCCAAGAAGGCGGCCAAAAGTTACATTTCAATAAAAACAACAAACACAAATGACAGGACAATCCACAGCTACATCACCTCAAAACAGACAAAACACATCAATTCTGTTGTCTATGTACACAGACAACTAAAAAGCAGACATCACAACAAAACATATAATTAAAAGCAATTGCAGTGCTCAGTTACTGTTTCCCTTAACAGGTCTTTAAAAGAATTTATGGATGGAAGAATTGTGAGATTTAAAGTGGCTTGAAGTTCATTCCAAAGCCTTGGTGCATATGAAGAGAATGCATTTTTACCAAGTTCTGTTCTTGTTTGTGGAGCATGTAAAAGTATTTTTTCTGATGACCTTGTGTGGTAACCACTGTTATGAAAAGAAAGCAAATTAAAAATGTACAGAGGTAGTTTACCCATTAGGGCTTTCGCAATAAAAATCAGTGCATGAATTTTTCTTCTGAGGGAGAGGGGGGGCCATTGTACAGTTTCATACAGAGTGCAGTGGTGAGTCGTAGCTGATGAACCTGTAATGAAACGCAGGGCTGAGTGGTACAACACATCCAGCTTTTTAGCAGGAATAAACTGGAGTGCATATACTGGAGTGTCCCCATAGTCAAGCACTGACAGGAATGTGCTCTGAACTAACCTTCTCCTTGCATAATAGGGAAAGCACTTCCTCATTCTAAAGAAGAAACCCAACTTTGGTCTCAATTTCTTACAGAGGCTTTCAATATGAACACACATCCAACCAAATTCCTAAATACTTATAGGATGATACCTTTTCTATTTCAGTGCCATCTAGTGTTGACACAGCAATGTTACTTCAACGCCCACGTAGGCAACGACAGTGACACCTGGAGAGGGGTGATTGGGAGGAACGGCCTCCCTGATCTGAACCCGAGCGGTGTTCTGTTATTGGACTTCTGTGCTGGCCACGGTTTGTCCATAACGAACACCATGTTCGAGCACAAGGGTGTCCATCAGTGCACGTGGCACCAGGACACCCTAGGACGGAGGTCGATGATCGACTTTGTTGTCGTGTCATCTGACCTCCGGCCGCGTGTCTTGGACACTCGGGTGAAGAGAGGGGCAGAGCTGTCAACTGATGTTGCTGTTGTGAGTTGGGTACGCTGGCGGGGGAGGAAGCCGGAGACACCTGGCAGGCCCAAGCGTATTGTGAAGGTCTGTTGGGAACGTCTGGCAGATCCCTCTGTCAGGGGTACCTTCAACTCACACCTCCGGGAGAGCTTCTCCTGGATTCCGGGGGAGGCTGGGGACATAGAGTCCGAATGGGCTCTGTTCTCGGCCTCTATTGTCGATGCAGCCGCCAGTAGCTGTGGTCGTAAGGTCTGTGGTGCCTGTAGCGGTGGCAATCCCCGAACCCGGTGGTGGACACCGGAAGTAAGAGATGCCGTCAGGCTGAAGAAGGAGTCCTATCGGGCCTTGTTGGCTCATGGGACTCCTGAGGCAGCTGAGAGGTACCGGCAGGCCAAGCGTGCTGCAGCCCGGGTGGTCGCAGAGGCAAAAACGCGGGTTTGGGAGGAGTTCGGAGAGGCCATGGAGGAGGACTATCGGACGGCCTCAAAGAAATTCTGGCAAACCGTTCGGTTGGCAAACCGTTCGGTGTTGGTGAAGCAGTGCTTCACCAACACTGTTTACGGTGGGGGTGGGGAGCTGTTGACCTCGACTGGGGATGTTATCGGACGGTGGAAGGAATACTTTGAGGATCTCCTCAATCCCGCCGTCACGTCTTCCGAGGAGGAAGCAGAGGCTGGAGACTTGGAGGCGGACTCATTCATCACCCTGGCCAAAGTCACTGAGGTGGTTGGAAAGCTCCTCTGTGGCAAGGCCCCGGGGGTGGATGAGATCCGTCCTGAGTATCTCAAGTCGCTGGATGTTGTAGGGCTGTCTTGGCTGACACGTCTCTGCAACATCGCGTGGCGGTCGGGGACAGTACCTCTGGACTGGCAGACCGGGGTGGTGGTCCCTCTGTTTAAGAAGGGGGACCGTGTTCCAATTATCGGGGAATCACACTCCTCAGCCTTCCCAGTAAGGTCTATTCCAGGGTGCTGGAGAGGAGAATTCGAGCGATAGTCGAACCTCGGATTCAGGAGGAGCAGGGTGGTTTTCGTCCCGGCCGGGGAACACTGGACCAGCTCTATACTCTCCATCGGGTGCTCGAGGGTGAATGGGAGTTTGCCCAACCAGTCCACATGTGCTTTGTGAATCTGGAGAAGGCATTCGACCGTGTCCCTCGTGGGGTCCTGTGGAGAGTGCTCTGGGAGTACGGGGTTCGGTGCCCTTTGCTAAGGGCTGTTCGGTCCCTGTATGACCGGAGCAGGAGCTGTATTTGCATTGCCAGTAGTAAGTCGGACCTGTTTCCGGTGCATGTTGGACTCCGCCAGGGCTGCCCTTTGTCACCGGCTCTGTTCATTATATTTATGGACAGAATTTCTAGGCGCAGTCAGGGGCCGGAGGGGATCCGGTTTGGGAACCACAGGATCTCATCTCTGCTGTTTGCAGATGATGTTGTCCTGATGGCTTCATCGAACCGGGACCTCCTATGTGCCTGGGGTGGTTCGCAGCCGAGTGTGAAGCGGCTGGGATGAGGATCAGCTCCTCCAAATCCGAGGCCATGGTTCTCGACCGGAAAAAGGTGGCTTACCCTCTCTGGGTGGGTGGGGAGTCCTTGCCTCAAGTGGAGGAGTTCAAGTATCTCAGGGTCTTGTTCACGAGAGAGGGGAGGATGGAGCGTGAGATTGACAGGCGGATCGGTGCAGCGTCGGCAGTGATGCGGTCGCTGTACCGGACCGTTGTGGTGAAGAGGGAGCTGAGCCGAAAGGCGAAGCTCTCAATTTACCGGTCAATCTACGTTCCTACCCTCACCTATGGTCATGAGCTCTGGGTAATGACCGAAAGGACGAGATCGCGGATACAAGTGGCCGAAATGAGTTTCCTCCGTAGAGTGGCTGGGCGCACCCTTAGAGATAGGGTGAGGAGCTCAGTCACACGGGAGGAGCTCGGAGTAGAGCCGCTGCTTCTCCACGTCGAGAGGAGCCAGCTGAGGTGGCTCGGGCATCTGTTCCGGATGCCTCCTGGACGCCTCCCTCAGGAAGTGTTCCGGGCATGTCCCACCGGGAGGAGGCCCCGGGGAAGACCCAGGACACGCTGGAGAGACTATGTCTCCCGGCTGGCCTGGGAACGCCTTGGGGTCCCCCCGGAGGAGCTGGAGGAAGTGTCCGGGGTGAAGGAGGTCTGGGTGTCCCTGCTTAGACTGTTGCCCCCGCGACCCGGCCCCGGATAAGCTGAAGAAAATGGATGGATGGATGGATATTTTATCATTATGAAAAAATAATACAAAATAAAATATAGAATCTTGATACTTTTCTACCAGCTGCTTGTATCAATGAAGATGTTATGGCATTCAGTGTATACATATCTCCATTGATTTTTTTTTACAAATAAAAACATTTAATCAATGCATGATGGATAAATTTAATGCCATATTGTGGTGCATTCAAAGCAACATAAGCAAGCAGACACCATTTGGCTGTGTTAAACATACAACAACATGGATCTCTTCGTACATAGTAGTATTTGAAAGGAAGGTTGGTGGTGGTTCAAATTCTGCTTCCAACCTTCATACTGTCATGGTGTCCTTGAGCAACACACTTCAGATTGCTGCCATATCTCCAGGCCCTCTTGAGAACTTTCTTAAATGACTGCTTGTTGCCATAGAAATTCTGCAGTTCGAAAATTTGAATAATCAATAAATAATTGATTACTTAGCATTTTACATGGTCCTCCTCTACTTTTCTGACTATCTCCTCTGTATATGCCTATCTCTGATTCCCATCACTCTCTGAGAAACCTGCTTTTAGCTTTGCTGTAAAGTTAGCATTGCCCTTTTGGACCTCTCATAACTCCCTATTTGCAGAGCACTTCTGCAGCTCGTTCACATTGTCAATACTGCTTTGCCCGGGTATTGTTGATGCATTTCTTAATAAAAGAGATTTTTTGGTATGTTTGCTCTTTAGAACTTGGGTCACTTTTGCTATCCTCACAGAAGCTCTGGTCTAATTTCAGATTCCCCACTGGTTGTAAAATATTTTTGAACAGTTTTGTGCTTTGGGCTGCCAAATGCCTTCTGGTCATCTCAACTGATCTAACCTCACAGAGGTTAGATCAGTTGCCACATCTAATTTTTCCGTTGTGTGTAGGTGTAGATTTCCATGCTCCGCCAAAAGAGATATGGATGGTTTTGAGAAACCAAACTTGCTGCTTGACCTAAAGAATATTAAATAGTTGTTGCCATGTGATGTAATTGCTGCTGTGCCCAATGCGAAGACAGTTTAGTTAAGTTTGAAAGTACAGACTTTACACTTAGCCATGTCCACTTCTCATTGCAAGATTCATAATGCTCATCTTTATTTGAGTAGTTTTCATTTTCTTTTAACATAACAATGTTTAACAATGTTGGTCTTGTTAATCGTGATTCAGACTTATGACTAAATGAATCCTGGTTTATAGGTTGATTTTGTGTTTCTTTAAAGGCCCTGTACGTGATTTTTTTCTGTTTTTCCCCAGTTCAGTATATATATTCAGATATACTGTATTAGGTCTGATGTGTACTGTTTGCATCTAATAAAGCATTTTGTTGTCTGATAATCAGGAAGTGTATGGTTAGCATGCTACCTGTTATTAGCATTACCATGGTGGCAAAACTCTACTCTGGCCCCTGAAAGTTGCAAGCACCTCTAAGAGCTGAATGAAGTATCTTGCCCATGGACACTGGTTTTCATTCTTGCTTTTGTTCTATTTCAGGTGCTGATTAAGGTGTACAATGAACTGGCTGCCTCTCCACAGTTATGGCATGATTGTTTCCATGAAGACAGAGACATTAAATGCCATATTGTGATACATTTCTTTTTTTTTTTTCTTTCTTTTTTTTTTTTAAATAACATTTTTATTGAGCCAAAGGCAGTTTGTAACTGAAATTGTACACAATCAATAGAGGTCAATATGTTTTCTCTAAATAAAAAATGAAAATAAATCACACAGAACTGAAAACAAAGTGGAACATTTCAAGCTTAGCAATAACGGCTCCATGGCGACAAACAGATAGTGACCCCTCCACCAGAAATGTTAAGTAGTGCACCTTAAAATGAAGTCATTATCTCTTATCCTGTATTTTCCTGTATTAAATGTGCATTGTGTAACTTTTCTGCTGGAGGGTCCATCATCATGATGTTTTTGCTTTGTCTAGAATGTTTGACAGTATGATATTAAACCTTTTTGTCTTCATGGAGACCAAACCAAGTTACAGTGGAGTGGCAACCCCGCTCACAGTCAGAATCTCAGTTTTCCTTGGTATTTTTGAGCAATAAAACCACCATTGAATAAAAGTAAGGTAGATTAGTTTAACCTCATACTGTGGAACATTACAAGCAAAGCAATGACAGGCCCCTTGCCGAAAAGTTACATTGTGCACCTTTAATTTGAGCTAAGTCTCTTGTATTTCCTGAGGTAGTTCTTGATTTTAAAAGTTTACAAATCACAATCTGAACCATTCGCCTCCTGAGTTCCACTTTAACTAAACGCTCCACTACTATCACATACAGCAGTTGCACTCTGGACAGCAGAATCCACGTTTTGTTGATTGTTACACGTTTTGTCAGTTGGCTCACAGACCTTCGGACAGGGCCATGCTCCTGTCTGCTCCTCCGAAACACAACCGCCAGACCTTTGATATCTCCCATAAGTTTCTGCAGCTGTCAGTATGAATAATGATCGTGCTCTGGAGGGAACAGACTCCCACTCTCGCTGCATATAAAGCACTGCGGAACATCTTTTCACCTGATTATGCCTGTCTAAATGATACATCATACGATCGCTATGGAAATGCCTCTCCCTCTTGAAATTATCGCTACATATTGTTGAGAATTGTCTTTTGCTGGAGTTGTTCTTGTCTTTGCCTGTTTTACATTTGGAGGGAAAGTGTCTTCTTCAGGGCCGTTTGCCTCAT
Source organism: Paratrypauchen microcephalus (assembly GCA_036785185.1). NCBI lineage: Eukaryota > Metazoa > Chordata > Actinopteri > Gobiiformes > Gobiidae > Paratrypauchen > Paratrypauchen microcephalus. Next base: position 5,089,037 of record JAVJIX010000064.1, on the reverse strand, counting down.
TATAGGATACCTCCGCTGTGCCGTGACGCTAGCAGCTCCGAGCCTGGCGTAGCTGGAGTGATAGTGTAAGTTGTGGAATATTTAACATCATGTCGCGCGCTGGAGGAGCCATCTTTGTTGGCAGTGTCAACATTTTCAACATTATTACGGCTGTGTAGAGGTGTCACTTAAGCGCTGGTTAACCTTTTCGATGGTCTGACGTGTTGGGGTTGTCACTGTATCGCTTCCTATCTCCCTCTATAATATAGGACCATTTTAAAGGTCCTATATTACACAAAATGGATTCTTGTTAGGTTTAAGCCATGTTTGGATGTTATCTCATCAACAAGCATATCTGGAGTTGTGTTTTGTTTCATTCACACATGTTTTGAATAACTCTGTGTACGTCACCAAAGGTCAAAATGCTTTGTTCCACCTTGTGATATCATGAAATGATAGTTTTCAAGTTAACAGCTACTGTTTACATTTTGTTCAGCAGAGATTGGCAATTCCTGCACTGAAATTTAACAAATGATTCTATTGAAGGTGTATGGAGCACTTCCTGTACAGAGTATTTTCTGTCTGAGAGAAGAACTCAGCCTAAATATGCAGGGTTTTTGTGTGAATGAAACACAACACAAATCTAGGTATGTTTTCGATGAGGAAACAACAATATAACACAGATCAGAAAACAGTATAATATGGACCCTTTAAAGCATCTGTTTGTTTAGACCTGGTGTGGACCTGGTTTTGTCTTGATGCTTTTATCCCCCTTACAATTATAGGGTTACATGTACATTCTGGGTAGTTCCAAGATATATGGGTTTAAAGTTCTGATGTCTTAAAGGGATATGCCACCCCCAGGTCAAATTTGGGCATCTCCCCACAGTCCAGAGACTAAAATAAGTGATGGAAAGCGTTTTCCTGCTCACCCAGCCATTGTCCGAGTCTGTCGCCACTGACCGCCGCGGTATCTGCAGCTACTCCGCCTTAGACTGGAGTCTAACGTCGCCAGAGAAAGATTTCGGCCAAAAGGAATTAATTTGCTCGATGCTTTTCCCAATTACTTTCTGTGTAGTGCGCATTCATATCGAGTGCAAATAAATGTGCAAATCAACACGGAGAGCTTGCCTTGGTCATTTTGGGTGGGAACTATTTTTCAGTGCGGAAGGACATGGCCGAATCACGCAGCACGCTGCCAGGGGAATCCCAGTTACGCACCGGGAAGGGAGTTCCCCTGTTGCACAACGTGGTGCGTGATTCGGCCATGTTCTTCCGCACTGAAAAATAGTTCCCACCCAAAATGACCAAGGCAAGCTCTCCGTGTTGATTTGCACATTTATTTGCACTCGATATGAATGCGCACAACACAGAAAGTAATTGGGAAAAGCATCGAGCAAATTAATTCCTTTTGGCCAAAATCTTTCTCTGGCGACGTTAGACTCCAGTCTAAGGCGGAGGAGCTGCAGATACCGCGGCGGTCAGTGGCGACAGACTCGGACAATGGCTGGGTGAGCAGGAAAACGCTTTTCATCACTTGTTTTAGTCTCTGGACTGTGGGGAGATGCCCAAATTTGACCTGGGGGTGGCATATCCCTTTAAATAGGAAAATGGAACTTAGATATTTGTCTACAAGTACTTACTTCTGCGCTAAACTCAAGAAATCCCATATTATGTGTACAGAAAGTATTCAGCAACAAGAATATATAAATAACCCACTTTTCACCCTCAAAAAATGATATATAACTGTATCATAAAATCAAATCCAAAATCAGATCTAAATCAGAGCTAAACTAGGACTAAAAAAACAGGAGTAAACTAGGATCAAACCATGTCTAAACCAGAACAAAACATGGACTAAGCCAGCTCTCACCCAGGTATAAACCAGAACTAAATTAGAACTAAACCAGGTCTAAACCAGAACTAATCAAGCACTAAGCCGGATCTAAACTTGGCCTCATGCAAACCAGCTCTACATTAGAATCCAACCAGTACTTAACCAAGGCTGACGGTGCATTCAATCTTGTCCTAAATTGAATCCATTTTAGACTTGATGCACTTTTCTTGCTTTTTCTTGTTTAGTCCTGATGTAGTTCATGTTTAGTGTTGGGTTTAGTCCTGGTTTAATCACAATCTGAATGTGTTGAATGTGCAAGTGTGAATGGATCCAAAAATCTCAGCCTAAGCAAGGTCTAACCCAGGACAAACCAAACAACTCCACGTTGCTTTTTCTCTCTCTCGCCATCTGCCATAAAGCACCTGTGTTGATTAGGAGTTCCTCAAGGTTGCCCACTTTCCCCTCTATTATTCACTCAAACCATGACTGCTGTTTTACTGTTTTATTATTTCTACTCATAACTCAACATGCACATCTACATCTTTCTCTGATGTATGAATGGCGTAGGTCAAAACAAGTAAATTACAGACTAAAGCAGGTCTCTCTCTCATTCATTCTCTCTCTCTGTCTCTCTCTCTTGCTCTTCATCATTCAGTCTTCATAAAGCACCTGTGTTGATTGGGAGTCCCTCAAGGTTGCCAACTGTCCTCTTCCTTTATTTGATATTTTATTGTTTCTCATTATAAGTTTGTTAACACGCATTACCCCTCCATCTTCCTCCGGTGTACGGAGGACATAGTGTGGTCCCATTGTCCCGGGAGTGCCACAGTGGCATGTTGACACCTGTTCTCCGGTTGGGGGCCCACTGGGTTACTCCGAGTGGCTGATTGAAGCACTCTGGGTGGTGTTCTCACTTCGGGGCGGCTGTCCTCTCCGCACCCGGGACATTGGGGCACAAAACAGCCTTTGTTCGGGCCCAAAACGTGCACCTCCGGGCCGGGTGTGAAGCAGAGCCATTAACAAGTGCTCCAGTCGGCGGTGGATGGTCGGCACGGGGAGCAGCGGGAGCACGCCTGTATACAAATGGCTGCGGCTGGGTTCCATTTAAAGGCTTTTGGTGTTCATCTGAGGACAGGCCCGAGGCATTGTTCTTCAGAGACAGAGGGAGGTGTGAATGCTCTGAGCAGGACTTGTGTGCCAGCCCTAAACTCCACTCTATTGTCTGAATGTGCTTTAAAGAGCCTTTTTTTTTAGAGCAAAATGTGCCTTGCAGTACAGCTTGAGGTGAAAATAAGATAAAAAGGGTTTTATTGTTTGATAGCATTCTAGCTGTTGTTTTACTTGCTTTACTGTGATGGCTCTCTGGCTTCTGGAAGTTGTGAAAAGCATAAATTGATTGCAGTAAATATTTAGAATGCTCGGAATGCCAAGAGATGTGAGGAATACTTTCTGCAATAGATTTCTGCAAACCATCTAAATTAAACAAATTTCGTTTTTTAAAGCCTTTAAGACAGAAAAAAATCAGGTGTAGCGCCTTTGAGCTAGTGTCCAGACATGAAGTCACAGTAGAACTATATATAATGTTGTTAGCACTTTAATTTATGGACCACATAACTAGTAAAAAGCATAAAAATACCTGTTTTGTCCTATATTTTTTGTTTATAATTGGTCATTTTTTTTTACTTCATAGTTTGCATGCCATTACTTTATTATCATAGTTTATATTTACTGTTATTATAGCCAATAACGATTTTCTTCCCTTTAAACTATTCATTAGCAGTTTTAGCAACAGATTATTTTGTTCATACTATCCTATAATCTAATTAGTAGTGTACTAATAGCTGAATAATTACTAACTAGCATTCCAAATAAAACAAAATAGGCCTCTGACTACTAACTCAAATGTTGGTAACTTGTTTTGCAGCCCCCATGACTTAATTTTATTTCATTATGAATGGACTTTAGTGTTGATTCCTGTATAAAACCTTGCTTGATAACAAAAAAAACTCCACCAAGAAGGCACTGAACAATTATGTATAGATTATAGAACAACTTTCTGTTCAAATTAACACAACTGAGCTGGAAAATGGAAAAGAAAATAGTCCAATAATGCATTACAGGTTGTAAAACATGTAAAACATGCCAAAGATGACCAAGAGGGTTTTTAAAAGATAGATAAAAAGCCCTTTAAATGGTCCAACAAAAACATGCTCACGCGAAACTGTGCTCACAACAGGTAATAAAATGCAGTGCTTTTTTATTCATTCGCACTAACAACGTGGCCCTGCTTTAAAAATGGTTTCCGTCCTATTCCCACTGCTCAGTAAAATTGGTCTGCTTCTGGTCTGTGTTGCATTATGATTTCTCCACACCCTCTTTCGCCACCTCCATTCACAACAAAGCCTGCTGTTAGCCCCGAATGCCCCAGCGAGGAGGCTTAATTATGTGCTCGTACCGCCGGGATGCAACCTTCCTGCCTCTCCACCTAAAGTTCTCAGCCGTCTGCTAAAATTGACCAATTTCCATGGGAACAAAGTACACCTCCAATGAGATCAGATTGCGACTTATCACTCGGAGATGGTGCCAACACGGATCCCAGCGTGAGGCTGCTGTTACTTGGATTCTGACAAATTGGCAGCACACAATCTGTCTGCAGCACAGGCACAACAAACATACAGAAAACATACGCCCAGAGCTCAAGTGAGAATACCGGACCACTTTATACACTTTTTAGACATTTGTAGGTTTTAATTATTGGGAAATGTTGGTGTAGTGTTTTGTTTCATTCACACGTTTAACATTTAAACCTTGCAAATTTAGGCTGAGTTCACTGTGAAAACACTGTGTTCCACCTTGTGATGTCATGTGATAAAAAGGAAGTGCTCCTCTGTGTTTTTAAACTCCATACACCTTCACTAGAATCATTCAGATCATTTCAGCTCTGGAATTGCCAATGTCTACTGAACAAAAGGTAAAGGTAGCTTTTAACTACCATTACATGACATCACAAGGTGGAACAGAGTATTTTGAGCTTTGGCTATGTACACAGACTAATAATAAAGGGTTACTCAAACATGTCTGAATGAAACAAAACACAACTCCAGGTATATTTTTGATGAAAATCTCACAGTTGACAGTTTGGCATAATATAGGACATTTAAATAAAATAAATATTAAAACTTTCATTCTGTAAGTTGATCTAATTATATTCCCCACCAGCATTGCCTATGTTTTTGATGAGGAAACAACATTGTAAAATACATCAGAAAATAGCAAAATAGACATATTTTAATTATCATAAATAGGCTGATGGTTACACAACAAATATTTATAAACACATATTTTCATATATTTGTTCATAATTTGTTATGCAAAATTGACTTGACCATGTTATAAGATGGTTTCCTCATCAAAATCTTGCCTGAAAAGGATTTAGTTGTCATCCATGTTTCAGTAATTTAGCGATCTCTTAGCTCAGACCTGGGCTAACTGTTCCACAAAGGGCCAGTGTGGCTGCAGATTTTTGTTCCAACCAACCAAGAGCACACCTTCATCTGTCTGAAGACTGAGATCAGTTGATTAAATGAGTTAAGTCTGGTGTGCTGCTGCTTGGTTGGAAAGAAAACCTGCAGCCACACCGGCCCTTTGTGGAACAGTTTGCCCATGTCTGTCTTAGCTGTAAGATTCTGTCCAATGCTCAGCCCACAAGTAAATGTCACACATGCTCCTAAATGACAATTCTCAATAAATATACAAAAATATGATGCAAAACTGCACGCTACAACTTACGCTGATTGCGTTACAACTGTGAAGTGGGAGTGACTTTTGACTCAGTTTTCATAAAAAACGTGACACTTAAAAAAAAAAAAAAGTGAAACAGCATTTTCAAAACAATAAAAAGCGACTTGATGACCTAAGTATGTTGTGTGTTAGCAATGAATACCCCATAGAAGTATAATACCACTTCTTTAATATTTGGTATGCCACATCTCTGACCTGCTTAGTACTTGGGTGGGAGGTCTCTGGGAGGACCTGTGCATACTTTCGTTGTGTCCACTGGCAAGACGTTTCACCCGCCTTGTCTAGAATGAATGTGATGTTTGAGCAATTATTTGTGGTCGGATAAACTGCCAGTCTACCGCCACATGTTACAATTTGTGCCAGTTTTTGTTTCATGTGGATACAGGCTCAGTAATAGCAGATATTAACAGCTAAACGGCAAATTCCACCATAGAATTCTGACCTGCCCTTCAGCTTAATTTTAAACAGGGATTGTAAAAACTTGATAGGCAATGCTTTGATCTATACTGCTCTACCCGGTTTATTGGTAAGACATATAATATAGCTTTCTCTGTATACTCCAAAAGCAACTGAATCCAGAATCTTTAACATCTTTTTGCCAAGTATCCCCCACCCCTACACACACACACAGACACACACACACACACACACACACTTCGCCACACTCCGACAGCAGTGTGGCGCTGTCCAGCTCTTGTTTAGTCTAAAAACGTATGCTCGGCGGAGTTGACATCCAGGGCCAGTAGCTCTCTACAGGAAGCGGCGTTGCTAACGAAGTGTTAAATTCAGTGTTAATGAGTGGCTCCACTGTTAGCGCCTCGGAGGTAAAAGCGTGTTCCTCCCATCTGTCGCGGTGTGAGGGGTTGGGAAAGGGGGAGCAGGAGCGCGAGCATTTAAAAGCCAACTCCGGTGTTAGCCCAGAACGGCGGGGTGCTGGTGAAACCATCCGAATACCTTGGTTTTTCCGAAATGTGCTAGTCTCATTAGCAGCCCAAACGTGCGCGACTACCACTCCTCTAAATATAACCTAGTCAACAGAAGTATGCTTTTGAAAAATGTATTCCCTTCTATTTACTTCGCTTAGTCGATGTTAAAAGGCGGACTTTGCCTTGCCTGGAGATATTTACTGGGATTATAGGCTTTAATGCACTTAAGCTGTGTGCACAAATCAATCCGAACTCGCCCAGTCTGCACTTTCCCCTTGATACTTTCTCCATGCGAAATAAGCTGCACACTGTGATAGAAGGACTTGAAGAAAGAAAAAACAACACATTTTATCTTTGTTTTATTGGAATTGTTCTAAATAGGGTTGTCAAATGGATCAAAAAGCATATGCAAATAAATAAAACTGGTATTGATTTGTTTAGTTTGTCTAAGTCTAAGTTATCAAGATACTCATTTGAACAAGTGTTGGTACTAAAAAAAAAGTCACATTCAGAAATAAATCTTTCCTGAATAGCATTAGAATGATCTTGAGCTGTATCAGAGTATCCTTGTAAGAGAACATAGACTAGTACACGCCCATGGACCAATATGGAACCCACCAGGACAACTAAAGGCTTACACAGATAAAAGTCCACGTGGCAACATAAAAGAAAATACTATTATTTAATGTTGAAAGTGTCATTCTATTGTTTAAAGAGTGTTTTATATTGTCATCATGGTACCAAAATTTGTTGTGAATATCAAGTTGGTTTTGAAATCAAGTTTTAAATTTTAATATCATGACAACACTAGTTCTAAAAGGTGCATTATGTTCACCCTGTCATGTAGAAACAGAGGGAGGACCCAAAATGCTACTAAACTACTGCTTAAAGGCAAATTAACGTTTTTTTTTTACAATCTGAGCCTTCTTTCGGCAATAAAACAAGTAGTTTTACTCACCCATAGCAGTTGGAGCAGTATCGCAGAACTTATGTTGAGCCGTTCTGTTCTACTAATGATCTCGTATCCGTTAGCATGGTGCTCGTATCATATGCTCGGGGCATTACTTTGCGGTGTCCAAATAACACAAACTTTAGCACTTTTCAAATCACAGAAGATCGCTGTGCCAGGGTAGATTTTGAGTGGATTCCAAAACGGCCTGAAACCCGATATCCAGCTATAGTTTCATTTGATGACGTCATCAGAGAGGACAGTGCGCATGCGTGAACTCAGCTGTTTTGTAAACACAGCTAGTCTGAAAGAGGCTAACACCGCTCTGAACTGTTGCGATATCGGGTTTCAGGCCGTTTTGGAATCCCCTGAAAGTCTGCCCTGGCACAGCGATCTTCTGTGATTTGAAAAGTGCTAAAGTTTGTGTTATTTGGACACCGCAAATCAGTGCCCCGAGCACTCATGCTAACAGATACGGGATCAGTGGTAGAACAGAACGGCTCAACATAAGTTCTGCGATACTGCTCCAATTGACAGCAAACTGTTATGGGTGAGTAAAACTACTTGTTTTATTGCCGAAAGAAGGCTCAGATTGTAAAAAAACGTTAATTTGCCTTTAAGTTCTAACAAACAAAGAACTGACCAAAATCCAAAAATTCAAACTGGCATGACATGACTAATAAGGACACTAATGATGACAATGGACCAACAAACGGGGAAACAATCAACGGACAGGAAGTAAAACTAAAAGTAACAAGCTGACAGGACAATGTGTTAAGGTTTTTGTTTTGTTTTTTTGTATACTATTGGCATCCAGTGTGGGCAGCAAAGTAAGAATTTCATTATACAGGGGAAACATGTTTCTTTACTGCGCATATGACAATAAAAGCTTTGAATCTTGAATCAAATGTCAAAATAAAACATTAAATGGCACACTGCACTAAAGGAATAAGATGCACAAAATTTGCAACAACAGTAACTCCAAAACATGAACCATGACACACCCTTTTGGTAGGACAGTGTGTGTTATTGTTTTTTCTTGAATGTTCCATAGAATGGCATTTTCGATCTCCATAATGGCAAGCTGGTTCATACTTTTTCTTGTCAAAGGAAAGAATAACAGTTTATTGGAATTTTTAATTGTTAATTGCTATCCTAATTTTCCATTATTCCCATGGGCTGGAAATCCTTACAGCTGCTGGCAGATTAACAACTTGGTCAAATTCACTCAAAATGTAGTATGTCTACAGTGTATTATTTTAGCTTTATCAAGATTTTAACTAAATGTTCAAATACTGTATGTGCACCCTTTATGTATTTAGGTGCACGTGATTTACGCTCCAGGCTCATAACTGGTCATGTTTTAATGACGATGGATTGACATATGTCAGTTTGGGGGAGAATTATGCAGTGTGAATGAGCTTTATAATAATAGTAACATATTTTTGCAAAGTACATGAATTATACATGATCTGGTTTAGTGGTTTGTGCTTGTTCTAGTTGGAGTAGTAGCTTGTTGTCTTTTAACTAAATCACGAAGGTTCCAGTTATTTCAATAAGGACTGGGTTGTGTTGTAAGCATAGACTGTATAAAAAAGTGGAGTAAGCGAGTGTGACACTCAAATGAAGCTGGTGATGCTAACGGTTACAGGAATGAATTTTGAGCCAGGCTTTATATTATTATTATAATTAACTTAAGTTTATTAAGATCAGCAAAGTAAATGTAGAACAATCCTTCAAAGAGGGTTATTATATTAGCCATTATTCAGGTACATAGTCACCGGAGTCCATCGTTCTATGAACAAGTCCATTTTCAGCTGGAGTTTGGCTGTTAACTGTTCCGTGATATAGACTTGTTTTAGTCTTTGTGTCCATTCTGTCCTTCCCTTAGGAGAGGGTTTCCTCCAGTTAACCGTTCAGTTCAGTTAACCAATCATTTTTCGTGCAATCATCACAAGAATATGGAGAACATATCGTTGATCTTTTACACATACATTAATTGACAATGCTCCTAATACACATATCAGTAGATCCATAGGGAGTTCACAAGATAGTATCTTTTCTCTTTCTATTTTAATGTCCTGCCAATAGTTACAAAGAGCTGGGCAATCCCAGAAAATATGTGATTGGTCTGCCACCATGCCACAATTTCTCCAACATAGTGGGGACATGTTTTTGTAGAAGCTTGAAATTATTAAAGGGGTTCTAAAATATCTAATTTTTAGTTAAATTTCTTCCACAGATTACCACCTTTGTGGCTGACCACACACACATCCCTCCATGTATTATACTTAATAATTACATTTAACTCCAATTCCCATTTATCTCAGATATCGAATGTATCTTCTCCCATATCTCCCATCATTATCTTGTATATTAATGTGTTTCTTGGTTGGGAGCCAGGCTTTATATTATGAAAAAGATTTTTTGATGGACAAAATTGTGAGAAAAAGAAACCAAACAAAAAACACCAATATCATGTAGAGCGGGTTAATACGAACATTTTAAGACCAAAATGACAAGGCTCACAGCAGCAGTGACAGAGAGAGGGACCACAATATTCCAATGTAAGTCAATGGGAGCCAGAGTCAGTAGGAGCTGGAAGAGCCACATGTGAACTTCCTATTTGGAATGCGGCGACTAGCACTTTAGCTATGTTCATTTATATATACTGTACATGCTATGGTAATAAGTAAGGATATTTTTGCAGTAAGCAGTTCATAGCAATTATTTTTCATCATACATATCTATGTTATAATATTGTTTCCTCATCAAAAACACACCTGGAGCTGTGTGTTGTTTCGTTCGCACATGTTTAACACACAAACCCTGCAGATTTAGTTCTTCTCTCAGAAAAAAAAAAAAAAAGAAACTACTGTGATGTCATGTGGTAATACAGGAAAAGCTCCAGCTGTGTTTTTAAACTCCATACACTTTTCCCGAGAATCATTTGGATAATTTCAGCCCTGGAATTACCAATCTCTACTGAACTAAAGGTAAAAGGTAACTTGACACACTTGGCGGCACGGTAGCTGAGTGGTTAGCGCTCTTGCTTCACAGCAAGAAGGTTCCGGGTTCGATCCCCGGGTCGCCTGGGCCTTTCTGTGTGGAGTTTGCATGTTTCTCCCCGTGTCTGGATGGGTTTTCTCCGGGCACTCCGGTTTCCCCCATCAACCCAAAACATGCACCATAGGTACCTCCAGCTTAGGTCCTGACCAAACTGAAGCAAGAAGATCATGGAGATGGTCCCCGGGCGCCCCTAATGTGTGTGCTGCCCACTGCTCCTAATATATGTATATATACAGTGCCGTGAAAAAGTATTTGCCCCCTTCCTGATTTCTGTGTTTTTTGCATATTTATCACTCAAAACATTGTCAGATCATCAAACCAATTTTAATATCACACAGAAACAACCCAAGGAAAGACAAAATTCAGTTTTTGAATGATGATTCCATTTATTAGTGCACAAAAAAAATCTAAACCTATCTGGCCCTATGTGAAAAAGTAATTGCCCCCTTAATCTAATAGCCAGTTGAGCCTCCTTTGACAGCAATAACTGTAACCAAACGTTTGCGATAATTGGTGATGAGTCTTTCACACCGCTGGGGAGGGATTTTGGCCCACTCTTCTATGCAGAATTGTTTCAATTCTGCCATATTGGAGGGTTTTCTTGTATGAACTGCCCGTTTAAGGTCACACCACAGCATCTCAATCGGATTTAAATCCGGACTTTGACTTGGCCACTCCAAAACCTTAATTTTGTTTTCTTTGAGCCATTCAGAGGTGGACTTGCTGGTGTGTTTTGGATCATTGTCCTGTTGCATGATCCAAGAGCGCTTGAGTTTGAGGGCACGAACTGATGGCCGGACATTCTCCTTCAGGATCTTCTGGTAAACAGCAGAATTCATTTTTCCGTCAATCACAGCAAGTTGTCCTGGTCCTGAGGCAGCAAAGCAGGCCCAGACCATCACACTGCCACCACCATGCTTTACTGTGGGCACCATGTTCTTTTTATCAAATGCTGTGCCATTTTTACGCCAGATGAAACGGGCTGCAGACCTTCCAAAAAGTTCAATTTTAGACTCATCGGTCCACAAAATGTTTCTCCAAAAGTCTTGAGGGTCATCAAGGTGCTTTTTGGCAAAGGTGAGACGAGCCTTTGTGTTCTTTTGTGAAAGCAGTGGTTTTCTCCTGGGAACTCTTCCATGGATGCCATTTTTGGCCAGTGTTTTTCTAATGGTGGAGTCATGAACACTGACCTTAACTGAGGCCAACGAGGCCTGTAGTTCTTTCGATGTGCGTCTAGGTTCTTTTGTGACTTCCTGAATGAGCCGTCGTCGCACTCTTGGAGTAATCTTAGTTGGTCGACCACTCCTGGGAAGGGTTGCAACTGTTCCCAGTTTCCTCCATTTTTGAATAATGGCTCTGACAGTGGTTCGCTGGAGCCCCAGAGCTTTGGGAATGGCTTTGTAACCTTTTCCTGAATTATAGACTTCTATCACTTTTTTCTCATTTGTTCTTGAATTTCTTTGGATCGTGGCATGATGTGTTTGTTCTTGAGATGTTGTAGCCAACTTCACTTTGTTTGACAGGAACTATTTAAGTGATTTCTTGATTCAACACAGGTGGTGACAATCAGGTGTGGGTGTGGCATGTAGAACTGAACTAAGTTTTCTCAAAACTGTGGTTAGTCACAGTTAGTTTGTGATTTAACAAGGGGGGGCAATTACTTTTTCACATAGGGCCAGATAGGTTTAGATTTTTTTTGTGCACTAATAAATGGAATCATCATTCAAAAACTGAATTTTGTCTTTCCTTGGGTTGTTTCTGTGTGATATTAAAATTGGTTTGATGATCTGACAATGTTTTGAGTGATAAATATGCAAAAAACACAGAAATCAGGAAGGGGGCAAATACTTTTTCACGGCACTGTATATATATAGGATGGGTTAAAATGCAGAGAAGAATTTCTCCAGTGTGAGATCAATAAAGTCACTTCACTTCAAAACTACCACTACATGACATCACAAGGTGGAGCAGAGCATTTTGAGCTTTGGAGATGCAGAGAGATTAATAATAAAGGATTACTCAAAACACAATTCTAGGTGTTTTGGATGAGGTAACAACATTTTAACATGAATCAGAGCTAGGAATCAGAGCTAGGAGAGTACGGTGCATATACTGAAAATTAGTAAAACTTGAAGGAACTGGCAACCCATGTTCAGTCATGATTGCAGTACCTTTTTAAAAACTGTAAGAGCACACACACTACACACACTTTAAACTATTCCATAAACTGTGCAGCTTTTCAGTCGTGTCCCGGTTTGGCATCACCATGGAGATGTAACTTTCAAACCCAAGTGGGAGCAGTGTTGAACCGGAGCACTTGTACTTGCACTGTACCTCCAATCACTGCAGTGTCTCCGCTCTCTCACCGCCACTGTGGAAATACTCCCTCAAGTACCACACCACACGCCCTCCCCAGCTAATGGCATCTATTGATTTATTTGACACTATGAGAATTTATGAAGCCTTCCGAGTATCAAAGCACACCTCCAAAACAAACAGAAAAAGATCCACTCTGACACTTCGGGAATCCCAAGTGGAGTGTGTTCTCTCAGCAAAGGTACTACAATGGAAAAAATAAGTCTTAACGGGAGCTACGTATGGTACAGATCCTTGTGTCTGCAATGAGTCCTTAAAGTGCACATGACAGGTTTTCATGGTTTTTTTTTTCTAATTATGGCTTGGTTTGAATATTTACATGAGTTTCTGTAGTGGCAGTTTGTGAAAAAGTTGAGATGAAATTGCAAAATACAGGAAGTAGAGTTCTAAAACGGTACATCTCTATTCATCATCCTGTCATCAATACACAAAATTCCATCCAAAATGCAGAGACAAATTCAAATTCAAGACTCTAATTATAACTATTGTGCGCCTTAAGTCCTATTCGCACAGGATTCGTTTTACCCAGTGGCGGCTGGTGATAAAAAATGTGAGGGGGTGCACGTTTTTATTTAAAGAAAGATGTCAAAAGAACAATTATCAATCCCTTTATATAAAGTATCAGAAAAACAACTATCACTTCCTTTATATACAGTATCAGAAAAACAACATTACCCACCCTGCTTGTTCAAAAATTTTGCCCTTCTTTCCTTCTGCCCAGCAAATTGTTCAATGACCCTTTGATTAAAATCCCACATTCCAGTGATCAGTTTTTTCTCCATAGACAGCAGGCCTATAACACAGCTAAAAGGACATTTAAAGATCCCGTGACATGGTACTTCTTGATGCTTTTATATGGCGCCTTAGTGGTTCCCGAATACTGTAAATGAATCCTTCTCCAAAATCAAGACTCAGTGCATGAGAAAGCCTCATGAAGACAGTCAGAGTCATAAATATGTCTCTGAAACACTTTATTCTGGGCGTTGTTGCTTGAATGCAAATGAGGAGGACAGAGACAGGCCAGTGCAGCGGGTGGGGGTGTGGCCAAATACTCCGCTGTTTCCTGGATTAGCGGTGCGCTAGTGCGCTGGCCCCACTTCCGCCTTTTAAGCGCAGAGGAAGATACGAGACAAGTTCCATGAAAAAAAAACACATTTCCACAGAAAATAAAATGAAACCACTGCTGTTTCAGAGGTTCGGAGGCTCAGATAAAGGACATCCGAGCCTGGAAACACTCTCACGTGTCTCCAGGCAAATAAAAAAACGCATCTCGCATTTCGTAGCTCGTTTGCGGTCCAAATTCTCTGGGCGTGATTTACAGAGACGGTGGGTAGACATCCAGACGGGGGTGGAAATTAATTTGCATTTTCCCCGAGTGTGACGTCAGAAAATTCCCTTGTTCAGAATTGCCCGTTTGGGCTGTCTTTTTTTCAAACGCGGAAAAGGATTGCATTTGCTCAGTTTACACATTTCGCAACTTTTAGCCATGGGGAGAGGGGCCCTAAACAGGGTAGGGGAGCTCACATTAATGTTCAAAAACCTTAGAAAGTGAAAATTTCATGCCATGGGACCTTTAAGAATTCCCATCACATACATAGTTTTTGAGTAGGCTAATTTTAACACTCTTTCTTCTATATTTTTACATAATATCTTATAATTAACAAACAGATACCAACAAAATACACTAATTCACAATATAAAATAGCCTTCAGAACTCTAGCTTTGAGACCAACGCCACTAACCACTCCACCACTTCTACTTCTTTTGTGTATAATGAAATGTAGATCTGTAAGTGATGCGTGGCTATTAAAATGTAATAAGGCAACACAGTGTCTCTTAACCCAGACAGATAGTAGCCTCTCCCCAAACCGTGACCCCATGTAGCCCGTATGTCCCAAATGAACAGTGTGGGAGCATTTGGCCCTATTGTCCGATGACATCCATTAAATCCATTATTGACTGTGGACATGTTAACCTCTGCTCCGCTCGCTGCGCTTAATAATTGATCAGGTTGTACAGTATCTGGCGCATATACCTGAACTGCCATTAGGACTCTATGGGAGAATAATGCGCAATCGGACCATTTCGTGTCGCCAAAGTGCATATTAAAAAATCATGACAGTCTTCTTCGCCCTGTTGGTTTGGAGCCACTCTTTTTTCTTTTTTTTTGACTGTTCATAGGTGGGTTTTATACAATGGATGAAATATTTATGCCAAATTACACAGTCTTACTCATCTTACTCCCCATTGTTCCTTGTTATTACAATGTTGGAGCAATATACGACATCTACGTTTTATGGTCCTAAGTCCTGTTTGAAAATATTGACTCAAAACAAAAACTAAACCCAAGGATGTGTGGGACCAAACCAGGTATTCCATGTTGGTAAGCAGGAGAATGGATGGATATGTAAAAATATTAAAAGACATTTTAATCAGGACTCAACCAGAAGCCTGTATTACAAAGCTGAATTAGTTAGTTAGTTATTGGTAACTTTGGGGTTAACCCTGGTGTAGCTGTGTTACACAGCTGGATCACGTTCTGTTGGGGTAGATTTCTGTGGTAACATGCTGTGCGTCTTTAAAAGAATATACGTGCCATTCATTTAGTCTATGGGGCTGTATGCGATGGGCGATTAACGTGAACAGAAAACATCCGGAGTGTGTGTATGTGTGTGTACAGGTCTGAACCAGGACTAAACCAAGGACTAAACCAAGGACTAAACCAAGGACTAAACCAAGGAATAAACCAAGGAATAAACCAAGGAATAAACCAAGGACTAAAACAGGACTAAACCAGGATCAAAATAGGAATAAAACAGGACTAAACCAGGATTAAACCAAGGACTAAAACAGGACTAAGCCAAGGACTAAAACAGGACTAAACCAGGATTAAACCAAGACTAAACCAGGACTAAACCAAGGACTAAACCAAGGACTAAAACAGGACTAAACCAGGATTAAACGAAGGACTAAACCATTACTAAACCAAGACTAAACCAGGACTAAACCAAGGACTAAACCAAGGACTAAACCAGGACTAAACCAGGATTAAACCAAGGACTAAACCATTACTAAACCAAGACTAAACCAGGACTAAGCCAAGGACCGAACCAGGACTAAACCAGGACTAAACCAGGACTAAAACAGGATTAAACCAGGACTAAACCAGGACTTAAACAGGACTAAAACAGGACTAAACCAGGACTAAACCAGGACTAAACCAGGACTAAACCAGGAATAAACCAGGAATAAAACAGGATAAAACCAGAGCTAGACCAGTAACAGTATCTTCTAATCCTGACTAATAAAGAAACCTAACCTAACCTAACCTGCCCCGAAACACCACACCACAGTGATGTCAGTGATGGGGAGGACTTATCTTAATGTCATGCAAATGAGCTCTGAAGGCCTGGACTTGAAGAATCTTTAGAGAAGCTTTTCTCAGCTCGTTTTCAGATGTGCTGCTTTCAAATGGCCACAAATTCTTCAAATGTTCTCAGATTTGTAAGGCATCATTGGAAAGCTTAGAATCTACACTTTCAGGATCTGTAAATAACTCAATACGCCTCTGGGACGACTTGTGACTGTTTTTTTCCATGGCTGAGCACATATGTCATGACTTTATATTTGTTCTTTTGCTTGGGCATGATAGTTTATATGTGCCTATTCCACATGAACGCAGTATCCATATTTCCGTACACTTATATTTTTAAATTTCTCATAGTGATTACATGCCAAGTATGTTGCTCTCCTCTTCTCTATTTTTATAATTGGTTGGCTATCCCCACCCCCTGTTCTGTGAACATTTATAAGGGACAAATTTAGGCTTGACAGAGGGAGTTGTGAACTCACTTTGAAGGACTGCTTATCCGAAGACGCTTTGCTACAACAATAACTGGACTCCTTGTACTGGGCTTATGTTGTATTTTATACTTTATTACTTACTTTTCTATTTAATTCTGATTTGTACATATACATTTATTATCTTTTTTTAAATAATTATTGGTCTATTGCTCTTTTTTTTGCAATTCCTTCTATTTTTTGTTACCCTCTTTTATATATTATATTTGATGTGTGAGCTACTGTACCCAAAACAATTTCTCTTCTGGATCAATAAAGTTTGTCTAAGTCTAAGTCTAGTAGTTGAAAGGGAATTTAATGTCACTGATACAAAACCGCTGAAGTGGCCTAATGTTTGAACACATATCTTCTGAATTTAATACAACAATTTTCATACAACTTTGCACATTAATCTTTATTTTGCCCAATTTGCCAGATTTAAACACATGGGGAAAAATCTTATAAGAATATTTTCCACTTATGCACAATTCTGTGGCAAATACAACTTCTGGTACAAGATATTGTCCTTGGAACCCTCCAAAGCAATAATATCACCTTCAAGACAAAAAGGTTGAGGACTCCACCAAAAAAAACCCATACATAATGCACCTTTAATTTTAATGAACACCACAGCCTGTGATCACACCTGATTGTCAAAGGCTGATCTAAGACTTTGTGAGTATTGGTGGTGGTCTTATGGAGCCAAAAGTGTCTTTCAACTACTGCGTGTGGAGTGAATGAATAATGCACTGTATAACTCTGTGAGGCTCTTGAAAGGTGCTATATAAATCCAGTTTGAATTTACAGATTAAATAACAGCTTACCTTACCGGTGTTTTCATGAATGTTTGCTGACAATTTGTCCAACACCGTATCTGCTTATTGCCACTAAACTTCTCCAGAGCTTTCTCAAATCCTGTGTGACTCTCATAAGAAGCCTGATGTAAATGCCGCCCCCCTAAAGACTCTGATGGTGTTAAACTTTATCACTTACACTTTAGGAGACGGGAGCTCCAGTCTACAGGTGGAGGAGTATCTGTGCGCGCTCTGGGATTCACAGTTTTACCTGATAATAAAATTGCAAACTCGCACCAATATTCCCCTCATCTGCCAGCTTGATTTGAGAGTGAAGTGTGAATTTTTAATCATATCTTTTTCATAATTACAGGCTGGTAAGATAAACATTGGGAACCATTTGGGTGGTAGCAGAGTTCTCGTCTCCTGGAGAGGGATGTATGAAGTTTGGAAGAGGGACAACACCTTGGTAGATGCATAAAGTGTGTCTGGACATATTCGAGCTACTGCATGTCGAGAGGAGACAGGTGAGACTTCTACACTCATACACTGCCGAATAACTTAACATGGAGGAAGAGTAAGTTTTGAATAACTCATGGATATAATGTTGTTTTCTTACTGTCAGGTTAGCTAGTATTGTACAACCTGGCCAAAAAAGTTCCACACAAAGTAATTGTTGTTTTTTGGATCTTTACCTTGCATTGCAGATAAAGATGTTTGAATATCAAATTTTAGGGTTACAGTTATGGTGAGGCAATTATGAGGGATGGAACTAAACTATTTCAAGACTTTTTTTAAATAATATTTTTGTTTATCTATCAAGATCACTATAGTCTCTTAACCTTTCGAAATATTCCATGGGTGATGTAAAAAAAAACAATGTTGCTGAATGATCACTTGATTTCCAAACTAAACTAAACTTCCGAACTGTGTTCTGTTATTGCCATCAAATATGTTATTACTTTGTTATTATATGACCTATTCATCTCAATAACTCTTATATTGTTAATGAAATAAAACATGTAGCCCATGCTTTGATTATTTTTGTATTTTGTTTACATTGCACTAGTTGTACCAATATATGGTTCGTCTCATCACTACAAATAGTAAAAGAAGCAAAGTAAAAGAAAATATCTTTCCTATAGGCCTAGTTTGTCCAGAGTACCTCCGGCTCCCCCTTGAGGCTGCCTGTAATGCTGCAGGACATGTAGGAGGGACACTTTTGTTCTGACGTCTATTATGTGCCCCATGGGGATAAACAAAGTGACAGCGATTGATAACCAACAAAAACATCTTGGTAAATGCCAAACATAAGGAGTGATTTTGAAGTTCTATTTGGAACTCTAAACATTTAAACATTATTACCATATTAATTTATTTCTGGACACCATGTTTTCTCAGTGAGCCCCAGGGCAGCTGTAGTAGCTACCACCTCAGTCATCAGAGGCCCAAATAAACACTATAAACCTGCTACATACTTTATTTAAAGTCATCACTATAAAGACATATAGTGCACTATAACTAGTGCTTTTAGCTTAACAACTGAATATAGTCTGATAAAATATAATAAAATATAACACAAAACCAAAAGTATTTTTAGGCTGTGATTATGAACATAAGCTGCTAAACCAAGGCCTGAGCAGGACAAGAGGATTACTGATGTCGGCTCTGACCTGCAGGTCCATGTGATGGAAGGTTAGATGTTACACACCTGATCTCCATTCACACCACTGGAGCCTGCTCCAACACGCCAGCTCCCACACCTTCCATTTAAACCAAGTGTTTAAACTTTTTATAATAACATATGGGTTTGGACATGTTACCTACCTGGACAAGATTTCTGAAATGCAGTGAAGTATTGCAAAGGTTGGTGGTTTGATCCTCACAACAGGCCATGTATACTGCTACTTTATACTTCACCCAGTCCACTTTGGTGCCTCCCAATACTGTTGAAATTAACATGTGAGTTAATGTGATTGGGTAAATTGTGAAATAATGTGAAGGTAGAATATGATAGAACTTAATTTCACATGTGTCACAGAAAAAAAATCTAATCTATTTGGACGATCATGTTTGGTCAGACTTGAGTCCAGACTGATAGTCCTTTGTATAGAAAAATTAAATAAAATACAGAGAGATATCAGTCTGGATTTGCCAGGCAAAATATAATGGCTTCACCTGCTTGTTAACATGGAGAAATTAATCCTGAGTGAAGTATTCCAGGCACTGCAATAACATCTCCATAGAGACAGCCAGGTGGCAGACTGACAGAAAAGTTGCATAGTGCACCTTTAAAGTACCAAGTAGAAATAAACACACGACAGTTTGCACAGGTTGCCAATGGCATTTTCAGCTATGCTTGTCATACAATTAACAGGAGCAGGAACAGGAGGTAGCATTTGTGTCAGTCTATAACAATGTTCACTTTGTCAAATAGTGTTTACACATTTGCCTGTTTGTGAGTTATGGAAGTTGAACCCAGCTGTTGAATAAGGATTGAATTGAATTTGAAGATCCGCTATGGACTTGTTATCAGCCCTCTGCTCCTGATCCTTTACAGACTTCCACTACAGATTAGTGACTGTAACACTGTGTCAGTTGTCACAGAGTAACACATATGTATTAAGAGGAAGAGATGCTATTGTTTAATTAAACTATGGATGATGCATGTTTGTTTAGTGATAGTATAGAACGTTTGGAGGTGGATAGTCACCTGCATGATTCCATGGAAATACAAAGGTAAACCCATAGTTCAGAACATTTTCCATGAAGAGACATACATTTTATGCCATAATGTGGAAGATTATATTCAAAGCAACCACATTTCCATGGAAACAAGCAAGAGGTGGCCTTCCTCCAGGCCAAACTCACAGCAAGGACTTATGTTTTTCTTTGTTTTCCAATGCAATTAAAATATCCAGAGTGGTTCAGACTTAGTGACTAATTAATTAATAACCTAAGCCCAAAACCTGTAAATAGAATTGAATTGAATAGAACCCCTAAGGAATGAATGTTTGTCAGTTAAAGTGTAGGCTTTCACTCAAGCAGAAGTAAATGTCCAACCAATGGTTCAAGTGTGAGTAAAAATATATTGGAAAGTACTACTTATGTTATTCATTCTCTATATTCATTCACAAAATCTATATGCGCCTGGTCATGGAAAAATCAGTCACCGGTTGTCCTGGAGGCATTTTGAGTTATTCACAGATTCTGAAAGTGTAGATTCTAAGCTTTCCAACAATGCCTTACACATGGACATCTGAGAACATTTGAAGAATTTGTGGCCATTTGAAAGCAGCACATTTGAAAACGACGAGCTGAGAAAAGCTTCTCTAAAGATTATCTAACTCCAGGCCTTCAGAGCTCATTTGCACGACATTAAGCTAAGCCCTCCTCCATCAGTGACATCACTGTGGAATTAGAAGGTACTTTGTTAAAATGGAAATGCTTTTATTACAAAAAGTCCATATAATAATTCAATAATTCAATAATACACAGGATAATATGTTAAGTCAAAATCACCTGTATTGTCAATTTAATACAATACAAAATATAGTATAGGACACTGCACACACACACACACACACACACACACACACAAACGCACGCACGCACACATCTTAGTCTTGGTTTAGTCCTGTTTTAGTCCTGTTTTAGTCCTGTTTAGGTCCTGTTTTAATTCTGGTTTAGTCCAGGTTTAGTCCTGGTTTGGTCCCATTTTAGTCCTGTTTTAGTCCTGTTTTAGTCCAGTTTTAGTCCCAGTTTAGTCCCGGTTTAGTCCCGGTTTAGTCCCGGTTTATTATTTTCAGAGTAACACTTGAAGTTTATTGAAAAGTATTTACATAAATAAATGGACTAGTATAAAATTAAGTACCACCCATCCCTGGTGTTTATGCAGTACATGCACCAATTCAAATGTTTACTTTGTATTTAACCTCACCAAAGTCACGACCTGCACCACTCTATTTTAAAACCACCACTTACTCCAAGCTAATTTCACCTGTTATCCACACGTCCTCTGCACTTTTTTGTTTGTTCTCTATTTAAATATAGCATCAATCCTTTTGGGTGAACTCCGCCTCACAATACAAAGTGTCACATTGCGCCGCTATTCCCCGGTGAACTTCATTTTAAGGCTGCGCGCTATTTTAAACTCTCCAATTTTTAACGCGCTGAATATGATGAATCCAGGTGCGCCTAGCCACTTCTGTGTTCTGTACTTACCGGTGGCAAAGGCGGCTCACCCGGCAGTTTATCTTGCCCAGTATTTAAAGCAGCGATCAAAGCTGTACAAACCAATTGTCATCATTTGGGTCCACGGGGAATTTTCAAGTACATTAATTCGCCTTCTTTGGGAAATTATTGCAGCCCTCTCTGACTTCATTAGGTCTCTTGGCTCTTTCAAAAGACGTTCTCGGAGGAGGTTGAAAGCCATGTCGCGGGCAGACAGCATCCCAGGGGGGGCCAATGAATAAAAAAGAGGTATTATAATGAGATTGGGCTGACTGGAGTGAAAGAGAGAAAGAGAGAGGGAGGGAGGGAGAGATTGACATGGAGAGATGTGTTGCTCGCATGGCCCTCACTCACCATCTGCCATAAGGGGCCTGTATTAGCCTGCTGCTGCGTGCTAGTCAGTGCCACGGGTATCAAAGGGCCAGGGTCTCCGGAGAGTGGGCGATTAAAGACACAACAACCCCATGTTTCCACTGTGTGTTTAGTGTGGAGACAGCGCTAAGGCTTTGGACGCACTGTTTGTTTACAAGTATCTCATGATGTAATAAGTGCAATATGTTAGCAGGTAATTATGCTGGATTCTAATTGTATTCTAATATGTATTAATCACTGAATTCACAATGAGTTGAGAGGGGAAGTGTTATTTGTGCTAGTTCAATTTTTTTTTTTAGCCCGGAGGAACCTAGTAAGAAAAGCATGCTGTTGTTTGCCAGAGAATCTTATTATTCCTATAACTACTGCTACTACTACTACAAACGAAGCACTTAAAATACAATTCCACATACTCAGTTATGTTGGAAGTAATTTTAGTAATATTTTGGTAACTTGAAATACAAGGTAAGTTGGTGATTACCTTTTATATAACAAATATTCTCCATGTATCTTATACAATGAAACTTGTATTAAAGGTGCTATATTATGCCAACTTGACTTCTGTGAGCTTTTAACCATGTTCAAAATGTTAAATCATAGAACAGAACAGAATAGAATAGAATAGAATAGAATGCCTTTTATTGTCACTATTTACATGTACAATTTGCATTATATATGCTCACAATGAGACTGAAAGCATCTCACTTCAGTGCAGACATTTAATATTTACACACACAGTATAGAAAAAAAATGTGCAAAAAGTCCTATACAAACATACTTGAAGTTGTGTTTTGTTTCATTCACTTTTGTTTGAGTAATAATTTATTATTTATCTACATCCCCATGGCACAAAATGCTATTTTACACCTTGTGATGTCATGAAGTTGTTGTTTTAAATGAACAGCTACCTTTTACTTTTTGTTCAGTAGAAATTGGTAAATCCAGAGATAGTTTTCAAACACAGTGGAGCACTTCCTGTATTGCCACATGACTTCAAAAGGTGGAACAGTGTTTTCTGTTTGAGAATAGAACTCATCTTAAATATACAGAGTTTGTGTGTGAAAGAAGCCACAGCTCCAGGTCTGTTTGTGATGAAGAAACAACCTTATAACAGATCAGAGAATAGCCTTTAAACTAATACACATTTAAAAATCTATTATAATCTGGAAATTATCACTATTGCCATGTCCCTGGAAGTTAATGTAGATATTAATTTAGCCATGCCATACTGTGGAATCTTCTAGGCAAAGCTACAGAATCTCCATGGAGACAAGCAGGTGGCAGAAATGTTAGATCACCGGTGGGCAATTATTTTTTCCATGGGGCCACGTGAGAAACAAAAAATATTGTGGAGGGCCAGGCCAAAATTCTTAACTCAATTCTGCATAATATTAATTGTTTTAATTAATCTTTATAAAAAGCAGTAAACAGCATTGTTTTGACAAGCTGATAAGACTGGTAAGAGTGTATGTTATGAGTAAGCAATGAAAAAGTGAGGTTGCCTTACAAAAAATGCAATAAAAAAAACTCTAAAATAAAAACAATGCGGCTTTAGTCCATGGATGAGGTAAAATTATAATAATATGTTTATTTTGTAATTCCAAATTAGCTTAAAGGGGTGGGTCAGAGTCAACCAAAGAGCCGTAAGTGCCCCGAGAGCTGCACAATGCCCAGGTCTGGGTTAGATAGCGCACATTTAAGGCATCCAGTTGTTACAATATTTCCATGGCTTACATCGTAGTCTCAATATTTTGCAAACCGCTCACATATTTTCTGTCACAGATCTTTCAGCTAAAAGTAACCACCATTGATCACCACCTGTCCTTTCAGCCACTTATTCAAAAAGAAAAAGAAGAAGAAGAACAACAACAAAAAATCCCCTAAAATCAATAGGTCTCCATTATGTTGTTGTGCCTTGTCAGTGGCCTGTCCGTGATCCTGTTATAGTGGGTGTACCAGGGCCACACCGGAGCATTGTCGACAAGAGGGAGACCACGCTGACAGCCTCCGCCAACAAGTCAGAACACACATTTGCACTTCAAGCACACGTCCGAGGAGGCACGGGGGCAGGGCCATGGTCGGGACGGGGGCAGGGGGGCGGAGGGAGTGATGGGAGGGTGGCGAGGGGTTGGGGGGGGTGTCCAGTCCGCCGCTGCCTTGGCTCTCGGCTGGGTTGGATGGTATACCGTCTCATTCTCTCCACACACACCAAATGCTTTTATCCTCCAGGCATAAATTATTCACAACTGGATACACCAAAGGAGACTGGCTAGCACTGATTGTGGCTGAGCTGAGGTGAAATTCAACCCAATATGTTATACAGCTGCCCTCTCCAGGTTTTAGAGCTTGGAGTTCAGTTTGGGCTTTATTACACACAATTGACTGTTTTCCCTGACCTTTTGCCATGTTTGAATGTTTTTACCTAATCATAAACATACTTCGAGTTGTGTTTTGTTTTGTTTTTTTTGTTTCATTCACACATGTTTGAGTATTCCTGCATTATTTTAGTCTTTTAGTACATCTCCAAAACTCAAAATGCTCTGTTCCTCCTTGTTATGTCATGAAGCAGTAGTTTACAGTAAAGAAATCCCTTTTACGTTTAGTATAGATCAGCAATTCCATGGTTGACATTATCTGAAGGATTCTAGTGAAGGTGAAACAGACTCAACATGCAAGCTTTGTGTGTTAAATATGTATAAATGAAACAAAACACAACTCCAGGTTTGTCCTTCGTGAGAAAACAGTATTATAACATAGATTGTAAAATAATATAGGCCCTTTAAAACTTCAAAAAATGCTGCCTAATGCTGCTGACAAACAGGAAACTAAAACCTATGAGTTTAACATAATCCCAGATTTGTTCTGCAGTAAACTTGCAGTCAATACTAACATTCTTATTATTTTAACTAATATATTGGTAATACATATAAGATTAAATGTAATCAACTGTCTTGATTCCTGATATACAGCTCTGGAAAAAAATAAGAGACCACTGCGAAATTATCAGTTTTTCTGATTTATCTACTTATAGGTATGTGTTTGGCAAAAGGGACATTTTTGTTTGAGTCTATAAACTACTGACAACATTTCCTCCAAATTCCAAATAAAAATATTATCGTTTATCGCATTTATTTGCAGAAAATGACAAATGGTCAAAATAACAAAAAGATACATGTTTTCAGACCTCAAACAATGCAAAGAAACAAGATCAAATTCATTTTAAAACAACATAACACTAATGTTTACACTTAAGAGTTCAGAAATCAATATTTGGTGCAATAACCCTTATTTTTAATCACACTTTCATGCGTCTTGGCATGCTCTCCACAAGTCTTTCACATTGTTCTTGGGTGACTTTATTCCACTCCTGGTGCAAGAACTGAAGTAGCTCAGCTTTGTGTTTGTGTTGGAATTCAACAGACGCTGGAATGGAATGGCTGTAATACATGTAGAGATGCTGATTTCAGAACAAAATGCAGTGGTCTCTTATTATTATTATTATTTTTTTATTATCTTAATATTGGAAAGTTGTGAATAAAATTGAATATTGATATGGTTAAACTATAGTCAAAACTGTATTCGTGGTATAATCCTTGTAATACATTTGAACATCCTGCTTGGTGACCATTTGAGGTCTACCAAAATGTTAGTTTTAGATTGACTTTATACGCATTGTAATTTTGAGTCCCTCTGAACATTTAATTTGAGATGTATCATGTGGCCATACCTGCTCAAAGCCTGATCTTGTCAGATCTCAGAAGCTAAGCAAGGCAGGGCCTGGTTAGTACTTGGATGGGAGACCGCTGGGAATTCCAAGTGCCACAGTGGGGCGCCAGTCGCAAAAACTGTCATTGTGTCCTTAGGCAAAACACTTCACCCACATTGCCTAGTATGAAAGTGGAGTGTATGAAAGTGGAGTGTGCGTGAGTGTTGGTGGTGGTCGGAGGGGCCAATGGCGCAGATTGGCAGCCTCGCTTCAGTCAGTCAGTCTGCCCCAGGGCAGCTGTGGCTACAAAAAGTAGCTTACCATCACTAAGTGTAGAGTGACTGAACAATGAACTCTAAAGTGCTTTGGGTGTCATGAAAGGTGCTATATAAATGCTATGAATTATTATTATTATCAGACAAGAATCCTGTTTTATGGTACCGTTTTGAGGATGACTAACCATTCAAAGGATATATTTTGGTTTTGAATTGTTAATTGCTATGGCAAGAGCTCTGAATTTTAATAATTCTGAACCCCATGGATACCTGTCATGTCCTGATCGAACCAAAACCAATAGATGTATCAATAATGGACTTATTATCTTCTTGACAGATTAGCCGTCAATGCAGAAAGAAAACAAGAGGCTGCGTCATTAGTCAGTCCAGATGGTCAGTCAGAAATGAAAGGAAGACATCAACCCTCTCTTGAAAGAAAACGTGAATCAATATAGTTTGACAAGGATTAAACGTGCCTCAGTAGAACCTTTTGGCTCCCCAACAACTCTTGTGCTCTTGTTAAAACTCCTTATTTGTGTTTGCCTGCGCTTAATGATCACAACGCACCATCAGGAGTGTTTTCAACGCTAACCTTCATGGCAACTTTCCCCATAAGTTGTACATGTTCTGGCTCCGGTACGACAGCAACTTTAAAATCGCCAGGCGCTCAATGCTAGTGTCCATGTTTAGGCGACTTCTGTAAACAATGAGCACGCTCGCTGCAAGTGACGTCGTCGTGTCCTCCAAGGCGCATGCGAGACACTTTTGGGGCGTTTAAAGTTCACACTGGAGATCACATACAAGTTGCATTTAATTGGAAATGTGAACGGCCTCGAAAAAAAAAAAGGATTTCACAAAAAATCCTGCTGTCTGAACGTAGCCTACTTGGCCCAGTCCAATTTAAAGTAGTTTTTTAAAATGCACGTAAACCCGGGAACTATGATTGAGACGCTGTGGCTCGAATCCACTGACACGTCCTCATGTAACAGTGCAGTCCAATTTACGATCGGTGTAGACTAGGAGAGGCGTTCAAATGCACAGAGTAAGAATCAGTCAGAAAAATATGTGACTGGCCACGGCAAAACTAGACACAAGTCGTCCCGGAGGCGTTTTGAGTTATTCACAGATTCTGAAAGTGTAGATTCTATAAGCTTTCCAACGATGCCTTACACATGAAATATGAATTTTCATGTGTTTGGACTTGTACTCATTTTAGTAGAGATTCTTCATTGTTTTGGTTCTCCATGTTAGAGTGAAAGTGAAAACAGAGCCTCAGTATGTTTATTTGTGCTGTGGAGAGCAAATAAGAATATCACAAGCTCAATGACTGCATGCACATGGACAAGTGTAATCCAATTGCAAACGGATTGGGATCGTATCGGATTCATGTACACAGGCTACGGATCATATAGGGATTGGTTTCCTGAATCCGATTGGAACCCCTGGCTTAGGCCAATAGTAATCCGCTTGGGGCCGCCTTGTGCACGATTTCGGATCGGATTGGCGTACTGCGCATGCACGGGAATTTTCGCCAGGGATTTCACCCGAAGTGGCAGGAGGCACCGACGCCGTCATAAGTAGCGATTGTTGCCGGAAAAGTCAGACAAAATCATGGCTGCGAAGAAAGAATGCACAACACGTACACCAATGCTGCTCCGTCAAACTCCTCGAGCGCCATCTTCGTATACCGCCACGTAGTTTGTTGTGTTTTTATTGAGTAGCCATCACCCGGAAGTAGTTGGACTACAGCGCCACATAGCATTGTGGAGCCGGCCAGGTCGCTGACCTGAATCCGATTGCGCGATCTTCATGTGCACTCGGATTGGACGACAGACCACCCGCCGAGTAACGGGAGAAATCCAATCCGATCCTAATCCGATCCTACCATGTGCACGCACTGATTGTAAATGAGATGTTGCTTATGTATTTCCGACAAAAGCGTTGGTGTACAGTCATTTTTTATTATTTTTATTAGAGGTCATTACTGTTAAGTTTGAGTGCTAATGTTACATGACTAGAAATTTAAAACTTACATTTACTACTTGAGCAACTAATAAAAGAAATTGTATTTTTCTAGCCGCATACGTTTACTCCTACTTGAGTAATATTTTTCTGAAGTAACACTACTGAAGTAAAAGTTTTGGTTCCCACTATGAGTAAATCTTCAAGTGTCAAAAGCTGCATGTTGACAATACATTTCAACATTTGTGTTTATTGCACTGCTGTTTGAGTTATTTTATTTATTTTATTGAGAACTGAAGAAGCAGCTTGGATGAGCTGCAAAACGTATTCGACCAAATAAGCTTTATCCAGTTGACAAATTGAATTTCTCCTTTTGCCTTTATTTTATTTTGATTTTTGTGTGATTTGAACTTTGACTAGACTAGATTGTATTATTTCATGTTTTGTCCTTCCAGTTAGTCATCATGAATATTAAATCATAGATCAGATGGTACGTCCCAACAGTTCTTTAAATTACTCTCACTTGTACAGTCTCCCAAATACATTTTATTTTTACTTGAGTAATTTCTTGAACCACTAATTTGTTTTTCTGCTTGAGTAAAATTTTTGGCTGCTCTACCCACCTCTGCTTATTATTGGGGTATCTTACTATTCTATTCTATTCTATTCTTTTTTTTTTTTTTTCAGGAAATGTAAATGTACCCGCTGAACCAACCCCATGTTATAATTGTATATTTCCCTGTGTTTCATCATGCCTTAATGGCTGCTACTCAAGCTTTGTCTAAACGCCTTGGGACGTGGGTCTTGGGTCTTGTGACGTCAAATCCTTTTGTTATTTTCAGTCATAAGAAAAATGCGTGTGCTGGGGTTAATGTTCGAAACAAAATGCAAAGCCAATGGAGTCTGGTACGCATAATACGTAACTTGATGTTTGAAAATTATCAATAAAATATGCCTTTTTAGAATTTGATGATTTCAGATGGAGAGCAGGGGCCTGTATAGCTCTATGGGAGATTCACTGTTTTTAAATATCCAAACTTATGATCCAAATACTGACTACGAGCTTATCACTTTATCTTATGGTTTAAAGTCCTTTCGACTGCCAATAGTAACGTCTTTCGGGTTGAGTAATGGTACCACTATGGTGAAAGAATATATTCATTTTTGTTTATTCATACTGACAGAGAAGATGTTTAACTTCGTGCCAGTTTTTAGAGATATAGGACCAGTAATTACAAACATATTAACCATAAACCAGGTGAACAAATGTGCAATCTGATTCCACCATAGAATTCTTACCTGTTCTCCAGCCATTTTAAATTATAGGCATTTTACACTGTTTCAAAGTCATGTAAATGAAAGTGGGTAGATTAGCCAATAATTGTACTCAAGTAAGAATAACGCTACTTCAAAAATAATGTTACCCAAGTAGAAGTGCAAAGCAGTGGTCCAGGAAATACGCAAGTAGAAGTAAAAAAGGATTTGTTTAAAGAGTATTTTCAGGACTTAACATCTGATTTATCATTTGAAGTTAGTGTAATTGGAAGGACAAAACATTAATTAGGATAGCAGGAAATCATTTCCTATTGTTGACATAAAGATTTTATTTCTTAGACTTAGACTTAGACTTTATTGATCCATAAGGGAAATTGTTTTCGCTTACTCATCAAATATAATATATAATATATAATACATAATAGAGGGTAACAAAAAATTGATGGAATAGCAACCAAAGCGACCAATTTCTTGTAGACTTATGAACAGTAGGAAGAGTAACCAAAGACTTAAGTCATATAAGAATAGTATAGGAATAAAAGTATGCTGCTAGTAAAATAAGCAACCTACAGCTCTGGAAAAAAAAGAGACCACTGAATTTTTTTCTGAAATCAGCATCTCTACATGCATTACAGCAATTCCATTCCAGCGTCTGTTGGAATGGAAACACAAACACAAAGCTGAGCTACTTCAGTCCTTGCACCAGGAGTGGAATAAAGTCACCCAAGAACAATGTGAAAGACTTGTGGAGAGCATGCCAAGACGCATGAAAGCTGTGATTAAAAATAAGGCTTATTGCACCAGATATTGATTTCTGAACTCTTCTTAAGTGTAAACATTAGTATTATGTTGTTTTAAAATGAATTTCATCTTGTTTCTTTGCATTGTTTGAGGTCTGAAAACATGTTAATACTATTATTATTTAGTGTTTTATGTTCACACCTTATCACCGAGACAAGTTCCTAGTTTTGTGAATTGTGTTCACTTGACAATGGCAATAAAAGTCATTCTGATTCTGATTCTGATGTATTTTTTGTTATGTTGACCATTTGTCATTTTCTGCAAATAAATGCTCTAAATGATAATATTTTATTTGGAATATGGGGGAAATGTTGTCAGTAGTTTATAGACTCAAACGAAAATGTTCCTTTTGCCCCAACACATACCTATAAGCAGTAAAATCGGAAAAACTGATCATTTTGCAGTGGTCTCTTATTTTTTCCAGAGCTGTATTCTCTCTCTTTTTCAATTAGCCTTACATATGCGCCGTATTTGTGTCCTCTGCTGCCATTGGAGGCCACCACAATGACTGGGGAATTCAGGTTAATATGTTGACATGGTTTAACAGTGGCTCGTCTTGTCGCACTGCACGCGTGGCTGCGTGCGTATACGTCCTCCTGACAGGTTCTAATCACGTCGTACCCTACGGGCAGAGGGGGGCAGCACGGATCACAGCCCCTCCGCTCTAACCCAGCCAGCCGCGACCGATTGAGACGTAATTAAAGCGAAAGTTACAGTAATTGTTGCGGCTAATTGGCCAGACAAGTGCGCAGTAGGCCTATATATGACATTATCTCCCGTAATCACCTGTGTCAAAGGATTTTCTGCACAGAGCGCTGCGTAATGGCGCACTCGGATTTAAGCGTGATTGGGAAAATTACGCTTTAATAAAGGGGAGTAATTCATGCAAAAGCACAACATTACGGTCAGGAAATGTGGCATGAGACGTAATCGTAATAGCAATACCGGTTAAGGGAGATGGCGCAGTGATAGATCTAATGTAAACAAATAATTACGCTGCCAATTTGCGCGTTAATATTCCAATGAAAGCAGACGCCACGCTTTTTCCCCCGACGCGTGAGAACGTATACATTTTTTATACGTGGAAAACTGGATGAGTAAATGGGATATTTACAGCTAATTGAAGCAAGACGGTTCATTATGGTTTGCTAAATTTGTGTATGCAAATAAGATGCATGGGTTGATTTCTCTAACTACAACAAAACGCGCAGTGACTGGTGCACATTTTGAGCTTTTTGCACATGTTTTTTCCCCCCAATATGTTTTATGTAACAAATGGCAAATAAACCAATTTAACCTAAAAGCAATAATTGATTTTGTTTTCATCATTAAGTAGGTCATCTTTTGAATTGATTTCCTAACGCATAGGTCTGCTGCATGATTAGCCTATTATTTGTTTGTTTCTTTTATTTATAAAGTATAATTTTATCATTGTTATTATTACTTATCGTTATGCCATTCTTGCCTGCATGCACTTTTCTTTCTTGTTCAAACTGTCCCTACCTGGAGCTACTGTGACAAGTACATTTCTCCTGCGTGAGATCAATAAAGGCTTATCTTATCTTATAAAAAGACATCAACAGTGTGATAACATTACAAGAAATGAATGAAAGGGAGCAGAAAGAAGAGGAATCTTATGTGATCTGCCCCCACTTCCTTTTTCCAGACATGTGACATTTCAATATACATGCATATCTGTATCCATTTTCCGGAATATGTTTTTACATATGATACAATTATACAAGTTGCAGTTAGCCAATTATCTATTCTATTGTAATGAGATAATTTCACATGCTCTCTTAACATTTATGCTAAAATGGCCACAAGGTAATGCATAAAAAAAATGCACATTTTTTGCATATAGAATAATGACTTCCAGTACATAGCCTAAATTAACATATACAGCTTATGTTTTTTGCAATGGAAGAAAGAAATATATATATAAAAAAGTGAATGAATAAAACAGTTAAACGTGTCAATGTTTGTAAGACATATTATACGTTGACGTAATGAAGTTATTCCATGCCCCCCCCCCAAATTAGCATAAGTGTTACTCTGCTCCACCTATCTCTCCCTCCACACTAAAGAACACTCATTACGCTTAAATAAAATAATCATTGTAGCCAACAGTGTGTCCTTTCTCACCATTACGCACCGTGGGCTACATCATTACTCCTCATCATTACTCCTTATTAATTAGCCTTTACGCACGTGCCTCCGGAGCGCGCGCCCGGTAGGTGTGAGCACGAGCCGGTCAGGGAGCAGCTGCCCCGGATCCCGCAGGGCTGACCATGACCCCGATTCTGCAGCCTGCATCACCACACCACAGCCGTGACGCGCAGAGAGAGCTTTGATTGGAACGAGTGGAGAAATGTAGAATATGAGCCACAAACGACGAGTCACGCAGGATTTGCGTTCCGGCCAAAGATTGTAGTGAAAAATGACGCGTTATGTGTCAGTATATTTTGGGAACGCGTCCGCAGTGATCCATCATATTAGTGACAGTCTAGTGAAAGAAGACATTTTTATAGCCTAATAATGGCTAATACCTCGAACGATATCCGACGTTTACGCGTTTACAACGTGACGTGAACTGGCCTTTTTGGAAGGTCAAGTTTGGAATTTAGCACATCATTAAAGTTAAAATGACTGTTTCAGTTTCGCAAAAAATAATGAGAACTTCATAGATTTGAATTGAGCAAAACTAATTAAATAAATAATAATGTAAATCTGTTATACCCCCTATCCCCAGTTTAACAACAAAGTACTCCCACATGTCCATATTGCCCTATTTATTTGTACCTAATTCACTAAAACCATACAGTCTATATTGTATATACTGTATATTACTGTATACTCTATATACTGTCTATATTGTATATACTGTATATATACTGTGTACTGTATTTACTGTCTATATTGTATATACTGTATATATACTGTGTACTGTATATACTGTCTATATTGTATATACTGTATATATCGCACTTGCTGCTCCTTGCACTTCTGATTAGATGCTAAACCTCATTTCTTTACCTGTATTTATACATGTGGAATGACAATACAGTTGAATCTAATCTAATAAAATAATAATAAAAACATATAATAATAGTGAAACAATTGGTAACTTAAAACACTTAATTGGTGTAACACAATTTTCTATGTGGAATAATATTTATTAATTCATTAAACAAGGACAGTGCACAGATTACATTGTTCTCATAAAGAAAACACGCTCTGTGCCAGATTTAGCCACAAGCCAGTTTCCAGTTTCTGCAGCCCTTAAGCAGGTAATGTACAGTCATATCCAAACTCTCTGATCAATAGTTAGTTAAAGTTTTATGAATTAAACAAACGTGAATAAAATCCCAGGGGTTTAGAGGAGCAGATTTGTCAGTGCACTTCCACGAGTCGGACACTAGGGGCCGCTGCTCGTTTCATTGTGAGACCCCGGGCTTCCACGTCCACGTCACACAAACAATAATAATAGCAATGTTTACGCTTCAAATGAGCTCAAACCCATCCAGTAATGTGTTAATTTTCGCCACTGTTATTATGTGGGTGGCGTAAGCTCCGTTTACGCTACTGTTGAGTTAAATATCATTAATAAAGCGTACAAATTATGTGTGAAAGTAGGCCTCACGCGTTTTGGACTGCCTTGCATGCATGCTTTCCAGGCAAACTAGTATGATTATTAGTATGACCACTTCAAATTGTGGAAAAAATAATGGGAACGTTCTTGAATGTATGGCTATAGAGGGACGTGTTATTTTTAGTCGACCTGTTACTATATTTTAAAGATGATTAAGTTAATATAATAACTGATATAGAAGATTTAGCAGGGTTTCCTGTTGTTCAGGTTTGCATTCCCAAATCTCTGTGCGCATTACAATTGAAACAAACTGGCAACTGTGTTATATGGAATGGAATGGAAGCTTTATTTGTCATTGTTATACAACGAGATGAGAAAACACAACAAATAAAGCTCCCATTCCATTCCATATAACACTATTGCCAGTTTGTTTCAATTATAATGCGCTAGATTTGAAATACTGTACAAACCTGAGCAACAGGACACCCAAAGCTCAGCTAAAGTCTTCTTTCTTTCTTTCTTTCTCAAAATAAAAAGTCTGCATGTGTAGCCTGTGTCTGTGTAAAAAAACACTTTTTTAAATTATTTATCTGGCATGAATTGAAAAAGTTGTGCGTTTTCTAATGAAGTGGGACCAGATGTCAACATAGCAAGCAAAAAGAGGGACACATGATCACCCTATAGCCTATATATGATAGTCAATCCGGATTTTTATATCATTGGACAAGCATTCAGTGTAAGATCTTGGTACTTTTGTCTACTATGTCTGTCTCCATGTGCGCGCGCATCTCAGTTCCAACAAAAGAAGTGTTGCCTTCCTGCTGCAGCCTACGTCTCGCATTTGAGGATAAGGTTTTTTAATTGCGAGCGGCGGCGTAGGCAGGTATGTAGGCCTCGGATAGGGGGAAAAACTAGCGGGAGACAATTGCGTATACAGAGCAAATGACAAAACACGAGGAGGGAATAAGTGACAGATGAAACGGCGGAGGATGTGCCGCTAACAGGCATAACGCGCCCGTACAAAGGCGCGCGCACCTTTGAGAGCGCGAGTTTGTTTTATTGCGCTTCTCCCGGGTTGCATCTCCTGTCGTTTTGCACAGAAAAGAAAGGGGGGGATAAGCGAACATGCCCTGTTTAAGAATACAAACATGCAGATTAGATGGGACTGTGACAACATAGGCAGCTCTCTGGATTTGTGTCCCAGAGCTCATATCTCAACAATGGAAAAAAAAAAAAGGGGGGGTTGGAAAAACAAATCTGGTTGACAACGCTTACCGTCATCCCACGTCGAGTAAATGCAAATAATGAGGTGGCATGTGCGAATAAATAGTGCGAGTTAAGACAGATTGGAAACAAACCTGGATGGAGCGCACCCAAAGGCCAATCAAATCTTTATTTAGATATACCGGGTGCGCGCGAATCCTAACGTGATAGATTTGGTGCGTAAATTTAGATTTTTTTTTTTAATATTTTTTTTTATAAAGACACATGAGGAACAAGTTGGATTAGGGCGTAGCCAGCAGGAAGCCTTTCGAAAAGAGAAATAATAAAGTCAGACCCCACAAGGCACGTGTAACATTGACTTCAAGTGCAGGGACTTGTCACCTGTTAGATGGTACCAGGCGCACATGTCAGCTCACTCAGCCACCTTCCCCGGGCTACTGCTGCCTCCGCCGCGCCGTGGACAGCCACAACAGGCCCGCGCCGCCGGCTGATGGAGGGCGACTGGAGGCGAGGTGAGCGCACACCCCAGCCCGGAGCTCATGCACACCTTGTTATAGCGTGTCCCGTGTGCAGGTCCGGGAGATAACCTGTTCCATTTCTGCTCCCCGTGGCTTTGGCGAGGCCCGGGTCTGTAATAACATCACCCAGAAGGTTCAGAAGCTTTGAAATGAGCAGCGGTTCAGCTACAGTGTGACGGACACAATATGGTTTTAATAATAGGCTAGTGCGTAATTACGCATGGTGAGCGCGCCGTTCTTCAGCCCCTTTACCTCATATTCATTAAATATGACAATTATAAAAGTAGTAAAACTTATATTTTACATAATTATATTATATGCTAATCACATTCATGGTAATTATAGTTAGGATTACTTCAGTACAGTTTTGTTGAATTTTTCAACCACTTTTAAATGAAATGGAAACAATAAGCATATGGTAAGAAGTCACGATATATGGCAAGCTTTAGTATTTAGGATTTAGCTTTGCAATGACCAGTTTTCATTAATAATAAAAGTGAAATATAATAAAAGGCAGTCACGTGACAAATTCAGGATGACGTTTCAGTACCGGAAGTGCAGGTCGTACATGAGCGCGTGCCACAGTGCTAGCCTAAAACATTTACATTTCACATCATATTTTCTGCGCTGGACAGTTCCAATTTGTAAAGCAGTAATATAGTTTTAATCTTATGACTCGAAGTTGTGGAAAACGTTGAAGGTAAGATTTAAAAAAACAATATTGCCAGGGTTTGAGGATAGCCAAATGTGGTATGTTTAGCTTGTATATGTATTATGTTTTTTTTTTTTCTTCCCATGTTTGATCAACGCAAAATACCCCCAAAAATTCTATATACATAAAACTAAACTGACCAGAACAACCAAAAAATAAAATCTCAAAACAAAACATTAGTTTGCTACTCATCAGGCCCTAAATATTACCAAAACTTGCTATTTTCCATGTTATAAAGTTGTTTCCTCATTAAAAACATGCCTGCACTTTGTTTGGTCCACATATGTTGAACACGACAAATCCTGCATATTTAGGCTGAGTTTTTCTCTCAAGCAGAAAACACCACTTTGTGATGTCATGTGGTAGTACAGGAAGTGCTCCACTGAGTTTTTAACCTCCATACACCTTCACTAGAATCATTTGGATAATTTCAGCTCTGGAATTGCCAATCTCTACTGCACAAAAGGTAAAAGGTGTCCGTTAAAGGGATATGCCAACCCCAGGTCAAATTTGGGCATCTCCCCACAGTCCAGAGACTAAAATAAGAGGTGAAAAGCGTTTTCCTGGTCACCCAGCCATTGTCCGAGCCTGTCGCCACTGACCGCCGCGGTATCTGCAGCTCCTCCGCCTTAGACTGGAGTCTAACGTCGCCAGAGAAAGATTTCGGCCAAAAGGAATTAATTTGCTCGATGCGTTTCCCAATTACTTTATGTGTAGTGCGCATTCATATCGAGTGCAAATAAATGTGCAAATCAACACGGAGAGCTTGCCTTGGTCATTTTGGGTGGGAACTATTTTCCAGTGCGGAAGAATACAGTCGAATCACGCACCACGTTGTGCAACAGGGGAACTCCCTTCCCGGTGCGTAACTGGGATTCCCCTGTCAGCGTGCTGCGTGATTCGACTGTATTCTTCCGCACTGGAAAATAGTTCCCACCCAAAATGACCAAGGCAAGCTCTCCGTGTTGATTTGCACATTTATTTGCACTCGATATGAATGCGCACTACACATAAAGTAATTGGGAAACGCATCGAGCAAATTAATTCCTTTTGGCCGAAATCTTTCTCTGGCAACGTTAGACTCCAGTCTAAGGCGGAGGAGCTGCAGATACCGCGGCGGTCAGTGGCGACAGACTCGGACAATGGCTGGGTGAGCAGGAAAACACTTTCCACCACTTATTTTAGTCTCTGGACTGTGGGGAGATGCCCAAATTTGCCCTGGGGGTGGCATATCCCTTTAACTTGAAAACCGCTTCATGACAAAGTGGAAAAAAGAGCATTTTGAGGTTTAGAAATGTAGACAAACTAATAAGAAAGGGTTAACCAATCATGAATGAAACAAAACAACTCCAGGTATGTTTTTGAGGAGGTAACTACATTATAAAATGGCTAAAAGCTCACAAGAGTCAATCTTGCGTAATATAGGACCTTTAATTGCCTTGGCCACTGTATGTTTTTAGCTATTTCAAACACTCAAGATACAACATAGCCTCCCCCCTGCTTTCCTGGCTTCTCTCCTTTCTATCTCCTATTCACATCAGCTGCTGTCCCTGGGCTCCTGCTCGCCGGAGGATTTACAGGACTAATTAGAACATTATGGCGATAACATTGTTCCAACCGGGCTCACTGTCACCATGGCTTGTTCACTTAAACTATCAAGGGTCAAATCTGGCGTCTGTATGCATCCCAACCAGGAGGTCAGGACCCCCCTCCGAGAACTGTGAGAATAATCTAAAGGCACATAAGCTGATTAACAAGATACAAGAGATTTGGGTTGAAAAGAGAGGCCACAATCTCCCCCTTTCTAAACTGCTTATAGACTCCTACCACCATGACAAACTGGTTTTAATGGGGACTTTTTATGTTTACAGCAAAGAGAAGAATGGACTCTTCTTCTACGGAACACAAGGTACAGAATCCTACAATTTTGTCTTGAAGATGCTCTATGGAACTTTTCTGTTGGAGGTTTCGCCACCGTCTTGTGTTCAGATCTTATACAGTATGAGTGGTAAAATGAGAAATTCAATTTGTTAACTGGACAAAGTTTATTTGGTCGAAGACGTTTCGCGGCTCATCCAAGCTACTTCGTCAGTTCTGGCTAGAGTGCTGGTTGACACTGCTTATATCTGCCTGCAGGGTAGAGCTAACTATAATGAAATTACTATGAAACTATCACACCTCTTTGTTTTCAGTTTCTAGAGTCCCTTCAGGCAGATATAAGCAGTGTCTGCCAGAACTGACGAAGTAGCTTGGATGAGCTGCGAAACGTCTTTGACCAAATAAACTTTGTCCAGTTGACAAATTGAATTTCTCCCTTTACCGTGGATTCTACCTGGATGACTGAGGGATTTTTCACACTATACAGTATGAGATTCAACTTAAATGACAAATTACAAGTCACATCTGTGTAGAAGAATGCAGTCTTCAAGATTATATTTTAGCAAATCACTTGGATTTTACCATTTTAAAATGAGAAAAACAGAACTAGTTAATTTTAAATTGATTGGTTTTCAGTGGTTCAAAGTTATTCCACTTACCTTATGTAGTTAGGGCCCGTCCACATGACAATGTTTTTTGGTGGAAACAGAAGTTTTTATTCATTTTGGCCTTTTGCCCACATGGCGCCAGCGTTTTTGGTGGGCAAAAATGGTGTTTTTTGAAAACGGGTTCCAGAGTGGAGAAATCTGAAAACACCAGGGTCGCGTTGTCGTGTGGACGAGCAAAATGCAGCTTTGGAAAATGATGACGTCGCAATGCTTGTTTGCGGAAGAGAAAGGACTTTATGCGCATGCGCTCTTTGTAGTATTGTGTTTCCGGTGGCTCTGGCTGTTTCCTGTTTACAGCACCACATATCGGTGTGGCATATGTATTACATTGTTTTCACTCAGCGCTCCGTTTTCGTCTGGATGCGAATATTTACTTATCCGACACGTGTGTGGATGCAAATTTTTTTCAACCTGCATTAAAAAAAAATCCAGGAGCGTTGTCGTGTGGACGTAGCCTTAGAGTATCCTAATTATTCCCTGTGATTAGTTTGTAAGTGCTTCTCACAGCTTTCAGAGAAAAGAGCGGAGTTAATTGTGATGGTAAAGTTGGCAAAGCACTTCCTGTTGGATTTAGACAGAGCACAGCCCCTATGAGCTCTTTATGCAATACCTTTACTGGGTCAACACGGATAAAATAAAACAATAATAATAATAATAATAATAATAATAATAATAATAATAATAATAATAATAATAATAATAATAATAATAATAATAATAATAATAATAAAAAAGTCATGTACAGGCTTAAATTGTAAAAAAAAACCAACCATACTACGAAATCTTCCGGTCAAAGCAATACCATTTCCATATAGACAAGCAGAGGGCTTGCCCCCATCAGGAAAGTTACACAGTGAACCTTTAATAATGCTATATATACACACAAGTCTATTAGCGAGAACCTGTGGGCTCTCTGCTGAACCATTTCATGTCTATTGGTTAATTTGCCACTCTGTGAACTCTAACAGGAGCGTGACGGCGTCCCCTACAGGCCAAAGTGCTCCGGACCGTCCGCCCAAATCAGCCTCCAATATGGCTGCCCGATTATTCCACTCTCCTTCAAGGACGGTCTCATCATCGGATCAACAACCCACGATGTGTGCGAGAACAAATAAACGCCAAATGATTAGTATGCCGTGAAAAGTACAATGCCATTCTTATTTAGCATTTAGATAACTATCTGTCCCGAGGAGCAAGCTTCAAAGTTGAACTCAGTTTAGGCGAGGGGGGATTAATTCTCTCCGCTGCATGCTTCATTGAATCTCTCATTACCAAACTTTGTCTGTATTGATGTAAGATTTGATTGAAGATTAGAGCATTTAGCAAATCTAGCTTTTCGGCGTGTAGCGGGCCTTTTTTCTGAGCGCGGCACACTGCTCGCTGGTCAATACCCTCACTTTTATCCTGTGTCTGCTTCATTTAAACTTAATCAACTCCATCAATGAACTGGAACAGACCAACGTCCCCTGGAACAATAGCTTTTGTTGGATAATGCTTTGGTCTTATTCCCAGTCGGGTGGCGATAAACCTAAAATTACACTATGATGAACTATTTCAATCAATATGATAATGGAAATTGGCTTGGGTGACTCTTTGCGGGGCTTAAGGAGGCAGGCTAAAGCCCAGTGACATTAATACGTCTGGTCGCTCTCTCCCTTCTGCTACAACCCCCTGCACACTTTATTGTCCCATCTTTTCCCTGACATTGACTGCACCATATTGCAAAGCGCCTGCTAGTTTAATGATCTATCTTCACCGGGGAATGCTTGTGCCCAAATGGATGCACGCGCTGACAGTCTCATGCATTGTTTTGGGACTAAATTATCGGTGCTATACTTTGTTTGGTGTAGTGGCGCAGCGGGGTGTAGATCAATCATTGATGGCACATTGTAAAGCAGCTCCAGCACAACTTTTGCTGCTCATTTGGACGTTTTGTCCTTGTGTGGGACGCGGCGCCCGTTATAGGCTACAGTTCATCATATTTATACTGCCACCAAAAGACCAATTCCACGCGCCAATGCAGGGAAAACGTGTGCTCCCCATCTGTTGCATACTAATAAATATGCCACCTTCTGGGACAATCCAGGAGTGATCATGATGATCAACTGCCAAGTGATATGACTTACCATAAAGCTGTTTATTTGAAAAGTCTCCCCTCAGCCAATAATTGTCAAATTTATTTCAGCTTCTATTGAAATGATTCATAAAAGAGAGAGTTGTTTTCCCTCACACCTCTGGCGGTTATTTCATTTCCATTTCTGAAGCTGTCTCTGGCACGTGGCCTGCGCCGCTGCCTTTGTGTTGGAGTACACACATCCTTTAGCTCCACAGCTGTCGAGGCTCACTCACTCACACCCTGCACATCCATACAGCTAGTGTTTACAATCTAACCACATTATCTGTCCTTATGGGCATATCTATAGACAGCTCTTGTATTAGCTATACTTTGGCTCCAGTGAATGCACACTGCGACAAACCAGCTATATTTAAAAAGTTGCGTTGTTCTAAAGAAAAGTTTTAGTTAGTTGGAGCTTGAATTGAATGAATTTATTTTTTTTGCCAGTGTACTGCACACATGGAACAAAAGAAGTCTAAATAATATAATAAAATAAATAAAGATAATAGTCTGAATTTCAATGTTTTTGAATAAATTACACTGGTCTACAAATTTTTATCTCTGCTTCCGAGATAAAAGTGGCTATATTGATATTATGAAGTTATATTGATAAGATGAACTGAAAATCAGTTGATAACTGTGCTGGTTAGCTAATGTATTCAAGAGATGTAATGATATAATAATAATATATATATTATATATATTGATGTTAAAACTAGACATATTAAAATGAATGTATTGGAATGTGCAGACAGGCTTTCAGATAGAACTGGATGCTTGTAGACACACTGTACCTTCTGATAAACTACCGTTTTTGCCTTATTTTGCATAAATTTCCTATTTTGACCCATTACTTTATCTTGGCCAATCAGCACTTCTGACTTACTTTTTCTTTATTAGTGACTAAACCAAGAAAAATGTCACTACTTTTGTTCCGGAAGCATTTTGCTTGTAGACCAGTGTAATTATAGGCATGCAATTCGTAACATAATTTCAAGGTTTTCACTTTTTTGTCACAGACTGGTATGCCTTAGCAGTAGAAAAATCATTCTTTATCAGGTTTTCTATCCAGCACATTGCCTTCAAGTTCTTATAGATGACGTGTGGACTCAGTAATAAGAATCAGTTTGGTGTTAAAGGTGCACTGTGTGACTTTAGGTGATGGTGCACCACTTAATAGTATCCATCCATTGAGATGTTATTTTTTTTACCTGGAATAGTCCACAATGTGTATTAAATATATCTATTTTCCATTTATTAAATCAGTTACCTCAAATTACCTTGAAAAAGCATTGTTACTGTGAGTGGGGTCGCTTCTCCACAGATCTGACATATAACTTGGCCTGGCGGTGTCACCCAACAAACACCACTCGTAATTAGCTTGTCCAACCTCTCCTCCTGACGCTACCTTTCGGGACGTCACTTGCTGTCGCCAACATGAATCGTCTCACGTGTCACTTTAGCGCTTTTGAATACGTTGTTTATCTTTGTTTCCGTGTTAACTCCCGCTTCCCACCGATGATTTGAGGAGAAGAGGACAGACATCACGCTACAGACAGCTCCAAACATCAAAAGCGTCGCACTTTTTAGCGTCTTGCAATGTTCTGCGGAGGAGAGTGCAACCCAGACAGCGTGGAATATAAAAATTTACAGATTTTCGCTGCCCATTTTTTTTTACTACCGGCTTTGTCTGACTACTTTTTTATTCTCTTAGGTGGATCGCAGAGGCCCGAGCGGAGGAGCTGAGACGTTTCATCTCTCCTGCAAAGAGTAAATAGCTGCCATGTTTGATTGACGCTCTTGACGCGCGCGAGTGATGGCCTCAAAGAAGGGGAAAAGATTCGATAAGAACATAGTACAAGATGGTTCTGCTGTCTACACATCAAAGATTTAATCAGTGAGTAGCTGCCCATAAATCTATAATCCCTCTCATTTCCTCACTCAAGGCGCCTCACTTTCAATTTGGCTCTTAACTCAAGCGCCGTGATGTACAAATCTCAACTGCACATCTTATCTATCTTATATTTATCAAAGACGTAGATGTTTGAGAATCGTTTTACATGAGTATTTGAAGGTTAAGAGTATGAAAAGGGTGATTACCATGTCCTGATTGGTTTAGCCTATACATACATGTTCAGCTGAATGGTCATAGTGTTATACAGCTCTGGAAAAAAATAAGGAACCACTACAACATGATCAGTTTTTCTGATTTTACTACTTATAGGTATGTGTTTGGGCAAAAGGAACATTTTTGTTTGAGTCTATAAACTACTGACAACATTTCCCCCAAGTTCCAAATAAAAATATCGTTTATCGCATTTATTTGCAGAAAATGACAAATAGTCAAAATAACAAAAAAAGATACATGTTTTCAGACCTCAAACAATGCAAAGAAACAAGATCAAATTCATTTTAAAACAACATAATACTAATGTTTACACTTAAGAAGAGTTCAGAAATCAATATTTGGTGTAATAAGCCTTAT
Organism: Paratrypauchen microcephalus; assembly: GCA_036785185.1. Classification (NCBI taxonomy): domain Eukaryota; kingdom Metazoa; phylum Chordata; class Actinopteri; order Gobiiformes; family Gobiidae; genus Paratrypauchen; species Paratrypauchen microcephalus. The sequence continues at coordinate 5,045,649 of JAVJIX010000064.1, read as the reverse complement.
TTTTAATCACAGCTTTCATGCGTCTTGGCATGCTCTCCACAAGTCTTTCACATTGTTCTTGGGTGACTTTATTCCACTCCTGGTGCAAGAACTGAAGTAGCTCAGCTTTGTGTTTGTGTTGGAATTCAACAGACGCTGGAATGGAATGGCTGTAATACATGTAGAGATGCTGATTTCAGAAAAAAAATGCAGCGGTCTCTTATTTTTTTCCAGAGCTATATAGTGTGTGTATGGGAGGAGGAGGGGTATGTTATGGCAGTGTTTTTTTGAGTACTCTCTTAATTTGGTAGACTCTGAGTACCCCCAAGATCTCATATGGGTTTTTTATGGCTGATTCCGATAACAATTATACACTGGAGAAACCTTTGTCGTTTGCGTTGTCATGTTTTGTGCAGTTATTTTCAGTTCACATTAACATTTATGTGTATTCACTAGACTGCAGGTTAAAACAAAATATCAACCTGTACTGGAGATTTAAGGAGGATATGCTAAAAAGCGTAAATATTGATCTATCTCTTCTGAACATAATTATGAAGTGTGCGCTTGGCATGCTGGTTGTTGTTAGCATTACCGTAATGGCAAACTCCAATTTGGTTTCTGAAAGTTGTGTAAAGCGCTTGTAATCTCATCACAGAGAATAATTGGGATGCTCTGAACCTAACTTTGAACCACTGTAAACCGTTTAGAATGAACTAGTCCTGTTTTTCCACATTTTTAAAGCACTAAAAACATGTACAGCATCTTTAATTGTAACTTGCTAAAATCCGCGTGCATCCTTCTTGCAAAGTTTTCGATAATGCCGTTATGCATAAACGGTAAATAAAGCACTATCTTTTGAAATATAGATTAAGTCGAGCACAGCACAGAAAAATGTAGGTGGGTAGCCTCATTTTGATTCCAAACAGGTGCGGTATTTATTATGCATCGAGCATTGTGAAGGGTGCCGTTTCTTTGTCATCCAAACTGTAATGTTGACGAATTTTAGCACGGCTTTTTCGCTTTGATTTTTTTTTTTTTTCCTCCACACGCGGAGAGAGCCGTATCGTTCTAATCTGCACTCCAATGGGCTGGAACTGGCGAGAAGGAAGAAACAATTTAACTAAAGGGAATATATGCATCAAATGAAAAACAGATGAAAAAATATGCAATTATGTCAGCGATTGGTGAAGAGTGGGTGTGCCAGACAGAGGTAGCACGGGCCAGCTGACATCACATAGCTGCCTGGGCTGTGTCAGATCCCGGGCCAGTTCAGCTCCTCTGTCCCACATAATGGAGTCCGTTGCTGGCCACGAGTGATGACCTGGGGGGGTACTTTGTGACAACCGCGCTATAATAATGCCTGCAGCCACGGACAAAGCAGACCCCAGGGTTCAATTTTTAAATACTTTTATGCTTTTCACGGTGGCTACTGGTCATTTGTTTTGATGGGAGCTTATATATGCCGCGTACAGTGTATTCTCAAGGTACTGTTATTCTAAACCCGGGATACAAAGTGCTCTTTATGTTTAGCACAACAAACTTAGAGAGCAGGGCTGACCTATAGGTGGAGAGATGGGGAAAATCTTTATATGTCCCACAATGGGGAAGCTGCAGTGCTGCAATGGCAGGTACAAAAAGAGCAGTGTTAGAGTAGTCCAAGCAAACCGGTTTAGAAAATAAGTAAAAACTGGAAGTGAACTATAACAAAATGAACATAAAGGTCTGGAAAAAATAAGAGACCACTGCATTTTTTTCTGAAATCAGCATCTCTACATGTATTACAGCCATTCCATTCCAGCATCTGTTGAATTCCAACACAAACACAAAGCTGTGCTACTTCAGTTCTTGCACCAGGAGTGGAATAAAGTCACCCAAGAACAATGTGGAAGACTTGTGGAGAGCATGCCAAGACGCATGAAAGCTGTGATTAAAAATAAGGGTTATTGCACCAAATATTGATTTCTGAACTCTTCTTAAGTGTAAACATTAGTATTATGTTGTTTTAAAATGAATTTGATCTTGTTTCTTTGCATTGTTTGAGGTCTGAAAATATGTATATTTTTTTGTTATTTTGACCATTTGTCATTTTCTGCAAATAAATGCTCTAAACCAGGGGTGTCCAAACTTTTTTCATTAAGGGCCACATATCTAAACACAGACGATGTAGAGGGCCAATTGGGGGCCATAGACTGGTGCTCAGTACAGTCAATAATTGAAAAATCTGCATGTTTAACACGTTAGAATGAGCTATCAGTCCTTTATTCATGCTAAGATCCTCAAAACCACACAATAAATATTATCGTCTTATCAAGGTAGATTTTCAAAAAACCTGCAGTCAAAAGTTCTGCTCAAGGTAATTTGGGCCAATTAACCTGGAAGCCTGAAGGCCAAGAAAAATTTGTCTGAGGGCCACATTTGGCCCACGGGCCATAGTTTGGACATGACTTATGCAGACGACACACAGATTTATCTGCCCTTGAAAAAAAACAGCAGTAGCCCCCTGACACCCCTGCTTGAGTGCCTTAATGACGTCAAGGTTTGGTTGGCTCAAAATTTCTTGAACCTAAATGAGACCAAGACTGAGGTGATAGTGTGCGGGCCCGGTGGCAGTGCCAGCTCTTTGTTCGACTTGGGTCCTCTCAGACACCACACAAAATCAACAGCCACCAACCTTGGCATCATTATGGACTCTGATTTTAAACTTGATAAACAAGTTAATGCGGTCATGAAATCTAGTTTTTATCACCTTCGTCTTTTAGCCAAAATTAAATCTTTTTTATCCTTTTCAGATTTTGAGCGCGTCATGCATGCTTTTATTTCTTCTCGTCTGGACTACTGCAACACACTTTATTCTGGAATGAATCAAAACGCACTTTATCGACTGCAGTTAGTCCAGAATGCTGCTGCGCGCCTTTTAACAGGACGGAAGAAATATGAACACATCTCCCCTATTCTTGCGTCTTTGCACTGGCTTCCTGTTCGTTTTAGGATTGATTTTAAGATTTTATTCTTTGTTTTTAAAGCTTTGAATGGACTGGCCCCAAAATACATCTCTGACCTCATCCAAATCTACACACCGGTGCGCGCTCTGAGGTCAGAGGGCCAGCTCCAGCTCGTGGTCCCTAAGACTAGACTTAAAACTCGGGGGGACAGGGCTTTCTCTGTGGTTGGCTCTAAATTATGGAACGCTCTGCCCCCTCATGTCAAAACAGCCCCCACACTGGAGAGTTGTAAGTCTCGTCTTAAAGGGATATGCCACCCCCAGGTCAAATTTGGGCATCTCCCCACAGTCCAGAGACTAAAATAAGTGGTGGAAAGCGTTTTCCTGCTCACCCAGCCATTGAGTCTGTCGCCACTGACCGCCGCGGTATCTGCTGCTCCTCCGCCTTAGACTGGAGTCTAACGTCTCCAGAGAAAGATTTCGGCCAAAAGGAATTAATTTGCTCGATGCATTTCCCAATTACTTTCTGTGTAGTGCGCATTCATATCGAGTGCAAATAAATGTGCAAATCAACACGGAGAGCTTGCCTTGGTCATTTTGGGTGGGAACTATTTTTCAGTGCGGAAAAACAGAGCCGAAGCACACACCATGCTGCGGCTGCGGCTGTTTTTCCGCACTGAAAAATAGTTCCCACCCCAAAATGACCAAGGCAAGATCTCCATGTTGATTTGCACATTTATTTGCACTCGATATGAATGCGCACTACACAGAAAGTAATTGGGAAAAGCATCGAGCAAATCAATTCCTTTTGGCCGAAATCTTTCTCTGGCAACGTTAGACTCCAGTCTAACGCGGAGGAGCACCAGATACCACGGCGGTCAGTGCTGACAGACTCGGACAATGGCTGGGTGACCAGGAAAACGCTTTCCACCACTTATTTTAGTCTCTGGACTGTGGGGAGATGCCCAAGTTTGACCTGGGGGTGGCATATCCCTTTAAGTTCTATTGATTTTTATGTGCAGCACTCTGGAAACTGTCTCTGTTTATAAAATGTGCTATAGAAATAAAGTTGGATTGGATTGGATTGGATGCCTGCTCTAAATGATAACATTTTAATTTGGAATTTGGGGAAAATGTTGTCAGTAGTTTATAGACTCAAACAAAAATGTTCCTTTTGCCCAAACACATACCTATAAGTAGTAAAATCAGTAAAACAGATAATTTTGCAGTGGTCTCTTATTTTTTTCCAGAGCTGTATTTAACTAAGGTACATAATTTGTTCTTCAAGTTTGATACACAGTTATGACTTTTGGATTTTTATAGTCAACCTATTAGCATATGCCCATACTACTACTACTACTACTACTACTGCGACTACTGCTGCGACTACTGCTGCCTAATATCTACTGCCACTACTACTGCTATTGCTACTAACCGAGTCCATTTTAGTTACCCCTATTTGTATTAAATTGTACTAGCTTTCAAAATATTGTTCATCCAAACCCTATTGTTGAGTTTAACAATAGTCTTAACTGAAAATTCTCTGAGATAAAATAACTCCATCCGTCTCTCAATTCCCTCACTTTTCAATGACTATGAATGTACTGCCAATGCCTTCAGGCCCCAAACCTCCAAACCTCACATCAGACCAGAGCTTCAGAGAGCGCACAGGGGAGGAAGTCTTCACCTGCAAATGAAAGACCCCTCCTAATGGGTTAATTGTAACAGAGGAACAAGGTCTTGGCCCATTGAACGCTGGTGGAAGCCGGTGGAAATCATGTCAAGCATTTCTTCGCTGCAGGGCCAGAGTTTTTGTGTCAGCAGTTAAATGCTTACGCGGCGCCCCTCCCCAAACACTCAACGATCAATTTCTCTCCTCGGGGCCTATGAACCTGCAGATCTGACCTCACGCTTTGTCTCCCCTCATCGCTGCAGCTTCAAACAGCTCTTATTGGAACGTCTGCTAGGGCTGCAAGATTAATCGAGATTGAAATTTGAATGGATGCAATAAGCAAATCGGAAGGCTGCCATTTTTGAAGTACTATAACTTTGTCAACAAACATGAAAATATCACATCTTATTCTGCCTAAATCCTGCTAACCATATAGTTAGAACGCAAACAGGTTTTATTACAACACGTGCTAGAGTTGCAAGATTCATCGCAGTCAAAATCTCATTATGAATGGACGCAGTTGGCGTAGCAAGTTTAGCATTTTGATGTTCAGTTCTTCCACATATACAGTCATACCTCACCTTACGAAAGCCCCAACTAACGAATAATCCAAGTTACGAAATGCCTTTACGTAAAATTTTCGTCACAGAATTAGGGGTGTGCAAAATAATCGTCATGACAATGCATCGCGATACTAACTTTCACAATATACTGCATCAATTCTTGATGCAAAAAATCGATTATTATTAATTAATAATTTAATAATTAATAATTTAATATGCAATATTAATAAATAAATAAATTCATTATTAGTTTATTTTTTTTATAAATCCTATGCACTTTTTTCTTTGTGAAAGGGTATTGTTTGTTATGATGGTAGCTACCTCCAAAATGGCAAATGTTTAAGCATCATTTTTTGTTTTAGAAAAAATCCTATGCACTTTTTTTGTTATTGGTTTGGTTTATTTGTTTTTGTTATTAAATAAATTCAGTTATGAATTGAGTTGCTCAGAGTTATTTATCAATTGAAGACACTACCCAGATACACAGCCACTGATATTTAAGTTATCCTTTTTTTTTGGTACATTTTCACTGAAGTATGTCGAATATATTGCAATGCATCGCAATAATTCAAGTATCGTGATGCATCATGATAGTATCGCATCGTGGCGTATGAATCGTGATTCGAATTGAATCGTGACTTCTTTGCCAATACCCACCCCTACTCTAAATACGAAAGAAAATTCAAGTTACGAAACGCGTAATCTCAAAAATTCAAATAATGCGCGCTCGGATGCGTGCTCGGCTTCGCAACCTCCCGAATCCCCCATTGCGACTCTACTTACGGAAAAATCACGTTACGAAACCACTTCTGGAACAAATTAATTTCGTAAGGTGAGGTATGACTGTACTAAAATATTCCATTTTAGAATGTGTGCGAGGATTGCAAGATTAATCGCAATCGAAATTTGAATGGACTCTTATTAGCAAATCACAAAGGCTACTGTTTTTGAAGTATTAGAGATTATAGATTTTGTTTATCAACACAGCGGATGAGCGAGCGGCCTGAGTGCAGAAAGTGCCGCCGTCTGCACAGTTAACATGATGCTGCAACACTAGCTAGCTCTCTTGTCAGCGCAATAAACAGTTTATCATCGTGTGATAAAGTAACTTCTGATGCTAAATTAACGTTAGTGAGTGGGATACGTCTTAAGACTACGTTCACACTGCAGGGCTTAATGCTCAATTCAGATTTTTTTGTGAAATCCGATTTTTTTGCGAGGCCATTCACATTTCCAATTAAATGCGACTTGTATGTGATCTCCAGTGCGAACTTTAAACGACCCAAAAGTGTCCCGCATGCGCTTTGGAGGACATGATGACGTCACACGCAGCGAACGTGCTCAGTGTTTACGAAAGTAGACTAAAGTTGCTGTGTATCGGAGCCAGAACATGTGCAGCTTATTTGTTTTAAAGAGGAAACGGAGAAAGAGAAGGACAAGTTTTTTGGCCACAGCGTTTTGTGGGGCAGTGGCAGCAATGGCCGTAGAAATGAACGTGTTGGTGCGGAGTCGCAGACAAGACTGGTGGGATTGCTATGTGCTTCGCCGCTTTACTGATACGGAGTTTATATACTATTTTCGCATGATGAGAAAAAGTTTTGTTTACATTTACTTGTACCACTCTCGATGGAGGAAACACGCCCAGGTTGGATGAATGCCAAAAGTCGCATGCCAAAAGATCGGATATGTATAGGATTTAGGACCACATATCCAAGTGGCCTGGGTCGCATTTGAAAAAATCGGATCTGTGTCATTCAGACTGTCATTAGAAGATCAGATACAGGTCGCATAGAGGCAAAAAAAAAAACAGATTTGGGTCATTTCACGCTGCAGTGTGAAGTAGCCTTAATGTGTCTCAAACTTCACTAGCCAGACATCCACTCATACCTGATCAATACACCTATCCCCGCCACCCGAGAGAGCCTGAAATCTGCTGAAGTTCTCCAAGACACTGACATGATACAAGACGGGACAGTGGCTCTTTCTGCAGGAGACCTGCACAGCAGAGTGCGAAGTGACATCGTCTGATAATCCCTCTATAATTTCCTCCACAAATGCCAAACTATCCCATCTCTCATACAGCTGTTACTAGAATGCATGCTATGATTGCAAGATTAATCGAAATTGCAATTTGAATGGATGCTATTAGTCATTTTTGAAGTGCCATAATTTCCTTCACAGACTGCAAAATATCTCACCTGTCTTATTCTGCATAAAACCTGCTAACCCTGTAGAAGAACTCAAAGAGCTCTTATTAGAACATATTGTTTTCATGATTTAAAATGTTTTGATGTTTTTGATTTTTATACTATAACGAATATACTTGATAATACAGATTCTGATACTACAATGATAATAAAAAAATACTGTCTTTAGACAATAGAATAGCGATAGTGACAATAGAATGTGAAATCATAGTACTTTCTTTTATATTACCGTGTGGAATTATATTTGTGTAATCACTCAGTTGTCCAAGAAGGTTCCATAGTGGTCTGTGTGGTCTTGTATATTAATCGTAATCAAAATCACAATTTGAATGGATGCAGTTAGCAATTTAGCAAACACCAGTCTTACTCTGCAAAAACCTGCTCACCCTGTAGTTTAGAACTGTACAAATGCTCTGAAATGTTATTGTTGTGTAGTTTTTCAATTCTTGTGTCAATTTTTCAATGTGAACTTCAAACAGATCATGTATATAATCTCCTAATCGATGCTTGTCAGAAAATGTCTTACTTTTCCCAGCTCATTCAGCCCTAGCGTGTATTCTCATGTGCTTGTGTGAAGTAATCTGATTGGAGGTGAGAGTGTGTAGTACTGAGGCAGGTAAACGGTGCAGTATACAGAACACAGCTCAGAACACTTTGGCTTTGAAGAGCTTATTTATGATGAGACACAGAGGGAAGTGCGGCTGTTTCTAATAGAACAAATCAATACAGAGCCAGCTAATGTGGAACCTCGGCTTTGAGCGATTTGACCCAACAAAACCTGACCGCCAGCGTGCCGCCATGGAGGAGATATTACCAATATTTACTAGTGTTCTTTAGACATTTGAATATTACACATTCATAATAATAATGTATTGGATTTATATCAAGGACGTCCAAAGTTATTTCACCATTTAAATGTTTATTTATTATTAGACTGGAGGCGGTGCAATGAGTCATTCACATTGTTGCATTTTACACAGCTCTGACTGAGCACCCGTACAAGGTTTGGAACAGTAATTTTAGGTCGACTTTTGAGTTAACAGTGGTAGAATTACTTACATTTGTAGTGCGTGAAAAGTCCCTCAGTCGTCCAGGTAGAATCCATGATAAAAGGAGAAGTTCAATTTGTCAACTGGACAAAGTTTGTTTGGTTGAAAACATTTCGCCGCTCATCCGAGAGGCTTCGTCAGCTCTGAGCTGACGAAGGCTTTGTCCAGAGCTGACGAAGCCTCTCTGATGAGCGGGGAAACGTTTTCAACCAAACAAACTTTGTCCAGTTGACAAATTGAACTTCTCCTTTTATCTTACATTTGTAGTCAAAAGTTGTGCCTGTGATCAGTTGGGCCATTTCAGCAGTGAGCCTTAGGGACAAGAAAAATTGGTCTGAGGGCTACATTCTATTCAACCACCACCAAGCACTCGCACAACACGTACATACTAGGCAAAGTGCGTGAAGTGTCATGCCTGAGGACACAACAACAGTTTGCATTAGAGCCATCTCCCATCTAAGTGCTAACCAGGCGAGGCCTTGCTTAGGCTACGTCCACACGACAACGCAACGCAGGATTTATTCTTACCGGGTTTAAAAAATATCACGTCCACACTGTAAACGGATCAGTAAAATATCACGTATACATGACAATAGAACGCTTGCTGAAAACGACGCAATACACATGCCATGCCTCTATGTGCGCTGTAAGACCGTCCCACCGAATACTCCAGAATTGTCTCTGCTGCTCGCCTAGTTGGTATAACTGCAGTACATTTTCTTTCAATAACACAAGTAAACTTAGCAGTGACTGCAGCACTGCTACTACTGCTCCTCTGGTGTCCGCCATGGTCACTGTCTTGTTACGAATGAATGTTGCGCGCGAGGCTGCTATTTGTTCTGGCCATGTGGTTGTGACGTAGGCGTAAACAAATCCATTCTACTCGTCCAGACGACTCCACAACGGTAACGTTGCCAGAGTTTTCCAGTCTGGAACCCGTTCCCAAAAAATATCGTTTACCCAGGATGCTGGTGCCATGTGGACGCGAGACCGAAACGATAAAAAACTTTATCAGATTCACTCCACAACGTTGCCGTGTAGACAGGGCCTTAGTTTCTGAGGTCTGATCACACTTTCTCAAGGTTTTATGGCTTTTTAAACTGGTTTGGACACATTTGCCTTGGTATTTTTAGTGATATTATTCAGTAAATAACTAATAACCTTAAAGGGCATATTTTCAGATCTATGTTGTAATGTTTTTCCCTCATCAAAAACATATCTGGAGTTTTGTTTTGTTTCATTTGCAGATGTTGAACACACAAATTCTCCATACTTAGGCTGAAACCACTCTCTGTCTTGGGGTGATAAAGTAAATGCTCCACTGTGTTTTTAAACACACATTTACACATTCACAAGAATCATTTGGTTAATTTCAGCCCTGGGATTTACAATCTGGGGTATGTCTGGGTATGTTTGTTGTATGGGACCTATAAAGCCTTACCTGGCACTAGGCCTGCTCGTCCTGGTGCATTATGTGTCAAGCTAAAGCAATGGCAAATAGTTGGCAATAGTGTAAATGCTAATCAGCGCATCAGCAATTTGTCACCTTTTATACCCTTATTTGTATGTTTATAACATAGTATATTTTTCCATTTAAATTTTTAACCAGCTGCTTTTTAAAGATATTAAAATTTACCATCTTCAAAACACAATATGACGGATATTTCAATCTTCCCACCTCTAGACATTATAACTTGACTAAACCCTTAAAGGTCCAGTGTGTAGGATTCGTGGCGCATAGGTGGATAGTGGCTATTGCACTTCCTGTTTTAGCTACGGCAGACCTTGAGGGTCACCCGGGCGCGCCGTAACGCGGACAGTTCGCGTACCCACGCACGAACCGCGCGCCGCTACTGTATAAATAAAACGCGGTCCCGTTCACTGTTTTTTTTTTCTTTTCGCATGAAAGCACACATTCCCGATCGTGTACCATGACAATCTACACATCAAATGAAACCTTACAGTCTCCTCTTTTTGACTATGCAATTCATTTCCCGGCACAACAATCAGTCCCCGAGCACATGGGGCTTTTATACGGAAAAGCACAAAACGAGGTTTGTTACTTAGCTTACCTTTGAAGGCTCTGGACAGGTCAAACTCAGTATTTCACCATAAGCTTGGTCTCAATCTGTCCGTAAGGATCCAGCGAATAAAATCCAGTAAAACAGTTTAGTCCAAAACACGTGTTAGATCTATTACGACGTGTGATCCGGCAACATGCTTGTCGTTGTTTACCCAAAACCATGAGCCTTGCCGAAGGCAAAGGCGGAGCCCAAATGTCCTTCTGCGGCTCTTGTAGTTAAAATGGCTGCCTCTACATGGGGTCAATCCCCGTTTTATGTGACTATATCTAAGTCCAAAAGAATACTTTGATTTCATGATGGAAGTGAAAAGGCTTGGAAAACAATGTATTTTTGAATGGGTATCTTCAATTTTGGTAATTAACGGGTAAAAATCTTACACACTGTCCCTTTAAAGGTTCTATATTATGCAAAATTGACTCCGAAGAGCCTTAAGCCATGTTATAATGATGTTACCTCCTCAAAAACATACCTGGAGTTGTGTTTTGTTTCTTTCACACATGTTTATTATTAGTCTGTCTGCATCTCTAAATCTCAGAATGCTCCTTGTTGTGGTGTCATGAAGTGGTAATAATAATTTAGTTACTTTTGACCTTTTATTCAGCAAAGATCAGCAATTCCAGGGTTGAAATGATCCAAATTATTCTAGTGAAGATGTCGGGGATTAAAAAAAACAACAACAATGGGTCATTTCCTGTATCATCACATCACAAGGTGTAACAGTGTGTTTTTTGTTTGAGAAATGAACTCACCTTAAATTTGCATGATTTGTGTTCTAAACATGTGTGAATGAAACAAAACACAACTCCAGGTGTGTTTTTGATGAAGAAACAACATTATAACAGATATTAGAAAATAGCATAATATAGGCCCTTTAAATTAGCCTGTCATGTGCACTTTAACAGTTTGCAAAAATATATGGCTTAAACTTTTCAATCATACAAAATTAAAGTTACATAGAAGGGTTATTTAGATATTTTGTTTGATTCAGTTTTTGTACTTTTTATTTTATTATTATTAATTATTCTTTGCACTGCTCTTAGATTTTCTTAGATAGTTTTTGTATTGTCTATATATATTGTATTTTTTACACTGTCTTTTTTTGCACTGCTTGGCCAGAGAGAAACGGAATTTCGATTCACTGTATGTCGAACACATATGGCAGAATTGACAATAAAGTTGACTTTGACTTTATTGAAAAATGTAGAAAAACATGCATCCTTACTCTAGCCCTCCTAACCTTGCCCTATCAGGGAGGTCAAATGAGTACAATTAAATTGTGTTTGATCAGAGTCATATTGTTTTTCATGGAAATGGTGAGTGTTTAGTCTATCTACTTTGCCTTCTTATACATACGAAAATGGTTCGCGATTTTGCATCAAACGTGTTGTTTTTTTGCTAAATAATGTCACACACGGCTTTCATTACAGGTATAGAAGCTTTTGACAGACTGTTATCGGTCTAAACACTAGAAGCTCAAAATAACTTGAAAACTTCATTCATATTTACTGCAGCACTATTACCACACACAAGGAAGGTTTCAGACACTCTTAACCATTTAAACGGTCAAACGGGAACTTTCAAATGGGAACTTTTACAAGTACACCAGTCAGCATCAACATCTTTGTTTTGGTTTGCTTGGGGTCTTCACTTCTTTCTTCCGACCAACATCACAATGCCGATCTGTGATTGGTACTGTCTGTGAAACAATAGCAGCTGCCAAGATGGATTTTTATAAGTTTGTGAACTTACAAATATTGTGAGAATCCATCTTGCTGTGCAAGATTAGCCTCCTCCAGCTTGTTTCCATAAAATTTTATTCTTTTAGCTATAGTATTCTGGCAAATCCAGACTGATATCTCTGTATTTTTCATACAGAGGAATATCAGTCGGATACTCGCTACGTTTAGCCTCAAGCCCGGTCAAACATGATCTTGCAATCAAATTTGTCTTTTTCATGCCACAGTAGGGTCCTCTAAAAACTATAAAAATCTAGAGGAAGTGGGCAACTTTCACGGTGTGTTCATACCCACATTCTTTTGACCAGTGTGGATGGCCAGGAGACACATTTTTGTATGTGTAGGATGGAAGAGGAAGAGATTTTTTATGTATACTATAACTATAGTAAGCGTGAAAAGTCCCTCAGTCGTCCAGGTAGAATCCATGATAACAGGAGAAGTTCAATTTGTCAATTTGTTTCAACCAAACAAACTTTGTCCAGTTGACAAATTGAACTTCTCCTGTTATCATAACTATAGTAACTAAGTGATCATTTGAACAGGGATAACTGATTGATCAGATTCATTTTTGCTTTGTCTGGTTCCTCATGATCTGGGTTCTTAGTGCTTGTGGGTGCACCTTTCTGTTAGAAAGTCCCTTCACATCCACAATGAAGAAATGTAAACACTCACTCTAACCCTTCTCTCAGTTTAGAGAGCTGCCTCACTGTGGCCACTGACGGGACTGGTCTGTTGGTAGTCCAATGCTGAGGTACTCACACGTCAAGTGCTTTAGTCCACAGTGAACCTCAGCCCACTGGAACCATGATCCTCCTGGCTTATACTTGTCTTCCTTTTTATCTTGTTACTTGATAGTTACCTTGATATGACTACATCTGCCTCTACACCATGTTGGTGTAGGGGCAGTTGAGACTATGAGCGAGGTTTAGTGCCAACAGCAGAAGGGTCTCCTCACGAATCACATGAATGATCCCAGAGTGCGCTTCTTTGGTGTGACCAGATGCTTGCATATGAGGATCATCATGCAATCGCTGTACAGTGAACCCTCGTTTATCGCGGGGGTTAGGTTCCAGAAATAGCCCGCAATAGGTGAAATCCGCGAAGTAGGACAATTTTATATTTTACAATTATTATACATGTTTTAAGGCTGAAAACGCTTCACCAGACACATTATACGCCTTTCTGAGACTGGTATTAACATTTTCTCACATTTTTCTCTTGTTTAAACACTCAAACTTTTGTAGATTTTCATCAAAATATATTAATAGTGACGCGGGGCTCCCCCACGCGGACACGTGCGCGCTGACACGTGCGCGCGGACACGTGTGTTTGTTTTGGTACCACATATCCATGCCATGTGCGAAAGTCGAGTGGAAAGCGACCTGGATATCATTTTGGGCAAGACTCAAGCCACTGCTAACAGTGCCAAACCGCTAACAGACGCCTCTGAGCACCAGTCCTCACCACAAGACCAGGTAAGACTAACCTGCGCTCACAAGGGTAGGTTGCATTTCACCCCAGCTCCAAAATCAGACCGCTATCAATGCGTCGCCAATACTCCACAGCTCTCTAGGACGGGGACGGGTTCGTGACGGGGAAGACCCACTGTCTCCTCTCTGCGCGCGAGTGTCCTCGCCCCGCTGCCTCCCACGGCCGCGCGGCGTCCGGGCCAGGCCCGTCCATGTTGATTCTTGGCTCTTCCATGGTCCGGCTCGCACTCAGTCTCTTCAATGGCTCGTGCAAGTAAACAAAGGCCACACCTCCTGTCACCCAGGCGCTCTCGTGAAGGACATCAAAGACTCTGTCCCTACCACCCTGCGTGACCATCCCTGGTCTAGACCTGGTTTAGTCCTGGTTTAGACCTGGTTTAGTCCTGGTTTAGTCCTGATTTAGACCTGGTTTAGTCCTGGTTTAGACCTGGTTTAGTCCTGGTCTAGTCTCTTAGCCAATCAGGAAGCAGGACACAATGTTACACTGTCAAAAAAAAGTTACACTATTAAAAAAATTGGAAAAAAAAATAATAAATTGGAAAAAAAAATCCGCGAAACAGCGAGGCCGCGAACAGTGAACCGCGATACAGCGAGGGTTCACTGTACTGGGGTTGAAGCAGGCAGAAAGGGTCACATTCTTCTTCCTTCTTCCTCTGCAAAGGTCATTATAATCACCTTCAGCTATTTTTTTGAAGTGACGTTGGTCTGGCTTCACATTAATGTCCCATTGTCTGATCTGAGATGGCAGGTTCTGCAGCAGTTGCTCCGCTAGTGTGTCCCTTTCAGGTGGTCTTTCATTCTTGAATATCCTTTTCACGACCTCACTCACTAGGCAATAGCAGTAATCCATAATCCACTGGTAGGCCAGCTGTCTGCTGTGCTGCAGGTTTTCCTGTGGAACAGGAGGAACCATGAGGTCCCCACTGCAAGCAGGGGGTATGGTTGGATGGTTGCAATTCCTGTTCATTATGAAGGCCACTCTGCGTATCCTTCCCAAAGCTCTCTGGACTGGGCTTGTGAGGGCTGACTGCTGCCTCTGGGCCTGAATCTAGCTGTAAACCTCGCACATAAAGAGCCAGACCTCCTCTTGGATATCCCTCCGGGATGGTATACGACCTCAAGACAGATTCAAAGATTCAAGCTAATGGAGAGGAAGTGGGAAAGCTCCTCACCCAACTGGCCTCCATATGGAGCTGATAGAAGTCTGGGCTGATAGAGCTGATGGGCTGATAGAAGTCTGCTTCTTTAGACTGCTGAGGCAGCTCCACCAGATCAGTATGGGTCTGCTCCATCAACTCTTCACAAGTAGGACTAGAGGGTCTGCAGGAGCATAGCTCTTCAGAGTCTTGAGGAAGGCTGCTTTGGTATAGCATTTGACAAAGAAGGACTTGATGTTCTCTGTGACCTTTGGCAATCAGGGCACCTTTGTCACAGTGATTCCCAACACTAGTGTGGAAACTACAGGTTGTCCAGAAATTATCTTCTCAAACACAGCACTGACGATGGAAGAGGCTGTTTTTGGCTATCGTGGCTCAGGCTGGTGCTCTTGCCACACAGCTCTACTGCCTCCTCCAGGATTTCTGCCACCTCTTTGATAGCCTCTCTCACAGTGGGGGATGTGTATTTGTATCTGTGTATTTAAAGTCCCTTCTTGGGCCTCAGTATGTGAAGTGGGCTCCTTGGGGGAAACACAACATCCACATCTCAGTTTGGCCTTTCCAGAGTTGATCATTTTTTAAATATTTTGACAGGCATCAGGTTGGCACTGTCATCAGCAACCAGGCACTCACCCTGGTCTGTGGTGCAGCCCAAGGCAGAATTGATCTTGTTGGTCACCTCCTCACTCACCAGTTGGGACAGCTTTTCTGTGGATCGGTGTGTGGAATCTAATGTGGCCTAAAAGCTCTCAATGAGAGAGGAGCAGTGCTCTGCTCACAGCCTCCTTTGACACCAGCAGAGGGCCCACCGCCAGTTTTTTAAACCATCCAAGATCTGCTCTGAGACCGTCATGATGTTCAAACACATTTCTGCCTGCAGCCTCCGAGACTGCGGATCAGAAATGTCCAGTGTAGTCACTTTGTCTCAGAATGAAGTACTAGTGGTTCAATCTCATCTACATATGTTTAGGATGTGGTTGTCCAGAGGGGAAACAGTTTTGGAATGGTCTTCTTCTGTCCCTGTCTGTGGGTCACTCATGACTGAAGTAGGAAATATGTCCTCCATCTTTTTTCTCTGCTTCTTCCTCTATTAGAAGGAAGAGGAATGTCCTAACTTCACTGTTGGGGTTTTGCTTAAATCCAGTGATTTCATAATTGCAGATGTAAAAAAAAAAAAAAAGTATAAAAATGAGAAATAGAAATGTTAGTAATAATAGCCATCTTTTACTTGTTTAGCGTGTGACTAGCTACTCATACACATATACAGTTTAGATAGCAGATTCTCTTTAATTACTATCCACAGGAATTAAAACGGGCATGAAGTTCAATTTTCTATGGAACAGGAAAAAAAAAGAATTAAAGTATCCAAAGTATACCAGCTTAAACCAGCAGTCGTCTTCATTTTGAATAGTATTCATGGTATTTTTTACTTGCATGCACTTGCTCTTTGATTCATATTCCTGTTTCACGGAGACTAGAAGAGTATTTATAATAGCCTTACAATATGTAGTGTTTCCTTTCAGATCTGTGAAAGGGCATCACTGAGCTCTTGTACAGTCTGAGGAGCAACCTGGCGGTGTCTGTTGGACCCTAACATTATGTCCCAGAGGATTTCTGTTGGGTTTAAAGGGATATGCCACCCCCAGGTCAAATTTGGGCATCTCCCCACAGTCCAGAGACTAAAATAAGTGGTGGAAAGCGTTTTCCTGCTCACCCAGCCATTGTCCGACTCTGTCGCCACTGACCGCCGCGGTATCTGGTGCTCCTCCGCCTTAGACTGGAGTCTAACGTCGCCAGAGAAAGATTTCGGCCAGCACGCTGCCAGGGGAATCCCTGTTACGCACCGGGAAGGGAGTTCCCCTGTTGCACAACGTGGTGCGTGATACGGCTGTATTCTTACGCACTGGAAAATAGTTCCCACCCAAAATGACCAAGGCAAGCTCTCCGTGTTGATTTGCACATTTATTTGCACTCGATATGAATGCGCACTACACACAAAGTAATTGGGAAACGCATCGAGCAAATTAATTCCTTTTGGCCGAAATCTTTCTCTGGCTACGTTAGACTCCAGTCTAAGGCGGAGGAGCACCAGATACCGCGGCGGTCAGTGGCGACAGACTCGGACAATGGCTGGGTGAGCAGGAAAACGCTTTCCACCACTTATTTTAGTCTCTGGACTGTGGGGAGATGCCCAAATTTGACCTGGAGGTGGCATATCCCTTTAAGTTAGGGCCATTCAATTGTATCAGTCCCTTCATCCTCCAGGTACCGCCTGCATACTCTTGTCACATGCGGCCGGGCATTGTGCATCAGGAGGAATCTAGGGTGTACTGCACCAGCATAGGCTCTGACAATGGGTTCAAGGATTTCATCCCGATGCCTAATGGCAGGCTGCTGTAGTCTAGCCAGTAGACGTCTGTGCGTCCCTCCATGGATATGCCTCCCCAGACCATCACTGACCCACCACCAAACTGCTTATGCTGAACCATGTTACAGGCAGCATAGTGTTTTCCTTGTCTTCCCCAAATGCTTTCACATCTGTTAGAGGTGCTCAGGGTCAACCTGCTCTCATCTGTGAAAAGCACAGGGCACCAGTGGCGGACTTGCCTATTCTAGTGTCATCTAACAAATGCCACTGAAGATCCAAGGTGCTGGGCGGTGAGCACAGGGCCCACTACAGAATGTGGCACCCTCAACCCACCCTCATGAAGTCTGCTTCTATTGCACGAGCAGTGCTCAGCCTGTTTCTCCTTGCACAAAGGAGCAGAGCAGTTTCTGCTGATGGGTTGAGGACCTTCTACGGCCCTGTCCTGCTCTCACAGAGTAACTGCCGGTCTCCTCCATGTTCTGTAGATTGTGCTGGGAGACACATTAAAACTTCTTGCAACAGCACATCCAGTTGTGCAATCTTGGGGAAGCTGGACTATCTGTGCAGGTTAAGGAATGGCCTCATACTCCCAGTAGTGATGATCACTCTAGCCAAAACCAGCCAAAAAAGACCAAGAGGGAGAAAGTTAAAATGACTTCCACATGCAAAACCAGTCCTGTTTTAGTGTCTGTCTCATTGTTGCCACTCTAGTGCACTTTAAAAGTTAATTTAACTAAATAAAGGTGTTCCCTTTCATATTTATTTGTCAAATAATTTGTGTAAGTTGTGTAAGTAAAGGACTTTTGGTCTAATGTACAACGTGGTTGCTAGGTAACTGTTGGAATTCCCTATCATGATGTTATGATTTCCAACCAGGAAATACAATTTTAAAAAACAGTTTTGCTAAATATAGACCTTTTTAACTGATGAAAAGATTAATAGCATAACAGCATAATAGCGTGTCATGTTCTTGCTTTTTCACTGCTGTGTTCTCATGTTGCTAGCATGTGTGCTGCCAGTGGAAGTTTGTGTGTCAATCAGAGCTCCCCTGCCTCCTTTAGGGCCCGGTCCCTCTGGTGTAATAACCAATAGAGACAGCCTGGGCCCGGTGAGGTGTGAGCTAATTGGGCAGAGTGAGAATATAAAAGAGAAAAGCACCTTATTCTTAGGTGACATTTATTGAAAGTTGTGATGGCGGTGCACAAAAGCTCGCCTCCGTCTCCAGGCAAGCCTTTGTAGTAATGCCCCTACAATTTGTGTTTATGGCTTTTTAATTTGCAATGGAAATACAGACGCGTGTCACTCAAACCCAAATCAGAACAACAAAGATATTTTACACAAGAGGTTGTTTGTTCATTTTAATTAACAGTGTTTTTGTTATTTTTTTGTAATGTGTTTTTACTTAAAGGAAGCTTTTGTTTATTTTGGAGTTGGTTTGGTTGTGTTTATTTTATGCAAGATACCCTTCATGAATTAATGTACTGCTTTTATCCTGGATAAATTATTGGGCAAGATGATTACATTACAAATGTTTGCATAGCACATTATAAAAGCATTAAAAGGTTTGACCAGGTTTTTGAGAGGTTATGATGTCCCATATTTGTCTTGCTGTTCCAATCTGAGCCTATTGCAAGTCCCACAAAGTTATAATAAAGTACACAAATTAACTTTTCATTTTGTATACATATATAACAAACATAACATATAACATAGTTATATTTATATTTAATTTTTATGTTACAAGGGCACATCAAGACTGAGGCAGGAAAAAAAAGGGAAAATGTTCAATATTGGACCAATACTGGTAGCTGGGAAAATTGTGCAATATCACTAATACCGATATTGGAACCGATACATCACCCATCCCTAGACTTAGTCCATCCAATATAAAAGTATAGTCCTAGATAAGTCTTGGTTTGGAGCTTGTGTTGTAGTCCTTGTTTAGTCCATTTAAAATCCAGATTTATTATTGGTCTAGTTTTGTCTTTTTATTAAACACACATTTTAGATAGATAAAAACAGTCTGAGTATAACGGTTTCGGATTTAATATTGTACAAAGATGTTTAGATGGAACAGAATGAATGCACAAATAATATTTTGCTAGAAATAGGACTGAACAATTTTGAAAAAAGTTGAGATTAATTGAGATTTTTCTGACGAGCATTGCGATCACGCTTGTCACTCTTCACGATTTCACAATATTTTGATAGAAGAAATGTTCAAAGTTCACGTTTCAAACATGTTCAGGAGCCTAAAGATTTGAGAAATATAGTAACAACTAAGCAAATACAAAAATCCCATGCATTTCAGTACATGTTTCTTTGAACATGGCTAAGAAATTTACTTAGAAAATTATGTTGCCTAAATAATTGCAGTCTTTGCGATTTGTGACCATTCGATTTGAAATTTTGATTCTGTTGCGATTCATATCTTGCAGCACTAGCTAGACAACACATAGTAAATTGTATTTTTCTTATCAGTACATGCATTTTTCAGTTAGCCCTTTTAAGTGTTTTTCTGACTAGCATTGTGGTTACTTTTTGAATGGCGATTTTGTGATATTTTGATAGAAGAATTATGTTTAAAGTTCACATTTTATACATGTCCAAGAGCTTAAACATTTGAAAAAAAAGTAACTACAAGAATTCCATGCTTTTCAGAACTCATTTGTGGATGTAATTTTTTTCCATAATAAGAAAGAACAATTTGTTTACAGAGAAAATATTTCTGCTGAAATAATTGCAGCCTTTGCCATTTGCTAATTAGCTTCTTTCAGCCATTCAGATTATTTCGATTCTTTTGCTGTATATCTTGGAGCAATAGCTAGACAACAAATCTTTATTTTTAACTTTACTTTTCTCATCATTGTATCCACTTTTCACAGTTAGCCCTTTGGAGTATAGTTTTCTGGCATTACTGTCTTGTTTCTCTTCCATCTTTCCTGACCACGAGAAGGCTAAGGCTATCTCATCTCTGTGCTGTGGGGGGACTGGAGTATCCACATGAGACCCTGGATGTTGTAATAGATCTCAGCTGCGGTGCGGGACTGCAGGGCTGCGCTGGAGGACCGGGAGATAGGCCAAAAGAGGCGAGAAACATAGTTCACGTTATTGATTTTGTCGATCGCCTTAAATGAGGGGCACTGCAGGCCAAGGGCTCACCTCTGCATTTTCCCTGAGTCGACCCGGGATGCTCTCCGGACAACGAGTACACAACGTGGGGAGGAGAGAAAAGGAGAGAGGAGGAAAGAGAGAGGGGTAACAGAGAGAGGGCAGAGGGAGAGGGAAGAGCAGAGAGGAGTGGAGAGAGGGCAGGCTGCTGGCTCTACAAGTGGACTAGGTGCTTGACTGGAGTTTGCTTGAGTGGAAAGAGAAGCTGAGGCGGGCATGAGGCTGTGAGGCAGTTTTGCAAAGTTGTGATTAAGAGGTCAAACCATAGTAGTTAACTGAACTTGCAGTGGGATTACTTATGGCTCTTCTGTGTGCCAGTAAATGTGTTGATCAAATATTCATGAATAAGTCATCACTTTAGTTTCTGATTGAACTGGATTTCATACTTGGCGGCAGGTGGCTAGCATTCAGTGAGTGTGTTCACATGGTAGGATCGGATTGGATTTCTCCAAATCCGATCCCGTTACTCGGCGGGTGGTCTGTTGTCCAATCCGAGTGCACATGAAAGTCGTGCAATTGGATAATGGTCAGCGACCTGGCCGGCTCCGCTACGCTATGTGGCGCTGTAGTCCCAACTACTTCCGGGTGATGGCATCTCAATAAAAACACAACAAACTATGTGGCGGTATACAAAGATGGCGCTCGAGGAGTTTGACGGAGCAGCATTGGTGTACATCAGACCCCCCAGGATTTCGCGGGCATTTTTTGTGATTGTTGCGGGCTAAAATACCTGAATTTGCGTGAGCTTTTCCAAAAAGTTGCGATGAAAGTTGCGGTGCTTTTACGGTTTTTGTTGCGATTTTGTTGCGGGAGGGAGTGAAAGTTGCGATAAATAGTTGCGATTTTCCCTTTTTGTAATTAAAATTTAGTAATATTTTGAATACTGACTTATTACTGACAAAGAATAATACAAAGACACAGAGATCACAGATATGGTCCTAAAACAACCTTACCAACATCGAAAATAAATTACTACTACGAGGGGAACTGTTTCGCCCGGTCTTTTGCTGTTATTTTTGAGGGCAAATGGCGCCGCAGACATGTTTCTTTGCCATTAGAAGCCGTGTCCCAATTCCCAAAATCTACCTTAACTTTTAACTTCTAGTATTCCTATCACCATGCTGAGAAATGTAACATTGGCAACATTTGGTTCAAACCATTGCCTTACCAAATCATGACCAAATCACACCTTCTAGAATAGGGTGGTATATAGAATGTGGCAAATATTGTCTATGACGCGACTCAGGACATTCCAAAATGGTAAATTATTCAGTGAAATCCATGTGAGAATCTGTCCATTTCTTAGCATAACCCTGGAAGTCCATATTAAAGTGGTCATCTTCTCTTTTGATGTCTCCTCTGGTTCTTCTAATGAGCCCATTGTTGAGGAGTACATGCATCATTGTGAAGTCTACACAGGACCTCCAGAGACCCAGCCCACCCCTTCACCTCCCCCTTCGCGGAGCACGACCCGTGCACTTTCACCTCTCACATCTGCACCGCTTATTCATCCATCGCTGACCGCCTTATAGATGGATTCTTAAGGCAAATATTGATTAAGTGAAAAGCAACATCAACGGACTTAAAGCAAATGTCCATAAGCAATTACGGCGTGCGGTCGGTTGTATATTCCACCTCTGCTTTGGGTGACATCCTCATCTGTTTTCTATTCCCCCTTGTCCTGTCATAGCCACGGCCTTTTGGTACAGGTACGGTCACTGCAGATAGGTAAGGGTAATGCTTTAAGGTAAGGTGCTACTGTCAGCATAGAAAAATGAGAATTAGTGGTAAAATCAAATGAGTAGAAAGTTTATAGTGAAAATTGTGGTTTATATTTGCCGCCCAACAAATATTAAATAATATATATAAAGGATTATGATAAACAAAATATTCAGTGCATCCATAACAAATATAACAGTTTGCTTAACAAATATTGATACGAGAATGTGCACAATGCTTTTACAGTGAATGCCGATGAGGTTTTGCACTATTTGCTCAGAAAATTTCAATTAGAATTTTCCCTCATACATCAATTCCAAAATAAATTAGAAAATGTTGCTTCTCACTTGTCTCTGCTCTGTTGTGGTAAGAAAACAGAAAACAGCTCCAGATGTTTTCTTCGGTCAAATTTATGCAGTAGATTGTGGATGAGAACTAGATCTATTAATTACACGGCCCATATTATGCCATTTTCTGATCTATGTTTTGATGTTGTTCCCTCATCACAAACGTACCTGGAGTTGTGTTTTGTTCTCCATACACCTTAACTAGAGTCATTTGGATCTTTTCAGTCCTGTACATAATTTTTAAATAAAGAAGGAAGTGGACATTTAAATCTATGTAACACATTCTAAACCCTGAAAGTATTTTTCACCACTATCACAGGTTTGGAACAGTTTTTTTCTCTATTACAAGTTTGCGTTGATTTTTTTTTTTTTTTTTCCCCTGACGCTGCGTTTTCTTTCTACAACATCCTTTACAATACATTTTATTACATAGAAGAAACAAAAGGTTGGGTAATGTAGCTTCAAAACTAATACAATGTGTAGCGTTGAAATTAAAACTGAAACTCAAATGTATGATCAAGGTAATCAAGGAGTGATGATCAATGAGTAAACTCTACTTCCTGAGGAAGCTCAGGTCTTTCACTGTATGCAGTAAGTTACTGGAGATCTTCTACCAGTCTTTGGTTGCTAGCGCCCTGTACTTCGCCATGGTGTTTTGGGGGAGCAGCACCAGTAAAAGAGGCATTGGATGGACTGACAAATGGATCCACAAAGCTGGTCACGTGATTGGCTGTGAGCTGGAGACATTTGTCACAGTGAGGGACAGGAGGACACTGGACAAACTGCTCTCCATCATGGACATCCTGCTCACCCACCAGACCATAGAGGGACAGAGGAGCTCATTCTCCAACAGGCTCCTACAGCTCCGCTCAAACAGTGAGAGATACAGGAGTACATTCATACCGTACTCCATACAACTGTACAACAACTCACCCTTGTGCAATAGTATAACACTCCCCAGACAATTCTCCCTACAACTGTATATAGCTGGGATTGTACCTCTTACTTGATATTATATTTTATATTTGACTACTACTTTTCTATTTAAATCTGATTTGTACATATATATTTATTATCATTATTTTTATGTGTATAATTATGTCTCATCTGACACTGGTCTATTGCTCTTTGGTTGCTATTCCAGCTATATTTTTTTTCCTCATTTCCATCTACTTCTTTTCCTTTCTTTCCTTTTTACCCTCTGGTATATATTATGTTTGATGAGTGAGCTACTGTACCCCAAACAATTTCCCTTGTGGATCAATAAAGTTTGTCTAAGTCTACGTCTAAGTCTAAGTATAGGGTTGTAGTAAATAAGTTGTAGTAAACTTTCAGTTTCCTGAATCAGGCCAATGTATCTGCAGTCCCTTGCAGTACAATGCTCACTCTGGCTGCTGTGGCACTGTCTCCCTTATATGTGTGCACCTGGATGACAGTGAGGTTCAGAGCTGCTCTCCTTCACCACTGCTGCAGAGTGCTGAGAGCTGTTTGCCAAAATGTGCCCTGTTTTTTTCATAAAGTGAGGAGTTTGTCTGGAAGTTTGTGTAGATCCACCAGCCCCCACAGCCCCCACAGCCCTCTGCCTCTCCAGCTCTCATTAACTGCACTCAAATCACTAGCCTTGATTGTGTTTACAGGTCCCCAAGCAGAACAGCGCTCTGCTCAACTTTGCAGAAGAAATATGGATATCGGGTTTGGTGCTATTGCTAATGTGTATATTGCAGTGTTGGAGAATATTTTCAACTCGTCCATATGTAAAGATGTAAACACACATTTTGAATAAAACTCAAAACCAATTAAGGTATGTATCTGAGCAAAATTTGTCTTGCTTCAGCAGAGATATATAAGCAGCTCAATATGTGACGTTTTGGTCATGGTGTTTATTGTCTTGTTTATCGGATGTTTTATGTTCACTGTGGGCCTAGGGGGCGCTGCAATTTGAAATTCTGTGTGTGCAACCTGTACATATGGTTTTTGACAATGAACAATAAGTCCACTGTGTACTGTGCATCTAATTATTTAGCATTTTATTGTCAGAAAATGAGGAAGTGCACATTTTCATGCTAGTTGTTGCTAGCTTTACCTTGAGGCTTTTGAATGCTTTGAATACATAAGGTACGTTTTTGGATCATTGCAAACTTTTAAAAAATTAAGCAGTTCTGTTTTTCAGGTAAAAATAAAATCAGGTACAGAGGGGTGCCTGATAAGGTACTAACAGAAACAATATGGATTTTTGTTAATTTAGTTTTTATATTACCAGCTATCATATCATCCAAACCATATTTTTAAACCCAGAATGTGTTAATCCTCAAGGTAGTTGTGCAGTATTTCTAGATTATTACCTTTGCCTTTAAAAAAAACAAAAACAAAAATACTTAACCTGTTTTTAATTTAATCCATAGGGTTCAATTACACTTTATTATCATCCATAGGGCAATATGTCCTCTGCATCTGATCCATTCTTTGGGGCAAACTTTCAGGGGCAAAGGGCCCATCTCCAGATCTTGAGCTAGGCTTGGATTTTTCACTTGACTGGAGTAGCATTCACATGTACTATAGCATGGACTGCCTATATGGACTAGCTATAAAATAGCACTGAACCTTTGCAATTATGATAGATAGAAACTTTGACATGTAACAAATTGCCTGAAATATCACTTACAGTTTCTGTCCTCACTCGTAGCTCCATAATGTTATGACAAGTTTGAATATTCCCGAGGTGGAGTAAACCCAGAAGATGACAGTATTCTGCTGTGAACTTTCTACTGTCAGATGCCTCCTCAAATGGCGTTTATTAAAGGAGCTATTTTTTCCTCCTGATCTCGACAGCCTAACAGAGCTTAATTTGCAGTCTGCTTGAATGTCATTATCATTTATGCTACAGTGTATCTGACGTGCTGGCAGCGCTGCTCCACCGCCTATACCTGCTCAATTAGAGGTAAACCTGACATTAAGTGGTGTAAGTATGGAAGCGGAAGGCTAGCACTGACAATCAGGCCAATGTATCTGCAGCTAATCATGTGGGGCTTGCTCAATAAGACTATACAAATTAAAATATTTTAAGATTTATAATGATATCAAAATGTGAAGGACCTAAAGGTGCATTATGTAACTTTTCAGGTCCTCCACCTGAACTTTCTAGGCAAAGCAGGTGGACCCTTCACTAAAGAAGTTACATTTCCTTTTAATGTAACATTGGGTTTATGATTTTTTTGTGTGTGTTGTTTATTGAAGACATACAGTAAAAGTGTCAGTACAATACTACATTTAAATTTCCTTTTCAGTCCCATTGAAAATGTTCACATTTATCATTTTGTGGAAAGTAAAGTCTGTCCCATTCTTATGTCTCCATGTAATCTAGTGTCCTCCCTGTAAATCCACTTGTGTATCTTTTGCTTCTTCGGTGTCTAATCTGACTGCTCTGTGGCCCTCGGTTCATCAAACCAAATCTCTCCGAAGGCACGGCGCCCACTCCTGTCCGATCCAGCAGCTCACTGCTTTTCCTGTTCGTTATTAGAGTGTAATCAAACATCGCTTTAAGTGGAAAATAAATATCCAGATCTAATAAGCTGCTCAGTTGGATCATGTAAATGCAAATTTTCAAGCTGGTTTCCATCCGTCGCACCAAGGGGAGAGCACACTGCGGCAATTGGCTCCTCCACCAGCGCTTGTAAATCAGGGAAAATAATGGTGGGATAATGACCAGTTTGTGGTCTCAAGCAGATTGAATGATAACAAAGCTTGCATGTTGCATGCAGCTTTTCATTTAACATCCTATCATGGGGAAAGCCGCCAACAGCTTGGTGTCCCTCATTAAAAGACCTTGTCCACGCCTTGTAAATGCAGTGCGCATGAAGCAGAAGACTTCCTGATGGAGACTGACAGGGTGTGTCCCCGCCCACAGCAGCCTGTGTGTCCACACAGAGCACCCAGAGCTGGGAGCTGACCAGCCACACAGCCTCACCAGCACGCACTGGCAACACATAATACACATATAAACTGCAGCGTTTTCTTGTTTGGAGAGAGGCTGATTTAGCTGCTAATTGGTGACAGAAACTGTCAAATGGGTGGCAGATAGTGATTGTGGCGCTTCTGTCAGGATTAGGTGGGAAGAAAGAAAAGCGCTTTCTTGTGGTGAAGGCAAAGACACTATGACGGCCTCCCCTCCTTTCTCTTGTCTGATATTTACCCAAAACACATTAAACAGATAAAGAAAAGAAAGGCAAGAATAAGCCTGGGATTATGGACCCTGTCTTCTGCCTGTGTCTGCTGCTCTCATGTCTCTTTCCTCTGCTCCTCGCTCATCTCTGTGATTGATTAACATGTTTATTTGAAAGAGATTTGAATGTTTGCTCACACAATAAACTCTCCGACAGTGGATGGAGAATACATGGCGGTGGATGTACACAAAGACAATGAAGCGTGTAGCATGAGCAGGATAAAGACTGACTGATCTCTCCAGGGCATCCTCCTCTAACCCGGCCCTGACTGGCTGCCTGTCCTCCAGAGCATTCAAATGAACAGTAATTAGGCTTTGATACTCTGGCAAATGAACAGTAATTAGACTGTGCCACTGCTGATCGGGGCTCGGCCGCTCATTGAATATTCACACCATTATTGAACGCTGAGATTAGCTGTGCTGTGGCGCACAAACAGTGTGGCATGGCAACGGCCCTCTGCAGATGGCAATAGGGGGATGGTGTGTGCGCAGACAGGTCGGCCAAGCCCGCCGGACCCTCAGAGGGGATTTTCTGGTTATTAGATCCTTGCCAGATCATGGGCCAATTATAAAGAAAACTGTCAGTCAAGGCAAAGTGGCTATGTGATTAGCGGAAAAGGACAAAATCAGGTGAGGAGTGTGAATCTTTCTGTGGGTAGCTTTGATTTGCTAATAAGAGGAAGAGGAAGGAGCGGGCCAGGGTCCCCAGCTGTACTCCTGCTCTGCTCTCTTCATTTCCACTGTGACCTTCTTAGCGCCGCAGCTCTAATCTGCTGCAGAGGAGACATAAAGAATGGCTCTCCAGGGCTTTTCTGGGTCCAGCCTCTGAATGAGGCACAAGGGGGTTAGCCACCAAAAAAATGAGAGCACCAGCCCCAGCTCCAACCACAGGGACACAGTAATCAAACAGTCCCTTCAGCGCGACAGGGGCCAAATGCTGCTTAATTAGCCTAATAGTTTTAAAGAGTTTTTCCTCCTGATAAAAAGGAAAAACAAGAGTCTGAGCAGTGTCCTGAAGAGAGAGGAGGAGTGAAAGGATAAGAGGAGGGAGGGGATCGCTTGTCTCTCTGTGTCCGCTGTGCGCCTAATTCCTAAAAGCGCCATAGTGTATCCTAATTTAGTCCTGGTGACCAGGGCTGACATTGAGGGGTGTGGTAGGCCCGGCTCGTGGCTGGGGAGAGGAGAGCAGAGGGGAGTGGAGCGCTGTGCCAGTGCTATAATGAAGCGCAGCAGACAGCATGCCTGACAGCTCTGGCAGCTGATGCATGGGGCCCATGCTAATTCTTCAGCAAGCCAGTGATGGATCCTGAAATCTTGACCACACATCCCATTAGCCCCTGTCTGTGACAGGAGAATAAAGATATTAGAAATCCAGGAGAAGTTGGAGAGAGGGGGGACGCGGCGTAGAGCGAGATGTGGACAGCTCGGCGCAGGACCTTACGCAAACCTCCAAGTCCTCTGCAATATTTTCAGCACAAAGTTATTGATGACTTAACCTCTGGGGTGCAGGTTATGGGTGATGGATACTGTGCATCCCCAACGCGGAACAGCAGAGGATAACAAGGCAGACAGTGAATCACCTGCCCACTGCTGATAAAAATAGAATATGACATGCGCCACAGCAAACACACTGCATTATTCCAGTGCAGATTGTAAAGAGGAGAGTGAAGCAGGGCTTTCCTGTAAACAGATTAGTTCATTGAATGGCTTTCTCTGGCCTCAGCTGTTCTGTGCTTCCCGCTGCCCTTGCTTTTGCATCTCAGCACTCTGAATAGAGCCTATGCTGTTTATTAGGCTGTCCCTCCAACTCCTCTGCGACCGCCCTTCTGTTCCCAAACCATGAAAACCCAGGAAATAAAAAGCCCATGGAGCACCACAGCTATCAAGCACTCAGCCGTGTTTACCATATATCTTTTATCTTCCTGCGCTAGATAAGGCTAATATTTTTGACAAGTTTAGCATGAGATATAAATGACCCAGTCTGGATACAAATAGGAGAAGGGGTAGCGAGGCGGGCCAGATCGTAGGCAGGCCCCAAATTCCTCGCCTATTTCTCAGGGTTGACAAATGGCGCGGGGAAGTTCCAGGGGAAACTGAGAGGTTACTGTGACAGACAAGGAGCACAATTATCACACCATGATGAAAGAGCGGCGGCCAGCACGCGTCGCACCGTTAATTACCGTCCTTTTTCCAGCCGCCTCTAATGTGAGGAAAAACACGGCGTGACAAGTGCGTAAAAGAGCAAGCACTAAATTACTGTCAGGAAAAATAAACGGAGGATCGCACGGCCCGCGTAGTGATTTACGGGGGCAATTAGTCACCGCCCCACGGAGATGCTGAGGAAAGCAGTGCAGCAGAGCTGGCGTGTCAGGGAGGGAGAGTGAGGGAGACACCAACGAGCTCCAAACACACTTCCAAGTTGTGGATGTTCCCTGGCTTTGGGTGACCTTTGTCTAGCAGAGGGCCCTGTCAAACTTTGTAGGGCTTTTAAACTAGTTGTTCCAGACATATGTGACCACGTGTACACAGAAATGCAGTCTTTGAGTCAGTGATGCTATGCAGACATACGTACATGCGTTGGAAGAAGGAAGGAAATTAAATCAATGGGAACATTTAGCCCACCTTTACTTGAACTGCAAGGATGAAGATGTCCGTTCGTCAAAGCTGGAAGACTTTAACACAAACAAAACAGAATTGTGTAAATGTAAGAAATAATGCATGCTATTTTTTTTTTTAAATCATTTAAAGTTTTCATATAAAAACAAGGCATTTCGTTTCAAAATCTTTTACTGAATTTTACTGACTGTTGATGTAAAAAAAGAGTTAAGTAAATTAGAAATCTTGTTAGGTACAAGATTATGTTGGTGCTACTTTTTGTGTTTTTTTAACAGACCTTTTGACGTTATAATGTACCATATACATCTAGACTTGGACTAAATATATTGAATTAAATCTAGTTTTCTTAAAGGTCCTATACAGTATTACACAAATTTTACATTCTAAGACATCTCAGAATGTTGTTACCTGCTCAAAAACATGGGAGTCGTGTTTTAAGAAGAAGAAGTTTTGTTTTATTCACACATGTTTGAGTAATCCCTTATTATTAGTCTGTATCTCAGCTCAGAATGCTCTGTTCTACCTTGTTATGTCATGAAGTGTAGTTGTAGTAGTTAACAGCTACCTTTTACCTTAAGTTCAGCAGAAATTGGCAATTCCAAGACTGACATGAAAATTAAATTCATTATTATAGTGAAGGTGTATGGAGTTTTAAAACGCAGTGGAGCATTTTCTATGTTCCACCTTGTGATGTCATCTGGTAATACTGTTTGATAGATTAATTTACCCTAAATATTCAGAATTTGTGTGTTAAATGTGTGAAAGAAACATGTTTTTGGTGAGGAAGAAGTTCAGAAAAAGGCGTAATATAGGACCTTTAAAAGTACGCATCATAAAATTTGTTTTTATAAGTCATGTTCAGAGAAAACTAGCTAAGTAACAATACATGGTCAGGGATCTTATTCTATTTTAACACCTACTACTTCATTTTCTTTGAATTTGTAGCGCTAGTATGCCATTCTTCATAAAGCCATATTTTTTCTTCACAAATATACAATTTTGTCATCATGCCTTCTTTCAACCCAGTCAGAAATCAATATAACAAGTAAAAGTCTGGATTCAGTGCACTTTTCTGAGCAGGTGTCTTATGCATCTTTATTGTCTCTTAAGGAAGTTGTTCTAGATATCAGTGATCAAGGAAGCTGCATCTACAACCTACTTCAAATCAGTAGCACGTTGTCATACCTATATGTATCATACGCTGACAAATAAAGCAACATCCGCGGAGCAATATGGAGCACATTCGGGTCACCTTTTAGTTCCCGATTGCGACGCCGAAGCTGTGCCAGTTAGAACACTTCCGACGGACCCTTTTGTTGTGAGCCAAAGATGACAGCATACTTGAAATGCCGGAAATGAGCCCATCCCTACTCCGCCATCAAACATCAATGGGCTTCTAATTGGTTCTAAACGTGACACAAGTTAAGATACTTCAGTTTAAAAGCCCGGTCGACACATCTCCAAAGTGACGCTTGATTTCTCCTTTTAAACGCCTCAAACGCGAGACGGTTGGCGGGGTTAGCGTCGCATTCGTCACATGTCCCTCATACTTCACGCTTGACTTCGGATCCAAGCTTTCAGCGCACATTAAAATACCTGCTGTACTTTTAAAAGCAAAGCCATTGGGAATAAACCGTAGCAGGTGGAGGGCTCATTGATTTGTAATGGCTGATGACAGGTAGTGGCGCGTCATCTTTGTTAATTTCAGTCATTCGCGAACGCTTGGACAAACTCGACGTGCTGCTTTTAGTTTATCCAGATATTTCTTGGCACTTAGGTATTTGAAATCTGATGTTAGGGCTTGTTAAGAAACTGTCAAATTGTGTTTTGTTTTAACAGATATGGGATGATATAATGGAAGTTGTCTTAATATATCCATCACAGGCCATTGAATGTGATTATAGTTGAGTGCTTTAAAGATACAGGCTGTTGACTTTCATGTTCAGCCTTTTGTCGCACTTAACTATGCCAACATGACATAAGGGAAATTGACATCTTAATCTGCCTTGTCATGCTTGTATGCATATTTAGACTGAGCTTTTCCAGTGGCATAAATGAACAATAAAACACAGCTTAAAGTATTTGACCATATTACGGTATTTTCTCATCTATGTTATAATGTTGTTTCCTCATCATAAACATATCTGGAAATGTGTTTTGGTTCATTCACACATGTTTATAACAAACACTGCATATTTAGGCAGTTTTTCTCTCAAACTGGAAACACTGTTACATTTTGTGATGTCATACACTTAATACAGTGGCTGAGTGGGTAGCACTCATGCTTCACAGCAAGAAGGTTCCGGGTTCGATCCCCGGGTCGCCCAGACCTTTCTGTGTGTGTTCTGTGTGGAGTTTGCATGCATGGTCTGGGTTCGATCCCCGGGTCACCCGAGCCTTTCTGTGTGGAGTTTGCATGTTCTCCCCGTGTCTGGGTGGGTTTCCTCCGGGCACTCCGGTTTCCCCCACCAACCCAAAACATGCACCATAGGTACCTCCAGCTTTGGTCCTGACCAAGCCGAAGCAAGAAGATCATGGAGATGGTCCCCGGGCGCAGTAATGTGCTGCTCACTGCTCCTGATAACAGGATGGGTTAAATGCAGAACTGGAATTTCCCCACTGTGGGACTAATAAAGGCATAGCTTTCTTTCTTTCTTTCTTTCTTTTCTTTAAAACCCATGTATCTTCACTAAAATCATTTGGATGATTTCAGCCCTGGAATTGCCAATCTATACTCAATAAAAGGTAAAAAGTAGCTGTTAACTTGAAAATGACCGTATTTTCCGCACTATAAGGGGCACCTACTGTAAAAGCCTTCAATTTTCTCAAAAGCCGACAGTGCGCCTTATAATCCGATGTGCCTTATATATGGATCAATATTGGTTAATCATGGCTACCGTAGTCAGCCACTACTGTAGCTTCTATTCTATGTGCCTTATAATGCGGTGCGCCCTATATATGAAAACAGTTTTAAAATAGGCCATTCATTGAAGCTGTGCCTTATAATCCGATGCACCTTATAGTGCGGAAAATACGGTAGATGTAGATAGATTAATAATAGTTACTCAGTGTGATTGAAACGTAACTCTTATGTTTTTGATAACAGCATTGTAACATGGCTAAAAACTAAAACAAGTACATTTTGTGTAATAAAGGACTGTAAACTGCTAACACAAAACATATTTAGATCACACTGTTGTTCAAAATGCTATATTTGCAGAAAATAACATTAACATTTTCACTTTCAGTTTTGCTAATGAAACTACTGTACATCGCATCAGGTTTGTCAAGTTATTGTGTACATTTTTCTACCATGCTTTTATGGAGGATTGTTGTGTGAGAATTCCATGGGTGACGTAGGCTTGTGGGCAGAGCATTGGACAGAATCTTACTGCTAACCTTAAGGAGAGTTCGAATAGGGCCTGGAAGAGATCACTAAATTACTGAAACATGCATGGATGACATCTAAAACCTCTTCAGTTATGTTTTTGATGAGGGAACATGTTATAACATGGTCAAAAGCTCATTAAAATCTATTTTGCATAACACCCCCTATTTAACTATGCCAACATGACATAAGAGAAATTGACATCTTAATCTGCCTTGTCATGCTTGTATGCATATTTAGACTGATCTTTTCCAGTGGCATTGAAGAACAATAAAAACACAGCCAGGAAGCTTTAGGAGGAAGGAGGGAGGGGTTGTCTGAGCACAGGGAGGGGGTGTATTCCAGATTCTCGCGGCCATATAAATCCAGTTGGGGCTAGTGAGTGGGCTAGGTTGGTTGGAGCCACGTTTCCAGGTCAGTGCCCTTGAGCATGCTTGGTTTCAGCTGCCTTGCCCGTTCTTATTGGCAAAGGTGCCATAAGACGGGGTTGTGAGGGGCCAGAGAAGCTAAACCAGGAGTGGACCATATGCATGTCCAGTGTAGCGGCTACCCCCAGGCACTGCTATACTCCCCGTTATTCTCAAAAACATCCACTTCACTGCATTATCTTTGCCCGACTCTAAGTGCCAGGATGTCGGACTTCCTCAAGCTGTCAGCATCACTTTTCCCGACACAAAAATAATGCGAGTTTGGAGAAAGAAAAGGCTGGAGATGGAATTGCAATTGCAATAACAAAGGTATTACAGTCCAGTCAGTTCTTGTCAGTGTACCACAGCAATTTATTCTGAAACTGAAATATTATTCTCCAAATTATTGTGCTTTATTTTCCAGATTTCCAATGTGAATCATGAAATTTGGAAATTTTCCACGCCAGTCTTTTTTGTAAAGAAGAAATATTGTACTCCTGCCTGCTATATACGTAGTTATAATCAATGACTGCACAATACTGCCGAATAATAAGATAATAAAATAGGCCAAGTAAGTACAGAACAGTGGGCGTACACTGGTGATGGTAAAAACGAGCAATGATGCCTTGAATACAGAAGTTTAAAGATTACTCAAGCATGCATGAATCATGCTAAATACAATGAGTAAAAAAGGGAGACAACTATAAAATGGCTAAAAGCTCTGACAAATCAAGGTTAGGTCTGCTTTATTGAGTAATCGCAATAACAGTATTTTGATTTTGTAGTACATAAATGGTACCAAACATGCATTTCCCATTTAAATTGCATTATTATGATTGAACTTATTATAATGTGTATGTTAATATAATAACTTCTGTTCCTCTATCTGCTTGTCTCCAGGGAGATGTTGTTGCTTTCCCTGGAATGTTCCATGGTTTGACATTAAACATATACATCGAACATTTATTCATTACGGTTGTATATTGCTCAAGAATACAATAACTCCTTCTGTGAATAGTGGCGACTCTCCACAGATCTGAATCGTAAAGCAATAACATCTCCATGGTGACGAGCAGGTAGCAGACCTTCCGCCAAAAAAGTTGTGCAGTGTACCTGTTAAAATATATATTGCTTGCTGACATTATGATACTTTTTTAGTGAATTAGTCAGCTCAAGAAGTGGTTTAGTTTTCCCGCTGACCCTTATTGAAACAGCAGTTGCAATGTGCTCTTTGTGTTCTATAAAGAACTGTAAAAACACAAAACCCACTCTGGGAATTTGTGTATGTAATTCCAACACAATACTATCAATGTTTAGTCAGTAATCGCTAAATTAATTCTGCCACCCCAACTGTATTTTGTTTCCCCCCTTGTTTAAAGCAAAGAGAAGCTATTTGAAATGTATTGAGCCTCCTATTCATAAAAGAGATGCAAAACCACTCTTCCACTCTCACCATCTCAATTGCTTCTGGTGCTGAGCAGTGAAAACAGCCTTTGAAATTAGACTAACTGGCTATGAGCTAACAGACAGCCCAGGAGAGGAACAAGGAGAGGTGAAAAAAAAAAAAAAAATCTGCGCTATGAATCAATATGGGCAATGGGGGAAGGCCAAATGTAATAAATAATACAATAACAAGGCTAACTAATGAGCTAGCAGCGCGCGGCTCAAAGATACAGTCCTTTGTATGAATCTTTGGCTAATAATCTCAAGATGATGAAGTGTCGCCATAAGGCAACACCTGTGCAATTAAAGCGACGGTTTCTTACTCGGCTAACATTCATTTTAAAGGGGATGATGAGCGAGCTAATAATCGGGTCTACTTGACTCCGTGTCGGGCTGAAAGGAGAGGCTAATTAAGTAAAGGTAATTAATTAGAGATAAACGGAGTAATCAGCGGCCGTTAGCGCTAGCACTTCCATTGGCGCTGTAAGACGAGAACACTTCCCCAGGTACCGTCGGACGCTTCAGTCATCTGCGAGTTTAGAGGAGAGATGGGTTTGAAATGGTGATTGAAATGAGGGCTCGTCTAAAAGATCATAATGACAAAGACTTTTTTGACTTTTTTTTTTTTTTTTAAAGAATTTTAAATAGGCCTTCCTTTGGCGGTGTAAGACGAGAAGACTTCCCCAGATCTCGTTGGACGCTTCAGTCACTGACAAGTTTGAAGAGGTGGGATTGAAATGGTGATCTGAAATAAGCACTGGTCCAAAAGAAGTTAATGATGAATGTTTTATTGACTTTTTTTTTTTTAAGAATTTAAAGGTGCACACTACATACAACATTTTGGTTGAAGGTCTGTCACCTGCTTATTTCTATGAATATGTCATTGCTCTTTCAGTATGCCATTAAACCGCTCTACCTTACTTTTTGTAGAGGTTTATAACTCAAAAATACCTAGAAAAACATGCATTCTGACTATGAACGGGGTTGCCTCTCCACAGATCTGACAAGTAACTAGTTTAATTTGGTCTCCTAAAGATAGAAAGGTTTGATGCCATACTTTGAAACATTCCAGACAAAGCAAAAACATGGAGAAAAGCATTTGATTGGCCCTCCCAAAGAAAAGTTACACAATGCACTTTTAAGTAGAGCAGGCATGGCCAAACTATGGCCCGTGGGCCAAATGCGGCCCTCAGACAAATTTTTCTTGGCCCTCAGGCTTCCAGGTGAATTGGCCCAAATTACCTTGAGCATAACTTTTGACTGTACCTATTTTTTAAAAATCTACCTTGATAAGACTATATTTAATATTTATTGTGTGGTTTTGAGGATCTTGGCATGAATAAAGGACTGATATCTCATTCTAACGTGTTAAACATGCAGATATTTCAATTATTCATTGTACTGAGCACCAGTCTTGATCGGCCCTCTGCTTCGTCTGTGTTTACATGTGTGGCCCTTGATGAAAAAAGTTTGGACACCCCTGAAGTAGAGCTACATCAAGAGAGATAAGGAATAAAGAATGCAATTAACTTTTAACTATGAGTGTTATGCTATGATAGGAATACACAGTATACTTTTAATTAGACTATCAACTTATTGTTCAATATACAGTTGAATAAAAAAGTTTGGGAACCCCTCTAAGGTTGCATAATAATTGACTCTGTCTTCACAGTGGCCTGTCATTCATTTTCCCATAAAAGCCGAGGTGTGCATAGGTCAACAATACAGCGCAATTTGCACAAGGAAAAGGCTGTACGGGAGAGTGATGCGGAAGAAGCCTTTTGGACAAGCCAGCTTCATTTCACAATTTCACTGCTGAAATATTATTGTGTCCATTAGTTATTTCATAGATAAAAATGATTTTGTGGACCCAAACACCCAATGATTTATAAATGAAAATAATGACAATTGTCAAGGGTGCCCAAACTTTTCCATACAACTGTATCAGCTGGTACAGTAGATTTTGGGGGTCAGTATTTATCATCTGCATTTTTTGGTTGCAATAATGGGGAGGTTTCTGCAACATTTTTTTGTAATATGGTAAGATTTGAGCTATAAAAGGATGAAAACAGCATCTTCCGGGACAAATTGTTTGTTCATTCTGATATTTGTTGTAACTCGTGCTTATTAATGATACTGTATTTTATAAAATGTTTTACTGAGATTAGCCTTCTTTATTGTTATTGTGTCAGTGGCATAAAGTAGTTTTAATACAGTATATCATGCTTCAAAATTTGCTTTCCTGACAGGCCTAATTTCTGCTTAATTTAGATGTTTTTTCTCAGAAGTTAATGCCACTGGATGTGTTTAAATGGGGACTCTGAACACAATATAAAACATAAAACAAATAATAAATCTAATTGAAACTGCAACACTGCTCATTAGTTAAGCTTGACTAATTATCTCCTCTTTCTCATTTCTTTCTGTTATCTAGTCATTTGTACGAAGAGCATGGAAAATAGCTGACTTTAAATAATCGTTAACTGATGCGATTTCCAAGAGTACACAGCATGTTTTGCTTATTAACATATTAACATGAGAAGAACATTCTTTCCATAACAATTCAGAAAAACGATCATTTTCAACACTCAACTTTCTTGATAGTTAAATGTGGACTATGTAACTTTTTGGTTGGTCACCTGCATTTGTCATTTCTCTGCCTGGAATATACCACAGTATGACACTGATCAGCTCTACCTTACGTTTATTCAATTACAGGTAGTTTTAAAGGGCCACTAAACGCCAACATCACTTTTTTCTACTGATTAGCTGTGTAAATGGGTCTAAAATAGAAGTGTATACCCATCCCTGGCCTTATTTTGGCATTTTAGTGCATAAGTGCAACTTAGACTTTTGGGTCAAAAGCTGTCTGTATCGGCCTCTTTAGAATCAACTACGGCCACTACATGTGAATTTTTGGGTTAGACTAATGGCCGCCAATGAGTCAGATGCAGGTTATTACGTACAGCCCCTGTCGGTCTACGGGCGGTATGTGAGGAGTCCCGCCCCCTACCTGGCACCTCTGGGCACTGCGATGTCCTGCCGTGTCTGGAGAAAATGGAAACGGCGTGATCCAACCACAAATGTTCGTTCTGTTTCAAAGGCTGGAGCGCACCGGTCCACGCCATGTTGGATTGTTGTGGCTGTCGTTCGACTGTCAGTTATCCAGAGCCCACACCCCCAACCTGCCCACTCTGCAAGATTTTTCAGATTTTGCTTAGGAGCG
Organism: Paratrypauchen microcephalus; assembly: GCA_036785185.1. Lineage (NCBI taxonomy): Eukaryota > Metazoa > Chordata > Actinopteri > Gobiiformes > Gobiidae > Paratrypauchen > Paratrypauchen microcephalus. The sequence continues at coordinate 5,007,867 of JAVJIX010000064.1, read as the reverse complement.
GAGTAAAGCTTCGGGAGGGTGTTTAATATCTCTTTAAGCTCAAAAATACTTAGAAAAACCTTAATTCTGACTGTGTGTGTGTGGTGTTGCCCCTCCATAGATCTGACCTGTAACCTGGTCTGGTTTGGTCTCCATCAAGATAGAAATGTTTATGATAACAGGAGAAGTTCAATTTGTCAACTGGACCAAGTTTGTTTGGTTGAAAACGTTTCGCCGCTCATCCGAGAGGCTTCGACGAAGCCTCTCGGACGACTGAGGGACTTTTCACGCATAGAAATGTTTAATAACGTTCTGTGAAACATTCCAGACAAAGCAATAACATCTCCATGGAGAAAAGCATTTGACAGAACCTCCAACAGAAAAGTTACAATGCACCTTTGACAATTATTGACAATTAAACAGTCTCTCAAAATTTCCTGTATTGCATTTACATAACTGGTCACCACTCACTGTTTATCAAAAAAACACTTTCAGGTCAAGTAGTTTTGGTGTACAGTATCCAGAATGTTACTGTTGATGACTTTACTCATAGTACTTACACAATATTGTTTTTACACTTTGGAAACTCTTCTGAACTGAGCTGCACTAACCATAAAATAAACGCTTTAAACTGACCCATGCGATTTCTATGTGCATAAATAAGCCTCTTTCACCTACCCCAGAACCACCTCCATGAACACAATCAATAGCTTAACAGTTGCATAGTTTAAATCTATAGCTGCACCGACTGTATATCTCCCACAAAGACTCTTATTAAAACTTTTTATATTTTCTGAACGATCACATTTGACTCTCTTAAGGGTTGAATAGTCCACTTCTTTGTGAGCTGTAGTTTCTTAGTTTTCTTAGTGACTTGTTCAGACACTTTTCAACACAATTTCATTTTATTTCATATATTGACTTTCCTAAACATGTCCATAATGTAAACCAAGTGGATAAATCTGTGCATTGGCCTCTTGTCTGTTATTACCTATGGACCATAAATCAATACTACTTTTCCAAACTTTTAGTGGATTTGTGTACACTTCAGAATAACTTTGTTCATATGCAATCAACGGATACATTATTTCATTAAAACCTGGCTGTTGTTAAAGGGATATGCCACCCCCAGGTCAAATTTGGGCATCTCCCCACAGTCCAAAGACTAAAATAAGTGGTGTAATGTTGTTTCCTCATCACAAACATACCCAAAGTTGTGTTGTGTTTTGTTTCATTCACACGTTTTGACACACAAACCCTACATATTTAAGCTGTATTCTTCTCCCAATTGAGAATGTTCTGTTGTGATGTCATGCTGAAATATAAGAAGGACTCCACTGTGTTTTTAAACTCCCTACACCTTCATTAAAATCATTTGAATAATTTCAGCCATGGAATTGCCAATCTCGACTAAACAAAATATAAATGGTAGCTGTAAAAAATACAGTTTGATGACATCACAAGGTAATTGGGAACGCATCGAGCAAATTAATTCCTTTGGCCGAAATCTTTCTCTGTAGACAGACGTAATAGACTCCAAATTACTTAAAGGCGGAGTGCTGCAGATACCATGGCGGTCAGTGGCACAGACTCGGACAATGGCTGGGTGAAGCAGGAAACAGCTTTCCACCACTTATTTTAGTCTCTGGACTGTGGGGAGATGCCCAAAATTTGACCTGGGGGTAATAGGACCTTTAAACCATGCATGAGTATAAAAAAATATTTCCCTATGCATTTACACGTTTTAACATGCACTATGATCAACTTAAGTTATCATTTGTGTATTTATTATTAGTTTGTTTGGGGTAGTACATAACAGCCTTAATAAACCATGGATAAATACTTCTTCTTTCTGCTCCCTTTCATTCAATATTTTGTATTGTTATCACAAATGTTGATGTCTTTTTAAACTCCCTACACCTTCATTAAAATCATTTGAATAATTTCAGCCATGGAATTGCCAATCTCGACTAAACAAAATATAAATGGTAGCTGTAAAAAATACAGTTTGATGACATCACAAGGTGGAACAGAGCATTTTGAGCTTTGGAGTTGTAGACAGACTAATAATAAATTACTTAAAGATGTGTGAAACAAGACACAATCAAGGCATGTGTTTGAAGAGGAAACAGCATTCTACAGTCTCTTAACTGACTTAGAGCTCACGAGAGTCAATTTTGTGTAATAGGACCTTTAAACCATGCATGAGTATAAAAAATAATTTCCCTATGCATTTACACGTTTTAACATGCATTATGATCAACTTAAGTTATCATTTGTGTATTTATTATTAGTTTGTTTGGGGTAGTACATAACAGCCTTAATAAACCATGGATAAATACTTAATTCATAACAGTTTGTCCGATACCATGATGATGATAAAAGACAATTAATTTAAACAATAGAATGTAATTTTCAGCACTACATCACAGAACATTCCTTAATATTATCATGTGATCTTATTTTGATCTAATCCCTCAGTGGTCCAGGTATGGTCCATGGTGGTCATTCAAGATCATTCTAGTATCTAGTTTTGATACTAGATTCAGCATCAATTAATATCTGATTTACTGCTAATTAAGAATGATTTGGGCATAGTAATTACCTAATAAAAGGGTTAAGGTTAGCGTTTATTAAGGTTTACTAAATATTAATGAGTTTGGGTATTAATTAGTCACTAAGCCTGAATCATTCTTAATAAACAGTTTGTTTATGATGAATTAAGTTCATTAAGGCTAATTAGGAGTAGTTTTTAGTGTCCGTGTTTCCATAAATACACGGCATTGTAACCATGGACTAATTTCCATCTACTGTCTGCCATTCGCTCTCACCAATATACATATATAAATATACATCTAGACCATCTTTTCAATAAATCAAATGATAAATCAATCATATTATTGTTAATGATAACACTACTTCATATCCTCTGATGATACAAAGAAAAATAAGTGTTAAATGCCTCATAATGAAGCATTTAACACATATTTTTCTTTGATTAGCAGTGCAAAGCACTCTCCTTATCCCCATTAAATCAAACTGAAGCATCTTTTTCTGCTGGCCCAAGTGGTTTAGAAGCCAAATTTCTCAAGCTTGGATCTAGTGTATTTATATATTCATGATCTGATCAGTACAGTATGTACTTAGATACCAGCACCATCCCTATTGTTTGAAAAACAGCAAGAGTAACTCCAATATTCAAGTTAACACTGATTTAAGCAGTCACTGGTTTATTTCCATTATCTGTACTGTTGCCAAAATATTTGAAAAAAATATTTTCCAACAATTTCAGGTGCTGTAGTACTTGACCTTTCAAAGGCTTTTGATCTTGTTAACCACTACCTACTGTTGGACAAAGTCACATCCATAGGTCTAAATAGAAATGCTCTTTTATGGTTACCTCCATAACAGACGTCAGCTTGTTGTATTTAAAGATGTACAGTTTAGTCAATGCATCATGGAAAAAGCTGTACCACAGGGTTCTACTCTTGGGCCCTCGTTATTTTCTATTTTTATTAATAATTTGTTTCAAGTGTGCACAAACTGTCAAATTTGTTTATATGCAGATGATGCTGTTCTTTATATTTCAGGCTCCAACTTATCTCTGCTCCAAAATGATCTACAGATAGGTATGAATTCAGTCCAAAATTGCTTAGAATTAACTTCCTAAAACTTAATATGAAAAAATATCTGTGTATGCTTTTTGGCACTCATCATTTACTTCAGTCTTACGATCTGAACATATATTTTTACAATGGCGCCCCAGTGACCAAAGAAACCTCTGTTAAATATTTGGGAGTGTGGGTGGATCCAGAATTAACTTTCATATTTCAACATATTCTTGCTTAATGCCTCTATAGAGATCAGCAAAATGTTTCTCTCAAGAAGTAAGAAAGAGGATAATTTCCCATCTTATCCTGCCTATTATTGATTGTGTTGACATAGTTTATCATAACACCTGCAATATAAATCTTAAACCATTAACTGTACTGTTCAACACATTATGTAGCTTAATCTTAAAATGTCCATATAGAACTCATCACTGTGAGTTCTATGATCAGCTTGACTGATTACAGCCTGAAAAAAGACGACAGTACCACTGGTTTCTGTTTATCTTAAAATGTATTTATTTTAACTTTCCATCATATCTGAAATGTGTGTAGAATCCCTCAGGCGTCCAGGTAGAATCCAACTGGACAGAAGTTTATTAGACGCTGGTGGACACAGGCACATGAGCTGCGAAACGTATTCGACCAAATAAACTTTTGTCCAGTTGAGAAATTGAATTTATCCTTTTTCCATCATATCTGAAATGTTTTCTTGCCCAGTCTACTACAATTTACTCTCTTCGACATTCTCAGTCTAACATTTACTGTACCTCCCATCTGTAAGGAGGGGGGTCGGAGGTCCTTTTGCTTTAAGGCCCTCTCAGACTGGAACAATCTGCCTTCATCACTGAGGTCTCTAACTTTAGAATGGCTCTGTTAATTTACCAGAAAACTGTCTGTCACTGTTGTTGATTCCCTAACACTGTGTTTATGTTAATGACTGTATGAGATTAACTTATGGCAGTGCTTCTCAATTATTTTCTGTGACGCCCCCCCCCCAGGAAGAAGAAAAAATTTCACGCCCCCCTTCCTGCTCGCGACTATAAATAGTATTATTTGTCTAGAAAATTGTTATTAGAACACCATTGTATCCTTTTATTAACATTATAAACAAAAAAAAAGAAAGAAACTTACAACAAAGACTGCACTGAGGACTCAAATATTAATGTGTTTTTAATGCAGCTTTGCGCACATTTGTTTACGTTTTACAGAAATGAAACTTAAAACCACCTCATTTGCATAAGCTAAAAGCACTGAAAAAAAAACGCTCTCTCCTTGTGCCACTGATGCGTCAGCTTCTGTCGGACTAAAGGACACGACTCAGTGGAATATACGTGTTTTTCCTGTGACAGAAGATGTTCTGTTAATGGTGAGACTGTGCGTAAATCGCATGTGAGAACGCCACTGCCAACTACTGTTGTTGATGTGCAATTACACTTAGTTCTAGTACAGTACAGCAAAAAAACATGTTTCCCAGGGTCATACGCCCCCTGGCATCACGCCACGCCCCCCCAGGGGGGCCCGCCCCACTATTTGAGAAACACTGACCTATGGAGAGGGGAGAGGGATGTGAGAAAAATTGTCCTATTACTTGTATTGTTTGTATGTGTATGTATGTATTATATTGTTTTCTGTGTTGTTGTGGAACTATGGCTACGTTCAGACTGCAGCCTGAAGTGACCCAAATCCGATTTTTTTTTGCCCCTATGCGACCTGTATCTGATCTTTTAATGACAATCTGAACGACACAGATCCGATTTTTTCAAATGGTATTCATCCGACCTGGCCGTGTTTCTTCACACAAGTGTGGTACAAGTAGGAGTTCACAAATGTACACAAACTTTCTTCTCGTCCTATGAAAATTGTGTATGAACTCTGTGTCAGTGAAGCAGAGAAGCACATAATAATCCCATCACTCTCAGCACCAACACATTCCTTTCTACGGACGTTGCTGCCACTTCCTCACAAAATACCGTGGCGAAAAACCTTATCCTTCTCAATCTTCTCCCTCAAACAAATAACTTGTACATGTTCTGGCTCCGGTACGACAGCAACTTTAAAATCCCCAGATGCTTAATTCTAGCGTCCATGTTTAAGCTACTTCCATAAACACTGAGCACGCTCACTGCATGAGACGTGTCCTTCAGTGAGCATGCGGGACACTTCTGGGGCGTTTAAATTTCACACTGGAGATCACATAAAAGTCGCATTTAATTGGAAATGTGAACGACCTCGCAAAAAAATCGGATTTCATGAAAAAAAATCGGAATTGAGCTTTAAGCCCTGCAGACTGAACGTAGCCTATGTGTTTGTAAACTGTAGAAGATCGTACTGTATGTTGTATGTTCTTGGTCCTCCTTGAAAACGAGAAGCTGCATCTCAAGGGGCTGCATCTCAAACAGTAATCAAAATCATTATTCAAACTTTATCAGAACGACCAATTACGCAAATACGCTTTTAATTTTGCCTTGAATTAAAGCTTCTATCTTCACCTTGAAAATGCACACCCAACTGGGACTTGGGACCAAACCTCCTGACAGGATCTAGTGCAGGATTTTCTCTTCTTTCTCCATGATCTCACGGGGGGAACATTTTGCCCCAGACAGCAAACTTGCTCTGATTTCTGTTCTAATTATAAAACCAAAGGTGCCAGGTTGACCCAATATGCATGCTGGGATGGGAGCAGTTACTTTGACATGTCATACCGTATGCATCTTCTCTTATACCTATCATGTCCAATATCTTTACACACGTTCAACCCATCGCATACGTTTGAAAATTCTAATGGTTACAGTAATCAATGTTGACTTTGCGAATCAGAAAAATTACTTATGAATTTGCGGTGAGTGAGTAGGGAGACGTCGGGGGAGATGGGAGGGAGCCAGCCTTGTTTAGATGCTACTTCGCTTTTTTACGACGAGCAATGATTTGAGGAAGCATGATTATTTTTTTCCCTTCTTGCGTTCCCCGGTACACAAGGGAGTCGTCTGCTACAAGAAGCCAGGGCGCTCCCTCGGCTCGCATCATTAGAAGGTTTTTTACAAGCGACAAGCAGGCTATTTGGCTGTCATTGGGATTGTTTGAAGAGAATATGTTTCTGCAGTGTACTCCAGGGAGCGGGGAGAAAATCAGATCACCCCTCAGCACTTGACACCGCTGTTATGCATTTGTCAATATTAAGGCTAAGAGGTGGGACCGCGGCGCGCGCAAATTGGCAGCTCTTGGCTTTGAATGTGCGCCGACCTTTGACCTCAAGTGTCACTCATTCGCTAACCTTGTTTTTGCTAATTGGTAATGTCTGCGCAAAAGCCCCGGCGGTAAATGGGCTTAGCGTGTTAACTAGAGCTGGCCTCAATTAGCATGTAGCGTCTCTGGAGTGCAAAGGAGGAATGTTAAGATAAAATATATAATTAATGACAGAAAATATGCCTTTTAACAGATTTTTTGGAGTATAATAATTTATTTTGTATTAACATGTAGACCTGGTTAACTTAATTTTAGAGAAAGGTTTGTAGGCAACCTCACTGTCTTGTTGTTGTTCTGTCTTTTGTAATGTACAGCTCTGGAAAAATATAAGAGACCACTGCATTTTTTTCTGAAATCAGCATCTCTACATGTATTACAGCCATTCCATTCCAGCGTCTGTTGAATTCCAACACAAACACAAAGCTGAGCTACTTCAGTTCTTGTACCAGGAGTGAAATAAAGTCACCCAAGAACAATGTGAAAGACTTGTGGAGAGCATGCCAAGACCCATGAAAGCTGTGATTAAAAATAAGGGTTATTGCACCAAATATTGATTTCTGAACTCTTCTTAAGTGTAAACATTAGTATTATGTTGTTTTAAAATGAATTTGATCTTGTTTCTTTGCATTATCTTTTTTGTTATTTTGACCATTTGTCATTTTCTGCAAATAAATGCTCTAAACGATAATATTTTATTTGGAATTTGGGGGAAATGTTGTCAGTAGTTTATCAACTCGAACAAAAATGTTCCTTTTGCCCAAACACATACCTATAAGTAGTAAAATCAGAAAAACTGATAATTTTGCAGTGGTCTGTTATTTTTTTCCAGAGCAGGTACGTACAGGTGTTGGAATGATGAGACATATCTTAAAAAAAAAAAAAAATCAAAACTATAGATTTCAATAAAGTTTGGTAGCGTGTAATCAAAGTAAATGGATTTGAAGATGGTCACATATGCATTTGTTTGAGCTGATACGATATCTGATATTTGACTTGCTCTTGTGTCTGATGACTGATATTTGCAGATACTGATATTAAGCTTTTAAAAATATATATCAAGGAGCACAAATTAACATTACAAGCTACAGTAAAGTTCACAAATTTTTAGCTTTTGTAAAAATAACAACAAAATGTATTTATCTGGAATATAACAGTATTTGTGGTACCATTATGAACATATGCACATACTTTCAGTCATTGTTCAAAGGGACAAATCTGATGCGCTGTAGACACACAGACTGGGTCAATGCAGAAAACATTTTGACGCAAAATATCGGCTAAATGTTCAGTTTCTAATCAATACCAATATCTGCACGAATCCACCGGTATGGCAGATAACTGATAACCCATCCCCAGTCGTTTTTAAATCCACGTGATTGTCTTGTTCTGGTGCTGCCATGAAAGGACAGCATGCAGACAGCAGTAGAACGTGCGGTGGCGTGCGTGTGGACATGATGGACTGTCAGGCTGTGAGCGCAGCCCATAATGCACCATCACTGGTCCAAAGTGCAGGGTGTGCGTAGCGTTTACAATTGAAATGAGGCAGAGAGCAGCCATACAGATCCTCATTATCTCATCTCCCCAAGGGCTGAGGGCAGCACTGCAGTCCAACGCTAGAGACAAGAGCGCCCTGCTACTCACAAAGACGCTAACACTTTGGTTCAGCTAAAGGCTCCTGAGCGCTAACTAGGTCTGTCACGATAACACCCTTCCAACTACGATATATTGCTACAGAAAAATAACCAGATAAACTATTAAAAGTACTTTTGGAAACGACTCAATAACCCTAAAGCAGGATAATCCCAGTAAACATTTGTTCTAAGTGAAACAGCAACAACTAAATAGCACAATTTAATACTAAGACTGAACAATTTGGGAAAAAAATTTTATGTTTTTTTTTTTTTTTCTTTTTTTTCTTCAGTATTGTGATTGAGATTAGATTTGCAACTTATGTTTGAATAATATGATTCTCTTCACTTTTTAATTGCATTAGAAGAATTCAGAAATACTCGAGTAGGGACTGACAAATTATAGCAAAAGAAAAATGTTATTCTGTCAACTGGAAATGAGTAAAAGTGGCTTTTTCGGTTCTGACAGGAGACTGTTCCAAACTGACGAGTTGATTAGCCAGTCAGAGACACACAGGAGCCGTGTCTCATTTCGCAGTGTGCACAGTTCGGCGTGTGGTTTTAAGTGCACTCAGGTGCAGTCCGCGGACCGCATGGGTGTTGGCGAAATGGGACAGGTCCCGCAGCTACCAGATGCAGCCGCCGACTCCATTTTCACCCGTAGAAGAAGTAGCGCGCGGTGCATCCTGGGATATATGACTGTGCGAAGTGTGCATGGATGCACAGTTGGTCCACGCCCCGATTTCCATGGAAACGACTGCGGTTTTCAGGGTGCATTTTAACTGTGCATGGGACAAAAACAAAATGGGACAGCAATTGTCACGCCGGAAATGACGTATGCGCCGTTAAAACCACACTCCAAATTGTGCACAATGGGAATTGAGACACGGCTTTGGTCTGTATCAAAACAAATATGGCTGCCTACAAGGAAAGAAATATGACAAAGGACTTGAAAACATTGCAGATTCTGGAGAATCAATGAGCAAAGGACTAAACGATGAGAAATGTCATTATGTTTCTAAATATACGTGACCAATGAGTTCCTTTGTTTCACATGCGTCACTAAAAAACAAATCTGATTGGACGATCATGTTTTGCTAAGACTCCAGACGTGACAGTGAGAGAGGGAACCAGACTGATATTGATCTGTATAGAATTATATAATCTAATAGATTCTGGCATTTTACATCAAAACTTTGCAGTGTTTAACACTCTAAATGTAATTTAGTTGTTTTTCTATGACGATGACAAAAATGAGTTAATCCTTGAATTCTGGATTTGACTGGCATCATATCGAGAGGATCTGGAGAGAAGAGCACGGCAGCAGTGTGTAGCAGCAGAGTGGAGCCTGTCCATGTCCAAGCCGATCTGAATGAGTGCAGCTGATGGTGGGCCCCGCTGGCGCTCTTTAGATAGTTTGACTACATCAGACTCCTCCAGACGCCTCTTACTGGTGCGATTAGAGCAGGCTGCACATGAAAGGTGTTCGGTGTATTTTTAAAATTGTTGATTTTCCGTGTAATGATGGCTCGTGCAATTAAGCAGTGGCTGGAGGCGGCGCATGTCCTTGTGAGGGAAAATCTCAATTATTTGTGTGAGTGTGTAAAGCAGGCTGAGGCATATGTCTCACTGAGCGCTCCACATTAACTCTGGGATTTTAATTAAATGGAATACTCTACACGCTAATACATGCTTGAAATACATGACATATGCTGATCTGTCAATGTTTTTTATTCAATTAGGCACTTCACTCGCTGCTTTTAATTTTAAACGGTCTGTACCAGATTTTTTTTTCTATGTATCTGAGCAGAATTTGTCTTGCCTCAGTCCAGATATATTGTATAAGCAGCTCTTAAGGTCAAAATAAGTCAGCTCTACTAACTACTGCATCTAATTATAAAGTGTTTTATTGTCTTATTGTTTTATTGTAAGGAAGTATGTGGTTTGCATGCTAGTTATTAGTCATATAATTATAGTGCTTCTAAACTCATCTGAATAGTAAATAATTGGATTGCTCTGAATTCATAATGTTAGGAATAACTTGTGTTTTTAAGATGTTTTAAGGTTCAGTGCCTTTAAAGGAGACGTATTTATGCTAAATCAACTTTTTTAGAGCGTTTAACAATGTTATAGCTGTTACCCCTCATACCAACTTGATGTTTTAGTTAGTGTGAGAGAGTGGCACAGAGTTGCTCCTTTTTACTCGGAAGTTGGAGTTGTTTCATATCAAGATTGCAATTGAAAAATATAACGTACTGATCCACGGGTGTCATAGATTATAACTATATAGCAGACAAAAGCACAACATATCTTCTTTAACTAGCTGGGAATACACTTTGTAGGAGAAAAAGCCCAGAAAATGCCCCGATAAAAACATAAAAGTTAAGCTCACGTTCTGAAAGCGCCGCACCAGTATCTGTTATTTACTGAAGCGCACTCGCCTGACAGCAAATGTTTCCTCTTGGATTGAAGCATAAGCCAGCGTTTGCATTGTTTCCACAGATTACAGACAGCGCATAATGACAGCACATTTAGTGATACCGTGCCTAATAGGTGGCCCGGACGCATGTGTTCTTATACACACATAGATCGTGTGCATGTGTGTGTGAGCAGTTGGCGCGTATCTAACCTGTAGGCTAGATTGTCAAAGGGGGCCAAATCTGCCATGAGAGTAATTGTGCTGTTCCCTGACATTCGCTTGTGCTAAATGTAATCACTTTGAATATTGTCAGTGGTGTGTTGTGAAGCGCTTGGTGGAAGAAAGGGCTTTATGTAGGCCAGGCATCTTAGTGTGTGATCCTGACTGTCTGTGCGTTAGCTTCTCTTTCATTAGATATGAACAGCCTCAGGTCCGACTCTGGAGGAGCGGAGACAGCCAAAGAGGGGAGGGGACGGGTGGGGGGGCAGTGGGCGAGGGGAGGGGCGGCTGCACTAGAAATGGTTGTTAACAGTACTCGGGTCTAGTGCGTTGCCCAGAAGACGAAAGTGACTGACGATTAGCTTAATATATGTTGCACAATCCAATCAAACGGAAACACCGAGCTGAACATTCATCGCTAGCACCAGGATGTTTCCGCAAGAATTTCCATAGCGCCCAACTTTGTGAATTCGCTTGTAATTTCACCAGAAGTCAGTGTGTAAGAGTTTGAAAAGGCAAAGCAGAGCACGTGTTAACTTTGTCTGCTTGCCCGATGTGCCTTCCATACCTTGAGGCGCGCGCAAGGAAAAATTTCATCGTAAACTTTCAACACTTTAATGCTAAAATACTACTGATTTGGGATGATAATAGCCACCCTCTTGGAAGCTGATCCTCCCCTATGGCTCACAGTCTCACAACGCTGTAACGCAATCCGAGTCGACAGTAAAGGAAGAACACTAGCAAATGATAGTGGTAGCGAACGTAACCCTCCTTGCTAGCTAAGAGTGAAACATGTCTCTCCCACTGCACTGCTATGCGCCGGGCGGGTCGGTGGTAGCCTGGCCGTGTGGATGCTAAGTGGATTTGGCAGCGTGAGGATCCAGGCGAGGAGAGGGGCTTGACGGTGTAAGATTGGAGATGACCCCCAAAGACCTCTGAGATCCACGGATGGACAAAGGGACGCACACACACACACATACGTAGGCCTGGAGTCACGGACCTGTTCACGCTTTGACAGGAGCTGGGGTCAACCTTCAGCATTCCACACTGTAAACAAGCTGCTGTAGCTATAGAGGGCTAAAGGGCCAGATCACAAGCTCTGCCATGGCGGTTCTCAGCTTATTGCCAGCCTGAATTGGACCAGAGCTGCCTTAAAGGGAAGGACTTTTGGGGGTGGTCCACGGTTTAATTTAGCCAACACAAATGTCATACAATGTGGATATTGTAGCTGTTGACTTACATTACTGTAAAGTTTAAACCGTCTGTGTCCAAAAACAAAACTTTTAAACCATAGCAGGGCAACTATAACACCATCATAGTTTGCATGTTGCATTTTAAGAATAGGCCTTAGGGGCTATGACAGACCTAGTGTTAAATGTGCACTGTATTACAGTTTGAGTAGTGCTCAACAGATACTTGGTGTATAAATGCATAAATTATGATCTCTGAGAGGTTTATAGGGCCTGTAGCCGATGGTTTATAATAAAATAAAGTACAATTTGTCTTGTCTCAGTTCAGATATATTGTAAAAGAAGCTCTCTTATCAAAATTAAACTGCTGTGCACTGTCTAGGACTAAAACTCTGCTCTGACCTCTGAATAATGTGAAAACAATAAACAATTAATCCTGGTGAATAGTTAGGATGCTAGGAATGCTTTAAGAGGAATAACCTTGAATCATTGCAAACAATTTAAAGGTACACCCCGTCAGGTCTGGACTGGGACAAAAAAACAGCATTTTTGGCTTAGACTGGCCCCTCATAATTACGGCGCACAACGGACTAATTTATGTATGTGTTCCCGAAGCAAAGTATTTTACTATTGTTACGTCTTGACCTAGGGGAAACCAGGGCGCAACATTTAAAGGAAAAATCCCAAAAACCACCAGCACACTCGCAGTAACTACACATTCAACAGTTTATTTAAATGCATCTTGCACACACAATATATATCAAATCGAATCTACACGATTCACGTGGGTCAACTTTTGGCATCAAAACGGCAAATTTCGCCGAAAGGTGAGCGAGTTTCATGCTTGTCCATCACCTAAAAGGCCCGATATTATCCTTACATTACTACCTGCTGACCTGCTGTGTCTGTACTTTCCCTGGTCACTCTGTCCCTCGGGTTCCCTCGGGTTCCCTCGGGTTCTCTGTCCACAGTCTCTGGCTGCTCCTCTCCCTGTCCACCTTCAGCCTGGGCTGCAGAGGATGCGGAGGCTCCAGCAGCCCCTCCAGAGAATATGTCTGTTATTTTAGAACATTTTGCAGCGTGTATATCAATTTTTAAAAAATCTTTAATAAAGTTCACTTCTTCTTCTTCTTCTTTTAGCCCGCAACAGAGAAAGGGGTGGGACTGCTCTTGTAAGCTACTATATCCTGATTGGTTTAGTCCACTGTCTATATTGAAGATGGACCAATGGGCTGCCTCCTCTAAATTGTGGGCCGGTCTCTAGAAGAAGAAGAAGAAGAAGTGACTTTATTGATCTCACACTGGAGAAATTCTTCTCTGCATTTTAACCCATCCTATATATATATATACATATATTAGGAGCAGTGGGCAGCACACACATTAGGGCGCCCGGGGACCATCTCCATGATCTTCTTGCTTCGGTTTGGTCAGGACCTAAGCTGGAGGTACCTATGGTGCATGTTTTGGGTTGATGGGGGAAACCGGAGTGCCCGGAGGAAACCCATCCAGACACGGGGAGAAACATGCAAACTCCACACAGAAAGGCCCAGGCGACCCGGGGATCGAACCCAGACCATGCATGCAAACTCCACACAGAACACACACAGAAAGGTCTGGGCGACCCGGGGATCGAACCCGGAACCTTCTTGCTGTGAAGCAAGAGCGCTAACCACTCAGCTACCGTGCCGCTCTAAGTTAAAAACAAAACAAAACAAAACAAAACAACCCCCCCCCAAAAAAAAACAACAACAAACAAACAAAAAAACAACAACATCGGCCCCTAGGACTGTCGGCCCACCAGGAAAATGCCCGGTATGCCCGATTACCAGTTTGAGGATCTGCTACCATGGAATTGCTATTGCTTTGCCTGTAATGTTCCACAGTGTAGTATTAAACTTATAAAATATGCATTTATTCAATTATGGGTTTTTTAATTCCTCAAAAATATCTTTAAAAACATGCATTTGTACTGGGTGTGGGGTCACTTCTTCACAGATCTTACCTGTAAATTGACTTGCCGCTATCTCCTGTTTCCTCCTATGGAGACTTAAAAGTTTAATGCCTTACTCTGGAATACTGGAGGTAAAGCACTAACCTCAATTTTTCCCCCGCTTTCTCCGTATTTTCAGGTCACAGGGGCAATGGTCCAGGTCCACTACCCAGATCACAGTGCACTGGCCCCCATGGACCCCCCTGTGGGCGGTGGTCCATGGGAGGAACTAACCTCTCCATGAAGATAAGTAACTGGGAGGGGGGGGGCAGCCCAGCCCAGCCCAGCCCTCTATCCAAAAAGTTACAAAGTGCACCTTTAAAATAACCTTGAAACCGAAAAATCACCCATAGTGAATTTTAAAGCCCCAGTGTGTAGGATTCGTGGCGCATAGGTGGATGGTGCTATTGCACTTTCTGTTTTAGCTACGGCAGACCTCGAGGGTCACCCGGGCGCGCGCACAAGCCGCGCGGTCCCGTTTTTTTTTCTTTTCTCTTCTCATGAAAACACACATTCCCGATCATGTACCATGACACTCTACACATCAAATGAAACCTTACAGTCTCCTCTTTTTGACTATGCAATTCATTGCCCTGCACAACAAACACTCCCCGAGCACATGGGGCTTTTATACGGAAAAGCACAAAACGAGGTTAGCTTACCTTAGAATGCTTTGCACAGGTCAAACTCTGTATTTCACCATAAACTTGCTCTCAATTTGTCCGTAAGGATCCAGCAAATAAAATCCAGTAAAACAATTTAGTCCAAAACACGTGTTAGATCCATTACGATGTCTGATCCGGCAGCATGCTTGTGTTGTTTACCCAAAACCACGAGCCTTGCTGAAGGCGAAGGCGGAGCCCAAATGTCCTTCTGTGGCTCTCGTATTCAAAATGGCTGCCTCTGCATGGGGAAGATCCCCCTTTTATGTGACTATATCTAAGTCCAAAAGAATACTTTGATTTCATAATGGAAGTGAAAAGGCTTGGAAAACAATGTATTTTTGAATGGGTATCTTCAATTTCAGTAATTAAAAAATCTTACACACTGTCCCTTTAAGAGCCATGTTGTTTCTGTATGAACTGAAGGCCCCTCCCGCTTAGTTTGACTTTGGTTCTGAACCATGACTGAGAAACAACTGTCCTGAATTGTTACACACATTTGTTTCCACATGTTTCTCATCCAATGTCTCTAATTGGATGTCCCTGGCAGTTTCTTCTTAATGATTCTCCTCCAACATAATGTCAGTCTTGTTTTGTTCAGAAAAAAGAGGATTGAGAAGACTCCTGAAGTAGAAGAATTGAAGTCATGTACAGGCCCTTTAATATTATGCCTACTTAGTGATTTTATTGGCTTTACATCGTGAATAATAAAGTATTTCTATCTCTGAAGGACACTTTCTCATTTGTGTAGCATGTTATTTTTGTACTACAGATACCGCAAGTCTCAAAGTTTCAATTTAAAAGCCCTATATTTCTCAAAACAATGAAGACAAGACGACAATTGCTTTATTCTCTTGTACTCACCAAATACACTTTTATCTCTCTCGAACTAAACCACACTTCTCCATATCGTCAACCGCTCAATATGAAAAACAACACGCCCAGGGTTATGGTATATCATGCCATATTATCTATTCAACACAGATAAATCAAGTGTGTTCATATGCTAGGCAAACAAAATGGAGAATTTCTTTGAATAATGACTTTCCAATGATTTAATGCTGCAGTAGACTTCCTTTTGAGAGTCCCAGGTGAGGCTAGTTTGCATATTGTTGTGAATAACATCCGCGTGTGTGATGGGGGAGCACCTCGTATTGCCCCCTTGGCGATGTAAAGCAGTCCTTTAGTGCGGATCACATAGCCGGAGGTGAGCGCTTCATATTCTTAAAGTCACAGGCAAATCAAAGGCCACCAGCACAATTATTCCAACTGCTCTCAGCTGTGACAGAGGATTCTCGGTCTCCAGAACTCGATATAGTTTTTGTATCTCAGCAATTACGATTTTATAAGTAAAATTATGCGTTATAAATACAAACTAAACCAAACACAAGGGCCCATACTGCGCTATTTTACATGGTATAATGTTATTTTCCCATTACAAACATTTGGAGTTGTCTTGTTTCATTCACACATGTTTAACAGAAAAACCCTGCATATTTCAAGATTCAAGATTCAAGATTGTTTATTTGTCATATGCAGAATCAACATAAGGTCAACAATGCAATGAAATGCTTAGGATCAGAAGAACCGTTGACTCGCTAAGATAGTCAGAAGTACTAATAGCATGCAATAATAGTACATGGTAAAAAAGTAAGCAATATAATAAAAAATATGTAATAAAATGTAATAAAAATACAAAGTACAATGTACAAAGGTGCAGGTAGGATTAAATAAGGTGTAAGTAGACTATTTCACAGATTGCACATAATATGGTGTAGTATAAGTGTTGCATGTGGATTTCGTATTGCACATATTATGGTATAAATTTAGGGTGTGTTCTTCTCTCAAATGGAAAACACTTTGTTACAACTTGTGATGTCATGTGGTAATACAGGAAGTGTTCCATTGTGTTTATAAACTCCATACACCTTAGATTATTGCAACGCCTTATACTCAGGTCTCAACAAAACCTTGCTTTCCCGTCTTCAGCTAGTCCAAAATGCTGCTGCTCGTCTTTTAACTGGTTCTCGCAAATTCGATCACATAACTCCCATTCTTCAATCTCTCCATTGGCTACCTGTTCAGTTTCGAATTGATTTTAAGATTCTTTTATTTGTTTTTAATTGTCTCCATGGCCTGGCCCCACAGTATGTGTCTGACCTGCTGGTGCCCTATACACCCTCCCGCTCTCTCAGGTCTGCAGGTCAGGTTCTCCTTGTTGTCCCGAAGACAAAAAGGAAACTTCGGGGTGATCGGGCTTTTTCAGTGGCTGCTCCAAGACTCTGGAATGCACTTCCACTGAATGTTAGACAGGCCGACTCATTTCCGGTTTTTAAATCCCTTCTTAAAACTCATTTTTTTAGATTGGCTTTTAACTCAGTGTGAGTAGTTGACTTTTATCATGTTCTGTTTTTAATGTTACTGTGTGTCATGTTTTGTGTTTTAACCTGTGTACAGCACTTTGGTCGACTGTGTTGTTTTTAAAGTGCTTTATAAATAAAGTTGGATTGGATTGGATTGGACCTTCACTAGAATCATTTGGATAATTTCAGATTTGGAATTACATACCATTCTTTACTGGACAAAAGGGTAAAAGGTAGCTCTTCTAACTACTTCATGACATCACAAGGTGGAAGAGAGCATTTTGAGTTTTGGGGATGTAGACAGACTAATAATAAAAGGTTCTCAAACCTGTGTGAAAGAAACAAAACACAAATCCAGGTATGTTTTTGAAAAGGTAACATTATAACATGGCTTAAAGCTTTTTTTGTAATATAGATCCTTTAATATGCACATTACTATGACATTATTACAATGCTTTTATATATTTTTTGGACACGTAAGTTCAGTTAAACAAAAACAACAACAAACTCGTAAATTAAAAGACTAAGGCAGCATTTGACGGGCTTTGTCTGAGTGCAGCAGGAGACAGATCTAAGCAGAGTCTATTGATTTCTAAAACACATCTCTAAAAGGTCCCAGGCCCAAGTTTGGTTTGACAGCCGGATTTGTGAAGACTTTGAACTAGCGGAGAACAAGGGCACACTCTTAAGTCCTAACATGAGCGCTGTGCTGTGGCTAACGGGGCCTCAAGGAGAAACGGAGAAGTCTTCTTCAAGGGCCACAAGCTGTAATAGTATGGGAGGATGCTGGCAAACGCTTCGGACTCAATTTGCATGTGGAAAGTGCCAATGGCGGATTCGGATAACAAGGCAACAGAGGAGAGGGAGGAAGAGTCAGCACAGTCTTTAATAATACCAGGAACAACTCAGCCTATAGGTACGAGGCTAATTAACAAAGTTTTGTCTCACGCAGGAATCCGGGGCAAAAGAGAGCAGTTAGATTCAATATTCCCCAAAGATTGTCTTCAAAGCTTAAACCGCGGATATTAAATGCATCAGAAAAAATAATAATAATAATGCGTGCATGTGTGTCAGTGCTGGCGGCTGCAGTCTCTAGCTCCATATGACTAATAAAACCCACTGTAAAGAAAAGACCTTGTAGCTCACTGCTAGTTTGTAGTGCTGAACATAATATCTCAAACAATATATCAGCTTACATGAGATTCTGTGTAATAACCAAAAAATACATGATTTTTTTTCTTTTGAGTGTATTTTAGTCAATTTGTATAATAGATTACCTCTTTTGCTCATTGGGGTGGGCTGGGTTTTCCACATTAGATTAACATTATTCCAGAATTCCTATAAAATTGAGCTCGATATTGCTGTTTAATTGTTAAATAAAAGATTAATATGGCAATAATTTTCAACATTTAAGTTTGAATATCTCCCATAAAGTTAAACAGGCCTCTGACCTCCAATTTAAATTGCATTTCTTTCTGAAATCAGCATCTCTACATGTATTACAGCCATTCCATTCCAGCGTCTGTTGAATTCCAACACAAACACAAAGCTGAGCTACTTCAGTTCTTGCTCCAGGAGTGGGATAAAGTCACCCAAGAACAATGTGAAAGACTTGTGGAGAGCATGCCAAGACGCATGAAAGCTGTGATTAAAAATAAGGGATATTGCACCAAATATTGATTTCTGAACTCTTCTTAAGTGTAAACATTAGTATTATGTTGTTTTAAAATGAATTTGATCTTGTTTCTTTGCATTGTTTGAGGTCTGAAAACATGTATCTTTATTGTTATTTTGACCATTTATCATTTTCTGCAAATAAATGCTAAACACATACATATAAGTATACTTTGCCCTGAAGAGAGTAAAATATTCCGTCTCTGCTGTGACTTGTGTTTAAATCACAAAACAGAGCTGCTGAACTTGTATTTAACTTTAGGCCTCTGTAAACATATTCAGAAATGCATGCGATTCTTGTATCAGTTTTGCAGGGAATAGTACAGTTTTCTCTAAAATGAAAAATGCTGTAACCTAAACCCTGATAGCAGAAAGTATATCACAAATCTAACCCCTAATTTGTCAGCTATACCATACTGTCCCATCCATAATAAATATACAACCTCCTTTTACGACACAGGCCTTGAGTACCTACATAAACTTGTAAATCTGCACCCTGGAAACCCTTAGCAGTAATTAAACCCCTGACAAAGCACCTGTCTATGTGGGACCATCTCTCCGTAGGACCCCTGTGCGCTGATGAGATGATGAACGCAGATGAGGCACACTTTATATTTTAACCGTGACTCACCTGACATACGCATTCATCTCTGCAATAATTGAGGCGGCCATCTTGTCACGCGCTCAATTTATCACCACTTCAGAGCCAGACATTATGCTAATTTGCTGGTGCTACGAAGTACACTACGATACAATGGGACAGCGGTTCTCAATCAGTCCTGTTTCTGTGTTAGTTCTTATGTAGTTCTGTTTAAATTGTGAAGACAACTACTATATTGTCCTGTTTTAGACTAATTTTGGTTCAGTCTTGGTTTATCCTGGTTTAGATGGAATTAGGCTCCAAATACCCATAGACTGGTCCTGTTTAAAGGTGCTATATTATGTAAAATTGACTATTGTGTGCTTTTAGCCATGTTATAATGTTACCTCATCAAAAACATACCTGAAGTTGTGTCTTGTTTCATTCACACAAGTTTGAGTAATATTACCGCCACCTTTTACATTTAGTTCAGTAGAGCAGGGGTGTCAAACATGCAGCCCTACAACACCTTTAATCTGGCCCTCGGCTGATTTTAATTACAGTAATCCCTCGTTTATCGCGGGGGTTAGGTTCCAGAAATAACCCGCAATACGTGAAATCCGCGAAGTAGGACAACTTTATATTTTACAATTATTACACATGTTTTAAGGCTGTAAACGTCTCACCACACACATTATACACTTTTCTCAGACTGGTATTAACATTTCTCTCTAGTTTAAACACTCAAACCTTTGTAGATTTACAACAAAATGTATTAATAGTGAAGCGTGGGGGGGGGGGGTGCGGACACGTGCGCGCGGACACGTGCACATGGATATGCATTGTTTTGGAACAACATATCCATGCCATGTGCGAAAGTCGAGTGGAAAGCGACCAGGATATCATTTTGGGCAAGACTCAAGCCACCACTAACAGTGCCGAACTGGCTGACATGGTTCACTGCTCCGAAGACGCCTCTGAGCACCAGCCCTCACCACCCGAACAGGTACGAACACTTCAGCGAGGAGCTTGGTCTAAAGCCCCGATTAGCTCTACTATGAGGATTTTCCCCTACTAACCCGCGCTCACAAGGGTTGGTTGCATTTCACTCTGGCTCCAAAATCAGACTGCCCCGGAGTTCTGGGCATGGCTATCAATGCATCGCCAATACTCCACTGCTTTCTAGGACGGGGTCGGGTTCGTCCGCTAGGCGTGAGGGGGGAAGACCCACTGTCCCCTCTCTGCGTGCGAGTGTCCTCCCCCGCTGCGGCTCCCTCGAATGCGGCTCTCCCCGCTGCGGCTCCCTCGGCCGCGCGACGTCCGGGCCAGGCCCGTCCGTGTTGATTCTTGGCTCTTCTATGGTCCGGCTCGTGCAAGTAAACAAAGGCCACACCTCCTGTCACCCAGGTGCTCTCGTGAAGGACATCAGAGACTCTGTCCCTACCACCCTGCGTGACCATCCCTGGTCTAGACCTGGCTTAGTCCAGGTTTAGACCTGGTTTAGTCCTGGTTTAGTCCACGTTTAGTCCCGGTCTAGTCTCTTAGCCAATCAGGACCCAGGACACAATGTTACACTGTAAAAAAAAATGTTACACTATTAAAAAATAAATAAAAATAAATAATAAAAAAAATAATCCACAAAACAGCGAGGCCGCGGACAGTGAACCGCGATAGGTCGAGGGTTCACTGTATATTTTAATTTTCTATTAAAATTAAAATATATATTTATTTTAATATATATTTTAATTTTCTATTAAAATATTGGTAATTTTTTGCGCCTCTTTTGGGCGCAGCTTAGCATAGCAGCATCTCCAGTGCCTCTGTGCATGGCCCCTCCCACCAGAGCAGCACAAATGAAGACTTGCCTCTTTCCAAACACTCTTAAAGGACCATTGTTTTAACTGTTGACCGTGACACCCTCATCAGCAAAATGTCAAAAGTGAGAAAAGTGGACGCAGAGTGCAGGATTTTCCAAGAAAAATTGACTAATTCCTATTTGTTCATGGAGGTGAATAGGCAACCTGTATGCTTGTGTTGAAATAGCATTTTTCTTAATATAATATTTTGTAAAAGAAAGTTCATCAATTAAAGTCTTCTGTAATAGATTTGCATTTCTCTGCAGTAATATTTGGACTTATTGCTATTTTTGGGGTATAGATGCCATGAGTTTTCTGATCCACCCCCTTTGGAATCAAAGTAGGTTGGACATGGCCCCCGGACCAAAATGAGTTTGACACCCCTGCTTTAGAGATAGGCAATTCCAGGGCTGAAATTGTCCAAATGATTCTAGTAAAGGTGTATTAAGTTTAGAATTACAAGGTGAAACTCAGAATTTCATCCATATGAATTTAAATTTAAGATTTGCTTCATTTATGCCACATTTTAAGATATCCAGGAGTACAATTTGGTGTCAGCAGCCACTGATGCATTTAGAGGAAGTCACAGTCACTAACAAAAGCCCTGATAAAGCGGCATGCTGGTAGTGCTTCTAAATGTTTATCTTTCTCTTGTTTTGAACTTATCTTAAAACTGGATTAGTGTGGGTTAATTCAGCCAAGATTAAGTAAATAAGTACATTATTAAACCCTGGTTAGTTGTGGATTCAGACTTGTTTTTGTCCATGTGTGATGCCATAGAATGTATACTTCTTGAAAAGTTTTAGAAGTTCATACAGAAATGGCACCAAGAGACAAAGGAGCATATTAGTGAAAAATATAACCTTACATGTTGACATGATTTATGTGTGAGAAAATGCAGCCACAGTTAAGTTTAAAGACTATTTGTGTGAACTTAGTGCATGTGGTGAGTAATTGCGATGGCTTCCAGAGCAGTGTGACCCAAGGGTGCATGTTCCGAAGCAGGTGGCAGCTCAAACTGATACACAGAGCTTTCTTTTTAAATAAAAACTTGATTATGGACATTAATCCTGTGTGGCTGGTCGCTGCCACTGACTTGACCTGAACCTAAAAATGTGTAAAGTGAAAAAGTTTTGTAGTACTTTATCTCAAGTTTATGTACATAAAAATATATACTTCAAAACAGTACTGAATCAAGGTTATTATTCATTTTGGTGTGGATTTAGATACATAACCCTGTAAAATACAAAACAAATAGTTAGTCTTGGGCCACCATGGACCAACCTTACCCATAATTTTAGTTCTGTTGGGGAAAACAGAAAGAATTGTCTAGTAGGGACTCAAGTTCATGATCTCCTGTGCCAGAATACGATTAAGTGGTTGTGTTATAATACAACTAGTGACAAAAAGTGTAAAAGCACTTTGAAATCATAGATTCTTATGATTAAATGATTTAGATTTAGATTGGATTCAGCTTTATTGTCATTACAAATGTATAAATACAGGTAAAAAAATGAGGTTTAGCATCTGATCATAACCGCAAGGAGCAGCAAGTGCGATATATACAGAATATACAATATAGACAGTATGGTTGTAGTGAATTATGTAAAAATAAATAGGGCAATATGAACATGTGGGAGTACTTACATGATGAATTTTGTTAACCTGCTTTACATGTTCCCGTTGCTTCTTTGTAGCCTTCCCCAGAAGTATCACCTGATGGTTCAAAAGTTCAAAACTCCATGCACAGCTTCCAGGTGCTGGTAACAACAGGAACACTGAATAATTCCAGAAAAGAAGAAATTTACTGCACACTCGCTTGACTTTACTCTACTGTCTCTACTGTCTGACACATTCCCCAGGACGGCATCCTATGTTTGTGGTGCATATGCTCCCACGTCTCGGACCTTGTCTGCCGAACTCGATGACCCTTTGAATTTTTAGATGCAATTCTATTGTGAGTGGGGTCCCCTCTCCACATATCTGGCTTGGTGGTGCCACCTTCTTGTCTCCATGAAGATCGATACATTGAATGCCAACATACAAGGCAAATCAATGACAACTTCATATAGCTTATCAGCATGTCCCTCCACCAAAAAGCTACATAATACACCTTTAAGTAACAAGACACTGAATTACGACATTTGAGTGAGTCTTTATCATTGCAACAGAGGCCTCCATAGTTGTTTTGTGTTCAACATTACAACCTTTCTTTATACACACCATGGCAACAACTTACACACACATACTTATTTACTCTTAGGCAGCAAGTTGCATTTTATCAGTGGTCACATAAAACTGAAGCAGAAGGGGAGGGGCCATGCTTGTATGTTATGATGCCGCAGCAGTGGCTTTAACAATGCAGTAAAGAATAACGACAGGCCTCAGAACAGCAGCAGTGAAAGTGTACAGATGGTAGATGATGACAAATATGTGAGCAGAATACGGGGAACTGCAGTCCATCGGAGCCAAGTGGGTTCCATTACAAAGAGCCCATAACTGCCTCCTCTGGGCCGTGTACACACATCTGCTGCTGGGGCTTTAAACTGGAACTTTTTAATCCATGCAAAGTTACATCAAAGTTCAAAGTTACTGTGGCTTTGTGAGACGATAAATTTGAAATTTTTAGTAATTGTATCAACAGGGCTGTCGATTTTTTTGCTTCAGTTGCTCAGTCAAATAATCAGTTAAGTCTTTTTGAATGGTAGACTAATTATTTTATTTAGATTTTAAGGATTTATATGGGACAGTAGCAACCGCAAGGTATGTAATGAGTAATAGTTGATTAAGCTTGAACTCCCATGAAGTTGTTGTCTTGTCAGTGCAGTTTTGGTCAAAAATTATACATATATTTTTTCATTGACTACTCGCTTAGAAAGGCGTGTCTTAAGTGAACTGAGAATTTCTTTAGCCGACTACAGTTCTAGTGTGAAAAGCAATGTTATAAAAGAGATTTATAAAATAAGTTTTTTGATAAATAATAGGTATTTAACTATGACTAATCTAAAACTTGACCTTGACTTGATACATTGCAATAAAAATTGCAGTTTGAATGTTTGCAGTTCACAAATTGTAAAGCAGAGGCTAGATATATATTTAATATAAATGTAATATGCAATATATTTTGCAGCTGAATATCCTGTCTCCATTTGGCCTCATGTATAACCATGAGTCTCAGCTTCCAGTTGCTTTAAGTGCTATTTTGAGGAATATTCACCTTTTAAATGTAATATTTGGTATGCATTAGCAAATCTAATTGTTTTTCCAATATTGTTTAACCCCAAGCAGAGTTAAGACAAAAACCAACACCAAACTGAGTGCCCTAGCTCTTTAATATGATAAACTTAACCTTAACTATATTTAGTTTTTGATATGGTACATATTATTGTCCCCACAGAGAAATTTGACCCATTCTTTAAAACAAGTTTGAACTATACAAATCATAAACAAAAACACTCTAACTTTCACAACAAAAACTGAACCTTTTCAACTGTTTTGTCAGGCAAACTTTTTTGACCATCCTTCAAAACCCACAGTGAATTTATGCTGCCCATTAAATCCCATATGAAGAGGAAGTGTTGCCATTGTGCTGCTATCTGTTAATACAGCTGGATATTTACTGAGGCAATTCAGGTTAAGTACCAACGACTCACCGCCGTGTCCCAGCTGGGCTTCCAACCTTCTGGTCACAAGTCTGCTCCTCTAAACAGCACTGCTAATTGGGCTCAAAGTGATCGTCCCCCGCTAATGCTTCAAGCCCACAAATGAGCACAAGTGGAGAGGAATCTTATCAAGTTTGCATTACTGCCGGGAACTTTAGAGATGGGAATTTAACTGAGTAATAAGTACAGTGTGATAGTGATTGCATTACATTACATTACATTACATTACATTACATTACATTACATTATCATGATCACATATTCTAACTTTTATATTTTTTAACTATATGTAACAAATATTAAAGGTCATTGTGTAACTTTTGGGGTAGAGGGTTTGCCACCTGCTTGTCTGCATGGAGATGGAATTACTTTGTCTGAAATATTTCACAGTCTCGCATTAAAGGTGCATTATATAACTTTTCTGGTGGTCTGCAACCTGCTTGTCTCTATGGAGATATTACAGTTTTGAGACAAGAAAGTGGCGGACCCTCCACCTTAGAAATTACACTCAACAAAAATATAAACGCAACACTTTTGTTTTTGCTCCCATTTTTCATGAGATGGACTTAAAGATCTAAAATTCATTCCAGATACACAATATTACAATTTCTCTCAAACATTGTTCACAAATCTGTCTAAATGTGTGATAGTGAGCACTTCTGCTTTGCTGAGATAATCCATCCCACCTCACAGGTGTGCCACATCAAGATGCTGATCTGACATCATGATTAGTGCACAGGTGTACCTTATACTGCCCACAATAAAAGGCCACTCTGAAATGTGCAGTTTTGTCTCACAGCAAAATGCCACAGATGTCACAAGCATTGAGGGAGCATGCAATTGGCATGCTGACAGCAGGAATGTCAACCAGATCTGTTGCTCGTGAATTGAATGTTCATTTCTCCACCATAAGCCGTCTCCAAAGGCGTTTCAGAGAATATGGTACATCCAACCGGCCTCACAACCGCAGACCACGTGTAACCACACCAGCCCAGGACCTCCACATCCAGCAGGTTCACCTCCAAGATCGTCTGAGACCAGCCACTTGGACAGCTGCTGAAACAATTGGTTTGCATAACCAAACAATTTCTGCACAAACTGTCAGAAACCGTCTCAGGGAAGCTCAACTGCATGCTCGTCGTCCTCATCGGGGTCTTAACCTGACTGAGAGCAAAGGAAGGGGGTACTCAGAGCATTAAAACCAAAAGTGAAACTGATTGAACATTTAGTGCTTGTTTTCGGCAAATGGCGGTCTAAATATGTTATGTGTTAACAATTAATTTCCATATACTAATAAAGTATGTTTACTGATAACAACTGTAATGCTGATCTAGGCTGCGTCCCATTACTCTGTCTTACCCCTTGCCCTTCCCCTACCCCTTTATCTACATCTTTGTCTTGCCCCTCGATACCGAGCTGAGAGGGCTTGGGGTACGAAAGTTCCCCTAAAAAATGGGACACCACTCGATTACTGTTTGCATCATTGTCCCTTGCCTCTACCTGGCTGCTACATCTACAGAGGCGACAACAATTGATGAAAACAAACGTAAACAAATGTCAAGGATTATCGGGTACCTCAGCTCGACAAAAAAACTAGCTTGTTTATACCTGAAAGTTCAATGCTAAACAGACATCACTACAATTAAAACCGCAACAACAGTTCACTAAAAGTAACGTAGAACATAAGCATCATAATTGTAAACCATGCTAAACTGTTAATCGATAATCATAACTTCTGAAAATACATTTATGAGACTCCTTGGCTGGTCGATGTGACGCTGCCATCCTGATCCCAAAACCTGCCTGAGCTTGTAGACGTACCCCTTCATTTCAAGTCTGGTCGAGAGCTTACTTTGTTTCAAGGGGTATGTAGCCTTCGGTCATGGCCCTAGACCTTGATGAAAATTAGAATCGGGACACCCCTTGCCCTCACATGAACCAAGAGGTAGGGGTAAGACGAAGGGGTAAGACAGAGAAATGGAACGCAGTCTTAATTACAAAAACACTGGATGTGTCCTTTTTATTTGTTATAATTCTGGGTTCTAAAGAAGATTATCCAACCAAAAACAAGAATGAGCCTCACATGAGTCTTGTGCGAATGTTATTTGATTATTAAACAAATTTTGTACTCTTGCTTTGATATTGATTTGACAGATTACACCATATGATTCCATTATCCATTACCAATGAGTACCAATGTTGTGTGCTCTTGCTATACTCTTGAGGTTATCTACCCCCCCCCCCCCCCCCCCTCCAGCTTCCTCTGTGTAACTCTGTATTTAGCTGATCTGCATGAGAACTGCCTTTAACCTCTGCGTCTCGACTCAACTGTGGATAATTGGTCGGTCAGCTCTTTTGCTAATTAGCGTTGCATTAATGTGCCATGCCCTGGGCCAGCGCAGTGCCACTGTTTTTATGGAGACAGAGAGTGGGGGGTATGAGGGGGCTGGCAGCGCTAACTAGGGCCCATAGGCTGCCTGCTGGGAGGTGAGACCACTGTAGACCCCATCCAAGCCTGAGCTCCAGTGTCCTTGTGGAAGAGGAGATGAGCCAACCAGTAATGTCATGATAGTCTATTATTTTGTTTACCACTATGGAAATGTTATTACTTCACCTGGAATATTGAACAGTATCCTGTTAACCTTATCTCCGTAGAAGCAAGCACCAAGCCAAGTTACCAAGTCAGATCTGTGGAGAGACGAGCCTGCTCAGAGTAATAACACATGTTTTTTTGTGATTTTTAGCAATAAAAACATCCATACTTGAATAAAGGAAGGGCAAGTTTAATGCCATATCCATGATGACAGACGGGCAGGAGTAAAACTGTCCACCAGAAAAATTACATAATCCAACTTTAAAATTAACTTTCTCCTTGCTGAAAATGTGCACTTTTTTGATTACATTTTAATCTGAATTTATGTTGCATTAATTTGCATGTCGTACTTGAAACTGTTTTTGATTTGATATAATCATGTAGCTGATTTAAGAGTGTCAGGCAGCTGTGGGGGCTGGTTGGGTGGGTGAAAGGAAATGTAGGTTGTTTTTAATCACTTTAAAGCACTTTGTGTTACATTTTTGTATGAAAAGTGCTTTATAAATAAAGATTTGATTTGATATCACCTGTCTGAAATTACAGTGGTACCTCACCTTACGAAACTCGTTCCAGAAGTGGTTTCGTAACGTGAATTTTTCGTAAGTTGAGTAGCTATTTCAAAGGAAAAGGCCTGATCCGTTCCAAGGTTTTTTTTTTATAGTGTAACTTTTTTTTATAGTGTAACATTTGTGTTCTGCGTCCTGATTGGAATAAACCAGGTCTAGACCAGAACTAAACCAGGTCTAAACCTGGACTGGACCTGGACTAAACCAGGATTATCCCGGGACATGGCAGTGCCGTTGGAGGAGCGCGGTGCTCCTGTCTCCGCGCTCCTTGCGTGTTCCGCGCTAGAGCTAAGAGGCCGAGAAAGACGCTCTTTCAGCGGGGCTCTTTAAGAGCGGGGCGGGGTCTGGTTCTATGTGACTTCCAGAGCCTGGGGGCTGACACTGAGCTAACAGGCCGAGAAAGGTGCTCTATCGGCGGGCAAGACCGCGGGGTCTCGCTCGGGGCGGGCTCTGGTTCTATGTGACTTCCAGAGATGGGGGGCTGACACTGTGAGCTGTGAGCCGCGCAGGCCCGCGGCCCCGAAGGGGAGGCACGGTCCAGGCGCCGCGGCGCCGTGTCGACGTCGCTTTTTGATCCTTCGATGTCGGCTCTTCCTATCATTGTGAAGCAGAATTCACCAAGCATTGGATTGTTCACTCACTAAGGCAGTGCTTCTCAATTATTTTCTGTGACGCCCCCCCTAGGAAGAAGAAAAAATTTCACGCCCCCCTTTCTGCGCGCGACTATAAATAGTATTATTTGTCTAGAAAATTGTTATTAGAACACCATTGTATCCTTTTATTAACATTATAAACAAAAAAAAGAAAGAAACTTACAACAAAGACTGCACTGAGGACTCAAATATTAATGTGTTTTTAATGCAGCTTTGCGCACATTTGTTTACGTTTTACAGAAATGAAACTTAAAACCACCTCATTTGCAAAAAAAAAACGCTCTCTCCTTGTGCCACTGATGCGTCAGCTTCTGTCGGACTAAAGGACATGACTCAATGGAATATACGTGTTTTTTCTGTGACAGAGGATGTTCTGTTAATGGTGAGACTGTGCGTAAATCGCATGTGAGAACGCCACTGCCAACTACTGTTGTTGATGTGCAATTACACTTAGTTCTAGTACAGTACAGCAAAAAAACATGTTTCCCAGGGTCATACGCGCCCCCCCTGGCATCACGCCACACCCCCCCAGGGGGGCCCGCCCCACTATTTGAGAAGCACTGCACTAAGGGAACGTGAGCTGGGTTTAGACCGTCGTGAGACAGGTGAGTTTTACCCTGCTGATGATGTGTTGTTGCAATAGTAATCCTGTGTCTCTGCTCCCCTCGCACGTTCGGCGCTATATTGAGCCGTGTCCCCCCCACGCTTCACTATCAACACATTCCATTGAAAATCTATGAAAGTTCGAGTGTTCAAACGAGAGAGAAATGCGAGAAAAGCCCAACTCCAGTCTGAGAAAAGCGTAGAATGTGTGTGGTGAGGCATTTACAGCCCTAAAACATGTAGAACAATTGCAAAATACAAAGTTGTCCTACCTCGTAGACCTCTCCCACCGCAGGCCACCTCTGGAACCCTGTGTGTGTTGATAAAGTGTATTTACGTTTCGGGGCGTGCATCTGAATTTTTGAGATTTCACGTTTCGTAACTTGAATTTTCTTTCGTATCTAGAGACCAAAATTTACCGTGAAGGCGTTTCGTAACTTGAAATTTTCGTTTGTTGGGTCATTCGTAAGGTGAGGTACCACTGTATTTAGATTGTAATGAAGGTGTATGGCATTTAAAAACGCTTCCTGTATAATTACACTCAACAAAAATATAAACGCAACACTTTATAAGGCAGTATAAGGTACACCTGTGCACTAATCATGATGTCAGATCAGCATCTTGATGTGGCGCACCTGTGAGGTGGGATGGATTATCTCAGCAAAGCAGAAGTGCTCACTATCACACATTTAGACAGATTTGTGAACAATGTTTGAGAGAAATGGTAATATTGTGTATCTGGAATAAATTTTAGATCTTTAAGTCCCTCTCATGAAAAATGGGAGCAAAAACAAAAGTGTTGCATTTATATTTTTGTTGAGTGTACATGACATCACAAGGTGGAACAGAGTGTTGAGAAAAGAAGCCTAAATATGCAGTTTGTTAAATTGTGAGTGTTTTCATTTCTTATAGAGGAGACAGACATTGCAGGATTTGTGTTATGTTTGGCTGTGTAAACTCGTAACAATGCGAGCTGTGCCACTCCTCAGCAGGCTAACCCCCCTCCCTCTGTCCTGCCCCAGGCCCCACGCACCACTGACTGATGTTGGCATGAGCTGCTGTGCCAAGTGCCGAGCCGGTGTCCAATCACGGATGTTGATTTCAATTAGCTCAATCTTGCGCTCCCATCCTGACCTCTCCTCACAAGCCCTCCGCCGCTGGGGTCAGATAGTTTGTGTAGCTGCTGGTATGCTGGACGAGGGTGGGCCAAGATGTTTTAGCTGTGCTCTGCCAGGCTCTGTTGGTCATCAAAAAGAGGTGGGGTCTAAGGTTTTAAACCTTAACCATCGCAGTTCAGATAACAAGAGTTGACTGCGTACAGGAAAACGTTATATTTACTTAAATACTATCTGAAAATCCTTGGACTGATCCTCAATAAGAATGCATGAACACGATACCGGTATCGGATGCCAGTGCTGATACTGAAAATGTATAAGATAAGATAATGATTCAGTCGATATCCCATTTTGGTATATAAATTGGTGTAATAAAACTAGGGACAGGGGTTGAAAATTAGCACTTGTAGTAGTAGTAGTAATTTATTTCGAGCATATGATACTTGTTGTGCACAGAAAATGTACAGTGTCATACAATTTAAATGAACGGCAAAAAAGAACAGAAAAAAAGAAAGAATATATAGACACTTTTTTTTTTTTTTGCATATATGTACATGCCCGAAAAGGAGTGGGTAGAAGTAAAACGTATTAAATCCCACCCCTTCAACTAAACCCCACTTGCTAAACTCTGTATGCATCACATCAGCTGCAAGCTCTGGTCTGTAACTATGTTTGATTGCATTGTTCTTGTCAAATAAATAAATAAATAAATTAATTAAAAAAATGTGCTTACCAAGAACACCGGCCCAAAACACTGTAATATTGAACTTGTATTTCAAAGTTGTTCTGTAATTACTTTATATGATAAATAAGTTAAAAAAAAAACACATTAGCATAATTATTTCCCATTCCTAATTTGAGTTTATAGGAGACAAATAATATTTTCTGTCTCTTCTTTGTGATCCAATGGATATTGGCAGATGCTTAAAGCCGAAGTATGGATCAGAGCATTCCTAATCCTCAAATGTGCTTCACTATGACCATTGAATAGATTTCTGATATTTAAATTCTTCCAATTATTAACTGGGCTAAATGCTTCATTTACACAGTGGCTGTCGGTATGACTTCCACGTTTCTTACACAAGAAACTTACCAACCTACTCTACTAAGAGATGCACTAATTTAGGGATGGATTTTTTTGAGCTGATACCTGTTGTAAAATAAATGGTAGTGGCCTAAGAGTTGAAGAGGCATGATGCTGGAATTCTAATGCAGGAAAAGTTTATTTACCATCAGCACCTAGACACATGAACTCTCGAGACATTATGATAGTGGTGTACATACATTCCAGTTCAGTCCAGTCTGGCTATGCTTTTTCTGTTCTATTTTTATTGATGTATCTGTGCAGCCTAACTTTCTAATGAAGGGTCTTGAAACATGCATTAAATTTGAATACAATATATGTGAACTATACAGTATTTACAGATTTGGTCATTTAAATGTCATATGTACACTGACATAGACTGAAATAACCCTGCCGGAGATTAAATAGTTTGTGTGGATATGGTAATCTTTGCTTATGTTGGCCACAGTGTTTGATCGGCGTCGTGCCAAGTGTGTGCTCGTCATCAGGGGGAGGGGGTAAAGTTCAGGGGGTGGGGCTAATGATCTAACAGCCATTGGCCTCTTAACCAGTCTGAAAGGGGGGAGGGGGGGTTGTATTGCCATATTGTTCTGGTGATGGATGGACTCTGTGGTGAGGACCCCACTGTGTAAACATGTCACTGAAGGCCGGATCAGAGGAGGCTTTGTGTACCGCTGTGGAGACCAGAAATTACCACACAGAGCATGGACATAGGCTGGAAATGTTCAGGCTTTTTTTTAATACCACTGCAATTGAAAGATAGATTTAGACTTCGATCTGTGAAGGAATTTGATTTAGGAGTATAAGGTTTTATGGGGAACTTAGGGGGGGTTAGCTAATAGAATTCTTCCACAATTATAGAAACCATTGCAATCTAAACACTTGATGTAGTGGTTTTTTGACCTTGTGCTTCCTGTCTTCTAATACCCCCTTGCCCCCCCCAGCATGGCTCTGCACTGCTCATTCTAATGAATGTGCATGTCTGCTTCCAGGTCTCTCCTCACATGTAGTCTTGTTCTGGCCTGTCTCTGTGGTCCCACCTTTTCTCATGCTTCACTCATGAATCCTCTGCTCTGAGGCCTATTGTGCGGGGCCCAGCGGGGGAGGCCATTTCTTTAAATATCTCAATGTCACAGGCGCGGCAGGGTCGACAGGGGCCTGGCGTCCAGAGCCCGTTCGTGCTCCTGATTCATCCCCGCGTAGAGCCGGCCCGAGATAAGTGCTTCTCCAGAGATGGCCCTCGCTCAAATTGCCTGCACATCTGTGTAAGTATGTCCACCATGTACATGTTTAACATGTGACCATTAATCACAGCCAGACAGTCAATTAAAGCCATCAGCGCCACAGGGCCGGGCCAGAGGAGCAGCACACACACCCTCCAACACAGCACAGGGCACTTTTTACTGTACCAATGTGTAATTCATCAGTAATCATCTGATCTGTGAGTGACCACTCTGACCTCCTGCATGGAGCCAGCTAATGCACGCTCACAATTGCTCAGTCATGAGCATTGCCCTACACTAATACCACTAATTCAAATTCAACCAATTATTATGTACTTGGTATTACTCAAAATTAAATTCAAATGATTATTTCTGAGTTCAATTAAAACAAGTTGTTGTAAGAATGGAAAAACGTGTGGCTGCAGCTACTATTTAAAACCATGATAATGAAAACCATCTCACTAAATATTCTCCCATAATAATGTTCTACACAAAAATCCTCATTAAAACAAATTACGACTCATTTTCTAAAATACCTTAATAGCTTAATGTTGCTGTTCTTCTTATTACACATAATCATATTTTAATTTAGTTTAGATTTTTTAAATCTAATATGCAAATCCAAATGAACAGAGCACAATTACTTAATTACATAACACTCATTAGCCCTGGATAATTTTTATTTTATACCAACTTCAACCTGTTTGTAACCATCCACCTCCCACCACATTACCATGTAGCCTGCCCCTTCAGAGACATGTCTGGTCTCTGCTCCCTCACTCGCCTCCTGTCTGTCAGGCGCCCCCTGTCACGGTGCGAGCTATAGATAGAGTTGTCAAGAGTGACCGTGCAGGGTCAGAGGTTGGCCCACCTTTTCACTTGCGTTGACCTGTGGACTCTCAGATTTATCCACTGTCAGCGCACGGCCCTGCCTTCTGTGCTCTGGCCGCACAATGAAGACGTTAGCGCACACGACCCCCGTCACTCCCCATTTCACCGCTAATTGTGATGATTGGCAGCTAACACGTGCTCTTTTAAAACATGAATATTAGACGACTAAGGGGCCACTTTGATGGCTTTGTCCTATATGTGAAGGAAGGCTGGGGAGAGAGAAGGGGTAAAGGCGCTGTCGAAAAATACACTATATTGAATCTTATAATATATTGAAAGTGAAAAAGAGTTGGGGTTTAAACTGATTTTTACTGACTTAAAAATGTAAAAAACATAACTAGTTCATTTTAAACTGTTAATAGTGGTCTCAAAGTTATCGCTCACTTTCCTAGCATCATACTCATTCACAGCATTTCACAACTTTCAGAGACCAGATTGAGTTTTGCCTTAGCAGTAAAGATAACAATAACTAGCATGCTAACATCGCATTTCCTGGTTTGCGATAAAAAGTCTTTATAATTAAATGCAGACAGTACACAGCGGTCTCATTTTGACTGTGAGCTGCTTTTACAATACCTTGTATATATCTGCACTGGGGCAAGAGTCATATTACAGTATACTAGTACGGTAGTTTGCGGACTATTGAGGGCACCTGAATATAAGCCGCATCAACTAAAATTGTATATTTCTACATATATAGGCTGCACCTGTCTATAAGCCGCAGGTGTCCAGGTCTTCAAGACGTTTTCAAGTTCCGAGCATCTGCTTTTATTGCCTCTGAAAGTTTTTGTCGTTTTTTTGCATTGAGTCAGTTTGTCACGCTGCCATCGCCAGCTTCTCACCATCAACTCATCAATGCCAAACTCACGTGCAGCAGCTCGATTTCCTTCTTTGACAGCCAGATCGATTGCCTTTAGCTTAAAAGCTGCATCTGCATTTCTTTGTGTGTTTTCCATGAGGAGGGTGTGTGCATGAAGCGCAAAATAACTGTTCAAAACAAAATCAAACTAGCATCTTTCTTGGCGCATAGTCTCTTCATCTGTCTGTCTCGCTCTTACACACCGTCACTTGGCGCTCTACTGCACATGTCTCCTGCAGAAAGAGCCACTGTGCGTGTCTGGGATCATGTCCGTGTCTGGGATCATGTCCGTGTCTGGGATCATGTCCGTGTCTGGTAGGATTTTAGCAGATTTCAGGCTCTCCCGGTAGTGGGGCTAGTTGTATCGATCAGGTATGAGTGGATGTCTGGCTACTGAAGTGTGAGATGTTTCTTCTCATCATTTACGCACTCACCTGCATTTAACGCATTAAGTAACGATAATTAAGTCGTATCCCACTCACTAATGTTTATTTAGCATCATAACTTATTTTATCACACGGCGATAAACAGTTTTAGTGCGCTGACAACAGCGCAAGTTAGTGTTATAACTTCATGTTAACCACACAGACAGCGCATCCGGTGTTGATAACGAATAATCCGTCCATAAATTAGCATCATTGTATAAGAGAGTCGTATAAGAGAGTTCAAGCAGAGTTCAAAGTGTGAGAAAAAAGTAGTGGCTTATAGTCCAGAAATGACGATATTCATTAAATGCCTTCAGTCATAAGGGTAGACTAATTTCTAGGATTGTTATTAGCTATTTTACGTATATTACGTTTGTTTTAGAGTAGGGCTGAAAATTTTGTGAAATATATTGTGTAATTGCGATTGAAGACTGAAATATGAACTGACAAACTAATACAAGAATCACATTTCACATGTGTGTACGGATGTAAACTTCAGAGTTAGCAGTTTTTATGCAGAATAAGACTGGAGACTGTGATTTGATTGCGATTAATCTTGCTGCTCTTAGAGTCTTGGAGTCCCCAAAATATTCCTCCTATAATATTATATTTAATTTACAATTAACAGGTTAGCACCAATCAGCTTGAACAAATGAACAAAATGAGCTAAGTTTAGCTGGAACAATATTTTTTCATGGTCAGTATTTATCTTGTGTACATTTCATTTGCACTATTGGGACTTTTTTGTTGTTGTGTCAGTGGCATAAATTAGTTTTGGTATTATCGTTTATCATCTATATTTGCTTAAGCAATATCGAACTTCAAAATTTGTTATTGTAACAGTCTTAGCTAAGGTGAAAACTTTAACAGGTTCCCTCTTCTCCTCCATCACAGATGACTCATTTCACAAAAAACAACTGGACACATTTGGCGGTTTTAATGCCACTAAACGCCTTGTAGCTCATTTGCAGATTGTTGCCAGCGAGACGGAGCGCACTTTCCCCATTTGACAGCTTAGTTAGCAGTCCAAGGACTTGTGAAATATCGCACATCTTATTTTTTCTTCAAATCTGAATGGTGCTGTTGTGCTAGTGGGAATGGTGAGAGATTAAGACAACATTCAACACTCCAAAGTCACCCACTGCGTTTCCATCAAGTTTTCGTGTGAATAAAGATGTTCTACTGTCACAATTAATAGTCTGAAAGTAAATTGTAAAACTGCATGTTAGCAGGATTCCTGCTCGCACCCCAAATAGCTACAAATAAATGTTGCATATGTTTGATAGCTAAATGTAATGCTAGCTTGGAAACACAAAATGCTTTTCTTTGGAGCGATTGTCCACCCAGATTTTAGGTTTAGGTTTAGGTTTCATCTGTAGTCCCCTGGCCATGATGTAAAAAGGCAAAGAGCACACAATACATATACAATATAAAACAAAATACATATACAGACACTTACTATACAATTAAGAATGAACACGACACCACAGCATATCACAACATAACATTTGATCATAACATCAAAACATCACAGCAGGCTTATCTTTTGGTGTTGGCAGCTGTAGGTGTTGATAAGCCACACTTTCATTTTTTTTGTGAAGGCCTGGTACGGTGTGAGCAGTTTAACCTCCTCAGGCACTCGCGCTCCTCACTGACCAGGCCGACTTTCTAAAAGTGCTCCTCACTGACCAAGCCGACTTTCTAAAAGTGCTCCTCACTGACCAAGCCGACTTTCTAAAAGTGCTCCTCGCTGACCAAGCCGACTTTCTAAAAGTGCTCCTGTGCAGAGAACAGTCGCCTCTTACAGAACCTTGAGTGACATGTTCCAAAGCTTTTTCTTTGGCTGATGAACGTTACCAGAGGATCTGGAGCCAAATTATGCAGTACTTTATAAATCAATTTTAAGTCTGCAAATGTGTGAAGACTGTCCCAGTTTAAAATGCTGTATTATTTTTTTTTAATTGCGCAGTGATGATGATGCCTAGGTTTATTTGTACAGGACTTCCAGTGTTTTTTTTTGCTGACCAGCCTGGGACCAGCTGGTTAGGCAATAGTTAAAGTGACTGAGAATCTACTACTGAGATTCTGAGATGAGAATTTTCTACTTTCTCTGTATTATGTTTAAAGGGGCACTATGTAGCTTTTATGGAATAAGAGTACACTGCCTTCTTTTCTCCATGGAGATGTTATTGCTCTGCCTAAAATGTTCCACAGTATGACTTCACACTTGAATATCTCCATGGAGATGAGCACATGGTGACACTGAGCCACTAAGATCTTTGGAGAGAGCCTGCTCACAGTAAGAATTAAGGATGCATTGATACCAATACCAGGTACTAGGTATGTATGTTTTTCATGGTATTATGAGCAACAAAAGAACAAACGTAATAAAATAAAATAAAAAGCTAGATAGAACAGTTTAATGCCATTCTGCGGGACATTCCAGACATAGCAATACAATCTCAACGGAGCATCTGAACAAAGGTTTTGATGACACTTTCAGGAATTTAACAAATCCATCCATTTGGTGTATGCTTTAAACTACTTTACCACGACAGTTACTTCTGTACATGTCGAAATAGAACTAACTATAAAATGACAAAAATCATTGTGTACCAAATACCAATACCAAAGAGAAAAAAGATACAGTAAATGATTTAATCTCTAGGACATTCCAGCTGAAATCAAGGTGTGTCGACCAATATTATACAACATTTTGCCATCAGATTGTTATGTTTGCAATATGCTGATGAACATGAACCCAAATATTATTCTTTTTTAAATTTTATTAGTTTCCAGTACTGTTTTTAGGCTGAAAAATCCTCAGTTAATTTTGTAATTTAACATTTGATAGCATGACATTTGTGCTAGCATGACCACAAGGAAATTATGAATTATGAACAGGAAGTGCTCCCTAAAGAGTGAGGTAAACAGAATTCAGACTCCCCCCTTCCTCCATCTCTCTCTGCTCCCTCACCCACCCCCAGCCCACCCCAGCCCCGCCCGGGTGTCCCAGGAGCGGTGTCTGCGGCCAGCCTCCCCTCTCTCTAATGAGCTGTTTGCCCAAGTGGCTACACAGTGACAGTGACCCCCAGTGTGACCCCGATAGTGGAGAGGGAGGGGGTGGGGGCAGGTGAGAGGAGGAGAATCCACCCTATAGCTCTCCTCGCTTCCGGTCAAATGAGTTCCACGACTCTGGCATCCCGACTTCTGGAGTATGAGTAAGCGTGTGTGAGGCACTGGAAAAGTCACAGTACACAGCCACAGTAGTATATAATACAGAAGGGGGTACAGCTGGAACACTGAACGTCACAATTTTCAAGCATTAGTATTCACAGAAATGGTTTAACTGAGGTGTTAAAAGTGAGTGAATATGGCATAGTCAGTAATTAACGGAGATGTCTGTTTTTCAAGTATTGCTAGTTGCATTTTGAGTGTTGATTACTGCTTAGTGCATATTGCATATTGCATAGTTAAGAGAGTTTATAGTATTTACATTTATTTTTATTTATAATAAAAATTAATTAATGTATTAATGTATTAATGTATTTTTTTCTATTTTCTTTTTTCTTTTTCTTTTTTCTTACATTTTAGCATGTTTGGCCAGTGGGTGGGAAAGGGATGGGGTGGATGACATTCAGATGTGTCCTGTATTACCGTCACAGCTGTAATAGCACTATTCAATACTAGGGATGTCAACAATTAATCGATTAACGATTAATTGTCGATTAAGACGTTTGTCGAACAAAATGCATTAATTGTAATTAATCGCTAATCGCGGACACGCGCACACACGTGGTCACGAAACAAGGCAACCGCGCACCGCGCTGCGCTCGACTCACAGCCGGCCGCAGGCACCAACGGCACTGCTCAGCAACCCCGGGTGTACGCGCGAGGGGAGATCGAACCGCGGCGCCCAGGAATGCGCCGCAACGTTCCGCTGCTAGTCCCGCGCGGCTGGCCCGCGGCTCGGACCCTGAGTCCCGCGTGGCTGGCCTGCGGCCCGGGCCCCGAGCCACAAACCAGCCGCACGAAACCAGTAGCGGCACGCAGCGGCCCAATCCTGGTTCAGTCCAGGTCCAGACCCGGTCGAGTCCAGGTCCAGACCTGGTTTAGTTCTGGTCTAGACCTGGTCCAGTCCACGTTTAGTCCTGGTCTAGACTCTTAGCCAATCAGGACAGAACACAATGTTACACTATAAAATAATGTTACACTATAAAAAAAATAAATAAAAAAAATCTGCAAACCGCGATAGAGCGAGGGATTACTGTATTTTGTTATTCAGCATCAATACATTTGTCTGCTTTTTACTAAGGAATAATTAATTGAGGAATATACAATATAATAATACTATGATATATTTTTGACTCAGTGTTATGTATACTATAGCTTATATTCTTAAAGACCCTATTGAAACACTAAAATTCAGGTGAAAAACGCTGCTTATCAGTTAATCGTTAATCGATCGATAAGGTCAATCAACTATTAATTAATCGATAATTTGCATCCCTATTCAATACAATGCACTGTTTGTCTGTTAATGTTGAAAATGTTCAGTAAATGAGAAATAAGATAAGATAAGACTTTATTAATCTCACACAGGAGAAATTCACTTGTCACATTAGCTCCAGGCAGTTTGGAAAGAAAGTTAGAACAAAAAGTGCATGCAGACAAATGGTAAAAATGGTAAATGGTCACATCTTTATTTAGCGCTTTTCCACCTTCAAGGCACCCAAAGTGCTTTACAACAAGGAACCACTCACCCATTCACACACACATTCACACACCAGTGTACGCAGACACTGGGGGCGAGGTGGGTTAAGTGTCTTGCCCAAGGACACAATGGCAGCATTCATCTGTGGGAGCTGGAATCATACTTGCCAACCTGTGGGTCAGTGGATCTGACCGCTCAAGCACTGAGGTTTCTTATGCCAAGAGCGGGATTTGAACCACCAACCTTTGGATCGGTGGACAAACGCTCTACCAACTGAACTACTGCTGTAGTAATACAGTAATAATAAAAATAAGTAAATAAGAGAGTATAGAAAATATTGCACGTCTGGACTATAAGGTGGAGTTGTACAGTCTGATGGCGGTGGGGATGAAGGATCTGCGGTAGCGCTCCTTCTTGCACTGGGGGTGCCTCAGTCGGCTGCTGAAGGAGCTGCTCAGCTCCTCTACAGTCCGGTGCAGAGGGTGAGAGGTGTCGTCCATGATGGACGTGAATTTGACCAGCACCCTCCACTCAGCCACCTCCTCTACAGAGTCCAGAGGACAGCCCAGGACAGAGCTGGCCTCTGACCAGCTTATTAAGTCTTTTTCTGTGCTGCTTGGGACCCAGCAGATGACAGCGTAGAGCAGAGGCCACCACTGAGTCATAAAAAGTCTTGAGCAAATAAAGTTTGCTCAAGAATAAAGTTGGGGAAAAAAAGAGTTTATAGCGTTAAATGGAACATAGTTATGTTTAATTCATTTGAATATCAAACATGTTTATTTCTAAGAATATCTCTCCACAGATCTGACCTCTGACTTGGCCTGGTTGCATCACAAGCTAGTCTCCATAGAGATTAAGTTTAAGCAACAGCGTCTCTTCGGAGACAATGAAGTAACAAAATTTATGAACAACTAGCTATAGAGCACCTTTAAAGGTCCTACATGGGCGGCAGTAGCTCAGTTGGTAGAGTGTTTGTCCACTGATCCAAAGGTTGGCGGTTCAAATCCCCAGAAACATCAGTGGTTGAGCGGTCAGATCCACTGACCCACAGGTTGGTTGGTACGATTCCAGCTCCCACAGATGAATGCTGCTGTTGTGTCCTTGGGCAAGACACTTAACCCTCCTCGCCCCCAGTGTCTGCGTACACTGGTGTGTGAATGCGTGTGTGAATAGGTGACTGGTTCCTTGTTGTAAAGCGCTTTGGGTGCCTTGAAGGTGGAAAAGCGCTATATAAAGATGTGACCATTTTACATAACAGAATTGACTCTTGTAAGCTTGAGGCCATGTCAGAATGTTGTTACCTCATCAAAAACATACCTGGAGTTGTGTTTTGTTTCATTCACACATGTATGAGTAATCCTTTATTAATCTGTCTACATCGCCAAAGCTCAAAATGCTGTTTCACCTTGTGATGTCATGTAGTGGTAGTTTTCAAGTTAACAGTTCCTTTTACCTTTTGTTTAATTGAGATGGACTGAAATTATCCAAATGATTTTAGTGGTGTAAGGAGTTTAAAAACACAGTGGCATACTTCTTTAATCACATGACATCACAAGGTGGAACAGAGTGTTATGTGTTTAGATAACACCTAACTATCAGCCTGAATATGCAGACTTTGCGTGTTAAGCATGTATGAATGAAAGAAAACACAACTCGTTATGTTTTTGAAAAACATTATAACATTGATCAGAAAATAGTGTAATATGGCCCCTTTAAAGGGGCAGTGTGTAAGATTTTTACCCGTTAAT
Source organism: Paratrypauchen microcephalus (assembly GCA_036785185.1). NCBI lineage: Eukaryota > Metazoa > Chordata > Actinopteri > Gobiiformes > Gobiidae > Paratrypauchen > Paratrypauchen microcephalus. Next base: position 4,966,317 of record JAVJIX010000064.1, on the reverse strand, counting down.
TACTGAAATTGAAGATACCCATTCAAAAATACATTGTTTTCCAAGCCTTTTCACTTCCATCATGAAATCAAAGTATTCTTTTGGACTTAGATATAGTCACATAAAAGGGGGACCTTCCCCATGCAGAGGCAGCCATTTTGAATACGAGAGCCGCAGAAGGACATTTGGGCTCCGCCTTCGGCAAGGCTCGTGGTTTTGGGTAAACAACACAAGCATGGTGCCGGATTAGACGTCGTAATGGATCTAACACGTGTTTTGGACTAAATTGTTTTACTGGATTTTATTCGCTGGATCCTTACGGACAAATTGAGAGTAAGTTTATGGTGAAATACAGAGTTTGACCTGTGCAAAGCATGCTAAGGTAAGCTAACCTCGTTTTGTGCTTTTCCGTATAAAAGCCCCATGTGCTCGGGGAGTGATTGTTTTGCAGGGAAATGAATTGCATAGTCAAAAAGAGGAGACTGTAAGGTTTCATTTGATGTGTAGAGTGTCATGGTACATGATCGGGAATGTGTGTTTTCATGAGAAAAGAAAAGAAAAAAAAAAACGGGACCGCGCCCGGGTGACACTCGAGGTCTTCCGTAGCTAAAACAGAAAGTGCAATAGCACCATCCACCTATGCGCCACGAATCCTACACACTGGGGCTTTAAGTCAATTTGCATCACTCGTATGTATTTATTATTTTTTTCTATTCAGTATTGGTAACCTTTAAGTACTTTGACACTACTTTTCACTTTCAGCGCTACCATGTTTACATCCTCTCAGATCCATCCAAACATGTCGGCCGTAACTTACTGAACAACAGCAAGTCTTATTTAAGTCTCATTATTTTCCTTGGGAGTGCCATTTGTTGCCTTTAGTGTTTAGACTTCACACTGTTGATTTTTCTGAGCAGGTAGACGATTACTCCTTCTAATGACTCCCTCGCCATGCTCTCCCGGCGCCAAAGTGACCCGTAGCGCTCGCCTCTAATGTCGCCGCTAGCAACCGGATCGCCGAACAATCACTTACATAATTAGTATTGTAAAAAGACCATAATGAGCCTATCCAAACACATGACCTTCTCCAACCGTCTTTTTAATTACCTTGATTATGCCCTGTACCCCCACTCCTCCTCTTTTCCTCCTCTCTCTCTCTCTCTCTCTCTCTCTCGTACTAATGATCGCCCTGGCAGCTTGAGCGGGTAAGTCCGCTGTGCCAGACTTGTCGTCCGGAGAAGTGCCCGTGTAAAAACGACAGTAAAAACCAATGTAATTAACCCTCTTGCTATGACATTGCTCGATTAAATGAAGCCTGCGTCAAGTCCCTGCGGTTTTGCCTTTCTCTGACTGTCTCTTTTCTTTTGCTCTTTCTCTCCCTCCAGCTCTTTCTCTCTACCTTTCTTTATGTCACTCTTTCTCCATCTAAGTTCCTTTCTCTCTTTCACACTCTCACTCATACTCACCCTCTCTCTTATCCTTTTTTCTCTCCCTCTTTTCTTTTGCTCTTTCTCTCACTCGATCTTTCTCTCTCCCTTTCTGTATTTCACTCTCTCCACTCCATCTAAGTTGCTCTCATACTCACTCTCTCTGTCTCTCTTATCCTTTTTTCTCTCTCCCTCTTTTCTTTTGCGTTTTCTCTCACTCGATCTTTCTCTCTCCCTTTCTGTATTTTCACTCTCCATTTAAGTTCCTTTCTCTTTCACACTTTCACTCATACTCTCTCTGTCTCTCTCTCTTGTCTGTTTTTCTCTCTCTCCCTCTTTTCTTTTGCGCTTTCTCTCAATGCATCTTTCTCTCTTCCTTTCTGTATTTTCTCTCTCTCCATCTAAGTTCCTTTCTCTTTCACACTCTTACTCATACCTCACCCTTTTTCTCTGTCTCTCCTTCTTATCCTTTTTTCTCTCTCCCTCTTTTCTTTTGCTCTTTCTCTCCCTCCATTTCTTTCTCTCTACCTTTCTGTATTTCACTCTCCATCTAAGTTCCTTTTTCTTTCTCACTCTCACTCATACTCACCCTCTTTCTCTGTCTCTCTCTTTTATCCTTTATTCTCTCTCCCTCTTTTTTTGCTCTTTCCCTCCATCTCTTCACGCTCCATCGCTCTCCCGTTCCGTATATCACTCTCTCTTCATCTAGGTTCCTTTCTCTCTGACACGCTTTCTCTCATACTCACTCTCTCACTTGTCTCTCACTTTTTTCTCTCTCCCTCTTTTCTGTTGGCTCTTTCTCTCTCCATCTCCTTCTCTCTCCCTCTCTCTGTATTTCACTCTCTCCATCTCCACCCTCTCTCTGTCTCTCTCTCTCACTCGTCACTTTTCTCTCTCTCCCTCTTTTTCTTGGGCTCTTTCTCTCCATCTATTTCTCTCTCCCTCTCTCTGTATTTCACTCTCCATCTCCACCATCTACGTTCCTTTATTTCGCTCTCTCTCTCTCTCTTTCTCTGTCACTCACTCTCACCCTCTTTCCCTCATTCCCATTTCCTTCTCTCTTTATTTCCCTTTCTTTCTCTCTCCCTCTCTTGGTATTTCACTCTCTCCATCTCCCTCATCTAAGTTCCTTTCTCTCTTTCACTCACACTCTGTCTCTCTCATTCTCTCCAACCGTCTTTCCTTCTCTCTCCTTTCCTACTCTCTTTATTCCCCCCATCTAAGTTCCTTTCTTTTTTTCCTCACACACACACACTCACTCACTCACTCACTATCTCTTTCCATTACTTTAATTCGATCCTTCTCTCATCCCTCGCTTTCTCCCTTGCTCTCGCTCTCGGATTCACTCTAATTTTCACCAAAAAAAAAAAAAAAAAAAGAGGTTTGGAAAAGATGAAAAGATAATTACCAGCGCTTCATCTCGGGTGGGTTTGGTCCCGTCCTGCATTCATTAATAACGGTAAGAGGTTGTAGGTTAAAAACTCATTTAATTGCCTTTATATTAATGACATTATGAATAGCGGGGGCTGTGGAGAGTCTAATTCTGTCCATAGTTAGTCTCCACGCCAAGCCCCAGGAGGCCTGCTCATTTTGCAGGAGATGTGCAGCGGCGAAGCTTGAATTAATGTGGGCGAGCTTTAACCGCCGTGACAAACTCGCTCTCCAGCCACCAGCCGGCGTGAGAAATGGCTCCTGCTCTCTCTCTTCCTCCCTCTCGCTCTTTCTCTTTCTCTTTGTTAACTTCTCTCTCTCTTTCTGCGCTCTGTCTCTGTAACCTGTCTCACTTTCTTCCTTTCCTTCTCTCTCTGTATTTCACTGTAGCTCCCTTGCTTTCTACTTCTGCCTCTCTCTCTCTCTCTTCCTCTCTTCATTTCCCTTTCTCTCTCTTTTTCTTTTGCTATTTCTTTCATTCTCTTGTTTCTCTTTTAGTTATTTCTCTATAGGTTCCATCATTTCAATAATTCTCTCCCTCTCACCCCTCTTTCCTTCTTGCCCTTACTCGCTCATTCACACTTTCTTTCTCACTCTCTTACTCCTTCTTTCATTTGCTTTCTCTCCCTAACCCTCTCTCTTTCTCTTTCGCTTTTCTCTCTCCCCCATCTTTCACTCTGTCCATCCCCCTCTCTAATTTCCTTTCTCTTCCACTCTCTCTCTTTCCCCATCTCTCCCTCTATGTATCTCTTTCTCTCTCTCTCTCTATTTCTCACTATGTATGCCTCTTATCCCTCTCCCCATCTCTTTCTCTCCTCTCTCCATCTCTTTCTCTTTCTTTCCCCATCTCCCCCTTCTCTCTCCCTCTATTTCTCACTATGTATGTCTCTCCCCATCTCCCTCTCCCCATCTCTCTCTCCATCTCTTTTTCTTGCTCCCTTTCTCTTTCTCTCTCTTCCTGTCTTTCACTCTCTCCATCTCCTCTAATTTTCTTTCTCTCTCTCTCTTTCCCCATCTCTCCCTCTATGTACCTCTTTCTCTCTCATTATTTCTCACTATGTATGTCTCTATCCCTCTCCCCATCTCTTTCTCTCTCTCTCTCCATCTCTTTCTTTCTTTCCCCATCTCCCCACCCCCTCCCTCTATTTCTCACTATGTATGTCTTTCCCCATCTCCCTCTCCCCATCTCTCTCTCTCTCTCTCTCTTTTTTTTTCTTGCTCCCTTTCTTTCTCTCTCTTCCTCTGTCTTTCACTCTCTCCATCTCCCCCTCTAATTTTCTTTCTCTCTCTCTTTCTTTCCCTATCTTCCCCTTTATCTATCTCTTTCTCTCTCTTTGTTTCTCACTATGTATGTCTCTATCCCTCTCCCCATCTCTTTTTCTCTCTCTTTTTCTTGCTCCCTTTCTCTTTTCTCTATCTCTCTCTCCACCCCCCTCCACCACTCCACACACTCTTAACCACCTCCTGAAATTGCATCACAAATCCCCCCATTTTCGTAAACAGCGCTCAGTCCGAACGCTCAGAACTCATTTTCAGCACTGCGCCTCCTTCCGGTCCTTGCCACTAATTAGACCGTCTTTAGCCCCGTGTCTTGGAGAGGTGAACATTTTGCCACCTCTCCAAAAAGAAGAAAAAAACTAGCTTCGTGCGCCGCTGACGACTAAATCGCGCTCTACTTAGAAATAATGATAATGAAAATGCCTCTCAGCCTACCCGCTCCAGCCATGAATATTGCAAAGAGGTAATTTCAGTGAAACGTTGGCATTTTAACTAATTTAAATTCCTGTTCTCTGGCCACTTTTTGGCCCGTTTTATGGCTGCTGGAACAGATTTAGTTGTGTATGCATTCTGGTCACAAGAGCCCGCGCGGACATACATCTGAATGCTAATTAAACATTTGAATAATCAGCTGAAATCGCAGCTCAGCACAGCGGAAGAAAACAGACACAGTGAGGAAAAACATGAGGCCGGAGACTGCTACAAACCCCCATACAGCTACATTAAGCATTGTTAAGCAAACATTTAAATCTATGTAATTTGACTTAATGTAATAAAAAGCCATGTTATTGACGTTGGCTCAAACATATGTAGTTATTCCATTTACAAAGAATTGTTTTAAATGTTAAATGTGTGTCTACATGTGGTGTAAAACTCTGGAACAGTCTGGATACACATCTCAAGCGATGCCAAAATATCCATAAATTCAAGTTATTATATAAACATATGGTCTGGTCACAGTTTATAGAGAGTGGGTCTGAATATTAGAACAAACTGTCTTCTTTTGTGCTGGTTTATGCTTGTCTGTCCATTACATTACTTGTATCTGCGTCTGTTTCCATTGTTGGTATCCTTTGGTAAATAGTTCAAGCTCATTATGCTAAATTAGAAGAGGGGGTGGGATTAAATACGTTTTTTCTTCTTCCCACTCCTTTTTGGGCAAATGTTTTGTTTTGTTTTTGCTTGTAAATGTAAATCGCTTATAGCCCAAAATAAATAAAATGTCAGTGTTATGCTTGCCATTTTAAGTCACTGTGTTAATGTGTAAACTTGTGCTAATACATAATACATAATAATACATACACCTGGATTACACTTTGGAATTGAATAGAGATTTTTGCACATTTTTCCGTGTTTTTTTTAACTACAAATGGCAAATAAACTAACCTAACCTAACCTAGAAGTACACAGTAATTTTTAACACAAAATAACATAGCTTTGTTGATATTACTCTGTTGACTTGTGTATTTTTTTGTTTATATCGACCGCATAAAACTTCAATTTTAGTTCAGTTCTTTCCTATTTATGTATTTCACAAACACAATTAGAAAGACCCATATTTTGAATGTTGATATTATTGTTCAGTTCACATTATTATAGATTTTTTATTTAACAAAACAACAAATTTTCACTAATAATATAAAACCATGAGCACAACTTATAAACTGGTGAACTTTAATCTTTTTTCATACTAGTGCAGCTTTGAATAGAATTCTTATCATAAAATACATTAGTTTTAGTATTTAGTATTCCATTATAATCACATATCTGCAATTAATCAATATCAAACTTGATTTATTTTGTCAAATGTGGTTGTTTTATTACATTATTTTGTGTTACTCTTTGCATATTTGTAACTATAACCTTCACTCTTCTTCTCTTGTCATTCTTTGCATTATGAGGTGAGCGCATCAGCCTATTTTCTTGCTTTACATTTGCGTCAGCTTTTACTTCACAAAAAAAATTTCAAATTTTCCCGTTACCCATAATGCAACAGTCCTCCACAATCTTAGCCTTGTATTTATTCTCATATTAGAAATTCCAGGTGCGTAAACAGTTTTTGTTTTGCTGTTTATTTTTATTACAACTTTATTCTCGTCTGGCCCGAACCCGTCGCCATTGTGCAGCCCAACCGGCGACGCATGAATAAAATCGAAGTTAGAGCATTTGTAGCATAATGATCCCAACTAAATAGCACAAGGAACTTATTAGTTTACAAGTATCGCCAGGCAGAAATGAGGCCAAGAGGGGATGATGAATGTCTAGATTTCCCCAAGCAAAAGGCTGACCTGGATACTGCTTCCCTAGTGCCAAGTGGGCCACCATTTTTCACCCGCCTCACACTTAGCTGCTGCGGACAAGCTTATGGTAACACGAGTCCCAAACCAGTAGCCTCGGTAATGGGGCTCCTACGGTATATTTCACATGTATCATTATCACAACAACACAACTAAACGCGTTGCGCTAATTTTTTACCGCACTTTCAGTTGTTAAAGAGCCGGTTTGTTGTTTTGATTGGGGACAGTTTTATAGTAATAGAACAATACAATTATTCTAAGTTATTGAACACTTAATTGGGAGCTTTATGGTGCAGTAACGGCAGCTGTTGTTTCCGGTTGCGTAATGATAAATGTAATGTATCGTATTATGGGGAACCACTTCATACTTACACCTTAAAGGGCCAGTATTGCACTATTTTCTAATCTACTGTATGTTATAATTTTGTTTCCTCATCAAAAACATACCCGGAGTTTTGTTTTGTTTGATTCACACATGTTTAACACACAAATCTTGCATATTTAGGATGAGTTTGTCTCTCAACGAAAAACACCCCCATGTCATGTTGTAATACTGTGTTTATAAACTCCATACATCTTCACTAGAATCATTTGGATCATTTCAGCCCTGGAATTTTGAGTCTCTACTGAACTAAAGGTAAAAACTAGCTATTAACGTGAAAACTACCACTTCATGACATCACAAGGCGGAACAAAGCGTGTGAGTTTTGGAGATGTAGACCAATTAATAAGGCAGGATTAGTCAAAAATGTGAATGAAGCAAAGCACAACTCCAGGTCTGTTTTTGAGGAGGTAACAACATTGTAACATGGCTTAAAACTCATCAGAATCCATTTTGTGTAATATAGAACCTGTAAACTTAAGCATTAAGAAAGAATGAACAAAAAGTTTATTAAAAATAATCTTAATTATTGGCTTAGTGTTAGGACTAGGGAGATAGAACTGGATATAAATTAAACAATTAGGCTACTTAGGCTCGGTTTTTTACTTGTAGATTACACTGAAATATCAAAAGTACTTTGTTTTTTACTTACTCAAAATGTAAACTTCACAAAAAATCCTTTCACACGTTATTTGCCACAAGAAAGATTTACAAATTTCCAGTTACAGTGCTCAAATTTACAATAAAATACACCTACTAGCAAACAATACTTATAGTAATTTTATTTTCACAATCTAAAATAAACATCGTCAGTAGTGGGTTTCTTCATGGCTGATGCTGGTATCGATTGTTTAGAATCCAGAGCAACCATATTTCTATTTTACATTTTTATTTTTACCATAAACTTGTAATAGAGTTGTGTAGTTATGCAGTTGTTTGTGTTAATATAAAGCTGTATGTATATTTTTTAGACAGCAGATAGACCGAAACAAAATATTAGCCTATGCTATAAGCTAAAAAGTCAAAATATTGCCCCCGATATACTGATATGTTGGTCGGTTGATATATATCGTTTGGTTGTCAGTAATTTTTGATCAAACCTATGTTGTCACTAATATCATCATAATATTTACATGACCTTTTACTTTACTCTTTCTTACCAATCTGCTTTACTCTAACCAACCCCCCCTTCCCCCCAAAAAATCTGTAATCCTTCTTTGGTAATTTGATCAAATCGCATGCACCTTCCCCGGCACTTACTGGCCAATTAAGTCAAGTTCTCACGCAGGGGGTCCAGCTGGCCGCGTGTTATCAGGGGATGAATTGATTGAAGCCTCCACACGTCTATGGAGCGTACTTTAATGATGTAGGTGATAATACTTGTAATTCTTCTCAGTCAGGGGACTCACGGGCGCAGATGTTGCTCCAGTAATCCCTCCCCATGTCCTGGTACACTCAGCCATGGTATTAATCGCTCTCCCAGATTCTCCACCTTCACCAGCGCCTTTTTACACGCCTAATACAGCATCTGTGACAGCAAAGAGATAAGGTATGGTATTGTCAGGGATTTCATGGTAATTAGTCAGTCGCAAAAGGCTCTTCACTTTCTTTATCTCAATTATCAGTTCGATTGGGGACAGGAGTTTTGTGTGAATTTAGGCTTTTCATCATTTCAAGTATATTAGGGTTGGGCGATATGGACAAAAAATAGTATCTTGGCATTTTTTGTAGCAATCAGTGATCAGGAAAAGGTTATAGGATTGTCAAAAGTATCGTAAATCAGATACTAAAACTAATCTCGAAATTGGATACTATATGAGCAAGTACTGATACAGCAAAAAATCACTTAAAAGGACAAAATTTGAACAGTTTTAATATAATTTTAGCCTTATTAGAACTAGCATAAAGTACAAAGAAAGTACTATTTATTTGTACATGATTTGTTTATAAGAATTACAATTAAAAAGGAGCATGTTTTATCTTCATTGTGGTATCGTAATCGAGAATTAAGTCAAAGTATTGAAATCGAGTGTGAAATGTTTAGTATAAAAGGTGGACCTTCATGATGAATATTTGAATCTAAATGGTCGAAGTGTCACAACAGTGGAATAAGTTGTTTTTTCATTTTTAATCATCTATTTCTATACAAACTATATACTAGGATATTTTCAAAACATCATCCACAATTACTGTTTACATTATTTTCACTATTCATATACTCCTATGTCTTCTTTATTCTATACTAGGCACAGCTGCCCTGGGACAGACTGATGGAGACATGGCTGGCATTCTGCAGCAACTGCTCTTCTGATCATTACCCTCTTTATTATACAGCTCTGGAAAAAATAAGTGACCACTGCAAAATTAGCAGTTTTTCTGGTTTTACTACTTATACGTATGTGTTTGGGCAAAAGGAACATTTTTGTTTGAGTCTATAAACTACTGACAACATTTCCCCCAAATCCAAATAAAATATTATCGTTTAAAGCATTTATTTGCAGAAAATGACAAATGGTCAAAATAACAAAAAAGATACATGTTTTCAGAGCGCAAACAATGCAAAGAAACAAGATCAAATTCATTTTAAAACAACATAATACTAATGTTTACACTTAAGAAGAGTTATTTATTGTTTTTAATCACAGCTTTCATGTGTCTTGGCATGCTCTCCACAAGTCTTTCACATTGTTCTTGGGTGACTTTATTCCACTCCTGGTGCAAGAACTGAAGTAGCTCATCTTTGTGTTTGTGTTGGAATTCAACAGATGCTGGAATGGAATGGCTGTAATACATGTAGAGATGCTGATTTCAGAAAAAAAATGCAGTGGTCTCTTTTTTTTTTTTTTTTTTTGCATTAAAGCACCACAGTATTTAATCTGAATAGTGTTGTATTGTAAAAGTTGCCCTTATTTGTATAGATAATATTATTTATAGTATTAGTAATATTGGTATGTGCTGATTGTGATTGTGATCTTTTGTATGTTTTGTTTAGTGTAGATTGGCATTTCCAGGCCTGAAATCATCGGTCATCAAATGAATCTAACGAAGGTGTATGGAATTTAAAAACAAGGCGGAGGTTGTCCTGTATTATCACATGACATCTCAAGTTTTCTGTTTGAGAGACAAACTCAGCCTAAATCTGCAGGACTTGTGTGTTAAACATGTGTGAATGAAACAAAACACAACTCCAGGTTTTTGATGAGGAAGCATTATAACGTAGATTAGAAAATAGTGTAGTAGCGTAAAACGGCAGGGTTTCTAGCCTCCCCTCAGTACTACAACACATATTGTTCAGAGGAAGGAACACTATGATAATTCAAGCAGTAGTAGTAGTATAAGTTTTCGCAGTATTTTCAAGTTCGCTCAATTAACCATATTGCCTTTTTGTACTCATCCTGTGTGAAAGCGGTGACATTGAAGAGAGGGGGAGAGCCCTACCGGAGCATTGTCAGGGATTGAATGATTTAATTATTCACTCCCTCTCTTCAGACCCTGACCACTTTGTTAAAAAAAGACACTTCCCCCTCCTCCTCCTCCTCCCCCCTCCGCCTAAACCATGACAAGTTAAGAAGGATAGATTTAGAAGGGAAAAATCAATAAATACATGCATTACTTTCAAAGGCGGACATTAAGATTCAAAAACAGACTCCTCTTTATAATCCTGCCTCTAGCCATCCTCACCCAAATATCAAATTATCATAATGAGGTCTAACTGCATATAAATGCTAAGAATTAAAATCAGAGGAGGTTAGTTAGCACCCCTTTATCACAAATTGGCCTGTTGTCTATGCGGTTTACATACATTAATTCTGCCCTTAGTTAATATTGTAACGCTCATTTCATTTAAAAGCGCGGCGCTGCACAATAGGAATACGTGATTATAACTTCTTAACATTGCGTCCCTTTGTTTTGCATATCTCTTCATAAAGGTGGAATGGGCTGTCAAAAGTCGAGATTAAAAATACAAGACTTGAGCTGATTTTGAGGCGTTTTATGCACAAACGAGCGGTGCTTAAGACTGCGGATGGGCTCTTTTAACTCCAGATCAGACGCAGAGGAGTGCATAGGAATTAGACTGAAAAGTGTGGCTGGTGTTCCATAAGTTCCTCACTTATGGAGCAGAGAGGAGCAGGTCTGGAGAGGGCTCGCACCGGGCTTTAATGATGCCACAGAAATACCAGGGCTGCAGGTTATAGACACGTTCAGTTCGTTAAGTGCAGTGGTGACATTTCTACACATATGGAGGAATATGTCAGGGCGCTGGGACTGAGAGGGTGTGTGTGTACTGAGCTGTGTCACTTTCAAAGATAAAACTATCATTACTTTTCAATAACAAAGTTACACAACACCACAGACATTTTTAGACTCTGGGTTGGTGGAAAAGTGCTCTAACCACAAAGGTTAGACCAAGTTCTGTCATTGTGTCCTTAGGCAAAACACCTTTGCATAGTAATGTGATGTGTGTGACTGGTGGTCAGTGTGGTTAGAATATACCTTACACGCCTGAGTGTGGAGTAAATGAATAATGAGTGTAGTGCTTTAGGAGGCTTCCACAAGCTTGTCAAGCACATCATGTGTGTAAGGTATATATCATATTCATATTGTATTAAAAATTTAGATATTAGGTGAAAGCAGGGGCCTTGTGTCAACATTAGCGTGTGTGTATGTGTGTGTACAGGACTAAACAGGGACTAAACTGGGACTAAAACAGGACTAAAACAGGACTAAAACAGGATTAAACAGGACTAAAACAGGACTAAAACAGGGCTAAAACAGGACTAAAACAGGACTATACCAGGACTAAAACAGGACTTAACCAGGACTAAACCAGGAGAGAGAGTGTGTGTGTGTGTGTCCTATACGATTTTGTATTATATAAAATTGACAATACAGATGATTTTTAACATATTATCCTGTGTATTATTGAATTATTGAATGATTATATGGACTTTTTGTTATAAAAGCATTTCCATTTTAACAAAGTACCTTCTAATTCTGGCCTGCCCTGAAACACCACACCACAGTGATGTCAGTGATGGGGGAGGGCTTAGCTTAATGTCATGCAAATGAGTTGTAATGGCCTCGACTAGAGAATCTTTAATCTTTAGCTTTTCTCAGCTCGTTGTTTTCAGATGTGCTGCTTTCAAATGGCCACAAATTCTTCAAATGTTCTCAGATTTCCATGTGTAAGGCATCGTTTGGAAATCTTAGAATCTACACTTTCAGAATCTGTGAATAACTCAAAATGCTTCCGGGACGACTTGTGCCTGTTTTTGCCACGGCTGGTCACATATGTCTATAAACATTTTACATCTTTCAAGTTGCAGCCAAACAAACATTAACGATCACAGAAAACCCAAGATTTGACTGACCACAAGCCCTTAAAATTATATTTGACAATCTGCCAATTTTTATTTTATTATCAAAAATCATAATGATAGATGAATTACAAATGATAATACTTCACAAATGTGCATTTTCTAGTCTAATGGAGTTATACCAAAACTGTTATCGTCAGTTGAACAATGCCAATTACCATTTTCCACTGATGCGGTAAAAATGCTACAGCCCTGGCCCTAAACAGAACAGTTATCCTTGTGCCGCTGGGACCGGCCTGGCTGCTCCGCCTCACCAAAAGCTTTTCCGTTTTTCCACCTCTGCACAGGCGCACACACACACACACACACACACACACACACACACACACACACACACACACACACACACACACACACACACACACACACACACACACATACACTACACAAACACAGCAGCAGCTAATGACACGACCCGGGTGCATGGGGTCAGCTTTAGGGTCCTCCGGGGCCTGTGCAGATCTGCTGGGGTCAAGGGTCACCAAAGTCCAGGTGGAGTCTGGGACAAATTTATCAAGGGAACAAGATCATGTAGGCGACGATTTAAAGTACCGTCAACAAGGGCAAACACATTCACACCAGATGGGGCTCGCGGACATCACGCACCTGCCAATAAACAAGAGGCTGTGCGACCTGTCAGGGACACCATACTGTCCAATTAAGTCGTCATGTGTCACAGGTTTGTGGCCTCTTCAAATCTTACATTCACAAGTGCCTGGATACTTTTAACACTTCAGTACTTTTTCTTAATACATAAATGTACTTTTTCCTCTATAGTCCAAATGAGCAGACAATAGAAGAAGTGTGTAGCTGAAAGAAGTAGTAGCAGGTAGTGAGTAGAAGATGGTATTGTTAGCAGTTTTATTTGGTTGTAGTTAGTCGCAGTTAGTAATAATATTTGTAGTTCCCGGTCTAGTCTTAGCAGTGCTGGTCGTAGAGCAGTACAACTAATAAGCAAGAGGCTGTCCGACCTGTCAGTGAGACAATACCGTCCAATTATGTCGTCATCTGTCACCAGTTTGTTGCCTCTTCAGATCTTATACAGTGAACCCTCGTTTATCGCGGGGGTTAGGTTCCAGAAATAGCCCGCAATCAGTGAAATCCGCGAAGTAGGACAATTTTATATTTTACAATTATTCTAAGGCTGAAAACGCTTCACCAGACACATTATACACCTTTCTGAGACTGGTATTAACATTTTCTCACATTTTTCTCTTGTTTAAACACTCAAACTTTTGTAGATCTTCATTAAAATATATTAATAGTGGGGGGGGGGGGGGGGGGGGGGGACGTGACACGCGGACACGTGCGCGCGGACACGTGTGCGCGGACACGTGTGTTTGTTTTGGTACCACATATCCATGCCATGTGCGAAAGTCGAGTGGAAAGCGACCTGGATATCATTTTGGGCAAGACTCAAGCCACTGCTAACAGTGCCAAACCGCTAACAGACGCCTCTGAGCACCAGTCCTCACCATAAGACCAGGTAAGACCAACCTGCGCTCACAAGAGTTGGTTGCATTTCACCCCGGCTCCAAAATCAGACCGCTATCAATGCGTCGCCAATACTCCACAGCTCTCTAGGACGGGGTCGGGTTCGTCCTCTCGGCGTGACGGGGAAGAGCCACTGTCTCCTCTGTGCGCGCGAGTGTCCTCCCCCCGCTGCGGGCTCCCTCGAATGCGGCTCTCCCCGCTGCGGCTCCCCCGGCCCGTCCATGTTGATTCTTGGCTCTTCCATGGTCCGGCTCGCACTCTCTTCCATGGCTCGTGCAAGTAAACAAAGGCCACACCTCCTGTCACCCAGGCGCTCTCATGAAGGAAATCAGAGACACTGTCCCTGGTCTAGACCTGGTTTAGTCCTGGTTTAGACCTGGTTTAGTCCTGGTTTAGACCTGCTTTAGACCTGGTTTAGTCCTGGTCTAGTCTCTTAGCTAATCAGGGCGCAGGACAGAATGTTACACTGTAAAAAAAGTTACACTATAAAAAAAATTGGAAAAAAAAACAAAAAAATTGGAAAAAAAAATCTGCGAAACAGCGAGGCCGTGAACAGTGAACCGCGATACAGCGAGGGTTCACTGTATACAGAATTAGCTGGATACTTTTACTTTCAATTAGACTAAATTTATTTATTTATTTTTTTTTCAAATCCAAGTTTGAATACATTCATTTCAATAATTGTGTTTTTAGTTTATAAATGAGCCAAGTCTACACTAATGTTGTATATTAACTGAAGGTTGTAGTACTAATTACTGGTGGTAGTAGTAGTAGTAGTAGTAGTAGTAATAGTAGTAGTATGTACAGTTTTAGAATGTCTAAAATTGATTTTCTGACGTTATTTATATTAAAGTAGAAGTGGCATATGCGACTGTTAGTATTAATGTAGTATTAAAATATTGACCTTTATTTAACCAGTTCTGCTGAGATTGGGAATCTTTTTTTTTTCTTTCTTTCTGGGGAGTAATGACCCTGGAGAGGACACTACTGTACAAACGAAAGGCCTTTACACAGGACACAACAGTGCTAATCTCTGCACCACTGCCAAGTAGTTGTTGTGATATAAGAGTCATACTTGTATTTGAAGCAGCATTTGTCACAGTTTTAGTAGCTTTAGTACTAGTAGCACTCGTAGTTCTAGTTCAAATCCGTACATTAAAGCAGACCTATTGTGCTAAATTGGCTTTTAGGAGCTTTTAACACTTATAGTTGTTTCCCATTCGGATTTACACTGTCAAAGTTGTTTTTGGAGTGATTCATGCATGTCTGAGAAATCTTTAATCACTTATTTTCAAGACGCGATATTGCCACTTGCCTTGGAGTTTGACAATGTACATTTTGTCAACAGTTTTTGTGTTGTGTTTAATGACAAATACAACACTTATTTACTTGTTTACTTTACTTGCATGTCTGAGAAATCTTTAATCATTTATTTTTAAGATGTGATATTGCCAATCAACCCCCATTTTCATTGCCACCGGCATATCCCCACTACTCTGTACTACTACTCTCCAATTTTATTTTATTAATCGATGATACACATCGATACGAATGAAAAATAAGTTGTATTGGTGTGTATGGTGACGCCAGCTCCCACTGGGCACCACAGAAGTCAGAGCATTTGTTTCTATCAAGTCATTTTAGTTGAATATTGCAATATAAAATGTGTAAGTTACAAGTGCTGTGTGTTTTAACTATATAGCAGGCTCAAGCACAAAGCCTTCTTTAAACACTGCCGTATTTTGAAAATAAACTAACCATTCTGATTACATATTTATTACATGTATGGAGTATCTTTGCCCCTTCTAGCCTGCATACTCTGAGTGTCCACTGCCTCCTGTCTACAGTACATAACTACACAGTCACTTTCACACAAACGGAGACTCTCCATTTATCTGTGCCATTAAATTTACATTGGAGCCTTCTGCAAAATGTATTTCCCTTGAAGCCATTGTGTCTTGTAGGGAAACATAAAACCTCTCATTTTGTATTATGTGTGTACACTTAAGTATACTGATAGGACTTGCAAAGCACTCTGAAAATGCATTGAATAATTATGAATAAAACATAACTGCTGAGCAAATTAGACCTAGCTCCAGTACGCTTCGCCGGATGCCATGAAAGATCTTAATATTGGAAATGAGAGATTGGGTGAGCAAGTCTGGTGGTAAACTATTTAGCGTGATAGTAATTACAACTTTTAGTCTCATTTACAGTGCATTTGGGACTACGGAAGTCAACAGAGGCCATATTCATAAGCAATACTTTTTCTTCCTTGTTATTCCGAGATATCGAGATAATTAATTTGAGATCTCGAGAAAACGAAACAGTTATTGTGAGATCTCGAGAAAATGAAACAATTATTCCATGACAGGCTGACTTCGGGGCTATTTCTCATTCTGGATAGACATGTTTTTGGTCATTAGAATGTCTGGAATAATAATTGATCAGCTGATAAGGCAATATTTTGATCAGGGGCTGACACAGGGGGAGAATGCATTACGTCTTTTAATTCGGGATAATTTCAAGATTAGTCCGCGGCACATAATCGTGTCGTCTCCCTCCTTCGTTGTTTGGCCTACAAGGGGGCATAGCAGTATCTAGGCCTACATCTCAGGTGTTTTCTGGAGATCTTGAGATAACAGTTTTGTTTTCTCGAGATCACGGAATAATTTTTTGTTTTCTCGAGATCACGAATTAATTGTGTCGTTTTCTCGAGATCTCGAGTTAATTTTCTCGTTATTAAGGTGGAAAATAATCATTACGAACATGGCCTCTGTCGGCTTCCGTAGTGGGACAGTGAATATGAACTCGGATCATTTAAGTGGCAGCTTTTTTGGAGGGCTGTGCAGTTAATCACATTTTAATCAAGATTCAGATTCATTTCTAATTGTCCTACATGTCCTACAGCATGTGGATTGAAGCAGAGTTGGAGTCAGTATGGTCGGAAATGTGTCATAATTTTTCGTTTGTTATGTCAAAATTGTTGTGTTTTGTAACCAGTGAACTCCAGAATCCTTTTATTTATGTAGTACTGTTTGTGATATCATGCAGATAAAACTTTAAGGAAGGAATGTATTTGAAAATTACAATGAATTGAGCTTTAATATCTAGTACGATGAAGTATGCAGAGTTTGCAGTCTTGGTACTACGGTATGTGGCTTGCCTTGGAGTTTGACAATGTACATTTTTTGTCAACAATGTTTGTGTTTAATGACGACTAAAGCACTTATTTACTTACTTGAATTAGTAATACTGAAGTAATAGTTGGACAAGTAGTGACAAAGTAGTATTTGGGAGAGTCAACACTTTTATTTGTGTACTGTGTTCATCCTTCACTCACTGACAGAAATGATTGAAAAATGCAAATGCAATTTCAGTTGTTTGTGGTGGCCTAGCGTCTCTGTCTGATTTACCTTTGTGCCTTGTGCTTTAAGTATAAGCAGTATATTCTTTTAATACTCCGTAGAGGTGTCTCAGTATCTTCTATTGTTTTGCTAGAATTTATTTTGCCATTTGGGGCAATACATAGTTATATTTTTGACTTGTTTTGCTCCAATATCATGCTTTTTGATACCCTCAACTCCATCCAAAGTCTTGTTTACATAAATCCTGCCATGGATTAGGCACTTTTTACTGCTATTCTGATCCCGTTAAGCGTCATTTTGTTTTTGTTTCACTGCTTGTTTCGCCCCCGCCTCATCATTACAACAAGTACCTCCTGCCTTGAAAACGCTCTTGAGAAACGAGTGGGAACCTTAAACCTGTTAGTCTGTTTATATCTGTCAGCGGTTCAATGAAAAATCAATAGACACTCACCTTGTACATCTCTCCACATACGTTAGCGAATGATCAAGCGACGCGAGCACTAGCATAGCACCACACCACACTCCCCCCCTCCATATAAGCATCTCTGTGTGCGCGTGGCTCCAGGTTAAAATAAGCAACAAGCATTTTGGGCTTGTAAACACGAGCAGGGAGCGCTTGCATTTGTTGGTTTGCGTCCTTATTATTTTTGGCAGGGTTGCGCGCGCTCCCCCTTTGCGCACCCGGGCCCCAAGTTCATTACCATTCCAATCAGCCGAGGTGGAGGGAGAGTCATGTTAATTTGTAGTAATTAATAGCATCTTCGCGTTTGACAGCCAGCGCGCTAACGGGACCCTTTGATTGTTTAGATCTGTAAACGCGCCGCGCCTTGTTTGCGTCACCTCCTCCAGGAATTGTTCGGTAATATCAAAGCTTAGCGCTATCAGATACTTGTCAGAATGCAATTTATAAAAGTTTAATTCTTTTATTGATTTAGTTTAGGTCGGGCGCCTGCAGTGTCGGCTCCCCTGGTAGAAGTTAGTGGATTCAAATGCTTGTCAGTGACTCGGCCTCCTTTTTACCGAGAACAATTGCCACGGGCCAGCCCAACAGGCACAGTTTAATTGCTGTTAATTAAAAGCATAAATCTTTTTTTTCCTTCACTCACCCTGCTCTTAAACGCAGCATCGCGTAGCTGCTTTCTTTTACGCTTGTCAAAATCGCCCCCCTTGCTAGTCAGACTTCAACCTCACCCCCCAAAACCTACCCCCCTTTACCCCTCTTCTTTCTACTCCCTCCTCCTTCTATGGCAATCTCTTCTCCCTCGTTCAGCTCACCCGATATTGAGGAAACCATATTTATTTCACGTGCAATCGCTGATCTGGCGGTAGACTGTTGAGAGATGTTTAGTAAACTAGCTTTTTTTCCTTTTCATTGACGTATAATGAGGTCAAATGAAGCCCCTCGTATGCATGCTTAGATGGGCTCGCCGCATCAAATCTTTCCTGACAGGGAGTAAAGCAGCCGGCAAATATGGCGTACGCTCCCACATTCACGGCTAAGGGCAAGAGAAGGAACAGAAAAAAAAAAACACGTCTTTATATCGCTGCAATTTCGCTCCTGTCTAGTCCTTAATTAGACACTTATTAGCCTGTGAACAGTATTGCTCTCCTGCTCTAAGCCTCTAATACAGCGCGCAGTGGAGCAGAGAATTAACATTAATGCCTGGTTTATTATCCTGACGACAGCTCTATTTACTCAGAGAAGCGAAAGAGGGAGATGCGCTTTGCTGTTGAACATTGCTCGCCTTCCATGTTTTTACATCGAGGGATATTTAGCTGCTGAGTTGAGGAATTTGACAAAAAAATAAAGGTGTAATTTTGAAAGACTGCCAGTCTGAGCTATATTAGTAGTAGGGGAGACAGACAAAAAAGATAATGCAATTTTAGGTCTTGGTTTGAATTTGACCTTTTTTAAAAAAAATATTATTCTTTTGTGGGTTAAAGCTCAGTACGGCATTAAAGAAGGTGCTTTGTGTAACTTTTATGGTGGAGGTTCTGTCAAATGCTTTTCTCCATGGAGGTGTTATTGGTTTGTCTGGAATGTTTCACAGTATGGTATTAAACCTTTCTATCTTCATAGAGACCAAACCAGACCAAGACACCTGTCAGATCTGCGGAGACGCAGAATGGGTGTTTTTCTAGGTATTTTTGAGCAATAAAACCAGCTGTAATTTAATAAAGGTAAGTTAGAGTTGTTTAATGTTACTCTGGAACATTTCAGGCAACGGCATCTCCATGCATTCTCCACTTCATTCTGATTGGTCAGGTCCACCTGTCACTCACTCCAGTATGTGCTGAATTACAGTGTGAGACCACAACTAGGTTATATTTTGTCTCATCCCTCACCTAAAACTATAGGATACTTAACAGTGGTATAGAACACATATAAAAGTTCTAGTTTAAAATGCATTTGGTGTTCCATATTTGCTAATCACCCATACATGCTGAGAATGAACCAACAAATCAGTAGGATTCTCCAGATTAGCAAAACCAAGTATTACTATATACTGTATTGTACTAATGTATTCTATTAGATTTTAACTACTTATCATAATACAACATACTCCCAATGAAAACCAGCACTCCTTGTGAGGGTCAAATGATATTTACGTCATTGGATCTTTGATGCATGTGGAATATATGGCTTACTAAGTTACTGTATAATGACTACACCTTAATTGGCCATAATGAAGCATGAACAAATACTTAATAATCTAATTTGTTCATTATTAAGAATTAGTCTTTGAAACACTAACACCTTAATTAAGAAGTTAGGGATTTAAATAGTCATTTCATTAATAATAGTCATTATTAGTGTTGCCTATATTACTTATAAGATAACTTATTTGGAAACATGAAAGAATTTTAAGCATTTATTTGGTTTATTTCGCAAGGACAGAGTAAATAATTCAGCAATTCTATAAATGTACCAGAACTGGCCAGAGTGACTAGTCCATTGATAGATCGTAATACGGTCACCCTAAAATCTATGGTCAAAACACAGACTCTAAATTTGACCATAAACTCGAAATCCTTTTTGAAAACAGAAGGGCTAAATCTTTGTCCTGAAGTAAATACAATTC
Organism: Paratrypauchen microcephalus; assembly: GCA_036785185.1. Classification (NCBI taxonomy): domain Eukaryota; kingdom Metazoa; phylum Chordata; class Actinopteri; order Gobiiformes; family Gobiidae; genus Paratrypauchen; species Paratrypauchen microcephalus. Next base: position 4,946,200 of record JAVJIX010000064.1, on the reverse strand, counting down.
TGGAAAAAAATAAGAGCCCACTGCATTTTTTTCTGAAATCAGCATCTCTACATGTATTACAGCCATTCCATTCCAGCGTCTGTTGAATTCCAACACAAACACAAAGCTGAGTTACTTCAGTTCTTGCACCAGGAGTGGAATAAAGTCACCCAAGAACAATGTGAAAGACTTGTGGAGAGCATGCCAAGACGCATGAAAGCTGTGATTAAAAATAAGGCTTATTACACCAAATATTGATTTCTGAACTCTTCTTAAGTGTAAACATTAGTATTATGTTGTTTTAAAATGAATTTGATATTGTTTCTTTGCATTGTTTGAGGTCTGAGAACATGTATCTTTTTTGTTATTTTGACCATTTGTCATTTTCTGCAAATAAATGCTCTAAACGATAATATTTTTATTTCCAATTTGGGGGAAATGTTGTCGGTAGTTTATAGACTCAAACAAAAATGTTTCTTTTGCCCAAACACATACCTATAAGTAGTAAAATCAGAAAAATGGATCATTTTGCAGTGGTCTCTTATTTTTTTCAAGAGCTGTAGTTTACAATAATGATACTAACTGCTATTACCTTGTACTTTCACAGCCGTCTACTACACTATATGTAAAACTTGTAATCACTCCACTGTCCATCTGAGTGGCTAATTGGATTGTGTTCCCCTGTAGTATTATGGCAGCCTTAGCAGTCCTCCCCTGTGCTCCTGCTGCATACCTGAATACCTGCCGAGACCTGATTAAAGCCAGCGGTGTGTTGAGTTCAGGGTCACCGCCAAGAGTACGCCACATAAATATATTGGTGCATCTCCGCTTTACTTCGTCTGATCGATAGCTACTCCCAGAATGCCTCGCCAACAAACATCTTAAGTGGATGCGCTTTTTCTTAATTGGGAGCTTTGGCAACCCACATTCCCACTTATTTGATGTTGATGATTCCGTCCCTGCAGAAAACTGAAGAATTTTCATAAACTAAATGTGTCTGTATGGCGCGTCTTTATTCTAGTGGTCAGAGCGGTTACCCCATCAATTTGACCTACGTGTATACTTTCCCTATGAGAGTCCGGGCGAGCTCATTTTCGAACCCTCTCGGCTGTCTGTGAAGGCGTCGGGAAAGTTCCAATTAAAATTAAAATAAGCTCTTTTAACAGCTCTCTTAAATTGACAAGCGAACAATGATTTTCGAATTGCTGTCTGTCAAAAGGTCCCCGGAAAAGCTCCACTTGATAAGGCCCAACGCAGCCAATTAGTAGCGGAGCAGGCCAGCAGACGGTAATGATCTTCCAGGGCTCCCTTAAGATGTGGCGTGGACACTTATTGCAAATTACTGACAAAAGAGCCGTGCTGTATTGATGAGCGGGGGAACAGCCTTGGTGTTTCGTGTTCCCATCAGGTGAACAAGGACCAAGCGGAGAGCCCGGCGCCTGTGTATATGTGTGTGTCTCTCCCTCCCACTTTGCGGCCATAATGCGTACAGGTTTTATCCCATCTTTCCGGCCCCCCGCTGCTTCATATACTCCCAGAGACGCTAGCCCTCCTGACATGCTAGGGAAATGCTAACGCACCGAGGTGCAAGGCGGCGTCAGATCATCAATAATGTCTATGGGTTTACCATGCTCTTCTAATTATAGCGTGGACTCTCTCAGGGCTGCGGCAGGCTTCGGGGCACATCCTTAATTGAGCGGGGCTAGATTTCCTAGCATTTTTTTTCTTCTTCTTCCCCAACGCCTGATTGTTTACAGTCCTTGAATCTGATTGAAAAGAATCAAAAAGGATTGTTGGAGATTGCTACGCCGTGTAGTTGGTATGCAGGAAAGGGGAGATAAATAGGGGGGATTCTTGCTGGTCAGGTAGGGATTTAGATTTGAAGGCCGAAGCGTAGCCAGAGGTCATATCATTTATTCCTAGCATTGACGCTGCTCTATATATGCTGCAATACTTACCTTATTATCTCGTATACTCGCACCTGAGGGCCAAACACTATAGCTAGCCAGTGCGCCAGTCTCTAACTAGCGCTCTTCACCTCAATTATGGGAGTTAATGAATAGATAATCACGGCTGGTGTTTAAATACTCTGTTTTAGTGCGTTGTTGCGGTTTCAGTTTCTCCTCCTTGTCTCCGGGGAGCGCTGTTGAACGCTCTGAGGCCATGTTGGATCCCTACGCTTGTGTGTTTTTTTTTATTTTTTGGAGAAGTCTTGATTCTCGCACCGCGCTCTAGGCTCGGTAAAGAAGGTGTTGACCCTGGTGACCTGCGCTTGCTAGAATCGGTGCTGCTGCAGGGTCAAACGGGCAGTATAATAGTAGTTTCCTCTAGTTATACGTTGGCGGTAAATGACGGATGAGAAGTGCGCGGAGTTGGACAGAATGCAAGGCTTATGTGGGAAAGAGGTGTTTGGCATTTTGCTTTAAGATATAATCCTTCAAATCTCATATGTTTCTACACTGTACATGTCAACATAAGCTCTACATAAGATGAAGTGGGAAGTTTGCGCACTCTCATAACTTTGGAATTGGAAACTGAAATCAGAAAAGGGTTTATTGGCATTGTTGGCGAACGAAATTCACAAACTAGTGCTTCAGCGATATGGTGAAAATATTAAAAAAATAAAATAAAACATTAAGATCAAATAAAAAGCATGCATAAAATAAGGTATTAGAAATTAAATTAAGTTTTACTACAAATAAATATAAATATTAACATGTTTTTGAGATCCACAACATAACTGCAAAAAATAGCAATAACATTATAACTAATTTTTTCATAGTCATAGTCATAGTTTGCTTGTACATGTACACAGAGTGAATTTGAAATTTCGTTTCCCCACTAACCAGGCAGGACAGTGATAGAGTGGCTAGGGGAGGGGCCGCTGCGCATGCGCGCGCCGCCGACTGGGAGATGCAGAGTAGAATAGATGCAATACATACAATCAGTAACAATTTAACAACATGTAATGACAGAAAAACAATTGGAGATATAACATACGGTGATCTTTTTCATTGGTAACAGAAGGAAGGATGTGGGGGATCAGATTGGAAATCAATGAAATTGATTGAACCGAGAGCAGAGATCAGACCTTAACTAAAGACATTTTCTACTCATTCATTCCTAGTGTCAGTTGTGTCAGTGAGTGGGTGCCATGTTTATGTAGAGTCCAGATAACAAACCACATTCTGTGGCCTTGGAAGTGTTCATGCAGGGAGGCGAAGTCAAAACACAGATAACCATTGGAACCACACAGATTTTCACAGGGAGACATAATTATCCAGAGGGATTAATTAATTTAGCATTGATGAAATACATTTTTAGAAACCCAGGTAAACAATTTAGATTGAGTTTGGGTTTTGCCAGACCCCCATCTTCATATCGCCATGAAGATTCATGAGAGATCTCATTAGTTCCTTTTGGTGCACAGACTGCGCTGCGTTGGCTTTACACAGTTCTGTAAGCATGCCCATGATGATATCCAAATGTCGAGATGTTTCCTTCGGTTGAAATCCTTCCAAAAGGTCCTCAACCTGACCCACTTTCTGATGTAATCCTTTCACGAGATCCCCAACGGCTTCACAATGGCTCGAAATTTCTGCAGACAGCTTTGGGGACTCTTTGCTTGCTGCCAGCTTACATATTTTGCGATAGATCATGGACAATCCCAGGCCAGTTAACAGATGTCCAGCTATCAGAAATACGAATACGTAAATATCCTCCACATCCTCCAGGTACATTGGTGCCAAACATACGACTTGCCACGCACAATACGAGTCCCTCGCATATCCAGCAGCAAAAGTACCATCCGGACACGCCGCTTCTCCCGGAGCAGCATCCTCCGTGAAAAAAGAGTATCAATCGTACTGAGGGTCCAGCTGATCACATCCATATTTAGGAATTTGGAAATTTGGAAAATCTGCTCCAAAAAGCGAGAAAATGACAAAAACAAGAGAGGCACGCAGACAACAGGAGCAATAGATAAGAGAGGAAAGAGAGAGACGTCTGCTCGCTCTGACAGATAGAAGGAAACTAACTTCATGGCTGATACTGATACTTTAGATTCCAAAGAAGGCAATGGCTGATAAGCTCTGATTTTGATTATTTCCACAAATGATGTAATTTAAGTTTATTGCAAACTCAACCACACCCTGTTTTTACCACAAACCTATGAGAGAAGAGTGTAGTCATGTTTTGTACAGTTGTTTCTTCATGCTAAAATTTAAAATAAATGCTTTGTATATATAATCTCAGAATGGAACAAACTTTCCACTGAGCTAAAACTGTGCAAAGACTTCAAACTATTTAGTGTAGGACTCAATCGACATTTCTTAAGAATACAAACTTGTCAGCATTAAGACAAACCTGAGAAGGGCCTGGGAAGGTGAAGGGGAATCCATGTTAACTAATGTAAATAATGTACCTTTGATGAAATGTTTATGAAATGTATTATTTTATGCTGTGTTTAATGTTTTGTCATGTTGTGTGTCTTAGGGACTGCAGTTGAAAATTAGCTCAAAGAGCTATAGTCTGGTACAAAGCATCTCTTCATTGACTGTGATTAATGCTCCTGTACATGGTCCCTGTCAAATAAATTAAATAAATGAAAAAAAAAAAAAGATGTGTGCTTTGAGGCAGGTCGGTCTGTCTACATTAACTTATAGAGGAAGTCTTAAGCGTACTCGTAGTTATTGGGTATCAGGACAATCTTAAAGGGATATGCCACCCCCAGGTCAAATTTGGGCATCTCCCCACAGTCCAGAGACTAAAATAAGTGGTGGAAAGCGTTTTCCTGCTCACCCAGCCATTGTCCGAGTCTGTCGCCACTGACCGCCGCGGTACCTGCAGCTCCTCCGCCTTAGACTGGAGTCTAACGTCGCCAGAGAAAGATTTCGGCCAAAAGGAATTAATTTGCTCGATGCGTTTCCCAATTACTTTCTGTGTAGTGCGCATTCATATCGAGTGCAAATAAATGTGCAAATCAACACGGAGAGCTTGACTTGGTCATTTTGGGTGGGAACTATTTTTCAGTGCGGAAGAACATGGCCGAATCACGCACCACGTTGTGCAACAGGGGAACTCCCTTCCCGGTGCGTAACTGGGATTCCCCTGGCAGCGTGCTGCGTGATTCGGCCATGTCCTTCCGCACTGAAAAATAGTTCCCACCCAAAATGACCAAGGCAAGCTCTCCGTGTTGATTTGCACATTTATTTGCACTCGATATGAATGCGCAGTACACAGAAAGTAATTGGGAAAAGCATCAAGCAAATTAATTCCTTTTGGCCGAAATCTTTCTCTGGCGACGTTAGACTCCAGTCTAAGGCGGAGTAGCTGCAGATACCGCGGCGGTCAGTGGCGACAGACTCGGACAATGGCTGGGTGAGCAGGAAAACGCTTTCCACCACTTATTTTAGTCTCTGGACTGTGGGGAGATGCCCAAATTTGACCTGGGGGTGGCATATCCCTTTAAGTGTTCAGATGTTTATATGTTTTTATAATGTCAACATTGCATTAATCAGAGGTGCATTATGTAACTTTCTGTTGTATAATGTACCTTTGAGAGTAATGAATACTATCATACAGGGAGTGGGTTTAGTAACATTTCCACTGAGATGGACAAGGGGCAAAACCCTCCACCAGAAAAGTTACACAGTACACCATAAAGGGCCTATATTACGCTATTTTCAGATCTGTCCATACCTGGAGTTATGTTTAGTTTCATTCCCAAACCCTGCATATTTAGGCTAAGTTCTTCTCTCAAACTGAAAACACTCACGCACAATGTCATGTGGTAATACAGGTACTCCACTGTGTTTTTAAACCGCATACACCTTCACTAGAATCATTTGGATCATTTCAGCCCTGGAATTGCCGATCTCTATTGTGCTAAAGGTAAATGGAAGCTGTTATTACCACTTCATGACATCACAAGGTGGAACAGAGCATTTTGAGTTTTGGAGATGTAGACAGACTAATAATAGAGGGTTACTCAAACAATTGTGAATGAAACAAAACAAAAACACAGCCTCCAGGTATGTTTTTGATGAGTGAACAATATTATAACATGACTAAAAACGCACAAATCCATCCGAACCTTTAAATATTTCTCCTGCGTGAGATCAATAAAGTCTTAACTTATCTTATCTTATCTTAAATAATAACGCCTACATCACAAAGCAGTCAGAAGAGACACCTCGCTGCTCAAAACGCTCATTGACTCATCACTTAACATTATCACAAGTCTATCTATGCACATTTTGATACCACCATGTCTCGCCTGCGTGTGTGCTGTTGTAACATGCCCTTAAACTCTCGTCTCTTTGTATTCCTTCAAGATCTTTCTTCGCTCCGGCTCCCTCCGTCTTTTTTTGTCACTGACTGGCATGCACTTTGACAGGTGGAGTTTAAAACGCCGCAAAATTGTGGATGGAAAATTGGCCAAGCTCTATCTGTTGCCTTGGGCTGTGGGCTGCGCAGACAGAAGAACAGTGCTCTGTGTCAAATGCTTATCAAAGGCTCTGATTAAGCGGCCGCACTGTTGAGGGCCAATGCTATCTGACCGGACTGTAAAGTGTATCTGAATATCATATGCTCTTTGTTGTGGCATGAGAGAGACCCGGGCTTCTATGTGTTGCTCACACTTCCCTCTGTCTCCTCAGTCATTCTTTTTCTCTTCATTGCTGGAGGAGAAAAAGAAGCTACTCCCTCCTCCTCCTCCTCTTTTGGTTGTTGTAGCGCAGGATGGCTGGATGACTTCCCCTGGCCATAGCTTTCTGCTTTGTTTCAAAAGGGCAAGTGTGTGTGTTGTGTATGTGTTTGGCCTGCGGAGGGTTGCCATGGGCGATTCTCAGCTTGCCACTCCGTCACCGCGGGACCGGGCTAACGTCTCCTGACTGCTTACACACAATATACACAATTTGAGTTAGTGTAAGTGTGAAATTGCAAAAACTTCAGTTGTTTAAATTATCTTTTTTCTCCCAGTGACCCCCAGTTTTTCCTGTGGATACTTCGCTGACCCAAACATAATTTTCAAACCCAAGAAGCTATAGTCTTATAAGGAAAAATAAAATTGTTTTCTGGTCAATACAAATGTTAGTTAGTAATAATTATAAAAATAGAAATTATTATGAGTATAATCTAGTCTGGACCTCTTTTTAGAAACCACTTGGGACCTCTGAGAATCTTTAGGGACCCAGATTTGAGGTCTTGATTTCCAGGTTGGGAATGACTGGTTTATAATAGAATGTCTTAAAGAGCAAATTACCCTTCCTTTATTAAAAACTTTAGACCTCCACATGTTCTGTAATTCATGGGAGTCTTGCCTTAGTTTATCCGTTCATATTTTAGTCGTCTCTCATATGTTAACACTCCTGGAGTTGTTTAAAATGTGGACTCTGAACAGAACTGTGATTTTACTGACAAGAATTGTAGTTGCAGTTAGATTTGTAATTTATGTTTAAAAAGTATAGGATTCTGATCTGAAATCACAATATAAACAAGAGTCTTCAGTCTATCAATTAACCTTTGTGAGAAGAGTGAACTATGAACTGATAATGCTGATCTACAAATTTTTGGACTCGATCGATAAAAGTGGCTAAATCTCATTTATCTTGAAATGATGAACTGAAAATCAATTGATAACTGTGCTGGTTAGATAATATATTCAAGATATGTAATGATATAATAATAATATATTGATATTTATTAAAACTCTAGACATATTAAAATGAATGTATTGGAATGTGCAGACAGGCTTTCAGATAGAACTGGTTGCTTGTAGACACACTGTACCTTCTGATAAACTACGGTTTTTGCCTTATTTTGCATAAATTTCCTATTTTGACCCAATACTATATCTCGGAAACTATAGCCAATCAGCACTTCTGACTTACTTTTTCTTTATTAGTGACCTAAACCAAGAACAATTTCACTACTTTTGTTCCGGAAGCATTTTGCTTGTAGACCAGTGTAAACTAATACAAGAATCTTGACTTCCTCCTGTTCCCTTCCCACCCTTCTTTCACTTTCTTCTCTCTCCCCCCTCCTCTCTCCTCACATTTTCCTCCTGCTCCTCCCTCTCTTACTAGCTTTTTCCTCCCTCCATCTTTCCTCTCACCCTCCTGCTCTTCTCTATCTCATCTTTCTCGTCTTCCTCCCCCATTCCCCTCTCTCTCTCTCTTCTCCTCCTCACTATCCTCTTCCTCTCATCTCATCTCATCTTTCTCTTTCCTCCCTCTTGCCTCGTTTCTCTTCTGTCCTTCTTTCCGATCATTCTCGTCCCTGTATCTCTCCTCCCACTCTGCCCTCACCTCTTTCCCCTCTCTTCTCTTCTTCTTCTTTGTTCCCACTGTCCCCTCTCTCTCTTTCTCTCCTCCCTCTCTCTTCCCACTCTTCCTTCCATCTCCTCCTCTCACTCTCTTTCCTCCCACTCCTCCTTCCGCCCTCCTCACCCTTTCCCGTTCGGAATGCGAGCAGATAATGCGCTTTGACTCCTGGCTGCACGTTTACGGCTCTTTTCATGTCAGTGGCGTTAGCTCGTATAGCGGCCAGCGGCGGAACACAGACGCCTCGTGACAGGGCATCCGGGCCGCGCGGCGAGCCTGTCAGGATCCCTCACACACTAATGATTTCCCTTTAGTCTATTTTCTGTCTCATTGGCCGTTTCCTTCAAAAACAAAATTGCTCATTTAAATTCTCGTGCCTGGGGCTTTCTGGTCTTCAAATATTGTTGGAAAGTGAACGGATTAGGCGAAATATGCTTTTTTAAAATGTTAATATATTTTCTGGTTCGCTTTCTCCTCTTGAGGCCAATTAGGGAATATCTGCTGGCTGCATTAAAGTCAAACTGACATCCCCAGCTATAATTACACCGTGCTTGAAACCCAACTTCGGCGTATGCTAGCGGTGACACCAGACTCGCGCTGCCATCTTTTGATCATTTAATCATTGCTTGCTTTCTCCCGCTCTCTTCTCGCTGCTCCCGATCACGTCACCTTGTATTCTTTGCGTGGCGGTGTCTTTTCATTCTTCCACAGTTCATTAGCGACATCATGCTAGCAGAGGGCCTTCAGGTGCGCGCAGATTGTTTACACTCTGTTGGCTGCATTTACATAGTGTTGTGGCTGTCTTCCGAGTGACGCCGTGGCTAATGTTACAGTAGCAGGAAGGAGAAGAAGAAGGGCTGTTATGGGGGAAAAAACAATCCCTCGGTCAAAATGCGGTGGAGATTTCTAAAGCGAAATTTGAGATTCCGAGGTTTTATTTTGGGAAATTTGAGTTGGTTTTCAAAAGTTACACTGTCAACCAAGTTTTGTGTCCAGTACCATCAAATTGAAAATAACACTGGTTGGGATTTTTCAGAGAATAGTGTCCAGATGACTACCTTTGAAACGTTTTCTACTTTCAACTCTCTGTTCCATACTGTCATTATTTTAAATGTCTTGTAATATGTAATATAGGACCATAAAACTGACTCATGTTACCTCCTCAAAAACAGACCTGAAGTTGTTTTTGGTTTGAAACTTCTTGTAACATCTCCAAAGCTCAAAATCCTCTGTTCCACCTTATGATGTCATGTAGAGGTAGTTTTCAAGTTAACAGCTACTTTTACCTTTAGTTCAGTAGAGATGGGCAGTACCAGGGCTGTAATTATCCAGTGATTCTAGTGTAGGAGTATGGAGTTTAAAAACTCAATGGAGCACTTCTTGTATTGCCACATGACATCACAGGTGCAACAGAGTGTTTTCTGTTTGAGAGAAGAAGTCAGCCTAAATATGTAATATATCTTTCAAACTTTTATTTAGGCATTTGTATTACTCAAAAGCTTGTTTGAGTAAGCTTGTTTTTCTGGAAATAGATCTGTACGATACCCTAAGACAAAGACTGAAGTTTAAGGCTGCGTCCCATTACTCCCATTACTGTCTTATCCCTTCCCCTTCCCATTTATCTACTTCTTTGTCTTGCCCCTCGATAACGAACAGAGAGGGCTCAGGGTACGAATGTTCCCCTAAGAAATGAGACGCTACTCGATTACCGTTTGTGTCATCATCCCTTGCCTCTACCTGGCTGCTACGTCTACAGAGGCGACAACAATTGACGCAAACAAACGTAAACAAATGTCAAGGATTATTGGGTGCCTCAGCTTGACAAAAAACTAGCTTGTTTATGCATGAAAGTTTGATGAAAACGATAACATCGACTAAACAGACATCACTAGAATGAAAACAGTTCACTAAAAGTAACGTAGAACATAAGCGCAATAATTGTAAATGCTGCTAAACTGTTAATCGATAATTACAACTGCTGAAAATACATTTATGAGACTCCTTGGCTGGTCGATGTGACGCTGCCATCCTGATCCCAAAACCTGCCTGAGCTTGTAGATGTACCCATTCCTTTCAAGTCTGGTCGAGAGCTTACTTTGTTTCAAGGGGTATGTAGCCCTCGGTCGTGGCCCGAGCCCTTGATCAAAATTAGAATCGGGACACCCCTTGCCCTCACATGAACACGCAAAACCAAGGGGTAGGGGTAAGACGAAGGGGTAAGACAGAGAAATGGGGCGCTGCCTAAGTTTAGTTAGCTATTTGGAGACAAGCAGGTGGCAGACGCTTACCCAGAAATGCTACCTGTGCACCTTCTTATTTAGTATTAAAAAGTATATATGACAAAAGTGAAATAGCTGAAATCATACAAATGATTCTGGTGAAGGTGTATGGTGTTTAAAAACACAGTGAAGCACTTTGTATATTACCTCATGATATCATAAGTTGGAACAGAGCATTTTCTGTTCCTCTCAGCTTAAAAATGCAGGGTTTGTGTGTTTAAACATGTGTGAATAAAACAAAATACAACTCCAGGAACGTTTTAGATGAGGAAACTATATTATAATATACAGCTCTGGAAAAAATAAGAGACCACTGCATTTTTTTCTGAAATCAGCATCTCTACATGTATTACAGCCATTCCATTCCAGCGTCTGTTGAATTCCAACACAAACACAAAGCTGAGCTACTTCAGTTCTTGCACCAGGAGTGGAATAAAGTCACCCAAGAACAATGTGAAAGACTTGTGGAGAGCATGCCAAGACGCATGAAAGCTGTGATTAAAAATAAGGGTTATTGCACCAAATATTGATTTCTGAATTCTTCTTAAGTGTAAACATTAGTATTATGTTGTTTTAAAATGAATTTGATCTTGTTTTTTTGCATTGTTTGAGGTCTGAGAACATGTATCTTTTTTGTTATTTTGACCATTTGTCATTTTCTGCAAATAACTGCTCTAAACAATAACATTTTCATTTGGAATTTGGGGGAAATGTTGTCAGTAGTTTATAGACTCAAACCAAAATGTTCCTTTTGCCCAACTATAAGTAGTAAAAGCAGAAAAACAGATATTTGCAGTGGTGTCTTATTTTTTCCAGAGCTATAGATCAGAAAATAGCATAATATGGGCTCTTTAAAGTAATTTCAAGACTTCAATCAACAACATACTTTTGAAGCAGAATATACGAACGTTTGCTTTTCTCAAAAAACAAGAGATATTCTTTTACAGTAACACTTGAGCGCATAGTTTTGAGTATGTTGTTTCCAATAGTGCTTATACCATATCCAGATTGTATACTTCTCGATGGAACATATGCACGCTGCTTATTTTGTCCTTTCCCATAAATCCCATGTCATTTCAAACCTCCTTTTCATTTGTTGCTTGACGTTTCTTAAAATTGCCACGTTTCTTTTTTCATGTCCCCGGCACATTACAGCACAAAGTAGGGCCCTTCTTTTCATTTGACACTCGTAGTTTTCAGATCAGTTTTGCAGAAGAGAGGAGTGCTTTTGACACATGCAGAATTCCACTAGTGTCAGGCTGTCATCGCAACTTTCTCCTCTCAAACGTATACGGGCGGCGGGGAGGCGATGCCACTGATTTTGAGGGTTCTTTTTTCTTTTCTTTTTTTTTTCTTTTTGTGCGTGTCAGTTCAGAGGAAAGCCCGGCTCGTTCTTGTCCTCTGCGTTTAGACCCCGACAGCTCCACAATAGTGACGCCAATCAGCTTAATGACCCTGTGATTGGTGGGAGTGGCTCGCTCATGTTGGACAGTGTCAGTCTGTTGCTCTAAAGGGAAGATTGACGCTTATTGGGCAACATGGGACAATAGCAACCAGGCAATGTTAAATACACACTCAAATTATGGAATTAGTGAAATCAGAATCACCACCGAGTATGGAATGAATGAATAATGACTAAAGTGTATTCTCAGATGTAATTTAAGTAATAGGTAGGCTTAAAATGCACACTTCTGGTAGAGGGTTTGTTCATCCAACTGAAAGCTGACATGGTCCAACAAAGTGACTCTTTGGCTACGTTCACACTGCAGCCTGAAGTGACCCAAATCTGATTTTTTTTGCCTCTATGCGACCTGTATCTGGTCTTCTAATGGCAGTTTGAACGACACAGATCCGATTTTTTAGTATAGAAACTCCGTATCAGTGAAGCGGCGAAGCACATAGCAATTCCTCCACTCTTGTCTGCGACTCCGCATCTACACGTTCATTTCTACGGACATTGCTGCCACTGCCCCACAAAACGCTGTGGCCAGAAACCTTGTCCTTCTCCCTTTCCGTCTCCTCCTTAAAACAAATAAGCTGTACATGTTTTGGCTCCGGTACGACAGCAACTTTAGGGTACTTCCGTAAACACTGAGCACGTTCGCTGCGTGTGACGTCGTCGTGCCCACCAAGGCGCATGCGGGGCACTTTTGGGGCGTTTAAAGTTCACACTGGAGATCACATATAAATCGCATTTAATTGGAAATGTGAACGGCCTCGCAAAAAAATCGGATTTCACAAAAAATCGGAATTGAGCATTAAGCCCTGCAATGTGAACGTAGTAATTAGATCCTGCAATTATAACACAACCTCATCTATCTACCATGTACATGTACATGTAGGTGTAAAACTAAAATGTATACCTTTAACTACTGTCATAAGCTCAAAATAAATAAATCAACCAAATCATATTGAATCAGTCACTCAATGTCAGCTTTCCTGCAGCTGTACTGTTGACTCACTGCTCCGAACAGGTTGCCTTGACAGTTGGATTGGTCAAATTCATAGAATACATTTTAGGATAATAAGGTCTATTGTAAACCTGACCAGCAAGATAAATTCTCACAAATCCTGAGATCTGACCATCTGACCCGACTCCCACTGTTGTGATTGGGCCTGGGCCACCACTGGTTCAGACCAATCGCAGGGCAGCACTGTGGTTCGGGCGGGAGCCAAATGTGAAGCGCCCAAACAAACCAAACCAAATATTCCAACACCACTGGACACATTTCATCTTATTTTGGCAGAAATACAGACTATTTATTTTGAAAGGGAAGGAAGCGTGAATTTACGGAGGGAAAGATGTCCATGCTTTTCTCTCAACTGGATTTAACAAAATCATCAACCGTTTGGTTTGTTCTGTGGTTATGATGCATCAACCAGTCAGTTTCAAATATGCATCATGACATTCCGTATTTTCCCAGTCACTTTCAGCAAAAGACATTCCAGACTGATACACATTTGGAACTCAATATCGAATACTGTACATCAATCTCACATTTCCATAGAACCTAACACCAGTATACACTGTTGATCTCAAACCCTCCCCCGTACCCCCTCTTCTGCCCTCCGTTGCATTGTTTGGTTGTTTGGGCCCTGCGTGTCTCCAGGTAATGGGAAATGGCACGGCCCCCTCCCCGACACCCTGCTCCAGATTACCTATGTGAAGCGTGAACGTGTTTTTTCAGGAATGGCACATCAGGACAGGGACTTGTAATTATTTGTGCGCTGCCATCAGGCTCGATCAATCATTGGCTGGGTCCGGCGCTCCCAGCCATGTGCCTGGCCAGCAGCGACCCTTGGTGACTGACAGCTTTGGTAATTAAGAGATTGTATAGAGCTCTTTCCGACAGTTAGAACAACCTTGTCAGGGCCAGCACACTCGAATCAATGCTCTCCCCGATGTGGTCTCTCAAGCATCACCCTGGAAGGAAAAAGACATGCTAAGAAATCTGACCTCTAAGGCCAAGGGGTAGTGGCTGGGTTTTCTGAGCTGTAGTGATCGCGCTGTTGTGGTAGTAGGAGTCATTGCATTAACAGTATTTCTATAAACTTGTCCCCTATAGGAAAATGTGTCTTCTGCATTTGACCCATCCTTCAACCGGTGCTGTTGGACAACCCATCAGGAGCAGTGGGTGTCAAGAGTACCTTACTTGATTGGCTTAGGGCCTGTTTACACGAGAACGCTTACGGGTAAAAACAACAAAATATTTTATTGGAAGTGCCTTTTGTTTAGACAGTGACGGCGTTTTGGGGGCTTAAAAACGCAAAAAACTGAAACCGCCTTCCAAAGTGGAAAACTTGAATACGCTCTGCCGTAGCGTTTTTGTCTCCACTGCCCAAGACGCAAAACTCTGGTCAAATCTGCTGACGTCGCGTACGCGTTTATGTCACATTGGTCCATATATCAGTGTACTTTGTTTGGCAGGACTCCCAGTCCACACCTTGTTGCGCCTTCGTTGCTTTGTAGTCTAATGTGGTCTGAAGCAATTTTTTTTTGCTACCGGTAGCCATGTTTTGTTTTGCTTTTTGTGGCGCAGATGAGAAAAAGGAAGATTCTACGCATGTGCGCAGACATAGTGATAATGTATCACAGTACCACCTAGCCGCCTGGCATGCATACCCAGTCGAATTCCACACACTGCACGTCGATTTCCTCCCGAAATGCTTGTCTAAATGCAGAATAAAAAGTGAAGACGCGACGCCACTTTTGCGTCTTCTGTTTAGACCGTCATTATGTTGTTACGTGCAATATCTTACAATATTCCCATACTCTCCTAGTTACTGTTTGTATTATTATTATTACTTATTTTTATTATTATTACTTACTTTATTCCATTCTTGCCTGCATGCACTTTTTTCTTTCTTGTTTCAAACTGTCCCTGCCTGGAGCTACTGTGGCAAGTAAATTTCTCCTGTGTGAGATCAATAAAGTCTTATCTTATCTTATCATATAAACATAGCCTTAAAGTGTCTGTATCAGGTAAGATTGGGCTGTATGATATTGCTAGTCACATATTGTGATGTTATTGATAATTGATTTTCCTCTCTGTTAGGGCAGAGGCCATGGCTAATTGCTATTGGCTCTGTAGAGGTGAAAAACTCTATGACAGACAAAATACATGGGGAATGAAAAAATAACTTACAGCTTTAACGTAAATGGCCCGAAACAAGTAAGTACAAATATATATATATTTAAAAAAGCCACTGTCTCAGCAGCTTTAGGTGTATGGATCGTCATTACACCATTAAATCACAATTTTCCTGTATATCATGATAATGATTTTTGGTAGAGCTGTGTGGTTGACGTACCAGCATTGCATAATTGCTCGGAGAAGTGTAAATTACTTTGTCCGGCCAGCCCAAACCATGCGCTTTACAAATGGGCGATTTATGTCAAACAAACATATTATGATGAGTAAATAAAAAATAAATACAAATAATGCAAAGGACTGACAAATAGCACAGCTTCTTCAGAAGAAGTTATATATTTTGTTCTGAATGATTTTTTTTATGAGATGTCTTTTCTTTTGAATTTCTCCAGTGTGAGATCAGTAAAGTCACTTTTCTGCATTTGAGCGACACGTGCTTCAACTTCGGGGTGGTTGGACTGTCCCAAGTTTGGACGGAGGTTTTTCATGCCCTATGGTCCGATTCCAGACCCTCCATGTCCATCCAGTTGTGATGTCACGATACTACATTTCAAACTCCATTTCAGCACTAAGGAATAGACTTGATAATGATAATCAAAAACATTCTTAACATTACTTTAGACAGTGAAATCTGATTTTCAACATTAAGTCATAGTACTAAATTACTACTATTGCTGCTGTATTTCCATGTCGCCTTATATCTGTGTATTTTCTCAGCTGTACGGGTATTTTCCACTTGTTATGACACAGCTCAAGATTATTCTAAAGCTATTCAGGAAAGGTGCATTTCTGTCCTGTAAATGACTTTTATAGTACTGATACTTGCTCAAATAAGTATCTAGTTTCGATACTAGTTTTTGTATTGATTAGTATCAGATTGGTACATTTGGCAACCCAACCATCCATACACATCTGTTAGTTTCCAGATTTGGGGCAAACACAAACTTGTGACTCGTGATCTTTTGTGGGAATTTCTAAAAGAGAAATGGGCAGAGCCGTTGGGACTTTGTTTGTTGTTCACTTTGAATAGACTGCTCTATTTCTATCACTGCTTTGTTTCAATAATTGACAAATAGCGTATATTTTCAGATTAGTTTGAGCGACAAAAATAGATTCTCTTGATACTTTGCGACATGATAATTTGAGATGTGGATCCTGGGCCCTGAATGCCACATGTTTCATTATGAGCCCAATGCTGTTTATAGAGGTGAGATAATATACGACGTGCCCACCCTGAACGCACCGACGCAAATGTCACCATACTCTCCGCCGGCCACCTCTAGACCTTTGAAAAATGTATTGTTGGAAATTGGACCAGCACAAATCACCGTTCTTCAGTCTGAAAGAAGGAACATACAATGGTGGAATGGCGTCTGAAAAACTGCTATGAGAAATAGTTAGTTATAGTTGTGTGTATAGTTATACGATTGCATAATATATCACAATTATCAAATCCCAAAGGTAGAAAGAACATAATATCCTGTCTTTATATGGAAATATTTTGTAGTACCTGCAGTTAAGACCTTTACAAACTATTCTGAGATGTGCCAGATGTTCTCCCTGTGTCTCCATGGGATCTTATTCTGTGTAAAAGCTGCAAACCCTCTAGTTACACCTCTACAAACGTGTTCAGAAATGCATGGGATTCTTGTATTAGTTAATCAGTTCATAATTCAGTCTTACGCTCTCTTAAATGTTAATGCAGTTGTTTGTAATGTGCACTCTGAACTGAAGACTACGTTTTAATGATTCATTGCAAATATAACCCAATACTTGTTAGAAAGTTTTTTTTCCCCAAAAAAATTGTGCACATGCAGCTCAAATTTTTGAGGCTTATTCATTAAGTTTGACATATTTGAAAAGCATATCTTCTTGGCTGCCCTTCCTCTTTTCTAAACTGGATTTCTGGACATTGAGTAATTGGTATGGCTGTTTTTTTGAGGCTGTGACAAAAAAAAGCATACACACAAGTTTTCAGTTCTGACTTTTAGTTAAAAATACACAGTGAAATGTTCGAAGTTTTGTTCAAGTTGTTTATTGCCATAAGGTGGTGAAAACTTGTCCTTTGTAAATTTAACAGATGAAATAGGCTTATAATGGTTTCCAATATTGTATAATTACAATCATAATTATGCTGTAAAAATATTGAAATTAAATTATCACTGTGATTTTATATTCTACCAATCAATAAGTGTACAAAGTGCACGGGCCAAATCGACAAAACTGCACAATTTTGGATAACTGCTTGTATTTTAAAATGCTAAAATATTAAATAACCTTGTGAGTCAACATGACATTTTTCTTTGTTTCTGTGAATAACACTTAAAAATGACACACGATATTGTTAGAAACCATTCAAACATAATTCAAATGGCTTTCTCTCGGTGTGGTTAAAATGACACAGAGTTGAGGCGTTGAAATGATTGATCTTTATTGACACAGTGGATTAGTATTTGACAACAGATTGTACATGGCCTTTAAGACAGCTCAGAGTTAAGAGATTTTCACACCATCTGGACCTGCCACTGCAATGGACACAAACCAGCACCTATGAACTCCCAAGACACATGTTTATCCTATTAGACTAACATAACACAAAATAAGCATACAAAATACACTATATCTTATATACTGTACAGTATTTTATTTCTCTTGTTGTTATGCCTCTTTAATGAAATTATACAAGCAAAACCTTAGGCACGTAGATATTATATATTTTGGAAAACTGTAGTTCAATACTTGAGACTTTGGTGATACACTCCACAATAAGAATTGTATTAAAAAAGGAAATATTACTTTTTTGCTCAGATTTTTGTTATTTATAATGTGTTAATTAAGCCACCTCCCTTTTTTAAGTAAACGGTTCTGTGGCTAAGAGTATAAATGTTTGGATTTTGTGCTCGGTCTGGCTTTGTTCTATTCCTTTACGCCAGTTCAATGGAGAGAGTCCATACCTTTGTTTGTATAGTCCCATAATAATCACAGCGCACTCATGTTTAACCTGATACCTGCCTATAATCGAAGCGTGAGTTTGGCAAAACCGCTGCTGCGCTGTATGAGCCAAAGGTCGCCCTGGTGAAGTGACAGCGCGCACGTGGGGCGCGCACGGATCAATGTGGTGGCCGTCAGTGTTACAGGCCCCATCATGAGGCATCACGAGGCCGATGAGAGGCCGCTGAGACGTACACATCCGATCTGGTCACGTTCAATGCGCTCCCGCGGCGCGCAGACCACATCACGCATTGATCCAAGAAGCGCACGGCTGATTGACGGCTGCGCGCATCGCTTCGATCGGCTCGTTCATTTGGAGTAAGCAATGAAAGGTAGGATCCACGTGTTTCTGACTCGGTCCAGTCCAGGTTTAGTCCAGGTTTAGCCCGGTTCGGAGGGACTCCATCAGCCCAGGTGCAGTGAACTTGAGCCGCAGCTCTCTGGTTCGCTTTGTCGCCGCCTGCTGCTCACTCCGCGTCTGGAAGAAGTGAACACCCCGCAGCGCTCACACGCACCGCGGGTTAAATCTGATCTCTCTATTCACGTCCACCCCTCGCTAATCAGACACAAATGATTCTCTCCAAATTTAGACAAATTATTTTGAGCAGTACAACGTTTGTAATAACGACATAGTAATTATCCGAGCCATTTATCAGACGCCCCAAAATTTCTTAAAAATAAAACAAACTGGGCAGATGTAAATCAGTGAATAACATTAATTTAAATAAAGCTGACAACATTCGCGAATTATTAAAGCCTTCAAATTTTAATAAATGTAGTCTAAATTTATAACATCGTATTTGATTGTTAATGTCTTCAAAATAGAAACATTTGCTACACCTGACCAAAAACATGCAAAAAAACAAAACAAAACCCAACACTTGGATTTAGTATAAAAAATATTTACAACCGTTAACATGCGTGATTTTACACGATGAGCAAAAATGTACATTTTGAAACACACCAAAGAGTGTGAATTGAATGCGTACAAGGCTGACACATTTTACACTGCAAGACACTGATGGACAAAATAAGCTGTGCATAATCAGACTATTTTATTTCACTAAAAATACACATCAAACACTAAATTAGTTAGATAAAAATATAGGTTATATTGGTCACAGTTAAAGCATTGGCATCTCACCGTTCCTTGGCCATCTTCATTTGATCTGTAGCAAAAAGAGAGCAGAAAAAAAATCACGCTCATCAAATCCTTTGGAACTGATTTTACGCACCGCTCTCTGTGCGTAAAGCTGACCCACCGAGTGCCATCTCCTCTTCTACTGCCGCTGCTGTGTGTGCGCCCGTGTCCTGGAGCAGAACGCACGGTTTCTCCTACCTTTGAAACGCTCATTATCGCCTCATAATGACTTTACTAATTAGGATGACACGGTTATTAACAAGACGCGCTGTCACCCCGCCCGCTCCAAACATGACGACCCCTAGATGTGAGGATACAGCAAAAGACAGGTGTCCCGCGACGCGAAATTTATGCATTCAAAAAAAAAAAAAAGTTTAATGTAAAATTAATGAAAATCTACATTAGCCAAGGCTGTTTTGTTGCTCTAATTATGAGATTGCTCGGTGCCAAATGATGAACTGCGCGCAACGTACAGCAACTCTACAGAAATTACACGAAGCATGAATCTTTTCTCTGTTAAATCTAATTCTAATTCTACTTTAAAAACAGTTTCAGTGTTTGTTGCGTAGCCTCAAAGCACACGCCTTCCTGGTTTTAAAGTCCTGTACACTTGCTTCCATTGAGTTGAATGGCTGCCTCGTCTCCTCTAGATAAAGAAACAACTCTGTGATTGGCCGAGGGCAGGAGCCGGTCAGAGGCGCGGGGCCAATGGAAGACGAGCACGCGCTGAAGAAGAGGGGGGGCTGGATAGAAAAAGGCGTCTCGTGTTTATTATAAAGGAGAAAATATTAATTCCCCCTCGCCGTGGGCCGTGACGTCAGTATAGGAAGTCATTGTAGAGCAACACCGGAGCGATTAGCAGCAAAAAGGGGGAGGCCGATGTCGAGGAGTCAGCCCCTGTATATCTCTGTATACAGCTCAACTTTTAACACAAAGTTCAATATCCAAACAGCGGAGCACCGGGACGCAGCGCATCAGCATGTCTGTGCGTCTTCACTGAACGTAACACTGGAGCGGGGTGACCACAGCCGTGCGTAAAACCTGGATTTTCGTTCCTTTCCTCTTGGGTTTATTTGCAACTATTTTAAGAAATTCGAATGAAAGTTTTTTTTCTACCTTTTAACTTCACTGGATGATTCTTGACGCTGGTGTTATGAAGACTTCACTCGCGGCGCACTGAAATATGGAAGCGTCCAGCGGATCCAGTTTTGGAATAGACACTATTTTATCCAACGCGTCCAACTCTGCCGCGCTCATGAACGGAGACTTTCGCCTGGGCGACAGGAGCGTGGACTTTCGGCAGCAGCAGACCCCGTCCCCATGCTCGGACATAGACACTGTGGGCACCGGCCCTTCGTCCCCCATCTCGGTCACCATGGAGTCTCCGGACGGCCTCTCGCAGCACCTCCACCACCATCACCACAACAGCCACGGGCCAGCCCCAGGGCTGCCGCTCTCCCCCCAACCCCAGCCTCAGCAGCCGCTCAACGGGGCCGGCTGCGCCCCAAGGACTGCCACCTCCTCCTTCCTCATTAAAGACATTCTGGGAGACAGCAAACCGCTGGCTGCGTGCGCGCCCTACAGCACCAGCGTGTCCTCGCCACATCACACCCCCAAAGCCGAAAGTGCCACGGCCCCGGACGCCTTCAGGCCCAAACTGGAGCACGACGAGAACCGCAAGTTATTGGACAAGAGGGACGAGCTGCAGGGCGAGCTCAAGTGCAACGGTACGTCTCTTTTCATTATGCTGAATATTATGTAGCCCAGGAAGTGAAACAAATGAGTGAACAATTATAATAACACACTTTTCTACATTTTATAAACGTAAATTACGTTTATAAAAATAAAAAATGTAAAAGTGTCTTATTATAATTTATTTTGTTATAATGATTTATTATTTTTTATTATTTACAATAGCTGTGTTCAACTGAACATATAGAAATGTTCATGTAAAAATGAATAATGATTACAGCTATAATTGTACAATGAATAAGATCAGTTATTTGCTGGAGTGCTTGTAATCCTTGTCAGCCTTGTAGTTTTCCCGAGCGTGGGCCTCCCTCGTGGGTCAATTAGAGAGATTATAGTTCCTTCTGGAGGGGATCATGGCGCGCAGAAAAACAGCAAAAACACAGATGTACTGACATATAGATTTTTCCCATCTCAGGACAATAAAAATGTGAGCTGACAGCGTGCGTTAGGCTTTACAGAGTTACGTTTCCTGCGTTAGGATAGGCTGTTCTCACAGATAAATAAATAAAATAAATCACTATGAATTTTAGGCAGGACGTTTTTAAGTATTTCGTTTAAAAAAAAAATATATTGGTAGTGTATAAAATGTATGTGTGTATAACGGTGTGTGCTGTGTCCGGCACAGGGACTAAAGAAGAGGGAGACCGTGAGATCTCCAGCAGCAGAGACAGTCCGCCCGTGCGCTCCAAAAAGCCTCGCAAAGCCCGGACAGCCTTCACCGACCACCAGCTCAACCAGCTGGAGCGCAGCTTCGAGCGCCAGAAATACCTCAGTGTGCAGGACCGCATGGACCTGGCAGCGGCTCTCAACCTGACCGACACGCAAGTCAAGACCTGGTACCAGAACAGACGGTGAGTCCCGCTGCACCTCCCTGATTTAATTACCTTTACACTAAATATAAATACGCTCATTAATTCTAGGTGATTTATTTTATGTGTGCGTAACGATGCCTTTTAAGCACCAAATTCTCTATTGAAAATAACCATCCTTATTGTGTTTATTTCGTATATACAGGCCTAATATCCAGCTCTGTGTGAATGTAGTCCAGGGTACACATGTGTAGCGGTGTTGAATATTCCTGCACACACGGTACAGCCGCTGTTGTGCAGGCGCACATGAAAGCCTTGTTTTGCCTCAGAATGTGGGTTAATGAATGCTCCTGTGCTTGTGTGCGCGCTGTGCAGGTATGGCGCTGAGAAGTGAAGCGGGTTCAGACTTGTGCTCATCGTCCTCTTTGGCCAATTAAAGCGCGCTGCTGCCATAATTAGCGCGTGCATACTAATGGCGTCGGCGCGTGGGGAATTTCAATAATTGATGTGTTGTATTTTGATCTGATTTCAGGACCAAGTGGAAGAGGCAAACGGCGGTGGGACTGGAGCTGCTGGCAGAGGCGGGAAACTACTCCGCCTTACAGAGAATGTTCCCGTCGCCCTACTTCTACCACCCGAGCCTGCTCGGCACCGTGGACAGCACGACGGCCGCTGCTGCCGCTGCCGCCATGTACAACAGTATGTACCGGACTCCTTCCACACCGCACCCCAGCCTGCAGAGACCTCTGGTCCCAAGGGTGCTCATCCACGGCCTCGGGCCCAGCGGGCAGCCGGCTCTAAACCCTCTATCTAACCCTATGCCTGGCACACCGCACCCGCGGTAAAAGCGCGCTTTGGACGCTTAGCAGCGCCGTTTGGAAACGCGAAGGACGCACAGAAAACGCGCAGGACTGTACCGTACAGAGACTGAAGGAGGTACTATAACAACCACGGCCGGGACACAGAGGACTGCTCTGTCTGATTGTCTGTCTGTTTGTCTTTTGTACAAATCCACTTACATTAGAATAAACTTATAAAGTTTATTAGATGGACAAGACCGGAATGAATAAAGAAGAAATGATACTAATTTAACACGGCTTCTGTGCAATTCAGTCCAAATTCATTTTTAACTTAACATTTTAATAATAAGATGTAAAAATCTTAACCTATACCAAAATAATAAAGTAAAAATCCTGTTGTGGATTCTACAGGAGTGTATGGATCAGGCCGTCTCTGGAGACTCGTCTCCCTCTGTGTTTGATGCTCTAATAATCTGTGTTGAAACCGCACTGCCTTATGGCCTTATGGGCTGACATGAATAGTCTACATGAATAAAAACGTAGCATACTAAATATTGTCTTTAAACTATTTGATCACAAAGTGTCGGTACATTGCGTGGGCTTTTGCGCAGTGGTCCGTGGAGATCGTGCAGCTGATGGTGTCTGAGTGGATTGATGAGCCGGACACTGGGAATGTGGCCTCGGCTCAGCAGCTGCTCTGGAGCTCAGTGCGCACAATAAGGCGCATTTCTCAGCGCGCGAGACAAAGTGTTGATAATGTGCACGGCCTTGTTTCACGAGGTTCACACGCGGCTTCATTCCGCTGTTTGGCTCCTGCTGTTGATTCATTATATTTTTATTTTTATTTTGCCTTGTTATTCATTTTAACGTGTGGCGTTTTGAGCAAACTAAAACCACAATAAATGCATAGACCTATGTGCAGTTTTCCTCGCGGAGGTCTGGACGCGCCCTGGAGACTGTGCCATGCGTAAAACCGCCTCGGGGCCGGTTTGTTTGGGTTCCTTCACTTTGAACCCATTACTTATTAGAGTCAGCCCAATTGACCTTTGCGCTCAGCGATGAGGCAGTGCAGACCTTTGGCTGCGACGCGTAAACACTGTCCACTTTGACATTCACATTATTTTAACGGGATAATTGACCAATTTACTCGACCTCGTTTACTTATCCCATTTACGCGCATAAGCATTTTGTTTAGTTTTGAATTATTTGCGAATTCTATCTAGTCTATTTATATTTCTTGTACAAGTTTTAAAAAAATAAACATTTATATAGCTTAGATTTGTTTCTTTTTTCCTCATTTAATTTCTAACAAAGCATTTTTAATCTATTGCTGGTTTGCGTAAATTCTTTTTGTGAAATGGTTGGGCCTGACAGTGCAGCACGTTTTTATTTATTTATGTTTTTACTGAACACAATAATAATATTTGTTAGTTGGGCCTATGAAGAATACATTTAAATACAGACTTTAAATATTTTTAAAGACTTTAATGCGCACTGCATACAAAATGCACCAAGACTATTTGGCTAGATCCGCTCGTTCAAACATTTTCAGCACTCATTCTACTGAGTTGTTGCATATATTTTGCATTTATAATCAGAACAGTGCAACGCTTTCTTGTTTCTTGGAACACAGTCGCTGCGCAGGAGCCACGACCGTCCTTGCGTCCTTGGCACACCATCGCGACAAACCTCTGGACGATATCGCGACGCGTTTGGAGAGAAATATTAGCGTAGCATATTGACCCTGGAGCTTGTGGCCATTACCGCAGTGTGTTAGCGGCGGACGCATGTTGTTCATATGCATGACTTGTGCGGCATTATTTATTTATCGCAGCTCTGCGGGTGGAAGAGCGGGGAGGAGGGGGGGAGGCGAGGAAGAGGAGGAGGGGGAAGGCGGGCAGGATGGCGGTTCTCCCGGCTCTTCCAATTCATTAATAATAGGCCCAGCCATAACCATAAGCAGCAGTGAATTAATAAGGCTCTACCTGCCTCATTGGGCTAACGCTTTTAGGGTTTTACGCAAATGGATCGGAACAGCAGCTGCGTAAGGCCAAGTGTGACTTTGCGCGCGCGCTTTCGCCACAGTAATCACGGCGAGCACCCTTCTGTTTACTCTTAAAGATGTGAATTATTAAGAGTGTTGTTAGTTTGTTAGAGATTGAATGGTTTAAGACATCGACAGCTTTTCTGTGATGTTTTTTTTGCTTTATTTGCTTAATTATGAATATAAAAATGGCGCAAGGAGACCAGTTGGATATACGAGTATTTATTATTTATGGATCATATCATAGCTTAACTCGACATGGAAATAAACCTGAAACCGAAGTATGATTATTTTGATGATTGTTGCTATGAATTATTAATTATTTAAAAAATTCTCTTTGGAAATAATATACAATTTGGAGTCAAGATTAGATGGTTTTGACGAATACCTTTACTGGGCCATCATGTCCTTCATCATTTTTACACTGCATTTCATTTTTACGTGACCAGGAATATATTTTAGTTTAGACAATAATAATTTTACTTTACAATGACCACATTTTTTTCTTGACCAGCAGTTAAGTGTTAAACCTGCACAATTTTCCGCTTACAAAAATATAACGATGCCTTAACTGCACATCTTAACTGCAAAATCTATCATATCTTTATTACAAAATGTACCACAATGTATTCCTGAAGTAAAATGCATTGGCAAATAAGTAATACATCAACAAATAATTCTAAACACTAAAGTCCAAACTGTATCAATTGAACATAGGCTACTGAAAATGTCCCCAATCATACCAAATTACAAATATACACTGGATTAATGCTTATGAAATAAATAGAAATCCAGCACATGTGATAAAAGAATACGACACACACTCAAATATAGGTTTATTTCAATCCTATATGCACATTTATCTTTATTTATTTTTTATTACCTTAACTTATTGTGCTGGAAAGTATTTTACAGTATTGCGATAATATCATAAGGGCTGCAAGATGAATCAAAATCGCAATTTTAATAGATGCAAATAACAAAAACTGCTATTTGTTTTTAAGTGCTACAGTTTCCAAGTCTTGATCTGTACAAACATGCTCTGAAATGTGACTCTTGTATTAGTTTGTAAGTTCATATTTTGATTTTTTTTGTCAATTCTTTAGTGAAATTTGAACAAAATTGCGGTATTAAAACACACATTTCAAATTTCAATATCATTTCAGTATTTCATCTTTTTTTCTCTTGCCTAATTTCAGTGGTAATCCAGTGGTCGCTTGAGTCGAGTCCAAGATGAGCAGCTCCTCGTGAACACAAAGCGCAGAGGGGAGGGCATCTGACTGAATAAAAAAGGATTATGTCTTTTCTCTTTACACCGCGCACATTATCCACAACAGATGGGCTTTTGGAGAGTCCTCTGCCTCTCGCCCGGAGGAGGAACCTGCTTGGGCCGCTTTAATTGCCACTTTTTTACCCCCTTTCCTGATGTAATGCTAGCATATCTGTTTCGTTACAATAATGAGCTAACACTTGCTCTCCTTGGCCTCTCATTATCACATCTCCTACATCACTCACTAAACACTAAATCCCACCCACCCCCCATGTCCAAAATCAGTCCCAAATTCTCTGATGGAGCCTGGACAGTGCCTGCAGCTGCTGTGTGTGTGTGTGTGGACATGTTAAACACAGTCCTGGCACTGCAGCCTGTAGAATGTAGAGACTCAGGAGAAATTGATTGCTTTTACACAGATTAGCAGCTGTGTAGAGTTATTTTGTTATCCTAATTGAGTAGATATTTGGGGTAGTAGACTTTTACACCTGTATTTGTACTTGCAATTGAGTATTATTTTAGCCATCCAACTGTAATTAGCTTGCCTGGGATCCAGAATACACACAATAGTTTACAAAAATGGGAGTCTGGTCAGTGTTGAATCTCCCAGAGTTCAGATGGGTGTGATTGACAGATGGATTAACCAGTCAGGGATATGTGTTGGGAAGAATAAAGAAAAAAACATCACTACGGGCTGAAAATCATCGCCGATTTCTGCAAAAATCAATCGTAATCTGTTCATCTGAGGTGAGATAAAGTTTTATTTGTAAATGATAGATGACCAATGAGCTCCTCTATTTCACACGCATCACTGAGAAAAAGGCAAATCGGATTGGACGATCACGTTTGGCCGGGCTTGAGGTACAACAGACGGCGTGGGTACCAGACTGATATCTATCTGTATTAAAAATAAAAATACAGAGAGATCATTTAGGCAAGTAATTAGCTATATGAGTTGTTGAATACAGTACAAACAGCACAGTATCGCCTATTCTGACTGGCCAGAATTTAGCTCTAGACTGATTTAAATCAACTTTAAAGTAACCAGTTTGAGTGTTAGTCATTTTCAAGTGTACTTTTTACTGTGCAAATTTGTAATGCGAGTATTTATTTAGCCATACTTGACTAAAAAAAGTTCCTTTCCACCATTGTACTACACCACTAATATCAACATCAAGCACCATATTGCTTTGTGAATATATAAGTGATACCAGGGGATTTGTTTCATGTCAGAATCTGAAGAATTTTAATTTGTGTGTGTGTATATATACTGTATAAGGCCAATTTTATTTATTTTTTTTATCCCAAAGCTGCCCCAGTCTCTGTGTGCTTGCGTCATTCTAAGTTTGTCCTCTTCTTAAACATACTATTTTGAGTTCAAATGGAAGTAGTTTAGCTTTTACACATAACATACTATATCCATATACATACATTTATCATATTCATTTGTTATTTTTACAAAAGTGAAAATGTATTTGTTAACTTCACTACAATTGGTTATAAAAACAAGACCAGGACAAAACTATTAGTATTTGATGGCAAACCAACCTAAATAAATAACAAAAGAATGATGGTTCCTTCCATACATATTCACAAGAGACCCAGTAAATAGCTATAATTTAGACTTCAGCTTTAAATTTGTTATTCTAATTTCTTCATTCATGTTTTCTGGCAATCCTGTTTTTTTTTTCCTATAGCACCATTTCTCATCAGACCGTACCAAACAATTGTAAATGGGTAATAGTCTAGATGACAACTTAAGGTGGCATTTCTAGATCAGAACCCTAACCCTAACGCATTATATCACAAAATACGGATGTACAAATATGGGGTAAGGTTAAGGTACACTTTATTGTCCCCGTAGTGAAATTTGTCCTCTGCATTTGCCCTATCCTTCAGTGCATCTGGAGCATCTCCTGGGACTCATCTCCTGACCTTGAGCTTGTCTTGGACTGTCTTGTGGTGGAGGATTTTAGCTGTGGTTCATGTATTGGGGTTGATGGGTAAAGTAGTAGTAGTAGTAGTAGTACATGAGGAGAAAATGGAAACTCCGCACAGGAAGACCCAGGAATCGAATGTGAAACCTTCTTGCTGTGAAGAAATATGAGCATTATATAACATTAGATGCTTTCTCACTCTATTCTCCACCTCCTCTACATGGTTCTACCCCAGTTTGCCCCTTTAAACCTTAATTTGTTATTGCAATGACTTCCCAGTATTGTTGACATAAACTGCTTCTTATAGTCTGTGCATTTGACAAAGCTCCTCGCCCAAACCCGGGCCTAGCTATCTTACACATCTCGCCCTCCGCTACATCTCCACCTCTTCCGTGTTTAAATGGCCTCATCATTCCGGCAAATCCAGCCAGTTCCCCTCCCTTCTTCTTCTTCTTCTTCTTCTTCTTCTTCTTCTCCCTTTCCCTTTTCGTCAAGTGACAGGACAGCTGATGGCACAGACGCTCCGCTAGCTTTCAACTTCCCAACCACATGCGACCGCTGCGACGAAGGGAGAGAAAAAAAAAAAGAAAAAAAAAGTCAGTCAGCACACATGTCAAAAGCTTCAATTTTTACAGCGCAATTATGGTTCTCATCACAGCAGAGCCATGTCAGGAATCATTACGCCTCAACAACAGCTAATTGCTTCAAGGTTAAAGTAACAGATCTGACGCCATTATATTTTAAGTGACAGTTTTGAATTCGCCGGGTGTTTTCGAGATGACATTATAAGGGGAGGGCGGTTCGGTTTGGAGAGACAGGGGGGCTGCCATGCAGGCAATCGGAATTACTGGCGTGTTACGATCGTGATTGGTCGGAGCTGGTCTCTAAGGAATCTGCAAAAGGAGAAGAAGAGTGCTTAGGTTTGCGTTGGTAAAGAAAGGACAAATAGAAAGCGCTTTGTTAACAGTATTCAAACGAGAAGCTTGTCTCCGGTTGTTCCGAAGGCGAGAGGCAACCTTTAGGATTTAGAGAGGAGCGTGTGCACTGTGAGAAGAGCTATGCAGGTCTTCCAATTGCCACTTGAGGCTGGATCCAGATATGAATTGGACTATTGTTCAATTCTGGAGCCTCATTTTGTTTACGCATGTTTTATTTTGAACTATATACAAGCTAATGAAGGTGTAATTATTTGGGTAACCTCAATCTATCATGAGCAAATACAGCTCTGGAAAAAAAGAAAGAGATCAGCTTTTCTGATTTTACTGCTCATAGGTATGTGTTTGGGCAAAAGGAACATTTTTAGTTTGAGTCTATAAACTACTGACAACATTTCCCCCAAATTCCAAATAAAAATATTATCGTTTAGAGCAGCGGTGTCAAACATGCGGCCCGGGGGCCAGATCCGGCCCTCCAAGACCTTTAATCTGGCCCTCGGTTGATTTTCTATTAAAATATTTTCGTTATATTTTAATTTTCTATTAAAATATTGGTTATTTTCTGCGCCTCTTTCCTGCGCAGTTTAGCATAGTATTGTCTCCAGCGCTTCTGCGTGGCCCCTCCCATCAGAGAAGCATAAATGAAGACTTCTTTTCTTAAAAGACGATCATTTTGACTGTTGACCATGACACCCTCATCAGCAAATGTCAAAAATGGGGAAAGTGGACGCCGAGTGCAGGATTTTCCAAGAAAAATGGGCTAATTCCTATTTGTTCCCAGAGGTGAATGGGAAACTTTTATGCTTGTGTTGAAATTGCATTTCTCTTAGAGTTTCAGGTTGTTCATAATATTATAATATTTTGTAAAAGAAAGAGTTCATCAAATAAAAAAAGATTTCTGTAATAGACTTGTGTTTCTCTGGACAAATATTTGGACTTATTGCTATTTTTGGGGTATATATGCCATGAGTTTTCTGATCCGGCCCCTTTGGGATTAAAGTAGGTTGGATACGGTACCTGGACCAAAATGAGTTTGACACCCCTGGTTTAGAGCATTTATTTGCAGAAAATGACAAAAGGTCAAAATAACAAAAAAGACACATGTTTTCAGACCTCAAACAATGCAAAGAAACGAGATCAAATTCATTTTAAAACAACATAATACAAATGTTTACACTTAAGAAGAGTTCAGAAATCAATATTTGGTGCAATAACCCTTATTTTTAATCACAGCTTTCATGCGTCTTGGCATGCTCTCCACAAGTCTTTCACATTGTTCTTGGGTGACTTTATTCCACTCCTGGTGCAAGAACTGAAGTAGCTCAGCTTTGTGTTTGTGTTGGAATTCAACAGACGTTGGAATGGAATGGCTGTAATACATGTAGAGATGCTGAATGCAGAAAAAAATGCAGTGGTCTCTTATTTTTTTCCAGAGCTGTAGTTGATTAAGAATGATTCAGGCTTACTACTACTAAGATAAGATAAGATAAGATAAGAAAAGACTTTATTCATCTCACACAGGAGAAATTCACTTGCAACTTACTACTCAGTGCGTGCACATGGACGAGTGTAATCTGATTGCAAACGGACTGGGATCATATCGAATTCATGTGCACAGACAAAGGATCATATAGGGATTGGTTTCCTGAATCCGATTGGAACCCCTGGCTTAGGCCAATAGTAATCCGCTTAGTGCCGCCTTGTGCACGATTTCGGATCGGATTGGCGTACTGCGCATGCACAGGAATTTTTGCCAGGGATTTCACCCGGAAGTGGCAGGAGGCTACGACAACGTCATAAGTAGTGATTGTTGCCGGAAAAGTCAGACGAAATCATGGCTGCGAAGAAAGAATGCACAACACGTACACCAATGCTGCGCTGTCAAACTCCTCGAGCGCCATCTTTGTATACCGCCACATAGTTTGTAGTGTTTTTATTGAGTAGCCATCACCCGGAAGTAGTTGGACTACAGCGCCACATAGCGTAGCGGAGCCGGCCAGGTCGCTGACCATTATCCGATTACACGAGTTTCATGTGCACTGGGATCTAAGGACAGACCACCCGCCGAGTAACGGGATCGGATTTGGAGAAAACCAATTCGATCCTTCCATGTGCACGCAGTGAGTGAATGAGTTACCTGACCAGCCAGAACAGGAATAGTTGATTGGTTAAGTTTAGGGCTTTGGGACATGGAATACTAGTCCTGCCCCGTAATGAAAAACTGTGATTGGTTAATCTACCTTTTATTCTCTAAGAGCATGATGGAGGCTGACCAATAGGTTTGGCTATTTTTGGGCATAGAGTTGCATTAACTTAATCAAAATATGACAAAATCAAATAATGATTTCAGTTTAGGTGTTCATATGAAAATAGCCAGTGATTTAATGTCTCAAAGAGCTTTTAAAGGGCCCATATTAGGCTAATTTCTGATGTATATTATAATTTTATTTCACAAACATACCTGGAGTTGTTTTTTTTTTTTCATTCAGACATGTTTAACACACAAACTCTGCATATTTAGACTTGAGTTCTTCTCTCAGATTGAAAACACTATGTTCCACCTTGTGATGTCATGTGGTAATACAGGAAGTGCTCCCCTGTGTTTTTAAACTCCATACACCTTCACTAGAATCATTTGGATAATTCCATCAGTGGAATTGCCCGTCTCTACTGATCTAAAGGTAAAATGTAGCTGTTACCTTGAAAACTACCACTACATGACATCACAAGGTGGAACAGAGCATTTTGAGCTTTGGAGATGTAGACAGACTATTAATAAAGGGTTACTCAGTTGTGTGAATGAAACAAAACACAACTCCAGGTATGTTTTTGATGAGGTAACTACATTATAGCATGGCTTAAAACTTAAAAAGAGTAAATTTTGTGTGATGTAAGAGCTTTAATACTTTAATTTAGTTTTCATAGCAAAACCCTTTATAATGACTCATGTAGACAAAAATCAGTCATGCCACTTTCACTGACTGTAACCTCACCCACAATCTCCTAGTTTTAATCCAAGATATATATAAGGAAATTTAAATACAGATCTGGAAAAAAATAAGAGACCACTGGATTTTTTTTCTGAAATCAGCATCTCTACATGTATTACAGCCATTCCATTCCAGCGTCTGTTGAATTCCAACACAAACACAAAGCTGAGCTACTTCAGTTCATGCACCAGGAGTGGAATAAAGTCACCCAAGAACAATGTGAAAGACTTGTGGAGAGCATGCCAAGACGCATGAAAGCTGTGATTAAAAATAAGGGTTATTGCACCAAATACTGATTTCTGAACTCTTCTTAAGTGTAAACATTAGTATTATGTAGTTTTAAAATGAATTTGATGTTGTTTCTTTGCATTGTTTGAGGTCTGAAAACATGTTTTCTTTTTTGTTATTTTGACCATTTGTCATTTTCTGCAAGTAAATGCTCTAAACGATAATATTTTTATTTGGAATTTGGGGGAAATGTTGTCAGTAGTTTATAGACTCAAACTAAAGGCTTTTATTTTTTATTTTTTTTCCCCCCAAACACAAAGCTATAAGTAGTCAAATCAGAAAAACTCATAATTTTGCAGTGGTCTCTTATTTTTTTCCAGAGCTGTATGTGTACCCCTATACAGGGGGTCCTCGGGTTACGACGGTCTCGGGTTACGACGTTTCGTGGTTACGAACGCGCCCCCATTAAAAAAAATATGTATATATTACGCGTCATTCCGTCTTACACGGTTTAGCGTGGTAAGAGATGTAAACAAACCCGAACGGCGCGCGGCGCACGGCGGAAGAATACGCTCTGTTGTGGTTGTAGGGAGAAGAAGACAGCCTCATGTGCGTGCCCAATGTGGGCGGAAGTACCTGATGTGGGCTCTGATCTGCTCCTATGAAAGCGGCAGTGATAACCAAGCAGCGTAGTGGTCTAATTATTGAGATGGAAAGGTTATTGGTGCTTTGGTTGGAAGATCAAAGGCAAAATCCGGTTTACGACGAAATTCGGGTTACGACGCGTCTTAAGAACGGATCTACGTCGTAACCCGAGGACCCCCTGTACACACACAATATTTTTTTCTAATATAAAGTATATTTTCCACCTTTTGAAAGTGTGATTCATTCCAATATTTACACTAACTTACCTCACTGCATCTCATCGCCATGGGAAACACTTGACATCTATCTTTTCACTTTCACCTGTCCATCCCGCCCGAACTCTGCATAATCCCACTTTAAGACAATTTAACTTCATATAGCAGCTTTAGCCTTAGACTGGGCTAATACCGCTCCCTTATATTCAGACCTTTTCTAACTTAACAACCCAATTTGAGAACCAAATCGATTTACTTCTCACCCGATGAATTATAGATCAGGCCAGTGAAGTCAGTTCTTTTCAAATGAGCAGTTGTTTACCCCCCCTTTTTTTTTCAATTTCACTCTATCTTTTCTTTTAAAGGAAGAAAGCTGTACCTTTTGAACTGATTGTTTGTTTAACCGCTGCTGGGAATGCCGAATCCCTGAGGTCTGAGTAAGTGTTGATCTAAGGTTGGATTTGAAATAGCCTAATGAGGAACTCTTTGGATAATTAGTGATGTAGCTCGGGTGCTTGCGGATAAATTACAGAGAGAGAAAAAAGAAGGGTGAATGATGAAACAAACCCCCAGATCAGGGTTAATAAAAATTAGCATGTCAACTTAGCCCCTACCTTGGCGTGTTGTCTTTTTCAAAGCTTTTGTTCTTTAGCCCGGATGTGTTATTGTGCATGTAATGGAGCAATTAGCAACGCGCTTCATAACAGGGAGACTAGCTGGTAATAATTAGCATTGAGGCTAGGCTAGCACTGAAGTCCAGTAGGAAATATGAAGGTGCTACTGAGTCTATTGGGACTCGAAGCAGCCTGCAAAGTGTACGCAGTACTAGGTTTCTGGACGTGTTTGGACAGGCCTGGACTAAAGCTGATAATTTTGACCCGGTTGGTTGGTCACAGGGGCGAACAAAGGTGTAAATAAATAAAATAAAAAGGTGATGCCATAAGCGCCTGTCCAATCTGTTATGGCTATAGGTGTGAACAAGTTACATGTTGGACAAAATATTGACTGTTGGTGTCGATTAGGTTTTGAACATTTGAAAATAGTATATTGTAAAAAGGTTGTGAACTTTATTGGTTAAAGCTGTCAAAAGCAAATAAGATAAAAATAGTGCATTGAAATATGAAAGTTACAATGTCGAGTAGCCAAAACAACATTAGTCCGCTTCAGGCTTTTAAAGATTTTCATAAAATATTTAAAATTCATGTAAAAACACATTCTTGTCAAGGTGAACTACAGTATGCAACTTTTTGGTTGGGGGGTCTGTCACCTTCTTGTCTCTATGCATGTCAGTGCTCTGCTTGGAATGTTCCACAGTCTGACTTTACCTAGAAAAAGAGTCGTTCTGACTGCAAGCAAGTTGCCTATCCACAGATCTGACCTGTAACCTGGCCTGGCTTGGTTTCCTTGATGATAGAAAAGTTTAATGCCATACTGGGAAACATTCCAGACAAAGCAATAACATCTATAGACACACAAGCAGCAGACCCTCCACCAGAAAAATGACACTTTTGTGATGAAATGCCTTCTACGTTCTTTTAAGATGGTGCCACCACGCCAAGTTACTGGTCAGATCTGTGGAGAGGCAATCACATCACAGTAAGAACGCATGTTATTATTGAGCAATAAAGCCATACCATGGAGCGTTCCAGGCAAAGTAATGACATCTCCATGGAGACAAGTTAAATCTGAATGAACCCCTTGTCAACTTCATATTACCTCTTTTGACTTCTCCTCCCCTTCGAGGTTCAAGGTTTCTTTATTAGTCTCCATTTGGGAGAAATTTGACTTAGAGGTGAGGGAAGGTTGCAGTACAGACAGAAAGAACGTGCAACCAGAGCCGTTCTCCATGTCACCAGCAGAGCAGCGCCATCTTCTTCTTTGTTTTTGTTTTCAATCACAGCTTTAAGCAGTGAGTGCTCGCCGCAGGTTGTGTTGTGGCACTGTTAATACTTTTAAAATGAAACCTCCTGAACAGGGGTTTGACTCTTGATGTAAATATCCGGACTGGGCGAAGATGACGAGTTTACCTGCCTGGTGCATGCAGGAACCTCTCACTTTGGGCCTCTGAGTTGTTGATTGGCACAGTTTTCAGATCCTTTACAACCTGCTCCATCCCCTGCCTGATTCGGGTGGGTGTTGGGTGAGGAAGAGCATGTGTCAACACACTCCTGTAGACATATGCTCAGAACGCAGAAATATGGCTATAGTGAAAATCCAGGACATATGTGTGTGCGCAAACACTTGGAGATGCGAAATGGGTAAGGAAGGACCGCTGGTTAAGGCTGGATGTAGCAATTTGATTATTCTGGTTAGCAGTTGTTTTTATGATGTATAGACTTGTAATCACAACTAGCCTAACCTGAACATAGGCGAACCTTTATTTGTCCCATTTATGATGCATTGTCATAAACATCACCACAACAAAGTGCTCCTAATTTGCCACTGCTGGACCAGGCCGTTTGCTCCAGTTGCTCCATTGCTACAGTTAATGTTAGAGAGCAGTGGATTGTTCATTTTTCATTTTAATTTGGACACACAAACCTGGAAAAACATTCAGAGAAGTAAACAGTGGGTCTCTAAATAAGTCTTTGGGTGGGTAAATATGAAGGGGAACAAGCCGCTTTTGCTTAAAACCTTCAATGTGCCCATACTTGTTGACCGGAATGGCAGCAAGCACAGGTTGGCAGCCTTGTGTAAGCCAGTGTGCCTCAGGGCCGCTTTGGCTTGTGAAGTAGCTCATACATTATTGCTATGACACTCAAATTCGTTGTTGCCCTCTTAGAATCACCAGTTAATCAGCAGAGATGTTTAGATTCCTCAGTTAGACAAGTGCGAATCTTGTCTTAGATTTTGATCGATTTCTGATTAACCTCACTTTATCTGAAATATATACTATGCACATTCTTAGCACTCTGACACATTTCACATTGTTCTTTTGTGGTCCCTACAGCCTTAGACTTAAGTATGTGCCCAAACAGTTGGCGTTGTTAAGTTGCTAAAGTGTTGCTAACTGGATAAGGGCGGCCTGCTCGCTGAGGGAGGCTGTGCGCTGCATCGGGGACAATAGTTGTGTTTTTCGCTGCCAGTTGGAAATAAACAGAGCTTTTCCCGGGACAAAACTGGTCTTTCTTTTCATAAACTCCGGCTATGGGCTTTTGATAAGGTTATTTTCCCTATAGCCACACAAAGCAGCTACCCCCCTAGTTGAAGCGATTTGCCGTTCACAATGGCTCAGCTTAACCAGCTAGGTCAGGTCAAGTTGACTCAGACAATGGGGACTTCAGTGTCTCAGCCGTGGTGCCCAGTGTCGCCCAAACAAAGGCGGCCGCTGCAAGTGGAGCAAACATTTCATCAAGTCGTGGCCCCAGTCTATAAATGTCGCTTCTAATCTGCTTGGTCTCGTCTAGCAGACCTGTGCACTTCGACAACTCTCCGAGGAAAAAACTCTGACACGATTAGGGTGGAAACACTTGCTCAGTTCATTTCTCAGTTTGGATCTGGATGCAAAGATATGATGGGAATTAAGTGAATGTGTAAACTAACTGAAGTTTAAATGAAAACAAAACTAAGTGGGGCTTAATTAAGTGAAACCTGAACTGACCAAGATTCAGACAGATTTTTTTTAGTTGAGCCAGTGGTGTCACGAGCATACTGAGCTAAAAAAAAAGAATATTGTACTGTTTACATGTTCTTTTTGGTTTATTGGGGAAACATGAGTGCTTTGAAGACACCCATCCAGACATAGAGAGAAACTTGTACACTCAGTACAGAAAGTACTAACCCAGTACTAACCGAGCCTCAAGATGAATATGGAACCTTCTTGCTGTGAGGCAAGAGTGCTAGCCTCTCTTGCCTCTTAGGTAACATGTCACATTAGAGATTGTCCATTCATCCATTCATCCATTTTCTTCCGCTTATCCGGGGTCGGATCGCGGGG
Source organism: Paratrypauchen microcephalus (assembly GCA_036785185.1). Taxonomy (NCBI): domain Eukaryota; kingdom Metazoa; phylum Chordata; class Actinopteri; order Gobiiformes; family Gobiidae; genus Paratrypauchen; species Paratrypauchen microcephalus. The sequence continues at coordinate 4,909,272 of JAVJIX010000064.1, read as the reverse complement.
GTAACAGTCTAAGCAGGGACACCCAGACCTCCTTCACCCTGGACACTTCCTCCAGCTCCTCCGGGGGGACCCCAAGGCGTTCCCAGGCCAGCCGAGAGACATCATCCCTCCAGCGTGTCCTGGGTCTTCCCTGCGGCTTCCTCCCAGTGGGACATGCCCAGAACACCTCCCGAGGGGGGCGTCCAGGAGGCATCCGGAACAGATGCCCGAGCCACCTCAGCTGCTCCTCTCGACGTGGAGAAACAGCGGCTCTACTCCAAGCTCCTCCCATGTGGCTGAGCTCCTCACTCTATCTCTAAGGGAGCGCCCAGCCACTCTGCAGAGGAAACTCATTTCGGCCGCTTGTATCCGCGATCTTGTCCTTTCGGTCATTACCCAAAGCTCATGACCATAGGTGAGAGTAGAAACGTAGCTTGACCGGTAAATTGAAATTAGAGATTGTGAAATGGATATAATTGTACATTATGTATGTCATCTGTAACAGATTCTACAATAAATGTTGAATTACTGTGTCTACTATGCGGTGTTCAGATCGCTGCATCAAAATCACACCAAACGTTTCTCATTGGACGATTTTGCAGGTGAGGGCAGATGCTTGAAACTGTGATTTGAGGTGAATTTCATAGAAAGTTTAGATTTTTCAACTCTGGCATTTGACGCCTCAATTCGGTGCAATAACGCTCAAGACACTGCATCAAGTGCTTAAAACATGTTGCGTAAACACTGAACTAGCCCCATAGACTTTACACGTAAACTGGTTTTAGATGTCATTCACATTTGCACACTCAAACTCAACTAACATAAAATTGAGGCTTATGTAACTGAAGCAATGGAACAAAACCAGGACTAAATTGCACCAAGCCATGACTGAACCAGGACCAAGCCACGAAGCAGGAGCAATCCATAACATTGTGTGAGTCCAGCCTTTAAGTAGAGTTACACTTTAGTATGATCTGAGCAGTGTGGTTATAGTGTTTCAAAACAACTCTGATTACATTAAACATTTATGTCATTACTCATAAATACTAGCCTCTCTATTTTGTGCGGATGTGTGGACGTTCCTGCTCCAATCTGACAGTGTAATTTCATTAGAGGCTGCCATTCACTGTCAGCGACGCTCGCACTGACTTGGGGGAGAGTCCCAATTATAGCACAACATATGTGCGATAATAGGGAGATAATTGCATGGAGTTCACAACAGCCGTTTTAGGAGCCAGGAGCTAACTCTCTGCTCGCTGCACTATAAAAAATACATTTCATCATTCACACTCCAGGCCTGCTCCAACAGAGATACACTGCACGTTGGGTAGGGAGAATATCAAATATGTGGTAAACTGAAAAACGATAACGTGATGAGTCCAAAGAGAAATCCTCGATGCTTCCTGTAACTGTTGACTATACGTTACTTATTTACAAAGTCCTAGAACCAAGTGTAATTTTAATAGAGGATATTTTATGTGTTTAGTATTAATCGGTTTGTGTTGGGTGCTTCACTGTTCTACATATAGGGCTTTGCAATGAATCAAGTTTTAATCAATTAAGATTCAGTCATCTGTAGTCACCAGTGATATTTTTATTGAAAGAACGCAGCTGATTCCTAAAAGTATTAGTTTTGGAGCAAAGTTTGGAGAAAATATGACAGTCGGTCTCTTATTTTTCTCCAGAGCTGTATACTAGACCAGTGTTTCCCAACCTTTTTTGTCTTGTGTACCCCCTGAGCCTTTTTGTCATACCTCGAGTTCCCCCTCACTCATATGTGTTGAGAATTCTCCTAAAGTAGAATGTGATACAACGGATTATTAAATGAAAATCCTATATTTCATCTCCTTAATTTGAAAATTTAATTCTCAGGCATTTTCTCTCTTTTCTTTAACTCAAATTTACTCAAATTAGAATTTAAAAATTCAAAAAAATCTCCCCCTGCGCCTGGCAGCAACACTGCCGAGTACCCCCTGCAGTGTGCTCGCGTACCCCTAGGGGTACTTGTACCCCTGGATGGGAAACACTGTACTAGACGGCCATGCCTCTTTGTCCAATCCAATCCAATTTTGTCTTATCTCAGAAGCTAAACAGGGTTGGGCTGGGTTAGTTCTTGGATGGGAGACTGCAGGTAATACCAGGTGCCACACTGGAGTTAAAGCCATGCCTACAAATTAATCTACCACCACAACGTGTTTTGGGTGTCTTGAAAAGTGCTATACAAATCCAATGCATTATTATTTCTCTTTTGACAGGGAAAACCTAAAAGTACGAGACGACAGTAACACTGACGTTCAAATGTGGTTTCTGAAATGCTGTACGTAAAGCCATGCTCTCCTTTCAGTGAAAAACAAATGATACCAGCTAATCCCTGCATTATTTTCAGAGCTAACTCCATTCTATTATCCATACTTAACTTACTCCACTCTCCACCACGGTCTGCTGAGGTCTGCCAGCAACAGCAGTCTCCCCATAGACACCCATCTGATTTGTCACATTTGAAAGCGCTAATGTTTAAACCAAAAGGAAGCGCGCTCAATAATGCGCTCATTCATCTGCATAAACACCACCTGTCCCTGCTCCACAACTCCTCCAGCGGTGAAAGTTTAACGCGCCCACCAATCACCATTTATTTTCTCTTCCACATAATCCCACACAGCAGAGTTACTGGGTTGGAAGAAAGGTAAGCAGAGGTGCGTAACCAAAATGATATTTGAGTAAGAGTAACGTTACTTAGTTGTGGTCCAAGAAATTACCATCCAATTGAGTGAAAAAGTATTTGGGAAAACTACTACTCAAGTAAGAGTCACTTAAAGAGTAAGGCTGCATCCCATTACTCTCTCTTACCGCTTTATCTACATCTTTGTCTTGCCCCTCGATACTGAGCTGAGAGGGCTCGGGGTACGAATGTTCCCCTAAGAAATGGGACACCACTCTATTACCATTTGCGTCATCGTCTCTTGCCATGTCAAGGATTATCGGGTACCTCAGCTCGACAAAAAACTAGCTTGTTTATGCATGAAAGTTCAATGAAAACGATACTGTCGGCTAAACAGACTTCACTACAATTAAAACTGCAACAACAGTTCACTAAAAGTAACGTAGAACATAAGCGTCATAATTGTAAACCATGCTAAACTGTTAATCGATAATTACAACTGCTGAAAATACATTTATGAAACTCCTTGGCTGGTCGATGTGACGCTGCCATCCTGATCCCAAAACCTGCTTGAACTTGTAGGCGTACCCCTTCATTTCAAGTCTGGTCGAGAGCTTACTTCATTTCAAGGGGTATGTAGCCCTCGGCCGTAGCCAGAGCCCTTGATCAAAATTAGAATCGGGACACCCCTTGCCCTCACGTGAACGTGCAAAACCAAGGGGTAGGGGTAAGACGAAGGGGTAAGACAGAGAAATGGGACACAGCCTAAGTTTCAGGGTGTAACATCTGATTAATATTTAATCAATTAATGCAAATGGAAGGACAAAATATTAAATGATGCACAAAATCTAGTGTTTTCAAAAGATAGACACACACAAATGAAATCATATCTGAAGGAGTGCTGCAAGAAAGACAAATGTTGAAATTGAATATTGTCAACATAAAGTTTTTGTCACTTGTAATATTACTCACAGTGGGAACGGTAAGCATGAATGTTACCCAAGAAAAATATGACTCAAATAGGAGTAAAAGTATGCTGCTAGAGAAGTACTCTGAAAAGTACAATTTATTTAAAAAGTTACTCAATTAAAATTGACTTGAATAACTACAGAAGAACTACAAAAAAATACTAGTACTATTGTTGCTACTGTCATCACTCTCACCAGTATTTACAGTATCCTGGTGTATTGATTATTTAGGAACAAATTCTACCTCAGATGGCCTACCTTTTACAAACATATTAAATTAATGCACCTAAAGTAACAGATGTGAAGTGTTTTGCCTAGAAGCACAACTCTTCTAGTCATTTTGCAATACAGGGGGTCCTCGGGTTACGACGGTCTCGGGTTACGACGTTTCGTGGTTACGAACGCGCCCCCATTAAAAAAAATATGTATATATTACGCGTCATTCCGTCTTACGTGGTTTAGCGTGGTAAGAGATGTAAACAAACGCGAACGGCGCGCGGCGCACGGCAGAAGAATACAGCCTCGTGTGCCTGCCCAATGTGGGCGGAAGTACCTGATGTGGGCTCTGATCTGCTCCTATGAAAGCGGCAGTGATAACCAAGCTGCGTAGTGGTCTAATTATTGAGATGGAAAGGTTATTGGTGCTTTGGTTGGAAGATCAAAGGCAAAATCCGGTTTACGACGAAATTCGGGTTACGACGCGTCTTAAGAACGGATCAACGTCGTAACCCGAGGACCCCCTGTATATACAGTATACAGTAACTACTACAGTACAGTGATATTAGAACTTTATACTTTTGGTACTCATTTTAGCCCAAATGCCCTTCCTTATCCTTACACCAGTTTATCCAAGCACAACACTGTTTCCTTTCAATTACCAGCTGGGGTAAATTAACAGTCTTTTATTGCATCCGTAATATGGCAAGAAAAGCAAAATATAATTGGAACTATTCATTTGGCAAACCCCAATTTATGACATCAAGCAACTTAGAAAACATTATAGTATTTTAACCAAAGGTGGGTAGAGTAGCCAAAAATTGTACTCAACGTATTTGGGAAAACTGCTACTCAAGTAAAGGAAACTGTCAGGACCTAACTGATTTATAATTAAACGTGAATGTAATTTAAAAGGATAAAACTTTAATAATGCACAAAATCTGATAGTCTCAATGTAACTGAGTAAATGACAGAATAAACTGAGTACTACCCACCTCTGAAGACAAGCTACCTTTCATTTGGTGTCATCCTCAACTCTCAACACGATGATAAAAAGAAGAAAAGAAAAAACAAGGTTGCGTGTGATCACAATTGACACCCAAAGCTAATTTATGCCGGCCCCTTATTTACTTGCATTTTTGAAGGCTAATTTGGAACCACTTTGGCACATGGAGAACCATTTCCCTTTAAGAATTTCCATCATTTGTCTGCGACGCTAACGCTGAGTTATCAAAATCCGCTGTGGCCTTGATCACCTCCCCCTCTTTTCAAATCTACACCTCCTTCTTGTTTATTTAGTTGTTTTTCACTAGAACAATACTGTCACTGTCTGGAATGGGGTGTCTTTTTGCTCAATGCTATGTGTAATGAAAAGCAAACGGGTGCCAGGTTTGACACTTCTCAGCAGTAAGGGAAGGACTAAGCTAGTAGCGCGGTTTGATGGTTTAAGAGCCCGGGACGGCATCTGGCTTGGTAATTATTGGAATAAATTACGTTGTGTAGCTGATAAATCGAAATGAAGTGCGCTGGATGCTGATCACAGGGCGCTGCAATAACCGTCTTTAGAAAGTGGGTTTTCAAATTATGTGTGATCTGTTCCCTTTGGTTGCTGATCTTTTTATTTTATTAATGTAAATTCAAACTGACGCAACAGACGTGCATACATTGTATTTGAAGATGCCGAAATTTCTGGTGGAAAGCGGATATCTATAGAATCTATGGGCAATTTATTGTTTTGTAAAGAATGGTGCAATCCTATGATCCACATACAGCTCTGGAAAAAAATAAAGAGACCACTGGATTTTTTTCTGAAATCAGCATCTCTACATGTATTACAGCCATTCCATTCCAGCGTCTGTTGAATTCCAACACAAACACAAAGCTGAGCTACTTCAGTTCTTGCACCAGGAGTGGAATAAAGTCACCCAAGAACAATGTGAAAGACTTGTGGAGAGCATGCCAAGACGCATGAAAGCTGTGATTAAAAATAAGGGTTATTGCACCAAATACTGATTTCTGAACTCTTCTTAAGTGTAAACATTAGTATTATGTTGTTTTAAAATGAATTTGATCTTGTTTCTTTGCATTGTTTGAGGTCTGAAAACATGTATATTTTTTGTTATTTTGACCATTCGTCATTTTCTGCAAATAAATGCTCTAAAAGTTAATATTTTTATTTGGAATTTGGGGGAAATGTTGTCAGTAGTTTATAGACTCAAACAAAAATGTTACTTTTGCCCAAACACATACCTATAAGTAGTAAAATCAGAAAAAAAAATGATAATTTTGCAGTGGTCTCTTTTTTTTTTGTATGTAAAACTTTATCTTTCTTTGATAGGAACAAACTGGCCATGAAAATACTAAGACTTAAAGGTGCATTGCGTAACTTTTCTGATGGAGGGTGGAGGTGCGCCAAATGCTTTTCCCCATGGAGATGGTTTTATTGATTTCTCTGGAATGTTTCACAGTATGGCATTAAACCTTTCTATCTTCATGGAAACCAAACCAGACCGAGTTACATGACGGCTCTGTGGAGAGGTGACCCCATTCCCAATCAGAATGCCTGATTTTTTAAGTATTTTTGATTGTTATAAAACCACCTCTAATTGAATAACTGTAAGGCAGAGCTGTTTAATGTCATACTGTGGAACATTCCAGGCAGAGCAGTGACATCTCCATAGAAACAAGCAGGTGGCCCCCAACCAAAAAGTGACATAGTCACTCTCAACAACTATCATGTCTTTACAGCTGAATAATGGCACCACTTTATGAAGACATTGTGGAAAAATATTCACTTTTGTTTATTTATACTTGCAGAGAAAGCTTTGTGCCAGTTTTTGTTTCAAGTGGATAGGCCCAGGAATTACAGATTCCAGATATTAATCATCAACCAGGACAACAAATCTGTGATCTCACAGCAAAGTATATCATTCTATCTTATACTCTTGTCTTTATGGGTCGCTCTACTACAGTAATCAGTGTGTACAATGTCATAGTAGTAGTAGGAGTAGTAGTAGTAGTAGTAGTAGTAGTAGTAGTAGTAGTAGTAGTACTAGTGGTAGTAGTAGTAATAGGAGTAGTAGGATGAGTATTAGTAGTAGGAGTATTAGAAGTAGGAGTAGTAGGAGTATTAGTAGTAGGAGTAGGAATAGTAGCAGGAGTAGTAGAGGAGTATTAGTAGTAGGAGTAGTAGTAGCAGGAAGAGTAGGAGGAGTATTAGTAGTAGGAGTAGTAGTAGCAGGAGGAGTAGTAGGAGGAGTATTAGTAGTAGGAGTAGTAGTAGCAGGAGGAGTAGTAGGAGGAGTATTAGTAGTAGGAGTAGTAGTAGCAGGAGGAGTAGTAGGAGGAGTATTAGTAGTAGGAGTAGTAGTAGCAGGAGGAGTAGTAGTAGGAGGAGCATTAGTAGTAGGAGTAGTAGTAGCAGGAGAAGGAGTAGGAGGAGTATTAGTAGTAGGAGTATTAGTAGGAATAGTAGTAGCAGGGGGAGGAGTAGTAGTATTATTAGAAGGAGTAGTAGTGGTAGCAGCAGGAGTAGTAGTAGGAGTATTAGAAGTAGGAGGAGTAGTAAGAGGAGTATTAGTAGTAGGAGTAGTAGTAGTAGCAGGAGTAGTAGGAGGAGTATTAGTAGTAGTAAGGAACAGGATCCACAATCTTTCCATATTCAGTCTTATGACTTGAAGTCCTTTAACCTGACCAAAAAAAAAAAAAAAATCGCAAATTCAGGAATACAAAATAACTTTTGTTTATTTATACTGACAGAGAAGATGTTGAACTTGGTTTTGTTTCATGTGGATAGGCCTAATAATTACCATAAACCAGGTCAACAACTCTGACAGTTCAACAGCAAATTCAAATGTATAATTTGGTCATTCTTATGGGGTCGCTGTACAAATTGCAGTATCTTACAATACATGCAATAAAATAAGACAATTAGTTAGAAATATTACCTTAATCAAGGCTGCAACAATTAAACAACAGTTGAAGTCCTGAACAGTTGACAATTTAAAATTTTAATTGCATTTTATTAATAGTTATAGTTACAGGTTAAATGTGTAACTTTTCTGGTGGATCATCCATCAAACGCTTTTCTGCCTGAAAAGGTTATTGCTTTGTCTGGAATGTTTCACAGTATGGCATTAAACCTTTCTATCTTCATGGAGACCAAACCAGACCAAGTGGAGAGGCAACCCCGGTCACAGTCTGAATGCCTGTTTTTAGGTATTTTTGAGCTATAAAACCACTGTAACTGAATAAATGTATGGTAGAACTGTCTAATGTAATGCTGTGGAACATTCCTGAAAGAGCAATGACATATCCATAAAACAAACAAAATTACACAATGCACCTTTGAACAGACTATAAAGACTCTAAAACACATGCCAGAAAATAGTAAACATTTCACTTACACTTTACACTTCAGTACACTTTATTTTTTTTAATCTATTTTTATGTAATCTATTCTTAAGAAGTCACCATATTTTAGCTGTTAGATAAGATAAGACTTTATTGATCTCACACAGGAGAAATTTACTTACCACAGTAGCTCCAGGTAGGGACAGTTTGAACAAGAACGAAAAAGTGCATGCAGGCAAGAATGGAATAAAATAAGTAATAAAAAAAATAAAATAATAATAATAATAATAATAATACAAACAGTAACTAGGAGAGTATGGAAAAAAGAAGATATTGCACGTTTGGACTATATAGTGGAGATTATACAGTCTGATAAAATAAGTAATAATAATAAAACAGTAACTAGTTTGGACTATATAGTGGAGTTATCTATTATCTAAACAAACTCAATGTACAATGGCAGCAAATGTCAAAAATAATCACTGACTTTCATCAAATGTCTCCAGACCTCATTTTAACCACAATTTGATGACATAAATCAAGTACCACTGTTCAATAATTACCATAAGATCTTGCATGTTACAGAACACAATCCATTTCAAACCGCCTGTTTTACCGAGCTCCTATATCTCTCCTTTGTGCTCGCCTTCACAATTGTAGTTTAGGTAATAGTCACTTCTTTCAAGCACAGCCACTTCTACAGTCCAAGGCTTTTAGGGCCTGAATCGCCGCCACCAAAACCATCCCACTGATCCTCGCAAGAAGAAAGTCCCAATTAGACATCATTTGAGGAGAGAGGCTTCGGATTGCTTTCACTTCACTATTATTGCTGCTTTTGTTGATCCGGCCTGGAAATGCCACTCTTTCATCTCGCATTGGAAAAAAAAAAAAACAGAAGAAGAGGAGGTCGGTAGTGCTCGAGTCAGCCAAGCCACCGATCTACTTTAATCAACTTAATGCAAGCAATAGAGAGGGCTGTTATGGAGGCGCGCAGATGGGCAGTGCTTCTCTGGCTTTTTTGGTCAACCCTTTGCTTGGTTTTCACATATGGGGGTCAAGGTGCATCCAGACAGCACTCAGACAGATTCTGGATGTGCCCGATGCTGGTTCCTCACATCTGATGGAGGATACGGGTGGAGTTCAAAGGGTAGAGCCGCGTCTTCTTTATTCTTAAGTCCCTTTGTGGAGTTTTTTTTTTTTTTTTTCCTCCAGGTTGCTGGCCTGAAATATGTATAACTGTCCTTTTCATTGCAGCCGTCTGAGGGCCCCGTATCAAAGGCTGAAGTTTCCGCAGAAGTCGGTTTGAAAAAGAGTGTCCACGCAGCGTCATCATTTCTTAACCCGTGCACCAGTCGCACCGTGACCTCCAAAAACATGAACGTGCTGGTCTTGGATCAGCACTGCGCTATATATATGTATATATATATATATATATATATATATATATATATATATATATATATAGAGAGAGAGAGAGAGAGAGAGAGAGAGAGAGAGAGAGAGAGAGAGAGGTACAGCTACAGCAACACAGACTGGTTGAACAAGGGTAACTTTGATTTGTCAGTACAGTACAAACGCCCATGTTTAAGACAAGGAGTTTTTCACAATCTTTCTCAAACACTGTCCTTATACAGTTCTGGAAAAAAATAAATAAGAGACCACTGGAAAATTATTAATTTTTCAGATTTTACTACTTATAGGTATGTGTTTGGGCAAAAGGAACAAAGGAGTCTATAAACTGCTAACAACATTTCCCCCAAATTCCAAATAAAAATATTATCATTTAGAGCATTTATTTGCAGAAAATGACAAATGGTCAAAATAACAAAAAAGGATACATGTTTTCAGACCTCAAACAATGCAAAAAAACAAGATCAAATTTATTTTAAAACAACATAATACTAATGTTTACACTTAAGAAGAGTTCAGAAATGAATATTTGGTGCAATAACCCTTATTTTTAATCGCAGCTTTCATGTGTCTTGGCATGCTCTCCACAAGTCTTTCACCATGTTCTTGGGTGACTTTATTCCACTCCTGGTGCAAGAACTGAAGTAGCTCAGCTTTGTGTTTGTGTTGGAATTCAACAGACGCTGGAATGGAATGGCTGTAATACATGTAGAGATGCTGATTTCAGAAAAAAATCCAGTGGTCTCTTATTTTTTTCCAAAGCTGTATTTCAATTTCCTTATATTTTGTCCTATTCTATTAGCCTAAATATTTGCACATATTTTTCAGACATCACATTCATAATAATAAGGCAAGGTGAGAGTCTTGCCTAAGGACACAAAAACATAACAGTAGTCCAATTGAAAATCTAGTAATTTCTGTATGTTTATGATGAAGCATTAAGTATTACAATTTGTATTACCATTTTTTCCCCCCAACTTGTTTTTAGACTATGGGGGCAAAAATTAGACTGTGGGGGGCTTCCTTTTAATTTAATGGGAACCTCTGCATATGCTCTAACCACATAAATTAGATGCTAAAACTCCATGGATGATACATTTGAGTACCAAATTCTCATTTAGTATTGCATTCGAAGTGGTGGTGGTAGCTCACTAATCATCAGGTTGGTTGGCATGTTGTTGTGTTCTTGGGCAAAACACTTCACATACCTGCTCTTTATGAATGTGTTAGTGTGATTGGAGGTCAGAGTGGCTGCAGGCACAGAATGACCACCACACACTGAATGAGGGGTGAAGGAACAATAGACCAAAAAGCTGTTCAGTGTTTTCAATGACACTGGAGACAAATGCATTATCGTTATTCCTCAGTAGTTCTATCAACTGTACACAAAATATACCACACTTCATTGTACCCAAATCTTTATGGTTGGTGTATACTATGATGTTGGGCATAATCTTTTGAAAATTCTTCAAAATCTAGTCAATGGTCAATAGATCTTTCAATATTTTTGCGCTGATATGTGTGGCCAATTTTGCTTTATGTCTTTGTCAGGTGGTGACCCCAAACATTTTGACTATGGCAGAACAATATACTGTATATTGCAATCAAAGTGGAATAACAATCTGAGTTGGCACAGTTTTCACATTGCAAAGGTTGCAGTTATACAGATAATAGAATGTCCTCTGTGAAAAACAAAATATACTGTACTAGTAATATCTACCACAGTAGTTAAGATTTCTGCAAACAAGTTCTGAAATGCAGTGGATTCTAGATTAGTTTAGAATAGTGAAATATTAACTGATAATGTTAAAGGGACAGTGTGTAAGATTTTTACCCGTTAATTACTGAAATTGAAGATACCCATTCAAAAATACATTGTTTTCCAAGCCTTTTCACTTCCATCATGAAATCAAAGTATTCTTTTGGACTTAGATATAGTCACATAAAAGGGGGATCTTCCCCATGCAGAGGCAGCCATTTTGAATACGAGAGCCGCAGAAGGACATTTGGGCTCCGCCTTCGCCTTCGGCAAGGCTCGTGGTTTTGGATAAACAACACAAGCATGCTGCCGGATCAGACTCGTAATGGATCTAACACGTGTTTTGGACTAAATTGTTTTACTGGATTTTATTCGCTGGATCTTTACGGACAAATTGAGAGCAAGTTTATGGTGAAATACAGAGTTTGACCTGTGCAAAGCATTCTAAGGTAAGCTAACCTCGTTTTGTGCTTTTCCGTATAAAAGCCCCATGTGCTCGGGGAGTGTTTGTTGTGCAGGGAAATGAATTGCATAGTCAAAAAGAGGAGACTGTAAGGTTTCATTTGATGTGTAGAGTGTCATGGTACATGATCGGGAATGTGTGTTTTCATGAGAAAAGAAAAACAAAAAACAAAAACGGGACCGCGCAGCGCGCGGGTCCCTCGAGGTCTGGCGTAGCTAAAACAGAAAGTGCAATAGCACCATCCACCTATGCGCCACAAATCCTACACACTGGGGCTTTAAAGGGGAAATAAACACCTAAACTCCACCCACGACCACATTTCAAATCAAGCTGCTAAACTGGGCAGCACCTGGAGGACTAAAGAAGTGAGTGAGTGAAGAGTAGGGGCTTGGACTTGGACCTTAACAGGTGCATTCAGGGAAGTCTTGTGTGATGTCACATAGTACTTGAAATTACAGAGCACAAATTTAGATTTAGTCATTTTTGACTCGAAAGCTGCAAATTGACCCCGTTTGCACTAAAATAGACAAAATAAAATGACCAGGAACAGTAGAAAATTAAAACACCATATGCACAGTCACCAAAAAAGTTTAGTTCCTCTTTTAATGCTCCTAGAGTTGTTTACAATCTGCACACTGAACAGAATTCTACAATTTAAAACTTAGATTTTTCCCCCCCAAAATTGTACAACCCCATATCAACCTATGATGCAGTTTGACTGCTGATTCCTGATATGCTAAAGAGTTCTTATTCTTGCTATATTTTTAAATAGACTCCGTGCACAACATCGACCTCACTGTTGGCGTCACTACTTCCTGTCCAATTTTATCTTGTGTTTTTTGCCAAGTTGTGCTATAATGAATACATATTCAAAGATAATACAGTGAACAGGGAACTGCATGTGGATGTACCTGACAGCATGTTAAAAAGTACACAAATAAAATTATACTTCATTGGAGGACACTTCTGTGTTTAGAAAGAGAAATGTTTCTGTCTCAATGCTAATGCTAATGCTAATTTTAGGTCATAATAAATATTAAAACAACTCCCCAAACGGAAGTATTTGACACATAAAAATAATTGGGTCATCTTTATTTTAATTAATTTGAATTTTATGTTTTATGATTTTAATAAAAGTGACAGTTTTCAGACACAGAACTATCTAGCGTGCTGCTGTGAACAGAGCCTATTCTACATGATATGAAAACAGATTCGCTCAATGCATCTGGTCCACTCCATCCTCCACATGCATTTACCTCTAAACCTTAAAAACGCACTGCTTTGTCTGGACGGCGGCGCCCTCACCCCTTCGTCTCCCTTCAGGGTGTGCTCTCCTTGTTAGCGCGCCGCTGTTGTTGAGCTCAGCACTTTGTCCAGTCAAAAACAATGTCATGCCTGTGGGCCCTGCGTCTCTCCCTGTCCCTCTGTGAAGACACTACTCCACTCAATTAAACCTCCCTCACAGCGGACAGTGGACGCGCAGGTTAGAACACGGGGCGCAGGACTGTCAACATGCCGTCTTTTCCGCATGTAAATGAGGCTAACCGCGTGGCATGGGCTTTCTCACCTTTTTCGATGTACACAGCGAGATAGAAATAATAACTTGTATTTGGCAGTACAAGGCAACACTAAGGGTTTCTATATATATAAGTTGATGTTTTTATCTCCATGTTATGTAAGAAATAGCTCTCAGTGGAAATAAACGGAAAGGGGAGTGGCTTGAAGTTGAATTTTTGGATCTGCTTGTTAAGGGATATGGCCAAAATGTTTTATTTATCCTGACATTTTTCCAATTTAGCAATTTTAGATTTCAAATTTTACTTCCTGGTTGGAAATCATGACATCACACTAGTTACCTAGCAACTGGGTCAAAACTCCTCTAGTGTACACCAAGATTATTATTTGATGAATACAAATTTAAGAAAATGTATTTATTCTGTTGAAACAATGTTTAAAATATTGTGAAAAAGGTCTTTCTCGTTTGTAAATTGTGCCAAACTTTTGGGTAGAACTCTCCCTAGTGTGTTGTCATCAGTGTTTTAGAACTCCCTACTTCCTGTAATTTTCAACATATTTTTCTTCACAAATCGCTTCTTGATTGGTGTTAAACTGTAACTGTTTTTATAGGTATTATCCCACCAAATTAAATAAAATCACTTTAAAGTCCCTCTAGTTCAGGGGTCGGGAACCTTTACCACTCAAAGAGCCATTTGGACCCGTTTCACACAGTAAAGAAAACACTGGGAGCCACAAAACCCTTTTGAAATTTAAAATGAAACAACACTGCATATAACGTCTTTTTTTGCCTTTGTGCCATAGAATTACATTTTGAAAATGAATGAACTAAAATAAAATACATTTTAATTAAATACAATGGTCCCTCGCTATATCGTGGTTCACTTTTCGTGGCCTCGCTATTTCGCCGTTTTTTTTATTCCAGTTTTTTTTAAATAGTGTATCAACGCGCATTTCTGCGTCCTGATTGGCTAAGGGACTGTAGACCTTTGCCGATTCGTCAGTCATTCTCCTCCGTGTCTCCTGTACAGAATGCGTACAGTTTGCCAGATTTATATAAATGTTCGATCGCAGTGTGATTCTGAAGTGCTGTATGTTTGCAAGTTGGTTTTGTTCTATAATACTGTGCTTTTTTGTTGAAAATCTACGAACGTTTGAGTGTTTAAACAAGAGAGAAATGTGAGAAAACGTTAATTCCAGTCTGAGAAAAGTGTAGAATGTGTGTGGTGAGGCGTTTACAGCCTTAAAACATGGAGAATAATTGTAAAATATAAAACTCACTACTTCGCGGATTTCGCTTATCGTGGGTTATCTTTAGAAAGTAACCCCCGTGATAAACGAGGGACCACTGTACTGAGCCGCATCAGAGGGATCAAAGAGCCGCATGTGGCTCCGGAGCCGCGGGTTGCCGACCCCTGCTCTAGTTGGAATATTTTGTTTTAATCCATCTGGAGACTTTCTATACTTTTATAATTTGCTAAAGAAATTGAGAATAATATTATGCAGTTATGATATAGGTTAAAAAAAATTCTGAATTTTTGTTTCTTTGATTTGTGTTCTTTTATTAGGTCTTTGTATTTTGACTTGTGTGCAGGCCTGTCGATAGGAATTTGGGGGCCTGGAACAAGAAGCCTCACATGAGTCCTCCTCAAATATAAATCAGGGTCCACTTCTGGTTCCATAAGATCCCAGGCCCAGGACAACAGACCCATTTTCAAGGTACGATGAGATAAACCTTTATTTGTCCCATAATTGGGATATCACAGTGTTGCGACCATAGACTTTATAAAGAGAAAGGGAATGTGATGTCACCCATAGCTTTCAGCTCCAGTCAAATGAAGCTCACCAGGGCTAGCAGTTATAGGGGCGAATTTTCCATATTAGGAATTGATTCATTGACAAAATTGAGAAATAAAAACACCAGGATCATGTAGAGCGGGTTAATACTAACATGTTAAGACCAAAATGACGAGGCTCACAGTTATAGTTATAGAGAGAGGTGACAATTTTTCATGTTCACCTCCTATTTGGAAAGCGGCAGCGAGCAGGTTAGCTATGTTCATTTATATTTACGCACAGTTCAAGACAGAATAGAACGTGGAGACAAAATCAAATGACCATTTAAAATGACCATTAAATTAGTTAACAACAGGCATAACACTGTGCAAAATCTGCGATGTTTTGCTGAAATATCTTCATTTGCACATATTCTAAACTGTAATTTCTAAAAAGTCAAAGTTCAATGCCATTTTCCCTAAACATTCACCTTGCATGACCCCTCTCATCCATCAGTTTTAAGACTTTTCTGTTTAACATGCATAATTTATCTTTTGTTTGGCGTTCATTTTCAAAGCCCATAGTCTGATGAAGCCTATAACTCCTTGTCTTTTATCTTCTATCGAGAACAAGCCCATGTACACCATTGAAGTTCTATGGGCGCTTTGTTGTCTGAATTACTGAGACAATCCCCAGGACTCGCTCCATCTCTCTCCAACTCTTGTTTTTATCTGGGATTAAGAAGGCACAGGCAGCGGTGGAAAGTTACAAAGTACAAAAGTAAAAGTATTATGCTTAAGGCATCTGTACTTTAAAGATGTACAGGGGAGACGTTTCCATTTTACTTAACTATATTTGAGAGCACGTATATGTACTCTCTACTCCGTTACCTACTGGAATGTAACTAGAAAGTATTTTTATAATGGGTTGAGGCCTTCTGAAATGCCTGAGGGGTTTATTTTTAGCACCTTTGTTTGAGGTAACAAAAATATAAAAATAACATAAAAATAGGTGGAACTGTTTTTGTTGAACAGAAAGCAGCATACAGCTCTGGAAAAGAATAAGAGATCACTGCATTTTTTTCTGAAATCAGCATCTCTACATGTATTACAGCCATTCCATTCCAGCGTCTGTTGAATTCCAACACAAACACAAAGCTGAGCTACTTCAGTTCTTGCACCAGGAGTGGAATAAAGTCACCCAAGAACAATGTGAAAGACTTGTGGAGAGCATGCCAAGACGCATGAAAGTGTGATTAAAAATAAGGGTTAGTGCACTAAATATTGATTTATGAACTCTTCTTAAAGGGATATGCCACCCCCAGGTCAAATTTGGGCATCTCCCCACAGTCCAGAGACTAAAATAAGTGGTGGAAAGCGTTTTCCTGCTCACCCAGCCATTGTCCGAGTCTGTCGCCACTGACCGCCGCGGTATCTGGTGCTCCTCCGCCTTAGACTGGAGTCTAACGTCGCCAGAGAAAGATTTCGGCCAAAAGGAATTAATTTGCTCGATGAGTTTCCCAATTACTTTATGTGTAGTGCGCATTCATATCAAGTGCAAATAAATGTGCAAATCAACACGGAGAGCTTGCCTTGGTCATTTTGGGTGGGAACTATTTTCCAGTGCGGACGAATACAGTCGAATCACGCACCACGTTGTGCAACAGGGGAACTCCCTTCCCGGTGCGTAACTGGGATTCCCCTGGTAGCGTACTGCGTGATTCGACTGTATTCGTCCGCACTGGAAAATAGTTCCCACCCAAAATTACCAAGGCAAGTTCTCCGTGTTGATTTGCACATTTATTTGCACTCGATATGAATGCGCACTACACACAAAGTAATTGGGAAACGCATCGAGCAAATTAATTCCTTTTGGCCGAAATCTTTCTCTGGCGACGTTAGACTCCAGTCTAAGGCGGAGGAGCTGCAGATACCGCGGCGTTCAGTGGCGACAGACTCGGACAATGGCTGGGTGAGCAGGAAAACGCTTTCCACCACTTATTTTAGTCTCTGGACTGTGGGGAGATGCCCAAATTTGACCTGGGGGTGGCATATCCCTTTAAGTGTAAACATTAGTATTATGTTGTTTTAAAATGAATTTGATCTTATTTCTTTGCATTGTTTGAGGTCTGAAAACATGTATCTTTTATGTTATTTGGACCATTTGTCATTTTCTGCAAATAAATGCTCTAAACAATAATAGCCTATTTTTATTTGGAGTTTGGAGGAAATGTTGTCAGTAGTTTATAGACTCAAACAAAAATGTTCCTTTTGCCCAAACACATACCTATTAGTAGTAAAATCAGAAAAAAACTGTTAATTTTCCAGTGGTCTCTTATTTTTTTTTCCAGAGCTGTAATTCTTTATCAAAATCATGACTTTTGATGCTTTATTAGACCTCAAATGTGTTTGCAGGAGTCCAAAGTTATTTCTCACTTACCTTACGCATTTCGAGCATTCAAATTTTTCACCCTGATGTATTTATCAGACGTTTTCGCAACCAGAGAAGAACAGTAATGCTAACAACAACTAGCATGCTAATACGCACTTATTGGCTACTAGACAACAAAAGGCTTTCATGCATAGTGGACTTATTTTGACCTCAAGAACAGCTCGATTTTGCTCACACATGGAAAGAAAATGTGGACAGGCCCTTTGTATAGACTTTTCTCTGGATAATTTTACATCTCCTATATCTGTACTTTACGTAAGTAACAAAACGGCGTACTTCTTCCAATTACTGTGTAGAGGTCCTTTTCGGAGATAGCTTGGCTGGGGTCAAATAACACATTAATAGGTCCAGTAATGAGCTCCCTGGAGTGTCCCAAGTCTCTCCCACTTTCCCCCGGTCACCATTATGAGCTTTTATGATGGAAGACACCAAACATCATTCACAGATCTCGCAGAAAAATGGCTGGGGTGCCGTTTGTGTTGAAGGAGAGCTCTCGTCTGTGGTGATGTGATGTATTGCGCCGGTCTGATCTCCTCTTTTGTTTCTCGGTTTGTCATCTTGGCTCAGCTGTCATGGCTGTCTCCCCCGGTTTGTTATGTTCACAGACGGCGGGATGTTAGAACAGCTCTATACGGCGTTCTTCAAGGAGCGCCAAATAAACTTCATATCTACTCAAATAGATCCTCTTATTGCAGCGCTCTTGGGAGGCTAGGAGCAAGACAATAATAAGAAAAGAAATATATAAGCATATAGGAATGATAAAGCTGTAAATCTTTATTCTGTTCAAGAATGTTACACAAAGAAACTTGTCATGTACAATAATTATTGTTACGAATATTTCATATCGATATTTTCTGTTTTGTTTCCAGTGCTTTATATTCAGTGAGGCAGCAGTCCAACATCTCCAAACATCCAATAGTAAAACCATTTTATACATACCCTGCTACTGCATACTGCTTTATTTTTGCACTTTTTCCTCATTGTGTGCGTCAGTGAGCGTGTGACTTAGGGTAATGGAATTGTCAGTCTGTCCCAGGACAGTGCACTGAGGGGGTAAATTTAATCAAAATTTATATTCCTTGATCGATCATGACAAAGACTGCATTTTAAAGGGATAGTGCGTTTTTTTTTTAATGTTCATCTGTATGGCTTCCCCTTCAACAGTGTCCTGAGATTAACACTGACTTACCCATGACAGCGTGATGTGATCCTGGTTATCCTCCGGTAACGTAGCTCGTAAACATAGTTCCGGTAAGTTCGCGAGGACAATTTAATAAAGCTTGTTTTTCTTCTCAAAACAACATTTGTCCGAAAAGTGATATATTTGCGTCCCAAACAGTTGTCCGCTAAAAATTCAGCAGTGTAATTCGCATTCGCATATTTCCTCTCGATTCGTATCACTGCGCGCATATTAGCTGTATCAGCCTGTTAACTTTTAGCGGATGTGTACGGCGGATGTTTACAAGAGAACTTTTAGCGGACAACTGTTTGGGACGCAAATATATCACTTTTCGGACAAATGTTGTTTTGAGAAGAAAAACAAGCTTTATTAAATTGTCCCCACGAACTTACCGGAACTATGTTTACGAGCTACGTTACCGGAGGAGAACGGGGACCAGATCACGCTGTCATGGGGAAGTCTGTGTTAATCTCAGTACACTGTTGAAGGGGAAGCCATACAGATTAACATTAAAAAAAAAAAAAATGCACTATCCCTTTAATCAGTATTTTCCCAACCTTTTAATTGATTACAGTTTCATTGATCACAAATTATTTATTGAGATAACTGTCATCAGTCAAAACGCCACATGCCAGGTCTTGAGAAAAGAGATATGCGTTAGACAGGACAAAAATGACAACATAATGACAAAACTCTTTTTGCTAACTTCATTTGGATATTCTCAAGTGGCATCTCTTTAGTCAAACTGAGTAAATATATCATATTCACAGGCCTTTAACAATCTAAACAACCAAACTATTGATTTAAAGCCCCAGTGTGTAGGATTCGTGGTGCATAGGTGGATGGTGCTATTGCACTTTCTGTTTTAGCTACGGCAGACCTCGAGGGTCACCCGGGCGCGCCGTAACGCGGACAGCTCTCGTACCCGCGCACGAGCCGCGTGCCGCTACTGTATAAATAAAACGCGGTCCCGTTTTTTTTTCTTTTCTCATGAAAACACACATTCCCGATCATGTACCATGACACTCTACACATGAAATGAAACCTTACATTCTCCTCTTTTTGACTATGCAATTCATTTCCCTGCACTCCCCGAGCACATGGGGCTTTTATACGGAAAAGCACAAAACGAGGTTAGCTTACCTTAGAATGCTTTGCACAGGTCAAACTCTGTATTTCACCATAAACTTGCTCTCATTTTGTCTGTAAGGATCCAGCGAATAAAATCCAGTAAAACAATTTAGTCCAAAACACGTGTTAGATCCATTACGATGTCTGATCCGGCAGCATGCTTGTGTTGTTTACCCAAAACCACGAGCCTTGCCGAAGGCGAAGGCGGAGCCCAAAGATCCTCCTTTTATGTGACTATATCTAAGTCCAAAAGAATACTTTGATTTCATGATGGAAGTGAAAAGGCTTGGAAAACAATGTATTTTTGAATGGGTATCTTCAATTTCAGTAATTAACGGGTAAAAATCTTACACACTGTCCCTTTAAAAAAAAAAAAATCATTAGATTCATCTTTAGCTTCATAATTGTTAGTAGGAGCCACCACTCTATCAAAACAACACTTGACCTCCTGATAAAATGTCCTTTGACATGTATGAGACTTTAGGATCTTGATTTGAGTATTTTATTTTATACATTTCAGACTTTACTTTTGAGAGATTGCTGGACCCATGGCCCATTTCAGAATTCACACAATCACACAGTTGGCCACTATCTGAATTCCATATACCGCTATAGCATAATGTAACAATAATCTCCAATACCTTTATGACTCCATGATCAAAGAGTGATATTAACATCTACTATTCCTTCAGAACTTTTTCAGAACTAAATTATCACTCCCAACCTTACTATATAAAATGATATCATGATCCCTTCTATATGAGTGTCTTGATCTGAGTTTAGTTAGTTTGCTGTTGTCACCGATCACATTTAATATTCAGGCTTGTTCGAGAGGCGTCTCTGATTGGACGATGACAGGATCCTATTGTGAGTATGAAAATGATGTGAATCTCATGTTCTGAGCGAGACACTGAACCCCAGTGTAATCAGACACCTACACGAGTGAGCTATGTGTTAGACAGGGGCTCATTCTCCATCATCCAAACACCAGAGAGTACTACAGGGCCTTCTGAAGGATGGAGGGGGGACAGTGGATGGATGATCAGGGGGTTTGGGACTAGTCAGACGCAGGGCAAAAAGGCAACGCTGTCCATCTCTACCGTAAGTTATTTTGATAAACTTACAGGAAAATATAATAAAGTTACAGGAAAATATCTTTCATTACTTGCACTGCATTACTTGGTTTGGTGTGACGGTATTTGTGATGAATATTTACATAGTTTTCACATACGTTAAGTGGAAAAAAAAATAAAAGTGCAAAAACGGAAGACCTCTATGATTCAACACCAAATGTTTCCCCCAAAATGCAGGGATAATTAATGCACAAAGCACATATTTAAACATCCATTTAACACCATCAAATTTGAATGTCTATTGTGTAAATTAGATGAAATGTATTGCTTGTTAACATTGTGGTTGCTATAGCTAATAGAAAATATGGCATCAAACTTAACTATCTCCATGGAGACACGCAAACGGCAACAGTCTGACTTGTGGAGAGGTCGCCCCACTCACAATAACAAGTCGTGTGAGTGGATGTAAAAATGTAGGTGAGCAATTATGAAGGCAGAGCCAGATATATAAGTGCACTATGTAACATTCCTGCTGAGGGTCTGCCACTTGCTTGTCTCCACGGAGATGTTATTGCTTTGCCTGGAAGGTTCCAGGGTATGGCAATCTCTTTCTCCAAGTTATTCAATTATTTCTGTGTTTTTATTGCTAAAATGTGCGTTGCTTAAACATGTATTCTTACTATGAATGGGCTTGCCTCTCCACAGAGCTGGCCTATATGTAACTTGGCCTGGTGGCGTCATCTACCTGCCTCTGGGGAGACAGGCAAAGCGTTATGCTGTATCTATGGAGATAAGCAGGTGACAAACCCCCCATCTGAAGAGTTACAGCAGCATGAAAAAGTATCTGAAGCTTTTGGAATTTCTCACATTTCTACGTAAAATCACCGTCAAATGTGATCTGATTTTTTTTTTTTAAATCACACAGATGAAAAAACAGTGTCTGCTTCAACTAAAAACACTCATACATTTATAGGTTTTCATATTTTTAATGAGGATAACATGCAAATAATGACAGAAGGGGGAGGAATAAGTAACTCAACCTTCTGCCTAAGGAGACTTTGAGAGCAATTAATACCATTTTTTTTTTTTTTCAAATAATCTGAAATTGTGTGATTTTGAAAAAGATCAGATCACATTTGATGGTGATTTTATGCAGAAATGTGAGAAATTCCAAAAGCTTCCGATACTTTTTCATGCCGCTGTAAGTTAGTGCACCTTTAAAATACAATTGGTTGATACAGGACTATGCTCATCATATTTTGCAATCTGAAAACAGCCAATTGACAACAATTATTTCTTTAGATGTTTTGAATTATTGAATATACTGTGGGTGCAAAACCAGTTATTTTTATCATTCAGGTCCTCCTATGCTCCTGTGCTGAGCTGTGGTTCATTATGGTTTCAGTGATTCAGTTGTTGCAGTTTCACACATACTGTACCCACACCAGAAAAGTCACAGCTTCGGCTCATGAGGTCTCCGATGAGCGGCGAGGAACCTGTAAATTACACCAGCTTCCATATCCAGTCAGTGCTGCCAATTTGGTCAACTACACCAAAATGTTAAAGGTTCAAGGTTCGAGGTTTCTTTATTAGTCTCCACAAGGGAGAAATTTGACTTAGAGGTGAGGGAAGGTTGCAGTACAGAGCGAGACGTGCAACCAGAGCCTTTCTCCGTGTCGCCAGCAGAGCAACACCACCTTAACAGAATGGGAAAAAGCAGATAAGATAACAGAGTAGAAAAATGCAATACAATCAGTAACAAGGTGCTTTATTACACAAAACTGACTCCTGTTTTAAGCCTCATCAAAAACATACCTGGAGTTGTGTTTTGTTTCATTCTCACATGTTTGAGTAACTTTATTATTAGCGCGTCTACATCGCCAAAACATAAACCGCTCTGTTCCACCTTGTGATGTCATGAAGTGGTAGTTTTTCAAAGTAACGGCTACTTTTTGCCTTTAGTTTTCAGTAGAGATCGGAAATTCCAGAGCTTAAGTCATCCAAATGATTCTGGTGAAGGTGTATGGAGTTTAAAAACACTGGAGGACTTCCTGTATTACCATGACATGACATCACAAAGTGGAACGTAGGGAGAAAAACTGAAAAAAGAAATATAAATATTCAGAGTTTGTGTGTTAAACATGTGTGAATTAAACAAAACGCAACTCCAGGCATGTTTGTGATGAAGAAACAACATTATAACATAGATCAGAAAATACTATAATAATGTCCTTTAAGTAAAATGTAAAAATGTGCCCCCCGCTTGTCTCCATGGAGATGTTAATGCTTTGCTATGTATGTTCTACTGTATAATTATCTATCTCCATTAAGACAAGTAAGTAACACCAGCAAGTTACATATCAGATCTGTGGAGAGGGGACCATGCTTACAGAAGGAATGCGTATTTTTCAAGGTATTTTTGAGCAATTAAAACACCTGTGATTGAACAAATGCGGAACAGACCGTGGAATTTTGATAATCTCCATGGAGACAAGAAGGTAGCAGACCACAGTACAGCAGTATTAGCTCAGTTGGTAGAGTGTTTGTCTACTGATCCAGGGGTTGGTGGTTCGAATCCCGCTCTTGACGGATTGACCGTGTGTGATCCCAGCTCCCACAGATCCTGTTGTGTCCTTGGGCAAGACACTTAACCCCACCTCGCCCCCCAGTGTCTGCGGACACTGGTAGCCCCCATGGCAGAAGATACATCAAGGCCTGTTGTGTTGTGGACTGTCCTCCTGTGGAAGGATTCATGGGGGCTGGTGCATTGTAGCAGAACTACTGCCCCTGCGACCCATAAATGGAAAAGCAGAAGAAGATGGATGGATGGATCTTGCATTTGTTCAATCACAGGTATTTTTATTTGCTCAAAAATACTCCTTCTGTAAGCATGGTCCCCTCTCCACAGATCTGATATGTAACTTGGTCTGCTGGTGTTACCTACTTGTCTTAATGGAGATAGATAATTATACTGTAGAACTGTGGTCTGCTACCTTCTTGTAGCAGACCACAGTTCATAGTGCCCCTTTAAATAATATTATTATTGATATCTTACTTGTCAATACAACTGGTGCTGTTTACGATCTGGATTTTTTTTTTGCATCCAAGAATTTAATTTGGTGATAGTTGCTTTCTGTACGTTCTAGTCATGTGATCAGGCCATACTTGAATAAAGGCCATACTTGAATAAAATCTAAAGTCTAATCCAAAAACACTGACACTGCTGCTTAAATTACACTTAAATGACACTGATGCTTAAATGACACTAAAATGACACTGACACTACTGCTTAAATGGCACTTAAATGACACTGACACTGCTGCTTAAATGACACTTAAATGACACTGCTGCTTAAAATACACTTAAATGACACTGACACTGCTGCTTAAAAGACACTTAAATGACACAGACACTGCTGCTTAAATGACACTTAAATGACACTGACACTACTGCTTAAAAGACACCATTTGAGCTTTATTACGCCACACATTGTGTTTTACCTATTTGTATTATATACAAGTTTGCTGTACTTTTGCTATGGGTGTATGTGATGTTTTAGTCATGGTGTTTATTGTCTTGTTTATCACATGTTTTATGTTCACTGTGGGCCTAGGGGGCGCTGCAATTTCAAATCCTGTGTGTGCAACCTGTACATATGGTTTGGCAAAGCTGACTTTGAACTTTGAAAACACAAAAAGCCTATTCCCATTTCCTTATATTCGCTTATTTTCACGTCGAGCTCTGCATCGCCGTAGTTCATTAGCCTGAACATCGGAGCAAATCTTGGAGTTTCACACCTGCCCTTTCCAGACCAATCGCAGCTCTGACGAGCAGCGAGGAACCTGTAACATCCTTAACAGCGTCCAACCATGTCATCTGATTGGCAAGTGTGGCGCACTAGCATAATCAACTAACCCCTACCGGATCCGTTCAGTGTGTCCGGCATCATTAAGTGACCTTACAAGTCTCCAGTTGGGAGGGGGAACGAGGGGGAGGGAGGAGGTAAGGGTGTTTCTGCGGGGGGAGGACAGACAGTATGGTGGCCCAGCGGAGACACATCTCGGGAGGTGATTACTTTATGCTACACCATGGAGCGATGCTAATGACCTCTGTGCCTGTGCATGAATGTTCTTTGCTGTCACATTATCGCGTGGCAGAGGTGTATGACGAGGTGCTCACCCTGCCCAGACACTTTAATCAGACGGCACCTACCGAGAACCTGCTCAGGACAGGTGAGGAGGAGGAACGGCTTTAAAAGGTGGTGTGGGGTAAAGTTCTGAGGTTAGTTGGAAAGAAGAGTCAAAGGTGATTTTACTATTGCCTTTGTTTATAATGTAATAATGTGTGTAATAATGGGTCAATGGGCTGTATATGTTTTGGCTCTGTACATTTTATTTTAATAATTTAGATTTTACACCAGTTGTTCGTTTCAGTTAGTTTTTATTTATTGATTCTGCTCAGTTAAGCTTCAGTTATATATATATAAAAAAAAAAATGCTTACCTTACACTGCTTGAAATTTTTCTTGGTTTAGGTCACTAATAAAGAAAAAGTAAGTCAGAAGTGCTGATTGGCTATAGTTTCCAAGATATAGTATTGGGTCAAAATAGGAAATTTATGCAAAATAAGGCAAAAACGGTAGTTTATCAGAAGGTACAGTGTGTCTACAAGCATCCAGTTCTATCTGAAAGCCTGTCTGCACATTCCAATACATTCATTTTAATATGTCTAGAGTTTTAACATTAAATATTTTTGGATTTCACATAAGAGAGATGCCTCGAAATTGTGTGCACCTGATATTTTCAAAATATAAATATTATTTTTAAGCAAAAATGCCTAAATCTATTGTATAAACAGATGCGATTTTGATGTAAAACAATATCATTACATATCTTGAATACATTAGCTAACCAGTACAGTTATCAATTGATTTTCAGTTCATCTTATCAATATAAATGAGATTTAGCCACTTTTATCTCGGAAGTAGATCGAGTCCAAAGATTTGTAGACCAGTGTTCTGAGGCAAGAGGAATTCTTGTACTATTTGTGATTTCACAAACTCACAAGGATCCTGAACTGTTCGTGCATTTCAGCTTAAATCCCCTGATGTATTGGACTGGTGATATATTTTCCATATTTTATAGATGCTGATGTCTGTGCTTTATCTGTGCTTGATCAACCATTGTTCCATGTTTTCAATGAGAGCAATCTCAGATCAGTACAACTCCACACAGAGAGATAAAAGTGTTAATCTTGTTTCTATCAGGTTGCAAGCTCTTCTGTTAATATTATTGGATCATTTCTTCCTGAGCTCAGTGAGGCAAAATACATCATGTCTAAACCATATATTTGGTGCGCTCCTTGGTTTTAAATTCACATACACTGTGTAATAGGACCAGTGTGTGTCAGAAGATAAAGCCGGTCTATCCCAGGACCTCATTTCAAAGTGAAAGGCTGATAGACTCTGGTGCATGTAAATGAGTGGAGGTGTATTAGCACGGCCCTCACACTGTATGAGACAGACTTAGCGCTGGGCTAAACTGTTTGTCTTGTGCGCCGGTCTGATCTCTTCATTATATGGATCTGAGAGGATTACTCCAGGATTTAGACCCATCTCTCTGATTGTAATATGGACTGTGGACACAGCTCTGGCTCAGAAGACAAGCGACATATGGGAAATTAAATGCCTGGGGGCTCCAGCAGTCTTTGCTTTTTGGCTTGTAAAGTATAGAATTGTAATGATAAATAGTTGTTTGATGTCCTTATTGATGCAAGGGAAAAATGTGGTATAAGTTCAATAATGAAAAATGCATTTTGTTCATGCATTTTTCAAGACTCAGAGTTTCATAAGTTTTAGTATGCACATTTTTGTGGGATTTCAGTGTAGTGAGCTCCTCCCTGCAGCTGGATATAAACAGGGTCTAACCAGCACTAGAACCAGAACTGAAGAAGCCTCTCGGA
Organism: Paratrypauchen microcephalus; assembly: GCA_036785185.1. Classification (NCBI taxonomy): domain Eukaryota; kingdom Metazoa; phylum Chordata; class Actinopteri; order Gobiiformes; family Gobiidae; genus Paratrypauchen; species Paratrypauchen microcephalus. The sequence goes on along the minus strand of JAVJIX010000064.1, from coordinate 4,882,379 downwards.
TGAGCGGCGAAACGTTTTCAACCAAACAAACTTTGTCCAGTTGACAAATTGAACTTCTCCTTTTATCATTTATTATACACATTTTTTTTATGAATACACAAACCTATATTATATTATATTTTAAAACCACACTTTCAAACATTCTGAATGGAGATAGATATGTTTTATTCCATACAGTGGAAGATGGCCAAAGGAACAAAAAATTTTTTTTAAATAAAATTATTTTGTATTTCTATTTTTGGTCAAACACTCCAAAATGTCCCTTGACTAGATCTTTGTACACAAAATATGTTGAAGAATTGGATAGTCAGTCTGTTTTACCCAAATATGATTTATTTGGGTTGTCGTCTTAAGATTTTCTTTTTCCCTTTATTTCTTCTTCTGGATTTTATTAGTGATTTGAAACTTCAGCTTAACAAATGCTTTCCCTGCTCCATTTGACTTCGAGTATCTTGTTTTTCATAGCTCACGTTCACCTCCATGTACGTTTTAACCGTTTTGTAAAATGTGCAGTTGATAATATCTGCAAACCTAAAATAAAAGGCTCCATAATTGCCATTGTCTATTTTCCTCTGCACAATCTATGCCCTGGTGTGCTCGTGTCAAGTGGGTTTGTGTTGCCCTGTTTTCAGCCCCGCATTCACCCCTCTGTCCCCGGTGCAGGGTACGGGGCCCGGGGCCAAATGTGCAGGGTACGGGGCCCGGGGCCAAATGTGCTCAGTCACAAGGTCGACTGGACAGGCCTCTGTGTGTGGCTCATTCTGCTAATTCTCCAAACATATGAGAGACCTTCAAATGCAGTTCCATCAGCTGCTGGGTTTTATATTTAGGACAAAACAAAGGACCAATTTAAGCAAATAAAACCTTTACCTTTTGTTTTGCACATTCATATTATTGTATTTTTCAGCTCTACAAATAATTATTGCTTTGTATACAGCTTTACTACTTATAGGTATGTGTTTGGGCAAAAGGAACATTTTTGTTTGAGTCTATAAACTACTGACAACATTTCCCCCAAATTCCAAATAAAAATATTATCGTTTAGAGCATTTATTTGCAGAAAATGACAAATGGTCGAAATAACAAAAAAGATACAGGTATTCAGACCTCAAACATTGCAAAGAAACAAGATCAAATTCATTTTAAAACAACATAATACTAATGTTTACACTTAAGAAGAGTTCAGAAATCGATATTTGGTGCAATAAGCCTTATTTTTAATCACAGCTTTCATGTGTCTTGGCATGCTCTCCACAAGTCTTTCACATTGTTCTTGGGTGACTTTATTCCACTCCTGGTGTAAGAACTGAAGTAGCTCAGCTTTGTGTTTGTGTTGGAATTCAACAGACGCTGGAATGGAATGGCTGTAATACATGTAGAAATGCTGATTTCAGAAAAAAATGCAGTGGCCTCTTATTTTTTCCAGAACTGTATATTTGTATATTTAGAGTCTGTTTCCGATTTTTGATAACCTATAATATTTTAGTCTTAAAAAGTAGTAAAGTTTGTTAAAATGGTATCTAGACAGTTAATGAATAAAAAGGGGTTGGGATTCAAATTTAAAGCTGCACTCTAACTTTTCTGGAGGGGGATTCTGCAGCATGTTTGTCTCCATATAGATGTGTAGAATCCCTCAGTCGTCCAAGTAGAATCCATGGCAAAAGGAGAAATTCAGTTTGTCAACTGGACAAAAGTTTATTTGGTCGAATACGTTTCACAGCTCATCCAAGCAGAACTGAAGAAGCAGCTTGGATGAGCCGCGAAACGTATTCCACCAAATAAACTTTTGTCCAGTTGACAAACTGAATTTCTCCTTTTATCTCCATAGAGATGTTATTGCTTTGTCTTGAATGTCACATTAGTCGTGTACTGTCCTTTTCATTTCATTTTCATTTTGTTGTTCTAAAATACAAGACAACATGAATTTTTACTGAGTGGGGTTGCCTTTCCGCAGATCTGACCTGTAACTTGTTTATTTATTGTAGGTATTGCAGGTACATTAAAAAGATGGCTGCACCAGATTTAGCAGAATGCTAATTTCCATCTGTAGTCCTTAACAAGGACTACTTGTCACCCGTGTTTTGCTAAAATTAAATTACATTTTAAAATGGTGGTCTTAAGTACTTCTGGAGGGTCCCAGTCTGAAAAGTTCCAACAAAGTCCAGCTAATTTAAGTCAACCAAACCTCTACAATTCCCTCAAAACTTGAAAAATTCTGAACCTGTCCATTTTGACTTGCTTATCCACATTTTCTTGGCTCACAGCTATGGTTTTCTACCATTGGTTCTTAGAATTGTGTTCTGGGGAACTTTTCTTGGGTCCTGGATTGAGAAGAAGAAGAAGACGACATCCTTTATTTATCCCCATAGGAAAATTAGTTTTCTGCATTTGACCCATCCTTATTAAGGAACAGTGGGCAGCTCATCTTTCAGGCGCCCAGGGACCAATGTTCCCCCTCATTTTAATGTGTCTGAGCAAACACACTAACTCCCTGAGCGCTCCTTGGACCCCTGTGAGTGACATCCGACATGCGCGGCTCGCACACCGGTAGAAGTTTAATACAAGACACGTACTTTTGTTCTGAATACGGGACGATTCCGTTTTTCAAGGGACGGTTGGCAACCCTAAACACAACGATACATATATATACAGCCAAAATCTTTCTCAATGAATTTGCAGATATTAAAAAAAATTACCCTGCGGCTGAAAAAAAGCAGAGATCCGCTAAAAGCTGGAACGCTTTCATCCCTGATTTACATTGCGCTGCATAGGTTTTCTTGTGCGCTGAGAATGTGCGAGCAGTGCGCAATTGCGCAGGCGCGCAGCTTAGAGGGAACATTTCCGGGGACCCATCTCCATGATCTTATTGCTTAGGCTTGGTCAGGACCTAAGCTGGAGGATTTACCTGGAGCATGTTTTGGGTTGATGGGGGAAACCGGAGTGCCCAGAGGAAACCCACCCAGACACGGGGAGAACATGCAAACTCCACACAGAAAGGCTCAGGCGACGCGAGGATTCCAACAAAGTCCTGCTAATTTAAACCAAATCTTTAAACCGAAATTTGCAGAATTCTTGATCGGTCCAATTTGACTATCCAAAATTTCTTTGGTCACAGCTGTGGTTTAACACCTCGACTGGTACATCTTCTGTTCAAGCGCTATCTTTGAAATTGCAACCCCTTTCTCCTCTTCACGTCCCCCTTCAAATTTTTTTCTTCTTCTCCCTGAAAAGAGCAGGGCTTTCTTAAACAAAAAAAAAAACCTCACTCAATCTCTCTTGGTTTTCTAATCTGGCGAATGAGTGCTTTGCCATGCAGCCTTGGCTCTGGAGAGAGTGCCAAACGGGGCCGTCCAGTGTATTAATATTTAAATCCCCTGGTCCACATAATAAATAGAGGGGGTACTTGTACGCGCTGTGGCCCTCAGACTCAGAACTATAATAGGGGGAAAACCTGCTGATTAGCCTCCTTAGAAGCTCTCTTCTCTGTGTAGTACCCAATACTTTACGAGTGATTTTAAGCTATTGAAGCAGAAAACCTGATCGAATATCACCTCTTTTGAATTCCTTGTTCCTTCAATGGCGCCTTGAAAAGAGCATTCAGGGCCCCCGCGACGCAAAATGGCCGTCTCGCTCTCTTTAACTTATTCCCGTTTCGCCTGCACATATGGCGCACTGAGAAAAAAAATAGTTGTCATGCTTTATTATGGCTGCGTATATCGAGCGCCCAAATGGAGAACTTATATTTTATTCTTCTTTTCAGTGTACATAGCTTAGTCCCTTTTTTGTTTCGTGAATGCTTTGAACTCCTTTCAGGGTTTCGGGGGAGCGGTTTTGTGCGGCAGGCGGGTGACTGTGGTTGTGCATTCACTGTAAAGGCACTCAATACCGCATGAGGCCACAAGCAGAAGTGAGAGTGTCTTAAGCAGACCACACATCTGAGTGAAGAATTAGCATAGTTTAAAGAGGAGGAGGAAGAGGAGGAGGGATGCCGAACACTGCGTTTGAGGTGGGGAGCTAGTGAGGGTTTATCACTGGCTCCTATCACAGTTAAGACAGTGTTTTTGTGTGTTTTTGTATTGTTGATCCCTTCTAATAACTCCACTATATAGTTTTAACGTGCTATTTTTTTCTATATTCTCTTATTTACTTATTTTATTATTATTATTATTATTAGGGATGCATCAATGTGAATTTTTTTAGCCGATACCGATATCCGATATTACTGCTGTTGTGGCCGATATTAACCGATACCAATATTTTTTTATTTTTTTATATTTTTAATTCTGAGATAACATTTTATACAGACTGAAAACCATGCAAAATGAATTTTTGAATGTCTTCTTTTATTTTCAAAATGTGTTTTGACTCCATAAAGCTTAAGTTATTTTATTCACAAAACCCCTGTGAGAAAGTTTAGATTAAAAAAAAACAAAAAAAAAAACAAAACAAAACACAAGGATGATAAATCACCATGTCACTCTTAATCTGCATTTCACATGGCTCCCATATCACCACATATACTTCAGGTTTGGGGGCCATTTTGTGTATTGCCAAGAAAAGGAACTGCAACACATTTTGTCAAATTACAATAAACTTAACAATCATCTGAGTCACTTTATTGTAGGGATATTATATATTACTGAACTGGAGTAACTTTAACTGCTGTTTGTTCACTGCTCAGAATCAAAGACATTTATTGTGCAATGTTCCTGTGCCTATTTACCTTACAGAGTTGTGTTTTTTAGTTGATTGTACATACTTATTATTATTATTTATCTTAATTTTGATGCATGCTCATATTTTCCTACTGTTTCTGAAACTTGCATTGTGACACTGCAATTTCCCCATTGTGGGACAAATAAAGGATTATCTTTTCTTATCTTATTATCTTAAACATGAACAGATACAAGATAAACACGTTTTATAACCAAGATCCCTGCACAGCTCGACCTTATTAAGGACAGCTCCCAGTGCTCTGCCTGAAGTGTGATAGAACTTTTATTTGCTTTTCAAAGCAAGGTATTTATAGTACTGACAGATATCGGTCGTTAATATCGGCCCAGTTTTACACATCGGGCCGATACCGACATGTTAAAAATTTGGTAATACCGGCCGATACCGATGTTATTGCTGATATATCGTGCATCCTTAATTATTACTTATCTTGTCTGCGTTCACTTTTTTTTGTGTTCTAACTCTCTTTGCACTAAACTGTCTGGAGCTACTGTGGCAAGTGAATTTCTCCTGTGTGAGAACAGTAAAAGTTATCTTATCTTATCTTATCTTAACTGCAGTTAGTCGTCATCTATTTCTGGAAAGTTGACGGCTAATTCTTTTGTTGTTGATTGGGTTTCGACAATGGTGGTGCCTCTGAAATGAGGTTGCAAGGAATGAGTTCAAGAATTAGTAAAAATCTTTGCGGATCTTTCAGTATTGTTAAGTCTTTAGTTTTTACTGAATTACTCATCTTCTTGTAGTTAGAATAGTAATGGTAAATTTACATTGTGAAACTAAAAGTTAAAATTTTCAAACAAAATGGACGTGCTGTGCGCTTGAGTCTGGGCAAAGTAAAAAAAAAAAAAAGGAAAGTTAAAGTAAAGATTCTACTAAAATGTAAAAAAAATAAAAAAGGGAACGGATAATAAACAAAACAAAAATAAAACAAAATCATTGAAAAATGTATTCCTAAATTTCAGCATAAATGTTTTTGTCAACCACATCAAATTTAGATCAAAATACTATTTGCTGTGAAACTTTTTTTTTCCACCTTTAGCTCACTGGCAAACCAAACTAATTTTGAAAAAAAGAAAAAAAAAAAAGCGATAGCGATACCTATTGATACCATTTGTAAATCACTTTTCATATACATCCATAACTACTGATTATAGATTAGTGTCCTTTTAGCCTGATCTTTATCAATAATGTGTGGAATTCTATCATATTCTGGAATTCTAAACATACTTTTACTGCAAATTTTTACACTAGAGACAACTAAGCGAATAGTTGATTTTCTGTTGCATCTCATTTAAACTGCGTCTAAATTGTCTATCACCATTCTTCTTAGACAGGATCCAGGCATACCACCTTCTCAACTCCATCAGCTTTGGAGAGGGGCTGGAATTGGCTGTTTTTGTCCGACCATATTCTCATAACAGTCCGCAAATGTTTCGGAGAGGTCGGGATTTGTCTCCATTGTCCTCGGTCATTCCATTAGAGATAAAGAAAGAGGGAGTTTCTCGGAGGGGAGGAGGGAGAGAAAGAGAGAGAGAGGGTCTAATAACTAATTTGAAGGAGCTATAGTTGGAAGAAAGACCGGAGGAGCTGTGGTTTTGAGGTCCGACCGTCTTGAACTGCTCACTTCATTTTCCAGCTCAGTGCAGAGACGTAATCCCGGGCCGGCCAGCTGCTAACAAGATTGAGTCTGAAGTTTACCTCCACAATGAGATAATCAGATTAAGATGCACAAAGATCAAATAATGACCCGGCTTCAGTGCAAGTTCAGCTGGCCCTTGATGGAGATGTGTGGTCCTCGGTCTTATTAAAAACTCCAAATTGTCCCACAGAGGTACATAGAAGTGATCAAGGAGACAAACTAGGATCAATTCAACAGGTAGATATAAGTATAATAATATATGACGTATACATTGCCAGACAAAAGTTTGGACACATCTTGTTTATTGCCTGTTTTCTTTATCTTTACTACTTTCTAAATTTTCTATACATACTGAAGACATCAAATATATTAAGCAAGATATAGGTCTGGAAAAAAAAAAAAAAAAAAGAGATCACTGCAAAATGATCAGTTTTTCTGATTTTACTACTTATAGGTATGTGTTTGGGCAAAAGGAACATTTTTGTTTGAGTCTATAAACTATTGACAACATTCCCCCCAAATTCCAAATAAAATATTATCGTTTAGAGCATTTATTTGCAGAAAATGACAAATGGTCAAAATAACAAAAAAGATACACGTTTTCAGACCTCAAACAATGCAAAGAAACAAGATCAAATTCATTTTAAAACAACATAATACTAATGTTTACACTTAAGAAGAGTTCACAAATCAATATTTGGTGCAATAAGCCTTATTTTTAATCACAGCTTTCATGCGTCTTGGCATGCTCTCCACAAGTCTTTCACATTGTTCTTGGGTGACTTTATTCCACTCCTGGTGCAAGAACTGAAGTAGCTCAGCTTTGTGTTTGTGTTGGAATTCAACAGACGCTGGAATGGAATGGCTGTAATACATGTAGAGATGCTGATTTCAGAAAAAAATGCAGTGGTCTCTTATTTTTTTCCAGAGCTGTATGTTGAATTATGTGATGAAAAATGTTAAATAACTTGACTAAACATTTTATATTCAAATTCTCAAAGTATCCACCCTCTGCTTTGGCCTTCTCTCAATGAGCTTCATGGTGAAGTCTTCTGAAATGGTTTTCACTTTACAGCTATGCCTGGTCAGGGAAAATACCAAAAGTGCAAACCAGGATTCAAAGCAAAGGGTGGCTATTTTTGAGTCATTTTGAGTTTCTTTCTTTTACTAAATTCCATATGTGTCATTCATAGTTTCGAATCCTTCTGTGAGAATCTAATAATAATGAAATAAAGAAGAAAAATATATTAAAATGTGTGTCCAAACGTTTGACTGGTCATATTGTATCGTCTGTCCCTTGTAAATAGATATTGTTTTCAATTATTCAGAAAGCTTCGCCTGTCTGCCTGATTTACCAATAAGTAAATAAGAGAATGTAAAGACCAATAATGAGAAAACAGCTCTTGTTAAGTAACTTTTGTGCATACTCGAAATTAAAAATGAAATTGCATCACCATGTCCAGTTTGTAAATATTTACTAAAATAGATATAATATTGTTTAACAAAAATTGGAAAGTTTGGGAAAGATTATTTGCCTTTAGGCGTTCACAAATTCTAATGTCAAATAAAGTTTCTTAAATTATGCAACAGTGATTTTTATTTTCTTCCCCAAACGTTAGGATTTTTAAAATATAAAAGATACAGCTCTGGAAAAACTAAGAGACCACTGCATTTTTTTCTGAAATCAGCATCTCTACATGTATTACAGCCATTCCATTCCAGCGTCTGTTGAATTCCAACACAAACACAAAGCTGAGCTTCTTCAGTTCTTGCACCAGGAGTGGAATAAAGTCACCCAAGAACAATGTGAAAGACTTGTGGAGAGCATGCCAAGACGCATGAAAGCTGTGATTAAAAATAAGGGTTATTGCACCAAATATTGATTTCTGAACTCTTCTTAAGCGTAAACATTAGTATTATGTTGTTTTAAAATGAATTTGATCTTGTTTCTTTGCATTGTTTGAGGTCTGAAAACATGTATCTTTTTTGTTATTTTGACCATTTGTCATTTACTGCAAATAAATGCTCTAAATGATAATATTTTTATTTGAAATTTGGGGGAAATGTCATTTATAGACTCAAACAAAAACGTACCTTTTGCCCAAACACATACCTATACGTAGTAACATCAGAAAAACTGATAATTTCGCAGTGGTTTCGTATTATTTTTCCAACGCTGTACAACACAAATTTGTGGATAGTAGAAATAAGTAAGGATTAGGGTTGGCGCAATTTTGCAAAGTACTATAATTTTTTTTTTTCGAACCATGAGTAGAGAGGATGTTTCAGAATTAGCCCTGCCCACTCAGCCCCTTTTCTCACTCTGATGTGGAACTTATGACACAGATGTACGTGCACGGTACTCACAGGCTGTTGTTTCCATGTGGTTCTCATCTGACAGTGTCCATGATTGTCTTTGGCTGCTTCCTTATGGTTCTCATCTAACAAAATGGATTTCAAGTCGCAATATTGTACAGTTTATTTATGTTTTTCACCATTTACGGCAACAGTTTGGAGAAAAATGTGGACAGACCTTTTAAGTATAGCAATGTCTGATTTAGAAATTTAGAAACCAATCAATATTTCTCCTCTTCTTTGTTAAAATAATCCATAGATTTGAATAGCATGGTTCACTGGCCCATAAGCAGACCTGCAGTGTTATCTGATGGAGTGCTGTGCTAGCTCAGTGTTTAGCCTAAACAGAATAAAAGGATTATTCAAAGAGCCATACAAACGCAATTGTGCCTGGACGGCAGATGGTGCGCACTGCTTCACCTCCTGCAGTAGTTAATGAAGGCGGCCATATTGGGCTTATCCCAGGAATAAAGTGCACATGAATATTGAGCAATCAGACTTTGATGGGAAATTATCAGTCACATGGAGGGAATAAAAAGACCCAAAGTCCCAAATTGCTAAATAAAAATGCTTTAATAAACCCCAATTTTCCTGGTCCATCCAGAATAATATCGTTGTATTTTTTCTAATAGAGTATCCTGTCCAATCCAACTGTATTTGTATAGCACATTTTATAAACAAGTTTAGATTAGTTTCCAAAGGGCTGCACATAGCAGTGTAAAACATTTAGCTCTAAAAAGTCGGCAGAATTATGTTCTGGACAAAAGGAACTAATAAAAACTATAGATAAAAATAATAAAATAAATGAATAAAAATGATAAAATCAATTAAAGCCACTGGCTGTGATGATGGCCCACCCCGGTGTGCACGCCCCTCCCATGTGACCACACCAGCAAGCTATTGTCCCTTCCTGACATCTGCCCAGACCCACAGATCCTTTTTTTTAACACCCCTGCTGGCCAATGTGAAAAATGCCCCAATTCTGTAATATGATTTTTTCTTCTAGTCATTCTTAGATTTTAATCCCATTATATATATATATATATATATATTTTTTTTTAAGGATCAAATTTGTTTTGGCATGGATGGACTATGTGTGCCCCTGATTTGGCGAACCCCCAATTTCCACCAAAGTGTAACAGCGCTTAAGTGCAGCAGCACACGAGCAGGTTTGGCTTTCCATTTTAACCAGTCGGACAATTTACACCAGAAGTGTCATACGCGCATCCAACGGCCATCATTACGCTACGTGCTGCTCAAGATTGGAAAAGGTTGGAGTTCAAATTTTGCAGCATCAACAGAATTTGTGCAGGCTTATTAGCGGAGAAAGACAGGAAATGGGCATGCGGTGTCAAAATAAACTTCTGATGTCCTTTCAAAATACATTCTCTAAAACCAATACGGTCACATAAACACTGTGCGTCGCATCAGGAGCTCGGGGAATGACTCGTGATGGACTACAGAAAGTTTACAGCCGTGGACGATAAATATAAAACACTTAATGGCATCAGACAACAGCTTTACAAGAACAACTTCTGAAGGAAAAGGCGCATGGTGCTGACAACCAAAGTGAAATGGCGAGTAGTTTAATTAATGCAGCACCGCAGAGGCGGCTTGTTATCGCTGCAAAGCATCGTCTTTCTTGTTGTCAACTTTTATATTGTGATTTAAAACATAATTCATCCAGTCTACAGTGAATACATAAGTAATGCAAGTTTATTGTATAAATGTGAGAATACACAGTTCTGCTGCCTCTGGTGTAAACTGAAGCTTTTAAAAGTATGCACATATGCAGCTCTGCCGACGTTATGTGCTGCTGATGCTCCTGGTGTAAATTTCGGGTAATCCACATGAACTCAGGGAGATTCAACAGTGACCTGACTCACATCGTCGTTAGGATGGGAGAAATGTGTATTCTGGATAGCACCAGGGATGAAAAACCGAAATCTCCAAAATATTCTAAACTTAAAACTAAACTGTTAGGTGAGAGAAATTAAAATATGTTCAAAATTTTGACCAATGACAAATTGACCAATGAGCTCCTTAGTTTCACATGTGCCACTGAAATAAACACATCTGGTTGCACTGCCATGTTTGAGCCTGGCTGGAGGAAGAGCACGGTGACCAGACTGATACTGTTTATATCTATTTTATTATTTTTAGTACTGCTTGTATTTATTGGCCCGACCCAGTAACAAAGTAACTTGTGGGGGCTGTTGTTCTTCACCGGTTTCTTCTTCCCAAAAGTATCCTCAGTAAAAACAGTGAAAAGTAGAATAGCTCAGTCGTCCAGATAGAATCCATGACAAATGGAGAAATTCAATTGTCAACTGGACAAAAGTTTATTTGGTCGAATACGTTTCGCAGCTCATCCAAGCTGCTGTTTCAGTTCTGAACTGAAGAACTGATGCAGAAGGGAAGAAGCAGATTAGATAAGATAAGATTTTATTGATCTCACACAGGAGAAATTCACTTGCCACATTAGCTCCAGGCAGTTTAGTGCAAAAGAAAGTTTGAACAGAAAGTGCATGCAGACAAATAGTAATAATAATAAAAATAAGTAAATATTCGGCCAAATAAACTTGTCCATTTGACAAATTAAATTTCTCCTTTTGCCAGTGAAATGTTAAATAAACTTACGCTGACAATGGAGAACTGACAGAAATGTATATAACAATGACAATCCACCAACTAAGATACATGTCCTCTCAAAAGACATGTCAAAATAAAGCACCAAATATAAACTAGGGTAAAAAAGTAAAATAAAGCACATAAAAAAAAATAAAATAAAATAAAAGGAAAACATGGGGAAAAAAAGAAAGGAAGCATGACATTATCAGCCGACTTCAGCGGTCTTCAGTGGACTTCCACAGACTCTTCCCACGTCCCGGAGAGCGGCTAATGCTAAGTGTGCCTCAGAACTGGCTGCCAATGTCTCACAGTGCAGCGTTGTGTGTTGTCAAATGGTTGGGCAGGGGAAAGAGGAGTGGGAGGGGTGTACTTTCTTTTCTTTACGAAGACAGTATTGAAAAGTGTATTGCCAAATGGATTTGTGCCTTTATAATGACGTACTGATGACATCTGTTGATTGAATGGTCTTTCAACTACAAACTTAATTTAGTTTTAGTTTTTTGTGTTTTTCTGCACAGCTTGTCTCAGAGATAAACCCGTAGAAAGAAGGTAGACATTTTTGGTAGAGGTCGGTCAGGTTTCATGCAAATCGTTTTCAAAGTTGAGTCTTCCTGGAATTTAAACTGCTAAGTTTTGAGATTTTGTTTTGTACAATTAACTACAAAAGTTTTAAGTTTTATTCATGCTTACTAAACATTCATAGACTCATTTTCAATATGACCGAGAAATGTTTGTTTTACTTCATATTTTGTACTCTGTTGATTGTTTTGGCTGCTGTAGGAGATATTTTGATATTATGCAAAATGTTACCATGTTATAAAGCTGTTAGCTCATCAAAAACATACCTGAAGAGGTTTTATACATCGGAAATAATTGAGTAATTTAGCGATCTCTCATGGACCCTATTCAAGACAGAAACTTATGAAACATATTGATATGAATGTAGCATTTTCAAAACAATAAAAGGTAATCTATGTTATGTGTTAGCAGTTAATACCCCTTAGAAATGCTTAAATGTTTAAATAAAGGTGTTTAAAAACCTACCGTACCATAAAGAAATTAAATGCTTGATGGAAGTTACTGTTTTTTCATATATTTCCTATAATATCCTATTTTGACTAAAACCCCAGTGAAGTGAAGTGACTACAGTGCGAATTCCTCCAAACTTCAAAGTGCACGATTTAAAAAGGAAGATTAAAAACAGGGAAGTGGCCATTATTAAAGCGAGTCAAGTCCTAATAACAAACTAGTGTTCAAAGTGCTAGCATGGAGGCCGACCCGCTGAGTCCAATATAAAAGTTGGGGTTAAGCTCTTTGTAAAGTGCCCTAGTCCGCTCCAGCTCTGGACGTTACATGTGATTAAAGGCACTCCTCTGTGGACTGGCCCTGTGAGATACTTCCGTCGCGGTGGAGCTTTGCTAATTTTTGAGCCGTCTTCCTCATGTGTGGTACTCCTGCGCTCTGGGCTTTGATCCAACTTCAGGGGCGACCGCAATTTTCTGCTAAAACGCCCTCCCACACCACATCCGCTAATGTTTAATCGTGCTTAGAGCTCCCGGATCATCTGATTAAGCCACCACGATGTCAATGTGTAATTCAAGAAAAGGGTTAAATTAAAGCTTTGTGCACTAACTTCTCTAGTGGATGGCCGTCACCTGCTCGTCTCTTTGGAGATCTTATTGCTTTGTCTATAATGTTACACAGCGTACCACGCAACATGCCTGTCTTCAGAGACAACAGCCGTTTCCCAATTCAGAGTGCACGGTTCGGAGTGTGGTCTCAGCCTCGCTCAGTCCTGAGTGCAATCCATGGACCGCATGGGCGTCTGTTAAATGGAACAGGTCCGCCTCAGCTCAATGAGCCGGGTGGTCTGCTCCTTGTTCCCTAAAGACAAAAATATTATTCTATTGCAACTAGTAATACTTCGAATTGGGACATGGCTATACTGTAGAATATCCAGCATTACAACAGCAAAGGAAATATAGAAGTGTAAGGGGAAAAGCATGTGAACGCTAATACAGGTGCCGTGAACTATGCCGTTACGGCTACCGTCACATGTTTAGTGTAGTTTATGAAGAGTTTCATGTAGCATAGTTGTAGGTGAGGTGAACCAGTACACACATTTTATAGTGAAGTCGCAACTGTCACATGGCGATGTTGCTGGCGAGTCCATCTTTGTAGTCATATATCCTGCCGCGCTGTGCATGCTGGGGCTTTTGAGTGTGCGAAGCGTGCATGTTTGTACACTTGGGGCCACGCCCCGAATTCCATGGAAACGACTGCGGTGTTCGGACCGCATGTTAACTGTGTATGGGCCAAAAATGAAATGGAACAGCAGTTCTCGCGCCGGATATGGTGCACATCCCCCTCCAACCACGCTCTGTACCGTGCACTCACTGAATTGGGAAACGGCTTACAAGTGATGCCACCAGGTCAAGTGACAGGTCAGATCTGTGGAGAGGGAAGCCTACTCACAGTAAGAATGCATGTTTTTCAAGGATTATAAAATAAAATACAACTCCAGGTATGTTTTTGAGTAGGTAACAACATTCTAACATGGCTTAAAGCTCACAAGAACCTATTTTGCGTAATATAAGACCTTAAATCAATGTATTTACAGTAGTAAGTATTGGACCTCTTGCCAGTGCTCTCTACACACACAGTAAAGGGCCTTTATTATGCTATTTTCTGATCTATGATCTATGATCTATGTAATGTTGTATCCTCATCGGAAACATACCTGAGGCTTAAAGCACAAATCCTGCATATTTAGGCTGAGTTCTTCTCTCAAACAGAACGTCATCAAGATGGCCGCACTGATCAGACACTCCCCTAACTGTACCTTTGTATTTTATTATATTTTATTACATATTTTTTTATTATATTGTTTTACTTTTTCCCCTGCACTTTTTTGTAACACTTTTTTTTACCATGTACTGTTATTGCATGCTATTAGTACTTTTTGACTATCTTAGCGAGTCAACGGGTTCTTCTGATCCTAAGTATTTCATTGCATTGTTGACCTTGTGTTGATCTTGCATATGACAAATAAACAATCTTGAATCTTGAAAACACTCTCTGTTTCACCTTGTGATGTCATATGGTAATACAGGAAGTTTATGTAAGTTAGTTCAGTTGTTTTGTTACCTCTGCCTTACATCAGTTTCCAAAGTTAGGTCTTTATTAACATTGGCTTCACAAATAAAAAGTTGTGTGTGGACATGCCCTCGCGCTCTACAGTCAAACTTGAATCAGTGTTTTTTTTCCAAACCGCCACCCCAACCTTAGTCCCCTCACTGATGCTGTTTTGACACAATCCAAGTGTATGCAGCCCTGAATATCTCTGTTTCACCCCCAAACATGAATAGATTTAACAATATTCTGGTGGGGCAGTGGTTTAAAAAGACCATGTTGTATGTATTATGTCCGGGAGCTGATTCCATTAACTGAAAGATCTTGAAGAGATGAGGTGAGGCAAGCCACACTAGCCAAGGAAAAGCTGATTAAAAAAAAAAAAAACTCCACAAAGAAAACGTCTTAATATGTCCTAATTGGGCTGCCGTAGAAGTAGGATGAATGTGAAGTCATTTATTACCAGATTTCTTGCACTTGTAGATTGGTTTCAGTTGTTCTTTCGCTCAGGACTGCTTAATAGTCAGTGAATGGGAAAAAATAGAATACATTTTTCATAATGGCAGGGAGTCTCAGAAATGTTATTTTCAATTCACTGAATAGATTTGCACTTTCCAGCCCTGAACTTTCATTAGAACTTATTGTGTCAAACCCAATTTGAAGTTGTCAATAAAAAGGAAACTAAAAAGCAGGTTCTATATAATTGACTATATGTATTTGCTCATGTGTTGACAAGCAGCATGGGCAACAGTGGCAGAGTGGTTAGTTCATTTGGCCAAAGTGAATGTCAGTAGTTTGATTCAAGCTCCAACCAGTGCGTATTAGTGTTGCCACAATAATAAAAACTATTTCAATGCTAAGGAATAGACTTGATACTCAATACAGATTGTGATTATAAAAATACTCTTTATTTATACATTATAATGTGAGAATAAAATAGCACTGTATAACTTTTCTGGTGGAGCTCGTCTCCATGGAGATGTTGTTGCTTTGTCTGGAATGTCCCAGTATGGCATTAAACATATCCATCATGCATTTACTCAGTAACATGGGTTTTTATTGATTTCAGAACTTGTATTCTCACTGTGAGTGGTCTCGCCTCTCCAGAGATCTGTAACATGCAAATTTGTGTCACCAGCAGTCTCCGTGGAGTGTAATGACATACAGTACATAAGCAACATCTCCATGGAGAGAAGCTGGTGACGGACCCTCAACCAAAAGTTACACCGTGTACCTTTAAATCATAGTACATTCTTTCTCTGTGTGCTCTTATACTTGGGCTGCATCCCATTACTCTGTCTTACCACTTCCCCTACCCCTTTATCTACATTGCCCCTTGATAACGAGCTGAGAGGGCTCAGGGTACAAACATTCCCCTAAGAAATGGGACACCACTCGATTACCGTTTACATCATCATCCCTTGCCTCTAGCTGGCTGCTATGTCTACAGAGTCAACAACAATTGACGCAAACAAACGTGAACAGATATCAAGGATTATCGGGTACCTCAGCTCGATTAAAAAAAACTAGCTTGTTTATACACGAAAGTTCGATGAAAACGATAATGTTGCCTAAACAGACATCACTACAATTAAAAGCGCAGGAACAGTTCACTAAAAGTAACGTAGAACATAAGCGTCATAATTGTAAACCTGCTAAACTGTCAATCGATAATTACAACTGCTGAAAATACATTTATGAGACTCCTTGGCTGGTCGATGTGACGCTGCCATCCTGATCCCAAAACCTGCCTGAGCTTGTAGGAGTACCCCTTCGTTCCAAGTCTGGTCGAGAACTTACTTCATTTCAAGTCTTATGTAGCCCTCGGTTATGGCCCGAGCCCTTGATCAAAATCAGAATCGGGACACCCCTTGCCCTCACGTAAACGCGCAAAAGCAAGGGGTAGGGGTAAGACGAAAGGGTAAGACAGAGAAATGGGACGCAGCCTTGTTCTGATACAGCACAAGACCATTTAAAGCTATTCCGGAAACATTCACTTCTGTCCTGTGAATGTGGCTTTTTTAGTATCAATACCTACTCAAATCAGTATCTACTTTTGATACGAGTTTTAGTATCAATTACTATGTATTTTTCAACCCTAGTTCTGCTGTTACAACGTTAAAAAAAAAAAGGTGTCTGTGCGAGTGAACGGTGGTAATGGGAGAGGCCGATGGCACGGATGTGATCCAAAGAAAGAAAGAAATGATCAGATAAAGGCTATTTGATGAAACATAATCTGGAAAAGAAATATTAACATCCTTCCATCTTTTTTACCAATTTTTGAAGTTGCTGTTCCTTGTATTAGCACTTCTATTTATTACTTCTTCATTTGGAACAGAAGAAGTTTACCACCAAGTATGGAGTGAATGAATAATGCAGTTTCTAGTTCTTAACACATGATTAGCATATAAATGTAAATTTATTTATCCAGAAGTGGGTCTTGCACAAGAAATGCACTTCCTTGTTTTGTTTTCCATAAGGTTGGATTCCTTTATCAGTCACTCTATACATCTTTACAGTTTAGGGTGTAAAAAGCCTCATGTTTGCTGATTAATTTCTTTCTGATTGGAGAGAACCAAACGCCAAACCATAGCATAAATACATGTTTTTGTAATTACTGATAACTCAGAATTAAAATTGTTATCTGGAAAAGCTATATTTGGCTTGAATCTAGTATCTTGGAAACAGGTCAAGTTTATGAAATTTAAAATCAAAATCTTCCATACAGTTTGTTTTCTGATCTGGTACAATATTATAAAACTCATCACAAACATACTTGGAGTTGTTTTATTTCATTCATACGTTTAACACATAAACCCTGCATATTGTGAGTTCTTCTTTCAAACTGAAAACACTCTGTTAACGCGCTGTTAACTTGAAAACTACCACTACATGACATCACAATGATAACAAAAACACAACTCCAGGTATATTTTTGAGAAGGTAACAACATTCTAACACAGCTTAAATCTCACCAGAATCAATTTTGCGTAATATAGGACCTTTAAATAAACACAAATTGGGTTTATTAGTGATACAAATCTCAGTCTACAGAGGCAAAAAGGCAGAATATTTCCAGTCTGAAGTTGCTAATGTCCCTTTACCCCTCACAGAGCTGGTGCTGGGATGGGCTATTTTTATTTTAATTAAAGCTTTGAGTGGCACAGCTATCATGGGGAGGCAAGAAAAACTTTTATACCTCCATTCTGCTCCTGCTGGCTTCTTAACTGCTGACATGGCCGCTCATATCTGCTGCTTTTTCCTCCTGACATGCCGATTCTCTGCTCCAAGTGAAGAGCTTAAAGGTCCTATATTACACAAAGCTGACTCTTGTGAGCTTTAAACCATGTTATAATGTTGTTACTTCATCAAAAACATACCTGGAGTTGTGTTTTGAATCATTCACATGTTTGAGCAACCATTTATTATTAGTCTGTCTACATCTCAGAAGTTCAAAATGCTCTTTTCCACCTTGTAATGTCATATAGTTGTAATTTTTAAATTAACAGCTATCTTTTACCATTTGTTCAGTAAAGATTGGCAATCCCAAGGCAGAAATGATCCAAATTATTCTAGTGAAGGTGTGTGGATTTAAAAAAATACAGCACTTCTTGTATTGCACATGACGTCACAAGGTGGAACAGAGGTGGAAAGTGGAAATATGCAGGATTTGTGTAATAAACGTGTGAATGAAACAAAACACAACTCCAGGTATGTCTGTGATGAGGAAACAACATTATAACATAGATTTTAAAAAAAAAATAGTTAAATAGATTTAAAAAAAAGTTCATTTTAAAGTTCATTTAAATTATATCCAAGATTTTGCTAGATATTTTACCAAACTTTGATCATTTTGGTGAAGCTGATAATATATAATAATAATATATTATTTTCTACAGGCATAATCCCGCCAAAAACATATAACTATTAACTTAACTGTTGTCATTTGAGCAGGTATTAATACAAAAAAGCCACAATGAAATAGGGGCACCACCGGCATGAAATTCGGACACTTAGGGCCAAAAGTGAGGACAAAGGCCCAAATGTGAGGACACTACCGGAACCAGGAAGTGGGCAACCACAGAGCACAACAAAATGACTAAAAGCAACCCTATACAACCATTTATCACTATTATCATTATTATATTATTATTTATTATATATTATTAGTTTTATCATTATAATTATCACACTTATTATTATTATTATTATACATCAGTTTCAAGACAAGCAAGATGATTATGTATCGCACACATAGACGCAGCACTTCGAGCCTTCTCCTTGTGGCGTTCTGTGTCTGCGTGTCGCTCTAACGCACCTTTACCTCGGCGACTCGCATCAATGTCAATACGGCAGAGCTTACAGAAGGCATAGTATTCTCTTTTGGTGCGCTTGCTGGCAAAACGACGCTCTGAGCACCCAGCATGTTTGAAGGATGTCTTCCTTTTGGGCATTTTCTTTTGTTCAACAGCAGACAGTTTCAGACATTGCTATCGCAGCGTCGCAGGTGCAATATGGGCAGAGATCTGTGGTGATGCAGCGTGCAACGGTGGCGGCTGAGGGTCCTAAGTGAGGGCAAAATGTCAAAATGAGGATGTATAACAGAGGTCCAGACAGAAGGCTCTAAAACCGGACTATCCATCCGAAAGCCAGACGAATGGTCACCCTGTCCTTGAAAGGACACATATTGCTCTGAATAGTTTAAAGAACTAGTATGGACCACTATAGAACCTACCTGGACCACTGAGGAATTACAGAGATATAAGGCCACATGGAAACAGCTCTGGAAAAAGAAGAGACCACTGCATTTTTTTCTGAAATCAGCATCTCTACATGTATTACAGCCATTCCATTCCAGCATCTGTTGAATTCCAACACAAACACAAAGCTGAGCTACTTCAGTTCTTGCACCAGGAGTGGAATAAAGTCACCCAAGAACAATCTGAAAGACTTGTGGAGAGCATGCCAAGACGCATGAAAGCTGTGATTAAAAATAATGGTTATTGCACCAAATATTGATTTCTGAACTCTTCTTAAAGGGAGTCACATAAAAGGGGGATCTTCCCCATGCAGAGGCAGCCATTTTGAATACGAGAGCCACAGAAGGACATTTGGGCTCCGCCTTCGCCTTCGGCAAGGCTCGTGGTTTTGGGTAAACAACACAAGCATGCTGCCGGATCAGACGTCGTAATGGATCTAACACGTGTTTTGGACTAAATTGTTTTACTGGATTTTATTCGCTGGATCCTTACGGACAAATTGAGAGCAAGTCTATGGTGAAATACAGAGTTTGACCTGTGCAAAGCATTCTAAGGTAAGCTAACCTCGTTTTGTGCTTTTCTGTATAAAATCCCCATGTGCTCGGGGAGTGATTGTTTTGCAGGGAAATGAATTGCATAGTCAAAAAGAGGAGACTGTAAGGTTTCATTTGATGTGTAGAGTGTCATGGTACATGATCAGGAATGTGTGTTTTCATGAGAAAAGAAAAACAAAAAAAACGGGACCGCGCGGCGTGCGGGTCCCTCGAGGTCTGCCGTAGCTAAAACAGAAAGTGCAATAGCACCATCCACCTACAGTGCCGTGAAAAAGTATTTGCCCCCTTCCTGATTTCTGTGTTTTTTGCATATTTATCACTCAAAACATTGTCAGATCATCAAACCAATTTTAATATCACACAGAAACAACCCAAGGAAAGACAAAATTCAGTTTTTGAATGATGATTCCATTTATTAGTGCACAAAAAAAATCTAAACCTATCTGGCCCTATGTGAAAAAGTAATTGCCCCCTTAATCTAATAGCCAGTTGAGCCTCCTTTGACAGCAATAACTGTAACCAAACGTTTGCGATAATTGGTGATGAGTCTTTCACACCGCTGGGGAGGGATTTTGGCCCACTCTTCTATGCAGAATTGTTTCAATTCTGCCATATTGGAGGGTTTTCTTGTATGAACTGCCCGTTTAAGGTCACACCACAGCATCTCAATCGGATTTAAATCCGGACTTTGACTTGGCCACTCCAAAACCTTAATTTTGTTTTCTTTGAGCCATTCAGAGGTGGACTTGCTGGTGTGTTTTGGATCATTGTCCTGTTGCATGATCCAAGAGCGCTTGAGTTTGAGGGCACGAACTGATGGCCGGACATTCTCCTTCAGGATCTTCTGGTAAACAGCAGAATTCATTTTTCCGTCAATCACAGCAAGTTGTCCTGGTCCTGAGGCAGCAAAGCAGGCCCAGACCATCACACTGCCACCACCATGCTTTACTGTGGGCACCATGTTCTTTTTATCAAATGCTGTGCCATTTTTACGCCAGATGAAACGGGCTGCAGACCTTCCAAAAAGTTCAATTTTAGACTCATCGGTCCACAAAATGTTTCTCCAAAAGTCTTGAGGGTCATCAAGGTGCTTTTTGGCAAAGGTGAGACGAGCCTTTGTGTTCTTTTGTGAAAGCAGTGGTTTTCTCCTGGGAACTCTTCCATGGATGCCATTTTTGGCCAGTGTTTTTCTAATGGTGGAGTCATGAACACTGACCTTAACTGAGGCCAACGAGGCCTGTAGTTCTTTCGATGTGCGTCTAGGTTCTTTTGTGACTTCCTGAATGAGCCGTCGTCGCACTCTTGGAGTAATCTTAGTTGGTCGACCACTCCTGGGAAGGGTTGCAACTGTTCCCAGTTTCCTCCATTTTTGAATAATGGCTCTGACAGTGGTTCGCTGGAGCCCCAGAGCTTTGGGAATGGCTTTGTAACCTTTTCCTGAATTATAGACTTCTATCACTTTTTTTCTCATTTGTTCTTGAATTTCTTTGGATCGTGGCATGATGTGTTTGTTCTTGAGATGTTGTAGCCAACTTCACTTTGTTTGACAGGAACTATTTAAGTGATTTCTTGATTCAACACAGGTGGTGACAATCAGGTGTGGGTGTGGCATGTAGAACTGAACTAAGTTTTCTCAAAACTGTGGTTAGTCACAGTTAGTTTGTGATTTAACAAGGGGGGGCAATTACTTTTTCACATAGGGCCAGATAGGTTTAGATTTTTTTTGTGCACTAATAAATGGAATCATCATTCAAAAACTGAATTTTGTCTTTCCTTGGGTTGTTTCTGTGTGATATTAAAATTGGTTTGATGATCTGACAATGTTTTGAGTGATAAATATGCAAAAAACACAGAAATCAGGAAGGGGGCAAATACTTTTTCACGGCACTGTATGCGCCACGAATCCTACACACTGGGGCTTTAAGTGTAAACATTAGTATTATGTTGTTTTAAAATTTATTTGATCTCGTTTCTTTGCATTGTTTGAGGTCTGAAAACATGTATCTTTTTTGTTATTTTGACCATTTGTTATTTTCTGCAAATAAATGCTCTAAACGATAATATTTTTATTTGGAACTTGGAGGGAAATGCTGTCAGTAGTTTATAGACTCAAACAAAAATGTTCCTTTTGCCCAAACACATACCTATAAGTAGTAAAATCAGAATAATTTTGCAGTGGTCTCTTATTTTCTTTCCAGAGCTGTAAAAGGAAGTACTATGATTTAATGCTGAAAATGGCAAAATCAACTTTTAAATTTTCTACCAGGACAAAACTAACTGATATCATTTTGTATTCTTTAAAAGCAAAATCAGGGACTCATTAAAAGCAACCAAGAAAAAAGAAAAAAAATGAATTTTCATTGTGTTGTTAGCCGGTGTAAAAGTAGATGAGAGCGCTGTAATTATAAATGTGGCTAACTTGTGTTGTCAGTTTAAAGGTCCCATGGCATGAAATTTTCACTTTCTGAGGTTTTTGAACGTTAATGTGAGCTCCCTTACCCTGTTTAGCCCCCCCCCCCCCATGGTTAAAAGTTGTGAAATGTCTAAACTGAGCATTTGCGATCCTTTTCTGCGTTACAAAAAAATCGGAGCTCAAATTGGCGAGTTTGAACAAGGCACCTTATTGACGTCAGATCGAAAAAAGAAATGCAAATGCAGTTCCACCCCCGTCTGTCTGAACTCAGCGTCTCTGTAAATCACGCCCAGAGAGTTTGGACTGCGAATGCGCTAGGCAATGCGAAATGCGTTTTTTTATTTGCCTGGAGGCACGTCCGAGTGTTTCTAGGCTTGGAAGTCCTTTATCTGAGCCTCTGGACCTTTGAACAGCAGTGGTTTTATTTTATGTGGAAATGTGTTTATTTTTCAATGGAATGCTTCAAATCTCTCCCCCCGTGTAAAAACAAGGAAATGGATCAGCTGTGAGCTACAGCGGAGAGCGGAGCATTTGGCCACGCCCCCACCCTCTACTATTGGCCAGCTCTTTTCTCCTCATTTGCATTCAAGCAACAACGCCCATTATAGAATGTTCATAGTGAGAAAAATTACTCTTTCTCAGCTTATCTGTTTCTCATGCACTGAGTGTTGATTTTGAAGAAGGATTCATTTACAGTATTATGGAACCATTAAGGAGCCATATAAAAGCATCAAGAAGTACCATGTCATGGGATCTTTAAAAGTGAAAGAGGACGCGCCGTGACTTTACCCCCTGTGGAGCTAGCCCTGTTTTTAATGAGGTTTGTCTTGCATGCTAGCTGAGACCTTTACTGATGTTAGCTTGTATCATTTTACTTTTGTTGTTAAACCTTACAAAGATAATCCCGACTACTTTCATAACACGTTTTTGTAAATAAAATAACTCTTTATCTGTAAATCTATAAAAATAAAGAGACTGGGTTACATTTTCAAAGGGCAAAGTGGTTTTAGTGACGTGAAGTATCCTATTGTGATGTATGAAGCAAAAGTGATCCTAACTAAAGGCATTACTCTGAAGCTTTGTTACTTAAGTTAGACGTTAATCTGAGTTTTGTTTTAACGCAATCTGACCATAAAGACCTGCCATAGCTGGAACTACAACAGATGAGATGGTTTGCAGATCCCTCTCAAATTAATTTAGTCACAAACTAGCTAGCATTCGCCAAATGTTTTTCAGTTATCACTCACTGCGTGCACATGGGATTTCCTCCAAATCCGATCCCTTTACTCGGCGGGTGGTCTGTTCTTAGATCCCAGTGCACATGAAACTCGTGTAATCGGATAATGGTCAGCGACATGGCTGGCTCCGCTACGCTATGTGGCGCTGTAGTCCAACTACTTCCGGGTGATGGCTACTCAATAAAAACACAACAAACTATGTGGCGATATACAAAGATGGCGCTCGAGGAGTTTGACGGAGCAGCATTGGTGTACGTGTTGTGCATTCTTTCTTCACAGTCATGATTTCGTCTGACTTTTCCGGCAACAATCGCTACCTAAGACGGCGCAGGCGCCTCCTGCCACTTCCGGGTGAAATCCCTGGCGAAAATTCCCGCGCATGCGCAGTACGCCAATCCAATCCGATATCGTGCACAAGGTGGCACCAAGCGGATTACTATCGGCCTAAGCCAGGGGTTCCAATCGGATTCGGGAAACCAATCCCTATACGATCCTTAGCCTGTGCACATGAATCCGATACGATCCCAATCCGTTTGCAATCGGATTACACCCGTCCATGTGCTCTTAGTTTTTCTGTTAAAAATCAAATGCCTCAACAGAATCATGAGCATTTGTATTGATCACAGGCTCCTGAAAATGTGTTTTATTTTTGCTAATGTGTTCATTGTGTCACCATGGTAACTGATGAACATTCAAACATAGGGATACTTAGACCTAGACAAACTTTATTGATACATGAGGGAAATTGTTTTGGGCACAGTAGCTCCCTCAAATATAATATATAACAGAGGGTCACAAAAAATAGATGGAATAGCAACTAAAGAGCAATAGACCAGTGTCAGATGAATTTGACCCAAACACATACCTATAAGTAGTAAAATCAGGAAAAACAGATAATTTTGCAGTGGTCTCTTTTTTTTTCCAGAGCTGTATATTACAACAAACCACAATAAACTGCTATTCGGAGCCTCCGGTTTTAAAATCTCCCTTATGGATTATGCAGGAATCCAACACTATTGCATAAGCTGTGTTCACTTTGGCCATTACTCGTACATTTGCATTTTGCCCTGTGTCCATTCAAATTAGCAGCTTTTACGACACCAGAGCAGATCACATCCATAAGGCATTATTAGGCAAGGCAAACACACCACAAATTACATCAGCATGTGTTTCCCTTAAGCTACGGTCATGATGGAGAGAGAAATGCATAAGCTCCATGTCCCAGGCAGGGCATCTGGTCTGCATACATAACATAGTACATGTGTGTATGGAGTATATGGAAGATTTATGAATTCATACAAAATTGTGTAAAAGTAAAATTTGCTAAGGCTAATTTTCTAGACAGATTTTGTGAATAGTTTTGAAAGTTTGTGGTGTTTGTGTTTCTGTGAATAATTGTGGTGGGAGATGGACATTCTCTTGGGTTTTGTATTTCATGTTAAGTTTGTATATTTAAATGTTTAAAAAAAAAAAAGTTAAAAAAATAAAGTTGCTTTTTCTCAAGTAGTATCAAATTTGTTCTGAGAGACGTGCAGTATTTAATAACTGTTTTGTCTGCAATACTGATATTATTGCTATATCAGTATTTTGATTAATTGTTAATGTTAATTAAAACAAAACTGTACATGGTATGGTATGGTTTATTTGCACAGGGACAATCAGACCCCCCAGGATTTCGCGGGCATTTTTTGTGATTGTTGCGGTTCAAAATGCCTGAATTTGCGGGAGCTTTTCCAAAAAGTTGCGATGAAAGTTGCGGTGCTTTTAAGACTTTTGTTGCGATTTTGTTGCGGGAGGAAGTGAAAGTTGCGATAAATAATTGCGATTTTCGCTTTTTGTAATTAAAATTGAGTAATATTTTGAATACTGAGTTATTACTGACAAAGAATAATACAAAGACACAAAGATCACAGATATGGTCCTAAAACAACCTTACCAATATCGAAAATAAATTACTACTAGAAGGGGAACTGTTTCGCCCGGTCTTTTGCTGTTATTTTTGTGGGCAAATGGCGCCGCAGACATGTTTCGTTGCTATTAGAAGTAGGGATGGGCGATACCAGTTATTTTTGCTTCGATACGATACCAAGTAATACCAGGGTTAGAATCGCGATATCGATACCGATACTTTCATACATTTTTAATACTACAGAAAAACACTAACCTGGCTCTAACTAGATACCTTGGCTTCACAAAGCTCCACCAGGGGGCTTAGCTCCACATTCTAACACCAGATATCTGAAAAAAAATCTTTGATGAAATGAAAATGGCAATGCAGACATCAAATGTGACCACTAGACTTTTGTTTGTGCTGCTTGTATTGCACGTTGTATTTTTATGTATTTGCCTGCCGAGGGACTGCGGATGAAAACTAGCTTTGTAGCTAAAATTCAGCATATTTACATTTGTTTTATACTTATGTTCATTAATGTGCATTGTCCCTATCAAATAAAAAAAAAAAAAAAAAAAAAAAAAATCTATTCTAAGTTGGGCACTTGGAGCCTATGAAAAAAGACAACAAATGAAGTATCACTATTCTCACTCTCACATACATACATTCTCCTCTCACATACACTACTCTTAGTCTTCTACATGCTTGATGGTTACCTGGATTCTCTCTCAAACGCCTCGGCAACTGACCTCTGTCGTACTGCTGTTGCTGCTGTGCTGGAGGGAGCTGCCTGACTCGCCTCCTGTCGTGGTTTGGTCAGTAGCATTTCGTCATGCTGAAGTTTATGATTTATGATCAAGTGTTTATTTAAAATTTGTGGTATTGCCACAATATCGGATCATTTTTTGGCACACTGCACTTCGCAACATTGTGGTCCACGGTGTGGAAGTAACTCCACACCACACATCACTTGCGGTCTCCCATGGCTCCCGCAGCCCCGCGCCACTTTGACTGAAATCTCACAGCAGTGAGTCTATCGCGGGATGACGTACTACCCCACGTTTGGCGAGAATGCGGAAGGAAAAGTAGTGCCTGACAACTGACAATGGTTGAATAATGAACAAAACACATATGAATTTGAACTAAATAAACTGAAAGTTAAGTCAGTAAGAAAACATGACTTGGTATCGATATTTTAATACCAGGATCGATGCATATTCAATACTCCATCAGGATCGATATATCGATACTTTGGTATCGATCCGCCCATCACTAATTAGAAGCCGTGTCTCAATTCCCAGAGCGGCTCGGAGCGTGGCCCGAAGGGCATGTGCGTCACACATTTCGCCAGAACACCGGCGCGACGACTGCTGTCCCACTTCTTTTTTGTCCCATGCGCAGTTAACACGCGGTCTGAAGACCGCAGTCTGGGCTGAGCAAGTGTGCACCGCCTTGACTGCAGTCTGAGCCCCCTTCGGGCCGCGCTCCGAGCTGTGCGCTCTGGGAACTGGGACACGGCCGCAGTTTCGTTTTGTCACACGGAAGTAAAGCAGAATGTTGCGGCTTCCAAACTCAAACCTTTTAGCCTCCGAGAATATGAGGTTGGGTCCTATGGCTCGTAGATTTGTGACGCGCAAAAAGGAGGCTATGGTGACATACGCTGAGATCCAGATATGCGTTTTGTGCATTTGTTACAAAAAGAGCGCACACAGCTATGACAGCGCAGCAGGATGAAATGGAACTCATGAAAACCATCAGGATGAACAGATTAACGTTCAACAAAAAATACAGCTACACCCCAACCCTGACTCTCTCCTCTGTGTGACAGGTGAGCGCGCGCTTTTACACGCACACACTTCTGTACGTGCACACACCCACACTCACGTGACCCACCGCCTCTGCCGCACACACACACACAAACGCACCGTGCACCTCATCTCAGTTATGTCTTCTACACAGAAGGAAGTTGTTCGGCGTTCAATACGTCGCCGATGATTGGTCAAAATAGTAAAAATTGCGGGAAAGTTGCGGTGATTGGTCAAAATTGCAACACCGCCCTGAATTCACGGGGATTGGCTGAAGTTGCGTTGAAGTTGCAAATCGCAACATCGCGAATTCCTGGAGGGTCTGGACAATGCACAACATTTCACTGACCTTTGAAATAAACAAAAGAAAGATGCACGGTGCCAAGTTATAGCAAAAATGCTAATTTCCACCTGTAGTCAATTTCCACCTGCATGTAAATGGGTAATAGACCAGTGCATAAGAATAATTACATCTGTGCATTTCTTTCAAAGCCATCAAAGAATGGAATAAATTGCCACAAAGTTTGAAACTTTCCTCTGACATGAAAAACTTTTCATTTAACGTTAAGAAATTATTATTAGAGAATCAGCAGTGTCAGCATTAAGAATGGTAACTGGTATGTTATAATCTGAGTGAGATTTTATTGTAATATTTTATTGTGTAATAATTGGTAATTTGTAGTGTGTGAGTGTGTATTGATTATATTGTTTACGTTTTATATTGTATTTCTCACCTGCTCAGGGACTGCAGATGGAAACTAGCTTCAGCTATAATCTGGTGTAAAGCATCTTTAATGTTTTTGCACAATGTCCCTGTCAAATAAACTAATAAAGAAAGAAAGAACATATCAGATAAAGCCTGAATAATGCCTGAATTTATTGTGAAACCTGTGGAGCCTGTAAGGGCTCACAGAAAATCTTTTTTGGGGGTGTCAATAAAGCGTGCGCTCACTTTGCAAAGCGTGTCCTCGTTTTGTGAAATCGTGTCCTCATTTTATTAAGTCACGTGTCCGTGTAAATAGAGCGTGCGCTCGTCTTACTAAAACTGTGTGCTCGCTAAAATTGAGTCGTGCCCACGTTACATACCTCGTGAGTACAGTTTACTAAAGCGTGGCCACGATTTCGGAAATGTTTTAAAACGTGCACTCAATTTACAAATTTGCATAATGACTGAATAAAAACAAGCACACATTTTATACATGTGTACACATTTTGAGCAAATTTAAACAAGAGCACGTTTTAGATAGATGAGGGCACGACTTCAAACAGCGAGTGCACGATTTACTAAACCAGGGTGCACGATTTAGGTAAACAAGTGCACGTTATATTTAAACGAGCGCGCGACTTAGTATACTGAGAGCACGCTCTACTTACACAGTCGCAGCATGATTTCACTGCAAAGGATCAATATCAATATACAGCTCTGGAAAAAAAAAAAAAAGAGACCACTGCAAAATTATCAGTTTTTCTGATTTTACTACTTATAGGTATGTGTTTGGGCAAAAGGAACATTTTTGTTTGAGTCTATAAACTACTGACAACATTTCCCCCAAATTCCAAATAAAAAATATTATCTTTTATAGCATTTATTTGCAGAAAATGACAAATGGTCAAAATAGCAAAAATGATACATGTTTTCAGACCTCAAACAATGCAAAGAATCAAGATCAAATTCATTTTAAATCAACATAAAACTAATGTTTACACTTAAGAAGAGTTCAGAAATCAATATTTGGTGCAATAACCCTTATTTTTAATCACACCTTTCATGCGTCTTGGCATGCTCTCCACAAGTCTTTCACATTGTTCTTGGGTGACTTTATTTCACTCCTGGTGCAAGAACTGAAGTAGCTCAGCTTTGTGTTTGTGTTGGAATTCAACAGACGCTGGAATGGAATGGCTGTAATACATGTAGAGATGCTGATTTCAGAAAAAAAAAATGCAGTGATTTCTTATTTTTTTCCAGAGCTGTATTTGGTTATGTCATATTATGTTCCACCGGTGACGGCAAACAGAACGTTGCCCTGTGGTGTCTTCCTTTTAAATTGAGTTGTCGATTGTGAAATGGCTGCAGGCTATCGACATTATACTGACAGTATGAGACTTTGAGAAGGAATTGTAATAAAAATGAAAATAAACGTATCATTTAAAAAAATAAAACCAAATGTACGTATTACCGTACTATTTATTTTTTTAAACTCTCACCAGTGGTTTGCTAGTGATCTATTTCAAATGAGGTTTCTTGGTCCTTTTTCCTTTTTTGAGGAACTATTTTAACTTGCATTCACACAGACACACAGACAATACATTTTCTTTTACAAACTCAAATAAGTTACCTCTTAGCTATTTGTGCATAATACATATTAAACAGCTTCCATATTAGCAAAACCACATCTGCTGTTTTCAAATGGTGCTTTTTCCCCCCGTACAGCAGTTAAGCAGACACAAACACACAAACACACAAACACACAGTGCATTTGGGTGTTTGGCTCTGGTGTAGTGGAGACAGGAGCTGGTGACAGGAGAGCTGCACTTGTGTAGAGAGCTGAGGAGGGGGCTCATGAGTCTATGATACGTGACATGTGTTACAGCTGTGTGTTTCTACTAGGGCCTGTCTCTATGCAGGCTTCTGTTAACGGGTTTAAACCTCCACTTTGGTCCCCATGCACATGCAGACTTTGAATGTTTAGATTGGAATAGGAGATATTATGATGGAAATATTGAAGACCACTTTATGTCACAGATACAAGAATCATAAGGGCAGCATGGGAGTGGATAGCACCCCACCTCACAAAACAAATGTTCCAGGTTGGACTCCCGAGCTGCCTGGAGTTTCTTTGTGGAGATTCTCCCATGGAAGTCTAATAAGATCTGGAAGATGAACTAAAGACGACGTCATATTGTTTTCAGTGACCAATGCTCATTGGCACATAATGCCATTTTTTCCCTTTTGCATTACTTCCTCTAGGTTAGGATAAATGTTACAAAGCTAACTTTTAGGATAAAAAAAATGAAAAAGTTAATGTTGTGAACATAGAGAAGAATCTCTACAAATCCTAACCTGGCTCAGTCCAGACTGATTTGTGTGTCACTCTGAATTTAGTTCTGCATTATCAATCCAGGATGGCTCTTGCTACAAGCAATCTGAAAACATGGAACGTCATGATGACTGTTTGATTCAGATTAGTCGAAGTGTCGCAACAACAGAACAATAAGAAAAATTTCACTTTAGTTACACGAGTTAAGAGAAAAGCACAAACATCTTCCCTTTTCACAAATGCACAAAAAATAAATTTCAGGCATTAATGTGGATGGATTCTTCAGTTGATGTATTTGCTTAAGCTAAGTAACAGTAAAACTTTTTTTTTTAACAATTACCATATTTTGCCCTTTTTTTCAAACAGATTACCTCTTTTTCTTCTTCACCTTGTGTAAATCATCAGTAATTGTTCTGTTACATGTAATAGCTGCTCTCGCCCCCTTCAGTGTGGAGCTGGGATCATGGGCTGATTATGGCTGCATTATTCACTCAAGGTTGTGTCATTGCCAGAAGCCAGAGCAGTGCGAGCCTTGTCCCATACACTTTATCTCAACAGTTCTACATGCGCACACAGCACTTTGCACACTTTACATAGCATATGAACTCAAAGCATGTAACCGAGACACTTTTACATATGAGAGAAATGCACAGAAAGTCACTGGGTTCACTGAATATAGAGGATTCTAACTGTGTGATAGAGCTAAATAATAATACTGGATATAATAATAATAATAATAATAATAATAATAATAATAATAATAATAATAATTATTATTATTATTATTATTATTATTATTATTTATTAATTAGTTCAAACAGTTCATTTTAAACAGTTTGCAGTGGTCAAGTTATTCCATTCTGAACATCCTTATTATTTGTTGAATCACTGTAAAGCAAACAACAGCTAGCATGCTAACATGCACTTCCTGATTATTGGCCCATAAAACCTTTATATGCAGACAGCATGCACCTGACATAATACCTCCAGAGCTGCTCATCCAATATGTCTATACTGGGCCAAGACAAGTTTTGCTGAAATACAAAGGGTACAGGCCCTTTTAAAGGTGCTTCATGTCATTTTTTTTTTGGTGGATGGCATCCCACTGCCTTGTCTCCATAGCGATTGGATCGCTTTGTCTGGAATGTTCCCTAGTATTATTATAAGCTTATTTGCACTAGGCCAAATTACAGGTCAGATTTGCATGTTTTACATTTATTTTTTAGTCTTTGTTCATGCTTTATTAAGACTATTTAAGACTATTTAAAGCGTCGTTCTTATAGTGTTTGTGAATTACATCATGCATTTCATTTCAGAACATATAAGATAATACATTTGCTCACTGCTAATTGTGAAAATTAAACTTTTTTTTTTTTCAGTACAGAATTGTCTTATTGCTCTAATGTCTAGGCTACAACTTGATCAGTTAAAACTGCCACTGCGGCTAACCCAAACCAAGCTGCAAAAATCAAATTGTTCAGGAAAAAGAGAAATTGAGATTGATAGAAGAAGAGAGAGAAGAAACGTCAAGTAAAACATGATGTTATAACAAACCAGGCAGCGAAACACTAGATTCCCCATTCCCTCTGGAGAGATGTGCAATACTTAGCCTCATAATAGTCACAGTTTAACCAGAAATAGATCTAACACAGACTCACACACTCATCCCTGTAGTTGGATCAGCGCTCTCTCCATGACTTGCTCTGACATGACCCTTGAGCAAGACACTCCCCCCTCCAAATCATTTCCGGAGGTGTTTAGAGGACACAACCTGTATGGATGACATTGTGGCGGGCTATTTTCCAGTGACCTTTGGACTGTGTGAGTGGACGATGGGGTAGGGGGGTTAGCCTGTGTCTATTGTACAGTAAAGTGGGGGTAGAGGGGGACAATGTGCTGAAGCCCGCGGCCGCCTCTGCTGAGTAAGCCCGTACAGCAGTATTGCCCAGTGTGATATAATGCCCCATGACAGTAAATGTCAACAGAATTTAAGTTATACCATTCTGCGTCGCTAGCTTGCTCTTTAACTTCCATTGGGTGCTACCAACATAGCCGTAGCATATAGCATTTGGGGGCATCCGTTTTTTGCACTGGGAAGACATCTCAAACTACCAGCTCAGTATCCCTCCCCATGTACAAACCAATGTCACAGATTTGGCGGGCCAGCTAGCAGGCTAATTAGTTGGATTTAGCCCCGGTGATCATTAGCGTAGCGGACAGATCTGCTGGTCTGTGGTCAATGGAGCGTTTCACCGTTCATTAGACAAGGACATGCTGATGGAGATGGCCGCGGTTAGCTGCATCATCCCGCCAACGTCAGCCCCATGCTAGCACTAGTTACATTAACAAGCTGGACCTGCTGTTGTTAATGCTGTGAACCAATTTGTACAGAAAGAACCCGAGGAGACCTAATTGGGGCTGACAGGCGACCCGTCTCAATTATTACATTATGGAGATGTCGGTATTTTTAGCGAGAGGCAGGAAACTACAAATCGTACAATGAGAATGCTAATTAGAGATCTTACATAATGTTATTGGTGATGAAAATAAAATCAAATGAAAGAAAGTTAAATATACTTGGTACACAGACATTTTATTGATTTACAAATACTAGCCTGTTTCAACTTTTGTCATTTGCGTTTGGACCTTTTATGTTGGAATTTTGTGAATATTCAGGATCATGTTTTTTTTAATTTGTTACATATAAAAACATATGTGTGTATTTTGGGCTAATAAATGTTTGTGTTAAAGAAAGTGCCCAAATGCATCAAACATAAAATCTGTTATTACAGAGCAAGAACGAAAAAGCTTTAGCCCAGTTTTTCTCAAACCGGTGGTACAAAAGTTCAAGGTGTACGCAAATTCTGGAGTAAAGTTAATACACATTTTTGTCTTCTTGGGTCTTAGTCCTTGTTTCGCCGTCATTTAGACCTAGACTAGTCTTGTTTTAGACCTGGTTTAGATCTGGTGGTACTCAGAAAACCAAATATGAGCCACTTGGTGTGAAAAGTTTGAGAACTACTGCATCAATTTTGCAGTAAGACAGGACTGGATACAGGAAGTTCTGAATTAATGATGTCACATTGACCAGCCTTATATCCTGCAGATTTTTGAAGGTCCTATATTATGCAAAATTGACTCTTGTGAGCTGTACCTGAACAAAAACATCGCTGGAGTTGTGTTTTGTTTCATTCACACATGTTTGAGTAATGCTGTATTATTTGCCTGTCTACATCTTCAAAGCTCAAAATGTTTTGTTCCGTGTTGTGATGAACAGTGGTTTTCAAACTAACTACCTTTTACTTTTTGTTAAGTAGATTCACTTCCTATATTGCCATATGACATCACAAGGTGGAACAGAGTGTTTGCAGTTTGAGGAAAGAAAACACAACTCACATAGATCAGAAAATACTGCACTATGGGCCCTTTAATTGCACATTTCAGACCAGATTGTAGCTTTAAATGAAATCAGTAACGCAAATGGAGATACGTGCTAGAGTTCTGAGTTCTGAATAGGCTTTTGTATTGGACACAGAGCGGACCCGTGAGGCACCGTTAGCACCTTTAGTATCTTTATTGACAGCAGCTCGCACCTGTGTTGTTTGAGCCTGACACACTGCTGTAACGGATCCACTCAACAGAACGTGTCAGAGTGAGTGTTGACCTGGGCCTATTATGACATTGCACCATACAAAGGCCACTATTGATTTTCACAGTTGTAGAAATACCTCACCTAGCTAAGTTATAAAGAGTAACAAAGGGGCCATAATCCTTGTTTAATGAGCAGGAATTTCACCTTTGTTGTCTTTAGGGATACAATTAGTTAGCTTACTATACAGTAATTGTAGTTTAATTGTGATGCATTTGATTTATGTAGCTATATCACGCAGGTAACTTAGGCTACGTTCAGACTGCAGCCTGAAGTGACCCAAATCTGATTTTTTTTTTGCCTCAATGCGACCTGTATCTGATCTTTTAATGACAGTCTGAACGACACAGATCCGATTTTTTTCAAATGCGACCCAGGCCACTTGGATATGTGGTCCTAAAACCGATCTTTTGACACGTTGACTTCAGTCTGAACGGCCAGGTCGCATTCATCTGACCATCAACAAGCGAGAGTGGTACAAGTAGGCGCTCACAAATGTACACAAATGTTCTTCTCGTCATACAAAAATTGTGTATGAAGTCCATGTCAGTGGAGCAACAAAGCACATAGCAATCCCACCACTCAGCAGCAATATGTTCCTTTCTACGGACATTGCTGCCACTGCCCCACAAAACAATGGCCAAAAACCTTCTTCTTCTCAATATCACTTAAGAAGAGTTCACAAATCAATATTTGGTGCAATAAGCCTTATTTTTAATCACAGCTTTCATGTGTCTTGGCATGCTCTCCACAAGTCCTTCACATTGTTCTTGGGTGACTTTATTCCACTCCTGGGGCAAGAACTGAAGTAGCTCCGCTTTGTGTTTGTGTTGGAATTCAACAGACGCTGGAATGGAATGGCTGTAATACATGTAGAGATGCAGATTTCAGAAAAAAATGCAATGGTCTCTTATTTTTTTTCCAGAGAATCAGAATGATGATATATATATACTGTATATATATATTTTTTTTTTTACTTTTTATTGTGTTATTGAAAATAGATTGGAAGCTTGTGTGATAACCAACCTCAGAGTATAGGTTACTGTGGTTTCTGCGATCACTACTGGATCTTTATCTCAAGCTAAATATATTTTTACAGCCTTATTTCATGTGCCAGGGGCTAACTTGTTCAAGGTTACAGCTACATGCTATATAATTTTTTAATAGCATAACTCAACCCCCCATTCCACCCCTGAAAAATGGTATAGACTAGAAATTAATTTCACAAAGTTATATCTGAGTAATGGTCATAATTACAGTGCTTTACCTTGAGCCGGGTCAAAGGTCACCTCTGATTATCTCCTGACAGATGCACTGCACAGTGGGTGTGAAAGTATGGGCTGTCAGGGGCTTTCTTCAGGCTAATCTAAAAGCAGAGGCTAGGTGCTAATGGAACGACAGCGCTAGCAGGCCTAGGCTAATAAGCTCTCCATTAACCAAGACACATGTAGCATAACACTTGAGACGAGACCACCAACTCTGAATGGCCTATGAATAGCCTAGTGGGATGCATATTAACCAAATGTCAATTCAACATCACAGAACAATGTACAGAATTCTTTTAATTTTAAATAAGTCTGTATTTAAGATGCAACTTTTGAGTTAAATTTCTAAAACATGTAATAGAAATCAACTTTTTTCCGCTTTCAAGTATGTTTATTTGATTGTTTATTTGCAATACAAATCTACATTTTCTTGTTGTAATGGTTTGATTGTTTGTTATGCCTTCATATACTACCTTGAAACAGTCAGAGGCGATGGTAAGTCAGTGACGTATAGGAATAAGGTATGCTTTTTGTGATCTTCATTGGATGGATGATGGGGGAACAGGAATGCCCAAAAGAAACTCACCCAGACATATGCATTTATTATGGATACAGTGCACATTTCTGTAAATATGTATTAATCCAAGGAGGCTATTTTTCATCTGTAGGTCCCATGACAAATAATAATAATAATGCATGAGTCTTTAATAGCACTTTTACTAGGCAATGCAGGTGAAGTCCCTTGCCTAAGGACACAAGAATAGTTTTTTGGCATTGGTGCCCCACTGTGGCACCCGTTATTCCCAGCCGTTATTCCATCCTAAATACACTGAACAGGCCATGCCCTGCTTAGCTTTGACAGAGAGGGAAAAGGAGAAATTCAATTTGTCAACTGGACAAAAGTTTATTTGGTCCAATACGTTTTGCAGCTCATCCAAGTTGCTTCTTCAGTTCTGGTTAGACGCTGGTGGACACTGCCTTAGATCTACCTGAAGGGATTAGCTAACTACAATTAAATTACTCTGAAACTACTACACCTACTTGTTTTCAGTTTTTGTTAGTTAGGTGAGCCTATTAAATATGCAGTGGGAGTTTGGGGTCTTGTTAGCAGAACCATTCAGGGCCATAATGGGTGTTTTCACTCCTCTGGACCTGACCTGTTGCCCAATTGTTTTCTTTGTTTGTTTTGATCTAGGTTTGAGGATAGAGTTATAGATGGAAGACAAATAATGTCTGAGACCATTTCTGTTCAAGGAACCTGACCAGAACTGAAGAAGCAGCTTGGATGAGCTGTGAAACGTATTCGACCAAATAAACTTTTGTCCAGTTGACAAATTGAATTTCTCCTTTTGCCATGGATTCTACCTGGACGACTGAGGGATTCTACACACATCTTTGACAGAGAGGTTTGGACACTTGTCTCAATAGAGAAACATGCAAACTCTGGACTCACACTGTCAGGGACTCAAACCCAGGACCTTCTTGATAACCACACTACCACCAGGCTGCCGCTGTACCACAGATAGATACATAATCTAATACCACAGATTAGATTATGTGGAGGTTTTGGTGTTCCATATGTTCACTCATCCAGTTCTCCATGTGACCCCAAACTGCTTTCACTTCCTCTAACGGATATTATTTAATCCTCAGTTTCCTTCCAAATGAAATCCTACCACACTTATTACCTCGTGGTCAGCACCGTGCCGGGCCAATCGTTAAAACTCAGCCCGGGCGAAAGAGTTAGTGTGTGTTAGTATGTCTCAAATTAGCCACGACTCTTCACACTACTTTACATTAACAAGCTGCACTCGCTGTTGTTCTAGCTGTGAACCAATTCGTAGGGAATCCCACAGTGCCGCGGTCTTCTTGATGGGAGCTGACAGCTGACCTGCCTCCATTATTGCATTAGAGCCTTGATTTCCGAAGATGGATCCCCATAGATGGTAATGGTATGTGTCATAGGCATAAACAGTGCAACAGAGGTAGTGCTAATCTGCCAGGTTATGTTTAGTAACAGGCAAACTACATCAGCATCAAACCTAATCAAAGTTAATGTACTATTTAATGTTATGGCACTAGTGGGTAATCGCATTAGGCTACGCCAAGATAAAGCTGCTCATTAGTGGACATTTTGGAGAGTTGGTCAGTAAATGAAAAACTAATGCCAGTAATCTAATATTATAATGATCAGATTACACACTTTGAACATTTATGAGCAAAATTGGCTATAAGATTCCAATTAGCATTTAATTTTGTTGTGAATATGTTCAAATCAGTAGATGGTTATGTGTTTCCAATATCTTATTACAGTATTACAGTATTTACTTAAAATCAGGAATCAGGAATCAGGAAGGTTTTTTATTGCCATATGAGTGAACAGATTCGCAACATTAGGTATCGAATACCTAGAGCGACACTCCGAGCACCAGGGCTGCCATTCGCGGCGCCAACTTCAATCAGCAAATCAAATCGGCAATACTTTTATATTAGCAACAGATTATGCGAGACAGCAGTTACCAATATATATTTTTGTACTTATTTATTTCTAGCAGTGTTAAAACTGATGTACAGATGTGGGTGAAACATGATTATTACATGACACTGTGACCAAACAGTGAAACCCATGATTTGTTTTAGTTCCGTTTGTCCAATAAATTTGTCCATTTCTCGTAATGAAAACAAACTTTCTGAATAATAAAGTTAATATGATATAAATAGACACAAAACTATATATATAATGTAATTAATTGAATACAATTTTAGTCTATACTTCTCATTCAAAGCACACACTGTTCCTCAGAGTATTTCAGATAACAAACAGCAAGAACATGAAGTCAAATAAACAGTAAAAAGGGTGGAGTTTTCTTTGGGGTGTAAATATTTCAGTGTTAGGATCCTGCCACTGTGAAGACACTAATGCTGTTAATTAACGCTGTAATTTGCCAGGAATGATTATCTAAAAAGTAAATGCACAAATGTTGAACTTGATCATCCCAGGAACTGCCTGTATTACAACAAAAATCAGCATTTTAACAATATTAATTTTAGCATCTCCCCATTTGTATTAAATATTATTGGCTGTTAGAATTAAAGATGCACCAATACTGATACCGATACTGCTTGAAAATTTACTGGATTGGGTATCAGTTCCATAATATTGGTTCAGATATTCGGTTATCTGTAATGATTTAACTTTAATTCATATGAAGCAGTTCAATAATCATTTGCAGGATAAATAACAGTTACATGACAAAACTGACTAAATTTTGTAATAAGTTAACTGTGTTTTGAGGAAAATATGCAATTCTCTCACCACCTAGACTGGTATCGGTTAATATCAGATAATGGTAGATACTTAAATCCATAGTATCGATATGGGTATTGGAACTCAAAAAGCTGGATTTGTGCATCCCCCAATTAGAATGTCATCTGAAACCTAGCAATAATAATTAGTCTGTACTCTTCTATTTCAATGCTATCAACTGTTCCTCAGTAGACTATTTCAGAAAAGTTAGATAGCAAGAATGTTTGTTTATTTATTTTACTTATTTTATGAAACAGGGACAGTGCGCAGTCTTCATTAACGTTAACAGAGGTTGTAGCACAAGAGATCATTTCCACCTGTTGTCACTGGTGCATGTTTTTTAAGTTTGATGGAGAAAACTGAAGTGCCCGGAGGAACCCCACCCAGACACAGGGAGAACATGCAAACTCCATGGTGATCGAACCCGGGACCACTAGCCACTCAGCTACCATGCCGTGTCAAGTCAAATCTAAAAAGGGTATAGGTTTCTTAGGCCCTGTCTGCACGACAACGTTCCTGTTTTTTTTTTTATGCGGGGTGAAAAAAAGTCTCGTCCACACACGTTGGATCAGAAAATATTCGCGTCAAGATGAGCGCAGAGCGCTGAGTGAAAATGATGTAGTACATATGTCACACCGATAAGTGGCGCTGTAAACCGGAAAGAGCCAGAGCCGCCGGAGACGCAAGACTACAAAGAGCACATGTGCATAAAGTTCTTTCTCTTTCGTAAACAAGCAAACACGTGTACTTTAGGGACCGTCAACAAACGCGAATTTATTTTATCCCCCTGCTCCACCAATGTAGCAGGGACTCACTCCGGTAATGTGAAAATGTTAACGGTCCCTAACATAGACAGACGCCACAGAACGAAGATTTGCGCTGCGTGAGCAGAGTTTTTGCCTATAAATCGATAGTTAGTATTACTTGCTATCGTTTTATTAGATAGACATTAACAAGTAGAACTCCCGTTAACCTTGCTCGTGTTATTTATGCAAAATGCTTGTTTGGATCTTAATACGGGAATGTTAAACATACTCGGACATTATGTTGGCTTTTCTGCGAGAATATACAACGGGGACCATCACCAACGGGCAGCTATATAGTTGTGTGAATTTGTGTAAAGAAAACAAAAATGCTTTCATATATTTTTGTGTGTGATACTGCATGTGCCTGTATGTAAAAGGTAAATTTTCATTCAATAAAAAAGACAAGAAATGGTTGCTCTATTTCTTTATTTACAGCACACAACACCCTCAAATTGGTATGGGCTCCTCATTGTCCACTATCTGCCTTTTCATTGACGGGATTTTTCCAGTTTTAAAATACGTGTTTAGCTTTGAATTGGCAAACACTCGTGTGTCGTGCGTACTGTGCGCAGGGTTACCTTCTGGTCACTGATCACGTGATGATTACGGCATCGCGACGTCATCATTTTCCCAAAAGTCGCGTTTTTTGCCGCCCACACGACAACGCGACCCCCGGCGTTCTCCGCCTTCTCCACTCTGGAACCCGTTTTTAAAAAACACCGTTTACACCCCCCAAAAACGCCAGCACCGTGTGGACGACAGGCCCAAACGAACACAAACTTCCCCGTTTCCACCAAAAAACGTTGTCGTGCAGACAGGGCCTGTAGTGTAAAAACTTGAGTGTTAAAATCCTGCCGCTGTGAGGAGTAACACAAATGTTGGTCAGTGAGTACCCTGCGGTGACCCTAGGGACCTCTCTGGTGTCTGAAGAGCACAGCTGACAGCCCGGCCTGTACCACTGACCTGACCCCTCCTGACCGAGCCCTTTCTACAACTGCTGGATTTTTTCCCCCTCCGTCTTGTCTTCACCTTTCCACATGTTTCCGAGCGCATTAGAAGATGTTGAGCTGTGTGCATTCTGACTGGCGTATTGCTGGGGTTCAGAAAACATCACAAGATTCTACAGAACAGTAATACAGCTCTGGAAAAAAAATAAGAGACCACTGCATTTTTTTTTTCTGAAATCAGCATCTCTACCTGTATTACAGCCATTCCATTCCAGCGTCTGTTGAATTCCAACACAAACACAAAGCTGAGCTACTTCAGTTCTTGCACCAGGAGTGGAATAAAGTCACCCAAGAACAATGTGAAAGACTTGTGGAGAGCATGCCAAGACACATGAAAGCTGTGATTAAAAATAAGGGATATTGCACCAAATATTGATTCCTGAACTCTTCTTAAGTGTAAACATTAGTATTATGTTGTTTTAAAATGAATTTGATCTTGTTTCTTTGCATTGTTTGAGCTCTGAAAACATGTATCTTTTTTCTTATTTTGACCATTTGTCATTTTCTGCAAATAAATGCTCTAAATGATAATATTTTATTTGGAATTTGGGGGAAATGTTGTCAGTAGACTCAAACAAAAATGTTCCTTTTGCCTAAACACATACCTATAAGTAGTAAAATCAGAAAAACTGATAATTTTGCAATGCAATCTCTTTATTTTTCCAGAGCTGTATTTAAAATGATAGGGCAGCTAAAATTAATATTGTTAAAGTGCACACCAAAAAAAACCCCAAAACTAAAAAAAACAACCCCTATTTATTTAAAGGTCCTATATTACATAAAATAGACTCTTTTACAATGAGCTTTACAGTGTTATAATATGGTTACCTCAACAAAAACATAGCTGGAGTTGTGTTTTGTTTTATTCACATATTTGAGTATCCTTTATCTCTAGTCTGTTTACATCTCCAAAGCTCAAAATACTCTGATCCACCTTGTGATGTCATGAAGTGGTAGTTTTCAAGTTAACAGCTACCTTTCACCTTTTGTTTAGTAGATATTGGTAATTCCAGGGCTGAAATAATTCAAATGATTTGAGTGAATGTGTATCGAGTTTAAAGCACTTCCTGTATTACCACATGACATCACGAGGTGGAAAAGAACATTTTGTGTTTGAGAGAAGAACTCAGCCTAAATATGCAGGGTTTGTATGTTAAACTGTGTGAAAGACAAATAAAACACAACTAACTTCAGGTATGTTTGTGATGAGGAAACAATATGGATCAGAAAATAGCCAAATATGGACACTTTAACTGGCAGTACAACATCACATATTCCACAGTCTGAACACATAGCAAAAGGTAATTTCCGTATGTACTTTTCTTGCGTCGAACTTTTCCTCTTTGCCGTGCGTTCACATTTGCAGAGTGTAAATTGAAAATGTTACCGGCTGTAAGCGCGATGTCAAATCACACATGGGAGAATGGCCCTTACACGTCAGCAGCATGAGAACACCTTTACCTGAAGAGGGCCTAATAAGCTAATTGACCTTTTGAGCATCAACAGATCTTTCAGAGAGTGTTTTAACGAAGAATGTTTTTTTTTTTTTTTTCTTCGCGAGCTGCACTGTTAATGAGCCCACTGTTTCTGTCTGGCAGTTTCTTTTCTGTTCTATATACAGTAGGCTGTGTTCATTTGGCATTGTAAAATTCAAAAATTCCTATAGTTTAAATGTGCACTATGTATCTTTTTGTTTGGGAGTCCGTCACCTGCTTGTTTCTATGGATATGTCATTGCTCTGCTTGGAATGACAATTCTACCTTACGTTGATTAAAGGAGAATTAACTTTTTTTTACAATCTGAGCCTTATTTCGGTAATAAAACAAGTTGTTTTACTCACCCATAGCACTTTGGTGTCACATGGAGCATTTCCGGAGATGTTTTAGATTAGCGATCTCCGTAATGTGAGTTCTCGGGGCAAATGTTTGCGGTCTCCAAATAACACAAACTTTAGCACTTTGCAAATCATAGAAGCTCAATATCTTAGTCTACGCTTTCGTTTGAGTCAAAAGTGGCCTGTAATCCGAGATTTAGCCATAGTTTCGAGTAGATGAGGACGCTAGTGCGCATGCGCTCAGTCACAGCTTATTTCGCTCTCAGCCCAAACATGAAACGCAAAGCTGTAAATTATGGATCTAAAACATCTCCGGAAGTGCTACATATGACACCAAAGTGCTATGGGTGAGTAAAACAACTTGTTTTATTACCGAAATAAGGCTCAGATTGTAAAAAACGTTAATTCTCCTTTAAAGGGATATGCCACCCCCAGGGCAAATTTGGGCATCTCCCCACAGTCCAGAGACTAAAAACTGGCACAAACTTCAGAGTCTCTTCTGTCAGGACAAATTAACAAAAGTTCAATCTTTTATTTATTTATTTATTTATTTATTTTATAATTGATACTGTGCAGCTGATGTAATCAATATTCCCCTGGCGTGTGGCACTGCTCTGTCTCTGCCTAGAGCTCTGTTAGACTTTAATCTGAGCTTTGTTTTTACAAATTGTAACAGTCTGACCATAAAGAATTGATTTAGCTGTAACTGCAATGGGGTAGCGATTTACTCCCTACAACTGTATAGCTGCGATTGGACAACTTATTTGATATTGTATTTTATACTTTATTACTTACTTTTCTATTTAATGCTGATTTGTACATATACACTTATTATTTTTTAATTTTTATAATTATGTCTCATCTGACACTGGTCTATTGCTCTTTGGTTGCTATTCCATCTATTTTTTGTTACCCTCTGTTATATATTATATTTGATGAGTGAGCTACTGTATCCAAAACAGTTTCCCTTGTGGATCAATAAAGTTTGTCTAAGTCTAAGTCAGTGGGGTAGCTGATTTGTCCCTTTCAAATAATATTCCAGTCACACAGCAGTTTTTCAGTTACTCACGCTCATCTTTTTTGTTTAAAACACCTAAACAGGACCATGAATGCTCATATTTATCCTGAAAATGTATTGTTAAGTGGAAGTATTTTTCTTGAGTTTTCAGGGCATTTAAAAATAATTTGGCTTTTTGCTAATTGTGTCTCTGTGATAACTGCTGAACATTCTTCCACAGACACCGTGATGCTCCCCCCCCTTTCCAGTGTGATGCCCCTGCAACGTATGAACAGTTTAGGAAGGTGGTAGCATTATTTAACCGAAAAGACGTGATTGTTGTCAGCTGAAAGAACTTTAAACCACAAGATTAATATGGCAGGTTTGTGGAGCCAGTCTCTAACAAATAAAAAGTATCATCAAGATTGGTGGAAGTTTGGATATTTCTTCAAAAAACAGTGAATCTCCATTTGAAATCACAACATAATACACTTCTTGAACGTGAACACAACGTACGGGCTGCTACCTCTTAACAATTCTACTTTTCTTGCTTTCCCAAAGACAGAGGGCAAACGTCTCATTTCATTTCTCTCTTTGCCGTAATGCGTAGTCCGGAAGACCACAGCATTTATTAAGCTATTTATAAATC
Organism: Paratrypauchen microcephalus; assembly: GCA_036785185.1. Lineage (NCBI taxonomy): Eukaryota > Metazoa > Chordata > Actinopteri > Gobiiformes > Gobiidae > Paratrypauchen > Paratrypauchen microcephalus. The sequence goes on along the minus strand of JAVJIX010000064.1, from coordinate 4,838,675 downwards.
AGAATATACACTTGTCAGCTTGGATCCTGGCTACGACGCAACAAGGACTCTGCATTATCCCCAATAAACATCAAACTCCCATTGTAAACCCTTCACAAAACGCATTTGTGACACCCTTTGCTTGCGATCCCAAAGTGGATTTGTTTAATGCTCTTTAAATCTTGCTTCTCCAAGTCTTTTTCAGTCGCCATCTCCGAGCATGGGAGCGCTGTGTAAAGATGTCAGAACGCATACACACTCCACCTTACCCAGTTTTCCAAAACCACTTAGCCATGACGAATTGCAGAGATGGCCACGACTACGAGCCGCGGTGTCCAAAGCGTGCATCTTCTTGTATACGTAATTTTGCAAATGTTTGTTTTGTTTACAGCGGGGGAGAGAGGGGCCATCGGGAAACCAAGCATGAAGTGGAAAAAATATGACTCTGATGGAGCGTGAATGGTCAGTTAGAGATGTGTGCTTTCTCCTCCATCTTGACTTATCCTAAGGTCATCCCATTGCTTCTTTTGAATGCCATTTGCGAACCGTCTAGCCATCAACATCGACGTTATTTCCCTAATTACTGGCCTCTCGCGTAAGTTAGAGAATTGGGTGTAAACAAGCAGACCGTCCCAGTTTTTTGTGCATAATTTTTCACGTTGGCGGGGGCATCTGATGTGATGCCACTGTAAGAACCACTGCGGGGCAAACAGGAGATGTATGCTCTCGAAGTGCTGCAAATTGAACGCCAAAGGGCAGAGTTTGGCAGTAATGGCTTGTCCATCCACGGATGACCACTAGGGTAAATTGGAAAGCCATTTTCTGGGTTGTTTCTAGTCATGTTGTAAGTAATAGAAGGTTGAAATGTTCCTTGGCAAATAGATTTTAGCCATTATGCTTAAATTGGGGAAATGTTTAATGGCAATAATAGTTTAGAAAAATATGGTGGTGTGTTAGTTTGCATGTGAGACTTTGTGTTTTAGGGATTATTTGGTTAGTCAATAATTGTGGTATTTAGGTCATAAAATAATTGCAAAATACACAAATGTGTTATTTTCTTTATAATCTATTCTCTGAAATGGATTTTACTTTTTGTATCTGTTTGTTATATCATATTATACTTTGTCATTCAGAAAGTTTGATTTCATAAGCCCGGTCACATAGTCTACTTTAACCAAATGAACAATTGGAATAAAAAAAATTAAGATATCACAGTTTTTTTTGACACGTTAATTATTAATAATAGATTACAATAATTGTTACAATAAAATTTGATTTTGTGACCAGTGAAATTTACAGGCTCTCCTCTCTATTCTGGCTGCTACACCCTTACTACACACTTTGGCTACGTCCACACGACCACGCTCCTGGATTTTTTTTAAAATGCGGGTTGAAAAATAAATGCGTCCACACACGTGTCGGATCAGTAAATATTCGCATCCAGACGAAGTCGAGTGAAAACGATGTAATACATATGCACACCGATATGTGGCGCTGTAAACAGGAAACAACCAGAGCCACCGGAAACACAATACTACAAAGAGCGCATGCGCATAAAGTCCTTTCTCTTCTGGTCACGTGATGATGACGGCATCGTGACGTCATCGTTTTCCAAAAGCCCTTTTGCTCGTCCACATGACAACGCGACCCCGGCGTTCTCAGATTTCTCCACTCTGGAACCTGTTTTCAAAAAACACAGTTTTTGCCCACCAAAAACGCCGGCGCCGTGTGGACGAAAGGCCAGAACAAACACAAACTTCTCTGTTTCCACCAAAAAACGTTGTGGTGTGGACAGGCCCTTAACATACACATGTAACAGTAAACTACTCTTCCAACTATAGTTAGCCTCAACTCCTGACCGTGAAACCTGATGTGGAGTTAAATTTTTTTGAAAAGCACTGCGATTAGATTTGCAATTTCTGTTTTAATAATAGGATACTGTTCAAAGTTCACATTTAAAGGTGCATTGTGTTATTGCTTTAGAATGTTTTACTGTATGGCAGTAAGCCTTTGACCGAACCAGGCCAAGTTACAGGTCAGATCTGAGGAGAGGCAACCCTGCTCACTGTCAGAATGCCTGTTTTTCGGGGTATTTTTGTGATATAAAACCACCTTTTTAATAAACGTGGAACATTCCAGGCAGAACAATGACGTATCCATAGAAACAAGCAGGTGACGGACCCCCAACCAAAAAGTTACATAGTGCACTTTTAAAATACGTCCGGAAGAATTGACAAAACGACTGGAAAATGAAATGACATACAAGAATCACATCTGTACAAACAACATGTACAAATCTAAACTATAGGGTTAATAGTTTTCACACAGAATAAGAAAAGACATTTGGTGCTCTAAAATGCAGCCTTTGTGATTTCCTAATTGTTTCCATTCAAATTACGATTAATATTGCAGACCTAGATGGAGAAAACGATTTGACGGACGCTCCACCAGAATAGTTACACAGTGCATCTTTAAATTTATGTTGACAATAATAACAAGTTACATTTCAGCTCATTTTCCGCTCAGGTTCCTTATGCAGTTTTGTGAGATTGCAGTAATAAAGGAGCATTTAGAGCTGAAGTGAAGCATAGTTCCCTTAAGGCCATGTGGCAGAGCAGTTTTGTGCAGTAATTATACTCACCGCGCTCCTATGCACACACACAGCTCACTCGTAGCCTCTGGTGCTTTTGCTAAAAGGTTTCACCGCAGGGAAGAGAAGCCAACTTTCACACTTTGTTTTCTCCTTACACGATTACAGGCATTATTAGAACAACCCAGACGTCGTGCAAACGTTCAAAGCTAATGTGCCACCGCAGATTTATTTGTTAGAATGAAGAAAATAGTCAACTCAAACCTTGTATTTTGGCTGTGGCACTAATATAAAAGCTATTTTAAAATGGAGCAATGATCTACAGAAAATAGTAAAAAAAAAAAATGTATCTGTACTTGACTTTTCTTTCTACTCCAGTACATTTTTGAACAGGACTGAAAAGTAAAAGTATTTTTATTATAATTTGAGACCTTCTGTTTGAGTAAACAAATACAGCTCTGGAAAAAATAAGAGACCACTGCTTTTTTTTCTGAAATCAGCATCTCTACATGTATTACAGCCATTCCATTCCAACGTCTGTTGAATTCCAACACAAACACAAAGCTGAGCTACTTCAGTTCTTGCACCAGGAGTGCAAGAACAATGTGAAAGACTTGTGGAGAGCATGCCAAGACGCATGAAAGCTGTGATTAAAAATAAGGGTTATTGCACCAAATATTGATTTCTGAACTCTTCTTAAGTGTAAACATTTGTATTATGTTGTTCTTTGCATTGTTTGAGGTCTGAAAACATGTATCTTTTTTGTTATTTTGACCATTTGCCATTTTCTGCAAATAAATGCTCTAAACGATAATATTTTTATTTGGAATTTGAGGGAAATGTCAGTAGTTTATAGACAAACACATACCTACAAGTAGTAAAATCATAAAAACTGATAATTTTGCAGTGGTCTCTTATTTTTTTCCAGAGCTGTATATACATATAAAACAGCTAGGGGGAAAAAAAAATCATTCAGTTCTTTCTGCTGGATCAAATTCAGTACAATTCTTTATCAAAATCACTACATTTGAAGTTGTATCACATCTGTGCAAACACTTTTACTTTTTACTCTTAAAGTACATTTTGAAACAGGTACATTAATACTTTTATTTCAATTGCTTTTGTAATAGTTTTTTTTTTTGCTCCAGTGTAATTTTATTTAAGTCACAAAATTGAGTACTTCCACCCTGAACATGTCTCATGATATGGCAACATTGTCGTAATCATTATAGGCCTATTGCATACAACATAACACTATTTTCAACAATCGTGCAAACATATTTTCAAGTTGACAAAAGGAGGAATTCAATTTGTCAACTGGACAAAAGTTTATTTGGTTGAATACGTTTCGCAGCTCATCCAATCAGTTCTGAACTTCTTCAGTTCTGAACTTCTTCAGAACTGAAGAAGCAAACTTGGAAGAAGTTCAGTTCTGAAGAAGTTCAGAACTGATTGGATGAGCTGCAAAACGTATTCAACCAAATTTTGTCCAGTTGACAAATTGAATTTCTCCTTTTGCCATGGATTCTACCTTGGATGACTGTGGGATTCTACACACATATTCAAGTTGATTATTAGCATTATCACCTACATCACAGAGAATTTGCTTTAGAATTTTTACTTCCACTTTATTACATGCCAACATTTTTTCCAAGTAAGCATGTCAAAGGTATAGATACTAATCAATACTATAACTAGTAATGAAACTAGATACTCATTTGAGCAGGTATCTATTTGCCTGGTTTACACCAGACCATATCACAAGTGATATATGGTCTGGGAGCCACCTACTGAATCTCGTAGCGGAGGTGTGGTTCACGATCACCAACGGCCGTTTATTGGGCGTTACGAATGTCTATCATTTGGCGTATACGTAGCCCATAGCCAATCATGTCAGTTGTATTCGATGACGTAGTTAGAGCGACGACCGGGGAGAAGAGAAGGAAATGCCGCCATTTTCCCCAATCTCCGCGAAAACAGAAGGCAAAACAAAAATATGTTTAAGAATGGCACTGAACGATTACTGACGTTTGTGTAAGATAAATATGAGAGAGCTTCCGTTTGTCGCGTAGTACGCGTTACCGTCTTTCCACCCATCCCCACTCTCTGATTGGCTGCCCAAATCAGGAGCCCTCGCTTAGCCTCGTTGCCAGGCTGTCTTTCAGATCGGAACGATTGTGCAAAGCAGCCTGGAATTTCCCAGGTTAGGTATCTATACTAAAAAAAGTCACATTTACAGGACAGAAATAAACCTTTCCTGTATAGCTTTGGAATTATCTTGATAATAGGACTAAATTATGTTTAGGAGATGTAAAGACAAATAAATACATACATTGATAATTCTGCAAAAAATAAAGTCACATAAAAATAAAATCACAATATATATAAATACCAGTATAGACGCCCCTTCCATACACATACATGAAGGGCAGTGTCTGTTTGGTAAGCGCTCCTAAATGTAGCGTTTTTCTCTCTTATGGTTCAGACAGCAGAGAGTCAGAGAGCAAATGCACTCTGACAATCGTGGCCTCCTTTTTATTCAGTTGCCTTCACCACGTTGGTCAGGTTAATGTCTGTATACAGCTGTCAGCCCGTTCACGCAATGCACACATATGGAGGAATTACTTTAGAAGACAATGTAAGTTTTTTTTTTTAAATTAGATTTTATAGAAAAGATAATATTTTATGACGTATCTCGTTGTGCAACATTTAATTTTTTATTTATTTTATTTAGTAATGAAGAAACAAGAGCGCTTCTGCAACGTAGTCCTGGTCAACACATTGTAGATTCCATTCAAGATAAAGGACGAGAAGTTGACAAGTGATGACCAGCGCACTCTCACCATTGTAAGTATCAGTATTAATGTAATTATAAATGTAATTAATCTTGAATTGTACTAGATTTTCTGTCTTAAAATCCCCAGAAGTTTGCAGTTGTCATGGTATTGCAACAACATACAGCTCTGGAAAAAAAAAATAAGAGACCACTGCAAAATTATCAGTTTTTCTGATTTTACTACTTATAGGTATGTGTTTGGGCAAAAGGAACATTTTTATTTGAGTCTATAAACTACTGACAACATTTCCCCCAAATTCCAAATAAAATATTATCGTTTAGAGCATTTATTTGCAGAAAATGACAAATGGTCCAAATAACAAAAAAGATACATGTTTTCAGACCTCAAACAATGCAAAGAAACAAGATCAAATTCATTTTAAAACAACATAATACTAATGTTTACACTTAAGAAGAGTTCAGAAATCAATATTTGGCGCAATAACCCTTATTTTTAATCACAGCTTTCATGCGTCTTGGCATGCTCTCCACAAGTCTCTCACATTGTTCTTGGGTGACCTTATTCCACTCCTGGTGCAAGAATTGAAGTAGCTCAGCTTTGTGTTTGTGTTGGAATTCAACAGACGCTGGAATGGAATGGCTGTAATACAGGTAGAGATGCTGATTTCAGAAAAAAATGCAGTGGTCTCTTTTTTTGTTCAGAGCTGTATATATGTTATAATAAAATTAGAGCAGTAATTGGGTCAGCCCCTTTAATATCTACTACCATCACTATTGAAATTTGCACTTATAGTGTAGCTGCTGTAAATACATGTATGATATGCATGACTGAAGCTGTAACACAGTTTCAAAGAAGAAATATGCTTGTGTCTGCTATGTCGTTATCAATATTGAAAACTATGGTAAATAGAGGCCAACATGCAGGAAATGTCATCATAACAGGTCTGCACAAGTCCGATGGATAGCTGCGACTGACTTTTTTTTCCCCATTTGTACCTCAATGACTACGCAGTGCTGCCTTATAAGGCGCATATCACTGATTAAGAAAATAAAATTGGAGAACGAAGTAAGTACAGAGCAGTAGGCGAATACCGGAAATGGTGAAAATGAGAGTTGATCAGCAAATGGTTGGCCGAAACAGCTATAAAAAGTTCTGTAAGAGCCAATTTATGTGTGTTTTTATGTGTGGCCGCCATTTTATGAGTTCTATGTGCGTGGCGGCCATCTTATGAGTTTTTTAAGTATCTGCTTTCTCATTGGACGACGGTCCCGCTTTGATGTTAGAAAACGCGTCCTGATTGGTTCGCTTTGATCCTTTATTCTTTGATCTTTTATCTTTGATGCTACTTGGTGTATATATTCAGACGTAGGGAACACACGGCTCACAGACACAGAAGACTCAAGACACCGAAAGACAGAAGACACCAAGACACACACAACGTAGCGTAGTCGTTTCTTCTTGTGTGTGTATACACACAAGAAGAAACGACTACGCTACGTAAGGATAGAAGCCGCGGTCTGGTGGCCAGGAGGATACCCCGAGACCACAGATACTCCGAACCAAGAGATGACGGGGTATTAGGACGTCCTGGACCGCAGAGGCTACACAATCTTTTGACCGTCACATAATCATCGGGTAATAGTCACATAAGAATGTAACAAAGAACGTCAAGTAGCACCGTCAACATCGAAACATAGGGTGAGCCCTGTCGGGAGCCAAGAAGTACAAGAAAGCCACTCCCAGTGACAGGCAGGAACTCACCACTATACGACATGCAAGGACGCCAAGAAGGACATCACAACACATACAGAGCCTTACACAACACGCATAGGAAAACCACAAGCCTCAGAAATTCCTCTTTCCGTTTCCTTCTTTATTCACCTTATTTGTATCCACTCTGTATGACCTTCACTTTAGTAAAGATAGAAAAGACAAACCTTTTGATTCAAGACTCTTTATTTTACGTTACGTGACGCGTCGGAAAGAAACTTCAAGAAACACCGAGGCCGAGGCTAGTGAGGCGGTTCGCTGCACTCACAAGTTCAGAAAAGTTGATTTTGAATAAGAGGTCTGCTTTGATACAGTAATTATGAGGGAGTGTTTTGACACCTGAGTTATTCAAAAAATATTTGATTCTGGATCAAATATTTTTTGAATAACTCAGGTCGACTGTGGTCGACCATTTCTTCATGCATATCTTCTCTCAGTGCTGCTTGAATGACTCCTACATGCTGACTGCTGCAAACATGTGAACCAATGCTTGTTAATGTGCCTTTTTACACTTTAAGCTCCATCACACCATTCTATTTTACGCAGTCTTGTCCATGTTTCCATGTTTACTTCGATGACTTCTTGCAGACTTTAGTGTATTATATAGTCTTGGATGCTTGGTTTAACACTGCCGCCCAAATGCCTCCATTTAAGCGCGTTAGCTTGGACCGCTGGACTTTTGGTCGACCATGCGCCTTGGATGGGAGGATATTTAGAGCACATATGGATCTGAACTGCTGTCCCATTATAGAGGGCTTCTTTACATGCCTTGTTACGTGTGAAATTGCATCCCATTTAGCCATGTTTATTCGGGGGTCTATGCAGGCAATGCTGTGCTAACCCAAGCAAAGTACATGCCTGTATGTGCACTTACGGTCTCATTCAATTATACACACTTCATATGAATGTGAAAAGGAGAAGAGAAGGAAACTTTAGACTCCTTTTGGAATTTTGATTGTTATAAGTATCAGCAAATTATATGCATAGGACATATTGAAAGAAAGTTTATTGATTAAGCATTTAGTATGCCAAGTGACCTCACTGACAAAATATTTGTCATTTTAAGACTGTCTAACCCGCCCATACAGTAGTCTGAATCTGAATTCAACAAATTGTATATTCCAGCATTCAGAGTTCTTTTCACTGGAACTAAGGGGCCCAACTAAGGAGCCAAACGCCTGAAAAAGAACCCCACACCATAATCCCCCCTCCACCAAACTTTACACTTGACACAGTGCAGTCAGACAAGTACCGTTCTCCAGGCAACTGCCAAACTCAGACTCATTTGTCAGTTTGGTAGATGGAGAAGTGTGATTCGTCACTCCAGAGAACATGTCTCCACTGCTCTAGAGTTCAAAGTTCAGTGGTGGCGCTTTACACCACTGCATCTGATGCTTTGCACTTGGTGATGTGTGGCTTGGATTCAGCTGCTCAGCCATGGAAACCCAGTCCATGAAGCTCTCTACACACTTTTCTAATCTGAAGATCATATGAAGTTTGGAGGCCTGTAGTGACTGACTCTGCAGAAAATTGGCGACCTCTGCTCACTATGCGCCTCAGCATCCACTGACCCCGCCCCGTCAGTTTATATCGTTCCCAATCACTTCCACTTTGTTATAATACGACTGACAGTTGACCAGTTGACTGTGGAATACTTAGGAGCGTGGAAATTCACAACTGGACTTGTTGCACAGGTGGCATCCTGTCATAGTACCACGCTGGATTTTGCTCCTGAGAGTGACCCATTCTTTCACATATGTTTGTAGAAACAGTCTGCATGCCAAGGTGCTTCATTTTATAAACCTGTGTCCATGGAAGTGATTGGAACACCTGATTTCTATTATTTGGATGGGTGAGTGAATTTGATGATCGCAATCATATTTTGTTGATCATAATTGTTTACTGGCTACATACTTATTTCTGTACAAAGTAACTTGGGGCCCAATCTCTTTACATATTTTATATTCTACTGATTGTGTGGCCCTGAAAGAGGTCCTCGAGGCCCTCCTTAGACTCCTTGCCTCCTTGCAGTCAGCATTGCTCTTTATTGTTTGTATTCACTATTTAAGTGTGATTGGGACACATGTTTGACATTTGTAATCTGTCAAGGTCAAAGGGCAAAAGCACACAGAGCTACAGTAAAACAGCATAGTGGTATTACAGATATTTCAGTTTCATCCTGTCAATTTTTATTTTATTTTTTTACTTTTTAATTGAACATGCAGTTCAACATAGTCTTCACCAAAACTTTTCCTGACTAAAACAATGTCAGCGCTAACACATTTGTACATACAAGCGAGTTCATCATTGACAACACATAACACAAAAATCTATATCTTAACAATCAATAGTGGAGCAAGCATGCCCAATTACGAAGTGTTCTCTGGGCTTGTTTTCACACTAGAGTCTATGGTGAGAAGGCCATGTGTATTGAGTGGCAGTTGGGGAGATTTGAAGACACATCGGGTGCATAATCCAGGTACATCAATAAATCAATAATGTAATGACATGTTGCGATTGTGCGTGACAATATACTGTTTAATGTTGTTAGTAGAGAGTAACTCAATTCAAAAACATTACAATTTAACAGATAAATGTTAATTTGCAGTTTCATTATTGCTTTATTTTTTTCAATTTTATTATTATATAGTTTAATTAATTAATTAATTAATCATTAATTTTTGCATTAATTTTTGCTGAGTTTCAGATGACATCACAGCATTGTATAGGCCAATTTTAATTAATACAGATGAGGAGCAGCAAAAATATATATTGATGAAATGCAGTTTTGTTGTTATATAGTGAGATATAGGTCGTTTTCACACCTGTCTTGTTTGGTTAGTTTAAAACGAACCAGAGTTCGTTTGCGCCTTTGATTCGGACCTTTTGGGCTGGTGTGAATAAAAACCAAAAATCCGGAGCAAACAAGCAAACCGAGACCACCTAAAAAGCTGGGTCTCGGCACGGTTCCATTTGAATCCTGGTGCAGTTCGTTTGAGGTGAGAATATAGACCAGACTCGATCCGACACAAGTTGGCTTTTTGTACTTAAAGGAGAAGTAACGTTTTTTACAATCTGATACTTATTTCAGTAATAAAACAAGTTGTTTTACTCACCCATAGCACTTTGGTGTCATATGGAGCACTTCCAGAGATGTTTTAGATTTGCGATCTCCATAATGTGAGTTCTCGGGGCACATGTTTGCAGTCTCCAAATAACACAAACTTTAGCACTTTTCAAATCATAGAAGCTCGATGTCTTAGTCTACGATTTCGTTTGGTCAAAAGTGGCCTGTAATCCGAGATTTAGCCATAGTTTCGAGTAGATGAGGACGCCAGTGCACATGTGCGGAGTGTGCTCTCAGCTCCCGGGACCCAAACATGAAACGCAAAGCTGTAAACTATGGCTAAATCTCGGATTACAGGCCACTTTTGACTCAAACGAACTCGTAAACTAAGACATCGAGCTTCTATGATTTGAAAAGTGCTAAAATTTGTGTTATTTGGAGACAGCACAGGGCATATTACATGCTCGGGGAATATATTATATGCCCCGAGCTATGGCTAGAAGTCGCGCTAGGCTAACGCAAATCTAAAACATCTCTGGAAGTGCTCCATATGACACCAAAGTGCTATGGGTGAGTAAAACAACTTGTTTTATTACCGAAATAAGGCTCAAATTGTAAAAAAACTTTACTTCTCCTTTAAGGAGCTCCTGTCGTATGTCGAGCATTATGGGAAACCGAGGCTGACGGAACGAAACTAAACTAAACTAAACTAAACTAAACTTACGAGGCTTACTTACGTTTTGCGTGAAGAGCAAGAGTCAGAACTTGATGTGCGCACATGAGTGCTGTCCTCCGTAGCCGTCTTGCCCTGTGTCTTCGTCGTTTGGAAATTGATTGTAAAATAGTGTAAACCTCACGATGCTGCTCAAACATTTGTGCGAACTGTAAAAACTGAGCAAACCATATCACTAAGGCTAGATTGAAAACAGCACGTAACACCATTATTCTCCTCCTTCCGTCTTTGGACACGGCGTTTTGACACGGCTAATTTCTGTCCAATGGCTGAGCGACCTCAGCACACGTGGTTTTGTTTATAGATGTTGGTCCAGTGCAGTGTGAAAGCGAACCACACCAAAAAAAAAAAATTGGTCCTGACCAAAGCAACTGAACTATTGGACTTTCCTGGTGTGAAAACGACCTTAGAGTCTAGGCACTAAAAGAAATGATCAGATTTAACATTTGTGAATTTACATTTTGGATATTTCATGGCAAACTACAATTTTATCAAAAAACAGCTCTTGATGCTAGATTGTTTAACTGTTTTTAAAAACACAAAATTCCAATACCGATTATATTGTCTGCAAAGGAAGTTTAAAAATAAGAACAAAAATATATTTCTGCCTTGTATTTGAAATTACAGTGCATTCACTTTTTGTGCAATACTTTAACCTCACTCTTGCAAATTTTAGAACATTTTTGATTGATTCCAACATTATCACATCATAATTAACAGAAGAAACACACAAACTTTTGTTAATATCACCTACCCATGATGTGCACACTGCACAACATTTCAGATGGAGGCTCTGCCGCCTGCTTGTCTTCATGGAGATGTTTCCCAATTTAACATTTATTTGTCTCGATGGAGTCAAGCAGCTGATGCCACTGAACTAAGCCAAGTTACAGGTCAGATCTGTGGAGAGGCACAGTAATAATACATGATGTTTTTAGCTCTACAAATGGTGATGTCCTTATTATTATTATTATTTTCAAATCTTTTATTAATGTCCTACTCTGGAACATTACAGTCAAAGCAATAACATCTCCATGAAGACAAGCAGGTAGCCCCCATCAGAAAAGTTACATAGTACACCTTTAAAAAAGTTAATTTTATTTAAATAGTTAATGGCTTATATATAGTAAGCTTGCTGAATTTGCAGAACTAACCTCCTCTGTATAAAGTGAGTGCTGTCTCATCTTTCGGGCTCCTGTGGTGAATACAAGCAGAGAGTGGGTGTAATGCTTAGGGATTAGCAAAAAAAATTAGCATTCTTGCAACTTTAAGCTAAAACAGCCCTTGTCAAGAAAGTAAGCTTTGAAGTTTGCATCTCAGTGGAGCTTACTGTACCTACAATGTGATCTACTAATATGACAAACTAAAGGAGACACAACAAATCTCTTAAAACTGCTCTACTTGTTTATGCTAATCAGTGTTTTGATAAACTGAGTTTCTGTGTAAAATAAAACTTTTTGTTTGCTATTTGTTAAAAAAATAAATAAAAAAATTAGACCCTCTTATATGCTGCATGAGAAGTTTATTTGTGAAAATAGGGTGGCGCAGGAAATACATATTTGAATCATTTTTTAATCATTTGATAAAAAGGGTTTCAGTTATTAAAGCTTGATTACAGCTTGAGTGTAGTTATACTCAACAAAAATATAAACGCAACACTTTTGTTTTTGCTCCCATTTTTCATGCGATGGACCCAAAGATCCAAAATTCACTCAAGATACACAACACTACCATTTCTTTTAAACATTGTTCACAAATCTGTCCAAATGTGTGACAGCGAGCACCTCTGCCCCACCGAGACAATCCACCCCACCTCACAGGTGCGCCACATCAAGATGCCGATCCGACATCATGACCAGTGCACAGGTGCGCCCCAGACTGCCCACAATAAAAGGCCACCCCGAAATGTGCATTTTTTTTGCTTTATTGGGGGTCTGGGGACTCAGAACCAGTCAGTATCTGGTGTGACCACCATTTTTCTCATGCAGTGCAACACATCTTCTTCGCATAGAGTTTATCAGATTGTCAATTGTGGCCTGTGGAATGTTGGTCCACTCCTCTTCAATGGCTGTGTGAAGTTGCTGGATATTAGTGGGAGCTGGTACACGCTGTCGTATACGCCGGTCAAGCACATCCCAAACATGCTCAATGAGTGACATGTCCGGTGAGTATGCTGGCCATGCAAGAACTGGGACATTCTCAGCTTCCAAGAATTGTGTACAGATCCTTGCAACATGGGGCCGTGCATTATCTTGCTGAAACAAGAGGTGATGTTCATGGATGTATGGCACAACAATGGGCCTCAGGATCTCATCACGGTATCTCTGTGCATTCAAAATGCCATCAATAAAATGCACCTGTGTTCTTCGTCCATAACAGCCTTTGAAGAGGAGTGGACCAACATTCCACAGGCCACAATTGACAATCTGATAAACTCTATGCGAAGAAGATGTGTTGCACTGCATGAGGCAAATGGTGGTCACACCAGATACTGACTGGTTCTGAGTCCCCAGACCCCCAATAAAGGGGAAAAAATGCACATTTCGGGGTGGCCTTTTATTGTGGGCAGTCTGGGGTGCACCTGTGCACTGGTCATGATGTCGGATTGGCATCTTGATGTGGCACACCTGTGAGGTGGGGTGGATTGTCTCGGCGGGGCAGAGGTGCTCGCTGTCACACATTTGGACAGATTTGTGAACAATGTTTGAGAGAAATGGTAGTGTTGTGTATCTGGAGTGAATATTGGATCTTTGGGTCCATCTCAGGAAAAATGGGAGCAAAAACAAAAGTGTTGCGTTTATATTTTTGTTGAGTGTACTTATGGTTATGACAATATAGCATAATGTATCATTTGTTTTACCATTTTTCTGCTTGTTTTGGTTTTAGACTATGGGGGAAAAAGCTAGACCTTGAATCGAGAACCATGTGAAAACCTTGGATAGTTATTATCCCAAGCAGTTTTTCTCTGTAATAGTTCAAAATTGGATATAAGACCTTTATAGATCAGTCTTAGACTTAGACAAACTTATTTGGATACAGTAGCTCACTCATCATAATAGAATATACAGTATAACATATAATATATACTTGTTAACAAGGCACCCAAATGCACACATTCTACAGCTCTGGAAAAAAAAATAAGAGATCAGTTTTTCTGATTTTACTACTTACAGGTGTGTGTTTGGACAAAAGGAACATTTTTGTTTGAGTCTATGAACTACTGACAACATTTCCCTCAAATTCAAATAAAAATTTATCGTTTAGAGCATTTATTTGCAGAAAATGACAAATGGTCAAAATAACAAAAAAGATACATGTTTTCAGACCTCAAACAATGCAAAGAAACAAGATCAAATTCATTTTAAAACAACATAACACTAATGTTTACACAAGAAGAGTTCAGAAATCAATATTTGGTGCCAATAACCCTTATTTTTAATCACAGCTTTCATGCGTCTTGGCATGCTCTCCACAAGTCTTGTTCTTGGGTGACTTTATTCCACTCTTGGTGCAAGAACTGAAGTAGCTCAGCTTTGTGTTTGTGTTGGAATTCAACAGACGCTGGAATGGAATGGCTGTAATACATGTAGAGATGCTGATTTCAGAAAAAAAAATGCAGTGGTCTCTTATTTTTTTCCAAAGCTGTATATGCAATGTTATTTCTTCTTTATTTTACTAATCTGTTGGTATCAATAGTTTGTCATTTTACTATGATTGTCAAATCAAATTACATCCCTTCACTTAATGATTGTTTATTTACAGTGTATGTGAAAAAAGAATCACTTTATTTTGGTAACTTTTTTGTTAATATATGTATTTTAATGCATGTAATCTAACTGCTAGCAAAATCCCATTGACAGTCCATTTGCCCGTGTCCTCCTCAGCTGCTCTCTGATCCTCCTGTCTCCGGCCATAAAGAGATAAATATATGCCGGGGCACAGTCTTCCAATCCTCCATGATGAGGTTCTTAACAGTTCGCTTTGAAAGTGAGATTCCCTCTCTCTCCCTCCCTCATTGTCACGTTGTTTTGTAGCTCTACACATCGCGCCCTTAATCTGTTTAGCTGTCCTTAAATTGCTTGCGTTGACATCCCCTGAATCTCCCTTTCTCTCTCTCTCCACCGACCCTTTCATACACCATTTTGGACTCCCGCGGGCTAATAATTGAGTTTAGGCGAAGTTTAAATAGCTTAAGAGATAGCCAATACAGATGGGTAGCTTGGGTGATTAGCAAACTCCAAAAACTGGGGTCTTATGTGTTCGGAGTTGGATTAGGACATTACAGAGAGAAAAGGGCTAGCTTTTGCCCACTTTATTCGCTCTCAATAACATTCTTTCACATATTAACTTAATTCCACCCCTAGGTAGGGACTTTATCATGCAGAAGACCCTAATCCACTGTTGTTGAGTCCATCTTGCTTTTGCTTTGATGGACCACCCCCCGCCTATCCCTCCACCCTTTCCCTTTTCGATAAGACAAAGCACCCGTGACATCGACAATAAGATGCTGCCGCGAAAGAAAGTAGGTCTCATCCACTGAAGAGGTGTTTGCAAAGTAGTGGCCAGTGACTTCAAAGCCAGGGGAGAATGGAAGACGACTTGAAGCCAGCAGTACTTGATTAGAAGTTTATCACTATTAAGGGTGCTTGGGTGAGGTGTGCAAAGGGGAGGTGCCACTGATCTGTTGTTTTGCACTCCATCCGAGCGTGACCTCTGACACCTGACTCAAAGGGCCCAGTTGATATGATGGGCGTAAGCTAGGGGTGTTCCTTTTAGATCTCATATCGGGGACTGTCGCGTTTGAAAGGGATCTGTTTGTGCTGCTATACGAGCCAATTTATCCTTTAGCTTCCACGGATCGGCATGGGAAAAAAGATTAGGAAGATTGAGACCTCCCTGAGAAGTAGCCATTGTCCATTTGAAGGTATAACAGGGTGAATTATGAGCTATTTTGTGCTATAGTGTGGGGTTTTGGAAGAATTTCTCTCAGAATTGGAGTAATTGTTAAGGAATTTTCATTTTTGTGTTGATAATTTACTTGCACACTTAGGCCACCCCAAAGGCGAGCCAGTTGTCTGTCACTCAAGTCAGGTCGGTCTTCTATTCACGCTGCAAGTTCAGCATTAAAAGTCCATGTATTTGAGCAAAATGCGTTTTGTCCTAATACAGATATAGAAAGCATTTTATTTTCCGATAATCAGGAAATGTGTGTTAGCATGCTAGCTGCTGTTGGCTTTCCCGTCACTCAAAACTCAAAAACGTTCTAAAAACTCTCTAAAGTTTGAAAAGTGTAACATTTAATCACACAGTCTCTTTCCGTTATTCATATTTTGACCCTATACAATTGATGTGGAACTTTACCACACACGCAAAATGACATAGTGGTTCAAATAAAAACAATTTTTTGGTAAATATTGAGCGCCAAAAATTTTAATCTCACAATTACTGAACAATAGGTAACTATAATAAGGAATTTTAACTTCACCCCTCAAATGGCAGGACACATTTTATTTCATTTTCTCCAATTTCATTTTTAAAAGTAAAAATCAACAATTCCATCTAACAATGCTTTCAATTCTAAACTAGATTCAGCCCTAGACAAACACATACTCCGCGCCATCGTATTCCTAACAACAGACAAACTTAATTGGGCCTACAGGCTTAACCATCAAGTCCATTAAAACCTCAGCGCTCCCTTGAGACATCCAATAGCGGGGCTTGAAATGACCACCAACAGAATGTGAATAGTCCGCGCTCTTCTTAATGGAGCCGTTCTGAGGCCCTGTTGACCGAGAAGTTTATCATAATTTCAGCCTTGAGTGATTTGTC
This sequence comes from Paratrypauchen microcephalus, assembly GCA_036785185.1. NCBI lineage: Eukaryota > Metazoa > Chordata > Actinopteri > Gobiiformes > Gobiidae > Paratrypauchen > Paratrypauchen microcephalus. Next base: position 4,821,909 of record JAVJIX010000064.1, on the reverse strand, counting down.
CAAATGAAATGGATTCCTAATTAGTTTCTATTGACCCAGCTCCCGCACAAAGCCCCAGAGCAGAGCATATGAGCAGTCCATTCAAACCATCACCACTGCATCTCAATAGCTTCATTCACCAAGTCACCTGTGAACTTAAGCTGTCCATTTGATTGTCAGAGAGGGCTGCGAGGTTTTGATCCCCCCCCCTCCCTCGATACTAACAGATGGTTGTTGTGGCTGGTTGGGAATACTGCAAACCTGAAATCCCCTGTTGGCGTCCCTAAGAAGACCATAAGCTTGAGCAGAGAAAAAGAAAGAGGCAGCTCCTGGTGCTAATTACCCCAAAACCACACAGAAAGTACCCACTGTCCTGTCTGAAGAGGTTCACAGTGCCCCTTACGCAGATAAAAGGCGTAGGACCAAAACATTTCACTGGGTACAAAGAAGGAAAGATTACCATAAGCTGTGGTTTGTATCCCTGTAAGCTCCTCACTGGCTCTCCTCCTCCGCCCCTTAACTCCTCCACTCTCACTGTTCCTCTGGTTTCACTGTCTGAGATGTGCTGGCGGGGAGAGTAAGTGGTGCCAATTGGCTAATCCTGACAGTTGAGTTGTCTTTGTGATGCTCCCTGTCAGAATCTTTGAAGGATTCGGGTACCATAGACTGGGATGGTCCTCCCGGGGGTTAGATCCTCTACACAAGACATCTGATGCTTTGGGGTTATCTCCTGTTCTCTGCATGTGACGCTGCTCAACCTGTTGTATTCGAATGAGGATTTGAAATGACTTCAGAAGTGTGAAATTGGGAAAGTTAAGAGATTCACTTTCAAAATGGGTGCGCTGGCAAAGAACATTTTACGCGCGTTACACATTTTGTAATCAAAATATTGTTTATGAGTCTGACTGTTAATGTATGTTTGACTAGTGTTTTTTGTGTGACAAGTGTGGAAAGAGGAGTGGGTTGTGAGAGTTTTTGTTTTTTGTCTATTTCTGTTTTCATTAGGTGGTTTTATGGCTTTTTATGGCTCGAATATACAGGGTGTCCATAAAGTCTCTTTACAATTTAAACAATTTATTACAAAGGCAGTTGTTGAGATATATTAACTGGATTTATTTTATTTGAATGAGTGTTTATTAAAGTTTTTTCCACTTCATTTAATAGACCTCTATATGGGCACCATTAGTTGCACGAAGCACATCAAGACGGTACTCAATTTCTTGCCATGTTCGCTGTAGGATAGTCTCATTAATGGCAATGGCTTCATAAATCCTTTGCTTCAAGTCAGCAATGTCCCCTACCTTTGTTTGATACACGATATCCTTTAGATAACCCCATAAAAAGAAGTCCAAAGGAGTGATATCAGGTGAACGCAGTGGCCATGGAATTGGCCCATCCCTACCAATCCATTGGTCTGGAAATGTTTGATTGAGGAAGTGATGAACATGCAGTCCCTAATGTGGTGGAGCACCATCTTGCATCAAAAAATTTGAATGTGAATAAAAATTTTAATAAACACTGATTAAAATAAAACAAATCTGGTTAAGATATCTCATCAACTGCCTTTCCAATTGTAAAGGGACTTTACGGCGGCACAGTAGCTGAGTGGTTAGCGCTCTTGCTTCACAGCAAGAAGGTTCTGGGTTCGATCCCCGGGTCGCCCAGGCCTTTCTGTGTGTGTTCTGTGTGGAGTTTGCATGTTTCTCCCTGTGTCTGGATGGGTTTTCTCCGGGCACTCCGGTTTCCCCCATCAACCCAAAACATGCACCATAGGTACCTCCAGCTTAGGTCCTGACCAAACCGAAGCAAGAAGATCATGGAGATGGTCCCCGGGCGCCCTAATGTGTGTGCTGCCCACTGCTCCTAATATATATATATATAGGATGGGTTAAAATGCAGAGAAGAATTTCTCCAGTGTGAGATCAATAAAGTCTCTTCTTCTTCTTCTTTATGGACACCCTGTATATAGAAAAACAGGCATTCTGACTGTGTGCAGGGTTGCCTCTCCACAGATCTGACCTGTACCTTTGTCTGTTCTGATCTCCATGAAGATAGAAAGGTGAAACATTTCAGACAAAGCAATAACATCTCCATGGAAAAAAATAATTTGACAAACCCGCCATCAGAAAAGTTACACAGTGCTTTCCCAATACTTTAACTTCCACTTGAGTCATTTCTTGGAACACTACTTTGTACTTGAGTATGTGAGTAATATGAAGTCGTAGTGTAGATGGTCGGTGGTCTCCATGGTAGCAGCAGTGGTACAACAGTGATACAGCAGTGGTACAGTCCTGGCAGGAGACTCCGTAAACAGGCTGTAACAGGGAGCACACATGTCAGCCTTCACAAACCTCTATCTCACACTGAGCCTGTCAAAGGACCTGTGGCACTGCTTTCAAATGCAATCACCAAACAAACCCGGCGTTTTAGCTCCACGCGTCGTGTCAGGAGAGGCTTTACATGTCAATTTTTGAGACCAGCTATTCTCACACAAAAGAAAAAAAAAAGTGAGACCAAATATGTACTGTTTTGTTACATTATCGCATCTTCTGCTTTCATTTTGTTTTCAAGGACTACAACATAGTTTGCATGTGACACGTCTGCATAACAAGTTACATTACTGAATGCGTTTTGAGTTTTGGAGGCGTTGACAGACTAATAATAAATGATCACTCAAACGTGTGTGGATGAAACAAAACACAACTCCAGGTCTGTTTTTGAGGAGGGAACAACATTATAACATGGCTACAAGCTCACAAGATTTTTTTTTTTGTGTAATATAGGACCTTTAAACGTGGATGACAAAAACAATATTTTAAAGCGAAACTAACTTGTGAAGGAAGAAATTGCTTACTTTTCTTACTTTGACTGGAAAAAGGTTCACAAAATGCTCCGCTGCGCACCGAAAAGTCCCATAATTGTTCGTAAACTTGAATCTTTAGCAAAACTAGCAGCTTTCTCTGTTGACATTTCAAAGTTTTCTACACCTAAAGAAGAATGAGGCGAAAAGGGACTGGCAAGTTTTTAAACACACTCAGAACTGCACAAAAACAAATACCCCCATATAAAAAGGACACCGCCGCTAGTTTTATTTTAGCACAGCGTGTCTCAACTGAAGCTTATCCTGCCTCTCAAAACATTGCGCACTGAAAGAAACACAACTTTTGATGGAAAAATCACTTTGACTTTTGAGAAAGATGTGCCAAGTGCTCTTTGGGAAAAACTACAATAATTGTTCATAAACTTGAGAATTTACCAGAGCTAGCAATGTCTGTTTTTCAACTCCACCTACTTGTGAAATAAAAAAAGAAAAGTGGAGAAAAAGGATCCATTTTGTGGCGTTGCTGTGATGGAGTCCGGGGCTTTTAGACGCAGCAGAAGTGGATAATGATGGTCGGGGACTGAACATTTCAAGTTGTTCTGGTGAAACGTCACTCTGGCTTTAACTGCAGCCATTTGCCTTCACCACGCTGAGATGCTTAGCCGTGTCCTCGAGTCTCAGAAGATCAGGAAGCTAGGATAAGAATGCAAGAGTTAAAGGCAGTTTAAGGTCTGATTTGGTCTGGTCAGGAATGTTCTCTGGGGCTTTGTTGTACGATCTTCAGTCCTGGGGAAATAACAGTATGTAAAAATTAAGGATGCACCGATCCACCTTTTTCTGATACCAAGACAATACTATGGCTTTAAATATCTGCCGATACCTGTGCAGAGACTGAAAACAGTATTTATTTCCTTTAAAACAAAATTAAATAAGAAATAACTGATCCAAATGTGTTATAGAGCTGTTATTTATCTCTGAGTTATCCACAGAACAACTTTGTGTAAACAAAGGTTCAAACATTATGAGACTTTCTGGGTGACTATGACCAGTAAATAGTCTTATCAGTGTATTATTATGTCCGACCAGGATATCGACTGAATAGTTGGAAGCCGATATCTGATCCAGTACATTTTTCACTGTCAATGCCTATAGTCTATGATTAGTGATTAGTGAAGTGTGTCCTAGGAACTTTGGCTCTATGTTATTGCCTGACTGTATTTAGTTTTGATAAAATGCATTTATAAAATCAACACTGAAACACTTCACACTGAACACAACACAAGGACAACACTGAAGCACGGGTCTATTGCTCTTTGGTTGCTATTCCATCTACAGTATTTTTGTTACCCTCTGTTATATATATTATATTTGATGAGTGAGCTAATGTACCCAAACAATTTCCCTTGTGGATCAATAAAGTTTGTCTAAGTCTTCTAACAGAAGATTTGTGTAGTAAGAAGTTGCCTTACCTTACATGGCCAGCCAAATGATATCTCTCTGTATTTGCTATACAGCGCGATACCATTTGGACACCCTCGCTCCACCCTCGCTCCCCCGGTTAACAACGGACTCCGCGATTCTGATTCGTTCAAAAATGGTGACGTCAGTGCACCCGCCTTTGCCCGCAACGTCCCTTCCATTCAGCTGTAAAATTGGTCTTAAATTACCTAAAACACATCGATTCCTTAAAACCACAGCAGCTGACAGCGCTAGAGGCCTTTCTTTTCAAAAAAGATGTTTTTGCATTGCTTCCTACCGGCTTGGTTCACGTCGCTGTCCGTTAACTGTTCTCTGATTGGTTCACTTAGCTGTCTGTCTAAGCGCAACGGCAGCGCATTCTGGACCAAGCGTTACCAGACTCGCCGCTGGTACAGCGATGAGTCATGGATTCTTCCAGGCAATGCCTTACCCATTACTACTTACATTTAGATAGATGGAGATACTTTATTGTCAGATCATAGACCTAGAACTTGGTTAAGTTAAAAAACAAAAAAAACAAAAAAAACATCACTGGGCTTTTCATACAAAACCAAGTGCTTTACAATTCATTATAAACGGACATTTCTTAGTTATATGTAGACTCACCTATATCCACGCATGCATACCCTGCATCATACCTGCTGAGAGACCAATAAAGTATACTTACCCTTTCCTTTAAAAGTTTTTTCTCTTGGGTATTCAGTATTTTTGCCAAATATTTTATTAGAGTAATTATAACCTACAAGATTCAAGATTCAAGATTGTTTATTTGTCATATGCAGAATCAACACAAGGTCAACTGTGCAATGAAATGCTTAGGATCAGTAGAACCGATGACTCGCTAAGATAGTCGAGAAGTACTAATAACATGCAATAATAGTACATGGTAAAAAAGTGTTGCAAAAGTGCAGGGGAAGAAGTAAACAATATAATAAAAATATGTAATAAAATGTAATAAAAATACAAAGTACAATGTACAAAGGTACATGTATGATTAAATAAGGTGTAAGTAGAGTATTTCACAGATTGCACATAACTATGGTAGTATAAGTGTTGCATGTTGCATGTGGATTTCGTATTGCACATAGTATGGTATAAATAGAGATGTAGTATGGTATGGTATAACATACTAGTATGGTAGTTTGGTATAAATAGAGATGGTATAAATATAAATAGAGATACAGGTCAGTATATTTTATTAGTACTATTTAAAGTGTTTACTTGAGCAAAATGAGCGGCACAGTGGCTGAGCGGCTAGCTGAGGGGATTTTGCATGTTCTTCCCGTGTTTGAGTGGGTTTCCTCCGAACACTCTGATTTCCCCCATCAACACAAAAACATGCTCCAGGTAAATTCCTCCCGCTGAGGTCCTGACCAAGCCGAGCAATAAGGTCATGGAGATGGGTCCCCGGGCGCCTGAAAGATGAGCCACCCACTGCTCCTGAAGGATTGGTCAAATGCAGAGAAATAATTTCCCTACAGGGATAAATAAAAGGAAAAAAAAATAAAAAAAATCTTTTACTGTACTTTACCCACTTTGAATCACCTGTCATCTAGAACCAATAGTAAATTTCTGCACAGCTTTGCTTTATTAGCACTACATGATGGTTAGCAAAGATTTACACAAAATGAAACTAAACTTCCAGATTTATATACTTAAAACCACCGTAAACTTTCATATAGAGGCATTAGCTATATTCTATCATAATCTAACATGATCCAGAACGCAGCGTCTAATCAGGTCACAGTTGACTTGAGTGCATGCATGTGTTCTGTGTAACCTGCCTGGGCTCATTTACAGCTGCCGAACACGGAAACAAGAGATGCTACATTTTTAATCCCCCATCACACCGGGTAAAGTCGGTGAACATTACTGACTGACTACATACAGCACTCAGCCAATCACAGCCCTCTGTTCTGTCCCTTTGAAAACCTGCTAGCAAAGACGGTCCCTAACGCGGCTTTAAAGGCTCCTCTCTTGTGCGCCTTGTCAGCGAAAACCCCATAAACGGCCTCCTTCCGTGCGGGAATCGCTGGAGAATCGTTATTCAAATCTTCTAATTGTTTTCAAATCAGCCACTTGTGCAAAACCGCAGTCAAAGTCTTTAAGCGTCTCGGTGGGATTTCACGGCGTAAGTGTTTTAACCATAAACACACGCTGCGTCTAAAGTGTACAGAGTTAGATGGAGATGGATAGGAGCAAATGTGGGTAGTAGATTTATTTACATTTATCTGGGTAACTTTTAGAAGAAATTGCACTTGTAGTTTCTGGACACCATACTTTTACTTGAGTAATATATTAGGTTTACACATAGCTAATGAGAAACAAAAATTTGTCTCCCTTCGTTTTCCAAAATGAGGCCCCGTTTACACATACACTGGTATTTTTTAAAACAACATTTCCCTTCGTTTGTACCCATCTTTTACACGCAAACGGCAAATTCACCTCTGAAAACAAAGAACGCTCTACAAGCCAATCAGAATCGCACTCCGTTTTCCTCAGTTTACATGCAAACGCCAAACCGGAGTTTTCCAAAATCTCCACTTATGCCGGAGTTTTTAGAAAGAAGCATTTTCAGAGGAAAAATCTCTGTGTGTAAATGAAAGGCACAAACGAAGAGAAAAGTCTCAGTTTTTACAGATACTCAGGTATGTGGAAACAGGCCCTTACTTGAATGCTTTGGGTACTCTTCCCATCCAATAGAAAACTTTTGTTAACTATATTAATTGATTTAAAAATTTAGGTTTGTGCATTTTTGCGGTCTCTCATTTAATAATACCACAGTTTGGGCGTGCATTATTTGAACAAAATATGTCTTGCACCAGTAAAAATATGTTATATAAACGGCTCTTTAGGTCAAAATATGTCTGCGTCTAATTATAAAGTGTTATTCAAGATTCAAGAGATTCAAGATTCAAGATTGTTTATTTGTCATATGCAGGATCAACACAAGGTCAACAATGCAATGAAATGCTTAGGATCAGAAGAACCCGTTGACTCGCTAAGATAGTCAAGAAGTACTAATAGCATGCAATAATAGTACATGGTAAAAAAATATGTATACAACAAATATAATTAAAAAAGTAATCAAATGTAATAAAATACAAAGGTACAGGTAGGAGTAAGGAGGTAGGTGTAAGAGTTTTTCACAGATTGCACATATAGTAAAAGTATTGCACGTGTTGTCCAGTAATCAGGGAGTGTATGGTTAGCATGCTAGTTGTTGTTAGCATTACTGTGACAGCAAAACTCTGCTCTGAAAGTTGTGAAAGGCGCTTATAAACTCATTGCAGTGAATAATTAGGATGGTCAGTATGCAAATAAGTGAGGAATAAGTTTGAAACTGTTTAAAATGTTTCAAACATTTCCTGTTTTTCATGTTTTGAAAACAATGAATATCAGGTACAATGCCTTTCTTGCACCATTACTTTGTACTTTTACTTGACTAACACTATTTTGAAGTAACATCACATTTACTTGAGTTGTGTCTTCTCTACTCTACCTACTTCTGAATACGAGTTCCACTTAATGCATTTTCCCTCCACGCCACACTGCAGTGGTACTCAGCAGAAGTTCAGTGTTTGGGTGCCATCTGAAACCATTACAATCACAATTCATAATTGAGGAGCAAACGCAGGGAAAATGACTTGACATCACATCTCATTTTGGTGACAAAGCTTTCCGGAGCAGCGGGAGGCGCCGGCGTGCAGCGGATCCAGTGACAGTTTGTATTGAAACGATTTGGTTTGTAGCACGATGTGTTCAGGGAACGGCTGTCCAAAGGTGTAGGCTGTTAGTAACTGAGGAGCACTTTTCAGTTGCTCCCGATTCTTTTGGTTGAGTTTGTTTTAACACTCTGGCGCTTGCTGGGTATAGAGTTGTTTCTTCGCACGCGTTTAGCTCATGCAGTTAGCTCATTTAAAGCCTGCTGTTACAAGGGTTATATTTAGAGCATTTCCCATTATCGCACCATAAGGACAAGGCATGTTTGCTTTGCTGTGAAAAATGAGTAACAACTTGTTCCATGTAAACTCCACTAGGCAGCTTAGGGGCTTTGAGCATTGCCAGTTTGTACAAATCTTTGTATGGTTGCTATAATAGCTTGGCACTAAAAGCAACCACCACAGGTTCAGTTGTATGTGTATGTGCATAAAATAAGACTGGTTATGCATTAAATCTGAACTTACTCTGTCAAATATCTGCAAGCATGCCCATTGTCATTGAAGGATGGGTCAAATGCAGGCTAAACGTAAACTGAAGTACACACTGGGGGTACACACTCAAATCTGGTTAGTGTTTTACCTGGCCAGCCAAATGATATCTCTCTGTATTTCCTATACACCGCGATACCATTTGGACACTCTCCATCCACTCTCGCTCCTCCGGTTCCAAACCGACTCCGCGATTCTGATTCGTTCAAAGATGGTGACGTCAGTGCACCCGCCTTTGCCCGCAAAGTCACTCTTAGGCAGCGGAAGTTCCGCCTCAGTTTTGAATCAAGATGGCGCAATCTCTGATTGGTTCACTTAGCTGTCTGTCTACGCGCAACCGCAGCGCATTTTGGACCAAGCGTTACCAGACTCACTCGCTGGTACAGCGATGAGTCATGGATTCTTCCAGGCAAGTTAGTGTTAGCTCCCTAATTCATATTACGATGTTTTGGGTGCCAATATTAAAAGAACTGCATGCTGGAGAAATTCACGTACAGCTCTTGAAAAAAATAAGAGACCACTGCAAAATTATCAGTTTTTCTGATTTTACTACTTATAGGTATGTGTTTGGGCAAAAGGAACATTTTTGTTTGAGTCTATAAACGACTGACAACATTTCCCCCAAATTCCAAATAAAAATATTATCGTTTAGAGCATTTATTTGCAGAAAATGACAAATGGTCAAAATAACAAAAAAGAGTTTTCACAAAAGTGTTTTCAGACCTCAAACAGTGCAAAGAAACAAGATCAAATTCATTAAAAAAACAAACAAACAACATAATACTAATGTTTACACTGAAAAAGAGTTCATAAATCAATATTTGGTGCAATAACCCTTATTTTTAATCACAGCTTTCATGCATCTTGGCATGCTCTCCACAAGTCTTTCACATTGTTCTTGGGTGACTTTATTCCACTCCTGGGGCAAGAACTGAAGTAGCTCAGCTTTGTGTTTGTGTTGGAATTCAACAGACGCTGGAATGGAATGGCTGTAATAGATGTAGAGATGCTGATTTCAGAAAAAAAATGCAGTGGTCTCTTTTTTTTTTTTTCCAGAGCTGTATATTAGCATACACTGCATCTCTGTTGGTCTGCCCAACTGATGAATCCATTTTGTATTTGTAAGTTTTCGTCTGTGTTTGCTATTGTGTCCATTGTGTCACTATGGTAACTGCTGAACACCCCCAGTGTGGTATCAATAGCAACTAATAACTAATAGAAATAGATACATAATTATTGTGGCTTTCAACTGGTGGGTCATAGGACTATATAGGACACTATTTTCGCTGTGCCATTGCTACAATTTGAAGATGATCAGCGCTTGAATTATCAGAATTTTGTAAGAGAATAGTGTATGTTGATATTACTAACAGGGCCCAAGACAATATTTTTTTTTTTGTATTTTTTCAGTGGATGTCTGTCACATTGACCAATGTACCACTGACATAAAGAAACATAATCCCAGTAAGCCTGTTTTTAACTACAGGGGGTCCTCGGGTTACGACGTTGATCCGTTCTTAAGATGCGTCGTAACCCGAATTTCGTCGTAAACCGGATTTTGCCTTTGATCTTCCAACCAAAGCACCAATAACATTTCCATCTCAATAATTAGACCACTACGCTGCTTGGTTATCACTGTCGCTTTCATAGGAGCAGATCAGAGCCCACATCAGGTACTTCCGCCCACATTGGGCACGCACATGAGGCTGTCTTCTCCCTACAACCACAACAGAGCGTATTCTTCCGCCGTGCGCCGCGCGCCGTTCGCGTTTGTTTACATCTCTTACCACGCCAAACCGCGTAAGACGGAATGAGGCGTAATATATACATATTTTTTTTAATGGGGCCGCGTTCGTAACCACGAAACGTCGTAAACCGAGACCGTCATAACCCGAGGACCCCCTGTATCATCATTAGTCTGAGCTACAACAAATAAACAACAGAAGTATTACTTAAAAATAGCAAAAATCTTCCCACTGTAGCGAAGCCCAAAATATAGTGTTCCAGCTTTCATATTTTGAACGATGTGTCAATATACTGTAGTAATCATCGTGACAGGCCTACTTCAATGTAATAAATAAAGCTTGTCATGATTACTTGAAGCAACAGTATTTGAGAACCACTGGTGTAGTCTAATTCATTTCATTATAGGTAGATCTCCTCAGAAGCTAAAGTAATTGAACCTTTGTTGCATTAAAGCTTCATTTGACCCAACCCCAAAACGGTAGAGTTTATTTAATTCTCATATATTTCTAGCTGCTCCCGTTGGCCGCTGATCTCACTGTCAGCAGATGGCTCTTTTGTTGCACTCCTGGCTGCTTTGTTCCTCACAAAAGCAGCTACTTATCAGATATTGCGAAGCTGAGATGATCTGAGGTGTGTGGTTGTGTGGTTGGCCTAAATCTGCTGGATCTCCGGTGTGGTCCAGGCGCCCTCGTGGAAGCCCTGATCAAAGCATGGGGTGTCACTTGGCCTCCCTCAGCAGTTGGCAAGAGGACTTTGAATTATTCACTGGCATCCTCATGAATACTTTCAGATTACAACAGTGGAGTGATGTCGATGGCGAATGACACCTCTAAATACTCTAGATGGGGGTGTTGTGGAACTGGGAAGCTCTTACTATTCTAATACACCACAGAAATAGAAATAGAGCTTCTTCTTGTAATTTTCCTCTGCTCATCTCTCTCGGGTCAAGCCAAACACCCAAATATGGTTTGCATTTTAATTTGCTGGCTGTAATACATGGGATGCTCCAAGCCATTTTCCTGATCACCTAATACCATATACACATAAAGGTGCTTAGCCACAGTTGCCACTCATCAACATTCTACATTCACAAGTGTCTTGCCAAAGCACAGTATGCAGTTTGAAACACTGACCTTTGAGTGGGTTGCCAGTGCCATCCAGACACTACAATGGAAGTTGGGTACAGTAGCTCACTCATCAAATATAGTATGTACCCTCTGTTATACAGCTCTGGAAAAAAATAAGACCACTGCATTTTTTTCTGAAATCAGCATCTCTACATGTATTACAGCCATTCCATTCCAGCGTCTGTTGAATTCCAACACAAACACAAAGCTGAGCTACTTCAGTTCTTGCACCAGGAGTGGAATAAAGTCACCCAAGAACAATGTGAAAGACTTGTGGAGAGCATGCCAAGACGCATGAAAGCTGTGATTAAAAATAAGGGTTATTGCACCAAATATTGATTCCTGAACTCTTCTTAAATGTAAACATTAGTATTATGTTGTTTTAAAATGAATTTGATCTTGTTTTTTGCACTGTTTGAGGTCTGAAAACATGTATCTTTTTTGTTATTTTAACCATCTGTCATTTTCTGCAAATAAATGCTCTAAACGATAATATTTGTATTTGGAATTTGGGGGAAATGTTGTCAGTAGTTTATAAACTCAAACAAAAATGTTTCTTTTGCCCAAACACATACCTATAGTATAGTAGTAAAATCAGAAAAACTGATAATTTTGCAGTGCTTTCTTATTTTTTTTTTCCCCAGAGCTGTATATTATATTTGATGAGCTACTGTACCCAAACAATTTCCCTTGTTGATCAATAAAGTTTGTCTAAGTCAAAGTCTAAGTTGCAAAGGGTAAATTGTTAACATTCTTTAAATATTGAATTAGTTGTCATCATATTTTCATCAGCTCTCTCTTCTTAAAAATTTAGATGGGCTTGTGCTTGAGCTTTTGAATAAAAGTTTTATGAAGTTGAAAATCATAGATGAGAGACAAAACTCACTTACAATTAAATTAGTTATTATAAAACGTATTCTGAAAATCTATTCCCTCATTTTAATGTAAAGGAAAGCTATTTACTTACAAATCTGACGCTATTTAAACAATTTACACAAGATGCGTGAAAAGTCCCTCAGTCGTCCAGGTAGAATCCATGATAACAGGAGAAGTTCAAATTTAACTTCTCCTGTTATCAATTTACACAAGATTTATCACTATACTCAGCATTGGATAATTTTTATTACACTCTGCAATGGAAAACTAGCTAATACTTCAATCCAAAATCAAAACTGACTGAACAAAACAAATCACTCCATTTTGCGTAGCACCTTCTCATTCCTCAGAGAGTGACTTTTCAAATCGCCCTTGTTTACTGTGTTTACCTTCTTGCTCTAAAGTGAAGATATTGATTTTGTGGGCACCCAGTCTCTGCTCAGTTTCCTGGAGGTCAAAGGGTCAGAAGAGCTCATGAAAAACGTGATGACCATTTCCAATCCTCCACTGGCCTGTAGCTGTAGCCATCCCACGGAGAGGCCAACCGCAACAAGCAAAAGGTCCCGGAGAACTCAGCGGAGGAAAGCCAAGTCGGCACAGACAAGAGTTTTTTGTGTAGAAAGATCCAATTTGTAGCACAGCCCACTCCCATGTTAGAAGTCCATCCGTGTAATATTAACTGTGTGGCTGTGGGCTACACCGTGTGGAATTGGCACTGGAATATGCAGAGATACAGAGCTGCTTGTAGGAGGTGAAGTTGTGTGCAAGTTGCATAATATAATTTGGAATATGTTTCAGTTTAACCAGGGGTAGAATTTTTGACTTGATTTCAGTTACTTTTACTGTGGATAATACCGTGACATTTATGCAATGTTAACAAAAACTGGCAATGTTTTATGATCCAATTTTAGCATGGTAAAAGTTAACGTTTTTATCTGTCTCGTGGCATAAGCCATCTACTTACTGGTGCAGTAGAGGACATGCATGGCTTCGAAGAACAGGGTGGCCATCAGAGTATGCATGATGATGAAAATAAAGCACTATTTCCATAATGATTCACAATTCAACATAAAATATATCATCAAGTCCTCAAAATGTTACCCCTAAACAGGAAACTGAAACCCATGAATACCCGCAAATAAGCAATAGTTAAACCGGGTGTCCAATGCACGTTTTTGGACGTCTGCAATGAAAGATTTTGGATTGTGGCTCAAAAACGAGGGTCAAGTTGTAGCTTCAAAACATGGGACAGAAACAAAGATTAAACTTTTAAAACCATCGCACTGCCAAAGACGAGCTGAAATTAACCAAGCGTGTCTGATATTTTAGAATCTTTGTTGCAGAGCCTAACTAGCAGCAGTTAAACAAAACATTACTATTTTTCATATCTGCTCTGGAAAAAAATAAGAACAATGAATTTTTTTTTCTGAAATCAACATCTCTACATGTATTACAGCCATTCCATTCCAGCGTCTGTTGAATTCCAACACAAACACAAAGCTGAGCTACTTCAGTTCAATCAATCAAATATTTATAAGGCGCTTTTCATACAAAATTGTAGCACAAAGCGCCTTACAGTGGTCAAGGATTAGAAGATTGACCTTTATTGATCTCGCACAGGAGAAGTTGTTTCTATATTTGACCCGGGGACCATCCCCATGATTTTGTTTTGTTATTTATGCTTTGGTCAGGCCCTAAGCTGGAGGATTTTACCTATGGTTCTTGCACCAGGAGTGGAATAAAGTCACCCAAGAACAATGTGAAAGACTTGTGGAGAGCATGCCAAGACACATGAAAGCTGTGATGAAAAATAAGGGTTATTGCACCAAATATTGATTTCTGAACTCTTCTTAAGTGTAAACATTAGTATTATGTTGTTTTAAAATGAATTTCATCTTGTTTCTTTGCATTGTTTGAGGTCTGAAAACATGTATCTTTTTTGTTATTTTGACCATTTGTCATTTTCTGCAAATAAATGCTCTAAACGATAATATTTTTATTTGGAATTTGGGGGAAATGTTGTCAGTAGTTTATAGACTCAAACAAAAATGTTCCTTTTGCCCAAACACATCAGTAAAATCAGAAAAAGTGATAATTTTGCAGTGGTCTCTTATTTTTTCCAGAGCTGTATCAACCCCCAGCTGTGCCTCCTTGGAGATAGTTGATTAGTGAAAGAATAAAAACTCAACTTACTTGCTGATCTGCTAGCCACTCTTGTTTAATTGATTTCAAACATTCAAACACAAAATGGTGAATTATTTTTAGCAGCAACACTCTACAAGTAGAATGGCGGCTGAACCTGTTTGACTTTATGTCCTGGGCATTCATCTTCAAGAGAACAGCAAGCAAACGCTGTAGAATGCTGTAGAAATCATGAATAGCTTCTTTTTTTTTTTTGGATGGGCTACTTACGGATGTTATATGAGATCAGAAATATTATATTTTAATTGTCAACCTGGAACGCACATGGAGTTCCAGGTTAGCGTACTACAAAAGAAATGCTGGCCTGTTCATTAGACTCCTAATTAGCTTATGTAAATGTCATGCATTCTAATATCAAACTAATAATAAGCTACCAGCTATCTGACAGGTGTTAGCTTGCTAGTTAGCCAAGTTCATTTTGACGAAGTTTGAGTGGAAACATAATTCGCACAGCTCTATATTTATGCGCGGTAATTAATGTTGACTGTTGGTGTGGCGCGTTCTCGGAGCTAGGCTAATTAGCCCACGTAGCTCCTTGACTTCTCCCTGCTCGGCAGCTGACACGCGCCGCTTTTATCAGCCCTACATTGTCTGATATTGTTGAAGAAGAGTGAAGGCGGATGAATATTTCAGCAGATGAGCGAGCGGGCGGCACAGGCAGGGCCCCGTGCTGTCTTGTTTGCGCTCACTCCAGCCATTAGCTCTACAAGCAGCATTTGTATTTATACCCTCTTCTGGATGGTTAGCAGCAATCAGAAACCAAACACGGGGCGAGCGCTACAAGGCTTGGGGTTGACATGTGAAGAAAAACAGAGGTGAAATGCTGACACGTTGATGTCTTAGCAGATAATACTTAAATCATTTTCCTCCAAAACTTCACTGCGCCGGCTTCAAAGAGATATCGCCATAATACAAATTTTTGGAGTAAGTACTGGTGTTTGAAGTTATTTTATGGGATTTCGCTGTAAGGCCCAGAATTGATTCGCAGACGGGATAAAAGGAAAATACTTTATCTTCGGAGCTTTGTCGGAAAAAGCTTAGCATCCATTGGTAGTTCCGCCAATATGCCTGCGGGGCATGAGGTAGGGTGAGGGGGTGCCGGCATTGACATTATATAGCTACCAGAATGAATTGTGCTGAGTTTACACCTCCTGCTGCTTATGCTCTGCTCTTTCATAATCTTTCATGAACCATACAATGTTTTATTTAATGTCCCAGGTCAGAGAGAAACTTGAGAAAAAACATATTAATAATGAAGGTCCCGTGGAGAGATGGGAGAGAGAAAAAAAAAACTAGTTGGTTTGAGGCTCCTCAGCAAACAGGTCAGAAGGACCTTTTGAAGTCGGCTTCTTCAGTGTAGTCAATAGTTTAAGAACTCGTGTTATTTCGGAGTATAAGGCCAGCACAGACTTTTTCCTACCTGAAAATGCCAAATCTCTCATTGGAGCGGGGTCTTTCGGTGGTCCTTGAAAGGCAGTGGGCAGCGGAGAAAGGAGAGGTCTGGAAATAGGGTTTGAGTTCAGCATGTAGACCAGTTTGTTTAGGTTACTGCAGATGTCCATGTTAGATATAATCATGCCTATTGTGGATTATTGTATTGTGAACAGTGTAAGTAGTTATGGCAGAGTATTTCTAGGTTAGGAGGATTCAGATGACACAGGCCAATAACATTTAATTCAGATAGAGGGCAGTAAAGTGAATATAGTTACATTTACTTATTTATTTTTGTTGTTTTTGTTGTGTATTACAGTCAGTTCTTGGGTAGTAGTAGTAGTAGTAGTAGTAGTAGTGGTAGTATGGCATTATCGCATTGTAGAATCTGAAAATCTGAAATCTGAAAACCACCAATTACATTTAATTGTGTTTTATAGGGGCTAGCAAACAAAAGCAACATGTTGGCGTGCCCGTGTTGACGATACTAAAATTTCAAACTCTATTTCAAAATTAAGGAATAGACTCGGTACTCAATACTAGGGATGCACCAATGTGAAAATGTTGGCCGATACCGATATCCGATATGAATGTTGCTGTTATGGCCGATAGCCGATATTAACCTGTACCGATATTTTTTTATTTTTTTATTCTGAGATAACATTTTATACAGACTGAAAATCATGCAGAATGATTTTTTAATTTCTTCTTTTATTTTCAAAACGTGTTTTGACTCCATAAAGCTTAACTTATTTTATTCACAAAACCCCTGTGAGAAAGTTTAGATAAAAAAAACAAGGATGATAAATCACCATGTCACTCTTAATCTGCATTTCACATGTCTCCCATACCACGACATATACTTCAGGTTTGGGGGCCATTTTGTGTATTGCCAAGAAAAGGAACTGCAACACATTTTGTCAAATTACAATAAACTTAAACATGGACAGATACAAGACAGACACAACGTTTAATAACCAAGATCCCTGTACAGCTCGACCTTATTAAGGACAGCTCCCAGTGCTCTGCCTGAAGTGTGATAGAACTTTTATTTGTTTTTCAAAGCAAGGTACAGTGGTACCTCACCTTATGAAAGACCCAACAAATGAAAATTCCAAGTTACGAAACGCCTTCACGTTAAAATTTGGTCTCTAGATACGAAAGAAAATTCAAGTTACGAATCTCAAAAATTCAAATAATGCGCGCTCAGCCACACACATTATACGCTTTTCTCAGACTGGATTTAAACTTTTCTCACGTTTGTCTCTCGTTTAAACACTCAACTTTCATAGATTTTCAACAAAATGTATTAATAGTGAAGTGTGGGGGGAAGGGGGAGGGGGGAGAAGACTGCGCGCGGACACGTGTGTGATAGCATGACCCGGTGTACTCACGAGACCCGTGCTCAAACCGTGCCTCCTCTAGACCAAATCAAATCAAATCAAACAATATTTATAAAGCGCTTTTTATACAAAATTGTAGCACAAAGCTAAAAGCAGGTCTAAACCAGATCTAAACCAGGATTAAACCAGGATTAAACCACAGCGGCTCTTACCTGCGTTCGTTCATGCTGCGTCCCGATGGAAGGCAGATCTCCTCCCCTCCTCGCTGCTCGCCTCAGCCGTGACTCGTGAGGTACACCGGCAGAGCTAGCGCCAAACCAGGAAATAAACCCGCACGCGGTGCTTTAATCCTGGTGTCCAGTCCTGGTTTAGTCCAGGTTTAGTCCTGGTCCAGTCCAGGTATAGACCTTGTTTAGACCTGGTTTAGTCGATAGTCCTGGGTCTACAGTCTCTTAGCCAATCAGGACGCAGAACACAGTGTTACACTATTAAAAAAAGTTACACTATTTAAAAAAAACTTGGAACGGGGCCTTGGAACGAATCAGGCTTTTTCCATTGAAATAGCTACTCAACTTACGAAAAATTCACATTACGAAACCACTTGTGGAATGAATGAATTTCGTAAGGAGAGGTACACTGTATTTATAGTACTGACAGATATCGGTCGTTAATATCGGCCCAGTTTTACAAATCGGGCCGATACCAATATGTTAACATTTTGGCAATGTCGGCCGATACCTATGTTAATGCCGATATATCGTGCATCCCTACTCAATACAGATTCCTAATTACACAAATACACAATACTAATTAAAAACTCTTTAGACAATAGAATGTCATTTTCAACATTAAATTATAGTACTTTCTTTTTACCATGCGACCTTATATCTGTGTAATGTCCAGTTCCGTGGTCCAGGTATTCTGATACAGCTCAAGATCATTCTAAAGCTATTCAGGAAAGGTTCATTTTTATCCAGTGAATGTGACTTTTTTGTGTCAATACTTGCTCAGATGAGTATCTAGTTTTAATACACATCCATGCATCTATCTGTATCTGAAATAAAACTAACTTAATAAAATAAAATAAACTTTGAACTGTAACTGATAAATTAAGATTTTTGACTTTTTTTTTCATAAGCTGTTGCAAGTCCAGGGTTTCATTGATTTTATGTATGTTATATTTATGCATTTTTACTATTGGGTGTTTGTTTTGGCATGTTTGTAGTCGGTAGTCAAATGTCATTATACCGGTGTCTCCCTTGACTCTCTTTGTCAGTCAGCACCAAAGGGAGCAGCAGATGCCTTCGCTCTGGTCTGTATTCCCTGTGGATGTTCATTTAGTGGGTTTGAGCTCTGCAGCACGTGCCTCTGCCTCTGTGCTCTTAATGACTTAATTACAGTCATCATTTGAGCTGTAGGAGGACTGGGAAGAAAAGATAAGATGATGGGAGATCTCTGGGGTAGACACTGATGCTAATACATTTACACTGCACACAACAGTGGCTCACTGGTTAAAGCTCTCACCCATCAACCTGGAGGTCAGAGGATTGAAGTTCTAATGTAGTGTCCTTAGGCAAGACACTTCACCCACCTAAACTGTGAAAGTGGAATGTGTGTGTGTGAGTGTTGTGGTGGTAGTAGAGCCCTTCTGGTGATTGTGACTGGCAGCCTTGCTTCCATCAGGCCTTCCCTTTTTGATGTATTTTTATGTATTTGATATTGGTTTTGAGTTGTTTATAGTTTCAGTCTGCCTTAGTTCATTGACATTCATGATTTATAATTGAATCATTTCTTATCTTAGCATATCCTCTCTAAACTACATTAAAGAGCTATTAAACACCCTCTCAAAGCTTTACTCCAGCCCTAAGGAAAATCTGAAAAATCCTCCAGAGTGGGCGGTGCCTGGCGGGTTGGGGGAGCGGGTGTGGGGCAGGAGCGATGATTGACAGTCGACCGACAGCCACAACAATCCAACATGGTGCGGATCGGTGCGCTCCATAATTTGAAACAGTGGACATTTGTGCTTGGATCACACCGTTTCCCTTTTCTCCAGACACAGCGGAACATCGCAGTGCCCAGCGATGCATCTGACTCATTGGCAGCTGTTAGTCCAACCCAAAAATTGAAATGTAGTGGCCGTAGTTGATTCTAAAGAGGCCGGTACAGACACGGCTTTTGTCCGATTTTTAACAAATATGCACTAAATTGCAAAAATAAGGCCAGGGATAGGTATACATTTCTATTTTAGACCCATTTACACAGCTAATCGGTAGAAAAAAGTGATATTGGTGTTTAGTGGCCCTTTAATCATGTAATTTGTTGAGATAACATTCTTATAGGTAATTTAAAATTCCAGGTTTTCTAAATATTACTTGATTTGGTGGGATAGTACCTGTGGTAAATATTCATCATAGTTTTACATCAGTTAAGTGGAAAACCTTTGAGGAAAAAAAGAACAAAAATACAAGAGGTGAGTTCAAAAACTGGGTACCTCGACCTGTCATCAACACAGAAAATTCTATTCAAAACACACGAAAAATTACATGCAAGTAAAGAGCTTTTCTGGCAGTCTCTTTGTATGTCATATCTTCTGTCCATGTCCTACCAGGAAATAACGTCTAAGCTTCACCAGAATTAAAAAAAAAAAAAATTAAACAAAAAATAGGTGGATCAGAAAGATGTTCCTTTTATGTTCTGTACTGAGGGCTCTCACTGCCAGCTTAGTCCTTGTTTTTTTTTTTTTTTCACCTATATCATCAGATGTATAATACTCCCTACAATGAAAGCACAGCCAGACTGGACTGCACGGAACTGAAATGGACAACACTATCAACACACGACACTCTTGACTGTCCTGAGGGTTCATGCTCATGTGTACTGACGGTAAATAAACTTCTCCTGCTTTAGAACCCCAAGATCATGCCTCTTTTCTTCAAATCTCGTACTACTACCATTTATTCTGCAACTTTTTAGTAAAACCTATAACTATGTTCTTGTAAAGTGACTAGTCCAACCTGTCACATGCACTCTTATCCTTAGATGTCTCTGCTGTACTGTCCACCTGCTTCCATCCTGTTTGGTTTCAGCACACATACATCATCCTGACAAAAGGCCAAATGTCACCTATTATTTCCAACGCTACACTGGAAACATGATTTTTTCACCTCCATGTACGGTAAATGTATAATATATTGATGAAAAGCGTCAGGGTCCGGGCTGGCGAAACTCCCAAGGAACGCGCATCGGCCTTTGAATCTGGGAGCCCGGATGACGTCCCCTCTCTGGAGAACGGCTGGAGACGTGTGATCCAGGTGTTGTGATGTCCACTGGCCTTCCCTCCTCACCCCCTCCTTCTCATCCTCCCATGCCATCTTAACGCGGTGTACAGCGGCGCCCCCCGACTGCAGGAGGACATCCAGTGCAGCAGATGAAAAGGGATGGCCCCACCTTCACACACAGGTCCCGGGGCAGTGTGACTTATTCATGATCCTCTGGGCGCCCTGGACGAACCAGTCTCAGTGCGCTTTGGCTCTTTATACAGCCCAGCCCTGCTCATACATGCTGTAATTGTATACAAAGATGGTGGTAAACTATAAGAAGGAAAACTATGACATATGCTTTCACTTTATAAGAAATACACATTAATAAGTGTTAAAGGAACAGAGCATGAATAAAGACCTGATTGAGGCTTAGGCTGCATCCCATTTCTCTGTCTTACCCCTTCCCCTACCCCTTTATCTTTGTCTTGCCCCTCGATAATGAGCTGAGAGGGCTCGGGGTACGAATCTTCCCCTAAGAAATGGGACACCACTCGATTACCGTTTGCGTCATCGTCCCTTGCCTCTACCTGGCTGCTACATCTACAGAGGTGACAACAATTGACGCAAACAAACGTAAACAAACATCAAGGATTATCGGGTACCTCAGCTCGACCAAAAAACTAGCTTGTTTATACATGAAAGTTCGATGAAAACGATAACATCGGCTAAACAGTCATCTCTACAAATAAAACCGCAACAACAGTTCACTAAAAGTAACGTAGAACATAAGCATCATAACTGTAAACCATGCTAAACTGTTAATTGAATATTACAACTGCTGAAAATACATTTGTGAGACTCCTTGGCTGGTCGATGTGACGCTGCCATCCTGATCCCAAACCTGATCCCTGAGCTTGTAGGCGTACCCCTGGTCGAGAGCTTACTTCGTTTCAAGGGGTATGTAGCCCTCGGTCGTGGCCCTAGCCCTTGATCAAAATTAGTATCAGGACACCCCTTGCCCTCACATGAACGCGCAAAACCAAGGGGTAGGGGTAAGACGAAGGGGTAAGACAGAGTAATGGGACGCAGCTTTAGTGTACCTAAAAGTGCGCTATGTAACATTTTGGTTGGGGGTTGCAGGGTTTGTGCGATAAATATGTGAATGAAACACATCTGGGTATGTTTTTAATGAGGAAACATTGTAATACACAGAAAATAGCGTCATAAGGGCCCTTCAAGTAACCCTTTTGCTACACACTATTGACTATTCAGTAGGCCATGTAATATATTTCAGGAACGCGTTAGCAATAGGAACTAAACCTTTAATAAACCATTAGCATTAGCCACGTTAGCCCTGTTTTGGATTCAGATCTCTCTCCCCAGACCTTGCTGCTCTACACTGCACCCTTGTTGTCACTTCAGCTCATCATATGGGCTTTCTCGCTCGTTCTGTTTAAAAAATAAACAGTTGGTTGCATCTGCGCTAATAATTCATGTGCAGGGAGACAGAAAGCTGCTTATGTGTGGAAATGAGATGGCATTAACACCTGCTCCACTGTGGGATTATGGGCTGTGAGGCTTTAAGCATGCATATTTCACCCAAGGCAACATGTCTTTTGGACATCAGAGACGCGTTAGTGGGCAGAAGCTGGACAGTTTCCCCGCTAATTAGCCGTGTGTCTCTGGTGAGGCAGGTATACAACACAGTTACACATGTCTGATGGCCCCCGTGTGGAGGACTGCACCGGTGGAGACTATAGAGTGTATACAGCCAGTGACATTTGGAACTGAGCTAATGAATGTAATGTACGATCAGATTAGAACTATGATCATTGTTTTGGTCCATTGAGCATTGAAAATAGGTATAACATAAATTATCACAACCCATTCAAAGGTCCTATATTGCACAAAATGGACTCTCTTTAAGCCATGTTAGAATGCTGTTACCTGATCAAAAACATACCTGAAATTGTGTTTTGTTTCATTCTCACATGTTGGAGTAATCCCGTGTTATTCGGCTGCGTACAACCTACCTCAAGCGTTAGAGATGTCATGAAGCAGTAGTTTTCAAGTTTCAAGCAGCTACTTTTTACCTTTTGTTCAGCAGAGATTGGTAATTCCAGGGCAGAATTCATCTAAATGATCCTAGTGAAAGTGAAGGTAGTTTAAAAACACAACGAAGCACTTCCTGAACCACACGAGAAGTTGGAACAGGTGGAGTGTTTCCTGGTTAAAGGGATAGTGCGTTGTTGTTTTTTTATGTTAATCTGTATGGGTTTCCTTCTAAAAGTTACGTGTTTTGACACCAGTTTACCTCTGACAGTCTCAGCTGATCCCGGTTCGGCTCGCTTTCTGAAGCCCACGTAAGTAGGTCCGGTAACTTCCCTGGAACATGAAATAAAGTTTGTTTTTCTTCTCAAAACAAAACATTTGTTAGAAAGGTGATATATTTGGGACCAAAACAGTTGTCCATGAAACATCCAGCAGTGTATTTCGCATTTGCGTATTGTCTCTCTCCACTTGTATCACTACGTCCATGTTAACTCTATCAGCCTGTTCACTTGTAAACTTCGGCGTAGACATCCGCTGAAGGTGAACAGGCTGATAGAGTTAACATGGGCGTAGTGATACGAGTGGAGAGGGACAATACGCAAATGCGAAATACGCTGCTGGATGTTTCATGGACAACTGTTTCAGGCGCAAATATATCACCTTTTATAATAATAATAATAATAATAATAATAATAATAATAATAATAATAATAATAATAATAATAATAATAATAATAATACATTTTATTTCAAGGCGCCTTTCTAGACACTCAAGGACACTGCACAAAGACAAT
The DNA here is from genome assembly GCA_036785185.1 of Paratrypauchen microcephalus. Classification (NCBI taxonomy): domain Eukaryota; kingdom Metazoa; phylum Chordata; class Actinopteri; order Gobiiformes; family Gobiidae; genus Paratrypauchen; species Paratrypauchen microcephalus. The sequence continues at coordinate 4,798,588 of JAVJIX010000064.1, read as the reverse complement.
CAATTAAAAACAATTAAAAACAGTTAAAAACAGGCAGTATATACAAAATAAAACAAAGAGAATGGACAAAGCAATACAAGTAAAATGAAACAGTCAGCAGGGAGAAAATGATTAAGTGGGTAAGCTATTTTGAAAAGATGGATCTTGAGTCTGGATTTAAAAATTGGTAATGATTGAACGTTACGTTATTTGTCATTTTCTACAAATAAATGCTCTAAACGATAATATTTTATTTGGAATTTTTGGGGAAATGTTCAAATCAGTTTATAGACTCAAACAAAAATGTTCCTTTTGCCCAAACACATACCTGTAAGTATTAAAATCAGAAAAAGTGATAATTTTGCAGTGGTCTCTTATTTTTTTCCAGAGCTGTAGATCAGAAAATGATGTATTACAGGCCCTTTAAACTTGTGTCTTTGACGCTAAACCATGCATGAGATAGTTCTAAATAATGATTAACACAAAGAAGGTTAAATACTCAAACTGCCAAGTGCTCTGTGTAGCACTGGGTATATTTTAAGATACCTGCATGAACAGTGATTTGCTACTTTAATGTATTCCTCCAAAATATATGTGCTCGGATGTAAATAGCCTCAAACCCCAGTAGGCTGCGGTGGTCTGCTCCGCTGGCCCTGCTCTGCTCCTAAATGTCACATACATACATAGACCTACACGTCCAGATGCCCTTCCGTGGGATTACTGTGGGATTGAACCAGTCTCTCCTATTCCCCTGACAATCACTGTTCACAATATCTGCTCATCCCAGCTGACATTTCACTTTACCGTGACATTTTGTTCTATTTTCTAATTAAGTGTTTCAACAATTACAAAATTAATTACAATTAAACATTCATAGTGGCCAGATGATGGAGCTGAACACCTGCTGTGATGGTAAGGGTGTCAGCGGCTAATACTACCTCAAGTTGCTAGAGGCTAACGCAGCGTAAACAGTGCAATCTGCTACTACTACTGCTAATGAGTCACACATGACATTTATGATAATCAGGCTTAATGATGTAATATAGCCTACTACTTTTAGATCTTAAAAGGCTATTAGGCTATTTTCTGATCTGTTATAATGTTGTTTCCTCATCCAAAACACACCTGGAGTTGTGTTTTGTTTCATTCACACATGCTTAACACACAAACCCTGCATATTTACAATGAGTTCTTCTCTCAAGCAAAACTCTAATCCACCTTGTGTTGTCATGTCTTAATACAGGAAGTGCTCTACTTTGCTTAAACTCCATACAGCTTCACTAGAATCATTTGGATAATTTCAGCCTTGGAATTGCCCAACTCTACTGAACAAAAAATAAAAGGTAGTAGCTTTTAACTTGAAAACCACCACTTCATGACATCACAAGATCAAACACAGCTTTTTGAGCCTTTGTAGACAGACTAATAAACTAGAATTCAGATGGCCGCGCACATGCGTAGAGTCTTCCTTCTTCTTCTGTATATTGGTTACCTGTATTTATTTCCTTTGTTGACCTGCTCAAAATGAATAAATAAAAATAAATAAATAAAATAAATCTGTGCCGCGAAAAGCAAAACAAAATATGGCTACCGGTAGAAATTTTTTTTAAAAAGAATTGTGTGGTCAGACGAAGAAGTTCAACTGTTACTTCAGACCACGTTAGACTACAAAGCAACGAAGGCGCAACATGGTGTGGACTGAGAGTCCTGCCAAACAGAGTACACTGATACAGTCATAAATCACCTTACGAAATTAATTTGTTCCAGAAGTGGTTTCATAATGTGATTTTTTTCGTAAGTAGAGTTGCAATGTAAAAGGCCTGATTTGTTCCAAGGCCCCCAATACCCCCCTAAACCCTGTTGGAGAGTGTATTTACAAGTGTATTTACGTTTCGGGGGATTTGGGCGGCTGCGAAGCCAAGCGCGCATTATTTTTTAATTTTTTATTATTTTTGTGATTTCACGTTTCGTAACTTGAATTTTCTTTCGCATTCAGAGACGAAAATTTTACGTAAAGGCGTTTCGTAACTTGGATTATTCGTTATTTGGGTCTTTCGTAAGGTGAGGTAGGACTGTATATGGGCCCATGTGGCGTAAACTTGTACACGCCGTCAGCAGATTTGACCAGAGTTTTGCGTCTTGGGCAGTGTAGGCGAAAACGCTATGGCGGAGCATATTCAAGTTTTCCACTTTGGAGAGCGGTTTTAATTTTTTGCATTTTTAAGCCCCCAAAACGCCGTCCCTGTCTAAATGAAAGGCACTTCCGATAAAATATTTTGTTATTTTTATCCGTAAGCGTTCTCGTGTAAACAGGCCCTAAGGCAAGACTTCAATCAAAACATTTACACACGTTTTTACACGTTTGAAGAATTGCAAAACTATTCTAGTCTGAGTGTCTTTACTGATAAAATCCCCAAACATATTTAGTTTTCTGTCACTATTACTCACCTTAAAACCACAGTGTAGTTTAATGGAGCCAATGCACATACTCCTCTATGCTCCATTGGTTCTCCATTCACTTTGCATCTGAAGCTAAACTAGAGTCAGGTCAAATCGCATTTATAAACACTATTCCGCGGTTAGCTTTGTTGAATGCTATGCTAAATATTTCACTCGCTAATGGTTTTGGGGCTATATTCCGTTAACGGTCTTTACTCATTTAGTAGGAGGCTAAAGTGTTTGTGAGTTAGCCTGACAGGTGCTATACCCACTCTACTCAGAAATACACTGCTATTGTATTTAAATATATCTTTAGCTTTAAGTGATTTGCTGTTTGCATATTTAAAAAAACACCCTAGGCATTTTCTGGGAGCCTACCTTTTAATCGCCCATGCTTAAAATGTTAATTTCATATACCTTTTACCTTTTACTCTCACAAGCTTTTTGTTAGCGAAATGTTACTAATGGTTTATGAATTAATAAAAACCATACTGAATTAGACTGGGTGATTGTGGAGAGCCTGAAAGCCCCCAACATTTTTATTCAGATTTCAAAACATTTTCCGGTCGACTGAGTTCCTTTTTGCACCACCGTACTTTACAATTCCCCCCTTTGTCATTGGCTCCCATTGTAGTTCCTGGTGTAATTTACTTACCCAAGCAAAGACATTAATTTTCTATTATTGTGAAAAGATGATTCGTGTTTTGGAGGCTGTCTTGATTATTTATTTAGACTCACAGCGGGGAAACAAGAGGCTGGGCCAAATGGAATATAAAGTCGTATTTAACTACAGTGAGCGCATGTGTTAATGTGTTCTCCCCAAGTGCCCTAATTCAACTTGAAATTTCTAATGGATGAAAAGAAAGGGGATGGTACAGACTTAACACGTAAATTCACTTGTGTCTGGCGGTTTTAAATGCTCCGCTGGCCGTGTGTCTGGAGGGAGTTGACAGGAGATGGGAGTCTGTTGTTGTTGACTCAGTCCAGGCTTTTAAGAACAGACATGGTTTTTAGCTTTAGGAAATCACAGCTAGTCACAAATGTAGTGCCGTGGAAAATGCACTACAAATGCATGTGAAGAGTTTGTGGATCAAATATTTAGTATATAGGAGGAATAATTTGATTTACTGATAGCAGACAGTTTTCAATCCTTCCAGTTACTCTTAGGCTACGTTTATATGATGACGTCTGAACAGAAAGTGTTCAGACGTGTGGCGTGACGTCTTCACTTTTTATTCCGCGTTTAGACGAGCGTTTTCAGGAGGAAATCTGCGTGCATACGGTGACGCAAAAGTGTGTGGAATTCGATTGGGTATGCATGCCAAGCGGCTAGGTGGTGCTGTGATACATTATCACTATGTCCATGCGCATGCGTAAAATCTTCCTTCTTCTCATCTGCGCCGCGAAAAAGCAAAAAAAACAAAAAACAAAACATGGCTACCGGTAGCAAAAAAAAATTGGTCTGGTCAGATGAAGAAGTTCAACTATTGCTTCAGACCACGTTAGACTACAAAGCAACGGAGGTGCAACAAGGTGTGTCCTGCCAAACAAAGTACACTGATGGACCGATGTGACGTAAACGCGTACGCGACATCAACAGATTTGACCAGGGTTTTGCGTCTTGGGCAATGTAGACGAAACACTACGGCAGCGCGTATTCAAGTTTTCCATTTTGGAGGGCGGTTTCAGTTTTTTTTGCATTTTTAAGCCCCCAAAACACCGTCACCATCTAAACGGAAGGCACTGCCGATAAAATATTTTGTCGTACTTACCCATAAGCGTTCTTGTGTAAACAGGCCCTTATTATAATAATACTAAAGCATTCATTGAGTGCTCGTAAACTACTATAAGCTAGCCTGGGAATTCCCAGGCCGCTTCCGTTCGTTTCGAACTGGAAGGCGGCCTGGAAACTCGTCCAAGCGAGAGTCCCAGATTTAGGGCCCCAATCAGAGAGCGGGGGAGGTGTGGCAAGACGGTGACGCGTACTACATGACAAACGGAAGCTTGTAGTTTGAACTGACAACTGACATGATTGGCTATGGACTTACGTATACGCTCAATGATAGACATTCATAACGCCCAATAAACGGCCATTGGCAATCGCTAACCACACCTCCGCTACGGGATTTTTCGAAGCAAGTTTCCAGACCCATATCTCACTTGTGATATGGTCAGGTGTTAACCAGACTAACTATAAGCTACTATACTAAACTATTATAGTCACAGCTGCCCCGGGGCCAAAATGCAAGGCTGCCACTGACCCCGTCCGAGCAACACCGATCACTCACACACCCTCATCCGTCTCCCATCCAAGTACTAACCAGGCCTATCCTTGCTTGGCTTGCTTGACATTGACACAGTGGTGTGGCCTCCCCGTCTTATGTTTTATATCAGTTTCAGCACAAAATAAGCAATCAGATGTAGGTTCTGTTTTTTTCATTAGTAGATAACAGTTTACTCCCTTCACCTGCATTTGTTCAGACTCACCTGTGCTCTCTGGTCTTCTGTCAGGTCAAAGCTGGCACATTATCAGACAGCAGTACAGACAGCATACAGAAAACATCGAGTGGTATGTCACAATACACTAAGGCTGGGTCCATCAGTCTAATAACAGGTGCTGGTTTTATCTTCAATTTGTGAACTTTGCCATTTATTTTATCTGTACTGATATTGGCAAATGTTGAAGACAAATATCAGTATAGTATAAATTTTTATCTTAGTATTTGTCATTCTTAAATATTATTTTCAGAGTAGGCCCTTGGACAAATCTTATCACAGTAAAGTTAAATAAATAATATTATAAAGAAGAAAAAAAAATCAGATCACAAAAAATCAAAAAGCCCTAACTGCTAAAACTGCTAAAACATTGTTAATTTTCTCATGTCACTTTGTTGACAAATCTCAATTGTAGAAATGCAGAGAATAAATGAAAAATATAGTAACAGTAAACACATTTCTTCAAAGTCCTTGTTGTCCAAAGTCCAAATGTTCTTATTTACTACTAATTAGATAAATGCCTCACTTCTGTACCATCTTGTTTATTCAATGTCACGTTTAAAAAAAACAACTGCACATTGTAATGCCTAAATGACTTGGTATAGGCAGGTTGCCAGGTTGTGCAAATCAATCATACTGTAGATCTCAGTGCCCTTCAGCCATCTGTTCTATAGCTCTAAATATAAATAAGTAATTAATAAAGTGTTATATACCCGCCTGCTCTTGACAAAGTAATTACTGAAGGGTCAGAGACAGAGGTTTTAATTATGCTACACAAATATGCAATTAAATCTGGATATGTGAGACACCTGGAAGTATACTCCGACGGTCTGTATGGAGACGTAAGAAGATGTGAAGACGATAATAAAATAAAGTTTGACTCCTTTAAGAATAAACGTTAAGGCTAATTAGACAAGACTATTTTGGCTCATTATGGCAGTAATGATGCAAATGTACCAATTGTAATGGCAAATGTGGTCTGATATGAAGAATAAAGTTTTCTGCAGATAGCATTGTTATTAAATGAATATTGAAGTTATAGTAATCTTTTAAAAGTAAGCAGTTTTGTGATTCGTGACAGCAAATGACAGCCCGTCTTTATTATATTTACATTTACACAGGCGATGGGCCCAAAGTGTCTTGCATTGGGACACAACAACAGTATGCTTTTGTTTATACACTTCAACACCAGTGAGTAAATCCTTAATGAACTGTGTTATTGTGTTATTTTGCAGACGGGTGAAGGAAATCCTGCTGTCCCACTTTTCTAGAGAAGAACTAGGGGAAAAAAGTATATACTCTTTAGAATAACTTTTTATTGAAAACTGAAAAATATGTAAAATGTATCTATTAGCTTGAAAAGTACCACTTCATGACATCACAAGGAGGAACAGAGCACAACTCCATGTATGTTTCTGATGAGGTCACATTATTAACATGGCTTAAAGCTCACAAGAGTCAATTTAGTTTAATATAGCACTTTTAAGGCTTAGTCTGTAACTGCACAAATGACAAAAAAAAAACCTTTATGGCCGTTTCACTCCTTTGAAATATCTTAAATATATAAAGATACAACAGCATTCACTTTTGCTCACATTTTATCACTCTGCACACAGCTGTTTAACTGATTTTGTGACCAGAGAAACTGACTTGAAACCAATAGCTCCAACATTTCAGGCTCCTCTGTGTCATAGTGTCGTAGATGCACCACATTTATTTAGTTACATGTGTTTTTGTTACCCTTTTATTACACTGGTCTACACATTTTTCGACTCAATCTGTTTCCGAGATAAAAGTGGCTAAATCTCATTTATATTGATAAGAAGAACTGAAAATAAATTGATAACTGTGCTGGTTAGCTTATGTATTCAAGATATGTAATGATATAATAATAATAATAATAATAATAATAATAATAATAATAATAATAATAATAATAATAATAATAATAATAATAATAATATATTGATATATGTTCAAACTTGACATATTAAAATGAATGTATTGGAATGTGCAGACAGGCTTTCAGATTGAACTGCTTGTAGACACACTGTACCTTCTGATAAACTACAGTCTTAGCCTTAGGGTTATATCTTGGAAACTATAGCCAATCAGCACTTCTGACTTACTTTTTCTTTGTTAGTGACCTAAACCAAGAAAAAATTCACTACTTTTGTTCCGGAAGCATTTCTGTGAACAGGATCACCTCTCCACAGATCTGATCTGTAACTTGGCCTGTCAGACCCTCCATTAGAAAAGTTACACCTGTTAGTGCACCTTTAACAAGTAATATCAATAAATTGTTCAACTGTATGTGTCTAATTCTTCTCTAGAAAACCAGAACATTATAATTTTCTTTCTTTAACTATAACACAGTAGGTTAAGGATTTTCCCAGTATAATCACTTATCAATGTTTCATCTCCTCATGCTAACCCCATACGAGCATTAACTTTCCTGCTTACCCAGTCCCTGGCCTAAAGTTGTGTTAAAAGTTGCCACGATGCTAACACTGTTGATGTAAAGTGCTGAGTGAGCTCTTTAACACTGGTGGTTGTGTGTGAATCAGAGGCGGACACTCAGTTACTGTTATGTTTAATGACATTGTGCACCCACTGACGAGCTCTGACTAACATGTGAGCGAGGGTTTGGGTGCCCTCCTCCGTCTCCTCTGTCTCTTTCCTGCCTCTCTTCTGTCTCCCCCTCTCCACTGGCTCAGAGCTCTTCACTTTGGTGAAAAGGACATCTAGTGGTAACTTTGAAAACCAACCACCTCATGTCTCCTGTGGTTCAGCTCATTATGGCAACAGGGCTGGTTTCATAAAAGTAATATAAGTATTTACTAAGTTTTACTAAGTACTTACAACTTGTATAATTTGCACATGGTTGTGATTCATTCTTATTCTTTTTTCCTTTTTTTGATGGACTGTCTTAATGTTTGTAAAATAGGTTACAATATATATTTAACTTTAAATTTTTTAAAATCTTAATCTATTCTTATGATGGTTTTATTTATTTAATTTATTATTTATTTATTTTTATTCATTTAATTTTTTTTTCAGTTTCTTTCTTCTGATTTATTTTATTTAATTTTTTAATTGATTTAATTAATTTATTTATTTATTTTAGATATCTTGTTAATGTAGATTTAAAAAAAAAATTCTATGTAGTATTTTGTTTTTGAAATAAGACTATATAAAAAAAAAGATTCCCTTTAGGTTCATTTTTTTAAAAAAAAGTTTTAATTTGGCTATTATTACCACTTTGCCTCTCATTTCCATCACTTTTATTTCACATAACATGCACTATTCGCACTTCATCTTTAATTTCTCTATCTACTTTTTCTTTGTCCTTTTTCCCTTTTTCCTTTTTGCTCTGCTAGAATTGCCCTTAAAACCTCCATGCTTAAAACCATCACGCAATGCGGTATGAACGCAGAGCCCGCCGAGCCTAATATTCTGCCCCTGACCTCTCGCATTGTTCCACCGTAAAAATAACTGTTCATTAAATAGTGTCTTTTGCACAAATCCAACAGAAATTGATCTGATAATAGACATGATGGCGACCCAAATCCTACTACCATCTCGCTAGCGTTCGCCATAATTAACTCGACCCAGCGGTAAGGACTTCACTATTAGCAGGTTAATTAGCCAATAATAAAAGTGATACCTCCAGCTACTGTGGGCTTAGAGGAAATTCTCTTCCTCACACAGCGAAATAAGGCGCTTTAAACCTAATCCTTTTGCATTAAAATAGTTATTACTGAAAGACTTCACCTGCGCTAGCCACGGATAGCGAGTGTGGGCTAGTTAATGTATTTGGTGTCCGGCGCGATTAGCTTGACAAGGCTTGCAGAGCTTTTAGGGCGCTATTTGCAGGTGGCGCGTATCATTCTGAAATCGTTTTATTAAAGAGATTGATTGAAGAGTGGTGATTATTAATGAGTAAGTAATTCAGCTACTTTTTGACCCACTTTGACAGAAATTGTAGACGGGGGAGAGCGTGTGGGAGGAGGTACGTATGGATGCTATTAAAGATACTCAAAGACTGCATGTTTTTCCAGGTATATTTTTGGTGATAAAAACACCTGTAATAGAATAAACACAAAATTTATTAAAAGTTAAAGGGCTCTATGTGATAAGGTTGTTTTCTCTTTAAAAGCATAACTGGAGCTGTTTTGTTTAACACACAAACCCTGCATATTTCGGTTCTTCTCTCAAACAGAAAACATTCCACTCCACCTTGTGATGTCGTGTCGTATTGTGTTTTTCAAGTCCGTACACCTTCTCTAGAATCATTTGGATAATTTCTGCCCTGGCATTTCTAATCTCTACTAAATGAATCGTAGCTGTTAACTTCTGCTTCATGACATCACAAGGTGGAACAGAGCATTTTGATCCTGGGAAATAAAGACAGATTAATGCATGAATGAAACAAAACACAGTTCAAGGTATCTTTTTGAGGAGGGAACAACATTCTGGCTTAAAGCTCACAGGAGTCAATTTTGCACTGAAAAGCGTAGAAAGAAGTCTTTTTATTGCTTAATGGGACTTTGATAACCTTGAGTGGAGCAGCGTGACATCTGTAGAACTGCCAGAAATATTGAAAATCAGATACTAAAACTAGTATCGAAACTGTGTACTCATTTGCGCAAGTATCGATACAAAAAAGTCACATTCGCAGGACAGAAATGAACATTGAGCTGTATCCGAACAAGTATCAGAGCACATAGACTAGTAAACGCACATGGACCACTATGGAACCTACCTGGACCACTGAGGGATTACACAAAATCCCTGTTTTTGTAGGTATTTTTGAGCTATAAAACCACCTGTAATTGAATTAATGTAAGTGTGAGCTGTTTAATGTCATACTGTGGAACATTCCAGGCAGAACAATGACATAGGCTGTGTCCCATTTCTCAGTCTTACCCTTTTGTCTTACCCCTACTCCTTGGTTTTGCGCGTTCATGTGAGGGCAAGGGGTGTCCCGATTCTACTTTTGACCAAGGGCTAGAGCCACGACCGAGGGCTACATACCCCAGGGCTCTCAAGTCTCACACATTGAGAGGGTGACACACGCAATTCGACATGTTCACACGCTCACACGCCACACATGGCATTTCTCACGCTGATTTCTTTTTTTTTTCTTTTTCTTTTTTTGTGCCCAGAAAATCAGTCTGTGTGGCTTAGTTTATGCAGGCTCCGCGCGTTTTCAGGGAAAAAAACTTCCCCTGCTCCGGGCGCACGGTCCGAGCGAGGCCGGAGCAGACGCGCCGTCCTCCGGGCACGTCCTGAGCCTCAGTCCCGAGCCTCAGTCCCGAGCCTCAGTCCCGGTGCCACGTCTCCTCTGAGACGCACCGACTCCGGTCCCGGTGTCTCCGTCTGTGCGTAACGTGTCCCCCCCGACGGCTTACGCGCGGAATACACGCGGCCCAGAGCCGAACTGCCCATGGTGAGCTGCGGTGAGCAGTGGGCCCGGTGCATTAACCAGACTCTTACATGAATCCGTTAAAAATGTCCCGCTCCCCCCTGCCCTGGTCCCTCCTCCCCGCCCCTCTCAGCGCGCACTGACAAAGTGCGGTGATGATAAAACAAACTGAGAACCATCAGGTAATAACTTCATTTATATAACTCTCATTAGTTGCTTTGTAGTTTAAGTTTGCTCTTTAGACAAACAGGGCTCTCAACACGCATTTCTCACGTAATTCAACCCCCCCCCCCCCCCCCCTCGCTCCTCGGGAAAAATTGATCACTCGCATTCTCGGAAATTACAGTCTCACGCACGACCCCGCTCAAAACTTGAGAGCCTACAAGCTCATGCAGGTTTTGCGATCAGGATGGCAGCGTCACACCGACCAGCCAAGGAGTCTCATACATGTATTTTCAGCAGTTGTAATTATCGATTAACAGTTTAGCATGGTTTACAAGTATGACGCTTATGTTCTGCGTTACTTTTAGTGAACTGTTGTTGCAGTTTTAATTGTAGTGATGTCTGTTTAGCCGACGTTATCGTTTTCATCGAACTTTCATGCATAAACAAGCTAGTTTTTTTGTCGAGCTGAGGTACCCGATAATCCTTGACATTTGTTTACGTTTGTTTGCGTCAATTGTTGTCGCCTCTGTAGACGTAGCAGCCAGGTAGAGGCGAGGGATGATGACGCAAACGGTAATTGAGTGGTGTTCCATTTCTCTTGCCCCTCTCAGCTCGGTATCAAGGGGCAAGACAAAGACGTAGATAAAGGGGAAGGGGAAGCGGTAAGACAGAGTAATGGGACGCAACCATAGTATCCATAGAAACAAGAAGATGAAAAACACCCAACCAAAAAAGTTACATAGGGCACCTTTAATGTGGAAAATCACATTCTGTTGACCAAATAAAGTAGTTAATGTATTTGGTGTCCGGTGCGATTAGCTTGACGAGGCTTGCAGAGCTTTTAGGGGCTATTTGCACGTGGTGTGTATCATTCATAAATGGCTCTATTAAAGAGATTGAAGTCAGGCTTTTCTTAATGAGTAATTCATTTTCAACTACTTTTTGACCCACTTTAACAGAAATTATAGATAGTGGAGAGCGGGTGGGAGGAGGGGGGTGGGTGCTATTAAAGATATTGCTTAATGGGACTTTAATAACCTTGAGTGGAGCAGCGTGCCATCCAGGTCTGCCTCTGCTTCACGCTGTCATCTTTGCTCTTAAATAATGTGTTTAATTATAAATCTTATGAAGAGCCAGGCAGGACTAGGCAGTCTATGTCTAAAGAGCTACACTGGTATACACTATAAACAATGTATAGGAAAAAATATATGATTGTTTTTCATATCGCTCCAAAAGTTTGGACACACTTTTAAATTTTGTTTCTTCATAATTTTTCCATGACTATTTACAAAACTGTGAATGGACACCTAGTATGGGCTGTAGCAAACAAAAAAATCAGATATTCATATACATTTTTTTTAAAATAGCCGCAATTCGCTTTGATAATTTTACACGTTTGACGTTTCTTGACCCTGACACACTGTGCGGTGTCTTCCATTTGTATTTAAAATGTAGAAAATTGTAAATATTAAGAAAAAGAAGTTGTGTCCAAACATTTGGCTGGTAGTTTGTCTAGCATTAGCATTGGATTGTAGGTAAAAAGTAGAGAGGATTCTCCCAAAATGTACATGAACAATACACATGACAAAATCAATGTGAATTTATCAAGTTTGTACTTGACTTAAAGGTGCATTGTGAAACATTTCTGGTGGAGGATCCGTCATGTTATTGCTTTGTCAGAAATGTTTCACAGTTTGGTATTACTTTTGCATGTATATGGAGACCAAATCAGACCAAGTTACAGGTCAGATCTGTGATGTGTTTTTCTAGGTATTTTTGAGCTATAAAACCTGTAATTTAATAAATGTAATACATTTTACAATAATGCCATGCTGTGAAACAATCCAGGCAGAGCAATGACATCTCCATAGAAACAAGCAGGTGACGGACCTCGAACCAAAACATTACATAGTGCACCTTTAAAGCCCCAGTATGTAACTTTTTTATACATAGACTAACATTAAAGCATGTTTTTTTCATTAAGGCTGTTTTTATTGCACTGAAACATGCATAAAAACATGCGTCCTTACTGTGAGTGGGCTTGCATTTCCACAAACCTGATTCTTATTTGACCTAGAGTAAGGCCTCCTGCTTTATTCCATGGACATGTTGTTCCTTTGGCTATAATATTCCACAGTATGGCATAAAATGCATCTGTCTCCATGGAGAATGTTCCAGACTATGGTTTTAAATTTCTATTTTCCTCATGTAGTTGACTTTCCACCTCTAGAAAGAAACATTCTATCAGTTCTATAAGCTTTCTTAACTAACAGAAACTGAAAACAAATAGGTGTGATAGTTTCAGAGTAATTTCATTGTAGTTTTTAAGCAGTGTCCACCAGCGTCTGACCAGAACTGAAGAAGCAGCTTGGATGAGCTGCGAAACGTATTCGACCAAATAAACTTTTGTCCAGTTGACAAATTGGATTTCTCCTTTTGCCATTCTATCAGTTTAATTAGTAAGTCCCATTTCATTGTTAAAACCGTGTAAGAAAATTATTTGTCTTTTAAATTCCCTAATCTAATCTAATCTAATCTGATTTAATCTAATTTTTTTTCACAGTGTGATGGTGTCCAAATGAGTGGCCTGGAAGTTGTTAGGGGTCAGACAGCGCCATGGAGTCAAATGTCAAGTCTGGCGTGGCCCTTTTCAGGTTAGACCCCCCTCCCCTCTCTTTCACACACACACACACACACACACACACACACACACACACACACACACACACACACACTGATCGAGTTCTCTGTGTCACATTTACCACAGCTCTGATGTCAATATGGCTTTATTAGCTTCCCTGACCCCAACTAACCGTGACCTACAGACGCGAGAGTACTGCAATATTGTAATACACTCAAATACACTCAACACAATCACTGCCTTACAACAAAATCAATTATGTAAAGTTACTACCAGTACCAGTGATTAAAATCACTACTGCATCTCTGGGTTACACAAAATATTAAAATAACAACATATTCTGATAGTTACGTTGTTGATACATTTTTGATATCTCGGGTTGCCATATTGATATTGTCATGAGTATTTATTGGTACATTTATGGCTGTACTACACTTTTGTTGCTTAAATCAGACCCAGCCCATAAATTTGTGTCCTTTATAGTGGACACTGAGCTAACCAGTCTATCTTTTAAGTGTTTTGAGATAGACTCTAGTTTGTGGCTGCACTATGATAAATAAATAAATACATAAATACATAAATAAATAAAAAATAAAGAAATTAAAAGGGAGTTTAAATCTTTTTGAGGTGACCGTAGAAGCTTGTCAGAGATGTTGGTCATAAAAAAAAAAACTAAAAATGTATTTGTTAGGTTGTTAACTTCACATAGACTTAACACTATTACAGAGTCCATTACAGAGGACATGTTACAGCATTACGAATAAAAATAAAATTAACAAAATGTAAATGCTAAGGTGTTCATTTACCTCCAAATAGAAAATCACAATAAATAAATAAAGAAAGAAAGAAAAAGAAAAATTTTTTTTAAATAGACTTTTTTCTTCGGGTCCTAGGAGGATATACTAAAACTAGTACCAAAACAAGATACTCATGTGAGCAGGTATCAATACTAAAAAAGTTACAGTCACAGAACAGAAATGAATCTGAATAACTTTAGAGTGATCTTGAACCGTATCAGAACAAGTATAAGAGCACATAGACTAGTATACAAGGGTCTGAGGGATTACACAGATATAAGACTGCATGATATAAAAGAAAGTCCTACAATGTAATGTTGAAAATGACATTCTATTATGTCAAAGTGTCGGAGTGTTTTTATTAGCATCAATGTATTGGAGTATCAGGTCTATTCCTCAGCTGAAATTGGGTTTGAAATTTTGTTATCTGCACTCTACATACTACATTTGCTACTTAACTCTACAACTACTGCAACTGGTACTATCCACTTCATCAAGAAGGTCACACATATATTTTTAGTAGAATTCTAAACTTTCTGCAAATACAGCACATTCAGGTAGTTATAATAGCTTTTCCAAAATAAATGAGTAAACGTCTCTGGGTGATTCTCCAACTATCAAAAGAATTTGTGTCCCAGGCAGAAATAAGAAAAACAAAAACACGTTTGTCATTTTTTATTCATGCTGCACTTACAAGACACAAAAATTATGATGGATAAATTATTATTTTTATTATATAAAATATGGTTTTATATTGAGTGTTTTTGCTATATGTCCTTTGTCCCTTGGCCAGGTTTTGGACTCTCAGTCCCTCATAAGACTGAAATTAAATTTGATTCAACAGTAACTTCATTGACAAATGGCACAGAAATTCCGTATTTTAATGAAAAATATGATGTGCTTGAAAGATATATTAGTATTTTATTTATTTTTCAAAAAAAAAAACCTGTCCCTAGGGATCACTGTCATTTCCACCACAAAATGTAACTTTTAACTTGTTTTTAAACCTTTGTCTACTTGAACCACATCAGTTGTGATGTGACAGGAGCTCATGTTAGCATAGCAGCATTAGCTCCATGGAAGGAAGGGAAACAAGAACAAAATCAAGGTCAAGTTTTGCAAAACCAAGAGTAGGTTTATTGGTCGTCATTTCCAAACACCTCATATTTCCTTTGAATGTACAAATAATGAGAAAAATACCATTTTACATTGTGTATTTTGAGTATATTTTATGCTAACTCTAAAACAGAGATTAGCATGCTAATATGTCATGAGATTTTAAAAGAAATGCTAAACATTGTCATTTCCACAACAGTCCTTTCCATCACTTTAGTTATTGTTATTGTTTATTATTATTTATTTAATATTTATGTAATTTCATCACAACCACTATCAGTTAATGTTTCTACACATTGTGATGAAGTAGAACAAATCAAAATATTTCTAAAAATATGTGTTGGATTTTCTAAAAAAGATTATGACCAAATTTGACTGTAGTTGGAGAATCACCCATCTATTTTGCTCCCTCCCTTTCTTATTTCATCAGTATTCCATTTCCAGATGATCACACATGACTCCCCATCCCAAAGGAGCTCGGGCGGCCAGGAAATTCAACATTGTTTCTCTTCCCCCTCTTCTTTAGTAGTCTATAGGTAAACCTCGCTAATCCACCAAATCCAACCTTGGATCTGAGCCGTAGTTTCTGAGGGGGAAAGTAATTGGGTTGTTGCTAATAATTGGATTTTCTGCTGGTTGGTCAAAATAACATTACCAGTAGTGGGCGCGTTAAGCTTCCTCTGCTCGGTGTGGTCTGAGGCAGGCCCCAGGTAGCGCATATAAAATGATTAACATTTCAAATCAGCTTCTAGCCCCTGGTCTTTTAAATAGCACATCCGGAAAGCGCTGTAATTTCTGGTTAAGTAGGCAGTAAGTAGTTGATTATGAGGACTGAAAGGGTCATTAATGCAGCTGTGGTTAGCTGCAGGAGGAGCATGAGGTGAGACAAAGGTGAGAAAATTACCTTCTCCGCTCTGGGCTCCCTCAGCTCCACGGGAGACAGAGCGTTACAGCTGGCTTCAGGGAACGGGCTTCTGATTGTAGTGTAGTCACTGATAAACAGATAGATTACATTATTCATCTGTACATTGTGCGACATTAGTCTAGTTTTGAGAGATTTCAGTCATTTTGAGTGATGAAATGAAAGCACAGACAAGCATAAAGAATACTTCCATTTCCGATGTTGTTCTTGGGTCCAAGTAGGATGGAGACTGGTGGAAATGCTGCTTTAGGGTTATCGTGTCAGTGGCATAATGACATTCAGTATTATTGTTTATCGTCTGTATTTTCTTCCCCAATATATTGAACTTCAGAAGGTCAAAAGAGAAGCGGCTCAAACAAACCAAAACAAACATGGCGACGCTGATGGACATACTTGAGATTGTTTAGTAGAAATACGTTTTATTTTGGAATAACGTGATGAGGGAAGCACTTGCCGACTTGTTCTGTTGTGACGCTTCAACCGATCAGCTTGAATTATTCGCTGAAATTATCCTTTTTTCTCGTATTGAAATTGTGTAGAACTCGATCATTTGGTACGCATACAGCTCTGGAAAAAAAATAAGAGACCACTGCAAAATGATCAGTTTATCTGATTTTACTACTTATAGGTATGTGTTTGGGTTTGAGTCTATAAACTACTGACAACATTTCCCTCAAATTCCAAATAAAAATATTATCGTTTAGAGCATTTATTTGCAGAAAATGACAAATGGTGAAAATAACAAAAAAGATCCATGTTTTCAGACCTCAAACAATGCAAAGAAATAAGATCAAATTCATTTTAAAACAACATAATACTAATGTTTACACTTAAGAAGAGTTCAGAAATCAATATTTGGTGCAATAACTCTTATTTTTAATCACAGCTTTCATGCGTCTTGGCATGCTCTCCACAAGTCTTTCACATTGTTCTTGGGTGACTTTATTTCACTCCTGGTGCAAGAACTGAAGTAGCTCAGCTTTGTGTTTGTGTTGAAATTCAACGCTAGAATGGAATGGCTGTAATACATGCTGATTTCAGAAAAAATTTCAGTGGTCTCTTATTTTTTTTCTCTCATTAGATGGAATAGCAAAAAAAAAAAAAAAATAGCAAGGGACCAATGTCAAATAAGACATAATGATAAAAAACAAAAAATAATATATGTGTATATGTACAAGTCAAAATAAAATAGAAAAATAAGTAATAAAATATCAAATCACAGTGTGATTTAGAGCAGAGAGCAAAGGGAAGGGAAAAAAACGAACCTGAAACTTATGAACAGTGACTTTATTCCGCTCCTGGTGCAAGAACTGAAGTAGCTCAGCTTTGTGTTTGTGTTGGAATTCAACAGACGCTGGAATGGAATGGCTGTAATACATGTAGAGATGCTGATTTCAGGAAAAAAAATGCATTGGTCTCTTATTTTTTTCCAGAGCTGTATCAACTTTTACCAGGTTAGTTTGTATATGTATTTCTATCTTAAAGCACAACCCAAACAAAAATAAGTAACTAAAAATACAAATAAAACACTGTGTTTGTTAGCTGCAGAGCATGTGTCAGCACAAAGCAAGGAACTGTGTGTTTCAGACTGCTTCACTCCTCAGTGTCACCTGCCACCTTCAGGGTGCATATGCCAATGCAAACATGTTCACATCAGCCTGAATGAAGCATATTACGTAAAAATGCAGCCGCCTAAAGAAGATATTATATCACTTAAGCTAAGCACTTTATATTTGATTCCTGTTTTCATTAAAAGCCCCCCGCTGCGGTCAGAATGAGCTTGTATTCAGCGCACTAACTTAGCAGACAGTGGCTCTTTCTGTCCGTGAGCCTGTGAAGTACGGCAGCCGGGTTTGTTGCAGTTGAAGTTGTTAGCGCCTCACAGTGTTGGATCAGAGCCGTATCGATTGTTTGCGATGGGAAAGTCCTGGACGCCATGGCAGCGGAGGAAATGAGCAACGTACCACATGTAGCGTCGGCGGATAGACCCTGGAACAACTGCGCTCCCAATCGGGACTCTAAGATCCATAGATTACCGGCCGGGAGGACTATGGGGCTCTGTGCTTACTCACAACCCATCACTGCACCCGCTGCTCCTGATGCTTTTCCCCTGTGAAGCTATTAGGAGCAGAGACATGCAGGCGCTAATCTACCCCCCCCTCCCAAACAAGGCCGTGGTCAGACATCCAGAGGCCCCAGACACCCCTGCCACGTCCGCACTATCCCACTGAAGAGCTGCAGTCTGTGTGACAAATGAACTAAAGATGTACTATTTCAGATCATATGTGCATTTTTGTTGACTTCTAAAGAAATGTATGCCCTTCGGAAGCCATCATACTCTGGGATGTATTGGTCTCAGTCCAGTCAGAGGGAAGGCTGGGAGAATTCAGAGCTGAAGAGGGTCAGAGAAAAGTTTGGTGTGGTTTTGGTAAAGTTGGACAACTTATTAGCTTGGCGAATCAGCTGCTGCTACTTTCTGTTTGAATCATAGACAGTATGGACATAGCAAACTCGCTAGCCAAATGCAAAGTGAACATGGGGGTGCTTCTGGCTCCATCGCCTGGTTCCAATTGACTGAAAAATTGTCACCTCTCTCTCTATAACTACTATTATGAGCCTCGTTATTTTTTTTAAATGTTTGTATTAACTCCCTCTACATGATCCTGGTGTTTTTTTATAAACCTTAAAGATTGTATGTTAAACAAAACTGACTTTTGTGAGCTTTTAGCCATTTTTGATCTGCCACAGCAAAACCCGCCACATGTCGGAATTCGCGGAAATGAGTAAATCGCGTAAGAAGCAGTTTTTTTTCAAAATTTGTGATTTTCATTTTTTAGCAGAATGTGCTAGTTGAGATCATGAAGAAGCCGCTCCATGTTTCAGATAACAGCATTGGCTGCTTTAAAAGCATACATTTTGTCTGTGAAATTGGCTTGTATTTCGGAAAGAATCGGGGCGTGTGTAAATGACCATACTGCTGCTGCGGACCAATCACGTGACATTAGCGCTCTTTTGTTTTCTTTTTCCGCCTATCAGCTGTGAGCAGCTTGTGAATATTTACGCTGCATTTCAACAAGATAAGGACAGTGAAAATGGAGAAAATCCGTAACTTGGACTGTAAATGCTACACAAGAAGGCAGGAGAAGTCTCTCCTCGGGACAATATTCTAAAATTTTTAGAATATTGTTAGCTCACCAAAAACATACATAGAGTTGTGTGTTGTTTCATTCACACATGCTTGAGTAATCCTTTATTATTAGTCTGTGTCCATCTCCAAAGAGAAGAATGCTCTGTTCCACCTTCCGATGTCATGCAGTGGTAGTTTTCAAGTTAAAACCTACCTTTTACCTTTTGTTCAGCAGAGATTTGCAATTCCAGGCTTTAATTATCCAAATTATTTTAGTGATGGTGTATGTAGTTTACAAACACATGAGCAACAGAGTGTTTTCTGTTTGAGAGAAGAACTCTAAAGCCTAAATATGCAAGGTTTGTGTGGGAAAACATTATACCGTAGATCAAAAAGTAGCATCATATCTGCCCTTTAAACGACTTGATAAACAACAATTCATAATCTATCTTGACAATCAAAATGACACTCTGAAACCTCTAAACGCTTCTCATACACAAAATATGGGTCAAATTTAGTCAGTAACGTCCATTGCGGTCCTTTTCTTTTCTTTCATAATTCCACCTCTCTTTATCTCTCTGAAATCCATCGCCTGTTTAAATGCCATCGAGATAATAGCTAATTTTAGTCTTAATAGTTTTATAATGGCTGTGCGCTGGGCAGATATGGATTTCATGGCTGTCATGTGAAACGCCGCTACGCTAATTGTACCCCGCTATTACAATTACAGCACGACTAATATTAGCGCTGGGAGACGTTGTACTAGAATGGCTTTAGACAGTGCTTCAAAGCCCCATGGATGAGAGCCCAGAACCTCTCCTTGTCATTTTCTGTATTACCGCGCCAGAAAGGTCAAAGCTGAAAAATCTTACTGGAGTGACTACAATTACATATCATTTTTACAAGAGTGGGAACAAAGAAACCAAAGAGCACGGGCCCCCATTTTTCCCTCGGCGGTTATTTTCAGAAAGGTCTAATTTTGTAATATAAAATAGGGTTTGCTAGAAGGCACTATAGACAACCTTTTGGTAATGGAAAAAAGCGGTGTGCAGATTGAGGAGAGGAAGTGGTGAACGAAATGGAGTTATAGGACAAAGATATGCATAGATGCAAGAGGAGATTTGCTAAATATTTAGAAATATGGAAGGACGTGGTCAAAATGTCACTAATGTCTGTGTAAGTGCAGGAATTATATGAAAATACTTGGTATATTTGTATTCTAGACAAGCTGTTTGATCCAATAGGGGAATTATTTGGTCTTTTTTTTTTAAATGTCGAATTTCAAGCATAAAATTTAAAGAGCTGGTACTTTACTTATAAGGGGTATTATATTATATTAACGGCTAACACGTAACATATTTAGATCATCATGCTACCTTTTATTGTTTTGCAAAAGCTATATTTGACAAAAAAAACAACCATTCATGTTTTATAAGTTTCAGGTTTGTTTTTTTCCTTTCCCTTTGCTCTCTGCTCTAAATCACTCCCCCTTCAGAGCTCTACCACAACACTGTGATTTGATATTTTATTACTTATTTTTCTATTTTATTTTGACTTGTACATATACACTTATTATTTTTTATTTTTATAATTATGTCTTATTTGACACCAGTCTCTTGCTATTTTTGTTTTTTGCTATTCCATCTATTTTTTGTTACCCCCTGTTTTACAGCTCTGGGAAAAAAATAAGAGACCACTGCATTTTTTTTTCTTCTGAAATCAGCATCTCTACATGTATTACAGCCATTCCATTCCAGCGTCTGTTGAATTCCAACACAAACACAAAGCTGAGCTACTTCAGTTCTTGCACCAGGAGTGGAATAAAGTCACCCAAGAACAATGTGAAAGACTTGTGGAGAGCATGCCAAGACACATGAAAGCTGTGATTAAAAATAAGGGTTATTGCAGCAAATATTGATTTCTGAACTCTTCTTAAGTGTAAACATTAGTATTATGTTGTTTTAAAATGAATTTGATCTTGTTTCTTTGCATTGTTTGAGGTCTGAAAACATTTTATTTGTCATTTTCTGCAAATAAATGCTCTAAACCAGGGGTCTTCAACGTTTTTCAGGCCAGGGACCCTAGCCTGGGAATTCCCAGGCCGCTTCCGTTCGTTTCGAACTGGAAGGCGGCCTGGAAACTCGTCCAAGCGAGAGTCCCAGATTTAGGGCCCCAATCAGAGAGCGGGGGAGGTGTGGCAAGACGGTGACGCGTACTACATGACAAACGGAAGCTTGTAGTTTGAACTGACAACTGACATGATTGGCTATGGACTTACGTATACGCTCAATGATAGACATTCATGACGCCCAATAAACGGCCGTTGGCAATCGCTAACCACACCTCCGCTACGGAATTTTTCGAAGCGAGTTTCCAGACCCATATCTCACTTGTGATATGGTCAGGTGTTAACCAGACTACAGGGACCCCCAAACAGATGGCGAACTGGGCCAGGGACCCCCTACTATATATACGGCATAGAATTGTGTTTTATATTAAATTGAGCTTAGTGTCATGTATAAACATTGCTACTCTGTTATGGTACATCCAATACAAGGAAATAATACACAGGTTAATACTGTATTTTACACTATAAAATATAAAATTATATTATTTTAAAGTGAAAAAAAAAAAAAATTGCGACCCCCCCTGCAGTACCTCCACGACCCCCCTAGGCGTCGCGACCCCCCTGTTGAAGACCTCTGCTCTAAACGATAATATTTTTATTTGGAATTTGGGGGAAATGTTGTCAGTAGTTTATAGACTCAAACAAAAATGTTCCTTTTGCCCAAACACATACCAAGTAGTAAAATCAGAAAAACTGATAATTTTGCAGTGGTCTCTTATTTTTTTTTCCAGAGCTGTATATTATATTTGATGAGTGAGCTATACTGTACCTGAAAATTTTCCCTTGTAGATCAATACAGTTTGTCTAACACAATTAACAGGCATCCCGCTAATCTAACTACTGCACTACATTGCATCAGGTTTGTCAAGTTGTTGTGTACAGTTTTGTATCAAACTTTTGTATATTTATGGAGAATAGTTTTGTGGGATCGTAGGTGTATTAGGCTTAGGAGCTGAGCATAGTACAGAATCTTACAGCTAACCGTAAGAAAAAACACAGCTTATGAGAGATCGCTAAAGTACTTTTTATAATTTATGTCTCTTATTGTTTTGCACTATTTAATGAATTCTTTAATTAAAATAAAAATAGTAAAGTAGTAGTCAAATAGTCACTTTTGTGGTTAATGACAAAATAGAAGCACTTGGAGAGATCAGACCTCAGCCAAGGCGTTGACTTCTTCTATCTGTTGATTCTAAATAGTTCAAGGCTTGACTGCTACACTATTTTTTCTCTTGAAATCCACTAACTTTGCTCCTTTACTGACCTCTTGTGGTTGGAAATAAAGCATCCCCTCAGTAATTTAGATCTAGCTTTATATAGTTTGCAGAATCCTTTTTTTTTTTTCTTACCTTTTCTTCCCCAAATCATTTTAGCAGGTCAGAAATAATCAACAACGCTGTTTAAATATGCATGTACTGGAATAACAAATACCTTAACTACCTTATTTGCCGAACATTCAATTCTCCATCAGTAGAGTTTATAGATTAGAGCTACATAAAACTTCAACAGATTCCCAACTTTATTTCTAAACGCAGACAGTTAAAATAATTCACGTATAATAACACAAAGTAAATCATGTGAGAGGGAACATAATATGAGCTAAATGAACTCATGCACACAACATTACAGATGGATATTGCGGTTACTTGGTGTTATTAATGGTTCCTAATTTGGTCTCATTTTAAAAGTCAAAGTAATTAAAAGTTGTTCGCAGATAATGAAGTGAAGATACCGTGAAACCGGGCTCAATGGTGCGAGCTGTTTTTGTGGGAGTCATTCTTTAATCCTGCTTTAAGATGTGCAATGTTGTAGAAAAAAGGTGTTTTGGTATTTCATATTTATTGACTCCTGCTCCATCCTAAAAGTCAATTATGGCGCGGCTGTGAATTATTGAGAGGGCTCCTCTATGGCTTCTGCTGCTGCTGAAAACTCTTGTCTTGAAAGCGCGCTGTTACCTGGAAATACTTGTAAATGAAGGCTTTGAGATCAGTTTGAATAGATTATTTTTTTCTTCACTAAAATTGATTGTGGTAATGGTAAGAACTGTCGACTGTGGTATGTTTTCACTTGAGCTTTGATTGACAGGTAGGCGGACCAATCAGAGAAGGTAACAGCCAAACTTCTATTTTTAGCATAAAATATGAGAATAATTTAAATCAATATTTTTATATTTTAAAAATACTGCTGTTTCACATTTATTTTTATCTTTATTTTCAATGCACATTCTATTGCACATTACTGCACATTTTACTGCTGCATCTTCCATTGCTCATTATGATGCACACTACACATTCTTGGACATCTGTAAATAGGTATTTATTCATTCTTTGTACTGCTTTTAGATTTTAGATTTTAGGTTTTGTCTTACATATTTTTGTATTGTCTTTACATTGTATTTTGAACACTGTCTTTTTGCACTACCTGGCCAGAGAGAAACGAAATTTCAATTTACTGTATGTCGAACACATATGGCAGAATTGTCAATAAATTGTCAACTTTGAAATCAGTTGTAGCTTAATCAGTAGAGACTTTTGCCTACTAACCTACAGGTTTGTGGTTCAGTATCTAATGACTGCTTAACATTCTACTCTCCTACTCAATACTCAGTGTTGGGAAGGAAATAAATAGATGTACCAAAAATGCATATTTATACTATGGGTGCAAATGGTGTAACAACATCGTAGTATGATAGTCAAAGTGCTCTTAATGTGCTTTTAATGTGTGTAAAAAGTATTCTTCCCAACAATTTACCATGACACATGTTACATGTACTTGTTTTTTTTTTTCAAATTTCCACAGAGATCGATGCCCCAAAGTGGACAGGAAAAGTAGATGAAAGGGAACATGTGTGTCAAGAATGCTAAGCACTCCTAAATACAGTATATCACCAGACAGATCTACCACCAGTTTGTACTGGTGTACACTCCTAATTTCAACCCATGCCTTATATTTTAAACACATTTTAAACCACAAACACATTATATCAGGTGGTCTGATCGATTTGCTATGTATTTGAGCTTGACTATTATTGCAAAATTCTGCACTGGTCTCATAAAGTTGCAAAAAGCACTTATAAACCGCATAAATCCACAATATCACACCACTGTGAGAAGGAAAACCATCTCCACGGACTGAGACAATGCTAAGGTCATTGGCAGAAAGTGCAACAAGTTTATCAGGGAGGCCATCAAGCTCTGGAAATGCGCCCACCGAACTGTACATCAGGATGAGGGGGCATACCAACTCTCTCACACCTAGAATACATTTCTGAAGAAGAATGAAACAAACAAAGTTCTGTACATAAGAATAACAAGTATAACTTATAAACTCATGGTGAATAATTACGATTAATTCATGAGGTAAATGAAGAATAACTTTACAAACCATTTAAAATGAACTAACCCTGTTTTTCACATTTAAGTTTTTTAATCAGCACATCGACTTTAAGGCCAAAACATACTACAAATACCACTTTCTTCTTACTTTGCCTGATTTTACTTTGTCCCATTTTCCCCAAACCCCGCATTGTCTCAGAGCACACAAACAAACCAGTGTTCCTCTCTTTTCATCTGTGTTGGAAAATAATTAAATGGGCACCGCTGAATTGTATACAAGCTGATTTCACTGTTCGCCATAAGCCACCTTCCTCTAAAGCAAAGCCCCCTTCTCTCATAATAATGTGTTCTGCTCTGTTTAAGATGGAGATCAAATAGTCCCCTCACTGCGCCCCGGTAATTAGATTTCTCTATGTAAATGCTGACAGGAGGAGGCTCACTGCTGCCCCCCTCAGGTTAACTCAGTACAGGACTTGAACCCTGAAAGCAAGCAGCACTCTGAAAACAATGTGTTCAGAGTTGTAATTACTGCAGATTTTTAATTAGGATGTTTGTCGTGTGGATGAAATTAAAATAATCCATTGTGTGTGTTTGGGTTATGTTTTGTAGCACTGAAAATGTTCGGACAAGGACTTGAATCAACATCAGCGATCATCAGATTCCAAGGTAAGACTAAACAGAGGTTCTGAAGTAGAGTTTAGTTAAAAATGCACTGTGTAACTTTTTCTATGGGTCCTACAGCTCTGGAAAAAAAAAGAGAGACCATTGCATTTTTTCTGAAATCAGCATCTCTATATGTATTACAGCCATTCCATTCCAGCGTCTGTTGAATTCCAACACAAACACAAAGCTGAGCTACTTCAGTTCTGGCACCAGGAGTGGAATAAAGTCACCCAAGAACCAAGACGCATGAAAGCTGTGATTAAAAATAAGGCTTATTGCACCAAATATTACTTTCTGAACTCTTCTTAAGTGTAAACATTAGTATTATGTTGTTTTAAAATGAATTTGATCTTGTTTCTTTGCATTGTTTGAGGTCTGAAAACATGTATCTTTTTTGTTATTTTGACCATTTGTCATTTTCTGCAAATAAATGCTCTAAATGATAATATTTTAATTTGGAATATGGGGGAAATGTTGTCAGTAGTTAATAGACTCAAACAAAAATGTTAATTTTGCCCAAACACATACCTAAGTAGTAAAATCAGAAAAACTGATCATTTTGCAGTGGTCTCTTTTTTTTTTGTCCAGAGCTGTACATGCTTGTCTCCATGGAGATGTTATTACTTTACCTATCATCTTCCACAGTATCATTAAACATTTTGCAATTACTAAATTGCACATGTTTTTATTGCTCAGTTATATAAATTTACATTCTACAGCTTCACCATGGAGACAAGCACGTGGGTAGAAAAGTTACATAGTTAGATAGTCCACCTTTTTTGTAATAAGTTAGCTTTTTATGTTATGAGGCTAAATTTTTTTCATTAAGAATTGCATTATATGTAGTTTTTTAATGAAAAGTTTACTTCACAGAGAGACGGGCAAAATTAGCTATCATTAAAAAAAAAAGAAAAAGTTATGAAAAAAATCTGTTATTGTTAAAGATACTGCGTTACATAGAGCTCAAGATTAGCTTAACTCCACACATTGACACTGTTCGCTCTCATAACTGTGACCTAGACTCGTTAGCATGTTATTGATTAGCAATAGTCCGTTAGCCTCATTTTGCTAATCGTCAGCATTGCCTCTAAAGCCAACACTTTAGATTTGACCTGTTCTGCGTGCCAATGCTAATCCAACAGTCGACAAAGGGTCAGGCTAGTTAGTTTATTATTTGTGACCTATTAAGAAGTGTTGTCCTTGATTTTGCTCTATACAATCTCATACACAACTAATCTGTAAACAGTCTTTTTTACTATTTTTAAATTCTGACGTGAAATAAAAATGTGAAAAACAGAATTAGTTCATGTGAAACTCTGCAGTGGTTCAAAGTTGTTCCTCACATAGGCACTTTTGACAACTTTCAGAAGCCAGAAGTGTAGTTTGCACTCATGGTAATGCTAACAACAACTAGCTAACTGTACACTTCCTGATTATTGGACCCCAAAAAAGCTTTATAATTAGATGCAGACAGTACACAGCAGACTTATTTTGATCTCAAGACCTGCTGAAACAATATAATGACAATGCTAACAACAACTAGCATGCTAACCATGCTTACTACACACTTCCTGATTATTGGCCCCAAAAAAGCTTTATAATTAGATGCAGACAGTACACAGCAGACTTATTTGGACCTTTGACC
Source organism: Paratrypauchen microcephalus (assembly GCA_036785185.1). Taxonomy (NCBI): domain Eukaryota; kingdom Metazoa; phylum Chordata; class Actinopteri; order Gobiiformes; family Gobiidae; genus Paratrypauchen; species Paratrypauchen microcephalus. Next base: position 4,771,707 of record JAVJIX010000064.1, on the reverse strand, counting down.
TCATGACCTGCTTAAGCGATATACCAGGAATACAGACAACTAGCATACTAACTACACACTTGCTGATTCTTGGGCAGCAGACTTATTTTGACCTCAACAGCTGATTACACAATATATATATGCACTAGGGCACAGCGGTTTTTACTCATATACATGGAAAAATTCGAGTACAGGGGTAGTGTTTGAGAAATACTGCACTAATTAATTTTATTGTAATCATATCATATTGTTAAAGCTGGTTATACTGTTGTACTGAGTGTAATTGAGATGTGTGACAGCCCTCGCGCTTATTATTCAAATGTCATCCTTACGGGGGGGCAGTCGGGGTACACGGTGAGGGCTATTATGTACGGGTGATGGGGCAGGGGGCTATTGTTAAAGGAGAGGGGGCGTCATTATCTTGAGGAGACAAAAGCCCGGCTGACACGATGTTTTTTACACAGAGTACGTAGCAGCAGGCCCAGTGGAGAGTGAGGCAGTGAGAGGGGAGCATATGTTGTGCTACGGGCTATACTCTAACACCGCCCGATCACTCCCTCAGCATTGTCGCCCACATGTTGTAAAACAATTAAGATCCTATTAGCATATCTTTTATTAATTGGCCTATCAGAGCTGTAGAGAGGGCCCGGTGTGGCAGAGGCAGGGTTCTCACAGAATTGGGTCACGAGATGAAGCTCAGACATGTTTGGGTTATTGATAGATAGATTGACACATATGGGGAGTGTGTTAAATGCGGATTATGCTTTATGCTAATGTAACCATTTTTATGTGTGTACATTTTAACTAAAGTGTTTGCAGTAGTCTTTATTCATGCTCTTATTTGGAAAAGTGCTTTGACAGGAGGAAAATAGTTATCCTGATACGTAAGTTGCTAATGATTCAAGATTCAAGATTTCAAGATTGTTTATTTGTCATATGCAGGATCAACATAAGGTCAACAATGCAATGAAATGCTTAGGACCAGAAGAACCTGTTGACTCGCTAAGATAGTCAAGAAGTACTAATTGCATGCAATAAAAATATAAGGGAAAAAAGTAAACAATATAATAAAAAATAAAAAAAAAATAAAATATAGTAAAATACAAAGGTATAAGTAGGATTAAATAAGGTGTAAGTAGAGTATTTCACAGGTGGTAATACTGCTCAAATGAATTTCGTATTACACATAGTATAGTATAGTAATGACATATACTATTATAATCACACAAAAACCTGATTATTTGTAACACTTTATTATCCAGTATTCATAAGTACTTAACAGCATGTAATAACATAAGTACATGTATTAAAGGTAGGGTTAGAGGTTTTTAGGTATATGATTACGTTGTACATAATGAGTGAGGTATTGTAAATTTATTGTTTGTTTACAATTACATTCTTTTTTTTTTAATTAAAGCCCTACTGTGTAACTTTTTAACCAAGAAAACTATCCAAGAAAATTCTTTTTTCATTTTGGAGGAGATAGAAAGGTGATGATTGTAGGATTTTACATGTAAAAAAAAGACATAAGATATTAAATAATTGTTTAACTGAACGGGGTTTTAGTTCATTATATTAGTTTCGTCATTACATATCGCCAATATTACAGAAATAGATGAACAGAAATCCACTTTTGGCTTTGAGTTTATCACGTATTATTATCTAATGATAGCTTTTCTCGACAGAAGTGTTATTACTTTGTCTGGAATTTTTCACAGTATGGTATAAAACCTTGCTATGTCCAAAAAAATGAGGAAAAAAATGAGAAAAAACATAGAACCTGACTCTTATTTGGTGACCTCCAATCTGTATGGCATAAAACGTATCTATATCCATGTGGAATGTTCTGAAGTATGATTTTCTATGATGATGTGCCACCTAAAGACATTTACTTACATTGAAAACTATTGTAAAATGGCACCCTGTTTGTTTACATTTGCATCGATTAATGGTGCAATGGTTGCTTATATTGTTAAGGCTAACACGTCATTTTCTGAACAAAAGCACTGCTTGTTGTTGCTGTTTATAAACTGCCATCCAAAAGTTCAAACAGTATTCTTGCTGACTCTTCATCTATTAAACTTACACTTTAGTAATACTAACTAAACTAAAGCCTATTCAAAAACAATATGCAACAACTCCACTTTATTGTTCATCATCGACGGCACCAATCAATTCCAATTAGTTCTCTGTGGGTTGACGCGACTCACCCAGACAGTGTTTACTCTTTAATTTATGCATAGATTTCTCCTTCAAAAGCACCGGCGCCCCCTATGTAACTTTTGCCTCCTATGCTCACTGACTCTTTCATAATCATGGCCTCACCGCTTCCCCATTTCCTCCAGAGTAATTGCACTGCCCCACCAGATTATCCGCTCTAAACTGCAGTTCTAATTACAAAGCCCAACAGTTGCGCGACGTCAATAGTCTATTAGGATTAATTAAAATGGGAAGTGACAGCTGACGATTGCCATTGCGCTATGCTAGGTCAGAGCTAATTCTCCCTCACCGAATGCAAATGATTTTTATTGACAATCTCACGCCTGGCCTGTTTGTATGCACTCAGAGGGGGTGTTGTTATGACGACGCAGGCAGGGCATCCCATAATTGATTACGCGTCTAATTACAAAGCACGCAATTAGAGGGAGTTATTGATATTGTCCGTGTCGTCCTACACCGCTAATGATAGGGATGACTTTTAGATGGGGAACGGTTACAGGCTGACCTGGACTTTTGAGCGTGTGAACTCACCGCCGTCCCCTCCTGTCGAGGAACATGACAATGTCTGTGTAATTACAGTGCAGCAGGAAAATGCAAAATGATTCTTCGCTTCCTAATGTGAGAGTAATGTTGGTGTGAACATTGAAGTATGAAAGTGTTAACGAAAATAACATCATTTTAGAATGCTGAGTTTACATGCATCGTATATTGTATTTTTAGATCGCTAAGCAATGTTTATCATTTTAAAATCACTGATTGTCCTAGTTGATCTCGTCTACAAATAACAGATGAGCAATACAGATAGATTGATAGACAATGGAGATGAGCAAATGTTTCTTAAATTACAGGATTAAATTGCATTCTTTATGCACAGATTTGTGTGTGTTGTTTTGGGTTTTATTGAAATGGCCAATCAAATAGAATATGTACTGTGTTTCCTTCAATTGAATGTGATTTTGTAAGTTTTCATGTAAAGATTGACTTAAAAGTGCATTAACTTTTGTGATGGAAGGTCCCCCATCTGCTTGTCTCCATGGGCATGTAATGCTTTGCCTGCTTGTTTTTCAAGGTATGCAGGTTTTATGCTCTAGAACATTTCAGGCAAGTTTATAACATCTCATTGGAGACAAGTGTTCATCACAGCAGTGTCCAAACTTTTATCACTGGGGGCCACATCAGTGGATAATACAATGGCTCATTCTACTTGGACAGAACCATCATTCCTTTAATGAGGCTTGATACATTCATTTTAGGTCTGTAGCACAATGCAATTTGCTGTAAAAAATGACATACATATCAGCAGAAGACCCGAGAGCCAATTAGAATTGGTCTGAGGGCTGCTGACCTCTCCTCTACTTCGAGAACACAGAGGAGAGATCATTTGGCCCCCAGGCCATTGTTTGCTACCCATGGTGTAGCAGATTTCTCACCAGAGAAGTTACATAGTGCATCTTTAATTATTTATTTGCGACCATATGACCATGACCATGATGACAAAACCTCTTAATGCTGAATACATCCTGTAAAATTTCACATAATAAATCTGTAGTTATTATTTAGTTTAGTTATATTGAATCTGTTTGTATATTCCAATTTCACAACTGTTCCATGTCACCGATCCACATGTGTTGAAAGTGTGTCCCCTCTGTGTTCAGTGAATGGGTCTTGAGTAGCCTGGCACAGTGTGCTTGTGTGCATGCTGATCTGATTGTGCTTGTGAGCTGAGTGGTGCGTTCACTGGCCTATAGTGAGTGTGTAAAAGGCATGCACTGCTGGGGGGCATACTTACCCCCGAGTCCCAGAGGAGCTGTGTTTTTATTGGTAATAAGAAGCCATAAATACAGCCTCCATAGAAGTTCTCCACAGAGACACACACAAGTGTTCAGTCTGCCAATAGAAAAGTGCAGTGTTGAGATTGGATTATCACTGCTGACAGGAATGGGGGAAAAACAACTTTCAAGCATGAACAAAGACTTAAATCATAATGAACAAATACAACTACTTAATCAACCCTAATTCCCAACCCTTACCTCTTAATTAAGTAGTTACTGAGGCTGAGTCATACTTATAATAACGCCGCCTTAAAGTCACTTCTTCTTCTTCTTAATTAGCCTTAATTTGAAAAATATCGGCTCATTATCAGATTTCTGGAGTAAACTGATCTGAGGTGACTAGTCTGATTTCTTTTGATTGTTCACACTTCTGCAAGTTCTGATGAGGGAAAAGTATGCAAAAAAGGGCAAACTAATGTGGCAAAAACCAATATGAAATAGTAAATGTTAAATATTGATGAAAGTTACTTTAAAATACACTGTACACATGTTATTGGATGTTTTGGGTGATCAGATTTCTTTTGCATGTAAACGTTATCTTCACTTATCAGATCTATTTTTGAGGAATGCACTGACAAAAATAAAATAAAGACCAAAGTGATCAAAATGTGTTATGGAGTTATTTATCTCTCAAGTCACTGTATAAATAAAAGTTCAAACATTGTGACTACAACCTGTTTTATTACATCAGTTAATATGTCCATCAGGATATCGATACTGTATTTGGAAGTTGACATAGGTGCATCCCTAATTTTGTCCATTAAGATATATACTTATTTACAGCTTCAATATAATATACAACATAATGTGCATTTTTCATGAAAGTTGCACTGCTGAAGCTTGCATTCAAGTCAACACAGTGTGAATCCAAAACACAATTGTAGCTAGCCTGGCATCTGTGCTTTCGACCATTTGAATAGTTTAATACAAGAATCCGAGGAGATGGGAGAAGATGGGAGGAGGGAGCGGGGCTAAACTACTGTCAGGACAAATATTTCCAGCGCATACACTCGCAGAATGGGAGGATAAAACCGTAGACATAAGCAAAGCGCTAAAAGTGTTCTTCGCGATTCTTAGCCCTCTGGCATTGGGGCTTTCTCTCCATCCCTTATCCAGCAACAAAGAGTGCATTGTTAGCACGACCATTAGCGCAGTCTTCAGCACAGTGGACAACATATGGCTCTGGGGAGAAAACTATAGATCTCGGAGATGGGGGTAAAAATGGCTAAAGTTCATCAGGCCCATCTCCACCTGACCTCTCCTCTGCTTCGAGAACGCTAACGCTGAATAGACAGATTTTCCAAATGCTTTGAATTCCCAGGAAAAGCCAAAGAAATGGACTTGGCCTATAAAGTGTAAATGGCGTGATGCCCACTTGGGTGCAGGGAGGGGGCTTGCTGTTATGGATGGCCGTGGACAAAAAGGGGTAAAGAGTGCACACAATTAGGAGTCAATTGAAGAAGCGGAGATCAGGGCTTCTATAGTTTAGCGTAGTAGCTTGAGGTCTTTTCATTTTATCGGTACAAAGAGCTCCAACTATCCACGGTGGTCATTCTTAAATGCTTTTATATACGCTCTTCATTTATTTATTATAGAGATATGACGTGTTATTTTATCAGTCGAGGATGGGGCGGGTGTTTGGGGTGGGTGCGATATTGACCACCAGTCAAATGTTTGGACTCACCCTCTCAATGTTTTGTTTCTTTTTTCTTACTACTTTCTCTATTTAGATACATATAGATGACATTAAACATATGAAGCAAGATATATGTAATTAAAATTATAAATAAAAATTCCATCCACCCATCTTCTTCCGCTTCTCCATTTCTGGGTCGCGGGAGCAGCAGTCCAAGCATATCTGCCTCCCAGAAATAAAAATTATTAATTGTAATGATATAAAAACAGTTAAATAACTCAAAGTTAATACACATACAGTACAGTGAATCGAAATTTCATTTCTCTCTGTCCAAGCAGTGCAAAAAGACAGTACAAAATACAATATAAAGACAAAACAGAAACTATCTAAGACTAAATCTAAAATCTAAAAGCAGTGCAAAAGAATAAATAAATACCTATTTACAGATGTCCAAAATGTGCAGTGTGCATCAAAATGTGCAATGGAAGATGCAGGACTGACTCTAAAATATACTAAATATGTTTGCCAAAACAAAAGGATGGTAATTTGAGGATTTGGTTTTCTGTGTAATGCTGAAAAAAAAAGAATTAGTTACAAACCAGATATTTTATAAATAGTAAGAGGAGTACATTACCAGTATTTATATGATACAATACACCAAATCTCTCTAACAAAGTTAGAGAAAAAAAACATACAAAAAAGAAATTTCATAGATGTTGTCAAGGGTCAAATGTATCTTCTGATAAATGTCATCTTGTGGTAATCCATGAAGTGCCTCTGTGTTTTCAAAGTCCCTCTTCACCAGATTCATTCTTATCATTTCAGTGCTCAATTTGCCTTCACTACGCAGATCACTTTGTTCTTACCTTAGTTCCAATAGATGAGTTCTGACTTGCACATGTTGAAGACTACCATGGCAACTGACAATTCAAAACAAAATCTAATATGTTTTAATGATGAAAAGTATTGAATACGGTGCCTATAAACAGAGAAGTGACATCAATGTGGAAAAGTATAATAAGGTTCTATGTCACGCAGGATTGACCTGAAGTTGTGTTTTGTTTCATTCACATGTTTAAGTCATCCTGCATTATTAGTCTGTTTGCCCCAAATGCTCTGTTCCACCTTGTGATGTCATGTAGTTTTCAAATTTACAACCTTAATAACCTTTTACTGTTTGTTCAGTAGAGATTAGCTATTCAGATGATTCTTGTGAAAGTGTGTAGAGTTTAAAAACACAATGGAGCAGGACATCACATCACAGTTTTCTGTTTGATCTATCAACATGCGCTTTTTTAAATATATATAAATCTAAAAAATATTTTTTGCCCCTATTCACAGAAGGAATTATTGTGTTTCTGAGTAATAGAAACACCTGTAATAAATAAATGCTATATGGTTTAATGCCATTCCATGGAATATTCCAGGCAAAGCAACAAATTGGTAGCGGACCCTCCACCAGGAAAGTTACACAGTGCACCTTTAACTTTGTTTTCTTTGCTCCATAATGCTGTACATTTTACTTAATATATTTGATGTCTTCTGTACTTACAGCTCTGGAATAAGAGACCACTGCAAAATTATCAGTTTTTCTGATTTTACTACTTATAGGTATGTGTTTGAACAAAGGGAACATTTTTGTTTGAGTCTATAATCTACTGACAACATTTCCCCTAAATTCCAAATAAAAATATTAGCATTTATTTGCAGAAAATGGCAAATGTTTTTTTCAGACCTCAAACAATGCAAAGAAACAAGATCAAATTCATTTTAAAACAACATAATACTAAGAAGAGTTCAGAAATCAATATTTGGTGCAATAAACCTTATTTTTAATCAGAGCTTTCATGCGTCTTGGCATGCTCTCCACAAATCTTTCACATTGTTCTTGGGTGACTTTATCCACTCCTGGTGCAAGAACTGAAGTAGCTCAGCTTTGTGTTTGTGTTGGAATTCAACAGACGCTGGAATGGAATTACTGTAATACATGTAGAGATGCTGATTTCAGAAAAAAATGCAGTGGTTTTTTCCAATTTTTTTCCAGAGCTGTATATCAAATGTAAAAAGTTTCAAAACATTGAATGAGAAGGTGAGTCTTTTGGATTTGTTGTTTCAAAATCATAATTAATAATTTCAAGCATTGGATCACTTTTCATTTTACACTTCATTTAGACTGAAATCTTCCCGATGAGAGCTCCCCCTGGTGGCTTGGACTCATCACTCCCCCGAAACCACGGGCCGCCTCCTTTCCCCTTCACTGTTCCTTACATTAGAGTTAAATCTCAGCAGCTGGAATCTCATGGATGACTTAGCCGGGCCCATGAAATATTGACGCGCTCGGAGCCACTGGCAGCCAGGTTGAGGGCAGTTCATGTCCAGATCCCGGCTTCACATTCGCAGACATCCCAATAGGAGTGTAGAACAGAAAAAAAGTGCTAATAAAATTTTCATCGGAATGAGAAGAAGGGGGGTATTGCTAGCATTCTCCCCAGCATCACTATGAAATCTTAATCCGAGTTAATGGAATAGATATGAAAGCCTTTCTCAATTCAAACACAAGGATTGCATAATTTATAGATTATTGTCAGTAAAGTGATTCGGGGCTGAGGCTAGCACTCTTCCACAACAATACAGAAACAATGTCTTTTCTGACCCTTAATAGCTACAAATTTAGCAGTAGAATTGTCGATATGAACAACAAAAGCATTCATTTTCCCCCGACAAAAAGAAGTAACTTGGAAATTCCAACTAAAAAAGTAAAAACAACAAACAATATTGACATTTAGCTAAAAGCACTATAATGTTGCCACCCATGTAAGCGTATACCTTTGTGGCGCTGTACCACTCTTTCTAACCCAATTACAGTGGATGTGTTTGCATGGCGTGCTTCTGTTGGTTAATTCGCCCTGACAGCTAGCTAGCCTCCATCTCCGGCGCATGTGGGGTGTAGTAGAGACATCCTTCGCTAATGTAGGATCGCGGTGTCCAAAATCGTGTTCCGACACAGTTACATGGCAAAGAACAGGTCGCAGTAGAGATTAGCAAATGTAGTTGTATTTACTCCACCCTCCCCTCCTACCGCCCCATAAGACAGAGAAGTTTGATCATAAAAAGCTTATGTACTCTTCGCAGTGGACAAAGCTTTCTGACAAATTGATAGTGAAGAATTTAAACTAGATACTGAATTGAGCATGTTTTATATTGAAATGACATTAAGTTCTGATGAGGAAATTTGACTGGAGATTTCATATATATTTTATCAACTGTTTTATCAGAACTAGTGTAAGTTTAAATTTTAAGGCAACTATTATTATTTTGTATTGAAAAAAAAGTGAATGTATGTAATTATTATGGAGCCGAACAGTCCTGCCCACTTCGAAGATGGCTCTGGTTCCAGAAGTAAATTATTCATTAATTTTTCCCAAAAACTTTTTTGTAAAATTAAAGTATTATGAGTTGTTAACCAGCTGTGGTAAACAATATCAATAATACAATTGTTTTAAGGCTACGTTTATATGATGACGGTCTCAACAGAAGAAGCGTTTAGACAGGAGGAAATCTGCATGCATACGGTGATGCAAAAGTGTGTGGAATTCGATTGAGTATGCATTCCAGGCGGCTAGGTGGTGCTGTGATACATTAACACTATGTCTGCACGCATGCATAGAATCTTCCTTCTTCTCATCTGCGCCGCGAAAAGCAAAACAAAACATGGCTACCGGTAGCAAAAAAAAAAATTATGGTCAGACGAAGAAGTTCAACTATTGCTTCAGACCACGTTAGACTACAAAGCAACGAAGGTGCAACAAAGTGTGGAGTGGGAGTCCTGCCAAACAACGTACACTGATATATGGACCGACGTGACATAAACGCGTACCCGACGTCAGCAGATTTGACCAGAGTTTTGCGTCTTGGGAAGTGTAGACGAAAATGCTACGGCGGAGCGTATTCAAGTTTTCCACTTTGGAGGGCGGTTTCAGTTTTGGATGGTGGTTTCAGCCCCCAAAACACCGTCACCGTCTAAACAAAAGGCACTTCCGGTAAAATATTTTGTCGTTTTTACCCGTAAGCATTCTCGTGTAAACAGACCCTAAGAAAGTGTGCATGAATTTACAGCCCTTGTGGTCAGTATTTATAGTGATTGGTATGAAAGGAATTACTAAGATCTTTAAGGCAAGCTACCAAAAGGGAAGTATTTACATAAACGTTATTATAATACATGTTTTATGATGCTAAGATGAATAATTGATATGAAGAAGCAAATTGAAAATAGCAATATTGACTTTGCCAGATCTTGACAACACAAGTGCTAATGTGTATTTATAAGTAATGTAACAAAGAGAATGTGAAATCAAGACTTTAGAGATATTCTTTTCTATTTATATTAACTGACCTATTTTTCTGTGGCATGGTAAAGCACAGTTGTTAGTTGATGCATTATAAGAGCTACTACAGTTCTCTGGTCATGTCTGGAGTCGTCAATTAAGAAAAAAAATTAATTCACAGTGGTTATTAACCTGACCAGCAAGGTTAATGTGAATTCCCAAACACACTCAAGTCCATCTGGCCAGGCTCCAGCTGTTGCAATTAGCCCGATTGACCAGTGGTTCAGGTCAATCACAGAGAAGCATTGTAGTTTGGGTAGAGATTCAAGATTCAAGATTCAAGATTCAAGATTCAAGATTGCGTGAAAAGTCCCTCAGTCGTCCAGGTAGAGTCGTCATGGAATCCAGGTAGAATCCATGAAATTGAACTTCTCCTTTGATCAAAGATTCAAGATTGTTTATTTGTCATATGCAGAATCAACACAAGGTCAACAATGCAATGAAATGCTTAGGATCAGTAGAACCGTTGACTCGCTAAGAAGAAGCCATCGGAATGAGAAGAAGGGGGGTATTGCCAAAGGTGAAGCGCTCAAACAAACCAAAACAAACATAGCGAATCTGTGTATTTACAATATATCATTATTTAATTCCAATTAAATAGTCAAAAGAGTCAATAAAGAGTCAATTTTACATAATGTAGGAACTTTAAGTAATACTGTACGTTGCCAGGTTCCCCGTCCTATTTCTCAGCATTTATTGAAAAAACAAGTCCCTTTTTTGTGGTCAGCCCTGGTTATCTGTGAATCAGTCTGCCGATGTTTGTGTCACTAAATGGTCCAAGCGCAGAGTTCTACTGATGTGTTTTATTTGGGTGGGGCTCACAGTCGACTGTGTCGCGCTGTATCCGAGGTGATAAAAGCATAAGAAGGGGACATGAATGTTGCATGGGCTGCTGCATACACCACAAACTTTTTAAGGACATAAGGACATGATGGTGGAGTTTTTAGTGTGGATAAATGCGTTGTGTTTTTTGTTTGGTACATGTTGAAGCTCTAAAAGACTGAGTGGGACAGATACATGGGGAGGGAATGAGCGAGAGTTAACTGCCACTGCGCTGTATTCATCAAAGAGGAGACACTTTCAGACAACTTTTTTAGATTTATTGTAAGGTATAGTATATTATGCTAGCACACCTTATTCTGCGTTCAGGCCACGGCATTAAAAACGTACCAAATGCTTCTAGTTGGACCCTCTTCATTTGAGGGCAGACCTTAAAACTCATGCTGCAAATTTCACGTAATGTTCAGATTTTTCAACTTCCGCGTGCCACGTGAATGTTGAACCTGCCTAGACACACGTTCACCATAGACTTGACATGTATACCTGATGCCTCACAACAAAGTAATTACGTTTTTTAAGTTTTGCACCATGTTATAACATTGTTCCCTTATCAAAAACATGTCTTAAGAGTTTTTACACGTCATCCATGTATGTTTCAGTAATTTAGTGATTTCTCTCAGGCCCTGTTCGAACCCTTCTGATGGTTATGGGATGTTAAAAAATTGAACTCAAGGATGCTGCTGACTGTGTTGTGATAGTGCTCTAAAGGGGGAGTGACAGGGCAGAGAGCAAAGGGAGGGCAGGAAGTGAAACATATAAAACATGTTACATTATTTTCAGCAAAGATATAGCATTTTCATGCTATATTTTCAACAATAAAAGGCAACATGGTGATGTATTGTTAGGATTATGTGTTAGCAGTTAATACCACATAGAAGTAAAATACCCCACAGGTGCACTGTATAACCTTTTGGTTGGAGGGTTCATCAGCTCACCTGATTGTTTCTATGGTTATGTCATTGCTCTAGCTGGACATTAAACAGCCAAAAAAATAAATAAATAGAAAAACAGACATTCTGTCTGTGAGCAGAGTTGCCTCTCCACAGATCTGACTTGTACACTTCTTCATGGGCTAGCACCAAAGTACATCTCTGACATGTTAGTGCTACTTTGACACTGTTTAAATCCAGGCTCAAAACAGTTCTGTTTAGCTGCATATGACTGAAAGGTTTTCATGCTGCACTCTTCTCTCTCATTTAATGTCTCTCTCTCTTTAATTTATGATGATTATTTATGTTTTGATTTGTTTGTATTGGGATTTTAATGTATTTCTTTTTCTGTAAAACACTTTGAATTACTTTGTGAATTGTGCTATACACATAAACTTGCCTTGCCTCTGGTTTGGTCTCCATGAAGATAGAAAGATTTAACACCATACTGTGAAACACTCCAGAAGAAGCAACAACATCTCCATGAAGCATTTGACAGACTCTCCACCAGAAAAGCTACACAATGCACCTTTAACAATTTGTAAATCTATCCAACCGTACATATCTATTTGATTCAAAATTCTCTCATTATTCTAAGTTACTAGAGGGCAGAGAGCACCGTGACCCAGAGGAGCGCACACAATCACAGCATACACACGCCAACAGCCGACCAAAGTGCTGCAGATGACTTATTGATGGCATTCTTGTTCTCCTCCGGTTTAATTATGAGTCTGGTTAATTTGCGGCGGCCGGGGAGCGTTGTTGGGTGTCATTTAGCGATATCTCTGCACTTCCAACACACCGTGTTGCATTCATAATTCAGACGTAGCTCATGTGTGGCTAACAGGGCTTTATTTCAGTGCAGATGTAACGGGTAAACTCAAGTGGAAAAAGGTCCGGCACGCTCCTCCCAGTGGCAGTCACAAGTGTAAAAGCTATAAGAGAGGAGAAAGGGGTCATGGGATGTAAAGAGGAGGTATCTGAGGTCAGCATTTTAAAGGTTCTACTGTTTACTGCACAAAATGGATTCTTGTGAGCTTTAAGTCATGTTAGTGTTGTTACCTCCTCAAAAACATAGACAGAGTTGTGTTTTATTTCATTCCCTCATGTTTGAGTAATCCTGTATTGTTAGTCTGTCTACATCTCCAAATCTCACAATGCTCTGTTACACCTTGTGATGTCATGAAGTGGTAGTTTTCAAGTTAACAGCTACCTTTTACCTTTCGTTCATTAGAGATTGGCAATTCCAGGGCTGAAATCATCCAAATTAAGGCTACGTTTTGATTTTTTAAATCTGTTTTTTTCGCCTCTATGCGACCTGTATCTGATCTTTTAATGACACACAGATCCAATTTTTTTTAAAATGCGACCCAGACCACTTGGATATGTGGTCCTAAAACCGATACATTTACTTTTGACATGCGACTTCAGTCTGAACAGCCAGGTCACATTCATCCGACCTACACGTCATCAACAAGCAACAAACGTCACTATTCTGCACTGAAGTAGGTGGAAACGGAACAGAACTGGACCGTATTTTAAGAGACAAGCCCAACGTTGAGCCGATAGAATTGCTGGATAGCTGCGTTACTGAAGAGGAACCCACAAAACGGCAAGGCCAAAAACCTTGTCCTTCACCTTCTCAAATTGCTCCCTAGAACAAATAAGCTGTACATGTTCTGGCTCCTGTACAACAGCAACTTTAAAATCTCCAGGCGCTCAATGCTAGTGTCCATGTTTAGGCGACTTCCGTAAACACTGAGCACGCTCGCCGCATGTGACCTCGTCGTGTCCTCCAAGGCGCATGCGGGACACTTTTGGGGTGTTTAAAGTTCACACTGGAGATCACATACAAGTCGCATTTAATTGCAAATGTGAACAACCTCGCAAAAAAAAAACGGATTTCACAAAAAAAATCCGAATTGATCTTTAAGCCCTGCAGTCTGAACGTAGCCTTATTCTTGTGAAGGTGTGTGGAGTTTAAAAACAGAGTGGAGCACTTCTTGTATTACCACATGGCATCACAAATTGGAACAGAGTGTTTTCAGTTTGAGACAAGAACTCAATTTAATATGCAGGACTTGTGTGTTAAACATGTGTGAATGAAACAAAACACAACTCTGGGTGCATTTGTGATGGAAACAACTTTATAACATAGATCAGAAAATAGTGTAACATGGGCCCTTTCACCTTACCACTAATCATTCAGATACTACTCTTTTACCAATACATTTACTACTGGATGTGTTCAATTATGCTACTACTACTACTACTACTACTACTGGAATCATTGTGTGTAAGAAGTACATACCAGTTCACAACAAATGACCGGTCTAATAATTCATTTGTAACTTCATCATATAGGTAAACAGGTCTATATCATACTAGTGGAGGCTGGATTGTGTTTGAAGTAAAAGTATTGATCCAAAGAAGTTTTTTGACTGTTGTTCAATGTTCTTAACCCATTACCGGCACCCCCCCACTGCTCGTCTTCAGATTTTGTCAGTGTAGTCTCCGCTTTGGGGTCTGATCCGTAAAAACACACCATTCCTGGACAGTTTTTCCTCATTCTCTCCACTTTTACTTTACAATCTCTCTTCAGGGACCCCCCTTTCTCCTACATCCTTACAGTCCTCCCTTGTCTCCTCTCTCCCTCCATTTCTCCAGCCTAATTCCTCTCTCCATCCCAGTGCGTTCCCTTCCATCTGCTGTCTTGCCTGCATATCCTCCATGTTTTTGTTTTTCTCTGGATTTGGCAGGCCCTATTCACAATTGGTTTGCTGCCCGCTGACCACTGTTTCAGGCTCTCTTCTATCAATTACAGCGGGAGTAGAGACAGAGTGGAGTTAGGCCCAAACATGAACTATAAGAAAACAGTGTGCGTTTGAGCCGTTTCCACATTCTTGTTGTAAATATCAGTGTCGATAGTAATTAGGAGCTTAGTTATGGAAATATTGTAGCGTGCTGTAACATTGATTCATTCATTCATCTTCTTCCGCTTTTTCCATTCTCTGGGTCGCGGGGGCAGCAGTCCAAGTAGTGTTCCACTGCCCAGAACACTGCTGTAACAGTCACTGGTAAATACAATGTTTTTAATGATTCACGAAATCTCGAAAATCTAAAAAGAGTCTATTTTGTTTTAAGAGGCTTTTGGTGATGAAAATATTGAAATGGTATATTCTTACATCATTTTTGAAGTAGACTATTACATGTATGCTTGGGCATACATTTGTGAACATAAATTAATATATGGCAAAAGGAGAAATTCATTTTGTCAACTGGACAAAAGTTTATTTTGTCAAATATGTTTCGCAGCTCATCCAAGCTGCTTCTTCAGTTCTGGTCAGATGCTGGGGGACACTAACTAGCTACAGTGCTAACTACAGTGAAATTACTCTGAGGCTAACACACCTACTTGTTTTCAGTTACTGTTAGTTAGGTAAGCCTATTCAGTATGCAGTGGGAGTGGAGTGTGGGGTCTTGTTAGCAGAACCATTCATAATGGGTGTTTTCACACCTCTGGACCTGACCTGCTGCCCTACTGTTTTGTTTGTTTTGATTTAGGTTTGAGGATAGAGTTATAGATTGGAGACAAATGATGTCTGAGACCTCCATTTCTGTTCAACGAAGGATTCTCTTTCTTGACAAAAATAGCCTCTTTAAAGGGATATGCCACCCCCAGGTCAAATTTGGGCATCTCCCCACAGTCCAGAGACTAAAATAAGTGGTGGAAAGCGTTTTCCTGCTCACCCAGCCATTGTCCGAGTCTGTCGCCACTGACCGCCGCGGTATCTGCAGCTCCTCCGCCTTAGACTGGAGTCTAACGTAGCCAGAGAAAGATTTCGGCCAAAAGGAATTAATTTGCTCGATGCTTTTCCCAATTACTTTCTGTGTAGTGCGCATTCATATCGAGTGCAAATAAATGTGCAAATCAACACGGAGAGCTTGCCTTGGTCATTTTGGGTGGGAACTATTTACCGCGGCGGTCAGTGGCAACAGACTCGGACAATGGCTGGGTGAGCAGGAAAACGCTTTCCACCACTTATTTTAGTCTCTGGACTGTGGGGAGATGCCCAAATTTGACCTGGGGGTGGCATATCCCTTTAACTCCCCTCTCAAACCAGTTCTTTTCTCTGAATAAATTAATATAAACCTAATCATAATAAATATAATCATAAAAAAGGTACACTGCGTCATACAACTTGTCTCCATGGTTATACTCTTATCTCGCCTAAAGCACATTCCAAAGTATGGAATTAAACATATTTATCTAAATGGAAATGAAATAAATGTCAGACACCTTTACCTTTGTAATATTATAGAATCATTGCAACAAGCAGGTGGCGAACCCCCAGCGAAAAAGTTCCACACGACACCTTTAAGAAGGACTAAATTAACTGTTGTGGGCTTTACTTCAGGTTGTGTCGCTTCAGGTTGTGACTGTCCGTGATGACTGAAAAATGTAAACATTGATCATAATTCATTTTTATAAAGGGTGAATTGCAGTTGGACTTTTATATATTTTGAGAAGGCTAGTTTAGCAAATGAACAACACAATGTTTCAAAAAGTGGGAGGTGTCAAATTTGTCAAAATGAAATGGCCTCCATACTTATTAACATTAAAGGTGAATTGTGTAACTATTCAGGTGGAGGGTCCATCAAATAGTTTTCCTCCAAAGAGATGATATTGCTTTGTCTGAAATGTTTCACAGTATGGCATTAAACCTTTCTATTTTCATGGACCAGACAGAAGTTATAGGTCAGACCTGTGGAGAGGCAACCCCACTCAGTCAGAACGCCTGTTTTTCTAGGTATTTTTAAGCTTTAACATCTCCATAGAAACAAACAGGTGACAGACTGTTAGAATACTGTAAATATGTTGCTTCATGTCTTTTGATCAGCTTAAATTGCAATGTTATGTCTCAAGGTTATGGGATCCGGGAAAGGGAGTCAGAAAGAAGTTGCATTGTAATCTGCAACATTAAATGCCAAGGTTTTGAGTTGGGAAAGAAGTCATGTTGTTTTATCATGTGAAATTTACATATTTGTGTACACCCATCTGTGAATCAATAAAAGAGGCAAGAAGGAACAGCCCAGTGGG
The DNA here is from genome assembly GCA_036785185.1 of Paratrypauchen microcephalus. Lineage (NCBI taxonomy): Eukaryota > Metazoa > Chordata > Actinopteri > Gobiiformes > Gobiidae > Paratrypauchen > Paratrypauchen microcephalus. The sequence continues at coordinate 4,754,785 of JAVJIX010000064.1, read as the reverse complement.
GAAAGTCATCTGACCTTTCTGCTCGGTGTCTGTCTCCCCTTGCAAGTAAAATTTAAATACGTGTTTTTCTGTGGTTCTTCACTGAGTTCGTTTGTTTCCAGAGAAGGTGATTTTTTTTGACACAGACCCTCAACCAAACAGTTACTTAGTGCACCTTTACAACTGTTGTTGATAGTGCGGTCAGGAGATTAAAAAAATAATTTAATTAATTACAGGATTTGTATTTAATTAATCTAATTAATCGCATTTTAAGAGTCTGAGAAAGAGAGGGGGAGATAGAGAGCGAGATTGTGAGCGAGCGATCGAGTGGGCGAAGGAACCCACTTTGTAGAGTTGGGCGGTATCCAAATTTTGATACCGTTAAACCGTGTCCACATTTTCCCGGGGTATACGGTATTACCGTTGCTAAGGCTAAAAAAAACAACAACACTACACTACAGTGGAGTCGCCTCGCCAAATGGCAGCTTGCACCTATACCGTTCAGAAACAGAATAGCAAGCATTACATAGGCCTAATGATACTGAAAACATAACAAAACATATACAAAATTAGTAACTTTTATTAACAAATGTTTAAAGTGCAAATACAGCAGCCAACCGACGGAACGAAATAACAAAATGTCTGTGGGCTAAAGCTAACAAACCAACAGGAATCAAATAAATAAAATACTTGATCTTATCAAATAAGAAAATCTGAACAATAAATAACAAGACATAACCGAAAATGTGCATATATAACCCTGTCCTGAGAACGCAGTGGAAAATACTGCTCGTTTGTATATTTTTAAAATCTATTAAGATGAATCAAATAAATTAACAACTATACAACATCCCGAACCGTTTTCGTCCGTCAGAAAAAGCTACTCCTTATTGAAAATAAAAATATTAAGCTATTGAATGCAAAACCAGCATGTTCACTTTTTCCGACTTGAGTAGGGCACGTTGTGGATTGACAACTTCAAAAAGACCCGTTCCGATGGAGAGCTTGTGGCACAAATGCACAGGTATTTTCGGGCAACCCTCGACATCAGAGGAAAGCGCCCGACTCCATTGGATTTCCACCAAAGAAGGGGGTCTTCATCTCCCAGAATAACAGCCTCGTGTGGAAGTTGCGTTTGTAATAAGAAACCCAAAAACTTCTCACATTTCAGACTCAAAAACGGAGAGTCGTTTTTATTAACACGCGAGAATATCAGAAAGGGCGCTGCGCTAGAAAACAAAAGCAGCGTGTCAAACGTCACGCCTTTCTTAAAGGGATATGCCACCTCCAGGTCAAACTTGGGCATCTCCCCACAGTCCAGAGACTAAGGCCCTGTCCCCACGACAACGTTTTTTGGAGGAAACGGAGAAGTTTGTGTGCGTTTGGGCCTGCCGTCCAGACGGCGCCGGCGTTTTTGGGGGCGAGAACGGAGTTTTTCAAAAATGGGTTCCAGAGTGGAGAAGTCGGAGAACGCCCCCCGTCGCGTTGGCATGTGGGCGGCAAAAAAGCGAGGCAGGTGAGAAAATGATGACGTCACGCTGCCGTAATCATCACGTGACCGGTGACCAGAGGGTGTAACCCTGCGCCTTCCGCAGTTTATTGGCACTGCTGCATCAAACTCTGTTCATATGCAATGCATTGTGACAACAGCAGAGGACCATGCACAATTACGCCTTTCACGGAACCGGAGGCAGAGGAGCTTGTTTCGGGCTTCCTCTGTGTGCATGACATGCCACAATGTTTGGGAGCGATCAATGGGACACATGTTGAAATCAAGCAGCCATCCACCAACGCCATGGCCTTCATCAACAGAAAGGGCAAACATTCCCTCAACATACAAGCGGTGTGTGACTACAGGTACCGGTTTATGGACGTTACTGTGAAGTGGCCTGGCAGTACGCACGACGCACGGGTGTTTGCCAATGCAAAGCTAAACACGTATTTTAAAACTGGAAAGATCCCATCGCTGGAAAGGCAGATAGTGGACAATGAGGAGCACATACCAATTTGAGTGTGTTGTGTGCTGTAAATAAAGAAAAAGAGCAACCATTTCTTGTCTTTTTTATTAAATGAAAATTTACCTTTTACAAACAGGCACATGCAGTATCACACACAAAAATATATAGCTGCCCGTTGGTGATGGTCCCCGGTTGTATATTCTCGCCGAAAAGCCAACATAATGTCCGAGTATGTTTAACATTCCCATAGTAAGATCCAAACAAGCATTTTGCCTAAATAACACGACCAAGGTTAACGAGAGTTCTACTTGTTAATGTCTATCTAATAAAACGATAGCAAGTAATGCAAACTATCGATTTATAGGCAAAAACTCTGCTCACGCAGCGCAAATCTTCATTCTGTGGCGTCTGTCTATGTTAGGGACGGTCAGCATTTTCACATTACCGGAGTGAGTCGCTGCTACATTGGTGGAGCAGGGGTACAAAATATATTCGCTTGTGTTGACGGTCCCTAAAGTACACGTGTTTGCTTGTTTATGAAAGAGAAAGGACTTTCTGCGCATGTGCTCTTTGTAGTCTTGCGTTACCGGTGGCTCTGGCTCTTTCCGGTTTACAGCGCCACTTATCGGTGTGACATATGTACTACATCGTTTTCACTCAGCGCTCCGTGCTCATCTTGACGCGAAGGTTTTCTGATCCAACACGTGTGTGGACGGGACTTTTTTTCACCCCGGGTAAAAAAAAAAACAGGAACGTTGTCGTGGAGACAGGGCCTAAAATAAGTGGTGGAAAGCACACACCACGCTGACAGGGGAATCCCTGTTACGCACCAGGAAGGCAGTTCCCCTGTTACGCAGCGTGCTCTGTGCTTCGGCTGTGTTTTTCCGCACTGAAAAATAGTTCCCACCCAAAATGACCAAGTCAAGCTCTCCGTGTTGTTTTGCTCATTTATTTGCACTCGATATGAATGCGCACTACACAGAAAGTAATTGGGAAAAGCATCAAGCAAATTAATTCCTTTTGGCCGAAATCTTTCTCTGTCGACGTTAGACTCCAGTCTAACGCGGAGTAGCTGCAGCTGCGCGCGGCGGTCAGTGCAGGTCTGTACCTGGACAATGGCTGGGTCACCAGAAAAACGCTTTCCACCACTTATTTTAGTCTCTGGACTGTGGGGAGATGCCCAAGTTTGACCTGGGGGTGGCATATCCCTTTAAAGGGACCGCAACTATTATCAGAAGCAGTGACTTTATAACCAAGTGCTTAACCAAGAACTGAGCAAAACCCGCATGGCAAAGCTGTAACAACACAGTTAAGAAGGTGAATTATGCATACATTCACGAGTGCACTACACTCGCGACAATATGCAGTTGCCTCTGCTTCTGCTCGCTCCTCTTCAGTGCCGCCACCTTCTTCATGCACATTTTACACACAGCCTCGTTGACATTAGCCGGCTCTCCCTTGTCATTTGGCCGAAATCCGAAATGCTGCCAAATTGCAGATGTTGTGTTTTTCTTGGGACCAACTCAGCGCGGCCTGTCATGTTGTCTTCTCCTTCTCCCTTCTGAGCGGTAATGTCACGTGACGACGCAACATCCAGGAACTTCATCGAACGTCATCTCTCCGATAGTAATATTAATTTTAAACTGTAATAGTATTAAATTAACAAACACAAACACACATACATAAGTGCTGGACAAACACTCTTTATTTAGGCATTAAATTAATTACAGGGGGTCCTCGGGTTACGACGGTCTCGGTTTACGACGTTTCGTGGTTACGAACGCGCCCCCATTAAAAAAATATGTATATATTACGCGTCATTCCGTCTTACGCGGTTTAGCGTGGTAAGAGATGTAAACAAACGCGAACGGCGCGCGGCGCACGGCGGAAGAATACGCTCTGTTGTGGTTGTAGGGAGAAGAAGACAGCCTCGTGTGCGTGCCCAATGTGGGTGGAAGTACCTGATGTGGGCTCTGATCTGCTCCTATGATAGCGGCAGTGATAACCAAGCAGCGTAGTGGTCTAATTATTGAGATGGAAAGGTTATTGGTGCTTTGGATGGAAGATCAAAGGCAAAATCCGGTTTATGACGAAATTCGGGTTACGACGCGTCTTAAGAACGGATCAACGTCGTAACCCGAGGACCCCCTGTATAGTTAATATTATATTAGGGCAAGATTTTTTTTTAAATGACGGTAATGAATCTGATACCGTTGCTATTACGCAGTATACCGTATTACCGTATTACCGCCCAACCCTACACTTTGTGATTGAGTTTGTCAGTTTTCAAATGGTCGCTTTGCTCATTAATTTCCCAAATTCTGCGAGCGTGGTTTGTTGGTTTGTTGAAGTGCGCTCACATTCGCTTTATCACCGGTAACGATGGAACTTGTCCGGACGTGTTTATCGTTCAAATGATCCGTCAGGCTGGAGCAGCTTCGGTGATCGGAAAATTCTTTTTGACAAAAGCTCCAAATCACCGCATTCTTGTTGATCGTCCCATCTTCGTTCTCTTTATAAATAAACTTGCCGTTCAAAGGCCCTGGCAGCGATTTGCTCGCCGCACGCCAAATTTAAAATGCTTACTCATTGAATTGCCGCTCATAATTAATTGCGTTAATTTTTATGAGTTAATTTGCAGTGTAATGAATTCATCTAATTAACGCGTTAAACTGACAGCCCTAGTTGTTGATGATGATTTCTGATATTTCACAACCACAATATGACCTATTTTAACTTGAGTTTATATTCATTAGTTCTTTCTGGTGTTCGTCTCATCCCTCTTTCCTCCGTGTGTGGCTCTCCAGTACACAGACCTGGCCTCTGTCCCAGTCTGTGCATATTCATCTGCTTTAGGCGATAATTCCTGTGCTCTGAGCTTGTTTGTATCCACCACCCCTCCACTCCTCCACCCTTCCTTCCACCTGGGCCTGCCTTAGCCCCTTGTCAAAAACCCAACCACCCAGTCCACTGAACACACACTAAAAAACATGCATGTTTAATTTGGACACTCTCCTCTTCCCCTCCCTCCTTTTTCTCTCCTCTTCTCTATTTCTATCTCTCTGCCTTTTCCAGACCCTACATTATTGTCGCCTATTTGAAGCAAGTAAAAAAAAAAGAATCATAAATATTCAAAGTGCACACTGTAACACACATGTAGTCACTTCTTCCCAGCCTAATCCTCTGTTTAGGGATTTACCCTGTAGTTGTAGTTGTAGTACAGGGGGTCCTCGGGTTACGACGGTCTCGGGTTACGACGTTTCGTGGTTACGAACGCGCCCCCATTAAAAAAAATATGTATATATTACGCGTCATTCTGTCTTACGCGGTTTAGCGTGGTAGGAGATGTAAACAAACGCGAACGGCGCGCGGCGCACGGCGGAAGAATACGCTCTGTTGTGGTTGTAGGGAGAAGAAGACAGCCTCATGTGCGTGCCCAATGTGGGCGGAAGTACCTGATGTGGGCTCTGATCTGCTCCTATGAAAGCAGCAGTGATAACCAAGCAGCGTAGTGGTCTAATTATTGAGATGGAAAGGTTATTGGTGCTTTGGTTGGAAGATCAAAGGCAAAATCCGACTTACGACGAAATTCGGGTTACGACGCGTCTTAAGAACGGATCAACGTCGTAACCCGAGGACCCCCTGTAGTAATATATGTATACTGCTTTTTGATGCATGCACCGCCCAGGTATCCAGACTGCTATACCTGCCCAGAGACAACCTCATATTTCACCCCATGTACGAAATGTTAAAGCATTAATTTATTCTAAAGACACTTGCGAGATGAATTTGCACCCAATCATATATGTCACGTTGTGACGGAGCGCCTGTAGCTGTCCGTCATTCCCCGACCAGCGCCTCTTTCTCTCACTGGCCCCAGAGCGCGCCTAGACGGCAGAGCGCGGAGCGCTTCTCCTGGTTTGCGTGACCAGACTCTGACTCAACAGTTCCCTGCCTATAAACTGTTCCCCGTGATCTGGACTCTGTTTCCCTCCCTGGGGCGTACGAGGGTGCACACTTGGACGCCTAGGGAGCCACATACTCTCCTCCTACCTTCCGTGTCTCTGTGCCGTTCGCCGGCTCAGGGGGCCAAACTGGGGCACTTCCTGGTTCTTCGCTAAATAGCGCATAGTGGCGCGCTAAGGGGGGGCCACATGACCTGGACTGAACCATTTATGTTCATTTGTGGGTTTATTTTGTTTTAAGTTTCTTAGTTAATAAGTCATGCCATATGGGGGGTTATTGATGTGTTTCCTTTATTATGTGGAACTTTAGGTGTTTTATCATTGTTGGTATTGTTTTACTTTTGTTCCACCCGTAAATCTGTATTGTGTTAATTCGTTAGCCCAAGGGGAGGGGCTAAGGGGGTATATAAGGGGGGAGCTTTGCTCAGTTAGTGGTTGGTCCTTGGCCTGACTATGTGGATGCTAGCTGCTGTGATAACGTCTGTAGAAACGTCTGTAAATACTTTTGTAAATACTACTGGTTTTTGGGACTTGTTTTTCACTGTAAATATTTGCACTGTGTACACTGGATTGTGGTGCAAATAAAAAGGGAATACACGTAAGCACGTATTCGACTGTGCCATCATTTTTTTCCCCCCTCTCGTATCTTGTCCAAACGAACCCGTGACACACGTTCTATGTAAACCTGGTGTTGAATATTTATGGGGACAGTACAAGGCTGTGGTGTAGACAATATTGTTTTTGCAGTATTTTTGTGTCGTTGTAAGTTGAAGTATAATGGACACTTTTCAGCATGATAGAACAGTGTAAAAATGAACACTGAATAAACTGTATTTTTTTTCTTGGATTAAAAACAAAAGCAAAATATTCTGTAGGCCAACTGTTGGGAAATGTAGCTGCAACATATATAAAAAATTAAAATAAAATAAACTTTTGTTGTTGTTGTTTCATCATCATATTATAGCGAAACTACTGTCTATTGTGAATGTTTTTTTATTCAATTTACAGACATATACTTATAACGTCCAGCGCTAAATAGCTACTTTATAAATTTCCAGGTGAAGGGTCCAAATCTGCTTGTCTCCATGGAGATGTCCATTGAGAGATATTATTGCTTTGTCTAGAATATTCCACAGTATGGCATTTAACACATTTAGGTCTATGGAGACAACAGAATGTTCCAGGTCGAGGCAATTCTGCACAGCAAGAATATATTATTTTAAGGTTCTTGTTTTAGTAATGAAAACACCATACCAAAATAGAGTTTAGTTTAAAGCATACAGTGAAATATTTCAAGCTAAGCAATGAGTTACCCATGACAACAAGAAAAGTTGTATACAGCTCTGAAAAAAAAAAAAGAGACAACTGCAAAATTATCAGTTTTTGTGATTTTACTACTTATAGGTATGTGTTTGGGCAAAAGAAACATTTTTGTTTGAGTCTATAAACTACTGACAATATTTCCCCCAAAACCAAATAAAAATATTATCGTTTAGACTTAAAATAACAAAAAAGGTACATGTATTCAGACCTCAAACAATGCAAAGAAAAAAGATCAAATTCATTTTAAAACAACATAATACTAATGTTTACACTTAAGAAGAGTTCAGAAATCAATATTTGGTGCAATAACCCTTATTTTTAATCACAGCTTTCATGTGTCTTGGCATGCTCTCCACAAGTCTTTCACATTGTTCTTGGGTGACTTTATTCCACTCCTGGTGTAAGAACTGAAGTAGCTCAGCTTTGTGTTTGTGTTGGAATTCAACAGACGCTGGAATGGAATGGCTGTAATACATGTAGAGATGCTGATTTCAGAAAAAAAATGCAGTGGTTTCTTATTTTGTTACAGAGCTGTAGTGCATTTTTATCTCTGACTTATTATAACAGTAATACAATACAATTACACAATAAATAACAGTTCCTTTTTATTGTTATCTTAATACTGTAGTAAAATACCTTTATATGATGCGTATTATATAATATGAATTCATAAGCAACAAAATCTAGGTTTCCATTGGAGAGTGATGCCAGTTTGTGCCAACATGTCACCAGTGCCCACCCAGACGAGCCGAGGGTAATTAAATTAGCATATACATACATTATCAATCATCTTGAGCTGCAATGGGAGCACACGGTATATTCTGCTAATTGGCTAAATTACCTTGACAAATAACAAGTGTCGAAAATGTTGCTTATAAAAACGACAATTATTTCTGCTAATGACCTGCATTGATCAGACTTCTGGGTTCTTCTAGTTGTGGTAATTGTGTGTTTTTCCATACATTTTAAGAACTGGGATGTCGTAATTAGATTTAGATAGTTTTTTTTTTTTGTTTTTGTTTTTTGTTTTTTTTACTGTAATAGTGTTATGATAAAAGGAGAAGTTCAATTTGTCAATTGGACAAAGTTTGTTTGGTTGAAAACGTTTCGCCGCTCATCCGAGAGGCTTCGTCAGCTCTGGTTATTGTACTGGTTAGACACTGCTTATATCTAGCTGCCGGGAGGCGCGTCCTACACTGAAAAAGCTCTGAAAACGATCCCCCCTAATCTGTCTCTTTGTTTTTCAAATTACTCTGGCGACTAGTTTCGACCCCCTATTCAACGTCTAACGACCCTCTCCACCCCTCTGCCCTGGCTCGTCTGCCCTAATGTTTCTTTGTCTGTTTTGACTTGGTTTAAGAATCGAATTATAAATGGGAGACAAGTTATGTCTAACTCCCCCATTTCTGTTTAACGACGGATTCTCTTTTTTGACAAAAATAGCCTCTTTAACCCCCCTCTCCAACCAGTTCTTTTCCCTGGCTAAGATCTGAACCTCACTGTCCTCAAAAGAATGGCCCGTGGCTTCTAGGTGAAGATGTACGGCAGATGACGGTCCACTCTGGCACGCCCGCCTGTGTTGGTACATCCTCTTGTGAAGTGGCTGTTTGGTTTCCCCAAATTGAACTTCTCCTTTTATCATGGATTCTACCTGGACGACTGAGGGACATTTCACGCTTCTTGTAATAGTGTTAGTAGTATTAATGGCAATAGTAAAAGCAGTTTAATTGCTTGCAGAATTAATTGCCGTTTCAGTAGCATAGCAGCATGGCGAGTAGTAGGTAGTAGTAGCTGGTCAGTACAGTAATTGTTTTGCTTGTGGTTATTCAGTTATTAGTCTGTATTAAAACAGCATTTATTATGTGTATTGAGATATTATGAGTACTTTATGTACAGTAGAATCCATTGATAATGATGCTAATGGACAGGAGTATATTAAAAGAGTTATTGTCTAAATAAAAAATATATAGTATTTCTTAGATTAGATCTTAGAGCAGCTTTTCCAGATGCTCAAATTCACTTTAATCATGGTGGCTGTACCGCAGTACTCGGATGGGAAACCACTGGGAATTCCAGGTGCCCCAGGGGGGCACGTTTTGTCCTTAGGCAAGACACTTCACCCACATTGCCTAGTATGAAAGTGGTGTGTGCGTGAGTGTTGGAGGTGATCGGAGGGGCCGATGGCGCAGATTGGCCTCGCTTCCGTCAGTCTGCCCCAGGGCAGCTGTGGCTACAATAGTAGCTTACCACCATCAAGTGTGGCGTGAATGAACAATGAACTGTAAAGCACTTTGGGTGTCATGAAAGGCGCTATATAAATGCAATTAATAAATCAATCAATCATTCATTCACTCTATACCAGGGAATGGTAAGCTACCTGCCATCACTCACCCGCACCACATTTATACTCGGCAATGTGTGTGAAGTGTCTTGCCTAAAGACACAATGACCACTGGCGCCCTACTGTGGCAGCTGGTATTCACAGCAGTCTCCCGTCCAAGTAACCAGGTCCAACCCCATACTGAAGTACAGTTGTCCCTCGTTTATTGTGGTGGTTACGTTCTAAAAATAACCCGCAATAGGCGAAATCCGCGAAGTCATCAGCTTTATATTTTACAATTATTCTACATGTTTTAAGGCTGTAAATGCCTCACCACACACATTCTACACTTTTCTCAGACTGGCATTAACATTTTCTCACATTTCTCTCTTGTTTAAACACTCAAACCTTCATAGATTTTCCACACACAAAAAATATTAATAGTGACGCGTGTATTTCACAGGTCCTCTAACTGTGCCTCTTCGTCCTGGTGCTGCTCCGCTGTCGCATCTTTTTCCACTAGGACATGGTTATGGGTAGTTGTTGGGGCTCTTTTTTCTTTTGGGTGAGAAGATTCTTATAAACAGACATGCCACCTTCGATTATATTTGAGAACGTTTCGGCGACATTGCGGGTTTTGTCGGGGAGAAAACTTGCAAACATACAGCACTTCAGAGTCACACTGCTCGCAATCAAACATGTATGTAAATTTGGCAAACTGAACACATTCTGTACTGTACAGGAGACATGGCACGGAGGAGAATGACTGACAAATCGGCAAAGGTCTACAGTCCCTTAGCCAATCAGAACGCAGAACACAATGCGCGTTGATACACTATAAAAAAAAATTGAATAAAAAATCCGCAAAACAACGAGTCTGCTAAAGGTGAACCACGTTATAGCGAAACACCACTGTACTAGTACTAAGATCTAATTAAGCAGTTAGTATACTGTAAATTTCCTTTACAACTGTTACCATAGTTGAAACAGTAATGACAGAGTGCAGTATTTGAAGTGTAGTATATGATGGCTTGTTTTTCTTCAGATCACACCATTTCCAGAGGCGGGTTCACCTGTCTGGCCCCATCTCCCTGGTTTTATGTGCACTTTGCGGGATTACAGAGTGCTTATGCTGGCGGTGCTCAGCAGTTTGAACCTGGCCCAAAACAATGGAGTCATCATCGGAGAGGAGGGGGGCACTTGTTTTCTCCACCCTGACCCCTTTTCCTGACGTGTCACATTAGACCTGGACCGGGCGCGTCTCTCCTTTGCATACAAAAGGTCAGGGAGATAAATCAAAGCGCCCATCTGTGAGTCTGCCCATTCATCACCACGGCGACGAGGGCAAAGCGTCGGGCGTAATCAGATTTGCTCCTAAATATAAGATGAATGGGCTTGTTAGCGCGACGGTTCTGTGGAGCAGGCGTTTCGCACAAATATACTGTTGTGATAGGAGTTGTGTAGAGGCACGCGTCTGATAAACTGGTTGTTTAGCCTTCAAGGTGCACTGTGTAACTTTTCCGGTGGAGGGTCCACTATCTGCTTGTCTCCATGGGGATGCTATTGCTTTGCCTGGGATGTTCCGCAGTATGGCATTATACAAATACAGCTCTGGAACAAAATAAGAGACCACTGCAAAATTATCAGTTTTTTTCCTGATTTTACTACTTATAGGTATGTGTTTGGGCAAAAGGAACATTTTTGTTTGAGTCTATAAACTACTGACATTTCCCCCAAATTTCAAATAAAAATATTATCGTTTAGAGCATTTATTTGCAGAAAATGACAAATGGTCAAAATAACAAAAAGATACATGTTTTCAGACCTCAAACAATGCAAAGAAACAAGATCAAATTAATTTTAAAACAACATAATACTAATGTTTACACTTAAGAAGAGTTCAGAAATCAATATTTGGTGCAATAACCCTTATTTTTAATCACAGCTTTCATGCATCTTGGCATGCTCTCCACAAGTCTTTCACATTGTTCTTGGGTGACTTTATTCCACTCCTGGTGCAAGAACTGAAGTAGCTCAGCTTTGTGTTTGTGTTGGAATTCAACAGACGCTGGAATGGAATGGCCGTAATACATGTAGAGATGCTGATTTCAGAAAAAGTGGTATATCTTGTATTTTGTATTAGAGATGTTTTTCTTTCTCAAAACTACCACAAACACATGCATTATTACTGTGAGTGGGCCCACCTCTCCATAGATCTGACCTGTAACTTGGTCTGGTGATGTGGTCTTCTTGCCTTCATGAGGAAAAAAAACAACATGATGGACCCTCTACCAGAAAAGTTACACAGCGTACCTTTAAAGAAGCAATATGTAACTTTCCTTTTGTTTTGCGTAGAATTTTCCACAGAATGGCCTAAAACTCACAGTAAGAATACATGTATTTCAAGATATTTTGAGCAGTAAAAACCTCTGTAATTGAGTAGATGCACACAGACAAGTTCTCTCAGAGACAAGCAAGTGACACCACAAGACCAAGTTACAGGCCAGATCTGTGGAGATGTGACCCCATTTAATATTTTTCAAGGTATCCTATCATTGGGCAATACATTCTAGAGAAGTTTAATGTTGTGCTGTCAAACTTATTTTATTTTATTTTATTTTATGGCAGGTTGATGTTAAGGCAGACAGCCACAAAACAAGGCACAGAATGTTAAAATGCCACAGAGACATAGGTAAGTTGGAAAATGTTAGTAGCACAAGCATATTAGCAGCATCTCCATGGTGACAAGCAGTGCATCTTTAATTAAAATTTGGAGTTTCATTGTTTTGCTACTGCTCTGTTGAATTATATCCAGAAACGTTTGAAGAATTATCAAAAAAACCAAACCAAAAAAAGCACGCGCACACACACACACACACACACACACACACACACACAATTTCTATCTATAGGACCACTAACTCGCCTTTTAGAGCCATTTTTATAGCCTAAACACCGTCCCTTGCAAAATGTTGTAATTTTATCCCCATTGTTTTGAAACTTTTTTAATTATAATCTTGAGTTGTGGCATGTCCTTATTTCTTAAAGAACGAAGGAAGTCAGATTACTTTTTACACTTTTAATTCCCCCCTCTAGGTTTTTGTGCACAATGTTTGTTAGCCTAGCGACACTTGCGCTTGTTAGCTAATCCGCCATGATGCAACGCAGTGTAATCCAATGGCGGGCTACAAAAGCTCGCATTGTACCCTTTGAGGGCTTTATTCTTTCTGCCATCCCTTCTGCTACGTTAATTAAAGGGCCAGTGTTACGTTATTTTCTGATCTGTTATAATGTTTCCTCAGAAAAAAAAACATACCTGGAGTTGTGTTTTGTTTCATTTACACATGTTTAACACATAAACCCTGCGTATTTAGGCTGAGTTCTTCATATTTAGGTTTAGGAGTTTTAGGAGTTCTTCTCTCAAACTGAAAAAGCTCAGTTCCACCTTGTGATGTCATGTGGTAATACAGCAAGTCCCCCACTGTGTTTTTAAACTCCATACACCTTCACTAGAATCATTTGGATAATTTCAGCCCTGGAGTTGCAAATCTCTACTAAACAAAAGGTAAAAGGTAGCTATTAAAGCTGCGCTGTGTAACTTTTTGTTTGGGGGTCCGTCACCCACTTGTTTCTATGGAGATATCATTACTGTGCCGGGAATGTTCCACAGTATGACATTAAACAGCTCTACCTTACATGTATTCAATTACAGGTGGTTTTATGGCTCAAAAATACCTAGAAAAACAAATATTCTAACTCTGAGCGGGGTTGCCTCTCCACAGATCTGACCTGTAACTTGGTCTGGTTTGGTTTCCATAAGGATAGAAAGGTTTAATGCCATACTGTGAAACATTTCAGACAAAGCAATAACATCTCCATGGAGAAAAGCATCTGATGAGTAAAAGCATCTCCATCAGTAAAGTTACACAATGACTTTAACCTGAGAACTACCGCTTCATGACATCGCAAGGTGGAATAAAGCATTTTGAGCTTTGGAGATGTAGACAGAATAATAATAAAGGATTTCTCGTGTGAATGAAACAAAACACAACATGTTTTTGATGAGGTAACAACGTTCTAACATGGCTCAAAGCTCACAAGAGGCAATTTTGTGCAATATAAAGCCTTCTAAATCTTCTTTTTCTCTTTCATTGTAACCTCATATTGCTAAAACCTTTGTAATTAGCGCCCCAACATCTCACAACAAGATCCGTAATTAGCGTAAATGGCTACACTTTGTCATTATCTGCTTGTTTGAACTAAAAAACTAGCTCGAAATAAGATCCTTGCTATTTTAACTTCTCCTCTGTCATCTCCGTCTCCTGACAAGCAAGTTCAGATGGAGGTTGCTGGCAGTGCCACGCTCTTCCCCCACTCAGCTAATTACCGTTAATTATTAATACTCTTTGATTCCAGATGCCCTCCCCCAACATCAGGTGCCGAAGTGTGTTTTTATGTTTTTACAAATGAAAGGAGAGAACCCATTTTTTTCCCCCTCATCCCTACCTTGCAGTGTTAATCAAAGAGCCGCCCGGTTTAATTTAAGGCAAGAGGGTGTTTGAAAGTCAATTTGGATGCGTCGCCGAAGTTGGAGTTGAAAGAGGAAAGTTATCTGATGGAGAGGTCTGTGGAGGAGGGATCTGAACGGAGCTAGTGTGCATTGGTTTTGGATTTCAGCACTTTTTAACCTGTTTTATCAGACCATTTTTAGCGAACGTTGGTGGAGAGGTAACTTTGGGTAATAAGATTTGTTACTGCTGGTTTTAAAAGGTAAACATTGTGCCTGACTTTTGTTGCTGTATCAAAAAGTTCAGTTCGTTGTCTATTTTTAGGCTATTTTTAGTGACAGATTATGCGAAAATGTGTGAAAATGTTTCCTCATCACAAACATACCTGGAGTTGTGTTTTGTTTCATTCACGTGTTTACAAAACAAACCCTGCGTATTTGTTAGGCTGAGTTTGTCTCTCAAACAGAAAACACTCTCTTCCACCTTGTGATGTCATGTGGTTATACAGGAAGTGCTCCACAGTGTTTTTAAACTCTATTGGCGGCACGGTGGCTGAGTGGCTAGCCCGTGTGTGTTCTGTGTGGAATTTGCATGCGTGGTCTGGGTTCGATCCCCGGGTCACCCGAGCCTTTCTGTGTGGAGTTTGTTCTCCCCGTGTCTGGGTGGGTTTCCTCCGGGCACTCCGGTTTCCCCCATCAACCCAAAACATGCACCATAGGTACTCCAGCTTAGGTCCTGACAAAGCCAAAGCAAGAAGATCATGGAGATGGTCCCCGGGCGCAGTAATGTGCTGCCCACTGCTCCTAATAACAGGATGGGTTAAATGCAGAGAAGAATTTCTCCAGTGTGAGATCAATAAAGTTGCTTCTAAGCCTTCACTACAATTACAGTGGTACCTCACCTTACGAATGACCCAACAAACGAAAATTTCAAGTTACGAAACGCCTTCACGTTAAATTTTGGTCTCTAGATACGAAAGAAAATTCAAGTTACGAAACGCGAAATCTCAAAAATTCAAATAATGCGCGCTCAGCCACACACATTATACGCTTTTCTCAGACTGGATTTAAACTTTTCTCACATTTGTCTCTCGTTTAAACACTCAAACTTTCATAGATTTTCAACAAAACGTATCAATATTGAAGTGTGGGGGGAAGCAGGAGGGGGGAGAAAACTGCGCGGTCACGTGTGCGCAGCATGACCCGGCGCAGAGCTGACAGCAGGACTAGACCAAGATCTAAACCTGGACTGGACCAGGACTAAACTTGGACTAAACCAGGACTAGACCAGGTGGATTAAAGCGCCGCGTGCGGGTCTATTTCCTGGTTTCTCACGAGTCACAGCTGAGGCGAGCAGCGAGGAGGAGACCGCAGGCAGTCTGAGCGCATGTGAGCGAGAGCCATGCAAGAGCCGCGGTGGTCTAGACCTCCTCTAGACCTGACCAGGTCTGGTTTAGTCCTGGTCCAGTCCAGGTTTAGATCTTGGTCTAGTCCTGCTGTCAGCTCTGCGCCGGGTCATGCTGCGCACACGTGTCCGCGCAGTTTTCTCCCCCCTCCCGCTTCCCCCCACACTTCAATATTGATATGTTTTGTTGAAAATCTATGAAAGTTTGAGTGTTTAAACGAGAGACAAATGTGGGAAAAGTTTAAATCCAGTCTGAGAAACCAATCAGGACGCAGAACACATTGTCACACTATAAAAAAAGTTACACTATAAAAAAAAAAAACTTGGATCGGGGCCTTGGAACGAATCAGGCTTTTTCCATTGAAATAGCTACTCAACTTACGAATTTTTCACGTTACGAAACCACTTCTGGAACGAATTAATTTCGTAAGGTGAGGTACCACTGTATTTGGATGATTTCAGCAGTGGAATTGCCAATCTCTATTGAAATAAAGGTAAAAGGCAGCTGTTGACTTGAAAACTACCGCTTCATGACATCACAAGGTGGAACAGAGCATTTTGAGCTTCGGAGATGGTGACAGACTAATAATAAAAGGATTACTCAAACATGTGTGAATGAAACAAAACGCAGCTTCGGGTATGTTTTTGAGGAGGTAACAGCATTCTAATCTGGCTTAAAGGGATAGGGCGTTTTTTTTTTATGTCAATCTGTATGGGTTTCCTTCTAAAAGTTTCGTGCGATAATACCGACTTACCTCTGACAGTCTCCACTCAGCCCGGTTCTGCTCCTGTTCTGGAGCTCACGTAAGTAGTTCTGGTAAGTTCGCGGGGACAGTTAATAAAGCTTGTTTTTCTTCTCAAAACAAAACGTTTGTCCAAAAGGTGATATATTTGTGTCCCAAACAGTTGTCAGCAGCATATTTCGCATTTGCATATTTTCTCTCTAGATTCGTATCAATGCGCCCACGTTAGCTCTATTAGCCTTTTCACTTGTAAACATTCCTTTACGGGGGATGTTGCCGTACCGCTTCTGCCGTACACTTCCACTAAAGGTTAACAGGCTAATACAGCTAATATGTGCGCAGTGTTTCAGCTAATATGTTTCTTTTTTGGCTATACATTTCCATAATAGTGCATAGAACATAACTATCTCCATGCTGAATTTTCCAAAGTATAGTTTTAACTTTCTATTTCCAGTGGAATCATCCAGGTGACATGTCAGTTCCAAAAAGTTACCTATACATTCTCTTTATTTAGTCTGGAACTCAAAATACATTGCAAATACTTTTTCAAATGTAGTCTAATCCAGCAAACGAATGATTTGAAAATAAATGAGAGATACTAAAATGTAATAGACAAAATAAAAATACAAATACAATGCTTTTCTGTTGTAGCTTGTGGCTGACAGATATCCCCCATCCACATTTTTGTTTGATTTTATTGAATACCTAATTACTATAAAAACAATACTGTTAACACCTTTCCAGTTAATTGGGAATCTGTACAGGGAGAGGTGTGAAAAACATATTGAGGTATTAAATTTTTTTTAGGAAGTGAGCCCAGAGTCACTCAACCAAAAGCCGTATTGTAACAGCTGACAAATGATTTCATTATTATGTCTTTTGTGATTCAATGAGCCTCACATGAGTCTCATTTGGGTTGACAGTTTCTATTATTCAAAATAGTTGGAAATAAACTATAAAGAACTAACAATGGTTGGGTTAATTTTTTTGTTTTATAGCTTTTGTTTTTCTTTTTCTTTTTTTTACTTCAAAAGGACTAAAAGCAGCATTTTAGTTCAAACTCAGACCATAGCTTAAAGAAGTCAGTTTTTGCATTCTACCTCCAAATTGCCCAGTTAGTTATTATATATAAGATTATATATAAGATAAGAAGGTTTAACTGGTTGCCTCTGTGGCAGACAAATTTTCAAATGAGCATAGGAGCTTTGGGGCACGGAGGTGGCGTTGGCACAAGGTCAAAGTGCGTTTCCAGGGCGACCCTGAGAACACGGCCGTCACATGAGATGACAGTCAGTTGTTGAAGGTGAGCAGAGAGAGAAGGAGGAGGAGAGGAGGGTTCATGTATGAGACATTAATCAGATGTGACGTATGCAGGGTTATGGTCTAGACACTGGGCGCTGGAGTCTGCAGAGGCCTACAGAGGTCCAGACTGATGACCGCCATAACTGTGCATTTGGGTCTGTGGAGATTCTCAGCTTTGGCCCATATTACACTTGGTGTGTGTGAATGTCCACCCTAGATCTGCAACATTTAGCAGACAGTTTTGTGCATTTCTTCAGTCTTTCATAATTCTGTTTACAGTGAGAGTGCATTTTTATTAATTGAATATAAGCTTTAATGCAAGATAGATACAGTTTAATACCAGTGGACTGCGGATGGGTTCGGCAGAATTACAAATAAAAATAATTTAATTCTTTATCATTTCTTGATGATTTAAACTCCTGTTACCAGTGTTTATAAACAAAGCATTTCTTGGATCTCTTTGGATGTATGACAGTACAGCAGTTTGAGGTGGTAGTGGTTGGGCCGACACCTGACCCTCACAAATGTGCGGCACCTTGTCCTTGGTTTTCTTCAGGACTTTATCCAGGACTTTCAGGTGGACTTTCTCTTGGACCATGCCAACCTCCATCTTTTTCCACCTTGTCCACGACTTGGTGCTGGATCTCTTCTTTCAGGCTCTCCTCCTCCAGGACTTTGCTCTGGAATTTCTCCTGAACATGATCCTGGCACTGGACTTTTCTTGAGATTTGTCCAGATTCATTAGGACCTCCTTCTGGACTTTTTCTGGGACTTGAACCAGGACTTGTTGCTGGACTGAGGCCTGGGTCCGGATCATGTCCCAGGTCTTGTTCTTGGATTGGGCCTGGTCTTGGTGCAAGAGGATTTCCAGGATTTTCTTGAGAATTCTTCACTTCACAGGTCTATGGCCTGGATATTGTCCTGGAGCTTTTCATTGAGATCACTAAGGAGTTTGCCCATGATTATCTCCATGATTTTGTCCTGGAAGATCGTACGGATCTTCTGTTCTTCCCACTGAGCCTGCGTCTGGAGAAAGCGACTGACTTGGATCTTTACTCTGTCCTGGGCTGTTTTCTTTCTTTCAGATTTTCATCTTATCACTGCAAAGATACAAGGATAAAATAAGATGACAAGACAACAACAGCATTTTCATTTCATTTATCTAATCTATTATATTTTTTGACATAATTTACAGCTAAACCTACCTGCCAATTGACACTTTGCTGAACCGCTTGGTAAATGGAGAATCACACTCCAGGTTAGAGGTAATCTCCGCTGGACACTCAGGCTCACCTTTGTCCAAATCCAAATCCAAATCCACTTTATTTCTATAGCACATTTCATAAACATAAACAGTTTCCAAAGTGCTGTACAGACAGAAAAACTAGTGACACAACAAACATCAGGTACTGTAAATGATTCACTAGTCCCAAAACAATAAAACCAGTAAAACCAAATCAGAACCATGGAGTAAGTAAAAACAAAATAGAGTAAAATAAAATAAATAAATTAATTAATAAAATATAAAAGTAAAATAAATAAAATAAAAACACAGAGGACCACACAACTCATGTGGAATTAAAAGCCAGAGAATAAAAGTGGGTCTTAAGACGAGACTTAAAACACTCCACAGTGGGAGCTGTTTTGATGTGAGGAGGCAGAGCGTTCCACAGCTTTGGTCCAGCCACAGAAAAGGCTCTGTCTCCTCTGGTTTTAAGTCTCGTCTTAGGAACCACGAGCTGGAGCTGACCCTCGGACCTCAGAGCGCGGGCGGGGGTGTAAATCTGGATGAGGTCCGAGATGTAATCCGGGGCCAGTCCATTCAAAGCTTTAAAAACAAACAATAAAATTTTAAAATCAACTCTAAAACGAACGGGGAGCCAGTGCAAAGATGCTAAAATCGGAGTTATGTGCTCTTGTTTTTTGGTACCGGTTAAAAGGCGCGCAGCGGAGTTTTGGACTAGCTGTAGACGAGAAAGTGCATGGTGGCTAATGCCAGAGAAAAGTGCATTACAGTAGTCTAAACGAGAAGAGATAAAAGCGTGCACGACTTGTTCGAAAGATTTAAAAGATAAAAAGGATTTGACTTTGGATAAAAGCCTTAAATGATAAAAGCCAGATTTGACGACCGCATTCACGTGCTTATCAAGCTTAAAATCATTGTCAATAGTGACGCCAAGGTTGGTAACAGAAGATTTGACTTGTTTAAGTGGGCCCAAGTCCAAGAGGGGGTCAATTTTGCCAAACACCACAACTTCAGTTTTACCCTCATTAAGACTTAAGAAATTGTGGGCCAGCCAAGCCTTGACGTCACTCAGACAAGCAAGGAGAGGTGTCAGGGGACCGGAAGAACGTTTTTTTGAGTGGCAGGTAAATTTGGCAGTCATCTGCATAAAAGTGATATTGAATATTGTGTTTTTTAAAAATTTCACTCAGTGGGAGAAGGTACAAAGCAAACAGAATAGGCGCGAGAATGGAACCCTGGGGGACTCCACAGTTAAGAGGAGCAGTGGATGAGGTGGAGTCCCCCAGTCTGACTGAGCAGCATCTCCCACTCAGGTGAGCCTGAGTGAACAGTTGGGCTTAGTGTTAAAGTGATGTCTTTTCTGAGTAGACACTCATCATCAGTGTTATCAGTGAAGCTAGACACATGTAAACTGTTATAATAAGAAGTTGGGAAATCCCATTAACAAATGTAGACATTGGGCACAGTGTAGAATTTGCATTTAACATTTCAGTGTGGACTTGTGTTACCAGGCCTTGATGCCACACGATTCTGTCTCGAACAGGAAACATCTTGTATTAAATGCTTCTCCAAGGAGAGTCAAAATGTAAAAATGTCAAAATGCATGGGTGTGTGTTTGTGTGAGGAATTTCAGCCTGTCTTAGCAGAAATACAGACTATTTTGTTTTGTTTTTGAAAAATGTAATGAATAAATCACTTTGTGTGGATTTAGTTTGATTTCTTATCTAGTTCCGCTGCTTTTTTCTTCAAATCACATTCACATATTCACATATTCAGTCACATTCAAATATTCAACATGACAGTCCACGTTTTTGTGATCACTTTCAGCCAGAGCCTTTCCACGTTGATAAATGTGTAGAACTCAATTCAAAGTGCTACACATATCAGTCTAGTTTGAGCCAAGTGAGCTCCACATTTGTTCTCACTATGGACCACTCCAAACACCCCCTGCACCTATCGCTCCGCCGTCCTCCCCTTTACTCAGTGGAATAGACTCATCACCGGCCGCAGCAAAACAAAATCAATCCTCCGGGCTGCACTTTTGATATGTAAGGATGGGCCTGTTCACTCTTCTGAGATCTTGTTATGTGGAGCGTCAGCCCTGTGCCTCCATCTGTCAAAGTGGGATTTCTTCACCTCCAAAATAATGATCCTTTTCTACACCGCCGAGACCCAAGCTAAAGTATGTGCTTATTTAGGATGGCTTTGCACTGTGGTAGGTGCGACTGGGCCCTGAGCAGCCATGGCGGAGGGGGAGGGGGTTAGGAGCGGGACACACAAACAAGCGCAGTATCAAGAGGTGCCAGTGCCGCCATATGTGAGAGCAACACCGTGGTTATTGTCTCCGGATTTTCACCAATGATAGATGTCATAAAAATATATACCTTCTGCTGGTGGTGCGGGGTGCACAGAAGCCGGGGAGATTGGAGGCAGGAGACATGATTTAAGGAGGTAAGTGATGGTGTGAATAAGGCTGTCAGGCCCCAGGAAGTTCAGCCTGTACACAATAGGAGATGTTTATAATGGAGTTTGAGTACTTGAACTTTTGGCTTTATTTGAATACAATGTAAAAGACTGGCTTGTCACAGAGGAATGTTACCTGAACAATAACTTTTACTATTATTGTTAAATCATTTCCATATGAAAAAAAAAAGTGTTTTTTTTAGCTACTTACATTAAAGCGCCCATATTACACTGTTTTCTGATCTATGTTATAATGTTGTTTCCTCATCAAAAACTATGGAAGCCAACAGAGGCCATGTTCGTAATGATTATTTTCCACCTTAATAAGGAGAAAATTAACTCGAGATCTCGAGAAAACGACACAATTAATTTGTGATCTCAAGAAAACAAAGAATTATTCCGTGATCTCGAGAAAACACTGTATCTCCGTCGGTAAAGACTAATCTTAAAGGTCCCATGGCATGAAATTTTCACTTTCTGAGGTTTTTGAACGTTAATGTGAGCTCCCCTACCCTGTTTAGCCCCCCCATGGCTAAAAGTTGCGAAATGTGTAAACTGAGCATTTGCGATCCTTTTCTGCGTTTGAAAAAAAGACAGCCCAAACGGGCGATCTTGAACAAGAGAAATTTCTGACGTCACACTCAGGGAAAAATGCAAATGCAGTTCCACCCCCCCCCGTCTGGATGTCTACCCACCGTCTCTGTAAATCACGCCCAGAGAACTTGGACCGCAAACGAGCTACGCAATGCAAGATGCGTTTTTTTATTTGCCTGGAGACACGTGAGAATGTTTCCAGGCTCGGATGTCCTTTATCCGAGCCTCTGAACCTCTGTAACAGCAGTGGTTTCATTTTATTTTCTGTGGAAATGTGTTTTTTTTAATGCAACTCGTCTCTTCCTCCGCGCTTACACACACGGAAGTGGGGCCAGCGCACATCGCACCGCTAAACGAGGAACTAGCGGCACATTTGGCCACACCCCCACCCGCTGCACTGGCCTGTCTCTGTCCTCCTCATTTGCATTCAAGCAACAATGCCCAGAATAAAGTGTTTGAGAGAGATATTTATTGACTCTGACTGTGTTAATGAGGCTTTCTCATGCACTGAGTCTTGATTTTGAAGAAGGATTCATTTACAGTATTAGGGAACCATTAAGGCGCCATATAAAAGCATCAAGAAGTACCATGTCATGGGATCTTTAAAATGATCCCGAATTAAAAGACATTCCCAGACATTCTAATGACCAAAAATGCGTCTATTCAGAATGAGAAAAAGCCCCGAAGTCAGAATGTGGCAGTAGACGTTTCAGTTGTTTCCTTGAGATCTCAGAATAATTGTTTCGTTTTCTCGAGATCACAACATTAATTATCTTATCTTGGGATGATAAGGAAGAAAAAACATTGCTTATGAATATGACCTCTGTCGACTTCCGTAAAAAACATACCTGGAGTTGTTTTGTTTCATTCACACATGTTTAATACATAAACCCTGCATATTTAGGCCGAGTTCTTCTCTCAAACAGAAAACACCCCACCGTTCCACCTTGTGATGTCATCTGATAATACAGGAAGTGCTCCACTGTGTTTTTAAACTCCACACATCTTTATTAGAATCATTTGAATAATTTCAACCCTGGAATTGCCACTCTCTACTGAACTAATGGTAAAAGGTAGGTTAAAACTATTGCTTGATGACATCACAACGTGGAACAGAGCATTTTGAGCTTTGGAGATGTAGACAGCCTACGTGTGAATGAAATAAAACACAACTCCAGGTATGTTTTTGGTGAGGTAACAGCATTATAACATGGCTTAAAACTGATCATATGAGAAAATAACATAATGTGGGCCCTTTAAACTTGGAGAAGAAATGACCACATGGATATTACAGGGCTGGATTAATAACTTATTCAAAATTATGTAGACTTCCCTTATATGGCAGATAATTCCAAGAGAAATACCCAAATGTTCTTATCCAAGCTGAAAATACATGCGAGTTTATAATATACTGTAATATACTATAGTTATTATGGTTGTGCTTGTTTGGGCTGATTATGGGTCATTTGTATCTGGGGAGCACAGGCATGTTCTTAAAGTAAACATCAAAGTGAATACTGCAGTAGTGAAGAAGTAGGTTTGATGAGTACAATTATCCCAGCTCCTTCAGCCTCCTCCAGTGGCTGTTGTACATGAGAGTAGAGGCTGGAAAAGCAATTTAATTATTCTTTAATATGAGGGTAAACAAGATGATAATATTTGAAAGCATTGCCAGTGTAGACACAATAGATCACGTCTGGGATGTGAGGAATCTTTGTTGTTGTTGTTTTTCTTTGTAAACAAAATCATCACCGTCCATTGAGCCTTTCTGTGTGGAGTTTGCATGTTCTCCCCGTGTCTAGGTGGGTTTCCTCCGGGCATTCCTGTTTCCCCCATCAACCCAAAACATGCACCATAGGTAAAATCCTCCAGCTGAGGTCCTGACCAAGCCGAAGCAAGAAGATCATGGAGATGGTCCCCGGGCGCAGTAATGTGCTGCCCACTGCTCCTAATAACAGGATGGGTTAAATGCAGAGAAGAATTTCTTGTGAGATCAATAAATTTACTTCTTCATTACATTTAAATCAATAGCTGTGTCCAGAATAATGCAAAACTAGGAGCTTTGCTGTAGCGATTGGTGTGTGCAAAAATATTGAATATTGCTATATCGTATAGTCTAATTTGATAATACAGTATCGATCGTTTTTGTATATTTTACCAAATTATTTTTTGACAGTGTTCCAATTTTTTAAAGAAACTTGTTTACATTTGACATAATTCAAGTTTTGATTGAAATAAAAAAAATAAATAATTGAGCGTGTATAAATGAAACAAAACAATGAAACAAACATCACAGCCATGTCACAAACTGCATGTCCCTTTGTACAGGTAAATGTTGAGCTCGTACGTTTAAAAAAAAATATATGTATGTATTTATTTATTTATTTATCCCTGTAGGGAAATTATTTCTCTGCATTTGACCCATCCTTTCAGGAGCAGTGGGCAGCTCATCTTTCAGGACCCATCTCCATGATCTTATTGCTAGGCTTGGTCAGGACCTCAACTGGAGGATTTTATCTATGAAGCATGTTTTTGTGTTGATGGGGGGAAACCCACCCAGACAGAACCTTTTAGCTGTGAGGTGTGAGTGCTAGCCACTCAGTCATCATGCCGCCTTCTAGTTAATAACATGCACTAAACAAAATGCACTTTCAGTAAGGGGCCAAAAGCCTTTATATTTTATTGAATTGTATTGAATCAATTTGAAATATTTGAAATATTGCATTGAGTCAAAAGTGAACTGTATCAAGATCTATCGTAGCTTGGCCTGTGTATCGAGTCGTATGTTTTGTATTCGGAACTTCTTAATGATACCTAGCTCTAATAGCAATTGATTATTTAAAACTAAAACTCTCATCTTTTGAATGTTATAGGTTGTGTAAACATACCCTTAAACCAGTCCTATTTTTCTATTTAAAGGTGTACTATGTCTTTACACCTGCTTGTCTCCATGGAGATCTTATCACTTTGCATGTAAAGAGTATGACACTGAACCACATCCATGGGGACAAGCTGCACACCTCAGTGAAGTTACAGGTCAGATCTGTGGAGAGACAAACCCAGTCACAGTAGAATGCATGTTTTTCAATGTATTTTTGCATAATATAAACACTTGTGATTGAATAAATGTAAGATAGACACGTTTAATGCCATACTGTGGAATATTCCAGGTAAAGCAGCATGTTTTTCTTTTTTGGTTCGGTGGGATAGTTGATGTGGTGAATATATGAAGTAAGGCTGATTTCTAAAATAGAATTCATCTACCTATGTCATCGCCAAAAATTCCACACAAAGAAGGGATTTTTATTGCAGACAAGCAAGTGGCGGAACCTTCCAAAAAATGGCACATAATACCTTATAATACAAATACAAAAAATAAAAAAAAAGTAACAAAAAAGACATCTCCATTACTAGGGATGGGAATCGAGAACCGGTTCCTGTTGAGAACTAGTCCTAGACCAGGACTAGTGCTAATCTTGGTGCTAATCAAACAGTTTGTTCTCCTTTTTCCCCCAAATTAGAATCAATAAGAGAATCGATAAAGAATTGAATTGTTAAGCAGTATCGATAATGGAATCGATATAGTAAAAATCTCAATTCCCATCCCTGTCCATTACTTACTTAAAGGCACACTATGCAACTTTTTGGTTCTGGGTCTGTACCTGCTTGTTTCTATGGATATATATTCAATTATAGGTGGTTTTCTAGCTCAAAAATACCTTGAAAAACAGGCATTCTGACTGTGAGCGGGGTCGCCTCTCCACAGCTCTGACCTGTAACTTGGCCTGTTGGCCTGTCTCCATGAAGATAGAAAGGTTTAATGTCATACTGGGAAACTTTCCAGACAAAGCAATAACATCTCCATGAAGAAAAGCATTTGATGGACCCTCAAGCAGAAAAGTTACACAATGCACCTTTAACATACTTGTCCGGCTTATCTGACCAATGCCATTCTAGTTTTGCCCTCATGGACCCTGCTGTTGAGAGTGGACAGTGGACATCTTTTTACCTGTGTATTGGAGTAATACAGAGGTCGATGGAGAGGTGAGACCAACACAGCCAGTGCTTCAGTCCTGAAAAACAGCTTGGCCTCTTCTTCTCTGTACTGTCAGACTGATGGAGGTGAGCGCCCCCTAGTGACCCACCTTTTACCCGACCACCTGCTCCTCCGTCTAATTGAGATTGTTTGGAAAAGCCAGTGTGTTCCCAAGATGCAACCTTAAGCCCATCTTAAACAATCAGAGCAGGGCATGCTGGGAAGGCTGCGTGGTAGCCTAGCAGGTACCCAAATGCATAGAAGAAAGTGCAAAAGGCCAGAGGAGGATATAAGTGCAGTCCTGTCAATACAGAGTCAACAGTGGTTTGTGAACAAAAAGTAAAAATGTTAACATAGCCAGAGGTGGTGCAAGACAGAAGATTGAGGCTACGTTTATATGATGACGGTCTGAACAGAAGACGCAAAAGTGACGTCGCGTCTTCACTTTTTATTCCGCGTTTAGACAAGCGTTTTCGGGAGGAAATCTGCGTGCATACGGTGACGCAAAAGTGTGTGGAATTCGATGCCAGGCAGCTAGGTGGTGCTGTGATACATTATCACTATGTCCACGCGCATACGTAGAATCTTCCTTCTTCTCATCTGCGCTGTGAAAAGCAAAACAAAACATGGATACTGGTAGCAAAAAAAAAAATGTGTGGTCAGATGAAGAAGTTCAACTATTGCTTCAGACCACGTTAGACTACAAAGCAACAAAGACGTAAACGCGTATGCGACGTCAGCAGATTTGACCAGAGTTTTGCGTCTTGGGCAGTGTAGACGAAAACGCTACGGCGGAGCGTATTCAAGTTTTCCACTTTGGAGTGCGCCCAAAACGCCGTCACCGTCTAAATGAAAGGCACTTCAATCAATCAATCAAACAATATTTATAAAGCGCTTTTCATACAAAATTGTAGCACAAAGCGCCTTACACTTCAGATAAAACATGTTTTTGATGAGGTAACAAGATTCTTTTAAAAAAATCTTTTATTATTACAAGGTACATGGCTGAAATCACACAAGCGTCAATTTGATGTAATATATCACCTTTAATTTATCAGTTTTATCAGCAGCTTCTCTAAAATGATATCCACTTTGAACAGAATCCTACTTTTTAGACATGTATTGAAAGTCTAATCTCAATCTCATTTATATTTTGTTTCCCCAAAAACATGCAGCCGTAGTCCTAATGTAGACTGGCTTTGGTCCTGCTCTAGTCCAGATTTAGACCCTGGTCCAGTCCAGGTGTTCATATCTGAGTTCAGATTTTGATGTGGTGTATGCAAGTTGAAACGCTAACAGTAATCCTTCTTTATGATTTTATGAACAGCACATTGACGTATATCTCTTGAACTAACCTCCACCTCATAACCCATAAGTACAGTCAAGTGCGAACCCCTGTAAACTGTTCAGTGTAGTCCGCGGTATCACAGACGCTGTATATAAAAATAAACTCCTCTTCAGATCATCAGAGTGTTCACTGTGCTCATGTTACTCCCTGCTTTGTCCTTTTAAAAGGGAATTAAGGTGATGATTAGACTTCATTAAAGAGGTAAATAAAGATGAGTGCAGCGTGGCCCCGAGCGCTGGTGCTGCTGCTAATTAGCCCGGCGTGTGGGTTTGATGTGGAAAGGGGGGGCAGTCATGTGATCCACGCACTGTAAAAAAAAAAAAGAAAAAAGAAAGGGAAAAGGGAAGTGGAAATCAAATTATTATAAATTTGGTTGGAGAAGGTTTTTAACTGGAAATTATTAGCCACTACACCACGTCAAATACAGTATGTGGTTTCCCAACATACTACTAGACCAAGACCTGGACTTTAAAATGCCATTATATGGGGCCAAATACAGGGGGTCCTCGGGTTACGACGGTCTCGACTTACGACGTTTTGTGGTTACGAACGCGCCCCCATTAAAAAAAAAAAAAAAATATTACGCGCTATTCCGTCTTACGCGGTTTAGCGTGGTAAGCGACGTAAACGAACGCGAACGGTGCGCGGCGCACGGCGGAAGAATACGCTCTGTTGTGGTTGTAGGGAGAAGAAGACGGCCTCGTGTGCGTGCGGAAGTACCTGATGTGAGCTCTGATCTGCTCCTATGAAAGCGACAGTGATAACCAAGCAGCGTAGTGGTCTAATTATTGAGATGGAAAGGTTATTGGTGCTTTGGTTGGAAGATTAAAGTCAAAATCCGACTTACAACGAAATTCGGGATACGACGCGTCTTAAGAACGGATCAACGTCGTAACCCGAGGACCCCCTGTACAGACTAAATAATGACTTAACTTGGTATAAACCTCTGTGGAAGCTATAGGGCTAGCCTCAATTCATTATCTGCTGGACTAAAGCATGAATGTAAAATATTCTCATTAAAATGACTGAACGTAGAGAAGTCCACTTGCAGCAGTTTGAGGACCACTGGCTTATAGGATTTGAGTTGTTTTATTTATAATGATATTTGACATGCAAATATTATGTAAGTGCACTTCAAACCAAAATAACAAAAAATATATATATTTCTCAAATATTAATTAAAACATTGCAAAAAAGTAATGGGTCTGGTGATGGTTTATGGGTTAAAAAAGTGCGTAGCAGAAGTCTGTAATGCTATAGAACTGACCAAATGCGAAAAGAGCATTTTTGAAAGCTGAGAGAAGACGAGTTTGGATTAATTATTTCATTAAACAAGCATGAATAAAACAAAAAGGTATGTTTTTGATAAGGGGACAACAGTATAACTTGGTGAAAGGTTCAAAAAGTCAATTTAGCATAATATTTCTATTTATATCTTTGAGCAAATAAAGAAACACTAAATAACCATTATTCATTCAAGTAATTTTAACCCATAATATTCATTTTTTGCAGTGGCGTCAGGTGACCCTCCCTCCCCTGCCCTCCTGCGCTCACGCTGAGCTCGCTGCGTGTTTGTTGGGTTTGCTAAGTCAAGGTCTCCTCATTCATTTTAATGACGCCTCCTCTACCGCGGCTGGATGTAGAAAATTAATTGATATTCGTTACAAGCAGACACCTTCTGGCTGATTAATCAAAGTGTCAGTATCTCGCTGCCATAAAAATGTACTCCAGTCATCCACAGCGCCCTCAACTTAAAATACTTGACATTTAGCCCTTCAGATACAGAGAACTGACTGAAGAGCTTATACTGTACAGGTAGTGAATACAGTAACATGTATATAATATTATTGGTTTATTTTATTCATGGGTTTCAGTTTCATATGATGTCATTTTGAGTACGGTTGACCATTCAAAAAATATCATATTTTGGTTTAACTGTTACTTGCTATTGTAACTATTAGATTGTTGGTACATGTAGGGCAATTACAATTAAGAAAGATTAAAAGTTCACTATTTAACTTTTTTGGTGAATGGTCTGCAATTCTTGTCTCCATGGAGATGTTATTGCATTGTCTGGGATGTTCCACAGTATGACATTAAACATACTGTGCATTTATTGTATTACAGGTGTGCTAAACAATGTATTTTTACTGTGATCCGAGCTATACTTTGGCTTTAAGGAACAATATAGCCAAAGGGACAATATTTTCAGTAGGAGGCCCTCATCCAGGCCATATAAGAGTCAGGTTTGTGGAGATGAAAGCCCACTTGCAGTAATGTTTTTCAGTGCAATAAAAGCATTTCGTTAATATTTTTTCACTAAAAAGTTACACCATGGGATTTTAAATAAATTGAAAATAAACTATAACAACAGCATTTGCATTCTACCACCTACAGCTCTGGCAAAAAATAAGAGACCACTGCATTTTTTTTCTGAAATCAGCATCTCTACATGTATTACAGCCATTCCATTCCAGCATCTGTTGAATTCCAACACAAACACAAAGCTGAGCTACTTCAGTTCTTGCACCAGGAGTGGAATAGAGTCACCCAAGAACAATGTGAAAGACTTGTGGAGAGCATGCCAAGATGCATGAAAGCTGTGATTAAAAATAAGGGTTATTGCACCAAATATTGATTTCTGAACTCTTCTTAAGTGTAAACATTACTATTATGTTGTTTTAAAATGAATTTGATCTTGTTTCTTTGCATTGTTTGAGGTCTGCAAATAAATGCTCTAAACAATAATATTTTTATTTGGAATTTGGGAGAAATGTTGTCAGTAGTTTATAGACTCAAACTAAAATGTTCCTTTTGCCCAAACACATACCTATAAGAAGTGAAATCAGAAAAACTGATAATTTTGCAGTGGTCTCTTATTTTTTTCTAGAGCTATATCTACCTCCAGCTCCACTCTACACTGATTTAAACTATTATCCTCTTTAGAATGTTATGAGATCATATGTTTTGGCTAGCTTAAACCACATGTTGTACTGTGTGTCTGCTAAGTGCAATTGACACAAGTACCAGTGCTCAGATGTGAGACGCCCACCACTCAATCATTTAGAGGCCGATCAATATGTGTCAGACGTACTGTTCTACTGTAAACCAGGGCCAGCCAGGCAGAAGGAGCTGTGTGAGGGAACATACCAACGCTTCAGTGAGTCACCACAGCTCATAGAAGAGACAGTATAGCAGACATGGATGGTAAAGCGCACATTATTATTAGATACAAAGTATATTTAGAGGTTCTATATTATAAAAAATGGATTCTTGTGCGCTTTAAAGGGATATGCCACCCCCAGGTCAAATTTGGGCATCTCCCCACAGTCCAGAGACTAAAATAAGTGGTGGAAAGCGTTTTCCTGCTCACCCAGCCATTGTCCGAGTCTGTCGCCACTGACCGCCGCGGTAACTGGTGCTCCTCCGCCTTAGACTGGAGTCTAACGTAGCCAGAGAAAGATTTCGGCCAAAAGGAATTAATTTGCTCGATGCGTTTCCCAATTACTTTGTGTGTAGTGCGCATTCATATCGAGTGCAAATAAATGTGCAAATCAACACGGAGAGCTTGCCTTGGTCATTTTGGGTGGGAACTATTTTCCAGTGCGTAAGAATACAGTCGTATCACGCACCACGTTGTGCAACAGGGGAACTCCCTTCCCGGTGCGTAACTGGGATTCCCCTGGTAGCGTACTGCGTGATGCGGCTGTATTCTTACGCACTGGAAAATAGTTCCCACCCAAAATGACCAAGGCAAGCTCTCCGTGTTGATTTGCACATTTATTTGCACTCGATATGAATGCGCACTACACACAAAGTAATTGGGAAACGCATCGAGCAAATTAATTCCTTTTGGCCGAAATCTTTCTCTGGCGACGTTAGACTCCAGTCTAAGGCGGAGGAGCACCAGATACCGCGGCGGTCAGTGGCGACAGACTCGGACAATGGCTGGGTGAGCAGGAAAACGCTTTCCACCACTTATTTTAGTCTCTGGACTGTGGGGAGATGCCCAAATTTGACCTGGGGGTGGCATATCCCTTTAAGGCATGTTACAGTGATGTTCTCTCCTCAAAAACATACCCCGAGTTGTGTTTTGTTTCAGTCACATGTGCTTCTTTGCCTGATTAGAAGATCGAAAAGCTTTGTTTCAGCTTGCGATGCCATGACACAGTAGTATTCAAGTTAACAGCTACCTTTTACAGGGCTGAAATGATCCAAATGATTCAAGTGAAGGTGTATAGAGTTTAAAAACACAGTGGAGCACTTGCTGTATTACTACATAACAGGGTGGAACAGAGCGTTTTCTGTTTGAGAGAACTCAGCCTAAATATGCAGGATGTCTGAATGAAACAAACTACAACTCCAGGTATGTTTGTGATGAGGAAACGACATATAACAGAAAAAATTACCCTGAGCCTAGAGGAAAAAAACAATCAATTTACTGCAACAATTTTTTTTTTTAAAATAATCTTTGAACTGCTCAAACAAAACCATCAACCCCAATTTTCATTTTTGACCAAGGCTAACTGTTTTCAGATTAGGCTAAACACGACTAAACGCAAGCTGTGACTGACTTACGCCTACTTCACATCTCGTCCTCCAGTCTTTCCTTATAGCCAGTCAAAGTTCTCAGCACACTTGCGTAGTTGATAAGAGTTCAACAGTTTGTAATTTGCTGCAGCAGTAGCAGACATGAGCCAGTCAAACTGACGCTCGGTCTGTCTGGGGGGCAGTGTTGTTGACGGTACACCCTGCGGCCCACTCACTGTCTGTGTGGAGCCTATACGACGGCCATATCGCGTATGAAAACTCCACATGTCTCAGAGCCTCAGAGTAGCACCCACATTTAAGCCCTGATGTACCACAACACATCCTCCCACTCACTCACACTCAAGTCAACTGCTCATGTACAACTCCATAAGTGAAGACTGGCGGTGGACCGTATTAGCTCCAGTCAGTGTTTAACAGCTGTTGTGTAGTCGCTAACTTTACTGAACATTACTTTTTGTATTTATGGTAATAGCTATGCCAGGGAGGATAGAGCAAATACAAAGAACATTGACACATTTTTTTTTAATCCATCTATCCATTTTCTTCCACTTTTTCCATATTTCGGGTCGCGGGGGCAAGAGTCCAGACAGATCTGCCGCTCAGAACACAATGCACCTGCCCCCATGGATCCTCCTGCGGGTGGTGGGTTCACGGGAGGCTTGACTCAACTGGCCATGATGTACTTCTGTCATGGGGGGCTCTTTTTTTTTTAAATCTATTTTGTAATTTGTTCTAAGGACAGGAAAGCAAGATTAGTCCAACCCTAGGGAGTAATGGTACCTTACCGTACTTTGTTGATCCTGATTCTCTGCATTTGACCCATCCTTCAATGATGCTGAGGCAATTTTTCAAGAAGAACCCATCTCCAAATCTACAAATCGCTCTAGTCTTGATCAGAACTACCTGAGCTGGAGAACCTGAACTATTGCAAAAGGAGAAATTCAAATTGTCAACTGGACAAAAGTTTATTTGGTCGAATACGTTTAGCAGGACATTACCAAATAATTTCAACTAAATAAACTTTTGTCCAGTTGACAATTTGAATTTCTCCTTTTGCTATGGAATTTTACTGGACGACTGAGGGATTCCACACAGAATCTGAACTATTGTGCATGTTTTGGAATGATGTGGCAGAGTGGAGTGCCTAGAGAAACTGAAAACTGAAAAATCTGCACAAAAAGGCCTGAGCGGTCCAGGTAGTAGTTACTTGGTAGTATAGCAACCCGCGGCTCCAGAGCCACATGCGGCTCTTTGATCCCTCTGATGCGGCTCAGTACAGTGGTCCCTCGTTTATCACGGGTGTTACGTTCTAAAAATAACCCACGACAAACGAAATCTGCGAAGTCGTCAGCTTTATTTTTTACAATTATTTTCCATGTTTTAAGGCTGTAAACGCCTCACCACACACATTCTACACTTTTCTCAGACTGGAATTAACGTTTTCTCACATTTCTCTCTTGTTTAAACACTCAAACTTTCGTAGATTTTCAACAAAAAAGCACAGTATTATAGAACGAAACCAAAGTGTATTTCGTGTGTATTTCACAGTTCTTATGACCGCTTCGCTGTGGTGGGTTTTGTCGGGGAGAAAACTTGCAAACATACAGCACTTCAGAGTAACACTGCGATCGAACATTTATATAAATCTGGCAAACTGAAAGCATTTTGTACAGGAGACACGGAGGAGAATAACTGACGAATCGGCAAAGGTCTATAGTCCCCTAGCCAATCAGGACGCAGAAATGCGCGTTGATACACTATTAAAAAAAAATTGGAATGAAAAAAAATCTGTGAAACAGCGAGGCCACGAAAAGTGAACCACGATATAGCGAGGGACCACTGTATTTAATTAAAATGTATTTTATTTTAGTTCATTCATTTTCAAAATGTAATTCTATGGCACAGAGGCAAAAAAAAAAGCCATTATATGCAGTGTTATTTCATTTTAAATTTCAAAAGGGTTTTGTGGCTCCCAGTGTTTTCTTTACGGTGTGAAACGGGTCCAAATGGCTCTTTGAGTGGTAAAGGTTGCCGACCCCTGGTCTAGCATAATGAGCTTTACACTCGCTTAGACCACTTCTTTATAGTCCATGCTTGATAGCCACTCAGCCTCAACCACTGTCCCACCACACCATCTTTGGGCACGAGTTCCCCATGCATGCCACTGACTCACAAACCCATTTTTATTGTTTTTCTTTTGGGACTTGCTGCAAATAGAACACCGACTGACCTCTGTCTCGCAGCTTGTACAACAAAAACACACCGCTTTACGTACATTTGCTTCAGACCATTAGCTCCACTTCCAAACTGCTAATCCTCCCTTTTAGCTCGCGCCTCTTGCTACAGTTAAAAGAGCAATATTTACCAAAGCAATCCTCTGTAAATCCTTGGCTCGGGGCAAGAACGGGGCAGGTTTGTCACCATATGGCACTGTGCAGACTGCGCCCCCCCTCAGGCACGCACCTCAACTGCACCCTCTGTTCCTCACTCGTTTCCATGCGCGGTGAAATTAGGCCTTGGTTTTATGTACAAAATCTGCTTCTTGTGAAAAATTAATAAGCTTCAATATGTTGAAACTGGGGGAGCGCCATATTTATTTCATGCTATCATGCCCTCAGAAACAAATACAACTTTATGCTGCAGATGAAAAATTTAGATCAGCTCTGTAAAATAAATAAGACCAGTATACATATTTACAAGAGACATGGTGTGATTTTTGAAAATAAATGAGGGACCGTCTTGCAGAAAGCGTTGTACAATGAGGCAAAAAAGGGCTATGGGGAGATTTGGGTGAAATAATGTATGAGTTTAAATACATTATTAATTCAGCGCTGCTTAAACTATTTATCTAAAATGAATGCACAGTGGATTGGTTCGCATAGCTCAGCATTTAGACCTGTTTTAGAATCAGGAACTATACGCTAACCCGGGCAGCCAGTTCGTGTCAATACCAGAACATGATGTTGCAGCAGATTTAAGCCTACGCGTTGAAGAATTTATCATGAATTTTGATAGGCTGTTGTTCCTAGCGACGCCCTTTGACCCCACCTCATCCGCATTAGGAATATTTGCTGCGTTTAGCGTTAATATTTCAGCGCAGCTTTTACGCGAGTCAGCATGCAAAGGCACGAGAGAGAAGGGGTTTGATGGGTCTTGAAGGCTTGTTTGAATCTAATTGAATTTAATCAGGTCAGATAA
Organism: Paratrypauchen microcephalus; assembly: GCA_036785185.1. NCBI lineage: Eukaryota > Metazoa > Chordata > Actinopteri > Gobiiformes > Gobiidae > Paratrypauchen > Paratrypauchen microcephalus. The sequence continues at coordinate 4,719,847 of JAVJIX010000064.1, read as the reverse complement.
GATAATGATGAAGAGGGGGAAAAGTAGGGCAGTGCTAAGTGTACAAAATCCAACAGAAATAAAGTGATTTATAATACTAAATGATAAAAATAATAATAATAAATTGTGAAATCTATATCTTAGCTTAAGCTTAAAGCTAGATTGGATATAGACTGACACTAAATATTAATTATTAAAGGTCCTATATTATACAAAATTGACTGTTGTGACCTTTAAGACATGTTATAATCTTGTTACCTCATCAAAAACATACCTGAAGTGCTTTGAGTTTGAGTAATCCTTAATTATTGGTCTATTTACATCACCAAATGCTCTGTTCTACCTTGTGATGTCATGTAATGGTAGTTTTTAGCTACCTTTTACCTTTAGTTCAGTAGAGTAGTAGTAGTAGAGATGCAGTTCTAGGTTTGAATTAATCTAAATGATTTCAGTTAAGATGTATGGAGTTTAAAAACACAGTGGAGCACTTTCTATATTTGCACATGACATCACCAGGTAGAGTGTTTTGTCTGAGAGAATAGAGTGTCTAAATGTGCAGGATTTGTGTGTTAAACATGTGTGAATGAAACAAAACACTACTCCAAGTATGTTTATGATGAGGAAACAACATCAAAACATACAGCTCTGGAAAAAAATAAGAGACCACTGCAAAATTATCACGTTTTCTGATTTTATTACTTATAGGTATGTGTTTGGGCAAAAGGAATATTTTTGTTTGAGTCTATAAACTACTGATGACATTTCCCCCAAATTCCAAATAAAAATATTATCATTTAGAGCATTTATTTGCAGAAAATGACAAATGGTCAAAATAACAAAACAGATACACGTTTTCAGACCTCAAACAATGCAAAGAAACAAGACCAAATTCATTTTAAAACAACATAATACTAATGTTTACACTTAAGAAGAGTTCACAAATCATTATTTGGTGCTGGTCAGGAGGGCCAGCTCTGTCCTGGGCTGTCCTCTGGACTCTGTAGAGGAGGTGGCTGAGAGGAGGGTGCTGGCCAAACTTACGTCCATCATGGACGACACCTCTCACCCTCTGCACCGGACTGTAGAGGAGCTGAGCAGCTCCTTCAGCAGCCGACTGAGGCACCCTCAGTGCAAGAAGGAGCGCTACCTTCATGTAGAGATGCTGATTTCAGAAAAAAAAAAATGCAGTGGTCTCTTATTTTTTCCAGAACTGTAGATCAGAAAATAACGTAATAGAAGTCCATTAAGTTAAAGCCCCAGTATGCAACTTTTCAGACAAAATAAGTAATGTTTTTGTGGCACTGAAAACATGAAAACCCGAGTGAGCTTGCATCTCCACAAATATGGCTCTTACTTGTTTCTGGGAAAGGTTGTTATAATCAAAACAGTATGGTATAAAATGTATGTAAATGTAGTATGTCTTGCTATGTATAGAAAGTTACATAGTTGTGGTTTAAATGACCCACTGCACAGTTATCTTTTTTTTTTAATTTTGCAGAAGAATGACCGCAAGTGTGATGTTAGCATTGTACAGTGCAAAATCACTCTCCAATTAGAACAGCGCTATACTAACTGCTACAAAACGGGCCATCATTAATCACGGGGACGAATAAAGCCACCGCTCCCATTACGGCGCTAATGACTGTGGAAATAAGCATGCTGATGATATTATTAGCGCAGATGAAACATGGGAATTAGCATGACGGTAGCATAGCGCCGCGCCGGTTATCGTGGACACGCCGGGCCGTCACACATCTTACAAATAAAAACTGTTGCATTTAGGGCTTTTAACCCATTTCGCTTCCCTACATTCACATCATTTCTCATATCAAACGGGGTGTTTTTGAAAAGCACTCCAGCTTTCTTGACTGCAGGGTACACTTTGTAGGCTCCCCTTCTACCCCACCACCACCACCCCTCTCCTGCCCCCTCCCCTTGGCCTGGCAGCCCCCTTCGCTCTGGTTTGCGCGTCTGACGGAGTGTTAACACTACAGAGGAGCAAGAGGATCCTGCAGGTAGCCCGTGGGTATCTCTCAAATTAATCGTCTGGCTGCTGCGTCTTATGCGCACTTTTGAAACATTAACAAGGCCTTTGAGAGCGAGGAAGGAAGGGGGAGAGAGGAGAAGGACTGCAGAGAGGAGGGGCTGGACGTGGCGTGGTGCTTTTAATGTTTTATTGAACAGATACAAATTATTTTGGCCCCGGCCTTCGCTGTTTTGGTGGAAATCGGAGAGAAGGCGAGCCAGGGCATGCTACGGGCTACAGGGAGAGGAGGCGGGACGTGGAGCAAAACAATACTGTGAGAAGTAGTTAGAAAGAGCCCAGTGGAGATGGACACTGGCCTTTGTCACAATTTATGCTGCATTCGCACACTTGGAGCGAAAGCACACGTTTCCATAGAGATATAACCCTAAGAGGTGTAAGAGGTGACATTTCAAATTGAGTGAGAAACAGGCAAGAAAACTCATGTCCTGTGTCCAAATATATATGCGTCGTCTCCCCTCACTCACACTCTTCATTTGGGGTGAGAATGCGAAAAAGTCAAACAGTAAATACAGTGGGTTACAAATGGACAGCACTATTGTTCACCAAACAGGCAGAGACATGTGAAGGTGAATGTGAAGGTGGATACAGTGATATGAGCGCAGGTCTTTTCAGAGTAAAACACAAATATGAGAAGAGTTTAACATGCAAGACAATCAGGAATAAGGTAAATTGTTTGACCAAAATACTATGAACTATACAACTACTCAGAAATACAACTGCACGAAAATGTAGTCTAAGGGCTTAATGAAAATAAATACCAGGATGGGCAATGCTATCAACACTATATTTTTATTTTGCAAACTTAAGAACTTTTAATAATATGAAATGAATGATCTTTTAATGGATAAAATGTTACTTTCATCAAATATTAGCATGATGTGAGGTCTGACCGCTCAGTTATACATTTGTCCTTCGTAAGCACTTTGACTCTTAAGGCTGAGACAGATTAATTATTACTGCTAACTTCTCTCCAAATCAGCACATGCGACTAGCATCACACGGCAACTATAATGCTTGCAAGCTTAGCCAGTCACGTCAAAGTCATGTTCTCTCTTCTCTGCATTTGACCCATCCTTCAACCAGTGTTACTGGAGCAACCTGTCCAGAGCAGAATGCCGGTGGGGACCCATCTCCAACTCGAGCTGGGCTTGATCAGGGAACATGCAAACTCCAAAAAGGCCCGAGCGGCACTGGAGTGGCACCCAGGGCCTTCTTACTGTGAAGTGTGAGTGCTTTCCACCCAGCCATTTATCCCATCGAGCAATACTGTCCATCCTCCTTGCCTATATGAATATGATCATGGATTTGTGTCAGGATAGGCCCAGAATGACAGCTTCATTAAGGCTACTGAGTTTGAGTGAGAGGTGAAAGAAAAATGTGGCTAAATTCTGATATGCTCTTAATTGTAATAAGCAGCTCATCATTTGTGTGAATGAATGTGCTTTAAATCACATGAGTGGAGTGTAGACTGCTAAAGCGTGTGATGCTGGCGGCTCTAAGAGGAACTGACACCAAAGAGAATGTGTACCTTGATTCCACATGCTGTCCTTAGAGTGCGCTCACTATTTATGCATGATTAACAGAGCTGCTAATTCAATTAGTCTAACAAGTCCTGGAATTTTCCCTGCTCTCTCATGTTTCTAATGTGCAAATGATACATTTACATTGTTAATTCAGCATAGTTGTTCACGTCGTGCATATCAACCATTCCTTTAGGAGCGAGGGCCATCCTCATTAGAACACTGATTACTGATGGCACTGATAACTTACTCAACAGCAGCTCTGTGCAGTACTCACTGGTTAATGCGTGTACTTTTAAATAGTACATGGTCCAGTCGTGTCCAGTTTGTGTGGGGAACATGTATGTGGTTGTGTTATGTCTTCATCCATTAATATAAATGTGACTCAAGCGACAGTCAGTGTCATGTTACAGAAAATAGGAGCAGAAGTTTGTGGAGGAACGCTATAGAGCACTTACAATGCCTATGCGTGGTTTTTGTCCATGTCTGGCCTACAAATATATGGAAAAAGCATGTTTTTATTGTTGGGAACCAGGAAGAGTGCTGTTAGCATCCTGGTTGTTAGCGCCACACTAATAAACCTGTTGTGGTGAATAATTTGATGTGATGTTATGTGAGATTATTTACATATTTGGCACAATTTAGTTAAATATAGACTTTTCAAAGGTAATTGTTTCTTGTTTGATGAATAAGGAATAAAACCAAAATTAGAAATCTGTGATCATCTGTGAAGTTTCTGGTTGGACTCAGAATTTACATCATCACTTAACAAGTCTATAGTGTTGAATTTGTGTATTCTTCCATTGAGAAAAGCCAGTGTTTGGAGCTCTGATTATATGACCAAGTTGACAATGTACTACTGAGTGTACTATAGCGCGTACTTCAGCTCACTTCTTAAATGTGAACTCTGATATGCGGGGAGCAGACTGGTGAATGGGCCCGATGCATACATTAATGAGGCTGGATCATCTCGGCATCATGCTCTCAGTCTGTGCTTTGTGTGCTCCTAATGGGAAAGCAGAGGACTTCACTGGTCATTAAACATGCAGCATCTGCCAGAAAAATGGTTCTAAAAGAGCCATTAAAGACACCTCTAATAACCCCGGAGAACGAGGCCGATCGACTCAAGCGCTTAGCCCCAAAACTTTCAAAATGGTAGTTACGTGTGGAGGTTTGACAAAGAGGAGATTCCCGTGCTGCTGCCAGGGCTGGGGCTTACACAGAGGTCATGTATAAGACTGTGTCTGAGGTAGGGTTGTCAAAAGTATCTAAAGTATCAAAAGTACTAATTGATACTTAAACTAGTATTGAAACTATATACTAATTTGAGCAAGTATTGATACTAAAAAAATCACATTCACAGTACAGAAATTAATCTTTCCTGAGTAGCTTTAGAAAGTTCTTGAGCTGTATCAGAACAAGTATAAGAGCACATAGACGAGTATACGACCACTATGGAAACTACACTCTGGAGACCATTGCAAAATGATCAGTTTTTCTAATTTTACTACTTATAGGTATGTGCTTGGGCACATACCTATAAGTAGGTATGGGGCACATACCCCAAATTCCCCCCAAATTCCAAATAAAAATATTATCGTTTAGAGCATTTATTTGCAGAAAATGACAAATGGTCAAAATAACAAAAAAGATACAGGGGGTCCTCGGGTTACGACGTTGATCCGTTCTTAAGACGCGTCGTAACCCGAATTTCGTCGTAAACCGGATTTTGCCTTTGATCTTCCAACCAAAGCACCAATAACCTTTCCATCTCAATAATTAGACCACTACGCTGCTTGGTTATCACTGCCGCTTTCATAGGAGCAGATCAGAGCCCACATCAGGTACTTCCGCCCACATTGGGCACGCACACGAGGCTGTCTTCTTCTCCCTACAACCACAACAAAGCGTATTCTTCCGCCGTGCGCCGCGCGCCGTTCGCGTTTGTTTACATCTCTTACCACGCTAAACCACGTAAGACGGAATGACGCGTAATATATACATATTTTTTTTAATGGGGGCGCGTTCGTAACCACGAAACGTCGTAACCCGAGACCGTCGTAACCCGAGGACCCCCTGTACATGTTTTCAGACCTCAAACAATGCAAAGAAACAAGATCAATTTCATTTTAAAACAACATAATACTAATGTTTACGCTTAAGAAGAGTTCAGAAATCAATATTTGGTGCAATAACCCTTATTTTTAATCACAGCTTTCATGTGTCTTGGCATGCTCTCCACAAGTCTTTCACATTGTTCTTGGGTGACTTTATTCCACTCCTGGTGCAAGAACTGAAGTAGCTCAGCTTTGTGTTTGTGTTGGAATTCAACAGACGCTGGAATGGAATGGCTGTAATACATGTAGAGATGCTGGTTTCAGAAAAAAATGCAGTGGTCTCTTATTTTTTCCAGATCTGTAAATAAGACCACATGGTAATATAAAAGAAAGTATAATTATTTAATGTTGAAAATTACATTATCTTGTCTAAAGAGTGTTTTTTTTATAATCAATGTGGTATTGTAATCAGTATTGACTATCAAGTCTATTCCTTGATACTATTGTGACAATAGTTTTTTGTTTGTTTCTTTGGGCATTGCCACTTTTACATTTAACATTTTGTCCAATCATGGGTTTAGCTTCCCAAGCAACTGCTGTTTGAACTTGCGCTATTGATATTTTCTGTGTAGCTGAGCAAAATTTGTTTACCCCAGTACAGCATGGACATTTTGTTTAAGCAGCTCTGAGACCGCTGTGTGCTGTCTGCATCTAATTATAAAGCATTTTGATGTTAGCATACTAGTTGTTAGCCTTACTATGATAGCAAAAGTGTCCATTCTGGCCTCTGAAAGTCGATAAAAGCCGTTATATAAACACATTGTGGTAAATAATTAGGATGCTCGGAACGCATACGGTAAATGAAGAATAACTTTGAGCCCCTGTAAACTGTTTAAAATAAATATGTGTGAAAATCAGGTACAGCACCTTTCCAATATTTATATAGTGTGTAAGCAAGTTTTTATATATTGACTTAACAGATTTGGCTGTGTAGAGGTTGCATGTTCTATGTTTTGTCTGGATGCTCTTGTTTTCCGTATCACTAAAAACATGTAATCAGATTCAAAGTCAATTCAATTTATTTTTGTAGAGCACAAAATAACAACAGCAGTCGCCTCCCAGGGCTTCACAAAATAGTTGATTTAACCAAGAGAAAGTTAGAAAATCATAGAAAACAGTTAAGCAGCCATCGGTCAATAAGAGAAAAACAGATTAACCAACATCCACAGGAAACAAGCAAATGGATAACTGTCCCAGAGCGCCCCCTGTCCTTACACCGTCCCTCTCGGCAAGGAAAAAAACTCCCAAAGGGCCTGAGATCTCACCAAAAAGAGACTCTTCATTCTAGTCAAATCAAAGGTAAATAATTAAAGGCACTGTACCTGATTTTTACTCTTATTAAAAACTTAAAGCAACGAGTTCATTATAAACGCTTTCCTCCTAATTATTCACTGAAATTAGTTGGTTAATGCTTTTCACATCTTGCAGAAGTCAGATCGGAGTCACGTAAAGTCACAGTAAAGCTAACAGTGAACTTCCTGATTATCGGACAATAAATATATAGAATCTTGATGTTGTTCCTCCAGCTTTATCATTTCACTTGCTAATTCTCTAACATCGTAAACAGTTTACAGAGTTTACAGCTTCCGTCAGTATTTAAAAGGCCTATTACTCTATTTTCTGGTTTGTTATAACATTGTTTCCTCCTCACAAATATGCCTGGAGTTGTGTTTTGTTTCATTCACAAGTTTAACGCACAAATCCTGCATATTTAGTGGTTTTCAGCTGGAGTTCTTCTCTCCAGCTGAAAACCACTTTGTGATGTCGTGTCATACAGGAAGTGCTGTGTCTTTAAACTAGGGATGTCCCGATCTGATCACGTGATTGGAAATTGGTCCCGATCACGTGGTTTCGGATCGGATCGGAATTGGTCGTTACCTCCCGATCAGTATCGGATATATATGTATATATATTCTTATTATTTTTTAACATATCCTAGATGAGATCTATGATTTGAAGTGCCATCTCGCCACTATTCCACCGAGAAAGCTCTGCAGCTCATTATAAGAAGATTTCTGACAAATTACACTCAACAAAAATATAAACGCAACACTTTTGTTTTTGCTCCCATTTTTCATGAGATGGACTTAAAGATCTAAAATTAATTCCAGATACACAATATTACCATTTCTCTCAAACATTGTTCACAAATCTGTCTAAATGTGTGATAGTGAGCACTTCTGCTTTGCTGAGATAATCCCACCTCAGGTGTGCCACATCACCTTATACTGCCCACAATAAAAGGCCACCCTGAAATGTGCTTTTTTTTTGTTGCTTTATTGGGGGTCTGGGGACTCAGAACCAGTCAGTATCTGGTGTGACCACCATTTGCCTCATGCAGTGCAACACATCTTCTTCGCATAGAGCAGGGATCTTCAACGTTTTTCAGGCCAGGGACCCCCAAACAGATGGCGAACTGGGCCAGGGACCCCCTACTATATATACGGCATAGAATTGTGTTTTGTATTAAATTGAGCTTAGTGTCATGTATAAACATTGCTACTCTGTTATGGTACATCCAATACAAGGAAATAATACACAGGTTAATACTGTATTTTCATGTTTGTTTGTTTTTTATTTTAAAGATGGGCCAGATAGGCCCTATGGGGTGGATGTGCTACTGCAATTTTTAAACACAACTTGCATATAACACAGGCCTATTAAGATCGTTCACTGGTTCAACCAAAAAACAAGTGCAAGGGAGAGAGTGGCTGTGCATTTTAAGACATCGAAGAGGGTGGAGGGACAAGGGAGAAATTGATTGGGGAAAAATGAAAAAATATATTGTTTTAAAAAATATTAAAATATAAAATTATATTATTTTAAAGTGAAATCAAAAGATTTCGCGACCCCCCTGCAGTACCTCCGTGACCCCCCCTAGGGGCCGCGACCCCCCTGTTGAAGACCTCTGGCATAGAGTTTATCAGATTGTCAATTGTGGCCTGTGGAATGTTGGTCCACTCCTCTTCAATGGCTGTGCGAAGTTGCTGGATATTAGTGGGTGCTGGTACACGCTGTCGTATACGCCGGTCAAGCACATCCCAAACATGCTCAATGGGTGACATGTCCGGTGAGTATGCTGGCTATGCAAGAACTGGGACATTTTCAGCTTCCAAGAATTGTGTACAGATCCTTGCAACATGGGGCCGTGCATTATCTTGCTGAAACATGAGGTGATGTTCATGGATGTATGGCACAACAATGGGCCTCAGGATCTCATAACGGTATCTCTGTGCATTCAAAATGCCATCAATAAAATGCACCTGTGTTCTTCGTCCATAACAGATGCCTGCCCATACCATAACCCCACCACCACCATGGGCCACTCGATCCACAACATTGACATCAGCAAAGCGCTCACCCACACGACGCCACACACGCTGTCTGCCATCTGCCCTGAACAATGCAAACCGAGATTCATCCGTGAAGAGAACACCTCTCCAACGTGCCAGACACCATCGAATGTGAGCATTTGCCCACTCAAGTCTGTTACGGCGACGATCTGGAGTCAGGTTAAGACCCCGATGAGGACGACGAGCATGCAGTTGAGCTTCCCTGAGACGGTTTCTGACAGTTTGTGCAGAAATTCTTTGGTTAAGATTCAAGATTCAAGATTCAAGATTGTTTATTTGTCATATGCAGAATCAACACAAGGTCAACAATGCAATGAAATGCTTAGGATCAGAAGAACCGTTGACTCGTTAAGATAGTCAAGAAGTACTAATAACATGCAATAATAGTACATGGTAAAAAAGTGTTGCAAAAGTGCAGGGGAAGAAGTAAACAATATAATAAACAATATAATAAAATATGTAAGGGACTTTTCACGTAATAAAATGTAATAAAAAATACAGGGTACAATGTACAAGGTGCATTAACATGACTTAACGCTCACAACAGTCAGCTGTTATATAACACCTTTAAATTTCTGTTTACAATTGATTAATAATTGTGATTAAAATGGAATGTATTGATGAAATGTTTTATATATTTTGTAGAGTTATTTCACTTTTTTTCTTTGCTACATAACCCCATATCTTGCTTCATATATTTGATATCTTCTGTATGTATAGAAAATGTAGAAAATAGTAAAAATAAAGAAAAAACATTGAATGAGATGGTGTGTCCAAACTTACTGTATTTTTTTTAATGTTAAATTCTCACAAGATAAAAACTACCTTCATCTTTTCTAATTGCCAAAGATAACTTCTTCCTGCTCCCTTTCAGTAATTTTTTCTGTATTGTTATCACACTGTTGATGTCTTTTTATACTTTATGAATGAAATAAACAAACAAAATAAAATTAAATAAAACAAATTATTTAAAATAGCCCTACATTAGTTTATATTTCATGACGTTATGTAATATTTATGTCTGCAATTTTAGTCCACGCAGGATTCCTTACTCGAATGTAGCAAACTGCACCTTGAACTCCATCATTTATGACCATTTCAAGTCTTTAAAATACAATCTATAACTCTGCCTTACAGCTATCCGTGGTGTCCTCCCCGGGTCTTTATTGTGCCTTTAACAATGCGATCGATGGGCTATGAGAGGAAGTGTGTAGAGTGGGAGGGGCTTTTGTATTCGGATATGGCTGGGGGTCTGTGAAGTGTGGATGCTTTGTCCACCACGCTTTGAATACTTGACATCATTGATTTGTCCATAGAGGGGCCAAAGCAGCAGTAATTAAGAGTCGGGACGCTCCATTGATCGCGCGTCTCACCGGGGACCTCACACTAACAAATCATTACAGAGTCCCCGGGGCCATGCTGCTCAGCCAAGGTTAGGATCCAAGGGCCCCAGGAAAGGCAATGAGCAAGGGGTTTTTGTGGTTGTTTGACAGTTCTAATGCGGCTATTGTACGTTAGAAATGTCAGTTATCTTTGGCAATTAGAAAAGATGAAGGTAGTTTTTTTATCTTGTGAGAATTGAACATAAACATCTGCACTTAAAAAAAAAAAATACAGTAAGTTTGGACACAGCATCTCATACAATGTTTTTCTTTATTTTTACTATTTTCTACATTTTCTATACCTACAGAAGATATCACATATATGAAGCAAGATATGGGGTTATGTAGCAAAGAAAAAAAGTGAAATAACTCTACAAAATATATAAAACATTTCATCAATGCATTCCATTATTAATACATACATTATTAATCAATTGTAAACAGAAATTTAAAGGTGTTATATTACAAACATTGGACTCTTGTGAGTGTTAAGTCATGTTAGAATGTTGTTACCTCCTCAAAAACAGACCCAGAGGTGTTTTGTTTCATTCACATGTTTGAGTAACCCTTTGTTATTAGTCTGTATACATCTCCAAAACTCAAAATGCTCTGTTCCACCTTGTGATGTCATGTTGTGGTAGTTTTCAAGTTACCAGCTACCTTTTAATATTTCAAAGTTCAAGTTCAAAGTCAGCTTTATTGTCAATTCTGCCATATGTGTTCAACATACAGTGAATCGAAATTTCGTTTCTCTCTGGCCAGGTGGTAGTGCAAAAGACAGTGTACAAAATATTTATTTATTTATTTATTTGACAGGGACAGTGTACATTAATGAACATTTCTGTAAATGCACCAGATTTAGCCAAGAGGCTAGTTTTCATATGCAGTCCCTGGACAGATGTTACATTGTCACCCTAAGAAAAAAAAAAACAGGTTAAAAAACAATATAAAGATGAAAAAACTTCTAAGACTAAAATCTAAAATCTAAAAGCAGTGCAAAAGAATAAATAAATACCTATTTACAGATGTCCAAAATGTGCAGTCTGCAGTTTATATTCAATTCCTTGTTGCTTTGTCTAAAAATATTTTTGTGACAGAAAGTTGCATTTGTCTATAAAAAAAATCAACGGAAACATTCAAAAAATTGACAAAATAAAAAAAAATAATACAAATTTAAAAAAAATTGAAAAATAAAGCATTAAAGGACCCATATTTATTCATCTTTGTTCTTAATCTGGGTCCTTGGGCAAGACCCTTCACGGTACTGCCCCCCGAGCGCCTGAAAGACGAGCTGCCCACTGCTCCTGAAAAAGGATGGGTCAAATGCAAAGAAATAATTTCCCTACATTTATAAATAAACAATTTCTTCTTCTTCTTCTTCTTCTTCTTCTTCTTCTTCTTCTTCTTCTTCTTGTTATAATGATGTTTCCTCATCAAAAATATACCTGGAATTGTGTTTTGTTTCATTCACATACGTACAGTAACCTACATCTCCAAAGCTCAAAATGCTCTATTCCACTTTGTGATGTCATCAAGCAGGATTTTTCAAGTTGACAGCTACCTTTTACTTTTAGTTAAATAGTTAAATTTCAATTCCAGGTCCAAAATTATAACAAAATTAAACAATTCTAGTGAAGGTGTATGGAGTTTAAAAACAGTGAAGCACTTTTTGTATTACCAGATGACATCACAAGGTGGAACAGTGTTTTCAGTTTGAGAGAAGAACTTTTCCTATAGCCTAAATATGCAGGATGTGTGTGTTAAACATGTGCGAATGAAACAAAACACGACTCCACGTATGTTTGTGATGAGGAAACAACATTATAACATACTGCAGTTCAGAATATAGCTTTATGCTTTATTTTTAAATCGGAATGTTTCTGTCTAGAATAGATAGCATTTTGGAAAGTAGTTTTACACAAAAATACTACAAACCCCCTCTCTCTCTCTGTCACTAAACGACAGGGAGTGGAAAACAGGCTAACAATTACATTCGGAACAGACGGAGAACAGTGCAGCAGACTCCTCCACCAAAATCCAGCTCGCGATGACAGTGGATGTGAGCGCAGACACAGACGCCAGGAGCGCCTTCATTACAAAGACACTAAAAGTTGCCACCGATTCAATAGAAACAAACATTGCTCTGGGCCCCTTTGTAAACAATACACAGCTGCTATTCCGAGTGATAGGAGCTCCACCTTGTCACAACAATTCCCTTAAAGAGGAACAGTTTAATGTCAACAATATTTTCTCCATCTGCCTTGCACTCCAAAACCTCCCCGATCTGCTGGGAGATCGCGTGGAACGGAAGGGGGGAAAAAACCAAGAGAAAGAGATGAATGAAGTCACAGAATTAGCATTAGCCCGAGCACTAATGCAGTTCTCTCTGGCACGCTTCCATCTGTTAGCTTAGTTTTTCAAAGAGGTGTCATAGCTTTTTGGTTATTTAGGGAGGATCAATGCAATTTTAACATGGAAGTCCTCTGAGTAGTGTGCCGGCTGATTTCACTTGGAAAAACACAGATTCTAATAGTGTTTCAAACTCAATTTCAGTACTAAGGTATAGACTTGATACTCAATACCGATTCCCATACCACGATGATAATAAAAACACTTTATTTAGACAATAGAATGTAATTTTCACCATTTAAATGGTGTATTACGCAATGTGAGTAATCATTTATTATTAGTCTGTCTACATCTCCAAAGCTCAAAATGCTCGGTAGTGGTAGTTTTTCTAGTAAACATAAACCTTTTGCCTTTAGTTTAGTAGAGACTGGCAATTCCAGGGGTGAAATCATCCAAATGATTCAAGCGAAATTGTATGGAGTTTAAAAACACAGTGGAGCATTTCCTGTATTACCACGTGACATCATAAGGGGGAACAGTGCTTTCAGTTGGAGAGGAGAACTCAGTCAAAACACAACTCCTGATATGTTTTTGATGAGGAAAGGAACAGTATAATATAGATCAGAAAATAGTGTAATATGGGTCTTTTATATATACACCTCTGGGAAAAAAATAAATAAAAAATAAGAGACCACTGCAAAATGATCAGTTTTTCTGATTTTACTACTTATAGGTATGTGTTTGGGCAAAAGGAAAATTTTTGTTTGAGTCTATAAACTACTGACAACATTTCCCCCAAAATTCCAAATAAAATATTATCGTTTAGAGCATTTATTTGTAGAAAATGACAAATGGTCAAAATAGATACAAAAAGATACATGTTTTCAGACCTCAAACAATGCAAAGAAACAAGATCAAATTCATTTTAAAACAACATAATACAAATGTTTACACTTAAGAAGAGTTCAGAAATCAATATTTGGTGCACTAAACCTTATTTTTAATCACAGCTCCCATGCGTCTTGGCATGCTCTCCACAAGTCTTTCACATTGTTCTTGGGTGACTTTATTCCACTCCTGGTACAAGAACAGCTCAGCTTTGTGTTTGTGTTGGAATTCAACAGACGCTGGAATGGAATGGCTGTAATACATGTAGAGATGCTGATTTCAGAAAAAAAATGCAGTGGTCTCTTATTTTTTTCCAGAGCTGTATATATTGATGCTTATTCAAATGCATATATGGTTTTGATACTAGTTTTAGCATTGATTCGAATCTGATTTTCTATACTTTTGACAACCCTACTTTCTGTCCTCCTTTATTTCTTCTGCACTTACCGGTTTATTAGTTTTATTTTATTCACAACAATAATGAGGCAGCTTGACAGGCACGATTACTCAGTGCAATGTCGAGTTTCGCTTAGACAAAACTGTTCATTCCATTGGCTCAAAAGCATAATTGAATACGTGTGTAAACTAGACTTGAAGAAAGAATAATGGCAGACATGACACTTGCTTAATATTTGATGTTCGTCCACTGATATCATTAACTATAAGGAGATAAGTGCCATATTCTTTCTCTACACTAGTATCGGTTGATATTGGGTATTGGCAGATATTTTAAGTCAAAGTATTGATATTAGTATTGGAACTGAAAAAGTTGGATCTCTAAATCTCAGAATGCTCAAGACAGGCTGAGATTTAATATCACATTATTGGAACATGGAAACCTGTGAGCCAGATTAGCTGCTGATCACCCAACTGGAGCATCCGATACCAGTTTGAAAATTAGACAATGAGCAACCACACTGACCCATTTTTATTTTCATTCCATAAAGGTCAGCTGTAAAAAGCCTTGCTCTCGTCAGTCTACTCCACGGTAGCTGTGGTTAAAGTCGTACCACCATCATCATCACAGCACAAAAACTTGTCCCATTATTCTGTTCTACCCCTTCCCTTACCTTATCTATGTCTTTGTCTTGCCCCTCAATAACGAGCTGAGAGGGCTCGGGGTACGAATGTTCCCCTAAGAAATGGGACACCACTCGATTACCGTTTGCGTCATCATCCCTTGCCTCAACCTGGCTGCAACGTCTACAGGGGCGACAACGATTGACGCAAACAAACGTAAACAAACGTCAAGGATTATCAGGTACCTCAGCTCGACAAAAAACCTAGCTTGTTTATGCATGAAAGTTCGATGAAAACGATAACGTCGGCTAAACAGACTTCACTACAATTAAAACCACAACAACAATTCAAGTAACGTAGAACATAAGCCTCATAATTGTAAACCTGCTAAGCTGTTAATCGATAATTGCAACTGCTGAAAATACATTTATAAGACTCCTTGGCTGGTCGATGTGACGCTGCCATCCTGATCCCAAAACCTGCCTGAGCTTGTAGGTGTACCCCTTCATTTCAAGTCTGGTCGAGAGCTTACTTTGTTTCAAGGGGTATGTAGCCCTCGGTCGTGGCCCTAGCCCTTGATCAAAATTAGAATCGGTAAGACGAAGGGGTAAGACAGAGAAATGGGACGCAGCCTTTTTTACTTCTTTTTGCTTCTACTACTTAAGCACAGTTACGTACTCTGATTCTAGTCTGTATGCAGTAGTTGATGGTCTGTACTATAGGAAACATGGCTGCACCGCACTCGCTCTGTGCTCCCCTGAGAAGCACTCCAACATCTGTAACAACTGCACTGGCCTATGGATTTTAGGTGACAACCGCGAGAGGAGCCAAGGACAATGTATCCGTGCAGTTCACAGGGAAAAGACATGATGTTTTTCAGCTTGTACAGGCTAATGTGTCAGACATTAGCCATTGTCTTCTTTGGCACTTCATGTACACTGCCGCTTGGAGGAGTGGAGTCCGGATACAAGCTCACGATAACTCTAGGCTCTCAGCTTCTTGGGGAGTGTGAAGAGCACATCTGAGACACTATCTGACAATAACTGCTAGAAAAAAATAAAACTAAACATTGCTTATTCCTCACTCTACAACTACTTATACTCATATGCACTAAAGTGCATATTGCCAAAAGTACATACTGTCACTAAAATGTAGGCAACATACAGTATTTTTTTTTTTTTAGAATTTTACAAAAAATCTTTTTTTCTTGTTTACTTTTATTTTACTTCCTGGTTGGATATGACATATAGTATATTGAGGTAATTCCATAACCTAGAAACCAACGCTAACAAGGTCATATCTATTCATGCATTATTATTGTGCGTACACTATCCCTGCTTCCCCATATGCACCCATAACTACTACTATTAAGCACCCATCAAAGTGTTCATTTCAATATAAAATGGAGAAAGATGGACGCAACAGAACACCTGGTTAATATGGAGTACGCTTATAATTTACTAGATTGACAGGTTGTTTCGCGATGACAGCAGATTGCTTTTTCAGTGGGCATCAACTGTCAAGAAGAGGCAAATACTTAAAAATGTATGCACAGAGTTATAATGCTAGTATATGGAAGGAATATGGTTCGTATACATTAAGATTGGTCAGGTTAACATCAACAGTTAAAGCTTTTTTGATCAGCTGACTATATGAATCACTCATAGAAAGAATGCTCTGTCAATTTACACAATTTACTCTGAACCGTCTCCACATTAGCGCT
Organism: Paratrypauchen microcephalus; assembly: GCA_036785185.1. Classification (NCBI taxonomy): domain Eukaryota; kingdom Metazoa; phylum Chordata; class Actinopteri; order Gobiiformes; family Gobiidae; genus Paratrypauchen; species Paratrypauchen microcephalus. The sequence continues at coordinate 4,703,469 of JAVJIX010000064.1, read as the reverse complement.
TATTATAATGCGTTTGTGTAGAGCACTGCGCGCTACGCCCATCACACGAGCCATGTACTTTTAAGTCCCTTGTCATCCTCATGAAGCCCCACCATAATAATCAATTACGTGCGCTCCTCAGCTGCACGCAGTATGAAGCCTGCTCAGATATGAAAATACTATGGAGATGTAGTCAAATCTGCAATATTTAATTGGAGTTTGTGTGCGCATCTCTGTGTACGTCTCTGCGCCGACTGGCAATGTGCCAGGCGAAATTAAAATCTGATTCTTTGATCTGATTTAAGATTTGAGGAGCACAGATTTAAATATTTAAAATTCCTCCGCTGTGTTGCTTTGATCTCGCCGATGATTATTAGGGGTTTGTTATAGAAAATACACTAAACACGTCTGCCAATGCCAACCCACCGTAATTGTGAGTTGTCTCGGTATAGAGTGAGGCTAAATTACACATTTTAAAGGAACAGGGTAAACAGTTCATTTGAATTGTATCTCATTCTTTTTAGTGTTTTAATGAGACAAGAAGACGAGGGAGGGGGGAGACTTCAAACGGCGCGATCTTAAGTGGAGAGGAGTTTCTTGGTGAGCGAATGACACTCTGTGGAGCTGAGTCTTTCATGGTTTATAAGGATGATTAGGAGGTAGGAAGCTCTTTGTCTCTTTAACTGTGAAGAAGGAGGACCTAGCATACACCCCTTCACCGCGCAGCCGCCAGATAACATTTGCGTTCTGATTTTAGCATCAGTGGTGTTAGCGTTCCCAGCTAAAACATACTAATAGTTCTCCAAAGTCTTGTTAGTGCAGACACTGTGGCCTTTATGGGGCTGTGCATGTGTTTTCATTGACACCGGTGGCTAATGGGCTGTTAGCGGTTGCACTGTAATTTTTGCACAAAACGACATTTCAAACTAGAGGGCGTTCAAGTTAAAAGCACCTAGCCATGGTATTTTATTACATATTTTATTACTTTTTTTTTTAATTATATTGGTTACTTTGCTATGCTATTAGTACTTCCTGACTATAAGTAAATTTTGTAGTAAACTTTGACTTAACATTTTATCCTGTGTATTATTAAATTATTGAATGATTCTGACCTGCCTGGACATTAACACACCACAGTGATAGTCATGATGGGGGAGGGCTTAGCTTAATGTCATGCAAATTAGGCAAAGAGGGCTGAAGAGAGGAAAACTTTGAAAGGCTTTTTTTGGGATTTAGAAAATCTGCTGCCCATGTTTTCAAATAGAGACAACTTTTTTAAAGGTCCCATGGCATGAAATTTTCACTTTCTGAGGTTTTTGAACGTTAATGTGAGCTCCCCTACCTTGTTTAGCCCCCCCCCCATGGCTAAAAGTTGCGAAATGTCTAAACTGAGCATTTGCGGTCCTTTTCTGCGTTCAAAAAAACACAGCTCAAACGGGCGATTCTGAACAAGGCAACTATGTTATGTCACATCGAAAAAAGAAATGCAAATGCAGTTCCACCACCGTCTGGATGTCCACCCCCTGTCTCTGGAAATCATGCCCAGAGAGTTTGGACCGCGAAGGAGGTATGCAATGCGAAATGCGTTTTTTATTTGCCTGGAGGCACATGAGAGTGTTTCTAGGCTCGGAAGTCCTTTACCCGACCTTCTGGACCTCTGAAACAGCGGTGGTTTAATTTTATTTTCTGTGAAAATGTGTTTTTTTCATTGAAATTCCTCTCCTTTCTTCCTTCGCGTTTAAAACGCAGAAGTGGGAGACAGCGCACAGTAACAAGGAACCAGCGGCGCATTTGCCCCCCCCCCCCCCCCACCCGCTCCTCTAACCTATCTGTGTCCTTCTCATTTGCATTCAAGCAACAAGGCCCAGAATGAGTCGTTCAGAGAGAGATTTTATGACTCTGACTGTGTACATGTGTCTTTCTCATGCACTGAGTGTTGATTTTGAAGAAGGATTCATTTACAGTATTAAGGAACCATTAAGGCACCATATAAAAGCATCAAGAATTACCATGTCATGGGACCTTTAAATATGGTCAGATTTTCACATGTAAGACATCATTGGAAAGCTTAGAACAGGCGTCGGCAACCTTTACCACTCAAAGAGCTATTTGGACCCGTTTCACACAGTAAAGAAAACACTGGGAGCCACAAAACCCTTTTGAAATTTAAAATGAAACAACACTGCATATAACGGCTTTTTTTTTTGCCTTTGTGCCATAGAATTACATTTTGAAAATGAACTAATGAACTAAAATAAAATACATTTTAATTAAATAAAGTGGTCCCTCGCTATATCGTGGTTCACTTTTCGCGATCTCGCTGTTCTGCGGATTTTTTTATACCAATTTTTTTTATAGTGTATCAACATGCATTTCTGGGCCCTGATTGGCTAGGGGACTGTAGACCTTTGCCAATTCGTCAGTCATTCTCCTCCGTGTCTTCTGTACAGAATGCGTTCAGTTTGCCAGATTTATATAAATGTTCGATCGCAGTGTGATTCTGAAGTGCTGTATGTTTGCAAGTTTTCTCCCCGACAGAACCCGGGAGGGTGAAGCGGTGCCAAGACGAAGAGGCTCGGTCATAAGAACTGTGAAATACACACGAAATACACTTTGGTTTCGTTCTCTAATACTGTGCTTTTTTGTAGAAAATCTACGAAAGTTTGAGTGTTTAAACAAGAGAGAAATGTGAGGAAAACATTAATTCCAGTCTGAGAAAAGTGTAGAATGTGTGGGGTGAGGCGTTTACAGCCTTAAAACATGGATAATAATTGTAAAATATAAAGCTGACGACTTCACGGATTTTGCTTATTGTGGGTTATTTTTAGAACGTAACCCCCGTGATAAACGAGGGACCGCTGTACTGAGCCGCATCAGAGGGATCAAAGAGCCGCATATGGCTCCGGAGCCGCGGGTTGCCGACCCTTGGCTTAGAACCTGTACTTTCAGAATCTGTGAATAACTCAAAACGCCTCCGGGACGACTTGGTATTGGTTTTCCTGCGGTTGGATACAAATGATATTGCTTGCTGGTGGCAGAGTAAAACGGAAATATGTGTTCTATTTTTGACCAACTAGGAAATCTTACCTGCAATTATACACACTTCTCCTCCGCCTTTCTGTGGCAATGTTAGTAACACTTTTGCCTCACAGTGACAAGGTCCTGCATGTGCCTGGAAATCACCCATCAACCTGGAGTTGTGTTTTGTTTCATTCACACATGTTTGAGTCTACATCTCCAAAGCTCAAAATGCTCTGTTCCACCTTGTGATGTCATGTAGACGCAGTTTTCAAGTTACCTTTTGTTCACTAGATTGGCAGTAGCAGAGTTGAAATTAAAACACAGTGGATTATGTCATCTTACCATTTACTAGGCCTACAGGTATTCTCCTCATTAATTATTATTTATCCAGAAGATACCAAGGCAAAATCAATTAAAGATACAGCCCATATGCTAGAGGTCTTTTAATACTCATGAAGTCACTCTTTTATTAAGTTTATTAAGATAACTGTACTTTCATATTAGTATACAGCTCTGGAAAAAAATAAGAGACCACTGCATTTTTTTTTCTGAAATCAGCATCTCTACATGTATTACAGCCATTCCATTCCAGCGTCTGTTGAATTCCAACACAAACACAAAGCTGAGCTACTTCAGTTCTTGCACCAGGAGTGGAATAAAGTCACCCAAGAACAATGTGAAAGACTTGTGGAGAGCATGCCAAGACGCATGAAAGCTGTGATTAAAAATAAGGGTTATTGCACCAAATATTGATTTCTGAACTCTTCTTAAGTGTAAACATTAGTATGATGTTGTTTTAAAATGCGTGAAAAGTCCCTCAGCCGTCCAGGTAGAATCCATGATCAAAGGAGAAGTTCAATTTGTCAACTGCTCTGAGCTGACGAAGCCTCTCGGATGAGCGGCGAAACGTTTTCAACCAAACAAACTTTGTCCAGTTGACAAATTGAACTTCTCCTTTGATCACGTTGTTTTAAAATGAATTTGATCTTGTTTCTTTGCATTGTTTGAGGTCTGAGAACATGTATCTTTTTTGTTATTTTGACCATTTGTCATTTTCTGCAAATAATGCTCTAAAGGGTCATATTTTTATTTGGAATTTGGGGGTCAGTAGTTTATAGACTCAAACAAAAATGTTCCTCTTGCCCAAACACATACCTATAAGTAGTAAAATCAGAAAAACTGATCATTTTGCAGTGGTCTCTTTTTTTTTTTTTTCCAGAGCTGTATACTTTTCTGCTTTTCCTCTTTGCCATCTCATACAATCATATGTTTACATCTTGTCTTCTTGTATATAAACACATATATATACTATGATTTTCAGCCCTTTTTAAATAACTCCGGATTGTCTGACAGGTGACCTGCTGGACCATGTAGCCAGCGTGTAACACTCCGAATGACGTTCCAAATCCATGTTTCCGATTGTTTTGCCGTGCTGAGTAAAGCCACCTGCTCTCCGAACCCAGTGATCAATGTCGAAACTGTTTTTTTCCTTCTTTTTTTTCGGTGACACAGGCCAAAGAGGTGATATTGACATTTGAGAGCTGGGAGCGAATCAATAGCAGCCAGTCAAGCCGTCTGAGTGAGCAAAAACCATAAACGCCCAGGCTTCTTGTAGCGGCAGGAGCATCCATTGATTGTTGGAATAGCAAATATTAAGAGCTGGTTTTGTGAGGAAAAATACTGAAATGGTGCAAAATTGATTATCCTGGGCCCTTACTTATTCAACAACTCCTCTTTCAAAGGCCTCATAGAAGGGTGATTTCTTCACAAGGTAACACGAGTTTGATTGGCGTTTAGTTTTAAAATGAAGAATGGTGCAAAATGGTCAGAATTGGTTTTGATTGACAGATTTTTAAATACACTCTCGCACAGCAAAATTGTGATTCATGCATATTTCATTAATCCTGTATGGTCTGTATTCAAAGGCTTGAGAGCTCACAGCATTTCAGTTTTCACCGACCTAGAAATCGAGAAATGTTATTACCGGTATTTTTTTTTTCATAGCCGATGTTGACGACGATTGCTTAGATTGCTTTCAAGGGACCTGTTTCCAATACCTGTTCATATGGTCCTTAGGTGCTTAAAATTTTGAGATGAGATGTGCTTTTGATATCAGCAATAAAAAAGTCACTCCATTTCTATTCATTATCAGCTTTTAATACAACTAACAAATAACATTTGTTATTGTTAGCCTTCTCAAAAGCTAAACGGTCATGGACATAATTGTTTTTAGCAAACTTTTGTTAATGTTACCTCAGTAATGAATTCATAAATCATTCATTCATTCATTCATTCATTTTCTTCCGCTTTTTCCATTTTCTGGGTCACGGGGACAGCAGTCCAAGCAGTGTTCTGCTGCCCAGAACACAATGCACCAGCCCCCATGAATCCTCCCGCAGGTGGTGGGTCCACAGGAGGACGGCTCACGTCACAACAGGCCTTGATTTATCTTCTGCCATGGGGGCTACCAGTGTCCACAGACACTGGGGGCGAGGTGGGGTTAAGTGTCTTGCCCAAGGACACAACAGCACAAATAAATAATAATACGTGTTATTATTATTATTATTATTATTATTATTATTATTATTATTATTATTATTATTATTAAACTGTAGTGTGGGGTCTCTTGTGCAAATCTGTTTGTGTTGTAACATTTAGTTAAATAACTCAAATTTTAAAGGGCCCATACGACAGTATTTTCTGATCTTCGTTATAATGTAGTTTCCTCATCACAAACATATGGAGTTGTGTTTTGTTTCATTCACACATGTTTAACACACAAACCCTGCATAGGCTGAGTTCTATCAAACAGAAAACACTCTCTTCTTCTGGTGTCATGTGGTAATACAGGAAATACTTGTAAACTCCATACACCTTCATAAGAATCATTTGGATAATTTCAGGCCTGGAATTGCCTATTTATACTGAACTGAAGGTAAAATGGAGCTGTTACCTTGAAAACTTCCACTTCATGGCATCACAATTTTGAGCGTTAGAGATTTAGAGACATCCTAATAATGCAGGATTACTCAAACCTGTTTGAATGAAACAACACAACTCCAGGGATGTTTTTGAAGAGGTAATAACATTCTAACATAACTTAGTGGTCAATGATCTATGCAAGTTATAGTTTAATACAAAATACCCCTAAATAAAGCATAACGTATCTTCTTATAGTGTTGAACTGTTGCTAGACTTCGTCCTCTTCCTTCTTGTGGGTGCTACAGTAGCCTGTCTTGCCAGTAGCCCTTGTGCTGTGTTGTTCTCTGGGTAAAAGCCAGTGACAGCTCAGATTTAGTCATTGTGTCAGACCTAGTATTTCTCCACACAAATCAAACTGACTGTCTGCTAAATAAAGCATGAAAAAAGGCTTTTGTGAGGGCGGCACTGAAGTGGAAGCCTTCTCTCTCCTCTCACACTGACGATTAATCAGCCCATCGGATGCTGCTCGGCTCTGTGACCCATACGGCACATTTAGCACCAGTAGAGAGGGGTTTTTTTTATATAGAGAGGAGAGGCAGTGGTGGTATGTGGAGGTGAGACCTGCCAGGAGCCATCAGGAAGTGTCTGCCACAGCTGAGGGGGAATGCTCTAAACACTGTGTCATGGCTTTGAAGCTCTGGTCCAAATGTTAGCACTCAAGGAAGGTTCTTTAGCCCGCTTTGGATTCACCCATGTACTTGAATCATGCGCTAATACAAATGCCCCAGCAAGGTTGTTGTAGATTATCAAAATGTGATTGGCAATTTGGCATTAAAGGGCCCACATTAAACAGAATAATAACACTGGTCTCCTAATTTTTGGACTCGATCTGCTTCCGAGATAAAAGTGGCTAAATCTCATTTATATTGATAAGATGAACTGAAAATCAATAGATAACTGTGCTGGTTATCTAATGTATTCAAGATATTTAATGATATAATAATAATAATAATAATAATATATATATATATATAATGTGTACAGAAACATCTGTGCAGAGTACGGGCTGGAGACCCTAAGGTCAAGGTGGGAAACACCTCCGAAGGTTGCGGAGAATGACCGAGCCAAGAACCTGTGGGACTTCCAGATACAGACTGACAGAATGGTGATGGCAAACCAACCAGACATAGTGGTGGTGGATAAGCAACAGAACAGAGCCGTGGTGGTGGAGATTGCAATACCAAGCGATGGTAACATCAGGAAAAAGGAACACGAGAAACTAGAGAAATACCAGGGGCTCAAGGAAGAGCTGGAGAAGGCCTGAAAGGTGAAGGCATCAGTGGTGCCCGTGGTGATCGGAGCACTCGGGGCTGTAACCCCCAAACTGGAGGAGTGGTTTCAGCAGATCCCAGGAAAAACATCAGACATCTCAGTCCAGAAAAGTGCAGTACTAGGAACAGCAAAGATACTGCGCAGAACTCTCAAGCTCCCAGGCCTCTGGTAGAGGACCCGAGCTGGATGAGAGTGAGAGACCAACCACTGTGGAAGGTGAGGAGCACATTTATTTATTTTTTTATTTTATTTTTTTTTATTATAATATATGATTAAATTAAATACAGTCGTCATCAGGTTGCGCCGCAGGATGGACGCACTAATCAGTTGCTCAGTGCCGACTTGCTCCTTCTGTTTATTTTCAATCACTTTTTTCACTTTTGGCACTTGCACTGCACTCCCACGCTATGTGGAGCTATGTCCGTCAGTAAGCACGGACTTTAAGCCGGTTTTCGAGGCATCGACGGTGGACATCTTGCCCCTTTGTTTACTCTGGCGCCGTAAGAGGAGGGAGCGCCGAGGGAAGCGAGCTGGTGTGCTGTGGAAAACCCGCCAGAGACACAACAGACCTACTCTTCCCTCTATCCTGCTTGCAAACGTCCAGTCTCTGAGGAATAAACTGGATGACCTGCGCGCACGGATTTATTTCGAACGGGACACGTGGAACTGTTGTGTTTTTGCCTTTACGGAAACATGGCTGGATCCGTCCATTCCCGACAGCGCCGTTACCCCGGACAATTTCACTATATACAGGCAGGACAGAACGGAGGACTCAGGCAAGTCTTGTGGAGGGGGTGTGTGCTTTATGGTTAACTCTTTGTGGGCAACAGACGCACGTATTTTAACAACTCACTGCACTCCAGCCCTAGAGCTGCTAACCATTAAAGTCAGACCCTTCTATCTGCCTAGAGATTTTAGCGCTGTAATCCTCACTGTAGTCTATATTCCACCACAAGATGCTAAAACAGAAGTCCTAGAACAACTGTATGGGATTATAAACGGACTTGAAAACTCTCACCCTGATTCAGCTTTCATTGTGGTGGGGGATTTCAATAGAGCCAATATGAAAACAGTCCTACCAAAATACTACCAGCACATATCCCTCCCCACCGGGGGGGGGGGGGGGGGGCGCAGACTTTAGACCACTGTTACACCCCATTTAAAGACAGTTACAAACCCCTCCTCCGCCCAGCCCTTGATAAATCTGACCATAGCGCCATCTTGCTGTTGCCTGCGTACAAACAAAGGCTTAAACTGGAAAAACCAGTTCCCAGACAAATACACAAATGGAGCAGTATGTCTGATGAGGTGTTACAGGACTGCTTTGAAACAACGGACTGGCAGATGTTTGCAGACGCAGCGGATGGTGACATTAATGCGTACACAGACTCTGTCGTAGGCTACATAGGGAAGTGCATTGAGGACACGGTGCCCAAAATCTCCATCTGCACTAATCACACCTAATCAGAAACCCTGGGCGGGACCGGAGGTGCGTGCCAAACTGAAAGCTTGCACCATCACCTTCAACTCAGGAGACCCCGAAGCACAGCCGGCGCCACGAGGGGGCGTTTGGGGGCGACGCCCCCTCACGTCATCAGTCCCGCCCCCTCAGGTGAGAGTTGTAAAAGAAAAAGGAAATTAAAATAAATACTGCAAAAATACTAGCCCACGCTATTCAGCAATATAAATGAGTTAAAACATAGATCAAATTAATTATTTTTAAAACAAACGGATACGGCAATTGTTCAATGCGATTTGATAGGCTGAGGGTTGCGCCGCGCACCGCACAACTTGCGCGGGATATGGTTGCTAGGCTTCATTGTAGTGGAAGTGGATTAAATTATTTAGATACGAACGTGGATTAAATCTAGTAAGATTCCTCCAGAGGATCCGAGACCTTGTTCACCAGCACCACCCGACACAGCCTTACAGACTTCTTCAGCGGAGCATCCAACCGAAGGCTTCAACTTTTCTGAGGTAGGCTAGCTTCTAGTTCCTACACAGTATTTTATGTTAAGGTGTGGACTTTATAGTGAGAGAAAAGTTATGTGTTGTTATAAATATATGTGTGGTGGAGTGCTATGTGGCGTTAATGTACTGTCTCTTGGCGTTGCTCAGATCACTTGTTGGCTTGGTTTTGTGGTATGCAGGAGATCACGAGGGTCTACGTTCAAATAATAATAATAATAAAAAAAACTCATCACTTTTTACTCTTAGCCAGTCTCTTACAAAGGTGTAGTCTAAATACACGAGCTCTCGAGGAGCGCGCCTGACCCATTACGCACGCGAGCGAGGAGCGAACTTTGTTGTGGGATGTGTGTGTGCGTGTGTGCGACGCGACCCCGCCCCCTCTGATAAATTCATCGCCCCCCTATTATTTTATGTCTGGCGCCGGGCCTGCCCCGAAGCCTACAAAGCAGCCAAGTATGACCTCAGAAAGACCATCAGGACTGCCCAGAAGGACTACAGGGAGAGAGTGGAATCTTCCCAGCAGAGCAGTGACCCGAGACGGGTGTGGCATGGGCTACGCTGCATCACTGACTACAAGGGGAGGAGCGGGCCCGTGGAACTGTCCAGCGCATCATTTCCGGACGAACTCAACACCTTCTTCTTCCAGTTTGATGCAGATAACACGACGCCTGTCACCAGACCCCACGTGGACAGTGAGGACGCTGTACTTTGTATAGACACTGCTACAGTGAGACAGGCGTTCAAGAAAGTGAACCCCCGCAAAGCACCAGGACCCGACGGTATCCCCGGACGGGTGCTGAGGGCTTGTGCTGACCAACTCGCCGGGGTGTTCACCAGCATCTTCAACCTGTCTCTGAGCCAGTCTATCGTGCCCACCATCTTCAAGACCTCCACTGTAGTCCTCATCCCAAAGACCCCCACAGCATCCTGTCCTAATGGCACTCACATCCGTCATCATCATGAAGTGCTTTGAACGAATCATTAAGAGACACATCTGTGACTCCCTCCCCGACACCCTGGACCCCCTACAGTTTGCATATAGAGCAAAGAGGTCTACAGACGACGCTATTGCTCTAGCAGTCCACACCTCTCTCAGTCATCTGGAGAGAGGAAATACATATGTGAGAATGCTCTTCATCGACTACAGCTCGGCATTCAATACCATTATCCCCTCCAATCTGGTCTCTAAACTCACCGCCCTGGGCCTGGGGACGTCCATCTGCTGCTGAATATGGGACTTCCTCACCAACAGGCCACAGGCGGTGAGGATCGGCAGCCACGTCTCCTCCACACGTGTCCTCAGCACTGGTGCACCCCAGGGCTGTGTTCTCAGCCCTCTCCTGTACTCTCTGTTCACCTATGACTGTACCGCCAGGCACAGCTCCAACATCATCCTCAAGTTTGCTGACGACACCACCATCCTAGGCCTCATCACTAACAACGACGAGAGCGCCTACAGAGACGAGGTGAATTCACTGATCAGCTGATGTCAGGAAAATAACCTCTCTCTGAACGTCAGCAAAACTAAGGAAATGATCGTGGTCTTCAGGAGACAGCGTGAAGACCAGCATCCCCCCATCTCCATTAACAACGCTGAGGTGGAGCAGGTCAGCAGTTTTAAGTTCCCTGGGGTACACATCACTGAGGATCTGTCCTGGACACTACATACACTGTGGTTAAGAAAGCCGGACAAAGACTCTACTTCCTGAGGAAGTTGAGGAAGTTTGGTATGAACACCAGCATCCTCACAAACTTCTACAGGTGCACCATCGAGAGCCTGCTGACGGGCTGCATCACAGTGTGGTATGGGAACTGCACTGCTCAGAGCTGCAAAGCACCACAGAGGGTGGTGCGAGCGGCAGAGGACATCACTGGCAGCTGTCTCCCCTCCATCCAGGATATTTACCACAGCAGGGGTCTGCGTAAGGCACGCAGCATCACTAAGGACCATACTCATCCGGCACAAGGACTCTTCCATCTGCTACCCTCTGGTAGATGATACAGGAGCCTGCCAGCACGCACAAAAAGACTCAAAGACAGCTATTACCCCCAAGCTGTCAGACTACTGAACTCTGGGTAATACTCTAAATAATACTGAACTCTCAATAATACTGCACTAAACTACCTTTCATTAAGCATAATTATGTTTACTGCTGCTGCTCTGTACGAATGTACCATGTTTGTCACTACCTCACTGTAAACTACTGTTACCTGTGCAATAATTCTGTGCATTTACCTATGTGCAATATTTATACCATACTATGTGCAATACGAAATCCACATGCAACACCCATACCGCACCATATTATGTGCAATCTGTGAAATACTCTACTTACTCCTTATTTGATCTTTGATTTAATCCTACCTGCACCTTTGTACATTGTACCTTGTATTTTTATTACATATTTTTATTATATTGTTGATTATATTGTTTACTTCTTCCCCTGCACTTTTGCAACACTTTTTACCATGTACTATTATTGCACGTTATTAGTACTTCTGACTATCTTCGCGAGTCAACGGTTCTTCTGATCCTAAGCATTTAATTGCATTGTTGACCCTGTGTTGATTCTGCATATGACAAATAAACAATCTTGAAATCTTGAAATCTTGCTATATCGTGGTACACTTTTCGTGGCCTCGCTGTTTCGCAGATTTTTATTCAATTTTTTTTTTTTTTAATAGTGTATCAACGCGCATTTCTGCGTCCTGATTGGCTAAGGGGCTGTAGACCTTTGCCGATTCATCAGTCATTCTCCTCCGTGTCTCCTGTACAGAATGTGTTCAGTTTGCCAGATTTATTTAAATGTTCGATCACAGTGTGACTCTGAAGTGCTGGATGTTTGCAAGTTTTCTCCCCGACAAAACCCGCCACAGCGAAGCGGTCATAAGAACTGTGAAATACACACGAAATACACTTTGGTTTCGTTCTATAATACTGTGCTTTTTTGTTGAAAATCTATGAACGTTTGAGTGTTTAAACAAGAGAGAAATGTGAGAAAACGTTAATTCCAGTCTGAGAAAAGTGTAGAATGTGTGTGGTGAGGCGTTAACAGCCTTAAAACATGGAGAATAATTGTAAAATATAAAGCTTCGCAGATTTCGCTTGCCGTGGGTTATTTTTAGAACGTAAGAACGTAACCCCCGTGATAAACGAGGGACCGCTGTACTGAGCCGCATCAGAGGAATCAAAGAGTGTGGCTCCGGAGCCGCGGGTTGCTGACCCTTGCTCTAGACATATTAAAATGAATGTATTGTAATGTGCAGACAGGTTTTCAGATAGAACTGGTTGCTTGTAGACGGTACAGTGTGTACCTTCTGATAAACTACTGTTAAACTACTGTTTTTCCTTATTTTGCATAAATTTCTTATTTTGACCCAATCTTGGAAACTATAGCCAATCAGCACTTCTGACTTACCTTTTCTTTATTAGTGACCTAAACCAAGAAAAATGTCATTACTTTTGTTCCGGAAGCATTTTTGCTTGTAGACCAGTGTAATAAAGAGTTACACAAACATGAAACCACTCACACATTCACAGACACTCAATTTGGAATTGAGATGTGTAATGCCTTACTATGAAACATTTCCTGCAATGACAACTACATATACAGAAACAATAGACCATCCCCGGTAGTGTGAAAAAGACAACAGAAAACCATTCACTTACTGCCTTTACCTTTACTGTACAAACTATCCTCCTATTTATTTATTAATCCATTTCTAACATTTACAGAGATAACAGCTCGTGTCAGTCAGTATGAATGACCTCTTGACCTCCCCTCCATGCTCCCATCCACACCTCCACCATCTCTGCGTGACTTTGAATACCACCACTTTATATGAATCTCCACTTAAACTTTCTCTGCTTGTTTACCACTGCGTTCAATCCGGGTTGAGGGCACCATTTCTGGGTTGGACTTTTTTTTTTCTTTTTTTCCCCTTCCTGCTCGCTGCATGAAAATACTATTGATTAATGGTCAGCGGGCCCTTTTTCCACAGCAGATGATGTAAAGAGGCTGTCAGTTAGCATCACCTCCTCCGCCAATGTGTTCCATCATTGGGGCGGCTTTGTATTGGAGAGAGCTGGCAGGTGGCGCCCGTTTCACCTGCCCGGGCAAAACGCAGCGTAAGTGGGACGAAGCAGGGACAAAAGTGACATGTGGAGAAGGTGACAGCTTTTCACACCTGCGAGTAATGGTTATGATCAGTGCCCCGCTTTGTTTCGTCCCTGCGGAAACAACACCGGTCTGAAAATACACAATTAGCGCATGGTGACGAAAAAAAGAAGAACAAAAGGGGAGCTAGGGCCTTTTTTGCAAGCTGGGGCGTATCTAAACTGCTGGCTTCGGTTGGAGGCCGTAGTGACGCATCGGTGCAGGGAGGGCGACGCTGTTTTGACACATGGAGGATACAATTACGGCAACCCAAAGAAGAGCCTGTCTACACATGCCGTCGATCTACTGGTGCCGGACGGAGGGGGGAGAGGAGTGTTTGGTTTTAACAACAGCACAAACATGGAGGAAATGTGAGGGTTTGTCTGTCATAACTGATAGGAAGAGCTACTGTAAGGTAAATAGTCGGTGTTTATATGCTTTATATTGCACAGAATTGACTCTTGTAAGCTTGCCATGTTATAATGTTGTTATCTCAGCACAACCATACCTGGAGGTGTGTTTTGTTTCATTGATACGTGTTTGGTTAGTATTTTATTATTAGTCTCAAAATGCTCTGTTCCACCTTGTGATGCCATGAAGTGGTATTTTGTAAGTTAACAGCTACAACTCCAGCTATGTTTTGATGAGGAAACAACATTATGACCTCAGAAAATAGGGTAATATGGGACCTTTAACAAATTGATTGAAAGGTTCTCTATGTTCGATCAGGTTAGATCAGGGGTGGGCAAGTCTTTTTTCCATGGGGCCACATTAGAAACAGAAAATATTGTGGAGGGCCTTGCCAAAATGCTTAACTCAATTCTGCATAATATTAATTATATTTCTTTATAAAAAGCAGTAAATAGCATTGTTTTGACAAGTTGGTGAGACTGATAAGATAAGATAAGATAAGATATGCCTTTATAAGGGTATATGTTATGACTAAGCAATGAAAAAGTGAGGTTGCCTTACAAAAAATGTAATTTAATACCACCTCTAAAATAAAAGCAATGGAAAGCAATGGAAAAATTATAAAATAAGTTTATTTTGTAATTCCAAATTAGCTTAAACGGGGCGACTAAGAGATAGCTCTTAACACACCAGCTAGGGTATACTATGTGATCCAATAAGAATATATACTGTACAATATCACCTATTAAAATGGGGTGGTAGATATAAGTTATACTGACATTCACTACAGGCAATATACAGGGGGTCCTCGGGTTACGACGTTGATCCGTTCTTAAGACGCGTCGTAACCCGAATTTCGTCGTAAGTCGGATTTTGCCTTTGATCTTCCAACCAAAGCACCAATAACCTTTCCATCTCAATAATTAGACCACTACGCTGCTTGGTTATCACTGCCGCTTTCATAGGAGCAGATCAGAGCCCACATCAGGTACTTCCGCCCACATTGGGCACGCACACGAGGCTGTCTTCTTCTCCCTACAACCACAACAAAGCGTATTCTTCCGCCGTGCGCCGCGCGCCGTTCGCGTTTGTTTACATCTCTTACCACGCTAAACCGCGTAAGACGGAATGACGCGTAATATATATATATATATTTTTTTAATGGGGGCGCGTTCGTAACCACGAAACGTCGTAAACCGAGACCGTCGTAACCCGAGGACTCCCTGTAGTCTGTTCACCATTTCAGTTCATTTGCATTTAAAAAGTTAAAATATGTTTGTCTACAAGAAGAGCATGAGCAGACTCTACTTCCTGAGAAAGCTCAGGTCTTTCAGTGTGTGCAGATTCAATATTCAAGAGCGAAGATTCAAAGCTTTTATTGTCATATGCACAGTAAAGAAACACATCCCTGTACAATGAAATTCTTACTTTGCTGCCCACACTGGATGCCAAGGGTATGCCAAAAAATTAAGATAGATAAATAAGATAAAGAGAAGCATGTAAAAAAAATATAATCAAATAGATACAATGCGTGAAAAGTCCCTCAGTCGTCCAGGTAGAATCCATGATCAAAGGAGAAGTTCAATTTGTCAACTGGACAAAGTTTGGCCTTATGCCAAACTTTGTCCAGTTGACAAATTGAACTTCTCCTTTGATCACAAATAGATACAATCTTTACAGAATATACACTATGAAAAATATAGGCTAGGTGCTATGTACATATTTACAAATAACAACAGCAACAGTAAAAAGGATAGTGGGCGTATTGATAAATTCATCAAAGCTGGTCACGTGATCCGCTGTGAGCTGGAGACATTATGTCACAGTGAGGGACAGGAGGACACTGGACAAACTGCTCTCCATCATGGACACTCAACAACAGACCATAGAAGGACAGAGGAGCTCATTTTCCAACAGGCTCCTACAGCTCCACTCAAACAGTGAGAGATACAGGACTACATTCATACTATAATACTCCCTACAACTGTACAACAACTCACCCTTATGTAACAGATAATACTCCGTACAACTGTACAACAACTCAGTCTTGAGTAACGGATAACCTTATGCCCTGTCAATCAGTACATTATTGCACTGCCGTTCTTGTCTCCTGTATATAGCAGTGATTTGATATTTTATGTGATATTTTATGTGATATTTTATACTTATTTTTCTATTTTATTTTGACTTGTACATATACACTTATTATTTTTGTTTTTATAATGATGTCTCACTTAACACCTGTCTCTTGTTATCTTTTTTGCTATACCATCTATTTTTTGTTATCCTCTCTAAGTCTAAGTCTAAAGCCAGGCCTGGTTAGTGCTTAGATGGAAGACCACTGGGAATATCAAGTCCCACATTGGGGCAGCAGTGGCTCCAGTGGAAATTGTTGTTGTGTCCTTAGGCAAGACACTTCATCCACATTGCCTATCATCTGCAGGATATCCATAGGTTGAGGTCAGGTATTATTACAACATTTTAGAATCCCTAAATGTAGCTGGAGGGCAGGCCCGAATTCTGTGGTGGAATTTGCTGTTTGACTGTCAGATTGCAGATTTGTTGACCTGGTTTATGGTTAATATCTCTGCAACTATACACAAAACTGGACAAAAGTTTGTTTGATTGAATATGTTTCGGAGCTCATCCAAGCTGCTTCTTCAGTTCTGGCTAGAGTGTTGGTGAACACTGCTTACTGCCTGCGGATGACTGGAGGCCTCAGACATAATTTGTCTCCCATCTATAACTCTATCCTCAAACCTAAATCAAAACAAACAAAGAAAACAATAGGGCAGCAGGTCAGGTCCAGAGGTGTGAAAACACCCATTATGGCCCTGAATGGCTTTGCCAACAAGATCCCACCCCCCCCACACTCCACTATTGAATAGGCTTACCTAACTAACAGAAACGGTAAACAAATAGGTGTGATAGTTTCATAGTAATTTCGTTGTAGTTACTTCCTCCCTGCAGACAGTTATAAGCAGTGTCCACCAGCATCTGACCAGAAATGAAGAAGCAGCTTGGATGAGCTGAGAAACGTATTGGACCAAATAAACTTTTGTCCAGTTGACAAATTGAATTTCTCCTTTTGCCATGGATTCTACCTGGACAACTGAGGGATTCGACACATATCCACAAACCCAGTCCCTAACAAATAAGGAAAAAGGATCATAAGTGTGAATATTTCTCTTAAAAAAAAGCACATCTCCCATAGAGTTAGTCCATTGCCCACCATCTGAGACCATGACATGATCATATTCTATTCATGTGAACGCAATTTGGACTTGGTCAATTAATCTACCAGAACCAGAACAACAACAAGAGGAATCATCAACTTTATTGACAAATCAACAAATACACTGCTTATACTAGTACATTCTATACTTATCATTTGACAGTAAGGACAGTAACAGAATATAGAATACTTTCTTATTCTTCTTATAGTATTTTCCAGTTTGAGCAGGCCACTGTCATTTGAAGCTTTACAACCAGATATAGAACACTGCATAATCCACAATACCTTTATAAAATTCATCAACCCACCATCACCTTTTAACTAGCGAGACAGCTCTGCAAATTAAAACACATTTCTGACAAATTACTGTGAAATATTGTAATAGCGTTTTGAGTAGCGGCTGGTGGCAGCACAACATGGCGTAGACAGGGTTAATGATCACAACTCACAAAAGATATGACTGAATACCATACCGCTATTACTATATATACTCCTATGTATTTATATGTATGTGATTCCTCGTCATGTCACCTCACATTACAGATTCAACGCACTTCAAACGTAAATTGTAGCTAAAATCACGTTGGATGTCCAATTTATTCTGTCATGGCCGCTCCTCTCTCTGGTGTTTTGTAAAGTGAGAGATGGTTTATCAGTAAATATACGTGTCATTATCACTGGGAATACAAGCGCGAGTTATTTTTGCTTTTATCTGACCACAGCGGTAACTTTGCGATCCAGACGTAAGTGACAGAACAGAGGAAGAAATATGTTTTGATCATTGCATTGCTTTAGTGTAGTCTAGTGTAGCCTATAGTGAAGGTATAGGACTGCCGGTGCTGCTCACTCAGGAGATATCGAGCTTGTTAGATGTTTTCACATTTTTCTAATTATGACTTGGTTTGGGGGGAGAACCTGTGGTAAATATTGATCATAGTTTTACATCAGTTAAGTGGCAAGTTTGTGGGAGAAAGTTGAAAACAAAAGTATAAAATAATATAAATAGTAGTGACTTTTTAAATGGAATACAGCTATATTGTATTTTAGACAGGGCTAGCAGTTATGGGGTGAATTTGGAATAAGAATTTATTTACATACATAATAGCAAAATAAAAACACCAAGATAATGTGTAGATAAGCCGAAAGTGCCCCCATTATCACTTCCTGTTTACCGGTTAGCTGTGTCCATTTATATAAACAGTCTAGGCTTTATGTATATCAGTCAGGCCTGCACTTAAAAACAAAATATATGACTTCTTTTACCTGAGATAAATAAGATTTTGGTGCTTCGATTGTTAAGCTGGCCAAAATCCACACTGTTTCTGAGTACTAAATGCTGTTTTTTCCCTTTTATAAAGATTCCATGACATGGTACTTCTTGATGCATTTATATGGCGCCTTAGTGATTCCCTAATACTGTAAATGAATCCTTCTTCAAAATCAAGCCTCAGTGCATGAGATAGCCTCACGAAGACAGTCAGAGTCATAAATACAGTAAGTCTCTGAAATGCTTTATTCTGGGCGTTGTTGCTTGAATACAAATGAGGAGGACAGAGACAGGCCAATGCAGCGGGTGGGGGTGTGGCCAAATACGCTGCTGTTTCCTGGATTAGCGGTGCGATGTGCGCTGTCCCTACTTCCGTGTTTTAAGCACTTAGGAAGATATGAGACGCGTCCCAGGAAAAAAAAAAAAAAAAAATCCACAGAAAATAAAATTAAACCACTGCTGTTTCAGAGGTTCGGAGGCTTGGATAAAGGACTTCCGAGCCTGGAAACACTCTCACGTTTTTTTGCCTCTCCAGGCAAAAAAAACCTGCATCTCGCATTGTGGAGCTCGTTTGTGGTCCAAATTCTCTGGGCGTGATTCCCAGAGACGGGGTGGACACCCAGACGGGGGGGTGGAAACCTTTCTCCGAGTGTGACATCAGAAAGTTCCCTTGTTCAGAATCGCCCGTTTGGGCTGTCTTTTTTTCAAACGCGGAAAAGAATCTCAAATGCTCAGTTTACACATTTCACAACTTTTAGCCATGGGGGGACGGGGGGGGGGGGCTAAACAGGGTAGGGGAGCTCACATTACAAAAACCTCAGAAAGTGAAAATTTCATGCCATGGGACCTTTAAGTGTAAGCGGCCATGTTTGTTTTTGATGCAATGGAGTATGCATCTCTCTGTTTGGTTAATCTGCCTGTCAGTCACACCCTCTGAAATCAGGGAAACATGATACGGCTCCATATCCACCCGTCCTTGTAAAGATTTGTAAGTTTTAGTAAAATCTGAAACATGAAGATGTGAACTATGTTTTTTTTTTATGAAATTAGTAAGCTAACCCATCACTTTAAATGCCTTTTTTCCTCTGTTGTTGGCCCTGGAAATATGGACGGAATCAATGAAGTGGTGGATGTAATGAGGTGGAAAGAGGGTGAAATATAGATGGTAAAACCCAAAATGAGCAGGCTAAAGCTGCCTCTGAGCCAAACGCAGCACCATGACCTTAACGGTGAGGATTAGAACAAATGAAGACACGTGAGAGGAGATTAAACACAGAAATGTGCATAGAACAGCTCATTAGGTTTTATGAGACTATGGAAGTTAGTCCTTATTACTAACTATGCTGCTGTGTTATCATGAACAGTGTGATTAGCATTAGCATCTGTGAAACAAATAATCTGCACATATTAAAAACACAGAGAGAAATATTAGCTATACTTTCAAAAATAAACCAGTGGAAAAATACTCATATATTTCTCTTCATCTCCACTAAGTATGGCATCCACTGTTGAAGCCAGGCAACAACTTTTAATATGACCATGTGTTTGTGTACATAAGATTTACTTCTGATTTGGCCTTACTTGGGTTGTCCCTCCCTCCAGGTCGTAAGTTCTAGTCCAAAGCCATCATAGCTCATACTTTGTTTGGGACTTGTTTCTTTTATTACGTTTGTCAATATTATGATTGAAAATGTCCAAATGATAATTTAATCCATGGGTGTCATCGATTATAATTACATAGCAGACACAAACACAATGGGGTTTCTTTAAAAACTGTATAAAAGATATCAAGAAATCATGATAAAAATGAATTTGTGGTCTGGCTCTGTTTTGTTTTGGCATATCTCCCAAACCTATGGACCAGTTATATCTTTACTTTAGCCACTGCAAACCTGCCTGATATTGACCCTGTGCTTGTATGTCCTCCAGTGGCCTCTCTCTTCTTCTGCTGTAATTACACGGACAGGAGACCCGACCTCCACAACTCGCCGGGGTCACAGAGTCAGGGGTGAACGCTACTGCTACCGAGGCTTAGCTAGGTCAAGCCATTTAAGTCAATACTGCTCACCCTGCCTGACAGGCTAAAGCAGCACCTTTTTCATCCACACGGCCGGCAGACAGGGAGACGAAACAGGCCTGCACTCCTCATCAGAGCAGGATTGGGGTGCTCAGTGACTCCCATGGACTCCCGTTCGAGGGGCCCTGGAGAAAAGGCATTAGTTTGAAAGAAGCAGCGTGGTTGACCTAGCCCGGGGCCACGTGTGTCACCACCCGGGCAGAGCGGTATTTGCACTTCAGAAACACACGACAAATTGATAGATTCTGTGGAGGATGAGTGAAGATATACAGACACAGTTAGAGACAGAGACAGTGTGGTTGGACAGAGGGAAGATGAACCTGCCATCAATATGCTGCTCTCTTAAGGTGAGACAAGTTCTATGTAATCAGTTTGCATCCATAGATTTATATGTAATATATGTAAGTCATTTTAATATCAAATAATCTTGTACTTGAAAAGATTTTGACAGATCGCACAAAAATGATTGTTTTATCAAATTGTAAACCTAACTCATTAAAGTTTTATCTCAAAAAAAATGTGGAAAATGTGAATTTTTATGCAAATTTCTAGTAGGATCTAGTTTGTGGAAATACTGAACAAGATTTCTCAAACATTTGGAAAAAATAATCTTATTTCTTAATGTTTTTCAGTTAGTTTTTGCAAATATCTTATTTATTATGGAAACTTGGCATGATAAAAAAAAAAAATCCATCTGCCTTTAAAGCTACCATCTGCACTTTATTAGTTGTTTTTTTTTCTTTTTCTTTTTTCTATTAATAGATAGCTGAAACCTGTTTCCCCTCTCCCCTCACCTGGCCTCTGTTCAGACTCACCTCTGCTCTCTGCTCTTCTTCTGTCATACCAAAGCTGGCAGACTGTCAGACAGCAGTAACATAGACAGCATCTACTGGTGTTTTGTGAGAATACAACAAGGCCAGGTCAGCCAGTTTAAATATAAATGGTAGCTTTAAAACAGGGGTGCCCAACCAGTCGACCGCGGTTGACCGGTCGATCGCCGGCCGAGTGTCAGTCGATTGCCAGGGCTTAATGCTCAATTCCGATTTTTTAGTGAAATCCGATTTTTTGCGCATGCGCCCCGGAGGACACGATGAGGCCAATGTGCAGCGAGCGCGCTCAATGTTTACAGAAGTAGCCTAGAGTTGCTGTCGTACCGCAGCTTATTTGTTTTAAGGAGGAGACGGAGAAGGAGAAGGACAAGGTTTTTGGCCACGGCGTTTTGCGGGGCAGTCCGTAGAAATTAACGTGTTGGTGCGGAGTCGCAGACAAAAGTGGTGTGATTGCTACGTGCTTCGCCGCTTCACTGCAGGCATGAAAATCCCTCACCTTTCGGCGAAATTCGCCAATACGTTTGGGTGAGTCATATTATCGTATTATTTCTGCATCAAAGGGACAGATTAGCTGATAGCAGGGACTAAACCAGGTCTAAACCAGGACTAAACCAGGACTAAACCAGGTCTAAACCAGGACTAAACCAGGTCTAAACCAGGTCTAAACCAAGACTAAAAAAGGTCTAAACCAGGACTAACCCGGCACTACTCCAGGACTAAACCAAGACTAAACCAGGTGTAAACCAGGACTAAACCAGGTCTAAACCAGGTCTAAACCAGGACTAAACCAGGTCTTAACCAGGTCTAAACCTGGACTAAACCACAACTAAAAAAGGTCTAAACCAGGACTAACCCGGGACTAAACCAGGACTAAACCAAGACTAAACCAGGTGTAAACCAGGACTAAACCAGGACTATACCAAGACTAAACCAGGTCTAAACCAGGACTAAACCAAGTCTAAACCAGGTCTAAACCAGGACTAAACCA
This sequence comes from Paratrypauchen microcephalus, assembly GCA_036785185.1. Lineage (NCBI taxonomy): Eukaryota > Metazoa > Chordata > Actinopteri > Gobiiformes > Gobiidae > Paratrypauchen > Paratrypauchen microcephalus. The sequence goes on along the minus strand of JAVJIX010000064.1, from coordinate 4,681,279 downwards.
GAACTAAACCAGGTCTAAACCAGGACTAAACCAAGACTAAACCAGGTCTAAACCAGGACTAAACCAAGACTAAACCAGGTCTAAACCAGGATTAAACCGGGGGTAGGTCTCGGCACACCTCAAACCTCAAAAGTAGATCCCAGTTAAAAAAAAAGGTTGAGCACCCGTGATTTAAAAGGTATACTTACTGTAATAATTGTACCAAATAAAAAAGCATCCTAGCAACAGTTTGTCTAAATATGAAACTGGTTAGCCAACGCAGTACAATTCTAGTAGACACAGTAGCTTTAATACTGCAATCATTTCCCTTTTTATGCATCCACCCCATTATAACCCCATCCATGTGTTGTTACACCAATCACCCTCCATCCTCTGCCTCTTGTGTGGGGTCAATCGTCCCACCTCTTCCCTGCTCGGAAAATGTCCCTTATCAATATTTGAAGACACAATTGTAACCCTTGGTAAACACATCTCGGCTGAAAAGTAAATTATCAGTGGAGCGGGCCACTTGGGACGCGCTGTCTGGATCCTGTCTCCCGCCTGCCTCTCATTCTCTGTCAATTCAATCATGGCGAGGGGAACCAATAGTCTCCAGCAAAGCTCTTGTTGAGGATTTTTCAAAACTAAACAATGCCCAGGGCAGATTGTATCCTCCGGAGGACTGTGGGCCAAAGTGAGATATGCTGCAAATCCCAGAATGCCGAGCAGTTAGAAGTTTTAATATACAGCATTATTCAGTGGAGCAGTACTGAGTTGGAAGCTTTGAGATTGAACAAGAGAGCAAAGCCAGTGTGCACATCAGGTATTGTTGTGGCATAGATATATATATATAGTAGAAAGTGCATAGTAAAAATACATAGGAAGTAGCATGCTGAGAGGGACATGTATCCGCCGGCAGTCCCATGCAGAGAGCGCAGGCAGGTAAAGGAGCTACATTGTAATGACATAAAACTTGCATTATCATTTTATTTCTAGTTGTTGGAGCGTTAATACTTTATGGTAGAATTAAGGGACTAGAGGAATAAATCTGTGACATCATAACATGCTGCCAGTTGTTTAAAATGCAGGTGTAACCATACTTTTAATAACCTTATTAAAGCAATAACCAAGACTTGATTCATAATCAACAAATAATTTATTAAAGTGAAACAAAATAAACCTTTTTTTTGCTTGTATCCTTTTTTTTTTTTTTTTTTTTTTTGGACAATTTAGTGCAAATCAGGTAAAGCAGCTTTCTGGTCAAAAACACCTAAATATAAGTTTGTGCTGTCAGCAAAGTAAGAATTTCATTGTACAGGGAAACATATTTCTTTACTGTGCATATGACAATAAAAGCTTTGAAATTTGAAATCAGTTAACCTTAAGAACTCTCAAACTCAGGTGAATCCATCTTGGCATGAGTAAGTAAGTAAGTAAGTAAGTAAATTTTATTTATATAGCACATTTAAAAACAGTGAGAACTGGCCAAAGTGCTGTACAATGTCAAAAAGCTAAAAATGATAATAAATAAATCGGCAGCATAAAATGCATAACAACATTTGACATGGCAGGAGTAAACATAAGATGAAATAAAAGAAAGGATAAAAGAGATAAAAGAGCTAAGAGGCAAAGGCCACAGTGTACAAATGAGTTTTTAGCTTGGATTTAAAAGTGGTGATTGTTGGAGCAGATCTGATGTCAGTAGGTAAACTGTTCCAGAGACGTGGAGCTGCCACAGCAAAAGCACGGTCCCCTTTGTGCTTGAGGCGGGAGCGGGCAACACAAAGGAGACCTTTGTCGGCAGATCTGAGGGACCTGGGTGCAGAGTAAAGTTGCAGCATGTCGGAGATGTACTTGGGGGTCTGGCCTTGAAAGGACTTAAAAACCAAAAGAAGTATTTTAAATTGAATTCTGAAATAGATGGGAAGCCAGTGCAGAGAGGAGAGGACAGGAGTGATGTGTTCCTGCCTCTTGGTGCCTGTTAAAAGTCTAGCAGCAGCATTCTGCACCAACTGCAGGCGAGCTAGCTGGGTCTGGGGGAGGCCAAAGTAGAGGGCGTTGCAGTAATCCAGCCGAGATGTTATGAAGGCATGGATAACTGTTTCCAGATCTTGAACAGAGAGTGATGGCTTGAGCTGGGTGATCACTCTCAGCTGGTAGTAACTATTTTTTATGACCGTATTTATTTGTTTTTTGAAACACAAGTCAGAGTCAAAGATAACCCCAAGGCTTTTGGCAGAAGGCTTAACAAAAGAGGAGAGGTGAGATAGATTGCCAGTAACTGTGGGTATTGATTTAGGGGATCCAAACACTATGACCTCGGTCTTGCTGTCGTTGAGTTGTAGAAAATTGTTGGACATCCAAAGCTTAATGGCCTCTATACAGTTTAGGAGAGATTGGGCGGAGTCCTGTGATGTTAATGGTAAGTATAATTGTGTGTCATCAGCGTAGAAATGAAAGGAAACAAAATGTTTACGGATAATGTCCCCTAGGGGGAGCATGTATAGGCAGAAGAGTATTGGCCCTAAAATTGAGCCTTGGGGGACACCATAGGAGACCGGAGCAGAAGCAGATGAGGAATGGCCGATGGAAACTGAAAAAGTTCTATGTTGGAGATAGGACTTGAACCAAAGCAGTGCTGTCCCTTTAATGCCCACCCACTCTTCAAGGCGGTTGAGGAGGATGGTATGGTCCACTGTGTCAAAGGCCGCACTGAGGTCCAATAGGACCAGGACTGCATTTTGACCCGCGTTTGTGTCAAAGCCAAAGGTGAAGTGCCCAAATGAAGCAAAACAAACATGGCGACGCGACAGATACTTCAGCCTATGTTAGCATAAATACGAACTTTTTTGTTTGTGAAAAATGTACAGAAGGTAAGAGCATTGTACATTTGTGGACATGGAAGATGCCTGTGCTTTTGTCTCAACTGGTTGTAACTAAGGTTTGATTTTTTATTTTTTTTGGATTGCTCCGCTGTTGTGACACTTCAACCAGTCACATTCAAATAGACTTCCTGGCGTTCTGCATTTCCTGATCACGTTCAGTGAGAGCCATCCCAGATTGATAATGTACAGTACTCAGTTCAGAATGCTACACACATCAATCCTTCAGTGGCCTCTCCCATTTCCAGTAGTTGCCCTGCCCTGATTACAGCCATGTGTTTCTGATTACAAACAGTTGGCCGCAGGGGAAGGGTTTAGTTTGAAGTATGGATTCCAGTTAGACTAATCAAATAAGTGTTCCTCATATGTCTAGACCAGTATTTTTCAATCTTATTTGAGCCAAGGCACAGTTTTTTCATTGAAAAAATCACAAGGCACACCACCAGTAGAAAATGTTAAAAAATTAAACTCTGTAGCCTGTATTGACAATATAAAGTTGTTCTCATCAAAGTGTCTTGAATAGGAATCAAATAAACACAAAGAAAAAGTATTTTATAATTGTTGATATTTCTATTTACTCAGTGTGAAATCTGGGCCTGTTTGGATGAACACAGAACTGATATCCTGTCAAGAATCAAAGAAAGACACACATGAAGCTCTTCCTCAACAGCTCTCAGTCTCTCTCTGTCTTTAGTTTTTATATCAGTCAGGCTTGAAAAGCTCACCTCACACAGATATATCGTGGAAAATGGGAGCAATGTCAAAATAGTTTTGCCAGAGCGGGGAACTCCTTGGCAGTAGCCAACCAAAAACTGCAAAAGGTAGATCAGATCAAGACCATCTCATTTACAATGGCTTTGCATATGGGAAGTACAAATGTCTGCCACAGTTTGCAACTTTTTTGACTTAGCTACAAGTTCAGCAATTCATTGTTGTTTTGAAATGAAGTGTGTTTCGTTTGGAGATTATGTTTGATTTTACTTGGGACCATAGCACTGTTGGATAGCTTTTCACCACACACCAAGCACAACGGAGTCAGTTTCATTGAAAATAGATCCAAATGTAAGATAGCTTTAATCGCTGTACAGTATTGCCTCACTCCAGAGAGTTTACTTGAGCTAATCTTTGCTTTTTTTTTTACCTCCACTTATACTTGGGCTTTCATCTGGGTCCAAATTTGGTCCAGGGTCCAGTTCGGAGTTAGCATCTTTCCTTTTCAAAAACTTCCTCATCACCGTCACCGTAAAGTCTCACTAGCCACAATGCCACTGTCACCGCCACCTGACGCATCCATGCATCACTAATTCTCTTCTAAAAGTACAAAGCAATTAGCTACTTGCTGCCACCTGCTGATACACCTACTCTGCCAATCAAAAGACAGCACAGACACTCGACAACTCGACAACGGCACATTACTTACAGATAATACGTAATTTGCTTTAAAAATATATATATATTTTTTTTTAGACTAATTAGGTGAAATTGGATAATTTCCCACAGCACACCAGACAATACACCAGAGTTTAGGTTTCATGCCTGGAATGATTTGGATTTTGTAACTAATACCCTAACCTTTAATTAAATAGTTTCTACGCCTGAGTCATTGAACATTGAACTGATTTTTCAGTATAAGGTAGACCCATTCACTGACAAAAAAGATCCATGGAAACCTTCAGATACAAAATTAGGCCCTGTCCCCACGACAACGTTTTTTTGATGGAAACGGGGAAGTTTGTCTTCGTTTGGGCCTGTCGTCCACACGGCGCCAGCGTTTTTGGGGGGTGAAAAAGGTGTTTTTCAAAAACGGGTTCCAGAGTGGAGAAGTCGGAGAACGCCGGGGGTCGCGTTGTCGTGTGGGCGGCAAAAAACGCGACTTTTGGGAAAATGATGACGTAGCGATGTCGTAATCATCACGTGATCAGTGACCAGAAGGTAACCCTGCGCACAGTACGCACGACACACGAGTGTTTGCCAATTCAAAGCTAAACACGTATTTTAAAACTGGAAAAATCCCGTCAATGAAAAGGCAGATAGTGGACAATGAGGAGCCCATACCAATTTGAGTGTGTTGTGTGCTGTAAATAAAAAAATAGAGCAACCATTTCTTGTCTTTTTTATTGAATGAAAATTTACCTTTTACATACAGGCACATGCAGTATCACACACAAAAATATATGAAAGCATTTCTGTTTTCTTTACACAAATTCACACAACTATATAGCTGCCCGTTGGTGATGGTCCCCGGTTGTATATTCTCGCAGAAAAGCCAACATAATGTCCGAGTATGTTTAACATTCCCGTGTTAAGATCCAAACAAGCATTTTGCGTAAATAACACGAGCAAGGTTAACGAGAGTTCTACTTGTTAATGTCTATCTAATAAAATGATAGCAAGTAATACTAACTATCGATTTATAGGCAAAAACTCTGATCACGCAGCGCTGTCTATGTTAGGGACGGTCAGCATTTTCACATTACCGGAGTGAGTCCCTGCTACATTGGTGGAGCAGGGGGACAAAATAAATTTGCGTTTGTTGACGGTCCCTAAAGTACACGTGTTTGCTTGTTTATGAAAGAGAAAGGAGAAACTTTCTGCGCATGTGCTCTTTGTAGTCTTGCGTCTCCGGCGGCTCTGGCTCTTTCCGGTTTATAGCGCCACTTATCGGTGTGACATATGTACTACATCGTTTTCACTCAGCGCTCCGTGCTCATCTTGATGCGAATATTTTCTGATCCAACACGTGCGTCGACGAGACTTTTTTTCACCCGGGGTAAAAAAAAACAGGAACGTTGTCGTGGGAACAGGGCCTTAAAGGTCCCATGGCATGAAATTTTCACTTTCTGAGGTTTTTGAACGTTAATGTGAGCTCCCCTACCCTGTTTAGGCCCCCCCCCCATGGCTAAAAGTTGCGAAATGTCTAAACTGAGCATTTGCGGTCCTTTTCTGCGTTACAAAAAACCAGCGTTCAAACAAGCGAGTTCGGACAAGGCACCTTTTTGACGTCAGATCGGCAAATGCAGCTCCAGCCCCTCCCTCTGTCTCCGCTCAGCGTCCCTGTATATCCCGCCCATAGAGTTTGGACTGTGAATGCGCTACAATGCGAAATGCATTTTTTTATTTGCCTGGAGGCACGTCCGAGTGTTTCTAGGCTCGCAAGTCCCTTACCCGACCCTCTGGACCTCTGAAATACCAGTGGTTTAAATTTATTTTCTGTGTAAATATGCTTTTTTTCATTGCAAAGTCTCTCATCTGTCTTCGTGTGTAAAACACGGAAGAGAGCAGACAGCGGTGCCGAGCTGCGGGGGAAACACCCCCCCCCCCAACCCCCCCCCGCTCCTTAGCCAATCTCTCTGTCCTTCTCATTTGCATTGAAGCAGTAACACCCAGAATAAAGCATTTTAGACACATACTGTATGTAGCCTCATGAAGACTGTCAGAGTCATATCTCATGCAGTGAGTGTTGATTTTGAAGAAGGATTCATTTACAGTATTAGGGAACCATTAAGGAGCCATATAAAAGCATCAAGAAGTACCATGTCATGGGACCTTTAATAAATTCATTAGAATTTGCAAGTCATTACTAATTCAAATTGGAGTAAATCATTTTTCTCAGTGGTGATTTTTAGAGTCCCCTCTTAGCCGTAAAAAGTATATATCCATTAAGGCATATTTTTATGAAGTATATTCAATCAGTACAACCATTTTTATTTATAAGATTATGGCTTTATACTCTCTTATGAAACAAAAGCCAGATCAAAACCTTAATCTGTGAATCACATGCTGAAAAACCTACCAAAAACATGCCAGAAAGCTCAGTGCTCTTCTGTCAAAGGCATGTAATACACTGCATAATACAAAATGGAGTCCAGCAGATCACAGATAAAAAATGACACCCAAAATGTGGAAGACGCAACACATTTGAACGTTCCAAATCCCTGTGAGTGGTCTCTTCGCTCATGTCATATTTCACATTACCGACCTGTATCTGTGTAAACCGATTCAACAGACACAAGCTTCGCACAGCCCATGTCATCTGCAAATCACAAATCAGACTTTTCTGACGCGAATCACTACAACGGACCAGAGTGCCAAAGGCCTTTCCATGGCCGAAGCGCGCCAATACTTAAAAGTGATGTGAAATAGCTAGCAAGAGTGAAGGAGGGAGGGGGCCGATCTGCCTGGGAGCGTTGCGTCGAAAAAAAAAAAAAGACTGAAAAAGATGGGAAAGTGAAAGACAACAGATTCGTCCATCAGTCCAGGGAAAGGTCAGGATTTTGAATTGGGAATTGCAGATGTGGAGAACAGCAGGGTTTTTTCCGCTGTCGTGAGCAGCTAAGGAACTCTGCTTTAAAACACATCTGCCTGTAAACATTTTGGCCCGACTATGGGTCATCTCTCATGTCTGCACCGGACTCAGCCGAGCGTGAACGTGTACCTGCACTCCGCCAACGCTCGCTTGTCTGTGGACGGTTACGGTCTAATTCTCCTGACTATAGGGTGGAAGGAAACTGTCATGGTATTATTAGTTCTGTTAAAGTGGGATTATAATCTGGTTTTATGCCTCACAACGTCTTGGCATATTTACAACACCTTTTCTATAATCCATGGGTTTCAGAGTAATGGAAATCTGTGTTTAACTGCTCAAAAATAATCATATCTTTTGAATGGTAAAGAATTCAAAATGGATTTATTAACCAAAGATGAAACTCATATCGTTGTGTGTACTTAGTGATTTGTGAATGTTGTCATTGGGTTGTTAGTCATTGTATTGTTAGCTACATGGAGAAGAGCTTTTTACATTTCAGCTGTCTTATTGTACTTACGTTCGTTATGGGTTGAATGTCTCAGTTCTTCTAACTTTAGACTTAAAGCCTTTTGTTCACTGCATGATTTTTTTTTTTTTTTCGTCTTTATGGATTGCACACTACATGATGTGGAATTTAAAATTCTGAGACATCATACATGCACACTGTTGAAATATTAGGCTCCAGGTCGTACAGTTACTGTAGCTGGACTGGTTAGCTGAGGCTAGCGAGTCTTTGCATTAAAGTCCGAAAATGAAAATGAAATCGGGAAATGGGGCTTCACATCTGAACTCTACTGTGGTGCTCTTTTATTGATTGTAGGTCACATGTTTGAAAGAGATTGACAGACACAGCAAGACAGAGACAGGTATATGAATGTTTTAATCATTGTGTTTATTGTCTTGTACTTTGGCTACGGGTATATGTGATGTTTTAGTCATGGTGTTTATTGTCTTGTTTATTAGATGTTTAATGTGCACTGTGGACCTAGGGAGCGCTGCAATTTCAAATCCTGTATGTGCAATCTGTACAAATGGTTTTTGACAATAAAACTGACTTTGAACTTTGAACTCAGTGTGTGATCAAGATTCCAAAATATGACACTGCAGATATGAATTGCAGGGTTCTTGGATTTTTTGGTTCTTTCATCATGCTCGAAATGGTGCAGTACTTCAGTTTGAATATAATTGAGTAATGGATGATTTATCAACAAAAGATCTGTGGACCAAAATATGCAAAGTACTACTGTGTGTCCCACATATGGCAGCTAAACTGGTAATGTCAACCTAGACACAGTTCATTCATGTGCTTAGACCAGGGGTCGGCAACCTTTACCACTCAAAGAGCCATTTGGACCCGTTTCACACAGTAAAGAAAACACTGGGAGCCACAAAACCCTTTTGAAATTTAAAATGAAATAACACTGCATATAATGGCTTTTTTTTTGCCTTTGTGCCATAGAATTACATTTTGAAAATGAATGAACTAAAATAAAATACATTTTAATTAAATACAGTGGTCCCTCGCTATATCATGGTTCACTTTTCGTGGCCTCGCTGTTTCGCAGATTTTTTTATTCCAATTTTTTTTTTATAGTGTATCAACGCGCATTTCTGCGTCCTGATTGGCTAAGGGACTGTAGACCTTTGCCGATTCATCAGTCATTCTCCTCCCTGTCTCCTGTACAGAATGTGTTCAGTTTGCCAGATTTATATAAATGTTCGATCGCAGTGTGACTCTGAAGTGCTGTATGTTTGCAAGTTTTCTCCCCGACAAAACCCGCCACAGCGAAGCGGTCATAAGAACTGTGAAATACACACGAAATACACTTTGGTTTCATTCTATAATACTGTGCTTTTTTGTTGAAAATCTACGAACGTTTGAGTGTTTAAACAAGAGAGAAATGTGAGAAAATGTTAATTCCAGTCTGAGAAAAGTGTAGAATGTGTGTGGTGAGGCGTTTACAGCCTTAAAACATGGAGAATAATTGTAAAATATAAAGCTGACGACTTCGCGGTTTTCGCTTATCGTGGGTTATTTTTAGAATGTAACCCCCGTGATAAATGAGGGATCGCTGTACTGAGCCGCATCAGACGGATCAAAGAGCCGCATGTGGCTCCGGAGCCGCGGGTTGCCGACCCCGGCCTAGACTGTATTTGAAAAAACAAACAAACAAAAAAACTCTGTTAAACTGCTTGCTGTTGGTACAAATTACTCCAACTGTGCTGTAATTCCATTGCAAAACTACCTAACGCATGTTGTACTAAAACCCCTCTAAACCGTTTTTATTTATTCATCATCAAATCTACACCCCTGCTCCATACATCCACCCAGATTCTTTGCACAACAGATGTCACTTAAAAAAAAAAAAAAAAAAACTCACAAAGAAAGCGCATCCCTAACACACCAAACACACCAAATGAGTTAAATCAAATGTCAAGCTCAAATGCTACGTAATCATCCGACGAGTCCTGTCTCGGAGGTGCATTTGGAGAGAAGTCTAGAGGAAATGGGGCAAGGAAATCACTGTCTGAAGCTGGAACCATCAGAGCTTAAGTGCGTCTTTACCTACCGCAAACCGCCTGAGACTACTGACCTTCTGCCATTATGGACGGGGCCAAACAAATGTCGCAGAGTTTTTCCATCATGCGGTGCGCACGGGGCAGAAAGCACTCTTCTTGTCACGGCGAGGAAGAGGAGCGCTGGTGAAGAGGAAGAGGCAGTGGGGACAGATGTGGGACTGGCTTGGCAGACACCCAAGGGACCCCCGAGGAACATCTGGAAGGAACGGTCGATGGAGCTTGTACGCTACCTTACGCTGATGAAATATGGATTGGATGAAAAATGTCACGGTTATGTAGAAGTATGTGATTGTGTTGTTGCATTTAAGAGAGGAAGTAGCAATTGAAGAAGATGGACAATTGTGAATATTGCAAATCAAGTGGTACATTAACATTGGATTACAAACTTAGGGGAATACGGTATACAGGGGTCCCTCATTTATCACGGTGGTTACGTTCTAAAAATAACCCGCAACAGGCGAAATCCGTGAAGTAGTCAGCTTTATATTTTACAATTATTCTACATGTTTTAAGGTTGTAAACGCCTCACCACACACATTATACACTTTTCTCAGAGTGGCATTAACATTTTCTCACATTTCTCTCTTGTTTAAACACTCAAACTTCCGTAGATTTTCAACAAAAAATGTGTATTTTACAGTTTCTCTGACCGTGCCTCTTCATCTTGGCGCTGGTCTTTTTCTGAATGAAGAGCATAGTTATGGATAGTTGTTGGCGCTCTTTTTACTTTTGGGCGAGAAGATTCTTATAAACAGACATACCACGTTCGATTATATTTGAGAACGTTTCGTCGACATTGCGGGTTTTGTCGGGGAGAAAACTTGCAAACATACAGCACTTCGGAGTCACACTGCGAGCAATCGAACATTAATAAATTTGGCAAAGTGAAAGCATTCTTTACTCTACAGGAGACACGGCACGGAGGAGAATGATGGACAAATCAGCAAAGGTCTACAGTCCCTTAGCCAATCAGGAAGCAGAACACAATGCACATTGATACAAAAAAAATGTGAATAAAAAAATCCGCGAAAGAGCAAGGCCGCGAAAGCTGAACAGTGTTATAGCGAGGGACCACTGTGTACAAATGTCTTTGATGCACAGTTTCTTATAAAGTGTCTACTGTTTTGTCAAGGACAGAAGAAAAATATGGTTTTGTTTCATTCAAAGGTACAATAGACAACTTTTCTTGCTTGTCTCCATGGAGATGCTTTGCTTGGAATGTTCTGCACTATTACATTAAATATCAATATTGTGATTTTCTTGTCATCTTTTTCCTTGCTTGAAAACCATTCATTCTGTGAGCAGGCCTGCCTCTCCACAGATCGTACCCATAATTTGACCTGGAGGCAGCACCCCCCCCATTCCCCCCGTCTCCATGGAGAAGTTTAAAGCTATATTGTGGTACAATAAAAGTAATAATATCGCCATGTAGACAAGTTGGTAGCTTCACAAAAAGTTAGCACACTTTAAATTGTTTGTCAAGCTACATAACCAACTTCATCAATAGTTTGAATAGTTTTAAAATTAAGTTATATTAAACATTCTGATAAGGAGGATTAGTGAAGTCAGTACTGCTTGGGTTTTGCACTACATAATTTAAATGTGCATTGTGTAACATTTCTGGTGAAGGGTCCATCAAATTTTTTTCTCCATGGAGATATCATTGCTTTGTCTGGAATGTTTCACAGTATGACATTACACCTTACTATCTTCATGAAGACCAAATCAGACTAAGGCTGTGTCCCATTTCTCTGTCTTACCCCTTCGTCTTACCACTACCCCTTGGTTTTGCGCATTCATGTGGGGGCAAGGGGTGTCCCGATTCTAATTTCGATCAAGGGGTAGGGCCATGACCGAGGGCTACATACCCCTTGAAACAAAGTAAGCTCTCGACCAGACTTGAAATGAAGGGGTACGCCTACAAGCTCAGGCAGGTTTTGGGATCAGAATGGCAGCGTCACATCGACCAGCCAAGGAGTCTCATGAATGTATTTTCAGCCATTGTAATTATTGATTAACAGTTTAGCATGGTTTACAAGTATGACGCTTATGTTCTACGTTACTTTTAGAGAACTGCTGTTGCGGTTTTAATTGTAGAGATGTCTGTTTAGCCGACGTTATCGTTTTCATCGAACTTTCATGTATAAACAAGCTAGTTTCTTGATGAGCTGAGGTACCCGATAATCCTTGACATTTGTTTACGTCAATTGTTGTCGCCTCTGTAGACGTAGCAGCCAGGTAGAGGGAAGGGATGATGACGCAAACGGTAATCGAGTGGTGTCCCATTCAGCTCATTATCAAGACAAACGCCCTATTCGGACGGGATTAGTTTTATGGGGTGACATCGGGTGAAGTTATAATTACCAGGGAATTTAGTCCTGTCTGAACGCGCCATAACCATAAACATAAGTATGTCTGTGAAATTTACAGCAAGTTTCACCTTCTGTAAAACGGTCTGGAGTAATTACCATAGGTAATATTAATCCCATGCGAATGCGACCCCTCGGTAAAGATTTCCTCACATCCGTTTAAAGAAATAATTTACCGCAATTTTCAAACATGGAGGAGCTTGAAGCGCTTTGTTTTGCCGGCAAGCAAAATGATCTACCGGTACTCTCAAACAAACGCACACATCGACCAATGAAAAAGACCAAGAGGTATAACTCAGTCGTCAGAGGCATGAAACTTCTGCTTGTTTTAGGTAATGTATGCTGTATTAGTCCTGATTATGGGCAATAATTTGCATAGTTCGCTAATATTTCACATAGACTAATCATGACTTCTCTATCTTCAGCTGATGCTTTATGCCCTGCCCCACCAAATGACGAATACGCGACGGCAGAACGTAAACAAACTCCTCCCATATCAAATAAATACTACGGACATTTCTTGTCCTGTGTGAATGGGGTCATTTATATTACCAAGGTCCTGTGATAAACCGACATTACACTACATCCCCCTGTAAAACTAATCCCGTCCGAATAGGGCTAAAGACGTAGATAAAGGGGTAGGGGAAGGCCAAGGGGCAAGATAGAGTGGGACGCAGCCTAAGTTACTGGTCAGATCAGTGGAAAGGTGACCCCGCTCATAGTCAGATGTATGTTTTTGTGAGTATTTTTAAGCTACAAAAGTACTTGTAACTGAATAAATGTAAAGTAGAGCTGTTTAAAGTCATATTGTGGAACATTCTAGGCACAGCAATGACATATCCATAGAAACAAGCAGGTGACGGACCCCCAATCAAAAAGTTACACAGTTCATCTTTAAATAAATGAAATAAACAAGGCTGCTGGTAATTTTATGTTTCAATCCAAACTTCACTTATTTGGGGACTGTTTTTTGTAAAATATTGTTGAATTTCATTGTCAGTGGTCAGACTCCAGTAGCAGCATTGTTAAACTATTGTATATATGGCAACAAAATGATCTTTATCTAACCAAACTCTAATATTAGTGTCTGAATTTTACCACACTGAAATCATAATCTGGTCTGCACTAATGAAACTGCAACAGAGAGAAGGAGGAGGAGCAGTGGACAGATGTGGCTCAGTCCTACGTTCCTCCCAGACACCTCAGGGACCGCATAAACATCTGGAAGGAATCGTCAATAAGCACACACACCGGTCTCTACCTGCTCAAATGATGTATGAATCTACACACCAGGATATAAACAGGACTGGACCGTGCATTCAGTTCAGTTTGTCCCACAATATTGCCAGGGCACTATACACCATTGCCATCAAAAACACTGTAAACTGTGTTTTGATTTGTGTAATTTAGAAGTCATATCCTGATCCATTTAAATTCAGGAATAGCCTATAACATTTTTGATAGACAGTGCATGATTTAATGTTCATTTTAAAGGTCCTATATTACACAAAATTGACTCTTGTGAGCTTTAACCATGTTATAATGTTGTTACCTCCTCAGAAACATACCTAGAGTTGTGTTTTGTTTCATTCACACATGTCTGAGTAATCCTGCATTGTTAGGCTGTCTGCATCCTCAAAGCTTAAAACTCTTATATCATGAAGCGGTAGTTTTCGATTTAACAGCTGCCATTTAGTTTTTGTTTAATAAAGATTGGGTGTTCCAGGGCTGAAATGATCTAAATGATTCCAGTGAATGTGTATTGGGTTTAAAAGCAAATTGGAGCACTTCCTGTATTACCACATATATCACAAAATAGCGTAATATGTAATGTAAATGTAATTAATTACATTTAATTTAATTGTTATAAATCACCTAATTTGGCAAATGCAAGATCAATGCATTTAATACTATACTACTATACTATGAAACAATCCACACATAGGTGGCGAACTCCAGAAGTATTAGGCTACATTTATATGATGATGGTCTGAACAGAAAATGCAAAAGTGGGGTTGTGTCTTCACTTTTTATTCCGCGTTTAGACGAGCATTTTCAGGAGTAAATCTGCGTGCATACGGTGACGCAAAAGTGTGTGGAATTCGATTAAGTATGCCAGGCGGCTAGGTGGTGCTGTGATACATTATCACTATGTCCACGTGCATGCGGAGAATCTTCCTTCTTCTCATCTGCGCCGCGAAAAGCAAAAACAAAACATGGCTACCGGTAGCAAAAAAAAAATTGTTTGGTCAGACGAAGAAGTTCAACTATTGCTTCAGACCACGTTAGACTACAAAACAACGAAGACGCAACAAGGTGTGGACTGGGAGTCCTGCCAAACAGAGTACACTGGCTATTTTCTGATCTGTTATAATGTTGTTTCCTCATCCAAAACACACCTGGAGTTGCATTTTGTTTCATTCACACGTTTAACACACAAACCCTGCATATTTACGATGAGTTCTTCTCTCAAGCAAAAAATACTCTGTTCCACCTTGTGTTGTCATGTCTTAATACAGGAAGTGCTCTACTTTGCTTAAACTCCATACAGCTTCACTAGAATCATTTGGATAATTTCAGCCTTGGAATTGCCCAACTCCACTGAACAAAAAATAAAAGGTAGTAGCTTTTAACTTGAAAACCACCACTTCATGACATCACAAGATCAAACACAGCTTTTTGAGCCTTTGTAGACAGACGAATAAACTAGAATTCAGATGTCCGCGCACATGCGTAGAGTCTTCCTTCTTCTTCTGGGTATTTGACTGTATATTGGTTACCTGTATTTATTTCCTTGTGTTGACCTGCTCAAAATGAATAAATAAATAAAAATAAATAAAATAAATCTGCGCTACGAAAAGCAAAACAAAACATGTACGTACACATGCCTGTACACAGGCGGGCGGGCCAGAGTGGACCGTCATCTGCCGTTCATCTTCACCTAGAAGCCGCGGGCCATTCATTTGAGGACAGTGAGGTTCAGATCTTAGCCAGGGAAAAGAACTGGTTTGAGAGGGGAGTTAAAGAGGCTATTTTTGTCAAAAAAGAGAATCCGTCATTAAACAGAAATGGGGGAGTTAGACACAACTTGTCTCCCATCTATAATTCGATTCTCAAACAAAGAATCATTAGGACAGACAAGCCATTGCAGAGGGGTGGAGAGGGTCGTTGTCTTGAATAGGGAATTGGACGCCAGAGAAATTTGAAATACAAAGAGACAGATTAGCTGATGGTTTCAGAGTTGTTTCAGTGTAGTGAGCGGGCTGATAGATATGCTAATACAAGACGCCAGAGGAATTCGTAAAACAAAAGAGAGTAGCGGGGTTAGGTCAGAGCTTTGTTCAGGGAAGCTAGCTCCTCCCTTGCAGCTAGATATAAACAGGGTCGAACCAGCATGAGGGCCAGAGCTGACGAAGCCTCTCGGATGACCGGTGAAACGTTTTCAACCAAACAAACTTTGTCCAGTTGACAAATTGAACTTCTCCTTTGATCATGGATTCTACCTGGACGACTGAGGGACTTTTCACGCAAAACAAAACATGGTTAGCAAAAAAAAAAAAATTAGTGTGGTCATATGAAGAAGTTCAACTATTGCTTCAGACCACGTTAGACTACAAAGCAACGAAGGCGCAACAAGGTGTGGACTGGGAGTCCTGCCAAACAAAGTACACTGATATATGAACTGATGTGACGTAAACGCGTATGTGACGTCAGCAGATTTGACCAGTGTTTTGCGCCTTGGACAGTGTAGACAAAAACGCTACGGCGGAGCGTATTCAAGTTTTCCACTTTGGAGGGCAGTTTCAGTTTTTTGTGTTTTTAAGCCCCAAAACACCGTCACCGTCAAACGCCAAAACGCCGTCACCATCGTTGAAAGGCATTTCCGATAAAATATTCTGTTTTACCCGTAAGCGTTCTTGTGTAAACAGGCCCTTACACCTTTAAACCTGATTGTTTCTAGCTATAAGTGGTAATTTCTTATTTTCTGAAGTTGAACAAGTGAAAAGTTTCACAATTTGTCTATATGAAACATGTATCACCCTGTATTTGTAGCTCTTACCTGATATAAATCATCCATGTCCAAACCTTCCATACAGTAACGCCTGACTTCACCACAACAGCTGTTTAAAGTATCCTAATATCTGAACTTACCACACAGATGTTACCTCTCATTATTACCTCTCAGCGGAGATACAACATGCACTTTAGCTGCTCCACAATCTCCAACAGGCCTGCACGGATGACTGGACACGGGAGAAGAGAGGAGCCCTGCATTAAACATGAGCCATTAGAATGGGACACACCACATAAAAGCTTGGTGTGGCAGGTCCATGTCTCAGCGGCGACGTGAGGGGAGAGGACAGATTCTTAACCCGTCTTTTAATGTGTGCGCTTGGGCTTAACATTGTTTGGGGCGCAGTGATTTCAGATTACGAGCACAGGGGGCGGCCCGGGGCACTTCCTGTGAGGAGCGTTGGAGATTGTTGCGATCCCTCAAGTCTCCAAAGGATAGAAAGTAGGGCCAAGTGGATTCCTGCTCATAGTGTGAGGTCACATAGTGTTCAGCTCCAGTCAAATGGAGCTCACCGAGGCTAGCAGTTATAGGGGCGAATCTGGAGCAAGTTCCATGTTAGGAATAGGAATTTATATACAGACAAAATAGCAAAATAAAACCCCTGGGATCATGTAGAGCGGGTTAATACAAACATTTTAAGACAAAAATGACAAGATTCACAGCAGCAGTTACAATTGGAGTCGATGGAGTCGGAAGCAGCGGATAGAGTGTTAACTATGCCCATTTCTGTATACAGATTTTTAGACTTAGACTTAGACTTAGACTTAGACAAACTTTATTGATCCACAAGGGAAATTGTTTTGGGTAGGGTAGCTCACTCATCAAGTGTAATATACAATATAAAACAGAGGGTAAAAGAACACGAAGAAAAATAGATGGCATAGGAACCAAAGAGCAATAGACCTGTGTCAGATGAGACACAATTATATACATAATAATGGTAATAAATATACATGTACAATCAGATTTAAATAGAAAAGTAGTAGTGAATATATTTTTTTTTTTAGACTTAGACAAG
Source organism: Paratrypauchen microcephalus (assembly GCA_036785185.1). Classification (NCBI taxonomy): domain Eukaryota; kingdom Metazoa; phylum Chordata; class Actinopteri; order Gobiiformes; family Gobiidae; genus Paratrypauchen; species Paratrypauchen microcephalus. The sequence continues at coordinate 4,664,070 of JAVJIX010000064.1, read as the reverse complement.
CTACACTGAGCAATAAAAAAACATTATAACTGAACTAATGCAAGATAGATAAGTTTAAAGGGATAGTGCGTTGTTGTTGTTTTTTTTTTATGTTAATCTGTATGGCTTCCTCTTCAATAGTGTCCTGAGATTAACAAGACTTACCCATGACAGCGTGATCTGGTCCCGGTTCTCCTCCGTTAACGTAGCTCGTAAACGTAGTTCCGGTAAGTTGGCGGGGACAATTTAATAAAGCTTGTTTTTCTTCTCAAAACAACATTTGTCCGAAAAGTGATATATTTGCATCACAAACAGCTGTCCACTAAAAATTAAGCAGCGTATTTCGCATTTGCATATTTTCTTTAGATTCGTATCAATGTGCCCACGTTAGCTCTATTAGCCTGTTCACTTGTAAACATCCGCTTAAAGTTAGCAGGCTAATGCAGCTAATCTGCACGCAGTGATACGAATCAAGAGAAAATATGCAAAGCGAATTATGCTGCTGAATTTTTAGCAGACAACTGTTTGTGACGCAAATATATCACTTTTCGGACAAGCGTTGTTTTGAGAAGAAAAAACAGCTTTGTTAAATTGTCCCCACGAACTTACCGGAACTACGTTTACAAGCTACTTTAACGGAAGAGAACCCGAAGTCCTGCCTCAAAATATTGCAAAATCATGTTGACAGACCCCACTGCTCACTCAATACCCATACTGCAAATCCCTTCTACCTGACAAACTTTCCTATACACGACCTTCAAAACTTAAACCTTAAAACTGTTTCAGTTTTCTCACCACTCAAGTCCCTGTGTACCTCTTTGCCTCTGGGGACCTCTTCATTATCTGTCACTAAATGTTTTTAAGTTTGCATAATTGATCTTCTCCAATAAGTCCTCATTGATTTATGGAGTTCTGCTAGCTAGCTTGAAGGAGGAACTTGTTAAAAATTCATAACCTAGCTACGCGTCTTCACAATCCATTAGCTGCTCCCAGACCCAGGATCCTCCCATTGATTGACCTTGCGCTGAGAATTTCATGGACAAGGCATTTTTCCTCTATTTTATTGCAGTGTTACTCCTCACCTTTTTACCCCCAATAGGCCACGCTTTGATTTCATCCATGTGTATTCCTCAATCTCTTTTTCTGTCTTGATTTCGCCCCCTTCACCGCCAGCTCAGCGCGCCCTCCCCTTCGCAAAGACCTTACTCAAAGTCAATGAATAAATAAAGCATTCGCCATAAACAGCTTCCCCAGTGTTATTTAAGCTTCCCCAACCTGGCAACCCCTCCCCGCACACACAACCGAGTTTTCCATGCTTCTTGGGGACATTACATTGACTTATGTTCCCTTCTTTGAGACGGATACTAATCTTAGTTTAGTCTCACCTTAGTTATGACTTTCCTAAGCTTAAAGGTGCACTTTGTAATTTTTTGGAGTTAATGGAGTTGTTAATGGTGATGTTATTGGTTTGTCAAGAATATTGAACAGTATAGTATTGTTTATTAAAGGGATATGCCACCCCCAGGTCAAATTTGGGCATCTCCCCACAGTCCAGAGACTAAAATAAGTGGTGGAAAGCATTTTCCTGCTCACCCAGCCATTGTCCGAGTCTGTCGCCACTGACCGCCGCGGTATCTGGTGCTCCTCCGCCTTAGACTGGAGTCTAACGTAGCCAGAGAAAGATTTCGGCCAAAAGGAATTAATTTGCTCGATGCGTTTCCCAATTACTTTGTGTGTAGTGCGCATTCATATCGAGTGCAAATACATGTGCAAATCAACACGGAGAGCTTGCCTTGGTCATTTTGGGTGGGAACTATTTTCCAGTGCGTAAGAATACAGCCGTATCACGCAGCACGCTACCAGGGGAATCCCAGTTACGCACCGGGAAGGGAGTTCCCCTGTTGCACAACGTGGTGCGTGATACGGCTGTATTCTTACGCACTGGAAAATAGTTCCCACCCAAAATGACCAAGGCAAGCTCTCCGTGTTGATTTGCACATTTATTTGCACTCGATATGAATGCGCACTACACACAAAGTAATTGGGAAACGCATCGAGCAAATTAATTCCTTTTGGCCGAAATCTTTCTCTGGCTACGTTAGACTCCAGTCTAAGGCGGAGGAGCACCAGATACCGCGGCGGTCAGTGGCGACAGACTCGGACAATGGCTGGGTGAGCAGGAAAACGCTTTCCACCACTTATTTTAGTCTCTGGACTGTGGGGAGATGCCCAAATTTGACCTGGGGGTGGCATATCCCTTTAAGTATGATGTCACTTCTGGGTCCATCATCTGATTGAAAACAATGAACAAGTTTACAATTTCCTCTTTTTTTTTTTAAACATTATCATGTCTCATGTTAAAAAGAGAAAATGTACGATATACAATTTGTGGTGGTTAGACATACACTTTTGAAAGATAACTGTCACCTGTGAGGATCAGTAAGGCACAAAAACAAACTATAAAATGAAATAAAAAAAGATCTATCTCCAATCCAAGTTACAGATTAGATCTGTGGAGGAGGCAACGGGGAAGACCCAGGACACGCTGGAGGGACTGTAGCCGTGTCTCAATTCTCAGTGTGCACAGTTCGGAGCGTGGTTTTAAGGGCATGTACGTCACTTCCGGCGCGACAACTGCTGTCCCATTTCGTTTTTGTCCCATGCACAGTTAACATGCAGTCTGAAGACCGCAGTCGTCTTCCAACTGCAAGAAAAAGCACACTTCGCGCAGTCATATATCCCAGCATGCACCGCTCGCTACCTCTTCTACGGGAGAAAATGTAGTTGGTGGCTGCTTCACGTAGTTGCGAGAACTGCCGCGTTTCGCCGACGCCCATGCGTTCCGCGGACTGCACTCCGCTCTGTGCAAGTATGAACAGTCTTGACTGCAGTCTGAGTGCCCTTAAAACCACGCTCCAAACTGTGCACACTATGTCTCCCGGCTGGCCTGGGAACGCCTTGGAGGAAGTGTCTGGTGTGAAGGAAGTCTGGGAGTCCCTGTTTAGACTGTTGCCCCCACGACCCAGCCCCAGATAAGCGGAAGAAATTGGATGGATGGATCTGTGGAGAGGCAAACGCACTCACCATAAGAATGCATGTTTTTCAATACCACATAATATTAATAGTGAGAGATAGTGGATAGATAGTTAATGCCATAATGTAAAACAATTCAGATAAAGCAATAATATCTCCATGGAGACAAACAGGTAGTGGATCTTATACCAGCAAAGTTACATTGTGTATCTTTAACTTAAGTCCATAACCATAATACATTTTAACACATATCTGAACTTTATACCACGCTATTAGTCGAACAATAAAGGATTTACCATATGAGGACCTGATCTTTGCCCCCATATCTGTGTGTGTGTGTGTGTGTGTGCGTGTGTGTGCGTGCGTGTGCGCGCCCGCGTACAGATTTAGTCCCCACGATGTGCTAAATACCCGTCCACACACACACACGTCTGATTCCCCTGCCATCAAATTCAAGTGTGTAAATTTTCTAAAAGGTTCTGAAATTTTTATGATCATTTCAGTGGATGATGGAGTAATAGCTGAATAGTGAAGTTATTACTTTTAATATTTATATTGAGTGGCCTGAATGATTCATGTGACAGGATGTAAAATCAGAGCTGTGGGCTGTGTGTACTTCACAAACCACCAGGACACTCTGTAAAAAAGAAATTATTTGTTTGCCAGAGATGATGATTCAAACTGTTGTGTAGTGTACGGCAAATTAATAGTTTTGTAGAGTAGGTATTTGAAATGTTGCTAAGTATTCAAGGTCAAGAACCCCTTTGCCTCATGCCCTTTGCCTTACCCTCAGGTAGACATACAATTTTGTCACAGTAATTCAAATACTGGTCCAAAGTATTTTTTTAAAAATATATTGAAAAACATTTGCCTGGAAGAATCCATGACTCATCGCTGTACCAACGGCGAGTCTGGTAATGCTTGGTCCAGAATGCGCTGCTGGACCAAGCATTGGTTCACTTAGCTGTCTGCTTAGACAGACAGCTAAGTGAACCAATCAGAGAACAGTTAACGGACAGCGACGTGAACCAATCAAACAAAAGAAAAGAAAGAAAAGAAAGGCCTCTAGAGCTGTCAGCTGCTGTGGTTTTAAGGAATCGATGTGTTTTAGGTCATTTAAGACCAATTTTACAGCTGAATGGAAGGGACGTTCAGTTCTCCGATGTGCCATCTTGATTCAAAACTGAGGAGGAACTTCCGCTGCCTAAGAGTGACGTTGCGGGCAAAGGCGGGTGCACTGACGTCACCATCTTTGAATGAATCAGAATCGCGGAGTCCGTTGTTAACCGGGGGAGCGAGGGTGGAGCGAGGGTGTCCAAATGGTATCTTGCTGTATAGCAAATACAGAGAGATATCATTTGGCTGGCCAGGTAAGAAAAACATGCTTTCTAGAGGTTAAAGTGCCTATGACAGGTTAGACCTCCCATTTTACTAAAACACTGTTGAGCTTATTATATTTAAGCAAATATTTTTGCAAAAACATTCACACTCACATTCACAATTTGGTCTTTTTCAGGTTTAAATTTGTACTTCCTGATTGGAAAGCGTGACATGACACTAAGGAATTCCATAAATATTAGTTAGCAAAACTCCTCTAATGTACACAGAAATTATGTGACAAATACAAACACAAGAAAATACCTTTATTTTGTCAAAATCATGTTTAAAGTATAAGAAAAAAAATGTGTTAAAGTGTAAAATGTGGATAACTTTTGGAAAGAATTTTCTCTACTGTGATCATCAATATGTTTAGAACGCCATATTTTCTGTAATTTTCAACACATTTTTCAACTTTTATTAAAGGTGTACACTGCAACTTTTTGCTTGGGGGTCCATCACCTGTTTGTTTCTATGGATATGTCATTGCTCTTCCTGAAATGTTCCACAGTATGACATTAAACACCTCTATCTTACATATATTCAGTTCCAGGTGGATTTATGGCTCAAAATATCTAGAAAAACAGACATTCGGACTGTGAGCAGGGTCGCCTCTCCACAGATCAGGAAGATGGAAAGGTTTAATGCCATACTGTGAAACATTCCAGACAAAGAAATAACATCTCCATGGAGAAAAGCATTTGATGGACCGTCCACCAGAAAAGTTACACAATTCACCTTTAACAAATGGCTTGCTTCATTTGTGTAAAACGATAATTTATATTTACAATTACAATTACAATAAAACCACAAACTAAATAAAGACGTGATGAACAAACATTATGTCATTAGAAAAACTTTAGAATGTATTATTGATTAAATGTAGTTCAGAATAATTAAGACTAGATTATGCCTTTATTGATCTCACACACAGTGACACACAGGAGAAATTTTACTTCTGCATTTGACCCATCCTTTTTCAGGAGCAGGAGTCCTGAAATGAATAATTTGGTTTTGGTTTATTTGGTTTCATTGGTATTTGGTTTAACTGTGCACTTACCTTTCTGTTTGCTTTCATGTTTAGAGTTAAAGGCGCATTGTGTAACTTTTCTGGTGGAGGGTCGGTCAAATGCTTTTCCCCATGGAGATGTTATTGATTTATCAGGAATGTTTCACAGTATGGTGTTAAACCTTTCTATCTTCATGGAGACCAAACCAGACCAAGTTAGAGGTCAGATCTGTGAAGAGGCAGCCCCGATCACAGTCAGAATGTCTGTTTTTCTAGGTTTTTCTAGGTATTTTTGACCTGTAACGCCACCTGTAATTGAATAAATGTAAGGTAGAGCTGTTTAATGTCATACTGTGGAACATTCCAGCAGAGCAGTGACATATCCATAGAAGCAAACAGGTGATGGACCCTCCACCAGAAAGTTACACAATGCACCTTTAAATTTACTTTAGTATCACTGTTATTTTCTATATAGGTATAATTATTTGTCTTATTGTCCATATCCATGATCTTACTGCTTAGGCTTGGTCAGGTCAGGACCTCAGCTGGAGGATTTTACCTTTAGTGCATGTTTTTGGGTTGATGGGGGAAACCAGAGTGCCGGGAGAAAACTCAGACACGGGGAGAACATGCAAACTCCACACAGAAAGGCCCGGGTGACCCGAATCTTATGGCCATACCACCCTGCCCCACGGGGATCGAACCAGGAACCTTCTTGCTGTGAAGCGTGAGTGCTAGCCACTCGTGCCACCTTTTTGTGTTGTTCCTCCCTCTTGTGTTCAGTTTCGATTAGTCCTCCAGTATTTAAACACCTCTATTCATTTGTCTGGTACAGGGGTCGGCAACCCGCGGCTGCGGAGCCGCATGCAGCTCTTTGATCCCTCTGATGCGGCTCAGTACAGCGGTCCCTTGTTTATCACGGGGGTTACGTCCTAAAAATAACCCACGACAAGCGAAATCCGCAAAGTTGTCAGCTTTATATTTTATAATTATTCTCCATGTTTTAAGGCTGTAAACGGCTCACCACACACATTCTACACTTTTCTCAGACTGGAATTAACATTTTCTCACATTTCTCTCTTGTTTAAACACTCAAACTTTCGTAGATTTTCAACAAAAAAGCACAGTATTATAGAACGAAACCAAAGTGTATTTCGCGTGTATTTCACAGTTCTTATGACCGAGCCTCTTCATCCTGGCACCGCTTCACTGTGGCGGGTTTTGTCGGGGAGAAAACTTGCAAACATACAGCAGGACGCAGAAATGCGCATTGATACACTATATAAAAAATTTGGAATAAAAAAATTCACGAAACAGCAAGACCACGAAACCACAATATAACGAGGGACCACTTACCTGGCCAGCCAAATGATATCTCTCTGTATTTCCTATACAGCGCGATACCATTTGGACACCCTCCATCCACTCTCGCTCCTCCGGTTACAAACGGACTCCGCGATTCTGATTCGTTCAAAGATGGTGACGTCAGTGCACCCGCCTTTGCCCGCAAAGTCACTCTTAGGCAGCGGAAGTTCCGCCTCAGTTTTGAATCAAGATGGCGCAATCTCTGATTGGTTCACTTAGCTGTCTGTCTACGCGCAACCGCAGCGCATTCTGTGGATCAAGCGTTACCAGACTCACTCGCTGGTACAGCGATGAGTCATGGATTCTTCCAGGCAAAGGGACCACTGTATTTAATTTAAATCTATTTTATTTTAGTTCATTCATTTTCAAAATGTAATTCTATGGCACAAAGGCAAAAAAGACGTTATACGCAGTGTTATTTCATTTTAAATTTCAAAAGGGTTTTGTGGCTCCCAGTGTGTTCTTTACTGTGTGAAACGGGTCCAAATGGCTCTTTGAGTAGTAAAGGTTGCCGACCCCTGGTCTGGTGTGTTAGTTTGGATCTGTTTAGTTCTTGTTAAGTTAACCTTAGTTTAGCCTGACTTTTTTCTTAAATATTTGCCCAATTTCTTTCTATACCTTTGACCTGCCCTTTCTCTTTGGTCCACTGGAGTAAGTCCTTCTAGTCTGGAGCTGTCACAGAAGCCCGGTTTATTCTTATGGGCATCAGGCAGTGCGTCCATGGGGAATCTGACTCTTTCAGGCTCAGTTAGTGCTCTTGACTACTTACGATGGAAAAAACGTGTTCAGATGACGTCTTCGGAGACATTATAGAGCTTTAGCGTAGCATTGTCTTAGCCTGTCTGAAATGTCACTTTAGTCTCCAGAGCCTGCCTTTCAGCACTGTGTTGTGGGACAGTCAGAGCTCTATGTGGTCCCTGAGAGAGTCCATTTGAAAAGAGGTAAACTCACTCACTCTTTCTCTCTGCCTGGCTATTACCGCTTCTGTTTACTCTCTATGCAATATTTATTTAAACCAGACAACTCAGACAAAATGGGTCCACTTTGGGGATGGTGGTTGGTGTAAAGATTTGGTGCTGATATTTTAGTAGCTTTTAGGATTAGCTGTGTTTGGATTGGGGGGTTTTATTGTTGGTTGAGCTAGCGTGAAGGGCAAATCGTAACATTTAGAGACCACTGGGGTGGCATTAAGAATTTACAGTATTAAATGTTTAAATGCTTTTCATTTGACCATCTTTTAGTTTATATTGGCAGGGCTCTCAAGTTTTGAGCGGGGTCGTGCGTGAGACTGCGTAATTTCCGAGGAGCGGGGTGAGTGTGTGAACGGGTCGAATTGTCTCTCAATGCGTGAGACTTGAGAGCCCTGCTGTAAATGTTTGTCTAAAGAGCAAACTTAAACTACAAAGCAACTAATGAGAGTTATATAAATGAAGTTATTACCTGATGGTTCTCAGTTTGTTTTATCATCACCGCAGTGTGCGCTTAGCAGCTGAAACTACACTCTACAGTCTGCCCAACAACAGAACAATCTATTTTCTGATTGGGTGATTTTTTTCCGGGGAGCGGGACGGGGAGGAGGGGGAGAGTTTTTTTTGCTGAAAACGCGCGGTGCCTGCATAAACTGAGCCACACAGACCGATTTTCTGGGCACAAAAAAATAATGTTTGCGCATGTTTGCGTAATTTTACAATCTCCTGAGCCCTTTTGGAATCCTCCTTATGGTTAGCAGTACGATCTTCAGCCTACAGTAATTTTCCATAAATGTACAAAAGCAACAAAAAGGTTAATAAGGTTTAAAAAAAAAAAAAGCATGAAACAAAACGGTACGCTACAACTTGACAAACCTGATGTGAAGTGCAGTATAGTTTCTTTAGTGAAATGCATGCCGGTTGCAATGTGAAAGTGCTCTGAAGGGTGACTTAGTGCAGACAGTGAAGGGAGGCGGAACTCAAAAGTGTGTCAAAGAGTGTCAAAAACAAAAGTGAAAGTAAAAATAAGTTATGTAGAAAGTCATCTATAGCCTGTAACAAGAAGAATCGCATGCACTACGTCAGGCAAAGACTCTAAATGGACCACGAGAAGTGTATGGTCAAAAGATCTCACTTGAGGCTTTAGATTGACACTAGTGAAGAGGCTGAGGTGGCTGTTGGTTCTGCTGCTGTAGTTTAGATGAGGACAGAGACATGCACACTTCTTTGGTGTCCATACCTGTGCGTATCTATGGTGACTATACTGACTGTGTATGGCGTTGACTCTGTGGTGTATATTTTTATTGCGACTGTAACTTTTAAAATAAACAGTGTGTCTCCATGGCGATTGTATACCTGCGTGTCTCCGTGGTGACCTGATGTGTGCCGTGGATCTCTATCGGGCGTCTTCTCAGTAACTGTCCTCTTTGTGGTGACTGTACCTTGGCGTCTCCTTACAACAGTACCTGTGCATCTCCATGGCGATTGTATACCTGTCCGTCTCCATGGTGACCTGATGTGTATGATTGTGCCTCTTGGTGGTGACTGTACCTTGGTGTCTCCATAGCAACAGTACCTGCGCGTCTACATGGTGATTGTATACCTGTCTGTCTCCACTGTGACCTGATGTGTAGGACTGTGACTCTTGGTGGTGACTGTACCTTGGTGTCTCCATAGCAACAGTACCTGTGCATCTCCATGGCGATTGTACACTGGTCCGTCTCCATGGTGACCTAATGTGTAGGTCTCTGTGCCTCTTTGTGGTGACTACCTTGGTAGCTCCGTAGCAACAGTACCTGTGCATCTCCATGGCGATTGTATACCTGTCCGTCTCCATGTTGACCTGATATGTAGGACTGTGGTACCTTGGCGTCTCCGTAGAAACAGTACCTGTGCGTCTCTGTGGCGATTGTATACCAGGTCTGTCTCCATGGTGACCTGATGTGTAGGATTGTGCCTCTTTGTGGTGACTGTACCTTGGTGTCTCCGTAGCAACAGTACCTATGCATCTCCATGGCGATTGTATGCCTGTCCGTCTCCATGGTGACCTAATGTATAGGACGGTGCTTCTTTGTGGTGACTGTACCTTGGTGTCTCCGTAGCAACAGTACCTGTGCATCTCCATGGCGATTGTATACCGGTCCATCTCCACGCTGACCTAATGTATGGGATGGTGCCTCTTTGTGGTGACTGTACCTTGGTGTCTCCGTAGCAACAGTACCTATGCATCTCCATGGCGATTGTATGCCTGTCCGTCTCCATGGTGACCTAATGTATAGGATGGTGCCTCTTTGTGGTGACTGTACCTTGGTGTCTCCGTAGCAACAGTACCTGTGCATCTCCATGGCGATTGTATACCGGTCCATCTCCATGGTGACCTGATGTGTAGGACTGTGGTACCTTGGCGTCTCCGTAGCAACAGTACCTGTGCGTCTCTGTGGCGACTGTTCACACGAGGATCATGAGTCAGAGGTGCCGGAGGAGGTGAGACAGGAGACACCCTGCCATCAGCCTGTCAGCTCTACATGAGGCCCTCACACTCCCATCACATCTCCATCCTGTCAGTGAGAAGCCTCCACCTGCCCCAGACAGGAGCCGAGGAGGCAGACGACACACGTGGAGGCACATTTTATATACATTCAGTTTTTTATGAGTTTTGCCCACAACTAGACCAAAACTGAGGAATACGTAAATAACTTATGTTCATGATATGTTAACAGCAACATCACACATAGCAAAGTGCAACGTGTGTGATTGAGACTTGTTGTTGATATGATGCATGTGTGGCAGACACTACAAGCTACTCTTAACTTTTAACTTTTAAGATTTTGCTTTCAATTTCTAGACAGTTGTTTTTGAAGTATGGATTTCGTGATGGGAAATCCTTTTTATTTCTTTATTGTGGCACAGAGACAGTACAAAGAGAAAATTAGACAGTAGACATTTTGACTGGACGGGATATAGAGTGCATTTGTTAAGGTTTGAAGGGGGTTGATGAGACAATAAGAAAAGTTAGCATAAGTTTCTAATTTCCTAAAAGTCATTACTGTTATATTGTACATGTGAACAGTGTTAGGGGGTACACATGTGGACAAAATTGTTGGTACCCGTCGGTTAAAAACTCACAATAGTCACAGAAATAACTTGAATCTGACAAAAGTAATAATAAATAAAAATTCTATTAAATTTAACCAATGAAAGTCAGACATTGCTTTTTAACCATACTTCAACAGAATTATTTAAAAAAAATAAACTCATGAAACAGGCCTGACTAAATGATGGTACCCCTAGAAAAGACTGAAAATAATGTGACCAAAGGGACATGTTAATCCAAGGTGTGTCCACTAATTAGCATCAGAGGTGTCTACAATATATAAAAATAAAACATGTATTGAGAATAGTAATTTTGAGTATTCTGTTAGGCCTATATTTACACTTTCATTTAGTGGTATTCAGAATTGTTTCAATATATTGCACAATATTAAGGAAAATAGAAAATTACATTGACTTTTACTTCTGTAATGATAAATAATTCTGCACTAAATTGTCCAAAACACATTAAACTGTTTTGTATTTTTTGCAGTATAATAAAATACCTGTAATAACTGTAGCTGTAATAACTTTAATTAAAACTATTCCATGTATCGCACAGTGTATTCCGTGTTATAGAATACATTGTGAGATACATTTCAATGCAGGTATTTAGTATACAAGTATCTTTTCAACACTGCATGTGGACTGCTCTTTTTAAAGATGTGTTATTGCCTACGGTAGCTGTGAAGGGACACCACGTGTTGTCTTTAACAAAATCTATATTTGTAATCTACACTCTACACCCACACCGAACCAAAGAGACGGCACTGGCTCATTGGGGTGTCGATACAAGGCTACTGGTAACACATAATTACAACTTAATAGCCTTAATAAGTACTTAAAGCAACATTATATAACTTTATGGAGATGTTTTGTTATGTTATATGCATCATTCTGTGGAAATATAAATTTATAACCATACTTAGGGACACTCTCCAAGAAGAAAGAATATATACAGCTCTGGAAAAAAATAAGACACCACTGCATTTTTTTTTTTTTTTCTAAAATCAGCATCTCTACATGTATTACAGCCATTCCATTCCAGCCTCAGTTGAATTCCAACACAAACACAAAGCTGAGCTACTTCAGTTCTTGCACCAGGAGTGGAATAAAGTCACCCAAGAACAATGTGAAAGACTTGTGGAGAGCATGCCAAGACGCAGTCTTATTACACCATGAGTTATTGCACCAAATATTGATTCCTGAACTCTTCTTAAGTGTAAACATTAGTATTATGTTGTTTTAAAATGAATTTGATCTTGTTTCTTTGCATTGTTTGAGGTCTGAAAACATGTATCTTTTTTTGTTATTTTGACCATTTGTCATTTTCTGCAAATAAATGCTCTAAACCAGAGGTCTTCAACAGGGGGGTCGCGACCCCCCTGTTGAAGACCTCTGGTACTGCAGGGGGGTCGCAAAATCTTTTGATTTCACTTTAAAATAATATAATTTTATATTTTATAGTGTAAAATACAGTATTAACCTGTGTATTATTTCCTTGTATTGGATGTACCATAACAGAGTAGCAATGTTTATACATGACACTAAGCTCAATTTAATATAAAACACAATTCTATGCCGTATATATAGTAGGGGGTCCCTGGCCCAGTTCGCCATCTGTTTGGGGGTCCCTGGCCTGAAAAACGTTGAAGACCTCTGCTCTAAACGATAATATTTTTATTTGGAATTTGGGGGAAATGTTGTCAGTAGTTTATAGACTCAAACAAAAATGTTCCCTTTGCCCAAACACATACCTATAAGTAGTAAAATCAGAAAAACTGATAATTTTGCAGTGGTCTCTTATTTTTTTCCAGAGCTGTACTTTGGCCTGTTTTAGTGGAAATACAGACTAATTTGTTTTGGAAAAAATGCAGAGGGGAGTGTTTGCCTTTAGTGCGTTTATGGACGGTAAGCTGCTTGCTTTTTTTCTCAACTGGATTTAACTAAAGTAAAATTTTGTTCCTCTGTTGGGACTGTTCCTCCAATTAGTGTGAAGTATTTTTTTTTCTTAACATTCTGATCAATGGTTTTGATCACTTTCACTTCACTTTCAGCGAGAGACAGGTTTTGATATAAGATAAGTGGTCTCTTATTTTTTTTTCCAGAGCTGTATTTTTGATTCCATACTGTGCAATGTTACTTCTAAGGGAACAACATTATTATGACCATTATAAAGTGTTTCCTCATTACTATTTTCTCTATGTAAAGTCTCAGCCATAACAGAATCCACATGGTTTACTCCAGCCCTGGTTTTCTGAGGTAATTCATTTGAAAGGATGATATCTTCCAAGCCCAATATCCATTTTACCACACACCTTCAAAGTACCACTGCAGTAGTTAAAGTAGCCCACTGCAATGTAATGAGAGGCGTGTAGTAGTCGGTACACGGGGAGCGAGTCCTCTTGGGATTCTGCATGTACTCAGCAGACGTCTTAGCGGCTTGACTTTTTTGATATTTCTTGTGGTAAAGTGGAATTAGCAGAACGGTGAGCTACAGGAGAGAAATAAAAAAAAGAGAAAAATAATAATCTGAAGGGAAGTTAGAATATATCAAAGAGTGGACTATCCTTTCCTGTTAGTGGAGACAGCGGAGATCATCGGCAGCTGAAAACTAAGCCTGGATCACGCTTTGGACTGAAATACTGCTTATGTAATATAAGTCATGCTATCTGCTCTTTTTGTGGGTTATAATATTCACCAGTAGATTCTACTCACCATCTATGGAGCTGGTGTGGGCTTGACATATAGCCTACTTCAAAACGTTATCCTAGTTCATTACAAAGCTTAGTCACAAGTTGCGTTGTACTGTCTTTTTCTTTTCTATTCTCTTGTTGGTCTTTAACTGTGGGTTGCAACACTGGAACTTCCCCATTGTGGGACATATAACGATTATCTTATCTTATCACTTATCTTACTTATTATTATTATTACTTATCTTTTAATCACTGCTCTTACCACTAGATGTCGCCAAAAATATGTAAAACGTACAAACCGTGCTGCACATTAACCTATGTTTGTTTTCATGGCCGACAGCAAAAATGTAGTGTATTACACCACTGATTTAAAAATGTACAGTATGTAACCTTCTGGAGGTGGTACGGCACCTGCATGATTTCACAGGAATAGAAAGTCTTCACAGAGTTAGATGAGTTTTATGCCATACTATGGAATATTACACCCAAAGGAACAATGTTTCCATAAGAACAGGCAGTGGGAGGCCTTTTTTAATGCAATAAACATAAATAAATTGCCTAAATCATTGCCCAATTATTAAATCACAGGCTGTTTTAGTGCTTATTGGAGTCAACTCTCCACAGATCTGACTTTTTAACATGTTTAATGTCATACAAGGAACACTCCAGGCAACGTAATTAGATCTCCACGGCGACAGGCACAGACCTCCTACTAGAAAAGTTACACCTTTTAAGTACATCAAGTCAAGTTGGTTTTACTTATTTTCACTTGTGTTAAAAAACAATTTCCAAAGTGCCTGATTTGCTGCTGCTGTACTGATTCTTAATATTAGATCATGGCATTTCCCAAACACTGCAGTCTGTGTGTACTTGGCCTTGTCAGTTCTTCCTCTCTCTGTCTCCTGTCTCTCCTGCTGCTAACACAGTTTTACTCTGACAAAAACAATCATGGTTCCCTTCAAACCTGCTGACAGCTCTAATTAGTATGTCCGACTAATACCTACCGGCGTGTACTACATGGAAATACAGGTCTGAAAAGCGCGTAAATATTCAGGAGCTGCCACTTCACCAACATCCTGTGAACACACATACAATCGTCTACATGTGAAACACGCAGGGACTGGTGTGTTCTGATGGCTGATTGACAGGCCGATGGATTCCCTCTGAACGGTGTTAAACTACAATTAGCACAATGGCACTGCCTCTACAGGCTTTTGTTAAAAGGAGGGCTGTCATTTGCATATGATCCCGATGTGAGAAATTAGGATTGGAGAAGCAGACAGTAGTGTCGGTATAGACTTTATGGTACAAACTTTATTGATCCACAAGGGAAATTATTTGGGTTTTGTGTATCAAACTGTAAATCCCATGTGGTTAGTCAATGTTTGAGTTGACAGTAGTTCAGATGATCGAGTGGTACTTGTAAAAGTAGAAGATTTGGTGTTTCTGGCTTTTGTTGTGTCCTAGGGTTAGACACCTGCACTGTGTATTGTTCCTGTAGGGAAATTTGTCCTCTGCATTTCACCCTTCCTTCAGTGTCACTAAGGTAACCTGTCAGAAGGAAAGCAGACGTGGACTGAACATGCAAAGTCGGCACAGAAATGCCTGGGCAGCCTGGAAGATGAACCCGGAACCCTCTCGTTATAAGGTGTGAGTGCACAATCACTGCGGTACCGTGTGGATTAACTTGGTTTTATTTTTCATAATTTGTACCACAAGCAAATACATAATCTTAGTGTTTGCAAGTGAAATCCCAAAAATCATTGCATAAGAAATGTTGGCAAAAGGAGAAATTCAATTTGTCAACTGGACAAAAGTTTATTTGGCCTAATAACTTTCGGAGCTCATCCAAGCCGCTTCTTCAGTTCTGGCTAGAGTGCTGGTGGACACTGCTTATAACTGGCTGAACGGAGGAGCTAACTACAATGAAATTACTTTGAAGCTACTACACCTACTTAGAATTTCTGTTAGTTAGTTAGGCCTATTAGATAAGTAGTGGGAATGGAGTGTGGGGTCTTGTTAGCAGAACCATTCAGGGCCATAATGGGTGTTTGCACACCTCTGGACTTGACCTGGCTAACCCTATTGTTTTCTTTGTTTGTTTTGATATAGGTTTGAGGATAGAGTTCAATCAATCAATAAATCAATCAATCAAACTATATTTATAAAGTGCTTTTCATACAAAATGTAACACAAAGCGCTTTACAATGATAAATAAGGATTAGAAGATTGACTTTTATTGATCTCACACAGGAGAAATTGTTTCTACATTTGACCCGGGGACCATCCCCATGACTTTGTTAGTTTAGGCTTGGTCAGGACCTCAGCTGGAGGATTTTATCTATGGTGCATGTTTGGGTTGGTGGGGGAAACCAGAGTGGCCGGAGGAAACCCACCCAGACACGGGGAGAACATGCAAACTCCACACAGAAAGGCCCGGGCAACCTGAACCTTCCTGCTGTGAAGCATGAGTGCTAGCCACTCAGCCACCATGCTGCCAACAGAGGGGAAAAAAACAAAACAAAAAACAACAACAACAAACGAACAGACGAACGAACAAACAGATGAACAAACAAATGAAAGAACAAAATGAAAACAAACAGACAACTAAATTCAATCAAAGGCCAAACAGGTGAGTCTTGAGCCCACTCTTAAAAACATGAACATGAACGTTCTCTGCAGCCCTGAGGTGAGGAGTTATAGATGGGAGACAAATGATGACTGAGACCTTCATTTCTGTTCAAGAAAGGGTTCTCTTTCTTGACAAAAATAGCCTTTTTAACTCTCCTCTCAAACCAGTTCAAGGGATTCTACACATAAGAAATGTTATTTACTGCATTAGACTGACCATGATGGCAAAAGGTTGTTGCTTTAATTACCAGCCCATTGATAAGCCACTACACAAAAACATACATTTGAGTATAAATATATCTGTGAATGTCAGAGCCAAATTATTTTGAATGCATATACATAAAGTGTGCACGACATTGCAGTTATGAATAGTATTGTTAATATTTAAGAGCCAGTACTTTGTCCGGGTCCCATGAGAAGAGGCGCAGCATCGATCGGCTGCATGTGATACACCCCTCCCATTGTAAAGCACTTTAGCAGGCCGCGTGATTGACAGCTCCTTGTATTTCTTTAGAAGAGTGTGAACCAGTGAACCTGCTTAATAAAACATTAGAGAGGAGCTATAGGAGAGAGGAGGGGCGGAGCTACTGGGAGGAAGGGTCACTCCTCATCCTCCAAAGCACATCACAGGGGGTCCATGTGGCCTCATTAAAATCAAGCAGTTCACATGTAAGGACCAGAGGAGCAAGCTAGTCCCAGCTCTGAGCAGCTCATTCCCAGGGCAGAGGGGCTTTGAGGGGGCCGCTGGAGAGAACCAGGGCTGCAGCTAAAACAATGGACATTTAACACAGCCAGAGCAGCCAGTCCACACTACACTATAGTACTGCATTATAAGACTTCACCATTGGATGTGTTCAGGTGGAGCTTCAGAGATAAGGGATCACACTGAAGCTGGACTCAAAATAGTTGATTTTTCCCTGGGAACAGTCGGATCCAGAGATAAAAGCAAAAGGGTTGTTAGTTGTTAGTGTCCTGATGGTGCAGAAGTAGCTTAATTTTACAGCTATTTGCGCACTTACTAGTAGGCTGAAGGTTTGATTATCGCTTCTGGGATTGCTTACTGTTGTTGTGTTCATGGGCAATGCATGTACAAGCCCTGTATTTAAGAAGTCTAGAAATTACAATGTAAATCGTCATCAGGAATCAGAATAGAAGCAACTTTATAGAAGCAACTTTATTCATCTCACACAGGAGAAATTCTTCTCTGCATTTAACCCATCCTGTAATTAGGAGCAGTGGGCAGCACATTACTGCACCCGGGGACCATCTCCATGTTCTTCTTGCTTTGGCTTGGTCAGGACCTAAGCTGAAAAAATGTGACTATACATTATAGCGGTAGTTTAAAAAAGTATCAAATATTGTCAAAAGTTGTCCCTTTTTTTTTTTTTCTCATTCAAATTTGTGAAATACTTGAAACTCAGAAATATGCATTTTTGTCACTATTTGCCAACCTTAAACCATTCAAAACTAATTTAGCTCAAGATAATGAGATGCACCTTGTATTATATATATATATATATATATATATATATATATATATATATATATATATATACAGTGTTGGGTAAGTTACTTTATAAATGTAATCCGTTACAGTTACAAGTTACCTTGATTAAAATGTAATTGTACTGTAACTTTTTGGATTACTTTTACAAAGTAATGTAACTGATTACTTTTGGATTACTTTTGGATTACTTAAGTTTAAATGAGCATTAAACCCATGTTCAACATTTTATTTGTGAGAACTGACAGTGTGAACCTTAAAAGAGTACTAAACTGGGAGGGAATTGCTGACAGGCAATCACAGGAGGTCCACAAGAAGAGATGCCTGCACCAGACTTGTAAGATTTTCAATCAATCAAACAATCAATCAAACATTTATAAGGCGCTTTTCATACAAAATTGTAGCACAAAGCGCCTTACAGTGGTCAAGGATTAGAAGATTGACCTTTATTGATCTCGCACAGGAGAAGTTGTTTCTATATTTGACCCGGGGACCATCCCCATGATTTGTTTTGTTATTTATGCTTTGGTCAGGCCCTAAGCTGGAGGATTTTACCTATGGCGCATGTTTAGGTTTCACACAGTTTCCCAATGTCAAGTGTTCTAGCCACTGACTGCCAGCTAACTGCATTACGGTACTTCATACATTTACAATGACACCCTTGCTTGTAAAATTACACAATCACTGTTTTAGACCAGCAATGCTGTCAGGTTTCACACATTGGATTGGACACGGGTCTCTTGATATCAGGCAAAGACTTTACCACTAGATCACATTTTAGACTCAGATGCCGTCGGTCTGTCGTCGATACGGCGCACACTCGCTCTGTCCTTAGTGCACTACGTTTCTCACATGGCCGCCTGCGAAATTGAACAGGTCCCGCCTCAGCTCAATGAGCTGGGTGGTCTGCTCCTTGTTCCCTAAAGACAAAAATATTATACTATTGCGACTAGTAATACTTGGAATTGGGACATGGCCAATGTTCCCCCTAATTTTTAATGTTTCTGAGCAAACACACTAACTCCACATCCGAAATGCACCCCCCGCGCGGCTCGCACTTTGCAGATATAAAAAAAAAATGCCCCGCGGCTGAATAAAAAGCTCTTTCATCCCTGATTTACAGTGCGCTGCACAAGTTTTCTTGTGCGCTGAGAATGTGCGAACAGTGCGCAGCTTAGAGTAAACGCTGGACATGGCGATACTGTAGAATATCCAGCATTACAACAGCAAAGGAAATATAGAAGTGTAAGGGGAAAAGCATGTGAACGGTAATACAGGTGCCGTGATCTATGCCGTTACGGCTACCGTCACACATGTTTAGTGTAGTTTATGAAGAGTTTCATGTAGCATAGTTGTAGGTGAGGTGAACCAGTACGTATATTTTATAGTGACGTCGCAACTCTCACTTGTGGATGTCGCTGGCGAGTCGGTCTTTGTAGTCCCGCGCTGTGCATGCTGGGGCTTTTAAGTGTGCGGAGCGTGCATGTTTGCACGCTTGGTCCACGCCCCGATTTCCATGGAAACGACGGCGCCGTTCAGAGCTCGTCTTGACGGTGCAGGGGGAAAAACGAATGGAACGGCCCTTGTCGCGCCGGATATGTCGCATATCCCGTTCCAAGGACGCTAACAAGCGTGCCGTCGGGGAATTGGGAAACGGCCTACGACTCGACTGTCGTCATTACGTAATGGATGCCGACGAAAAGCCAAAACCATACCGCAGAAACGATGAGCAGTTTGCCCTAAATGCACAAATTTACTAACTTTTGACTGCCTTAGTTCTGGGCCTCCCTCCAACCAATCAGAACTGGCCTGAAGCGTTTGGTTTCCGACTGGGTGGCATTGGGCCAAGTTACATCTTATCAGTGGTGGAGGGTAGCAGTGCTTACCTTAAGAGCTGTAGACTGCACGGTGAGGATACGGGAGCTCTACCGAGAGGAGTTTACGACACTACGGTGCGGAGGGGAAACACGGGAGCGCGGCAGGCAGTAGGAACCAGCCGACACCGCTCGCAGAAATGGCGGAACACCACGCAGCAGCACAAATTGTAATCCTGTTAAGTAATCCCCATTCTCAATGAATGTACCTGTAATCTGATTACATCGTTTTTTTCTTGTACTGTAACGGATTACAGTTACTTTTATTTTGTATCCTTTTACCGTAACGCCGTTACATGTAATCCGTTACTCCCCAACACTGTATATATATATATATATATATATATATGTTTATATTTGTTTAGCTACCATTCACATTTCACAGACCAGGAGTGGGTGAAGTACTTCCACATATATACTTTTTTTTTTTTTTTACTTAAGTGCAGATACAGACGCCAAAATGTACTCAAATAAAAAAAGTAAAAAGTATCACATGAGTAAAGTATTTAAGTGCTCATTTAAAAATATACTTTATGAATAAAAAGTAAAATTAAATGTATTAAATGTAGTGATAGTGATTAAATATAATACACATTTTGGTCAACAGTAGCAATACAAATCAATTCCTGATTTTTATGAATTTATTTTATGTATTTATTTTTGTTTGCTGAAAGCCGAAACTTGAACTTAAAAGCTTTAGTCAGGATCTTACCACAAACATGGTAAAAATACTCAAATCATATGAAAAGTACTTTCGTTTTCAGTCCAGTTAAAAACATGTATTGGTGTAGAAAGTACAGATATCTGTTCTTAAATGTAGTGAAGTAAATTAAAAAGTTCCCACTGTAAAATTTGCTTAAAGGTCCTATATTATGCTTAATTGTCTCTTGAGCTTCATATAGAATGTTGTTACCTCCTCATAAACATACACGGAGTTGTGTTTTGTTTCATTCACACATGTTTGTGTAATATTTTATTTATTCTGTCTACATCTCCAAAGCTCAAATGATCTCTTCCACCCTGTGATGTCAGGGAGAGGTCATTTTCAAGTTAAAAACTACCTTTTACCTTTAGTTCAGTAGGATTGTCAATTCTAGGGTTGAAATTATCCAAATGATTCTAGTGAAGGTGTATAGAGTTTATTACCACATAACATAACTAGGTGATGTTTGACAGAAAAACTAAGCCTAAATATGCAGGATTTGTGTGTTGAACATGTGTCAAAGAAAACTAAACACAACTCCAGGTATGTTTTATGATGAGGAAACAACATTATAACATACATTAGAAAATATGCACCCTTTAAGTAAAGTACAGATACCTAAAAATTCAACTTAAGTACAGTGCTTTATTTCTTGTACCTTCCACCACCACCAAATATAATTAATCCAGTGTACTCATTGACTTACACGGTGGTCCGAGCGTTTTGACAGTCCTTCTATATCTCCTCTGTTTACCACATCAACAACAGCCCTCCTTTCAACCCTTTCATTACCGAGAGACTCCACTCTGAGAAACGCCGCTAAACAGGGTAATTGGGACTTGGCAGACTCTGTTTTTATTGCACTATTAATATTTCATGATAACTCCATAATTTACATGGTTGATTGTGTTGAGAGCGTGAGAGCGAAGGAGCTGTTAGACCCATTTTCTAAGCCATTGCGTTTGTTCAGCTGTCTCCTTCAATGTCGCCTGCATTTCATCTTTCTCCGGCTTGTATTTACTCTGGTCTTTGGATGCCTTCCTAGTCCGGCATTAAAGCCTGTCAGTGTGTGTGTGTGGTGCGACGGAGGGGGGTTTGCATCACCGGTGAATCACGACTGCCTTTTTAATGGCCCTGCATCAAGTTTTGACAAGGCTACTTAAAAGCTAACGGCCCCGCGGAATGAAAGGCTAGCCAGCGTGATCGTCTGGTGAATAAATATGGATTTGTTTTGCCATTCCCTGTCACCGTCGGTGCTTATATATAGCAATGTCCTGTTAAAGGAAGAGGTCGTGACCTCTCAGACACAATGCCATGGTGCTAGCTAGCGTTTACCATGTGGAGGTATCATTAAAAAGCGGCTGTCAATGCGGGAGCACTGTCGGACCAGGGCGCGCGTATACTGGAGCAGGCGTAATGAGGGGGAGGCACCAGCGGAGGGGGCTGCTTTGTTTATGGAGACATTCTGAGGAGGCGCATGTATGAGGGGTCAGAGGTCGCAGACAGTGACAGTGAAGTGAGGAGAGGGGAGGTATTTGCAGATGCTGTACAGGTAATGGAATGTGAGGAGGGTTGGATTCAAGAGCTGTGGCGATCATTGGATAGTCTGTTTTTCAATCATACACGCATTATTTTTTGGTTTTAAAATGTAAAATACGAATTCAAATGCACAGGCAGGTTTAAAAGCCACAATAGTGTGGAGAATTAACGTTTTTTACAATCACCCATAGCACTTTGGGGTCATTTGGAGCATTTCCGGAGATGTTTTAGATTAGCAATCTCCGTAACGGGAGTTCTCGGGTCATATGTTTGCGGTCTCCAAATAACACAAACTTTAGCACTTTTCAAATCATAGAAGCTCAATGTCTTAGTCTATGCTTTCGTTTGAGTCAAAAGTGGCCTGTAATCCGAGATTTATCCATAGTTTCGAGTAGATGAGGAGGCCAGTGCACATGTGCGGAGTCACAGCTTATTTCTCTCTCAGCTCTCGGGACCCAAACATGAAACGCAAAGCTGTAAATTATGGATAAATCTCGGATTACAGGCCACTTTTGACTCAAACGAAAGTGTAGACTAAGACATTGAGCTTCTATGATTTGAAAAGTGCTAAAGTTTGTGTTATTTGGAGACCGCAAACATTTGCCCCGAGAACTCACGTTACGGATATCGCTAATCTAAAACATCTCCGAAAGTGCTCCATATGACACCAAAGTGCTATGGGTGAGTAAAACAACTTGTTTTATTACTGAAATAAGGCTCAGATTGTAAAAAACGTTAATTCTCCTTTAATCCTTAGCCTCACTGTATGATGTCATCAGGTGTTTTTTGCAAGTATATTTGACTTCACAATTTACTACGCAACTAGCAACTTCAGTGCTGGTGGTTGTATTTTAGCCTAATTGAAATGGTTAGATTCAGCTGGTGGTAGTTTGTGTGTACACTGTATACACCAAGTTATCTCCAAGTTAAGTAAACAAAATTCACCTCTGTAAAACTCAAGCAAATCAATACAGCTCCGGCCTATCTATATTAGCTTAGTTGGGCTTGATGCTATCGACCGTTTGCTATCAGGCTAGTCTGTAAAGTTTTACAAATTCCAAATTCATAATAATATCTAAAGTTCTAAACTCCATGCACAGCTTCAAGGTGCTGGTAACAGCAGGAACATTGAATAATTCCAGAAAAAAAAGAAGTTTACCGCACATTTGTTTGACTTTCCGATTACAGTGGTACCTCACCTTACGAAATTAATTCTTTCCAGAAGTGGTTTCGTAACGTGAATTTTTCGTAAGTTGAGTAGCTATTTCAATGGAAAAAGCCTGATTCGTTCCAAGGCCCCGATCCAAGTTTTTTTTTAATAGTGTAACTTTTTTTATAGTGTAACATTGTGTTCTGCGTAGAGACTGTAGACCCAGGACTAAACGTGGACTATACCAGGTCTAGACCAAGGTCTAAACCTGGACTAAACCAGGACTAGACCAGGTGGATTAAAGCGCAGCGCGCGGGTCTATTTCCTGGTTTCGTTTCGAGTCACGGCTGAGGCGAGCAGCGAGGGGGACCGCACGCAGTCTGAGCGCATGAACGAGACCCGTGCTCAAACCGTGCCTCCTCTAGACCAGGTCTAGACCACCGCGGCTCTTGCATGCGTTCGTTCATGCGCTCAGACTGCGTGCGGTCCCCCTCGCTGCTCGCTTCAGCCGTGACTCAAAATGAAACCAGGAAATAGACCCGCGCGCAGCGCTTTAATCCACCTGGTCTAGTCCTGGCTTAGTCCAGGTTTAGTCCTGGTTTAGTCCAGGTTTAGTCCTGGTCCAGTCCTGGTTTAGTCCAGGTCTAGACCTGCTGGCAGCCCCGCGCCGGGTCATGCTGCACTATCACACGTGTCCGCGGGCAGTTTTCTCCCCCCTCCCCCTTCCCCCCACACTTCACTATTAATAATTTTGTTGAAAATCTATGAAAGTTTGAGTGTTTAAACGAGAGACAAATGTGAGAAAAGTTTAAATTCAGTCTGAGAAAAGCATATAATGTGTGTGGCTGAGCGCGCACTATTTGAATTTTTGAGATTTCGCGTTTCGTAACTTGAATTTTCTTTCGTATCTAGAGACTAAAATTTAACGTGAAGGCGTTTCGTTACTTGAAATTTTCGTTTGTTGGGTCTTTCGTAAGGTGAGGTACCACTGTATTCCTTTATTAGGCAAGAGCGAACAACGCGTTTCGCTCCTACAGAACTTGATGACGCTGTAGAAGCGAAACGCGTTGTTCGCTCTCACCTAATAAAGGAATAATCGGAAAGTCAAACAAGAGTGCGGTAAACTTCCTTTTTTTCTGGAATCATAATCATAAAATAGCAAATTATTAATAATTGACTAACAAGGACAAAATTAACTAATTTACAAGCTTAGATTTGGCGCGGCCTCTGGAGATATAATGTCTATCAGGTACTATACTCCAAACTCAGACCCTGTTTGTGATCATTACAGTGTGCTGTCACATTGCACTTGACTGGAGGCAATGCAAACTCAGATTTGACCCCCCCAAAAAAGTAATAATAATAATTTAAAAAAATTGTCAAACTACTAGGAAATGTAGACAGTGCTATTAAAACACCAGCTGTTCAATTAAATGGCAAAAAGTGTATTCAGTGCTTAGTTCCACTTTAAGTTACTCACATGAGATCATCAGCATAACCCAATAATAACATAGCATTGCCTGACATGTCCAGAGTGATATGTCTGTGCTTTTTTTTATACAGAGGGACATAACCTCTGTTTACCATAACCTCATATAACCGTACAACCAGAGCTCGTTGGTCACTGAACATTTTGAACAAATTCCATTTCTCTCACCTCTGATGAATAGACTTTAATGCTTG
Organism: Paratrypauchen microcephalus; assembly: GCA_036785185.1. Taxonomy (NCBI): domain Eukaryota; kingdom Metazoa; phylum Chordata; class Actinopteri; order Gobiiformes; family Gobiidae; genus Paratrypauchen; species Paratrypauchen microcephalus. The sequence goes on along the minus strand of JAVJIX010000064.1, from coordinate 4,639,469 downwards.
GCTCATTGATTCATTGAAATCCTCAATGTTTTTCTGTCCCCTATGATACAGCTCTGGAAAAAAATAAAGAGACCACTGCACGATGATCAGTTTTTCTGATTTTACTACTTATAGGTATGTGTTTGGGCTAAAGGAACATTTTTGTTTGAGTTTATAAACTACTGACAACATTTCCCCTAAATTCCAAATAAAAATATTATCGTTTAGAGCATTTATTTGGAGAAAGTGACAAATGGTCAAAATAACAAAAAAGATATACATTTTTCAGACCTCAAACAATGCAAAGAAACAAGATCAAATTCATTTTAAAACAACATAATACTAATGTTTACACTTAAGAAGAGTTCAGAAATCAATGCAATGCAATGGTGCAATAAGCCTTATTTTTAATCACAGCTTTCATGTGTCTTGACATGCTCTCCACAAGTCTTTCACATTGTTCTTGGGTGACTTTATTCCACTCCTGGTGCAAGAACTGAAGTAGCTCAGCTTTGTGTTTGTGTCGGAATTCAAAGAGCTGTGAAATCTTTCTTATTTCCTCGTAAATAGACATTATTTGGGATACGGGCAGACAATGCCTTTCCCTGATTGGCTACTCCTCCTGCCAGTCACACCTATGTTAATTCAGGAAGATATAACCGGTGACCAGACTCACATCTTCCTAAAGCAGTGAAGTAAAGAAGTGTTTATTCTGGATTTGTGGCGAACCGTGGCATGGACACTGGCGAGGAATTCTCGGTGACGTCACGTTTTCTCTGTCCATTCTTCCTCTGTCAAATCTCCCGGTGAGGCGAGGGTAATTACGCTGCATCCTGTGGCACCTCAAAACCCTGACACAGGAGGCCAGGCGTGCCAGGCTCAAGCGAGGGGGGTATAGGGGGGCACCCACCAAACAAGCCCAAGTGACAGTGACAAGCGCACACATACTACACACACACATGCACTGTAGCACGCTCGCTGTAAGTGGCATCTGCCCCCAGAAAGCAGTCATGGCATCGGGCTAATTAAAGCCGGGATACACATAGGGCCCTAGCACTTCACTCACCTCCAACCTCGCTTCCTTCCTGTCACTGCTTTTCCTCCCGCAGTTCAGCCAGACAACAAGATGGCCCCCAAATAGCTTCTCCTGCTCCTGTGACAAGTTCGCCCTCACTGGCAACAATGTTCACTCCTTACGTATTACCAATTGCCTTTTCTGCCGACAACAGCCAAAACAAAGGGTGGCAAAGGGGGATGACTCCAATCCAAGCGCTTATTTACTCATTACCCAATTATCACTTCACGAGGCGGAGAAGAGAAACTTTTCCTGTGAGAACAACAAGTGCAGATCGCACGGGAACCTAGCGTACACACTTGCCCCGGTTTGATGGATATGACACTGGGAGGCAGGGAGGTGTGGGGCTTTATGCTAGGAGACAATCTGACATATTTTGCGGACTGTATAAGCCAATAGTGAAATACATTACCTGCAGCACTGGGTTTTTGTGATTTGTATTGTGAGTGGGCGCACAGTAGAGAGGCTGACTTCTCCTATAAATACCTGCATATAACTCCACTACAGTGTGACTTCTGTTATGTCCAATGTGATTTAGGAGAATTGTAGGAATCTTCTTTTGCACGGTGTCCGAAACAGCCACATGCCATATGCACTGTACATTAAACTGGGTTATATACTGAAATGTGTGTTCACAGATACAATAAGGCCCTGTCAATGGCACAGAAGCTGTCACCATCGAGGGATAAATTGTACAAATTTCTTCCATATAAGCTAAAATGCTCCAGCTATTTTTGTTCTCTCCTATAAAGTGTGTTCTTATAGGACTACACTTGCACGAATAGCTTGAATTGACTATGTTTTGCATTCAGAGTTTCTTCCAGGTGTGTTTGGAAAGTTCTCTGGTTCAAATTCTGGACTACTTGGAGCTTATCAGTTCTCCTTGTCTATCCATTTCTTGTGATTTTCAAGCACATGTACGAAAGATCTATCCATGAGCTAGATACTCTGGATAAGTTCTCTTCAGAAAGCATAGGTACAAACTCTGAGAAATGGTCTGTGACTCTATGTCCATATAAAAGCTTGTTGGAAGGTCCCACTGACCCAGAGTATGTATGTTTAGGTGACATCTGACTATAAGTTGGTTATTCACATTAAGAAACAACCTGGCTATGGTATTAAATGTAATATCTTCTCTGTCAGAAGGAGAAGAAATGATATATATTTTTATTCGAGCCACAAGAAAAAAAAAATGTGGCAGACACAACCTAGAAAGTTTTAAACTTCTTTTGCCAAACTGTATATTTATAACCTAAGAAATAGCTGAAATGGCAAAAACAAGCCTCCTATTGTATAACTTACAGTGGAAAACAGTTAAATGGGCTTAAGAAGCTCATCCAAGGAGCTCTGATTGAATAGTTTGGTCCTTTATTACAACAAGTATTTTGACTATACAGGTCTTTTTCAGGGCTCTAGTCAAAAAAAAAATATATATATATATATATGTTTAAGTTTTGCAATTTTCTGTCATTATATTTCATATAATAACCCCACTTAAATTATTATTTTGAATATTTTCAAGATTTCAAGATTTCAAGTATTTATTGTCATTGCACAAGAAAGAACAACAAAAGTGTGTTTGGAGCATCCACATACGTAGTTGTAAAGTGCAAAATAGTAAAATGCAAACCCAGTGAAATAAATACCCTTCAATAACCCCTAAATAACCCCAGTGTAAACATTTGTAAACATTTGACATCAGTACAGCAGTATTGGCAGCAGCATCAGGGCATGTAATGAATATTTTCATTAAAGGGACAGTGTGTAAGATTTTTACCCGTTAATTACAGAAATTGAAGATACCCATTCAAAAATACAATGTATTCCAAGCCTTTTCACTTCCATCATGAAATCAAAGTATTCTGTTGGACTTAGATATACCTGCATAAAAGGGGGATCGTCCCCATATAGAGGCAGCCATTTTGATTACGAGAGCCGCAGAAGGACATTTGGGCTCCGCCTTTGCCTTCGGCAAGGCTCGTGGTTTTGGGTAAACAGCGACAAGCATGTTGCCGGATCACACGTCGTAATGGATCTAACACGTGTTTTGAACTAAATTGTTTTACTGGATTTTATTCGCTGGATCCTTACGGACAGATTGAGACCAAGTTTATGGTGAAATACTGAGTTTGACCTGTCCAGAGCCTTCAAAGGTAAGCTAAGTAACAAACCTCGTTTTGTGCTTTTCCGTATAAAAGCCCCATGTGCTCGGGGAGTGATTTCTGGGAAATGAATTGCATAGTCAAAAAGAGGAGACTGTAAGGTTTCATTTGATTTGTAGATTGTCATGGTACACGATCGGGAATGTGTGCTTTCATGTGAAAAGAAAAAAAAACAGTGAACGGGTGCGCTTCACGCGTTCGTGCGTGGGTACGCGAGCTGTCTACGTTACGGCGTGCCCGGGTGACCCATGAGGTTTGCCGTAGCTAAAACAGGAAGTGCAATAGCCACTATCCACCTATGTGCCACGAATCCTACACACTGTACCTTTAAAGTGCACTAGAGAGCAGGGCCATTCAGACAGATACATGAGAATAGTGACATTATGCAGCAATGCAAAAACCTGCAAACCAATGCAAAATATTTGTGCCTGTGGTTTAAATGTACAGTGTATTTTACAGTAGTACTTAATTTCACTTGCTACTATTAAACAATGCAACCCAGTCATCGAGTAGTGAGTCTATCCAGTAATATTTACAACAGGTTTGGGTGTATTCTCTCTTTGTGCACACAGCAGACCTAGTTGCTTGTATGTATTATTCTCTTTGTGTTCTTAGACCAGTATTTCACACAGGTTTCCCTCTGCTCTTCCTCTCGCAAGCTAGCGTAGCGTGGGCTTTGATTTCCTCTGCTCTCCTCGGCTTTGTATGAATCGAGGGCCGGGCCGCTGTTATGATAAGAGCCATGAAACAGATGGAGAGTGGGACCTTGCTGACCCGCGCCCTCACACACCAGCTCTGCACCAAGATGGCTGCCGTCCAGGTAGCACCACTCAGCCCTCCTCCAGCGCAGAGAGAGAAAGTCCGGGCCATTTTTTAGCATGTTTATTCATCTCGGCTTCCTCCTTCGCTTGGCTTGTGTGTTAGGTATCTTCCACACCTGAATTCAAGTGGGATTTATCATGAATAGTGCTAGTGAAGGGAGTGAGTGGGTAGATGCAGAGGCTAGAGTGAAACTGCCTGTTGACTATTTATGCAGGTTGGTTGAAATGTAAATGGCACGATACCAAAATGTCTAAACAAACTAAAATTGTGCCGCGTGATTCTGAACAATCTCAGCTTTTCTGTGTAAATGTCCATGAAATTGGCAATACTTGGGAGAGCAAAGGTTAATGGTAAGACATAATATGGCACCATAAAATGGGAGTGAAGAGCAGGTGGAGACATTCAGCAGGTGTGTGCAATCCTCTTTGGCAGATAGTGTATAAGGCATATGGTATTTCTTCACTGACAGTAGGTGAAACGGTAATGAGGTCTTGACACAATCATTTTTAGTTCAAAAAGGTATTGAAAATGTATTGAAAAGGTATTGAAAACCAATTTCATAACTTCCAGAAATAGACTTAGACTTAAATAAACTTTATTGATCCACAAGGGAAATTGTTTTGGGTACGGTAGCTTACTCATCAAATATAAATACTACATTAAATTATTTGTTTTTAATTGTGAAGCTGATTTGCCCATAGCAAGCTTGGGAAAAGTGAATGACAAATTTACATCCATAACTTTGTGGTGGATATTCACTGTTGAGGTCTGTATTATCTATACATTACCTGTGAAATGGTAAAAAGAAAAAGGAAATCACTCACCCATTCATACACCCAGACACTCAGGGCAAGGTGGGTTAAAAGGATAGTGCGGTTTTTTTTTGTTTGTTTTTTTAATGTTAATCTGTATGGCTTCCCCTTCAACAGTGTCGTGAGATTAACACTGACTTACTCATGACAGGGGTGATCTGGTCCCGGTTCTCCTCTGGTAACGTAGCTCTGGTAAGTTAGCCAGTTAGACAGTTAATAAAGCTTGTTTTTCTTCTCAAAACAAAACATTTGTCCGAAAGGTGATATATTTGCATTCCAAACAGTTGTCCACGAAAAATACAGCACCATATTTCGCATTCGCATATTGTCTCTCTAGAGTCGTATCAATGTGCCCACGTTAGCTCTATTGCCTGTTCACTCGTAAACATTCGTTTACGGGGGATGTCGCCGTACCGCATCCGCCGTACACTTCCGCTAAGAGTTATCAGGCTAATACAGCTAATATGCGCGCAGTGATAGGAATTGAGACGAAATATGCGAATGCGAAATGCGCTGCTGGATTTTTCGTGGACAACTGTTTGGGACGCAAATATATCACCTTTCGGACAAATGTTTTGTTTTGAGAAGAAAAACAAGCTTTAGTAACTGTACCCGCGGACTTACCGGACCTACTTCCGTGACCTCCAGAACCCGAGCAGAACTAGAGGTAAGATCGGGCCTAAAAAATCCAGCCCGACCCGACTCGGCCCGCGGGTATTAAAGCCCGACCCGGCCCGAGCCCGACCAATTAACTTGATTTGCAGGCCCGAGCCCGAAGCAAACCCGAAATTTCATATTTTATTTGTGAGGGGCGTTTTTTTGAAACAAATGATAATATAGATGTTTGACGATCATCAATTTTGCTAGTACAGCTGTTTAAATGCCTGCTCAGCGTCAATGTTCCCCCTAATGTTTTATGTGTCTGAGCAAACACACTAACTCCCTGAGCGCTCCTTGGACCCCTGTGCGCGACATCCGACATTCCCCCGACGCTACACGCGGAAAGAGCTGCGCGTGCTCGCGGCTTGCGCGTGCTCGCGGCTTACACCGGTAGAAGTTTAATACGAGACACATACTTTTGTTTCTGAATACTGGACGATTCCCCCGTATTCAGATGACCCCGCGGCTGAAAAAAAAAGCGGAACTCTTTCATCCCTGCGCTGCAGAGGTTTTCTTGTGCGCTGAGAATGTGTGAGCAGTGCGCAACTGCACAGGCGCGCAGCTTAGGTGCCAGTCTTTTTGCTCTCGTATGAAAGCAAAGCGCCACATTGACTACATTCAGCGAAGCCAACGCAAGTTTCTGTAGCATTTTCAACAATCAATTTGAAGCTTTTCCACACCTCACTCTTACCGGTGCGTGTTTGTCTTTTCAGTTCTCCTGTCTTTAGTTTATCCGTAACTTCTTGCTCCTCCATATTGGGGATACCAGGTCAAAATAGATGCGGACTTGCGGAGGGGAAGATTATTAAGAGCGGCTCCTGTTTAATAGTTAAATAGCAATTACCTTACAGCGCCTTCTCTGTTTTATCCAAATTATTTATTTTAAAACAAGTATTCCTTAGTTTAGTATCCACACATCGTTTTATTATACATTTTTATAAACATATATTTATTTATTTTTTAAGTCAGCAAGAGAGAAGCCCGGCCCGAGCCCGACCCGAAGCAATGATTGACATTTTAGGCCCGAACCCGACCCGAAATTCGGGTCGGGTCTGGTCGGGCTCGGGCTCGGGCTTAAGATCTTACCTCTAAGCAGAACTTGGCTGAGCGAAGACTGTCAGAGGTAAGTCAGTATTACCTCATGAAACCTTTAGAGGGAAACCCATACAGATTAACAAAAAAACCAAAAAAAAAAACCAAAACAAAAAAACGCACTATCCCTTTAAGTGTCTTTCCCAAGAACACAACAACATAATACCTGTCTGGGACCTGGAGTTGCACCACCAAGCACTGGACCAGTGCATCTGACCACTCCCATGTTGTATTTTCGCTTTTTTTTAATAATTAATGTTGGTAATTGACACATCCCAGAAAATGGGCAAAATATCAGATACATGACTGTTATTTTAAATAGACAGGACCTTATGCAAACTGCACTCATGTGAACATCTTTAGTTGAAAACCATGCTCTCAACCCTCCATTCTGTGAGGTAGGCAGCTAACCACTCTGCCAGTACAGCCTCTTACCCCCAAAAAATCAATCCCACAATGTGCGCCCATGTATCCAATTCCTCTTCAAAAATAAACAAATCTTCAGAAAGCACTCTCCCCATTCCCCTATCTCCTCCATGTGCCCCATTAGCCTCGATAAGATATGTCTCCTTGTGCACCATGTTAAATGAAATAATGTTAGCTCTTAGCGGTCTTAGCACCTGCGGAGAGGTGCTTATTACGCGCACAAGCTTGATGCAGCTCTCAGCCTGGGCTCAGTGTAATTATTGACAGAATTCAGGTGTTGCTTCTAACACCACCTAACCATCCATCTGTTTTCTACCAAGAATCTCCCTAATTGGAAAACTCAATATTTAACACAGTCTGCCCCAAAGTGCAGCAAAACAAGCTCAAGTAGCAATTACAATGTTTCCCATACAGCGTAAATGACGATACAGAGCAGTGGGAAAGGTAAACAGTGAGATTTTAGCAGCCAGGGCGGTTGTAAGGGATGATTGAAGTACATACAGGCGGCTCTTTGGCACAAGCACAGCGGATCATGTATAATAAATGCGCAGTCTTCAGCTATGCACAAAGCCAGATGCTCCTCTCAGCGCCGGTAACATGTTGTGACGAAAAGCAAACAACAACAAACAAGTGTTCTCTGGTCCCGACTGCAGCCATTTTGGGTCGGGCTGATATGATTGAGGTGTAGTGTAGGAAGTCAAATCGTGGTATTTTATTGAAGATCGATCCAATTTATTAGTAAAATGAAGGAGAATTTACATGGCTTTTAAGTCTACTGTCACTGTAGGTATATTTTAATAAGGCATATCTACAACACATGGAAATGTTTCATAATCATACTAATCATGTTCTAAAAACTCCCCACTCATTAACGGTCCGATATTATGAGAAATTGAGCTTGTAGCCATGTTGTTACCTCCACAAAACATACCTGGAGTTGTGTCTGGTTTCATTCACACATGCTTAAGTAATCCTGCATTATTAGTTTACTGTAAATGGTAAAAGGTACGGAAGTTGTCAGAGGCCATATTCATAAGCAATATTTTTTCTTCCTTGTTATCCCGAAATAACGAGATAATTAATTTGCGATCTCGAGAAAACAAAACAGTTATTTTTGAGGTCTCGAGAAAACAAAACAATTATTCCGTGATCTTGAGAAAACAACTGAAACGTCTACCGCCACGTTGTGACAGGCTGACTTCGGGGCTATTTCTTATTCTGAATAGACGCGTTTTTGGTCATTAGAATGTCTGGAATAATAATCGATCAGCTGATAAGGCAATATTTTGATCAGGGGTTGACACAGGGGGAGATTGTATTACGTATTATTATTATCATCTTTACCGATGGAGATATAGTGATCCAGCTGAGATCGTTTTCTCGAAATCACAGAATAATTTTTTGTTTTCTCAAGATCACGGAATAACAGTTCTGTTTTCTCGAGATCACGAATTAATTGTGTCGTTTTCTTGAGATCTCGAGTTGCAAGATGGCGCTGGCGAGGCCAGCTGCGTGCCGGAGTAGCTCTGTCCCTACTTTTTCTTTTTTCCTCTTTTTACTTGTATTTAATAATAATAATAATAATAATAATAATAATAATAATACATTTTATTTATAAAGCGCTTTTCAAGACACTCAAAGACGCTGTACAGAAGGTAGTCGTTTTTCTTGCTTTTTCTTTAGAGTAGGTGAAACAGGGCGCAGTCACGCACCTGGGAAGCCTACTCTCACTACAGCTATATTGTTAGCTGTAGTGTTTTTGGACATTTAATGAATCTGTGCCAGGAATTACGCCGGGAATCACTTTCAGCCACGCGACAAGCTTCTGGAGCTACGGGGCCCTTCTCTACTCCACGCGGGGAAACCGGAGGTCCCGGCGGAGATACGGAGAAAGAGAAGAGGCTGCAGGGGCGGACGCAAGAACCGGAGACCGTATTCACCGAACGGACTGCCCACAGTTGTCTTTAAACAACAAGGCGGAGGAGCTTGTTGCGCTGACCCAACATCAAAGACAATTCCGGGAATGCAGTTTGATGTGCTTCTCTGAAACATGGCTGAATGGGAATATACCGGACAATGTAATCTCGCTGGACGGATTTACTATGAGGCGCGCGGACCGGACCGTGACGGGGAGCGGGAAGACACGAGGAGGAGGACTTATCTTCTTCATTAACAAACGTTGGTGCCAGAGAGTCCAGAGAGAGCTTCAATGGAGGATCAGACGGGCTAAGAAGGACTACGGGAGGAAGATGGAGGAGCAGCTGGCCCAAAACAACGCGCCCCGTGTGGAGACATCTGAGGAGCATGTCTGGTTTTGGACAGAGTGGCAGAGGGACAGCTCATGGTGATCAGCGCTGGGCGGACAAATTAAACTGTTATTTCAACAGGTTTGACTCGCCCCCCACCCCCTCTGCTCCTCTGCTGACTCCCCCCTCCTCTTCTTCACACCCCCCTGGGCCAGTAGCCACATCCCCCTCCCCCTTCACACGGACCCAACCCAGCACCAGCCCCCCTCCACCCCCCACCACCACCCCCTGCAGTCCACCCCAGTCCCCCCCTCACTCCTCCTTCTCCATCACACCGGACGAAGTGAGGAGGGAGCTAAGGCGTCTCAGGCAGGGGAAATCCGCAGGACCTGATGGAATCTGCCCCAGGCTGCTGAGAACCTGTGCAGACCAGCTCTGTGAGGTTCTCTGCTACATGTTCAATCTGAGCCTCAGTCTGGAGAAGGTCCCCGTTCTGTGGAAGACCTCCTGCGTGGTCCTGGTTCGCAAAACAACAAACGCCAGGGAACCGGCCCACTACAGACCAGTCGCCTTGACCTCCCACCTCATGAAGACCATGGAGAGGGTGATCCTCAGCCACCTCCACTCTGTGGTGAGCCCCACCTGGACCCGCTGCAGTTTGCCTACAAGCCAAATGTAGGAGTAGAGGACGCCGTCATCTACTTTCTGCAGCGGGCGCTCACCCACCTAGAGACCGCCGGGAGTGCTGTGAGAGTCATGTTCTTTGACTTCTCCAGTGCCTTCAACACCATCAGGCCGGCGCTGCTGCGAGGGAAGCTGGAGGACGCAGGAGTGGATGGACATCTCGCTGCCTGGACCATCGACTACCTCACTGACCGTCCACAGTACGTGCGGCTGCGCGGCTGTGAGTCAGAGGTGGTAGTCTGCAGCACCGGGGCTCCCCAGGGAACTGTCCTCTCACCCTTCCTCTTCACCATATACACCTCGGACTTCATATACAACACGGACAGCTGCCATCTCCAGAAGTTCTCTGATGACTCGGCCATTGTGGGCTGTGTGTCGGAGGGGAACGAGCTGGAGTACCGCTCGGTCATCAGTGACTTTGTGGACTGGTGTGGGCGCAACCACCTGTGCCTTAACACCAGTAAGACAAAGGAGCTGGTGATCGACTTCAGGAGGAGACCACTACCTCACTCACCGGTGAACATCCAGGGGCAGGACATAGAGACTGTGGACAGTTTCAAGTACCTGGGTGTTCACCTCAACAATAAACTGGACTGGTCCCACAACATCGACGCCCTGTACAAGAAGGGCCAAAGCCGCCTCCACCTCCTGAGGAGACTGAGGTCCTTTGGAGTGTGCAGGCCTCTGCTCAAGACTTTTTATGACTCTGTGGTGGCCTCTGCTCTCCTCTACGCTGTCGTCTGCTGGGCCCCGAGCAGCACAGAACGGGACAGGAAGAGACTTAATAAGCTGGTCAGGAGGGCCAGCTCTGTCCTGGGCTGTCATCTGGACTCTGTAGAGGAGATGGCTGAGAGGAGGGTACTGGTCAAATTCATGTCCATTATGGACGACACCTCTCACCCTCTGCACCGGACTATTGAGGAGCTGAGCAGCCCCTTCAGTAGCCGACTAAGACTGTATAATTCTAACATATAGGCCAGACGTGCAATATCCTCTCTTCCATGTTGATGCTTGTTGTTACTATTATTATTATTACTATTTTTTATTATTACTTACTTTATCCCATTCCTGCCTGCATGCACTTTCTTTCTTGTCCAAATGTCCTGGAGCTACTGTGGCAAGTAAATTTCTCCTGTGTGAGATCAATAAAGTCTTATCTTATCTTATCTTATGTTATTTTCTCGTTATTAAGGTGGAAAATAATCATTACGGACATGGCCTCTGTCGGCTTCCGTAAAAAGGAATGGTACTATCCAATTTTCAAAGGTGTACTATACAACTTTTCTGGGGACCTGCTTGTGTCGGTGGAGATCTTATTGTTTTGCCTAGGATTTTTCACAGTGTAGCTCAAAAATACTTTGAAATGCATGCATTCTACTTTGTATAAGGTCCTCTCTCCACAGATCTGACATGTAACTGAGTGGTGAGGCCAACAGCTTGTTTCTTTATTTTCCAATACGGTGAAACATGCCAAGCAAATCAATAACATCTTCTCGGAGATTAGCTCCTTACAGACATCAACCAGAAAAGTTACAGTTTAAAGCAATGTTCTCATCAAAGTATCAATATCCTCATATGGTCCAAAAACATTCAGTCCTACAAGGTCCTATATTACGGAAAATTGATTCTTGTTGTTAATGTTGTTACATCCTCAAAAACATAACTGAAGTTGTGTTTTGTTTCATTTACACATGTTTGAGTAATCCTATATCAGTCTGTCTACATTTCCAGAGCTCGAAATTCTCTGTTCCACATTGTAATGACATGAAGCTGTCATTTTCAAGTTAACGGTCACCTTTTACGATGCGTGAAAAGTCCCTCAGTCGTCCAGGTAGAATCCATGATAAAAGGAGAAGTTCAATTTGTCAACTGGACAAAGTTTGTTTGGTTGAAAACGTTTCGCCGCTCATCCGAGAGGCTTCGTCAGCTCTGAGCTCAGAGCTGATGAAGCCTCTCGGATGAGCGGCGAAACGTTTTCAACCAAACAAACTTTGTCCAGTTGACAAATTGAACTTCTCCTTTTATCACGGTCACCTTTTACCTTGATTCTACATACAGCTCTGGAAAAAAATAAGAGACCACTGCATTTTTTTCTGAAATCAGCATCTCTACATGCATTACAGCCATTCCATTCCAGCGTCTGTTGAATTCCAACACAAACACAAAGCTGAGCTACTTCAGTTCTTGCACCAGGAGTGGAATAAAGTCACCCAAGAACAATGTGAAAGACTTGTGGAGAGCATGCCAAAGACGCATGAAAGCTGTGATTAAAAATAAGGGTTATTGCACCAAATATTGATTTCTGAACTCTTCTTAAGTGTAAACATTAGTATTATGTTGTTTTAAAATGAATTTGATCTTGTTTCTTTGCATCATTTGAGGTCTGAAAACATGTATCTTTTTTGTTATTTTGACCATTTGTCATTTTCTGCAAATAAATGCTCTAAACCATAATATTTTTATTTGGAATTTGAGGGAAAGGCTGTCAGTAGTTTATAGACTCAAACAAAAATGTTCCTTTTGCCCAAACACATACCTATAAGTGGTAAAATCAGAAAAACTAATAATTTTGCAGTGGTCTCTAATTTTTTTCCAGAGCTGTAGATCAGAAAATAGTGTATTGTGAACCCTTTAACACACCTGATTAATAATACTGCTGCAATTCACGCAAACATCGTAATAACTTGCTATAACTTTTTCCATAGCCTTTTCTTTTTCATAAACATAACCACAATGTTGCACACGAACATTAAATGACTGCCCTAAACCAAATCTTTTGTTTACCGCTGTGCAGAAGAGCTCTTGGATCAGATCTTTGGCTCCGTGACAGTTCTCTCTCTCCGGGCCCAACCGACAGATGCAACATATGGTCCCACTCTGGTTCCACGCAGCACCGAGGCCACAAAGGGGCTACGCTAACCTGCCCGTACGCTAACTCCACACACAAAACATCACATCTCGGCTAACCGCTAACGGCTAACGGTCACTCGCAACGGGCTTTCAAGCTGCCTCGGTCCTAATTACTATTCCTCGGCCCGAGCGTTGCCCTTCAGACGATGAAAGAGCAGTGTCAGCCTCTGATGGCACGACGGGGGAACACGGGGGGGATGAAGGCGAGGATGAGGAGAGAGCGAAGGGGGTGGGGGGGCTAGGGACGAAGGCTTCGCTATCCCAGGACCGACCAACCACCCCTGGGTATCCATCACAGCAGCCATCACTCGGGAGAACCTGATAAATAAATCAACTTAGAGGACTGGTGAGGTCTCAAGGCCTATTCCTCCTTTTAAAAAAAATATAAAAAATAAAAAAAATTCTTTGACTCCTTCTCCACGCCTCTGGTCTCAGTAGGCACGAGGACCAAAGACGCCAACTCTATGATTCTTTTCAAAAATTAAATATATTCACTTATCTGAAAAGACCCGGGCGCAAGATCCACTGTCTTTAACATTGAGGATAAAAGCGCAAAGGACTTTCTCATTGGCTTTCAATTGGCAGTCCTTTGAAAACTCTTTTTTTAGAAGAACTTACTTTGGGACAATAATTTCTGAACTGGCTTTGGCTTTAATGTGGAGATGAGTGAAAAAGAGGTCCATCTGAAGCCATCGGCAAACTTCAAATTACTACAACTTTAGAAAGAACATTGGTTATTAAGGTCTAATTATTGAGCGTGACTGCCTCTGCTCCTCTACGCAAGTCCGTATTTATTTTTAATCCGCTCCCTGAAGTTTTATTTGTGCGTTTATTTATTGATTACAGACAAAAGTAGATGATTTCTTGGCAGGAACTTTGCAGACAGGGATATTAGCATGACATTTTGAAGACTTTGTGGACCAATTGCATCTTTACGAGGTTGGAGAAGGAACGCGCCTCTTTTTAACCATCTAAAAGTGTCTGATGCGGGGTGAATTTTGCCTTTGAGGTTAGATCTGAGTTCACCAGAGATCATTTGATACATGATTGATATGTGTTTTGCAAGTGGAAAGCTAAAATCAGAAGTTTTCAAATGCGTAATCTCATATCAGTGTGAAGCAGTGTAAATCAGTTGATGTCACGGTGTTTTTTGGTGATTTAAAATGCGAGGAATGGCTTTTTGAAGATAGTTCGGTGTCTGATATTTGATTGGTAACCCTAACCAAAAATGCTGGGGAAATAGAGGACAGATTTCAACTGAAATTTTACCATATATCAGACTTAATTTATTGTTTAAAGATCATATACTATGCAAAATTGACTTATCAGCTTCAAGCTGTTAGAATGTTGTTACTTTCTCAAAAACATACCTGGTGTTGTGTTTTGTTTCATTCACATGTCTGAGTAATCTTTTATAATTTGCTGTCTGCATGTCCAAAGCCCAGAATGCTCTGTTCCACCTTGTGATGTCATGTAGTGGTAATTTTCAACAGCTTTAGTTCAGTTGAGATTGGCAATTACAGGGCAGAAATTCTAATGATAATGATTCCAGTGAAAGTGCATGTTTAAAAACACAGCGGAGCACTATTTGTATTACCACATGACATCTTAAGGTGGAATAGAGTTTTCTGTTTGAGAGAAGAACTAAAATATGGCAAAATATGCAGGGTTTGTGTGTTAAACATAAGTGAACAAAATAAAACACAACTTCAAGTATGTTTGTGATGAGGAAAGAACATTATAACATAGATCAGAAAATAATGTAAAATGGGCACTTTAATATGTACCACCTGAATATCCATGAGCGTTCAGAGAGAAAAGCTGACGATGTTGTCACGACGAGTAACAAAACAAGTTTTCAGTGGTCAAAAAAACCCCAAAAACATGCCGTATATAAGCAGGAAGCTGAAACCTAATATGAAAATAAAGGTCAACCATGCTAAAGTTATCCTGTTCCTCTACATGAACCTTTGATGGAAATACGATTGATAAGGGCATTAACCCATCGCATAAATTAGTAAATGTATCTTGTGCCAGATTCCCTTCCTGCCATGACTTCTACATTACTGTGACTAGAGTAGGCAATGAGTGTTGACTGTTTTTGAGCTTGGACTGTGCTTGAACCAGCAACTCGCCAAGGCTACGTTCAGACTGCAGCCTGAAGTGACTCAAATCCAATTTTTTTCCCCCTGTATGCGACCTGTATGTGATCTTCTAATGACAGTCTGAACGACACAGATCCGATTTTTTCAAATGCGACCCAGGCATGTGGTCCTAAAACCGATACATATCCGATCTTTTGACATGCGACTTCAGTCTGAACGGCCAGGTCGCATTCATCTGACCATCAACAAGAAGTAGGCGCTCACAAATGTACACAAACGTTCTTCTCGTCAATACAAAAACTGTGTATGAACTCCATGTCAGTGAAGCAGCAAAGCACATAGCAATCCCACCACTCTCAGCACCAACACTTTCCTTTCTATGGCCGTTGCTGCCACCGCCCCACAAAAAGCCAAGGCCAAAAACCTTGTCCTTCTCCTTTTCAATCTCATCCTTAAAACAAGTAAGTTGTACATGTTCTGGCTCTGGTAGGACAGCAACTTTAAAATCGCATAATGCTAGTGTCCATGTTTAGGTGACTTCTGTAAGCACTGAGTACGCTCGCTGCATGTGACCTCATCGTGTCCTCGCAGGCGCATGCGGGACACTTTTGGGGCATTTAAAGTTCACACTGGAGATCACATGCAAGTTGCATTTAATTGGAAATGTGAATCAGATTTCACAAAAAAATCCAAATTGAGCTTTAAGCCCTGCAGTCTGAACGTAGCCCAATACATGGACTGATACCAACTCACTAAATAAAAAACTCAGTCATAAAAAAAACAAGATAAAACATTTAACAATCGCTTTCTTGGCTTGTTTTAACGGTTTACTCACATCTCAGGGATTTTAAAATATGTCGCATCCAAACACCCGTATGAGACAAGAGCAGTTCTAAACAAAGCTTGCAGTATTGAGAGTATTGGTGTATGCATGCCTCAGTTCCACCTAATGGCTGTGTTTACCTTCTCCCTCTCTGTTCCCTCTCCGGGCCCTTTCAACCCTCCGCATCTGGCTCGCGGAAATTTTCACTCCATCTTCTTTTCCATGCTCCCTTATTCCGTTTGTTGTTTTCCACGAGTTTGCCAAGCGCTACATTGGCAGAGCCGGAGATGGTTGGTGTCTTTAGGCGCGCTGGCGTACGATCCGAAGGGGGTGACAGTGCCTTTTGTGCTTCACATGAGAAACACCCCTTGTGATTAAAATCTCTTTGTGATATTTCTATCAAAATTTCTATTAGGAGACAGACAGGAGAGGAGTAGGCGACGGTTACAGCAGACAAGACAAGAGCGCAGAGGAGAGCAGAAGATGGCGGAGGTATTTAAAATTTAAACTGAGCGGTGTTGGCTGTTGTTTGTGGTGTGTTGTGGTGCGTTTAGGAGCAGGATTCAGAGGCAGTGTTGGGACGTGTGGTCTTGGAGACGGGACTGTCGTTCTTACATGGGATGTAGAGTGTAGAGAGAGAGTGCCACACATGCTGACAGAGGAGAGGAGGGCCCTGGTTGCACTTCACCAATCTGTTATTGATTATATAGAGAACTACCTCCACCACCACAAACTATTCTTACATTTTTAAATGTCACATGTTATTGTTGTAAGTAGAATATTCATGTTTTTTGTAAGTATGTCATTTCATAATATTATATCGAAGTGAAAGTGATCAAAACCGTTGATCGGAATGTTCAAAAAAATACTTTACTCTAATTGGAGGAACAATCCCAACAGAGGAACAAAATTTTACTTTAATTAAATCCAGTTGAGAGAAAAGCAAGCAGCTTACCGTCCATAAACGCACTAAAGGCAAACACTCCCCTCTGCATTTTTTTCAAAACAAATTAGTCTGTATTTCCACTAAAACAGACCAAAGTACAGCTCTGGAAAAAAATAAGAGACCACTGCAAAATTATCAGTTTTTGTGATTTTACTACTTATAGGTATGTGTTTGGGCAAAAGGAACATTTTTGTTTGAATCTATAAACTACTGACATTTCCCCCAAATTCCAAAAAGAAATATTATCATTTAGAACATTTATTTGCAGAAAATGACAAATGGTCAAAATAACAAAAAAGATACATGTTTTCAGACCTCAAACAATGCAAAGAAACAAGATCAATTTTAAAACAACATAATACTAATGTTTACACTTAAGAAGAGTTCAGAAATCAATATTTGGTGCAATAATCCTTATTTTTAATCACAGCTTTCATGCGTCTTGACATGCTCTCCACAAGTCTTTCACATTGTTCTTGGGTGACTTTATTCCACTCCTGGCGCAAGAACTGAAGTAGCTCAGCTTTGTGTTTGTGTTGGAATTCAACAGACGCTGGAATGGAATGGCTGTAATACATGTAGAGATGCTGATTTCAGAAAAAAATGCAGTGGTCTCTTATTTTTTTTCCAGAGCTGTAAGTGTTCTTTTTACTTTTTGCAGAAAATTATATTTACACCTACATCCATGCCCTATCATCTGCAAAATAGAACACATATTGAAACATTCAAAGAGCAACACTGACTCTAATTATGTTTTATTTAAAAAAGTCACCATCAGACTCCAGTTGAGAGGCAGAAGACCCATACGCTCCTGTGTGCCCTCCTCCTCCTCTCTCTCATCTCTTTAACAAAAGCTGATTTAGGCCCTGTCCCCACGACAACGTTTTTTGGAGGAAACGGAGAAGTTTGGGTGCGTTTGGGCCTGCCGTCCAGACGGCGCCGGCGTTTTTGGGGGCGAGAACGGAGTTTTTCAAAAACGGCTTCCAGAGTGGAGAAGTCGGAGAACGCCCCCCGTTGCGTTGGAATGTGGGCGGCAAAAAAGCGCGGCAGGTGAGAAAATGATGACGTCGCGCTGCCGTAATCATCACGTGACCGGTGACCAGAGGGTGGAACCCGGCGCCTTCAGCAGGTAACAACCAGATAACAACAGCCATGGCGGGCAATGGACTTCAGTATCTTTTGCAGACTTTTGGAAGTTTATTGGCACTGCTGCATCAAACTCTGTTCATATGCAATGCATTGCGACAACAGCAGAGGACCATGCACAATTACGCCTTTCACGGAACCGGAGGCAGAGGAGCTTGTTTCGGGCTTCCTCCGTGTGCATGACATGCCACAATGTTTGGGATCGATCGATGGGACACATCCCCTCAACATACAAGCGGTGTGTGACTACAGGTGCCGGTTTATGGACGTTACTGTGAAGTGGCCTGACAGTACGCACGACGCACGAGTGTTTGCCAATGCAAAGCTAAACACGTATTTTAAAACTGGAAAGATCCCATCGCTGGAAAGGCAGATAGTGGACAATGAGGAGCACATACCAATTTGAGTGTGTTGTGTGCTGTAAATAAAGAGAAAGAGCAACCATTTCTTGTCTTTTTTATTAAATGAAAATTTACCTTTTACAAACAGGCACATGCAGTATCACACACAAAAATATATAGCTGCCCGTTGGTGATGGTCCCCGGTTGTATATTCTCGCCGAAAAGCCAACATAATGTCCGAGTATGTTTAACATTCCCGTAGTAAGATCCAAACAAGCATTTTGCCTAAATAACACGCCCAAGGTTAACGAGAGTTCTACTTGTTAATGTCTATCTAATAAAACGATAGCAAGTAATGCTAACTATCGATTTATAGGCAAAAACTTCTGCTCACGCAGCGCAAATCTTTGTTCTGTGGCGTCTGTCTATGTTAGGGACGGTCAGCATTTTCACATTACCGGAGTGAGTCGCTGCTACATTGGTGGAGCAGGGGGACAAAATATATTCGCTTGTGTTGACGGTCCCTAAAGTACACGTGTTTGCTTGTTTATGAAAGAGAAAGGACTTTCTGCGCATGTGCTCTTTGTAGTCCTGCGTTACTGGTGGCTCTGGCTCTTTCCGGTTTACAGCGCCACTTATCGGTGTGACATATGTACTACATCGTTTTCACTCAGCGCTCCGTGCTCATCTTGACGCGCATGTTTTCTGATCCAACACGTGTCTGGACGAGACTTTTTTTCACCCCGGGTAAAAAAAAAAACAGGAACGTTGTCGTGGGGACAGGGCCTTAACCTAAAGGTTAGTTTACAGCAGAGAGGTGGCCCCTGGCCCTGATCCAGCCCCCCATTATCACAGGAGCCCAGCCTAATGTGAGGAGCACCTCTCATTAATGTATTATTAACATGCTCTGCCCGCTCCACTGGGGATAGATGGAGGACCTGGCCTGTACACCGCCATGGCTCACGCTCTCATCTTAGACCAATTAGCTTAATAGCATCTTTAGAGCAGTAAAGACAACAGGCTTTAATTGAAAGACCCCCTCCTCCTCCTCCTCCCCGGCCTCTGCCCATAGAGACACCGAGGCACGTGTGTCACAGACCGACACTGAAGATGAGCACGTTATTATGGTCCATTAAAACACTGAACCTCATCTCCTAATTATGATTTTGTCATATATGCAAATGAAGATGTGAATTTAGGTGTTGGAGTTTAACAACGTATGAAGATTCAGTCAGTATCACTTTTCACTTATAACATACTATTTATTAGACTGATGTTTAACATTTTCGAGCATTGCATATGTTGTTTTAAACTTGGAAAAAAAACTTTGAATAAACAGAAGCAGTCGACATGCAACACCTGCAATCCTCCAAACCAATAAACCAATAATAGAATTTGTTTTAGTTCACGGCTGAGCAGTGTCTGTTGCCAAATAATTACATTGGCTGTTATCTGCTATAATTATTTTTACTGTTTTACAGCCCAGTTCTATTGATGACACACATTTTATTGCCATGAAAAAGCTATAAAAACATTACTAGGGCTAGTAAATACACCTAATTACGTGGTAAAAGAAATTGAATTTGTCAACTGGACAAAGTTGACAAATTAAATTTATTTTACCATGGATTCTACCTGGACAACTGAGGGATTCTTCATACCCCTTTAAATATATATAATCTGGTAACAGCATTTCTTTATAACTAGTCACTGGTCATGACACTTACAAGTTGCCAGATGACAGCTACATTATATTTAGGGTTATAGATATGAGGAGGAGGCCTCGGGGAAGACACAGGACACGCTGGAGGGACTATGTCTCCCGGTTGGCCTGGGAACGCCTTGGGGTCCCCCCGGAGGAGCTGGAGGAAGTGTCCGGGGTGAAGGAGGTCTGGGCGTCCCTGCTTAGACTGCTGCCCTCGCGACCCGGTCCCAGATAAGAGGAAGAAAATGGATGGATGGATTTGATTCTTGAATCAAACAGGGCCTTGTGTGGAGTTTGTTTGTCCTGCATTTTTTCCTGTTAATTGATCCAGTTTATTATTTCATACGAAAGGTTCTAACAACAGCATAAAACACGTAAAGCTGTTAGGGATGGGTCAAAATGTCATGCCACAAGATCACGCAAGACAAAATTAACACAAGATAATGATTATATGACGACAACAAAAGGATTAAAAATATGAATATAATTTTTTTTTTTTAAACTCAGGCCAAAATTGTTACCAAATTGTTAATTTGTAATAAATAAACTGAACCACACAATTTATTTATTACAAATTATTTCACAAATTATTTCACAGTCGGTCCGTGGATCCAACCGCTCCACCCACCTCTCTCGACAGTGGGTTGAGCAGTCGGATCCACGGACCGGTGGGTTGGTGGTGCGATCCCAGCTCCCAAGCTCCCACAGATGAAAGCTGCCGTTGTGTCCTTGGGCAAGACACTTAACCCCACCTCGCCCCCAGTGTCTGTGCACACTGGAAGAGCCCCCATGACACAAAGTACATCAAGGCCGGTTGCATCAAGCAACGTGGGGCCGTCCTCCCGTGGACACACCAACCGCGGGGGGATCCATGGGGGTCGGTACGCTGTGATCTGGACAGTGGACCGGGACCGTTGCTCCCGCGACCCGAAAATACAGAGAAAAGTGGAAGAAAATAGAAAAAAATAAAATAAAATTTCAAAATCTCCACTTGTCTCATTCACGGGGACCCAATCTCCTCCTCGTTCCACCCCTACTAACTGTCCTTACAATGTCCCAACAGGTCCCGCATTAATACCACAATCATTCTTATTGATCCGAGTCTGTGCTGGCCACGTGACACTGCGGTCATGTGCCTCCTCCTCCTCCTCTTCTTCTCCTCTCTCTCGCGCCTCTCTAATTGACTTCATGTCTGTTCCTGCTCCAGAGCCTGCTCCACCTGCTCAGCCCATTCACAGAGTAACACCAAACTCTCCCGTGCTCTCACTCCATTAACACGGCACAGACCCGGGTTCAGCTCCCCGCCATTACAGCAGCAGATGCTAAAATCTCATTTTCAACTCAATTTAACCCGGTCCACCTCCAGGGAATGAGACGTCCTCGCCCCGCTTTAATCATATGAACCAACAATACTGTAAGAGTGAGGCGGCTTTAGAACAGGAGCGAGTCCAAGGGAGGTGCTGTTGTTGCTATATTATTACCAGAAATGAATTGGGTTTGTTAAGTAGTTAAGCATAGTGGTGGAAAGAGTACTGCAAATGTGTACTCAGGTACTGCCCCCAGAATTGTACTTTAGTTTAGAGTACACATGACTAATACTGCTACTCATTACTATCAGTATTTAGTTGTTTAAAACCGTAATCTGCATATGATTTTGTTTTTGCCAGTAACTTTTATGATTTTAAAAGTAATGAAGTACAATTACTTGAAAAAAAAAATTAAATATACAAATACACATTTAAAAATATCCACCTGAATAAGCACAAGTACCCAAAAATTGACTCAATTACAGTAACGTGTTTGTAATTGGAACAGTAATTTCAATATCTTACAGTATGTCTTATAAGGTTGAGAATGTAATTGATCTGGTTGGAGGTCCACCATCTGCTGGTCTCCATAGAGATTCTATTGCCTGGAATGTTCCACAGTGTTACATTAATCTTACCTTGTGTTTATTCAATTACAGGTATTTTTATTACTCCAAAATACATTGAAAAACATGCATTCTTACTGTGAGCAGGCTTGCCTCTCAATGGACATGACCTGTAACTTGGTAATCTCATGTCATCATCTGCTCATCTCCACAGAGAAACGTAAGTTTAATGCTATACTGTGGAACATTCCAGGCAATAACGCCTTCCTGGAGAGGAGACAAAGCACTTGAACCATGAGAAATGTTGCTTTACACTCCTTTAATTTCTTATTGGACTTGACCTTAGAGGAAATTAATGTGAAATAAAGTAACATTCCATTACATTATTTGATGTTATTTTTAATTGTGATTTGGATAAAACATGCAATAAGCAATAATAAGTATTTTCCATTGGTAAAGTAAAACACAAACCCATGCAGGGTACAGTGCGTGCTATACTGACAAAACCTGTGGGTTGGACAAAAAAATAGTTCAACATTTGCGCGAATCTGCTCTCTAGTGATTTCAGACAGTGTTTTTCATGTTTCAAACTCTGTGTTGGAAGACTTCTGAGGCTCCAGCGCTGTTTTTAACCTGGCCTTCATCCATTTGATCCAATTTCTGGAGCTAGGTGCACCAATTACATTGAATAATTCAGCCATCTTTATGCAGTTAGTTCAAGTGGCCTAGATATCAGCTTTTTTAATGAAGCTCCCTCTTATTTCTTATTCCCTGTGCTGAGAGGCCTATTACCTGCTCCACAGTGCTAGACGCCCATCGCACTTCCACCCAACGTAAACTCCAATGAAATAAAGAGAGGAGAAGGCAGTCTGGGATTCATATTACAGAGCTCTGGAACATGGTAGACCCTTTGGTTAAAGTCATGTAATGGTTATTCTTCACAGACTTACATTCAAGATTTTATTGTCATTGTCAATGAAAAAGGGAACAACTCAAGCGGCATTGTTTCTTATTGAGAAAGGAGGGGCTCTCAGTCTTTTCACACCAAGCTCGGGCTTCCAGAGTACCACCAAATATAAATCAGCTGTATAACAGTACTATTCCTGACCTAAGCAGACTACATCACATTGCAAAAAAGCTTGTCCAGAATTTAAGATATAAACACTTAAATCTATCAGAAAATGACTTAAAAGTAGTGAAATTATCTGTCCATGCAGCAAGATAATATTACTTGACAAGTTATCTCAAAATAAACTACCTCTACACGAGATTTAAGCAGTTTCTGAACTAGTAAGTAGATCATAAATCTGAAAACAAGATTAATAACCTGATAGGAGTTTTAAAATCTTGGCCAGATCAGATAATTTGCAGTGCATTTCCACTGCATTTCTCAACAGTTTGTCCAAATTGTCCAAAGGAAGGACAAAAAAGTGGATAAAATGAACTCTAGACAAACCAACATCCTGAAGAACCACAGTTTAAAGGGCCCATATTTCACTATTTTCTACTCTATTATAATGTTGTTTCTTCATCACAAACATACCAGGTGTTGTGTTTTGTCCTCCACTGCCCATAAACCTTCACTTGAATCATTTGGATTATTTCAACCCTGAAAATGCCTGCCTCTACTGAACTAAAGGTTAAAATTAGCTGTTAACTTGAAAACTAAAGTTTCATGACATTGCAAGGTGGAAGAGAGTGTCACTGGATTTTATATGTCAAAGGTGCACTATGTAACCTAGTGCACCTTTAAAATCCAATGAGTTCAATGAGAAGATGTAGGGCATACACCAAACACAATGTCAAAACTGCAAAACAAGTCACATGGCGCTAGAGCAACCTCTCACACACAAATATACAAAACAAGATGTACTTTAGTGAAAGCGTGCATTTACCGACACCAGAGCGCAGTAAACAGTGACTAAAGTCTGCTAAGCTAGCTCACTTTCTCCCAGACAGGATCATTGTTCTTCTAACAGTGGTAAGTGTGGCGTTTATGCGATTCGTGAGGAGCTCTGTGCTATAGCTGCGAGCACCCCTCCAGCACATACACAGATCCTTAGCACCATTCGCCTGCACGCTCCTGTCTGCTCCTGTCTGCTCCTGTCGGCTCCTGCGATACTTTACCGGGCCATCTGTGCCTGTAAGTGCCGTGAATTCACCCCACTTCCTCAGCATTACCCCCAGCACCCCTATGATCTTAATGAAGCCACCAGCTTTTTACTGTCAATCAATTATGGAGGAGCTGAAGGAGCAGTTTGCAGAGACAGAGCTGTACAGAGGTGGCAGCTGCGAGTTCAGCGTTTACTAAAAGACATGCTAGGTTCAGTATAGCACACAGTAATGGAGGAGAGTCAGAGAAATAAAGTCACTTGTAATGATCGTTGTAATATACAGCTGTGGAAAAACATAAGAGACCACTGCATTTTTTATCTTAGCTTTTTTAAAAATCTTATCTTTTCTGAAATCAGCATCTCTACATGTATTACAGCCATTCCATTCCAGCGTCTGTTGAATTCAACACAAACACAAAGCTGAGCTACTTCAGTTCTTGCACCAAGAGTGGAATAAAGTCACCCAAGAACAATGTGAAAGACTTGTGGAGAGCATGGCAAGACGCATGAAAGCTGTGATTAAAAATAAGGGTTATTGCACCAAATATTGATTTCTGAACTCTTAAGTGTAAACATTACTATTACGTTGTTTGAATTTGATCTTGTTTCTTTGCATTGTTTGAGGTCTGAAAACATGCATCTTTTTTGTTATTTTGACCATTTTTCATTTTCTGCAAATAAATGCTCTAAACGATAATATTTTTATTTGGAATTTGGGGGAAATGTTGTCAGTAGTTTATAGACTCAAACAAAAATGTTCCTTTTGCCCAAACACATACCTATAAGTAGTAAAAATCAGAAAAACTGATCATTTTGCAGTGGTCTCTTATTTTTTCCAGAGCTATAAGTGCTATTAAATATGGTAGTTTTGTTATTATTGATTAGTTTGTTGTTAATTATATTGAATGTTTGTGCTTTGTTTTGGTTGGAGAAACTTGAAACTGAGACATTTCTGTAGAACTGAGTAAAAATAGGTTAACACTGAAGTCTATAAATCTGCGGTAAAAGGTTTTTCGTTCTGAATAAAGAGGATTTTGAGAGATGTCTTTTATGGTACAGTATAACAACCAGAGTGACAGTAGTTCAGTTACTTGAGGGTCTGAAGGTTGGTAGTTCAATCAACATCAACATCAGTGGTAGAGATGCTATTGCTTTGCCTGGAATGTTCAGCAGTGTTGCTTTAATATTACCTAAATGCGAATTGTGTAACTTTTCTGGTGGAGGGCTTGTCACCTGTTTATTTCTATGGATATGTCATGTTGTTATGTAAATGGTCACATCTTTATATAGCGCTTTGAAGGCACCCAAAGCGCTTTACAACAAGGAACCACTCACCCCACACCACACCACACACACATTCACACACCAGTGTACGCAGACACTGGAGGGTTAAGTGTCTTGCCCAAGGACACAACAGCAGCATTCATCTGTGGGAGCTGGAATCGTACCAACCAACCTGTGGGTCAGTGGATCTGACCGCTCAACCACTGATGTTTCTTATGTCAAGAGCGGGATTTGAACCACCAACCTTTGGATCAGTGGACAAACTGAGCTACTGCCATGTCATGTTATGTTCTGCCTGGAATGTTCCGCAGTATGTCTTTATACAGACCCTCCACTAGAAAAGTTATGCAATGCATATTTAAGTACATAACTCTGAGGTAAAAGGTTTTTTATTCTGAATGAAAAGAGGTTTTTGAGAGATGTCTTCTACATTTGAGAAACTATTGTTATAAATAAGTGGCTGCGATTGAAATATGCAAAAATTCAATGGTTGTTTGAGGGCATAGAAAGTAGGAAGAACTGTCTCACATGGCAAAGAAATAGCCTTTCGGATGTGGAAATCAAACATGGAAACTTCATGCTATATGGCTATAAAGTACTAACCACTCTGCCACCTCTCAGAGTCACCACTTTAAATACTTTCTGAACATAATATATTTTGCTGCAATGATTGGGCAAAAGGAACATTTTTGTTTGAGTCTATAAACTACTGACAACATTTCCCCCAAATTCCAAATAAAAATATTATCGTTTAGAGCATTTATTTGCAGAAAATAACAAATGTTCAAAATAACAAAAAAGATACATGTTTTCAGACCTCAAACAATGCAAAGAAACAAGATCAAATTCATTTTAAAACAACATGATACTAATGTTTACACTTAAGAAGAGTTCAGAAATCAATATTTGGTGCAATAACCCTTATTTTTAATCACAGCTTTCATGCGTCTTGGCATGCTCTCCACAAGTCTTTCACATTGTTCTTGGGTGACTTTATTCCACTCCTGGTGCAAGAACTGAAGTAGCTCAGCTTTGTATTTGTGTTGGAATTCAACAGACGCCGGAATGGAATGGCTGTAATGCATGTAGAGATGGTGATTTCAGAAAAAAATGCACTGGTCTCTTATTTTTTTCCCAGAGCTGTATATTGGTTTTTGCAGTCCAGGCAGTTTTATTATTCTTTGTTGATTCTGAGGTACGAGGAACAATGTGATTCTAACAGGTATCCACACTTCAAACTCCGCCCCTGCAGCCAGGTGTAATCAAGACAGTTCTGTGTGATGTCACCAACTACTTGAAATTGCAGAGGTCACTGAAGGCAGCACAAAAACTTAAAGGCAAAGTAACGTTATTTTACAATCTGAGCCTTCTTTCGGTAATAAAACAAGTCGTTTGACTCACCCATATCACGTTCGTGTCATTTGGAGCTGTTTGAAGAAAGTTATGTTGTAGCGCATCCATTAGCATTTGTATTCGGGGCATTACTTTGCGGTCTCCAAATAACACAAACTTTAGCACTTTTCAAATCATAGAAGCCCGATGTCTTAATGTAAGATTTTGTTTGAAGCAAAAGTGGCCTGTAATCCGAGATTTATCCATAGTTTTTAGCTTTGCGTTTCATGTTTGGGTCCCGGGAGCAGTCCGCGCATGCGCACTGGCGTCCTCATCTACTCGAAACTATGGCTAAATCTCGGATTACAGGCCACTTTTGCTTCAAACGAATTCTTACCTTAAGACATCGGGCTTCTATGATTTGAAAAGTGCTAAAGTTTGTGTTATTTGGACACCGCAAAGTAATGCCCCGAGCAAATGATACAGCACCATGTTAACGGATACGGGATCATTAGTAGAACAGAACGGCTCAACATAAGTTCTGCGATACTGCTCCAATTGACAGAAAAATGCTATGGGTGAGTAAAACTACTTGTTTTATTGCCGAAAGAAGGCTCAGATTGTAAAAAAAAACTTTAATTTGCCTTTAAGCATTATTGACCAGAAAAGCTGCAAATGTATCTAGTTTGCCCTAAATGAGCACTAGACAAATACTATTAAACCACCACATAAACATTTTAGAAGCGGGTCACAATACTCTGACTTTGACAGTGACAATTGTAGACATCTCAGACACTTCATTTTTCACTCTCAACAGTGTGAACAAGGCATACATCTTTAGTGAGTCAACAACGCTATTACACTTTTGCTGCCAATCATATTAAAAAAAGTTAAAAAATAAATCCAAAAACACATCACATTCTGCATCTCGTTCCAGATCGGAGGCACGTGTCTGGGTGCCGCCTGCAGCACAAACAGTGTGGTCTCAGCCGCTTCCGTGGCACCCTCATTTTCACCTCATTTGCGCCTATAGAGATGCATCTGACTACCATTAACAACAGGTCGTGGCCCCGCTCCGCACTCCACAGAGCCGACACCTCCTGCATCTGTCAAGCAAGCCACGGGGTCTGTTCTCCAGCAGCACCCGTGCCCCTCGGCAGCGAAAACAGGTGCGTAATGCCGTCTTTTTACACCCAATCAAACAAAGAGTGACACCGAGGTTTTACACGAGGAGATACAGTGGGTTGTCAGTGACTCCATCTTGGTCTACAGGGAGATTAGATTTGAACAATGGAATTAGTGTAGTTTGCTGTTTGAAATAATCTACGGAGTGCCCAGGGATGGTGTAATGTTTTAAGATGTAGTAGTAGATGCAGTGTAGTTGTTTCTATTTTTTCTTTTCAATGTTAAGGGTTCTATATTACACAAAACTGACTCTTGTGTAATGCTGTTGTCTCATCATATACCTGGAGTTGTGTTATTAGTGTGTCCATTTCCAAAGCTCATAATACTTTTTACCACCTTGTGATGTCATGAAGCTGTAGTTTTCAAGTTCACAGCTGCCTTTAGTTTAGTAGAGATTGGTAAATCCAGGGATGAAGTTCCTCATTCTAATGAAGGTGTTTGGAGTTTAAAAACAGTGAAGCACTTCCTGTATTACCACAGAGTGTTTTCAAGAATACATTGTAAATACGCAGGATTTGTGTGTTAAACATGTGTGATTGAAACAAAACACAACTCAAGCTATGTTGTTTTTAATGAGGAAACATGATAACACCTTTTTTTTTTGCTTTTAGCCATGTTATAACTTTAACAAAAACATACCTTGGAATTGTATTGATCCTCATTCAGGCTTGTTTCAATAATCCTCTTCACGAGCTCCTCTCCCTTAGTCAGAAATCATTTAATATTTCCCAGATTGTGACGTCAAAGGTAAAAATCCACATGTCTCCTTTAGTTTTAGACTCCTTCCAGCATTTCTGCTGTCAAACTGTGTTCATTACAACATACGCGCTGCCGGATATGTTGCTAAAATAGCTAGCCTTTTTCTGTGATAATTCCCACTCAGCAGATGGCATGCTAACACTGAATCCAGATGAGGCAGTCCAAGCTAATGCAACTTGTATATCTGTCTTTGTACACATCTTTGTGGGATGCTAAAGCAAAGGGAGAGTGTTTAGCAGTACTATAAATAATGCTATATGGGATTTTTAAAGCTGTAAACTGAGTTAGAACATTGTTACCTCATCAAAAAAATACCTTGAGTTGTGTCTTTTTTCATTCAAACAAGTACAGGGGGTCCTCGGGTTACAACGGTCCCGGATTACGACGTTTCGTGGTTACGAACGCGCCCCCATTAAAAAAAATATATATATATATTACGCGTCATTCCGTCTTACGCGGTTTAGCGTGGTAAGAGATGTAAACAAACGCGAACGGCGCGCGGCGCACGGCGGAAGAATACGCTCTGTTGTGGTTGTAGGGAGAAGAA
This sequence comes from Paratrypauchen microcephalus, assembly GCA_036785185.1. Classification (NCBI taxonomy): domain Eukaryota; kingdom Metazoa; phylum Chordata; class Actinopteri; order Gobiiformes; family Gobiidae; genus Paratrypauchen; species Paratrypauchen microcephalus. The sequence continues at coordinate 4,610,441 of JAVJIX010000064.1, read as the reverse complement.
GACAGCCTCGTGTGCGTGCCCAATGTGGGCGGAAGTACCTGATGTGGGCTCTGATCTGCTCCTATGAAAGCGACAGTGATAACCAAGCAGCGTAGTGGTCTAATTATTGAGATGGAAAGGTTATTGGTGCTTTGGTTGGAAGATCAAAGGCAAAATCCGGTTTACGGCGAAATTCGGGTTACGACGCGTCTTAAGAACGGATCAACGTCGTAACCCGAGGACCCCCTGTATTGAGTATTGCGTTATTATTAGCCTGTCTCTCCAAAATTCAAAATGCTCAAAATGTAATGTCATGAAGTGGTAGTTTTCAAGTTAACAACAACCATTACCTGTAGTTTAGTACAGATTGTCAATTCCGGGGCTGAAATTATCCAAATGGTTCTAGTGAAGGTGTTAAAACAGAGTGGAGCACTTTCTGTATTACCCCATGACATCACAAGGTGGAACAGAGTGTCTTCTGTTTGAGAGAAGAAAAAGGGTTTTGTGTTAAACATGTGTGAGTGAAACAAAACACAACTCCAGGTATGTTTGTGATGAGGAAACATTATAACAAGATCCGAACATAGTGTAATACGGGCCCTTTACGGCTTTGAATGCTTCGTCTCTTTATAATATGCATATATACTTGCCTGGAAGAATCCATGACTCATCGCTGTACCAGCGAGTGAGTCTGGTAACGCTTGATCCACAGAATGCGCTGCGTTTGTGCGTAGACAGACAGCTAAGTGAACCAATCAGAGATTGCGCCATCTTGATTCAAAACTGAGGCGGAACTTCCGCTGCCTAAGAGTGACTTTGCGGGCAAAGGCGGGTGCACTGACGTCACCATCTTTGAACGAATCAGAATCGCGGAGTCGGTTTGGAACCGGAGGAGCGAGAGTGGATGGAGAGTGTCCAAATGGTATCGCGGTGTATAGGAAATACAGAGAGATATCATTTGGCTGGCCAGGTAACATATATGCACAATTTCTCTACAAATTGGTCCTATTTAAAAAGCTATTCTATCACTTTCGCTTTACTCCTTAAGGTATATCTTTCACCTTTAGCTGATGCATGTCCATATTGTTTTTTTTATTCCTCTCTAAGTTGCACGGATACAGTGTAGCTCCCCCTTCAGGCCAGCTCCTCTCTCACCTACAACAATGTGAGCTCTGATGCCGCAGGTTTACCCATTTTTGGTCCACCTCCTCTCTCCTCCTGAGCTAACGTGAAACTCCTCCATCCACTGGCACTAACTCTGTTCTCAGGCTGCTTTTAGTCCGGGGTTAAGCAGCTGAGTGCCCGTTCTCCTCTGCACTGCTCCCCAAGGCGTTGCAGTGCTGTACAAGAGGAGGCCGGTCCCTTGGTTCCTTTAGCCCTCTTTATCCACGGACTTCCACAGCCGAGCGGGCCCTTAAAGCACTTTAGCTCTGCTTTATGCTATCATCATGGAGCCACTGGTGACATGTAGATGCTGCTACACTCTCATGTATAATGTATGAGGTGCGTGGCGGGGGTATAAATTCACTATCTCATTGTGGGCTACTTGGCCTTTGGAACCCGGTGCACAAATAACACCAGATTCCAGCGCTGTTTAGAGACGAGGGCCAGTGTCAATGAACGGGCTATAAAAGATCCAAGATAGCTGTTATGGACTTGGATAACTTTTGTCTTAGAGCTAACGCCATCCAAGTTACGTATTGTAAGTTGAAATCTCTCCAGAGTGTGTACAAACATTGTGTACATGGGTAAGGCCTGTCTCAACCAAAAGTGTAAGTTTGGAGTAAACGCCTGCGTAATCATTGTGTTAATGTCAAAGTAAGGGCCTGTTTACATGAGAACGCTTAGGGGTAAAATATTTTATCGGAAGTGCCTTACGTTTAGACGGTGATGGCGTTTGGGGGGCTTAAAAATGCAAAAAACTGAAACCGTCCTCCAAAGTGGAAAACTTTAATACGATCTGCCGTAGCGTTTTCGTCTAGACTGCCCAAGACGCAAAACTCTGGTCAAATCTGCTGACGTCGCGTATGCGTTTATGTCACCATTTCTGGATATTTATAAAGTAAATTAAGTTAAATAAATTCAATTAAAAAGTTAAGTAAATTCAATTAAGTAAATAAATTAAGGAAGATTCTACACATGCGCGCAGACATAGTGATAATGTATCACAGCACCACCTAGCCGCCTGGCATGCATATGCAATTGCGTCACGCAGATTTCCTCCAGAAAACGCTTGTCTAAACGTGGAATAAAGAGTGAAGACGCGAGGCCACTTTTGCGTTTTCTGTTCAGACCGTCATCATATAAACATAGCCTAAGTATGATAAGTGATACAGTACTTAAAGGTACAATCTAGCACTAGCTTTTATGGTTTAAGAGTCTGCTACCTGCTTGTCTTCATGAAAATGTATTGCTTTTGCCTGGACTTTTGCCGTAGTTGCCAGGTCAGATTTATGGAAAAGGCGAGCCAGCTTACAGTATGATTATGTTTTTGTTTTGTTGCATTGAAACATGTGAAATTGAAAGAATACAAGGTAGATAAGTTAAATGCCATACTGTGGAACATTCTAGGCAAAGCATTAACATCTTCATGACAAGCAGGTGTCGGACACTGCACCAGAAAAGTTACACAGTGCACCTTTAAGCCATCAGAAACATGTTCTCAGTGGACCAGAACCACATATAACAGAATAGTCTAGAGAGCATTCTGATGTTTAGTGTTTATATTTAACCATTTCAAATACAAGACAGATACATTTTAGTTTACATGTGAAATTGTCATACTTTAGTTCACCGCCACACCAAACCAAGCCAACTGGTGATGTTACCACGTTGAACCACAGTATTTCACTTGGTCTGCAGGATTGTGAGAGCTCTTGGACGAGTAGTCAGTGCAGACAGTCAGTGTGTAGCGTCTGTCTGGATTGGGCCAGCTCTGCAAATGCACACAACTGCAAACAACACGTGCTAAAGCTAAAACTGACAAATACTCAGTCATCTAAAGTAAAGATTTAGTACTTTAAAACACCATTCTGGTCTTCACTGTGTTTTATTATATACAATTCACAGTACAAATCATTTTTAAAGATATAGTTTAAGGTATTAGTGAGGCTTGTTCCTATTTGTAACAGACTTTCCCAGTTTTGTGTAGGGGGTGGGGGGTGGGGGGGGGGGGGGCGAGCAGTAGTCGAGTTGTAAAATGAAACCAGGGGGGATGGTGAAATTTTTCATTTATGTGACATATTTTCCGGGGGGGGGGGGTATACAACAAAAAATCCATATTATCATTTAATATTTCAATAATGCACAGGATAATATTATATCACACACAGTCTTGGTTTAGTCCTGGTTTAGTCCTGGTTTAGACCTGGTTTAGACCTGTTTTTGTCCTGGCTTAGTCTTGGTTTAGACCTGGTTTAGTTCCAGTTTAGTCCTGGTTTAGACCCGGTTTAGATCTGGTTTAGTCTTGGCTTAGTCCTGGTTTAGTCTTGGCTTAGTCCTGGTTTAGACCTGGTTTAGTCCTGGTTTAGACCTGGTTTAGTCCTGGTTTAGTGCCGGGTTAGTCCCGGTTTAGTCCTGTTTTAGACCTGGTATAGTCCTGGTTTAGACCTGGTTTAGACCTGGTTTAGTCTTGGCTTAGTCTTGGTTTAGACCTGGTTTAGTCTTGGTTTAGTCCTGGTTTAGTCCCAGTTTAATCCTGGTTTAGACCTGGTTTAGTCCTAGTTTAGTCTTGGCTTAGTCCTGGTTGGTTTAGACCTGGTTTAGTCTTGGTTTAGTCCTGGTTTAGTCCCAGTTTAATCCTGGTTTAGACCTGGTTTAGTCTTGGCTTAGTCCTAGTTTAGACCTGGTTTAGTCCTGGTTTAGTCTCTCACGAGTGAACAATTTTTTCCGAGGAGCGGCTGAAAACGCGCGGTGCCTGCATTATCTAACCGATTTTCTGGGCACAGAAGCGCTGTGCGTGAGAAATACCATGTGTGGCGTGTGAGCGTGTGAACACGTCGAATTGCGTGTGTCACACTCTCAATGCGTGAGACTTGAGAGCCCTGGACTATGCACGTGTCATGGTCTTTAATAATCCGGAGCTCCGGAGAAAAGGACATATCCCGAACTTATCGGGAGAGTTCCTTCTTACGTAGCATTAACGTAGCAAGTTAAGGATTCTTATTCTCTGCCACTTATTCTCTGCCACATAAATATCACGCGGCTCGCTCACAGCTGATCAGCTGTGAGGCCGATCAGCTGTGAGCGATCGGCCTCACAGCTGATCGCTCAACTCGAGTACTGGTGCGCGAGTGACTTTTTTCCCGCTGAAAATGCGCGGTGCCTGCATTAACTTAGCAGTTTTCTGGGCACAGAAGCGCTGTGAACAGTGGCTACAGTTTTGAATTGCTTAAAAAAATTTCAGCGTGAGAAATACCATGTGTGGCGTGTGAGCGTGTGAACACGTCGAATTGCGTGTGTCACACTCTCAAAGCGTGAGACTTGAGAGCCCTGCTTTAGAAAGAGATATAAAACATAACTATATAGAGCTCTGAAATGAGCCATGCATTACTACTACTACTACTACTACTACTACTACTACTACTACTACTACTACTACTACTACTACTACTACTACTACTACTACTACAGCTACTACTACTACTACTACTACTACTACTACAGCTACTACTACTACTACTAGAACTACTACCGCTTCTACTACTACTAGAACTACTACTACTGCTACTACTATTGCTATTATTACTACTAGAACTACTACTACTACAACTGCTACTACTTCTACTACTACTATCCCTGCTGCTGCTGCTGCTGCTACTGCTGCTACTACGACTAGAACTACTACTACTGCTACTACTACTATTGCTATTACTACCATTAGAACTACTACTACTACTGTATTACTAGAACTACAACTACTATTATTGCTATTACTACTATTAGAACTACTACTACTACTACTACTACTACTACTACTGCTACTACTACTACTGGAACTACTACTGCTTCTACTACTACTACTATTGCTATTACTTGTACTAGAACTACTACTACTACTACTACTACTACTGCTGCTGCTATTACTGCTACTACTACTAGAACTACTACTACTGCTACTACTACTATTGCTATTACTACCATTAGAACTACTACTACTATTACTAGAACTACAACTACTATTATTGCTATTACTACTATTAGAACTACTACTACTACTACTACTACTACTGGAACTACTACTGCTTCTACTACTATTGCTATTACTTGTACTACTACTACTACTACTACTACTACTACTACTACTGCTGCTATTACTACTACTAGAACTACTACTACTACTATTGCTATTACTACTATTAGAACTACTACTACTACTACTACTACTACTACTACTACTACTACTACTACTACTACTGGAACTACTACTACTACTACTACTACTACTGCTGCTGCTGCTATTACTGCTACTACTACTAGAACTACTACTACTGCTACTACTATTGCTATTACTACTACTAGAACTACTACTACTACTACTACTACTACTACTACTACTACTACTACTACTGGAACTACTACTACTTCTACTACTACTATTGCTATTACTCCTACTAGAACTACTACTACTGCTGCTGCTGCTATTACTGCTACTACTACTAGAACTACTACCGCTTCTACTACTAATAGAACTACTACTACTGCTACTACTATTGCTATTACTACTACTGTTAGTATTACTTCTACTTTGTGGCCATGTTTTGCCTTTTGTGGTCAATTACATTTACTATAACATTATAGGTCAATAATAATATTTAATGCAGTTAATATTGTTGCATGCTTTTGTTGTAAAACAGTGAGTTCTAAGGTTTAGAAATAATTAACATTTGTGCGTTTACCTTTTGGATATTTGATGACAAAGTACAGTGTAATCAATAGCAAAAAGTGGCTCCTCCTGTGGTGGTATGAAATCTGAAATCCATAAGTAGGCTTGATCTATTCAGTATCCTATATGTTGTCTCCAATTACCCATTCATTATTGGCACAACTTAACTTCCTCATAAATACAAATACAAGAAAATCCCACTCCCTGATCCAACCTAGCATCTGCCTTCCGGGTAAAACCTTGACAAAATGCTAATAAAAGGCGGCATTTCGATGCTTATTGGAGAACCAAACTCATCAAAAGCTCTTGTGTCCAGGGTTGAGCGAGGCCAGTCTGGAGACTCTTCACAGAGCGTTGGCCTTCTCTCCCGCGGGACCACACAAACTTCCCCTTTAATTAGTTGGACTGCAGATAATGGGAAAACATTAGTGTTGTTATGAAGGGGGCGGGGTTTGACTGACAAGGTCCTGCTCTTGACTTTAGCTGAATTAAGAGTGGAAGGGCGCTATATTGAAATGTCCATTTGCATATTTGCAGCTATATTAAAAGGGATTAGCCATAGCCACTGAGAAGCACAACAAACAGACGGCGGTAGGACAGAGTGCTTTAATATCTCAAATGACACCCGCCGAGTTAGCCCTTAGCGTGCCGCCTTAATTAGCTTACTCCAAGTACAGCCCGAGTTTAGTCCCACCTTCAATATTTACCCTGCACTCCTCCACCACTTGTATCCGAGCAGTTTTCCGAGGTGAGCCGTCGTCCTGAAATCTGCTTCTCGTATGCAGGTGCAAAGCAATTAGCATGCTGGCATTTAGAGGACTTTTAATTAATATTCCGTCACAGATTAGTTGCAGTGGGAGATACGGAGGTGAGCTGCGGAGCGGTGGACAGGTGCGCTTCATCTGCTGCAAAGGTTCTCACAGGGATCTTCAGTATACTCACACTGAGGCTGGGGTGAGGAGAGGGTATCAGCAAACTTGGTAATCTGTTGTACAACTAGTATTTGTATGTTTCTAATTTCTGGCTTAATTATACTTGCGTCAGTGTTGTGAAATTTTAGTAAACATACATATATACATATACTCAACAAAAATATAAACGCAACACTTTTGTTTTTGCTCCCATTTTTCCTGAAATGGACCCAAAGATCCAAAGTTCACTCCAGATACACAATATTACCATTTCTCTCAAACATTGTTCACAAATCTGTCCAAATGTGTGACAGCGAGCACCTCTGCCCCGCCGAGACAATCCACTCCACCTCACAGGTGCGCCACATCAAGATGCCGATCCGACATCATGACCAGTGCACAGGTGTGCCCCAGACTGCCCACAATAAAAGGCCACCCCGAAATGTGCATTTTTTTTTGCTTTATTGGGGGTCTGGGGACTCAGAACCAGTCAGTATCTGGTGTGACCACCATTTGCCTCATGCAGTGCAACACATCTTCTTCGCATAGAGTTTATCAGATTGTCAATTGTGGCCTGTGGAATGTTGGTTCACTCCTCTTCAATGGCTGTGCGAAGTTGCTGGATATTAGTGGGAGCTGGTACACGCTGTCGTATACGCCGGTCAAGCACATCCCAAACATGCTCAATGGGTGACATGTCCGGTGAGTATGCTGGCCATGCAAGAACTGGGACATTTTCAGCTTCCAAGAATTGTGTACAGATCCTTGCAACATGGGGCCGTGCATTATCTTGCTGAAACATGAGGTGATGTTCATGGATGTATGGCACAACAATGGGCCTCAGGATCTCATCACAGTATCTCTGTGCATTCAAAATGCCATCAATAAAATGCACCTGTGTTCTTCATCCATAACAGCCATTGAAGAGGAGTGGACCAACATTCCACAGGCCACAATTGACAATCTGATAAACTCTATGCGAAGAAGATGTGTTGCACTGCATGAGGCAAATGGTGGTCACACCAGATACTGACTGGTTCTGAGTCCCCAGACCCCCAATAAAGCAAAAAAAATGCACATTTCGGGGTGGCCTTTTATTGTGGGCAGTCTGGGGGGCACCTGTGCACTGGTCATGATGTCGGATCGGCATCTTGATGTGGCACACCTGTGAGGTGGGGTGGATTGTCTCGGCGGGGCAGAGGTGCTCGCTGTCACACATTTGGACAGATTTGTGAACAATGTTTGAGAGAAATGGTAGTGTTGTGTATCTGGAGTGAATTTTGGATCTTTGGGTCCATCTCAGGAAAAATGGGAGCAAAAACAAAAGTGTTTATATTTTTGTTGAGTGTACATTACAGGATAAAAGGGCGCATGTTACATTATTTTCTGGAGTTGTGTTTTGTCACACATGTTTAACACACAAATCATTCATATTTTAGCTGAGTACTTCTCTTAAACAGACAACACTGTTCCACCTTGTGATGTCATTTAGTAATACAGGAATGTTCCACTGTTTTAGGGCCTGTTTACACAAGAACACTTACGGGTAAAAACGACAAAATATTTGATCGGAAGGGCCTTTCTTTAAGATGGTGACGGCGTTTTGGGTGTTTAAAAATGCAAAAAACTGAAACAGCCCTCCAAAGTGGAAAACTTTGAATACGCTCCGCCGTAGCGTTTTCGTCTACACTGCCCAAGATGCAAAACGCGTTTACGTCACATCGGTCCATATATCAGTGTACTTTGTTTGGCAGGACTCCCAGTCCACACCTTGTTGCGCCTTCGTTGCTTTGTATCTAACATGGTCTGAAGCTACCGGTAGCCATGTTTCTTTTTGCTTTTGGCCAGTGTTGTCCCAGTGTTGTCATATTTTGGGTGAACGTGAACTGAACGCTCTGTATTACTGCCTGAAGAACGAACTGTGAACGAGTTCATTCTGGTGTCTGTGAACGACACGCGCTATCTCTTTAACTTCGTTCAACAGGGTCTCAGATTTCTGATCCATCCATCCGAAATTTCCGACCCCCCCCCCCCTTCCCCCCCTCTCTCCCTCTCGCGCTCCGCCTGGGTTGCCTCAAACCTTTCGCTGCTACTGCAGGAGTGCTTACAAAGTGTTTCCCTGCTATCTGGACTCTGTTTCCCTCATGCTCTCCCGACCTTCTCCTCCGCGCTGCTCTCTGGTTCAAGGGCCAAACTGCGGCACTTCCTGGTCTTGCGAGAAACAGCGCAGAGTGGTGCGCTAAAGGGGGCCACATTAAATGGGGAATCACTAATGTTAATTTGTGGGTTTATTTTGTTTTCTTAAGTCTCTTAGTTAATTAAGTCATATCATATGGGGATTATTTAAGTATTTTCTTTATTATGTTGAACTGCAGGTGTTTTATCATTATGGGGACCGTTATTTGTAGTTGGATAAGGATGTGAAATTGGATATGAAGATGGAATCTAACACATGGTTTGATTGTTAAAACTGATATAATAATTGCTGTCTATGGTTCTATATGGGCTTTGGCAATGATATTGAAAAATAATAGCTCGCAGCAATGTATTGGGGGAAAAAAAGAACTATGAACTAGTTCATTTTTTGGAACTATGAACGAACTACTAACTATAAACAATTATGAACTATGAACGAACTAGTTCATTTTGAAATGTGTGAACTGAACCTTGAACTAGTTCATGTAGAAAATGAACTTTCCCAACACTGCTTTTGGCGGCGCAAGTGCAAAGAAGGAAGATTCCAACCATGCCTGCGGACATAGTGATAATGTATCACAGCACCACCTAGCCGCCTGGCATGCATACCCAATCGAATTCCACACACTTTTACGTCACCGTATGCACGCAGATTTCCTCCCGAAACGCTCGTCTAAACGCGGAATAAAAAGTGAAGACGCGAGGCCTCTTTTGTGTCTTCTGTTCAGACCGTCATCATATAAATGTAGCCTTAAACTCCAATACACTTTCACTAGAATCACCTTGATAATTTCAGCCCTGGAATTGCTAATATCTACTGAACAAAATATATAAGGTAGCTGTTAACTTTAAAATGACCACTTCATGACATCACAAAGTGGGACAAAGCATTTTGAGCTTTGGAGATGTAGACAGACTAATAATAAAGGATTACTCAAGCGTGTAAACGAAAAAAAAACACAACTCCAGGTATGTTTTTGAGGAGGTAACAACTTTGCCTAATGTAGGACCGTCAACATTTTCCATATAACTTTAGTACTACTTTGATAGCGATACAGGATTCCATAAAACATTACTTCATCTGACCTCTTGAGTTGTATATTTTGTACTTCGTTAGTGCTATGCTTTAATTACATCCACCCTCTGTCTGTCTACACTATCGACATGAGTGCATCATTAATAAGTCAGTTTTGTGATTAACCTGGGGGCCTCTGTCGCTCATTCATCCAAACACAATCTGTATTGAATGACCCAAATGACGATTGATTTGTGTTTTCATTGCACAGATTAGACGAGCCGTGCTGCTTACTGACAAGAATGCTCAGGTTATGTGAGCCCGCGTATAGTCATTTGAATACACGTAAGACTGATAGAAGTTTAGAGTCGTATAGCCATGTATTATTCCAAAATATGATTTTATTTCAAGTTGTATTCTCTTTATAACCCGATGAATGACAAAGACAAAATATTATATTAATATTGTTAGGCTTAAAACTTATCAAAATCAAATAAATGTTGTGACTAGGGATGCACCGATTTGATACTGGTATCGAATATCGGCGCCGATACTGAAAAAAAATTGCTTGATCGTGTATTAGTTTCCAAATATTGGTTAATCTAATATTCTGAATGTGCCTATATATATTGATGTAAAATACTATTTACTAGTAGGACTTAGCCAGCAAAGTCTTTTTAATTACAAAGTAATTTTGTACTTACTTGAGAGATAAATAAGAGCTACATAACACATTCGTATATTTTTTTTCTTCTTTTGTTTTTGTCTAAAGAAATGTTTCTGTCTCTGTACTGGTATTGGATGATATCGGTTATCGACAGATACTTAGTGCAATAGTATCAAAACCAAATCAAATGATGAAACTGTATGATTGCATTGCATGTATGACATACATAGTCTGATCTTACGATTAGCATAACCATGATTTTGAATGCTAAATCAGACAGTGTGGTGGTAGTGCTTGGCCTCGTGAAACATTTAACAGTGTACCGAGGTGGTTAGGTGGTGGGGTGTCTATGGTTGCGACATGGTGATGTATTCAGGCCCTGGGGCACCTCAGGGCCCATCCTGTGAAACCTGCCCACAGAGTCTGCCTGATCTGTGCCCGGGAGGAGCCTCGGCGGCTTCTGTCACAGTTGACCTCTGACCTCTGCTGAAAAATACATGCTTCAAGTCGAATGTTTCAGGTCAGCCGCCCCCTGTGTGATTCAGAAAAACTGGAACAACAATCTTTGGTGTGTGAGCTAAGACAATGCGTATTATTTTAGCACTACACAGTTAAGAAAGTATTTCTAGTATTGCAGAACTTTCCTGACTGAGTATGAGTAAACTTGTGGTATAGTTGGCCTTGAACACCTCCCATATAAGCTCTACATAAATGTACCTTATGTGACCGATTAGCTGATGATGTGTTTTCACAGTCATTCACATTTATGTTAAAGTGAGTAATCATTAGTAGGGCTGCAACCATTACTCGAGTAACTAGAGTACAAAAAATAATCGAGGCAAATAATTTGCCTCGAGGCTTCATTTAATTTTCATCACGTGGCGTTATATTTCAATTCATGCATCATCGTGGCCTTGTCAGACTACTGCGCTGTTCAGATAGACTGCATCACTGTTTCCATTTACATAAAAACTATTTAAACGTTTATAAAATCAGGAATGAAAGAGTTCTGCCTTTTAGTGGATCTCCACTTTTTTTTCAGCCGCGGGGTCATTTATTTTTATTTATATATCTGTGCAAATCCGTTGAGAAAAAAACTGGGTGTGTGTATATGTATAGTTGTGTTTAGGGTCGCCAACCGTCCCTTGAAAAACGGAATCGTCCCGTATTCAAAAACAAAAGTACGTGTCTCGTATTAAACTTCGCGAACCTTCTGATGCAGCCCGCGTGGAGCCGCGGACACGCGCCGCGAACGCGCGCAGCTGTTTCGTGAGAGAGAGAGAGAGAGAGAGAGAGAGAGAGAGAGAGAGAGAGAGAGAGAGAGAGAATTAGATAGGACAAGCATCATTTGTACTGTCCAGACATGTTGTGCCTTGTATTGTTTTATATTAATTTATACAGTTTTAAGTTAAGCAGGACAGATATTTATTTTATTCTGTTAATCTTATTATTTTGTATTAAAAATAAATTGCTAATAATTATTTATTTTCCATGTGTTCTTATCACTCAAATATGCACCTAATTCAATTCAGGTTTAAGTCAAATAGATTTTAAAAAATCAATGGAAATATACCAAAGCATTTACAGTTTAGGGCTGTCAGTGTTCAGCTACAGTGTTCAACTATGTGACAGAGGGGTGTCAGTGTAAAGTGGAGCAGATCTCAAGATTTGTACCAGGTATGTGTATGTCACCACTACCTGTTAATAAAATGTGTTTTTTTGTGTGTGTGCTTTGATTTCAGAATTCAAAATTTAAAAAGAAAAAAGTATGAATCGTTAGAGTACTCGATTACTCGAAAAAATAATCGACAGAGTACTCGATTCCAAAAATACTCGATAGTTGCAGCTCTAATCATTAGTGTTATATTACGCCTTTCAAGACACCCAAAGTGCTTTACAGAGCATTATTCATTTTTCTCCACACTTGGTGGTGATAAGCAACTATCGTAGCCACAGCTGCCCTAGGGGCAGACTGATGGAAGGGGGGCAGCCAATCAGTGACCACCACCACCAGTCACACACAAACCATATTCATGCTAGGCAATGTTGGTGGTGTCTTGCCTAAGGACACAACAACAGTTTTTGCCCGTGGCGCCCCACTGTGGCACCTGGTGTTCCCTGTGGTCTCCCATCCAAGTACTACCCAGGCCCTGCCCTACTGAGCCTGGGTAGTACTCTGACGGGATCAGGTTTTGACGAACCGGAATGGCGTGTACCTGATTTTCACAATCACATGAATGAAAGTTAAAATGGCTTTGCCCCATTAAGATAAAGCCTAAACTCAAATATGTGCTGTCTGCATCTGAGTATAAAACTGCCTTCCATGAAACATGATGTAATGCTAGTGTGCTGGTATCATGCTAGCATTACCATGACTGCAAATAACTGACCATGTCTGAACTGGAGAAGAGTATTATCTCAACCAAAGTAGTCCTGTTGCAAACATGACAATTGCTCTACAAAACTACAAATGTCTCGTTTCACTTCATGGCAGTTTCTGTTTTGTGCAAAACACAGTTATAGCGATAATGGGTCAGAGATCATAACCATCAAAATAGTTTTCTTTGATAGAAAACGTATATTTCTTTGAATTCTTTGATAGAATTTTGACCTGTTCTTCACTTAATTTGAAACTATGGATAGTTAGAATATTATGATGAAACGCTATTATTTAACTCACTTACACATGATCAGTTCTAGTTGCCGTTACACTTTCATATTTTAACTACATGTAATCAGACAGCGTCCCTCCTGAGTGGGGCCTACATCTCTAACCGTCTACCTCTGATCTTCTGCTAAATGAGATTCTCCACATTAGCATCTGCAGCTAGCGTCTGCATATTCACGCTCACTGCTCTCTGATTGGGAATGCACCGAGCCACATCTAAACTGCTGCTCAGGCATTAGCGAAGAGCGAAAAAAAGAAAGAAAAAAAAAAAGTCGTATTAGCAAAAATAAATGTTGTTGGGTTGTAAGAGATTATGTGTGTATGGGGCAAATTGTCGGTAATGAGTCAGGAGACCGTGCTGGTTCACGTACATTAAAACAGCCATCAGTAGGAAATTAGGGCCAAGATTAATCCTGTTAATGACACGCCGGGGCTCATGGGAAAAAAACGGGCCCAGATGTCGGGAGGAGGGAGCGTCAACAGAGTGATGCAGATAGTGTTGCTGCTGTTTCTCTCTCCGTCTGTCTCTCCACTTCCTCTTTTGCTTTTTCCTAATCTCTTCATTGCTCTATCTTTGCTAAGTTCTCAATCTCTGTCCTCCTCTTCCTCTTTCTTTCCTACAACCTCTACATCTCTCCATATTCTCCTCTCTTTATTTTCCTCATCTCCTCTTCCATCTCTCTTCTGTGAACACTTTCTGACTCCTCTTGTTCTCTCTCTCTCGACCCTCTCCATCTCTCCCTACCGCGCTCTCTATCTTTCTGTCGTCTTCCTCTCTCAGTAAATGGCCCCTTTTTCCTCTCCCATTACCCCATCCTTTTCTTCCAGTCCCCCCTTCTCTCTCTTTCTGTCTCCTCTCCACTCTGCCCATTTCCTCCCCTCTCTCTTTCTCTCTCTCTCTCTTAACTGCCCTTCTTCTTCCCAACTTCTATTTTTCTGTCTCATCTTCTCTCTTCACCCTTTTCTCCTCTTTATCTCTCTACTCTTCTATCGCTCTCATTCTGTCTATCTCTCTCTTTGTTTCCTGTTCATCTGTCTCTAACCCCTCTCCCTCAATCTCCTCGCTCTTTCTCTCTCTCTACTCCCTCTCTCTTCCCTTTCTCTCTCTCTTCCCATCTTTCTGCCCTCTCTCTCTTCCCCTAGTCAACCCCTCTCTCTCTCTCTCTCTCTCTCTCTCATTCTGTCTCTCTCTTTGTTTCCTGTTCATCTCTCTCTAACCCCTCTCCCTCAATCTGCTCGCTCTTTCTCCCTCTCCACTCCCTCTCTCCCCCTTTCTCTCTCTTCCCATCTTTCTTCCCTCTCTCTCTCCTCTCTCTGTTTCCTGTTCATCTCTCTCTAACCGCTCTTACTCAATCTTTCCCATCCCCTCTCTCTCTCTCAATTACTTCCTTCTTCCACTACTTCCTCTCTCTGTTCTCTCTCCAACCCCTTCCTCTATCTCTCTAACTCTCTCTTTCTTCCTCTCTCTCTCTCTCTCTCTCTCTCTCTCCAACCCTTTCTCTTCCCCCTCCACCACTCGAAATGCAAGCGATTGGTTATAGAGGAGGAAGAAGAGAGCAGGGGGGAAGCGTCTTGGTTTATGACTTAGCCGACTGCTAATGAGCACAGATCGCAGTGAAAAAAAAAAATGGAGGATGGGGGGAGAAGAGAAAGTGAATAAATTAAAAAGAAAAGAGGAGCGATCTGAAGGCGGCATAAGAAGCAGCAGCGGGAACTTCTATGTCCCCAATTAGGAAGCATGTCACCCCCTTCTGGGCCCATGTAATAAAGCCCTCACTGTGTATTCACAATCACATGGCTCCCACACTGTTAACATCCTAATATCTTGGGCGTGCGTGATAACAAATTAACATATGCTTCGTGTTTGCCTCCAAATGAAAACCACAGATCTGGTTTAGATCTGGAAAATAATAAGTTGTATTTACCCAAGCAGATGGCGATGGGACCTGGCTTCACATATTGACTGTTTGCATAGAAATGGCCTATACAAAGAGAGTTACAAAGTGAATTTTTAACATTGCGTCGAAACATACCTCATTTAGATTAATTGCAGGTGTTTGGGATCGATGCTAATCTGGTGTTTTTATTCCTAGCAGGTTAAGGAGAGGTTCCAAAAATGCTAAAGTCGTGTTAACCTTCAAGAACGTCCAGTTTTGTGTCTTCAAATGACACAAAATAGCCTAGCTGTGATTGAGTTTGATATTGTTTAGGAAGACGATAGAGTCTCAGTGGAGTTTTAGCAGTCAACTGATATGCTTTAATTTTAAATTTAAAGGTCCCATGACATGGTACTTCTTGATGCTTTTATATGGCTCCTTAATGGTTCCCTAATACTGTAAATGAATCCTTCTTCAAAATCAACACTCACTGCATGAGATATGACTCTGACAGTCTTCATGAGGCTAGATATGTGTCTAAAATGCTTTATTCTGGGTGTTGCTGCTTCAATGCAAATGAGAAGGACAGAGAGATTGGCTAAGGAGCGGGGGGGGCGGTTTTCCCCCGCTGGAAGCGCAGCTCTGCACCGCTGTCTGCTCTCTTCCGTGTTTAACACAGGAAGACAGATGGGAGACTTTGCAATGAAAAAAAGCATATTTACACAGAAAATAAAATTAAACCACTGGTATTTCAGAGGTCCAGAGGGTCGGGTAAGGGACTTGCGAGCCTAGAAACACTCGGACGTGCCTCCAGGCAAATAAAAAAACGCATTTCGCATTGTAGCGCATTCACAATCCAAACTCTATGGGCGGGATATACAGGGACGTTGAGCGGAGACAGAGGGAGGGGCTGGAGCTGCATTTGCCGATCTGACGTCAAAAAGGTGCCTTGTCCGAACTCGCCCGTTTCAACACTGGTTTTGTGTAACGCAGAAAAGGACCGCAAATGCTCAGTTTAGACATTTCGCAACTTTTAGCCATGGGGGGGGGGGCTAAACAGTGTAGGGGAGCTCACATTAACGTTCAAAAACCTCAGAAAGTGAAAATTTCATGCCATGGGACCTTTAATATTACGCTATTTTCTGATGTATGTTGTAAAGTTGTTTCCTCGACACACACATACCTGGAGTTGTGTTTTGTTTCATTCACACACGTTTAACACATAAACCCTGCATATTTAGTCTGAGTTCTTCTCTCAAACAGAAAATACTCCACCTTGTGATGTCATGCGGTAATACAGGAAGTGCTCCACTGTGTTTTTAAATTTCATTCCTTCCATTCCTTCACTATAATTGGGTGATTTCAGACCTGGAGTTACCGATCTCTACTGAACAAAAGGTAAAAAAAAGTAACTAAAACTAAACTAACTAAAACTAGCTGTTGACTTGAAAACTACCACTATGTGACATCACAAGGTGGAACAGAGAAGTTTGAGCTTTGGAGATGTGAACAGACTAATAATAAAGGGTTACCCAAGCATGTGCGAATGAAACATTTGACTGATAAAGATCAAAGCAAGTCAGAACTAGATGTAGAAGAGAGTAATGTGGGTTACATAAAAGCAGTATTGAAAAGTGATCAAAATATGTCACAATCTTTGCATCATGTGGATATTTTAGTACAACGGTAAATGGTCACACTCTTATATAGCACTTTTCCACCTTCAAGGAACCACTCACCCATTCACACACACATATCATACACCAGTGTACGCAGACACTCAAAGCAAGGTAGGTTAAGTGTCTTGTCCAAGGACACAACCACAGTATCCATCTGTGGGAGCTGAAATCGCACCTCCAACCTTTAGATCAGTGGACAAACCCCAATTGAGCCAAAGTCATGCAACACTGTATGTCAGGATGGAGACTATATACAGTATTGAACTTGAACTTTACGTTGCAAGACCATAATTTCCCCAAATAAATGTTCTCTTACCCTCTCTCTTATCTTAGACCTACAAATATTTAATGTACATGTACTTCAGATGCTATAGGCTACTACTTATTCATACACTTGAACTTCCATATTGAACAAATGACGCACCATTCTCACCTGTCACTCCCATCTGTTCACTCTTATAAAACGTATCGTATAAGTCACATTTACCCAAGCTGCCGGCGGTCCTACTTCATTTCCTCCTATTGACTATTTGGATAGACCACTCTTTTTATTCCCTGATACGAATCTCCAAACTCTCTCACCACCCGCTGTTCGAAAGACGCCGCCGCACCACCATTCTGATTAATTACAGGTGTATGAAATCTATGCAAATCTCCCCCATTTTATTCCAATCCCGGTCGCTCAATAATAGACTATTGTGGGCTTCCCAAACACTACATCTTCCAGTGACATTAAAATTCATGGTCACCTTGAAGAGACTGTCTGCAGCTCTCACTCCTGCATTTCAGAAACACAAACACTACTACTTCAATATCTCAGCCACACACATTCCGAAAGCGCAATGAAATCTCCAGTCTGCTCGCCGCCAAATGGACATCTTTCATGTGTCTTCTAGCCGGGGACTGCATTGTTTTCAAAGTGTACTGAACCCAAAAGAAATGGGGTAAAGCCATTTTGTGTCGGGAATGAGCAGGAGATGGGATGAAGAAGAGAAAGATTACATTTTCCAATAGGGAAGAGGCTGAGGGGAGTGGAAGCCGGTGTAACGCCTGTATTATGGAGCCCGGTCATGCGATGATGATGTGAACCTGATCAAGGCAGGTGGACATGGCGTTCAGGGCGTTTTAACGAATTTTTCAGGTAAACAAGTGGTGGTAAAATAGATTGTTTTCTACTAAAGGTGCGCTGTGTAACTTTTCGGTCGCCTGCTGGTCTCCATGGTGATGTTTTTGCTTTGTCTGGTATGCTCCGGCATATGGCATTAAACTAATCTATCTGGGTTTTATTTAATTTAGTGTTTTTATTGCTAGAAAAGGAATTGTAATCCAGGTATTGTTACCATGAGTGTGGTTTCCTCTTCACAGATCTGACTTGTAACTTACACTGCAGAACATTCCAGGCAAAAGGATGACATCTCCATGGAGACAAGCAGGTGTGGACCATCGACTAAAGTTACACTGACTAAAAAATCACCACCTAGATACGAATTAGTACGCACATGAAACTATAGCTCTGGTAGTTTCAGTTTTTCTGATTTTACTACTTATATGTATGTGTTTGGGCAAAAGGAACATTTTTCTTTGACTACTGACAACATTTCCCCCAAATTCCAAATAAAAATATTATCATTTAGAGCGTTTTTTGCTGAAAATGACAAAGAAACAAGATCAAATTCATTTTAAAACAACATAATACTAATGTTTACACCTAAGAAGAGTTCAGAAATCAATATTTGGTGCAATAACCCTTATTTTTAATCACAGCTTTCATGTGTCTTGGCATGCTTTCCACAAGTCTTTCACATTGTTCTTGGGTGACTTTATTCCACTCCTGGTGCCAGAACTGAAGTAGCTCAGCTTTGTGTTTGTGTTGGAATTCAACAGACGCTGGAATGGAATGGCTGTAATACATGTAGAGATGCTGATTTCAGAAAAAAATCTCTTATTTTGGTCTCTTATTTTTTTCTGGAGCTGTACAGTATTACAATTACTTCTACTCTTAATAATAATATACCACTACAATAACTACTACTTATATCATATTACACTGCATTACTCATTCATTTCTCAGTCAGTAAAAGGTGGTTGCTACATTATGGCTATGGCTTTTTTCCACCAAACTTTATTTACATTGACACAATGACACTAGGAATGCACCGATACTGGTTTTGGAAATGAAAAATTTGCTAGATCGAATATTGACTTCCAAATATGTCCCAGCTAATACCCTGATTTGACTTAAAAATGTATGTAATAAGACTATTTACTGATGGTAGTTGGTCCATTTTTTTTTATTTACACCAAGTTGTTCTGTAGTTGCATAGGGGTAAATAACAGCTTCATAACACATCTGGATCGGTTTTGTCTCATTTTTGTTTTCAGTCTGCAGGGGTATTGGTTGATATCGGGAATCGGCAGATACTTAAAGCTGTAGTATCAGAATCAATATCGGAACTGAAAAAGCTGGATCGGTGCGTTCCTAACTGACACAAAAGTAAAACGGACAAAAATCTTGTGGGCCCAATGGTACTTAAAGCATCACACTGCTAATAACTTCACCATCCTAGACAATGTCACAAGCTTTCAAAAACACAAACGATAAGTGCGTGCATTATGTATTTTTTTTCTGGCAAGGAGTCCACTACCTGCTGTTAGATATTGTTGTTTCACCTGGAATATTCTTGCTATCACATTGATATTGTTGTTTCACCTGGAATGTTCCACAGTATGGCATTAAATGTATCTGACATGTATTTTACTGCTCAAAAATACATAAGAAAGAAAAAAACAAAACAAAAAATACTACTACTACTACTAATAATAATAATAATAATAATAACAATTGAAAAACATGCAACAACATCTCTAAGGAACCAACCAGAAAACAGACCTTCCGGCAGAAAAATTACACAGTGAAGCTTTAAACGTAATACTTTTCAGAACATGTGGAGATTTTAACTCGGCCCCATAGAGACTCAGGTACATTTTGCAGTTTATATTACCAAAAAACATCTGGATTTCCGATTGAATTACAATTTTGATTTAATTATATTTTTTATTGCACTCCTATGCCTCACACCAGACAAATTATCAAATTATACCTACTTTTTTATAATTTTCCATTGCGCATATCCCATTCATACGGAGTGTCCCTGTCACCTAACCCCAAATCTCTTGAATCAAAACATCTGCTCGAGTCTTTTATGGAAGGAGAAAAGATTACATACATAGTCGATGGCTGAGGGGAGCAGGAGCCGGTGTAACGCGTGTATTACGGCACTCAGCGATGCATTATTGATGTGAATGTGATCAAGGCAGGTGGACAAGCCCAGGAGAGAGGGAGAAACAGAGAGAAAGAGACAGAAAGAGAGGGATTTTTAATGAAGAGGAGAGAAAATGGAGACAGCTGCTTGCTCGTCACCGCCACGCCGCCTCTGTGCTTAAGATAGCCCCCATTTAATTAACAAACAATCAGCAGATGCTCCTAATTGACCCCAGCGTGAAGAGTCAGAGTCACGGTCATGGCGATGCTGAAAACTGGCAAGGTGTGGGTTTTTATGTCGTCTTTAGGGGGGAATAATACCTGATTGTGACATGATATGACATGATACAAGTGCGTAATTCAAACGTAATTACTTACATTTATTATTTTTTACTTTTTTTTGTTTTGTGTGTAAATTGTTTTGAGAGTGTGTATGTACTTGAAGTTTTAATTTATATTTATTTGTTTACTTATTTATTTTTTACATCAACAACATTAAAATAGCAAAATGTATCGTAATAATGAAAGGTGTTTGTTTATTTTTATTTAATCCGTATATTATGATAACATGGTAATACACAAAGCATTCGTATACTATTTGTACTTTATACTTTTTTGCAAAGAAATTGTTTGGAGAGCGTGTACTTCAAAGGACGGCAAAAAAAAATGAAAACATTGGTTAAATTGGGCATAGCAAATTTTATATTCGTCGTGAATGGTCGCTTTAACAAATGTTA
This sequence comes from Paratrypauchen microcephalus, assembly GCA_036785185.1. Lineage (NCBI taxonomy): Eukaryota > Metazoa > Chordata > Actinopteri > Gobiiformes > Gobiidae > Paratrypauchen > Paratrypauchen microcephalus. The sequence goes on along the minus strand of JAVJIX010000064.1, from coordinate 4,589,566 downwards.
AAGATGAGGAATTTTGCATTAAATTACATCACATATACTTGTCAGTGTATCTTGTATAATTGTGTGATGTCATTTTGCAAAATTTCAATTAGTTCCATTTGCATTTGAATTTATATCAAATGTAATATAACCCCGTCCCGCACAGGTAAACATCCAATATGCAGCCAGGGTCATGTTTACGGCATAAAAATAAGACCTACTAACAACAAGTTGGATTTTGCATCTGTATCTGACTGCCAATACAAAAATACATAAACATGGCGAACATAGGGAAATGCAAATATACAGAGAATGCACACAATGTAGTCTTATTATTGTCCGTTATAACAGTGTGTCAAATCATACACAAAAATCACCGAATTCTAATCTGATATTGGCATGGATCGCAGCAAAATAATAATAATAATAATAATAATAATAATAATAATAATAATAATAATAATAATAATAATAATAATAATAATAATAATAATAACGCATACTATTTTTGAAATTTTTAATTACATACTTATATTTATATTACATCAAACCCTAAAACTATGCAAATAAATTAATAAAATGTGATAAAATACTAGTATATCAAACACCAAACCAAACTATAACTACATATAAACTTGCAAAATGTACTCAAACCAACAAAATAAGATTTAAAAACATAATCAATTTTAATTATGGAAAAATACCCTCTTAATTACAGCTAAAATATTATTGTAAAATAACTGGATATATTCGCAGCATTCATTTCAGCATGCAAACATCCGCTGCTGTTGTGTGTATTCCTGGATTACAAATGATCTTAAATGTGAGAAATAAAACTATCTGTCTTATATTCTAACTAACTCCCCACTTAGGCTGCTAACAGACTTCAGTGCCATATTGGATCTCTCTGAAGCCTGCGTCGCTCGCTTAATTGCGTCGTTATTATTATTTAGAAGCAGCTGAATTCTGTCCACGTTTGAAGGTCTGAACACTGCTGCTGCTGCTGCTGATGCTTCTGCTGATGATGTGTGCTCGGAGGATCTGGCTTTCAAACGGGATCACATCAATTTAACTTTAAATTTTCATTAATTTGTGCGCTCACGTGGGTCTGCCAGCGCTGTCTCTACGTGGGAGTTTTTTTTTTTGGTCAAACACTGCCCCCTGGTGCAGGTGAGCGGGATGTCAGGGGTAAATCTGTGTTTTTCATTTCCCCTCCAGGAAAGGACAGGAGCATTACTGAGCTGATTGAAGTTGGATATCCAAATTATCTCCTTGAATACATTTTAAACATTGAATTTATACAAGAGATTAAGTGTTACAAAGCAACAAAACATGATATCCTGTTTTTAAAAACAATTTGAATCTTTCTCTTCACTATTTAAACGGCCCATATTGCGCTAGGCTATATTTTCTGATCTATGTTATCGTCACAAACATGCCTGGAGTTGTGTTTTATTTCATTCACACATGTTAAACACACAAACTCTGCATATTTAGGCTGTTGTCTTCCCTCAAACAGAAAAAAAACGTAATACAGGAAGGGCTCCACTGTGTTTTTAAACTCACTTTCACTAGAAACATTAACATTTGGAGAACTTCTACCCTGGAATTGCCTATTTCTATTAAACAAAAAGTACTGAAAACTACTGCTTCATGACATTTGAGCTTTGAACGTATAGAGAGCCTAATAATGCGGCACTGATGATGAAAAATGTGATTGATCGGTTATCAGCTTCCAAATATCTGTTTAGCCAATATCATGGTTGGACATTTAAACTCATGTAATAAGATTTACTGGTGGTACTTGGCCCAGAAAGTCACATAATTATTTATACAAAGTTTTTCTGCAGTTAACAAGTTATCTAACTGCAGCCTTCTAAATATTTTCACCTGTTTACTAGTTTAGTAAGCCCTGGTTTAGTCCTGGTTTAGTTGTGGGTTAGTTCTAGTTTTGGATTAGACCTGGTTCAGATCTGGATGGTACTATTATTCACAAAAACCTAATATAGCAGGTGTTGTTGTTGTTGTTGTTGTTGTTATTAAAACAGATGGTGCGCTGAACACATCCGGCCATGGCCCTTTGTAAAATCTTATCTCCAAGAAAATTTTGTTGAATACAGCAAATACAGTTGAACATAATGCAAAACGGAGTTAAAAATACAGGTAATAAAATGAGACACAACACTAAAAAAATATGCTACAAAAACTATTATGTACTATCTATGATTATGTTCAGTACAGCATTTGGACAATGATAGTGTCTTCAGTGTAGTGAGTCACAAACAAGTGATTATTTAAATGAAAAAAATAAATAAAATACACATTACAATCTTTAGATAATAACATTGTGATAGTCCGTCATAGTAAAACTGTAAATTTTGTGGGTTCAGATACTATGCAAACATGAATGAACTGAAAAATCACCCACAAAAGTTCAGAAAATGTCACTTTATCCTTATTTGAAAGGATTTTATTTTATTTTAATTGTATTTATTGTTATTATTATTATAGACAATGCTTAATGGTTAATACAGAGCTCTAACGTCACCCCAGTTTTTTTTTATTTTTTTTTATGAATCTGACAGTTTTCCAAACATATTCCATGGCATTCCAGACAAAGTAATTATTCACAATAATGAGTTTAGTAGCACTTTTCACAACCTCTAGAAACCAGATCGGACTTTCACCGTCAACAACAATAGCATGCGAGCGGCGAACAAGCCTTACTTCCTGGTTTGCGGACAATAAAACACTTTACAATTAAATGCATACAGTGGTTTTATTTTAACTTTAAGACCTACTTTTACAATATAAGTGTTCTGCAAGAGAAATTGTACTTTATTACAAAAAGTACAGCCCCTTCAACCTTTGCACCACCGATTAAAATAAAAACTACGAGATGAAATCGTCAATTAAAAAGTGTCACCGTAGCTCCAACACACACAAAGGATTTCTCCATAGGGTACTAATCATTAGAGAGTTGTACCTAGATCTAAGTTTTGTTCCCTTTATGCTGTTGTTGATTTATGCATACGTCTAGACGCTGTGCGCAGCATTGTTTGTAAAGTGCTCCTCTCTTCTCCGGAGCCCCCCAGATGAACGGCGTTCTGAGCAGGTGAAACCACCCCCTTCCCCCTCCCTCAAGTCCCACCTCCTCCACCCACCCCCCCTCGCTACCTGAGACCCCCACTGTTCAGCGGGGGGTCATATCACAGGGGCCCATAAGAAGAGACGTAATGCACAGCTACACTTCTAATAACAGAATATGTTTAAACAGAGCTGACATGCATATGATTACTGTAGATACTGTGGTTTTCTTTGGTTTGTCTGGGTAATGGTAAAAAAAAAACCCATTAATATACTGTAAATATGGTGGTATTAATCATTTTTTGTATGTTTTTTTGTCATCAGAAAATCAGGAAGTAGGCTGTTCGCATGCTAGTTGCCGTTAGCAGCGGTGTGACGTCAAAACTCTGACCTCCGAATGGTGTGGAAAAGTGCTTATAAACTCATCCCGGCTAATAATTTGGGATGCTAGGACTGCGTTCGATAAGTGAGGCATAACGTGGGACCGCTGCCAGCTATTTAAGTTCTGTTTTTCAGGTTTGTAAGATGATAAGAGATTGTATAAATTGAACTACTGTGTTTTTTGAAACATGAAATAGAATATTTTGAGCATGACTAGCTGAGTACGTTGAGCAGTTCATGTGCAAATTAGCCTGGCTGGAAGTTTGATTCTCGCATCCCCCGCAGTTTAATCATTGAACAAAACACTTATCTCACCTTCCCTGAAGTTTCTGAAACCATGGTAACACTTAATAACACATTAGCATCAATAAAAGAGACATAAGTTATTGTCTTGTACTTTGGTTACGGGTATATGTAATGTTTTAAATCATGGTGTTTATTGTCTTGTTTATCAGATGTTTTATGTTCACTGTGGGCCTAGGGAGCGCTGCAATTTCAAATCCTGTGTTTGCAACCTGTATATTGGATAATTCACAATGAACTGATAGCTTGAGAATGGTTCAGGCTTAGTACTTCATTAAAACGCTAAATCTAACTCCTAACCCCTTAAGTAAGTAGTTACAAAAACTGAAATGCTACAAGTAAATGACTGACAGGTTCTGTGTATAACCAATGTACAAGTATAGAGTTAAAGTTTACAATTTAATATTCACTATAGCAGGCCCACTTCATTGCAATGCTCCAACGGGCCTATATTTCTAACTGACGTCTGAAACGAATGCCAAAGTAAGAAGTCTGGAGTCGCATCCCCGGTTTGAATATCACCTTATATTATTACCATATAGTCCAGGCACAAAGCACAAACTGTACGCCTCTCATTGATTTAACCGTGCTCCACTGTTAGAATGGCTAAGGTTAATGGTATACTTACAGATGTAGTGAGTGTCTCCGCCGCTGGGATTTGGTCTCTAACCGAAATAGACAATCCCTTCGTCAGGCCGGATTAGGGACCATGTCAGGAGAGAGATGGCCATACATGCAACCTCTTTTATTTTTAAGGATTCGCCCATTTTTTAGCGACGGCTGCGTTGGGAAATGATAGATGGATTATATAGACGATGCTTGAACATTGTCAGTGTTTTGAATTTGAATCAGATGCTAATTTTTGGCGGGGGGATGCAACGGGTCACGCTTCCGTTGAGGAGGGATACAAGCGGTAATATGTCCAAGCTGTTACACCTGCCACAGCGGATTTGCAAGGTGGAGTGATTCGGAATCATCGAAATTGCTCTACGACGGCGAGGATGTTAAAATGATATGCGTGGGCTCAATTCTGGAATAGGTTTTCAAAAAAAGACAAATCCCCGGTTCTTCCTGTTTGGGTGATAAACAAGGACGAAAGAGTGAGCGCTCCTCTAAGCATCGCTGTTTAGATTTGATCAGGTCTGAAGCCAGTACGCCAAGGTAAATCTGAGCAGAAGTCTGTAATACCTGCACAGAGCCAAGGGTACCATTGCATCTCCGAAAGACTTGTCATTACATCGCGGGCTGGCAAAAATAAACATTTGGATACGGTGAAGCCAGAAATTGATTGTGGCTTTCGGGAGGGTAACATGGTAGCCCGTGTAGCTTTGCCTGGGGCTGCAGCTTACCAGTGCTTTTATACATAGTTTATTCCTACCTGTTCTTTCTCCGCGTCTTGGACTTGTTTGAGAGTATCTGGCTCAATTCCCCAGTCTGTGCAATGTGTTTGAATCCACAAGGTTGTGAATAAAACAAACCTGCTCTCCTGCTCGACTTAGTGTATAATTCAGGACCTCGCCAATGGACATGAATTGACAAAGTCCGAGCTGAGCTATATCCAGCGCCCTCACCTGCTGGAAATAGCCATGGAGCCGGTATGGTGCGATCACGAAATGAGGTGGGAGGAATCGGTAGACGGTTCATATGTGCAGAAAATGGCACATTATATTTCGGAGCGGGGGTGCCCACGCTGCTACTGCTCAGAATCCCCCCCCCAAAAAAGAGATGGTGGTTGCAGGGATAGGCTGGACTCTGGACCAGGGTCTAACACAAAGCCACAGCCACCAGCCAAGTCTCAGGGAAGCAGTAATCTTGAATATTTCATGGATCCTCCAAGCTCAAAAAGACTACAAAACTGGGCTGGCTCATTTGGAGATGTGCGCGCGGTGAAGGTCAGGACCCCCAAACACGGGGAGAGACGAAAGTCCAAATATGATCCATGTCTCAGGCTAAATAACAGGCCATAACTTAGGCATAGTGGTGGTGAACTTAGAGCATGTTTACACTGAAAGTTTATTATAGTGAACATACAGTATTTACACAGCGAGATTAATGGAGCCAAAGGTGCAGAAAACGGTGAAATGTGGCTACCATGTCTACAGGTGGAGGTACGGCAGTAGAATTTGAAGAAAAACACAAAACAAGAAAAGCAACAAATGTATTGTTTCAACAAAATAGTTCAGCCTCAAATACCGCTGTGAGTCAGAACTGAATTATTTTTTCTTGATTTTTAATGTGTGAATGAAACAAAACACAACTCCAGGTATGTTTTTGATGGCTAACATGGCTTAAAGCTCACATGAGTCATGAGTCAATTATGCATAATACAGGACCTTTAATATGCATCAAAATACAATCTGCACAGAGGCATCTGGGCAAGCACACAATCATTGGTCACTTACTGCATAAATAGATGCTGATACATCTAATATGCAATCAATTCCTTTTACTCTTTAAACATTTATATTTGCATTACATATGAGCCAAATGTGAAAACACAACATTTAACTGGTAATAAACATGAGCAAACAGATCAGTATTCATAGAAAAGCATCAAGGCCAACTCACAATGCTGACATTTTTTGGTGACTAGACAGGAATGATATATAAATATACCCTTATCTAAAAAATAAACATTATGAAACTTTCTTTGAGGGATGCACCAACCCAGCTTTTTCAGTTACGATTCTGGGTACTCTGACTTTGACTGGGTACTCTGAATCTGACAATACCCAATATTACCCAATACCAGTGTAGGGGTGGAAACAGGTATTTATTAAAACGCCTTATACAAGAGATCCATTTGTGTTATGAAGCTGCTATGTGTTATGTCACTTCACGACTGAACAGCTTTGTATGAATAAAAGTTCAAACATAAAGAGACATTCTAGGTCAAAATCAGTCCATAAATAGTCTTATTACATCCAATTAAAGGCATACCAACCTGGGTATCGGCTTAAAGATACCATGACATGGTACTTCGTGATGCTTTTATATGGCACCTTAATGGTTCCCTAATACCAGTGCTTCTCAAATAGTGGGGCGGGCCCACCGGGGGGGGCGTGGCGTGATGCCAGGGGGGGCGCGTATGACCCTGGGAAACATGTTTTTTTGCTGTACTGTACTAGAACTAAGTGTAATTGCACATCAACAACAGTAGTTGGCAGTGGCGTTCTCACATGCGATTTACGCACAGTCTCACCATTAACAGAACATCCTCTGTCACAGAAAAAACACGTATATTCCACTGAGTCGTGTCCTTTAGTCCGACAGAAGCTGACGCATCAGTGGCACAAGGAGAGAGCGGGGTTTTTTCAGTGCTTTTAGCTTATGCAAATGAGGTGGTTTTAAGTTTCATTTCTGTAAAACGTAAACAAATGTGCGCAAAGCTGCATTAAAAACACATTAATATTTGAGTCCTCAGTGCAGTTTTTGTTGTAAGTTTCTTTCTTTTTTTTGTTTATAATGTTAATAAAAGGATACAATGGTGTTGTAATAATTTTCTAGACAAATAATACTATTTATAGTCGCGCGCAGGAAGGGGGGCGTGAAATTTTTTCTTCTTCCTAGGGGGGGCGTCACAGAAAATAATTGAGAAGCACTGCCTAATACTGTAAATGAATCCTTCTTCAAAATCAAGCCTCAGTGCATGAGATAGCCTCATGAAGACAGTCAGAGTCATAAATATGTCTCTGAAACGCTTCATTCTGGGCGTTGTTGCTTGAATGCAAATGAGGAGGACAGAGACAGGCCAGTGCAGGGGGTGGGTTGTGGCCAATTACGTCGCTGTTTCCTGGATTAGCGGTACGCTGTGCGCTGGCCCACTTCTGTGTTTTAAGCACGGAGGAAGATATGAGATGCTTTCCATTTAAAAAAAAACAGATTTCCACAGAAAATAAAATTAAACCACTGCTGTTTCAGAGGTTTGGAGGCTCGGATAAAGGACATCCGAGCCTGGAAACACTCTCACGTGTCTCCAGGCAAATAAAAAACTGCATCTCGCATTTCGTAGCTCGTTTGCGGTCCAAACTCTCTGGGCGTGATTTCCAGAGATGGTGGGTAGACATCCAGACGGGGGATGGAAACCTTTCCCTGAGTGTGAGGTCAGAAAGTTCCCTTGTTCAGAATCGCCTAAACAGGGTAGGGGAACTCACATTAACGTTCAAAAACCTCAGAAAGTGAAATTTACATGGACCAGTAATGGTATTGGTGCATCTCTGTTTTCTTTGCAAACTCATTGAAGCTACAATGGACTGATCACAATGTTTACTGGTTTCTGGTGAAGAAAATGGTGAAAATATCAGGCAAACTAGCATGATTGACGCAAATGCAGAAACTGACTTTAAAGTATCATTAATTCACTTTATTCCAAGGACCCATTTACCCCCAATTAAGTATTAGAGTTACGTTTGAACTGCCAACTTTATTTAGTGACCATATATGGTTCAACCACTTAAACAAAGACCATGCCACACATTGCAAAAATAATTCGTCTCTTTACTTTTCTGCAAGTTGACCCTGCAACTGACTGTGACTCTTGTGTCTTAACACACACACACACATTTCCATTAAGACATCCATAACTGAACAAACACGCCAAAGCTTTATGCAAAACGCTTGTGTGTACCAACTGAAACGTATTTACACCACAGATACAAATTTGCCAAGGGCCCCGCTCCACCCGAGGGCCCCGCGCTTGACTCCTCCGCCTTAGAAGATCAACAACACGGATTACTTTCAAACAGCGCCACAACGGAGACCCTTTCTCACTGGAGCGGTTCATTAGACTGATGTAGTTCCTTCTATCATAAATGCACAAAGCTTATTTTCTTATAGCATTCCGTGGCGAGGTGAGAGTAATATTCACACAAAAGCGAAAAGCACGGTTTATACCCCGAGGACCCTAAAAAGCCAGACATTTAGCTTGCGTATAACTGTTTGTAGAGGGGTACCCAAACTCCTATCTCAACAACAATGAGAACTCAAGAGGCGTTTTGACAAAAGGGATTCCGGCACCTTTTTCCTAGCTATTCCCTCCCTAATCAATATCAAACGGGATGCAGGAACTACGCAGCGATGGCCCGTTCGGTTGGGGGTAGAGATGGTTCTTCTTACCTGTCGTCATCTGCTTTAGCTCCTAATGAGTGCTCCTCTACACCGGGTCACATCACATTTGTTTTATACTCATCCCTTTGAACAGAGCGGAGATATTGAGCAGTCTTTGATCACGCCATCCGTCTGAATTTGAAATCAGATCGGCGCTCCCCTCTTAGACACCCCCTCGTCTCCGCAGAGAGGTCGACGCCGCATTTACAGGCATTTTTTACAGGCGTTTTTTATTTGTTTATACAGGAGGGATGAGAAAATTGCTGGAGAAGTAAGGAAGTGGTAATAGAAAAAGGGTATGTGGATGGACTTGGATGTAGTGAATAAATAAGTTAGTATAATGTGCAATTTGAAAGGTCCTATGTTATGCAAATGGTTAGCTGACCAGTTATGATTATCTGATTTCTGCAGGTCAAGATCGGTCGAAAACTGACAAAATTATTCATTATACTAATCAATGGCATATAATGTATTCAATTTATACAGCACTTTCTGGACACAAAGATACTGGAACTTACTGTAGTTACATAAACACTCAAAATCCACAATTTTCAGATTTCTGGAGCTAATATATGATTAAAATTGCATGGAAACAGCAAAGTCAAATGATTCCTTTCTGATTACACTGGTCTACAAGCAAAATGCTTCCGGAACAAAAGTAGTGACATTTTTCTTGGTTTAGGTCACTAATAAAGAAAAAGTAAGTCAGAAGTGCTGATTGGCTATAGTTTCCAAGATATAGTATTGGGTCAAAATAGGAAATTTATGCAAAATAAGGCAAAATCGGTAGTTTATCAGAAGGTACAGTGTGTCTACAAGCAACCAGTTCTATCTGAAAGCCTGTCTGCACATTCCAATACATTCATTTTAATATGTCTAGAGTTTTAACATCAAATATTTTTTGATTTCACATAAGAGAGATGCCTCGAAATTGTGTGCACCTGACGTCTTAAAATATTTCTTGTTTATTTCTTGATGGATAAAGAAGTGCAAGTTAAATATTTTCAAAATATAAATATAATATTAAGCAAAAATGCCTACATCTATTGTATAAACAGATGTGATTTTGATGTAAAACAATATCATTAAATATCTTGAATACATTAGCTAACCAGCACAGTTATCAATTGATTTACAGTTCATCTTATCAATATAAATGAGATTTTGCCACTTTTATCTCGGAAGCAGATCAAGTCCAAAAATCTGTAGCCCAGTGTTATGGGCCCTATGATTACTTGCATAACACTGTGCATTTCCACTGAGTAATTTTAAAGGTGTAGAAATCATATATTTTGGGGAGCTTGTATCCGCATATGCTGCATGTTGTATGAGAATGTAACTTTTGCCGCTTGTTGCGAAGTAAGAAAGAGGTCATGGGGACAGAGACTTTATTAATGTTTGACTGTTCCAAAGCCGTAATAAAAGAATAAAAGAGAAAACATTGCCACAAGATGCAATGCCTGGTTTTTATGTTGTGTTTTTTGAAGGCAGCCAGTCTAATGATGACCCTTGGCGTGCTGTGGCACCTGGGACCTCCCCTATAGCGCCTGACGAAAATTAACCCATTCAACATTTCAAACAGAATTCGGCCTGGCCCGTGATCACAGTGGACCCCCTCCCTCCACCCACCACTACCACCACCCGTACCCCCCTTCGCCTTCCCTCTCGCTGCACCGTCCTGGGGAGAGAACGGCAGCCCTCTCCCCTGGCGATGGTGACAAGACGGTGCGGTGCGAGGGGTCTGCATGTACCGCGGCTGTTATTCCCTGTTAAAAGATTTAAATCGCTGGGGTATATGATGGGCCCTTTTGATGTTTGATAAGCACAGAGCGAGGAAACAAGGGAAGGATAGAGGAGAGGAGGTGGAGAGGTGGGGCGAGGAGGTAGAGGAGGCTTGTTACTAGAAGGCAATCTCCATCTTAGTGCGAGAAGAGGAGGGGTGGGGATGTGTCAAAATGCGTCCGCAAAGCCAACAAAGACCAGATAAAAGACGGAGGTTGAGGCTGAGGGCAGGGCCTGCTGTGCGGCTGGAAACACTGCCAGAGCCAAGTTACGCCACTTGGAGAAGTTCACTGTGGATAATGGTCAATCTGACAGACAGTTACCGGGGGAGGACAGGCAGGAGGAATGGAGAATTTAAATGAAGTAACCTGTGCCATCAGTAATTAAAAGCAAAGACTTAAGTGTCTGATTTAAAAGGGTGCATACATTAAAATGTTGAGTTAATAATGTGTGCTATAGTCCTTTACCATGATAAAATTTTAAAAAATAATTCAGCCATATTTTAATGTCTGAACATTTGAAATATGTCATTATGGTGGTCCATAAAAAACTTTAAAACATATTATGTTTTTGCCAGCAGATAGGGTACTGCAATATATCATAGTATTAATAATGATATAATAATAATAATAATAATAATAATAATAATAATAATAATAATAATAATAATAATAATAATAATAATAATAATAATAATGCATTAGTTTTATATAACACTTTTCCAGATGCTCAAAGTAACAGTGGTGCTAAGTTATTATTGAAGCCACAGCTGCCCTGGGGCAGAGTGAGGCATCACAGGCACCTCGAATACCAACCCTCACACACCACATTCATGCTATGTGGGAGAAGTGTCTTGCCTTAGGGCATAACAATAGTTTTTTCCACTGGCACCTCACTGTGGCACCAGATGCCTCTTATCGAAGTGCTAACCAGGCCCAGCCCTGCTTAGCTTCTGAGATCTGGCTTTAACAAGGAGGTTTGGCCATAGTATTCAATAAATGAATATAAGCTTTAAACATTTTTTGACTGAAGGAATTTCACTGAACATGTATAATAATTTCACAGTATCTATTTTTAACGGTACACTTCTAGGCAAGTGCACAAGGTAAATTCTTTTCATTTTCTTTCAATACTTTTTCTGGGAATTTCTTTGAATTTGTCCTACAGTCATAGTCATAGTCATAGTCATAGTTTGCTTTATTGTCGAAAACAATCATGTACATGTACATAGAGTGAATTCGAAAATTTCGTTTCCCCACTAACCAGGCAGGACAGTGATAGAGTGGGCTAGGGGAGGGGCCGCCAACTGCGTCAGTCATGCATGGATACAAAGTTCATAAGCAGCAAAAGTCACCCTGACACCCTGACTATTTCACCCTGACAATATATAGAATCATTTGTCCACTGCATTTGACCCATTCTTCAACCCATGCCTCTGGGCAGCCTGTCAGCACCAGTCGACAACAAGTTTAGCACAGTTTATAGATCTCGAGCCGGGGTCAAGCTCAAGACTACTCAGAGCTTTGGTTCTTTCTGTTCAATTGTCCAAAAATACTGATCCAAAAGAGAACATCATATGAACTATTTACTAGGTATGTACTTAGAAAGGGTTTTCATTTTCAATAATTTTCACTTTTCGGTCTTCTGACTCACCACTGGTTGCAGACATTTGTCAAGGTTCGGTGAGTTCATACACTTGACTTTTCAAAAATTCAAATTAGCAAAAATGTTGATCTTTGATGTGTAATATATTGACCTATATATATCTCAGAGAATTAAAACCTGGAGCAGGGCTTTGATTGGCCGCTCTAAAGCCTGATTAGCCCATTGTTTTGTTTATGCATGCTCCTCTGCCTTTCATGCTACAGCGACTGGGAGCCAGATGGAAGACGCTCTCTGCAAGGGGAATACTAAAGATCTGAAACCGTTTTAGGAACAATTAAAATCTTTGATGGTTTAATCTGTTCACATCAAAAGCAACAATCCCTCTGTTTGATTTTCTTCTGATGACACTGTAGAAAATGAATCCCGCCAACTGTTGTAAACACTGTGCAGCGTGTAGCCTACAGACACAATCAAGCCAACGCGATGTAATTAATCGAGAATGGAAATGAGCGCATAAACAGTCAGTGCTGGTATTAAAGATGGATGAGTATAGGCAGAAATCCGATGGACTTTTTATTGTTACCAAAGCACAACTGAATTATGTAAGTCACCGCTCCTTGAGGCCAGAAGACAACTTTTACACCTTAATTGTTCAGGAGCTGTGTGATGGGTACGTTAGCCTTAAGACTGTGACTAAGACCTTGGAATGTATTTCTCAAACTTTTTACACCAATTTACAACCTAAATTTGGCTTTTGGAGTCTCACCAGACCTAAACCGAGATTTTATTGTATTTAATTAGGGTTAAACATGGTCTAAACTAACAATAAACAATGGTTTTAAATTCTGATTAAGCCAAAGAAGGAAAAAAGCATGGATAGATTTGTCTTTAAAGGGCCCATATTTCTGATCTTTTATAATGTTGTTTCCTAATCAAAAACATACCCGGAGTTGTGCTTTGTTTCATTCACACGTTTAACACTCAAACCCTGCATATTTAGGCTGTGTTCCCTCAACCAGAAAACACTCTGTTCCACCTTGTGATGTCATGTGGTAATACAGTGCTCCACCATGATTTTAAACTCCATACACCTTCACTAGAATCATTTGGATAATGGATTCTAAACTCTCGCTCATGCTTCACAACAAGAAGGTTCCAGGTTCGATCCCCGTGTGGCACATTGGTATGGCCGTAAGATTCGGGTCACCCGAGCCTTTCTGTGTGGAGTTTGCATGTTCTCCCCATGTCTGGGTGGGTTTCCTCCGGGCACTCCGGTTTCCCCCATCAACCCAAAACGTGCACCATAGGTAAAATCCTCCAGCTTACGTCCTGACCAAACCGAAGCAAGAAGATCATGGAGATGGTCCCTGGGCGCAGTAATGTGCTGCCCACTGCTCCTAATTACAGGATGGGTTAAATACAGAGAAGAATTGCTCCTATGTGAGATCAATAAAGTCACTTCTTCTTCTTCTTGTAACATCACAAGGTGGAACAGAGCATTTTGAGCTTTGGAGATCTAGACAGACTAATAATTAAAGGGTTACTCAATGTATGAATGATAAAAGGAGAAGTTCAATTTGTCAACTGGACAAAGTTTGTTTGGTTGAAAACGTTTCGCCGCTCATCCGAGAGGCTCTGGATGCACCAGAGCTGACGAAGCCTCTCGGATGAGCGGCGAAACGTTTTCAACCAAACAAACTTTGTCCAGTTGACAAATTGAACTTCTCTTTTTATCATGGATTCTACCTGGACGACTGAGGGACTTTTCACTCAATGTATGAATGAAATAAAACACAGCACTGGGTGTTAAAACATGGTTTAAAGCTATCATGAATCAATTTTATGTAATATAGACTCTTTAAAAAACAAATAGTCAAACTGCAGAGGTCACTGCCTTAAAATAATACCCCAATCCAGTCTCAAACCAGTAACTCCAAGTTTATGGGCGCACTAAACACTAAGCCACTGCCACCCAAGAGGTTCAGTCTTGGTTTGTCATAATAGCAACCTGAAGAGTATTTCAAAAAGTAAAATGTGCATACATGGAAAATTGTATCAAACCAAGCGGTAATATTTTTTTGTGTTTTACTTTCCAATTTAGGGGAAGAGCCATAGAAGCAACTGCAATCAAAAAGTATTGCTAGTATTTCTTGTATTTATGTAAAGTAAGTCTGATATTAGTTATACTGCTTAGTTAAAGTTGTAGTATCAGTAAAATTCTTATTACATGATACCATTTTAAAGGTAGTCATCTGAACACCCCTGAGGTACTCCTGGTTAAATGAATCATCAGCATTATTAAAACTGCTATTTTGTGAACTGCTCTATTATAGTGTTTTTGCATACCTGTAGTTTTTTATTCAAATTTTGATAATCACATTTTGGCACCCCAAAAGTGTTTTCACAGCTATTGTTTCCCAAATTTCCTTTCCATAAACACACCTTATCGACACATGCTTCAGTGGGACCAGAGCCACGCGTCAACTGACCTCATCACACTTCTGAGATTTACACCGGAGCTGTGTTTACATTTGTCTAAACGCAGTGTAAATTGAATTCTCCTGTACACCCCCGATAGTGAATACAAGTGTAAAGTGGAGTGTACCGAGTTGTACACGGACCTCCTTTGGGATAGTCTTTTCTCCGAAACCCAACCCTTTCTTCTCTCTCCCCCCCTCCCTTACCCAGTTATTGTTCCATCAACCCTCCCAACGACATCCGCGGGAGAAAATAATCAATATCGCACGTGGCAGGCCGCATCCGGGAAAACCATGCTGTAAATTAACTTGACAACGGCCATGAAAAAAGAGGAGAGGACGCACTGGAGATCTGTTTGTCTCCTCAGAAGAAGTAGCAAACGGGGGAACAATTGAATGTAAAGTGCTCGTTTTCTCCGCTACTTCTCCAAGAGCCGAGACCCGCGCCCCTCCTGAACCCCAGAGATGAGAAGGTGACACATCAAATAGCCTGTCACTAGAAAAGAAAAGCCAGTAATGGTTGGCAAAGACGCGTAGGTAGTTTTTGAGTATCTCCGCTGCTGGGCGTCTCGCATTGCTCCCATGTCTCTCGGTTTGGGTATCAGAGGAGGCGAGCACAGGCGGAGGGGGATTTGATCTTGATGGCTGGGTGACATTTTGGGATGAGGGATAGCGGTTAGTGCTGAACAAGGGGCTGATCAATGGGGCGTTCAGACAGGCCCCGATGTGAGGTGGAGTTATGGGATGGGAGCTCCGAGAGGCACATAGCACTGTCTGGGTTTGCAATAAAAGACACTCTTCACTTTTAGGGTGCGCGCCGAGACAGAAGGATGACAGCTGACGATACTGACCTGCAGACCAATTATACACTGTAAGCTGCTGGTGGATTTGTCAGGGGAGAAATGATAGCTTTGAAGAAATTAGTTTGAAAAATGTAATGAGAATATTCTATAGTGTTTACGCAGCAACTGGAGAATCACTGGTTCGAACCCCGTCTGTATGTACTACACAGTTAGTGGGTTGTTGCCGCAGGAAGGGCAACCCACCTACAGCTCTGGAAAAAAATAAGAGACCACTGGAAAATGATCAGTTTTTCTGATTTGACTCCTTATAGGTATGTGTTTGGGCAAAAGGAAAATTTTTGTTTGAGTCTATAAACTACTGACAACATTTACCCCAAATTCCAAATGAAAATATTATTATTTAGAGCATTTATTTGCAGAAAATGACAAATGGTCAAAATAACAAAAAAGATACACGTTTTCAGACCTCAAACAATGCAAAGAAACAACATGAAATTCATTTTAAAACAACATAATACTAATGTTCAGAAATCAATATTTGGTGCAATAACCCTTATTTTTAATCACAGCTTTCATGCGTCTTGGCATGCTCTCCACAAGTCTTTCACATTGTTCTTGGGTGACTTTATTCCACTCCTGGTGCAAGCACTGAAGTAGCTCAGCTTTGTGTTTGTGTTGGAATTCAACAGACGCTGGAATGGAATGGCTGTAATACATGTAGAGATGCTGATTTCGGAAAAAAAATGCAGTGGTCTCTTACTTTTTTCAGAGCTGTATGTATTTTACCTATTGGGGAATTATTTGGGGAATTCATTCATTTTAGAACATTTTTTTCTACAAAATTATCCCAAATAGACATTTTAAAGCCATTTTAATTCATTCTGCCAATAACATCACATTGCGTTGTGATACAGACCACAAATGAATGTTGCAAGCCTTATCAAAAACATGGCAACTCTTTCAAAACAATGTAAAATGCCCTCACTGTAATGTGTACCAGACTTTGGCCCTCCGCTACAAATTTGTTTCATGATGTGGCCCTCAGTGATAAAAGGTTTGCACACCTCTGAGTTAGACTTATAATTTTATATATATTCTGTTTCTGAAATTTTATGAACTGCTAAGTATTTATTGAGTGAATTATACGTCACAATGCAATGTGATGTTATTGGCAGAATTTGCCTTTAAATGCTAAATATTTGAATTTTTCAATAGGATTTTGGAGGAAATTAATGGGTAATTTACTTTTGCAGAGTTTGATCTTTGAATGTTGAGGTCCATATGTACACTGTGCTTTTTACACTTCAAAATGATGTTATAGACCAATGATATTGCAAAAATCACTGTCACTGTGAAATACTTTAAAGGAAAAGTAACGTTATTTTACAATCTGAGCCTTCTTTCGGTAATAAAACAAGTCGTTTGACTCACCCATAGCACGTTGGTGTCATTTGGAGCTGTTTGGTAAAAGTTATGTTGTAGCGTATCCGTTAGCATGAGTACTCGGGGCATTACTTTGCGGTCTCCAAATAACCCAAACTTTAGCACTTTTCAAATCATAGAAGCCCGATGTCTTAATGTAAGCAAAAGTGGCCTGTAATCTGAGATTTAGCCATAGTTTTCAGCTTTGCGTTTCATGTTTGGGCCCCGGGCTCAGAGCACAGTCCGCGCATGCGCACTGGCGTCCTCATCAACTCGAAACTATGGCTAAATCTCGGATTACAGGCCACTTTTGCTTCAAACAAAATCGTAGATTAAGACATCGGGCTTCTATGATTTGAAAAGTGCTAAAGTTTGTGTTATTTGGCGACCGCAAAGTAATGCCCCGAGTACTCACGCTAACGGATACGCTACAACATAACTTTTACCAAACAGCTCCAAATGACACCAACGTGCTATGGGTGAGTCAAACGACTTGTTTTATTACCAAAAGAAGGCTCAGATTGTAAAATAACGTTACTTTTCCTTTAATTGTCTCATACACCATAGACTTTAGCAGTTCTCACTAGCTTACCAGAGAGTCAGAAATGAAGAAGCTACGTGAGTGGCAAAATGTATTCACTCTTAAACTTTGTCCAGTCAACAGAATTCTTTTTTAGCCAAATATTTCTTTATATACACAGGAACATATTGTTATGATATTGGCTCAGAAGCGTCACATTTCTGCTGTCCATGCACTGTTAAATTTTAGTTTCTGCCCCGAAAGAAAATCCACTCTAAACTAAACTTATGCTGTAAAAAGTAAAATGGCGTTTGAGAGAGAAGTTCCCGAGGACGTGATCGCTGAAGTCATCGCCTGTGTAAGCTGAAGCAGCAGAACTGTCAGCTCACCTTTCACCAACGCTAGTCAGATTTGAAATGCTTTTCAATATGAATGATCAGGTCACAGCCATAACCTGCTACAGTTTGATGACTATAATGCTCCACTATAGACAGCTACGTTCAAGTGTGTTGGAAAACATAAGGAATGAGTCTATCAATGAGTAGAATACTGACAGAGCAGATTTGACAGGTGATCCTTTGGCTTCTTCTGCTACATTCATGGTGATATGTTTCTTGGCCATGATTAGGGATGATTTTAGTTACATTATGGTAGAGTATTTCAGTTTTTCCATCTCTCTTTAATGGAAAACAAAATACAAGTGATATTAACCTTACATATTGTATACATGTTTGTTTGTTTGTTTGTTTGTTTGTTTGTTTTTTTGCTACAGTGATGCTAAGAATGATATTATTCATGGTTGTCTACATCTACATATTTGTGATATAACAACAAGAAAAAAAGCGTTCCTCCAAATAAAGAATAAACCTTGTCAAAACCTGATCTTCTGAGATTTCAGAAGCCAAGTAGGACCGGGCCGGGTTCGTGGATTGGAGACCGCAGGGAATACCAGGTGCTACAGTGGGGCTCCAGTGAAAAACTGTTGTTGGGTCCTTCGGCAAGACTTCTGCCCAGTATGCATGTGCTGCGTGCATGAGTGTCCGGAGGGGGTGATGGCACAGGGCAACTGCGGCTATAATGGTAGCCAGTATGAGTACCATTGTGGAATGAATGAATGATGAAAATAATTTGTAAGTGACTTTGAACATTTGCAAAGATGCTAGGCCTATGTAAGACTAATGCTTTATTATTTTTAAGTACAGGGGGTCCTCGGGTTACGACGTTGATCCGTTCTTAAGACGCGTCGTAACCCGAATTTCGTCGTAAGTCGGATTTTGCCTTTGATCTTCCAACCAAAGCACCAATAACCTTTCCATCTCAATAATTAGACCACTACGCAGCTTGGTTATCACTGTCGCTTTCATAGGAGCAGATCAGAGCCCACATCAGGTACTTCTGCCCACATTGGGCACGCACACGAGGCTGTCTTCTTCTCCCTACAACCACAACAGAGCGTATTCTTCCGCCGCGCGCCGCGCGCCGTTCGCGTTTGTTTACATCTCTTACCACGCTAAACCGCGTAAGACGGAATGACGCGTAATATATATATATATTTTTAATGGGGGCGCGTTCGTAACCACGAAACGTCGTAAACCGAGACCGTCGTAACCCGAGGACCCCCTGTACTATATAAAATTGGTCTGTCTCCTGCTGCTTGACAATATTGGACAGAGAAACCTGATGAAATGAGAGGAGCATGTTGAAATGGCTTGAATCAGTCACAAATTATTTATTTTTTTCCAATCAACATCATACACGTGCAGTAAATGTATGGAAATTGGTTCTATCAAATGTTTTTCTATGGCTTTTCAGGGACTTAACAGGAGGAGAAATGATTAACCTAACAGCAAAAAGCTCAAAAGAAAGATTGTTTACATTAGCAACTAGAACCAATATGGCAGCAGGTGGTAAAAAACTATAGCAGCATACAATATTAGCAGAGAAACACTAACAAATAGATGTTTTGTTGCTCATTTGACACTTGAAAAGGTCACTTTAACATAGTATGGGAGAATAAACCAAGTTGTCTTTAAGAGTTTACGTGCAGTCGAAGAAGGTAATGGCAACACCCAGGCTATAACTGCAGTGATATTTCTCTCCTTAAATCTTTGACCCGTGCAGACCCTGCTAACATTTTTACTCTCTTTGAAATGTGCTGGGGTTACTTCTCGGCATCTGGGGTGACGCCTTTCTTTTGTCAAATGTCCCTCCTCCACTGTCACTGAGCCCTATCAAAGAGCTCCAGATGAGACAACCTCCAACGCACCCAAGTACAGAGCCACCATGCCATACTCCCTTGGGTGCCCGGTCACCGAAAGAGGAAACGCGCTAAGGATCAAATGCCAACAAGTATGGCGAATCAAAGGCGAAGACATATACGGGCGCACACCTTTTACCATTTAGAGGCAGCTGCAGAGGAAGCCCCACTTTCATTATGGATGTAATGGAGAGACGACCAAGGTCACAAAGCAATCATCGTCCTGACACCTAGCCCAGCAGGCGGCGGCTGGAGCTCCGAGCGTGGTTAGCCACAAGAGCTGTCTTACACATAACAACACCAGGCGAGAGAGAGGCCAAAGGCAATGTCACGGGCCACCTCTCCATCGATAACAGCGTAAAGCAGTGGCAACAGAGCTTTCTCAGGGCACAAAAAGATGCCGCATTTGGGGATGTGTGGACGGAGAGCTGACATGTGTCCAAACAGGGTAGAGATGTAGGAGACAAGGGGTGAATACCATTGGCGGAATGTGCTGGTGACCATTCACACCTTGAATATATGCGGTGGTGTACTAATATGAGGCAGATTCAAACGCAGCGTGATTCAATAGAGTAAAATCAAACCTATTTTTGTGCTTATTTACGATTACCTCAGGAGTCATGGTGCCCTGGGGCTGATTGGACGATATCTGGTATGTGGGTCAACTGCTTTGCTCGTGAATATACTATGAATTGTTCAGTATATAAAATATATACAGCTTTGGAAAAAAATAAGAGACCACTGCATTTTTTTCTGAAATCAGCATCTCTACATGTATTACAGCCATTCCATTCCAGCGTCTGTTGAATTCCAACACAAACACAAAGCTGAGCTACTTCAGTTCTTGCACCAGGAGTGGAATAAAGTCACCCAAGAACAATGTGAAAGACTTGTGGAGAGCATGCCAAGACGCATGAAAGCTGTGATTAAAAATAAGGGTTATTGCACCAAATATTGATTTCTGAACTCTTCTTAAGTGTAAACATTAGTATTATGTTGTTTTAAAATGAATTTGATCTTGTTTCTTTGCATCGTTTGAGGTCTGAAAACATGTATCTTTTTTGTTATTTTGACCATTTGTCATGTTCTGCAAATAAATGCTCTAAAGGATAATATTTTATTTGGAATTTGGGGGAAATAATATCAGTAGTTTATAGACTCAAACAAAAATGCTCCTTTTGCTCCCAACACACACCTATAAGTAGTAAAATCAGAAAAAAACGATAATTTTGCAGTCGTCTCTTATTTTTTTCCAGAGCTGTATATATATCAAGTTGTATCCATCTTCATATAATGATCTGCTTTTATGCAACCTAGCCACATCTCAAAAATGAACTGAAATAAGATAAAAAAATAGGTGAAATGTTGAAAAGCACTGTAGAGTTGTCAAAAATATTGACTAGATACTGAGAAACAGATTTTTTACAGAATCAGTTGCATTTTTGTTTCACAAAAAGAAGTTATATATTTTGTTCTAAATGTTATGAGAATTTTCAAGAAGAGATGTCTTCTGCATTTGAGGGACACGAATTAGCAGCTGTGGTTAGATCATCTGCGCTCTATGGTCCGGTTCCAGACCCTTCTGGATTTGAACAGAATGTATAAGGGACTGGCTGGTCAGGCACAAACTAATATCAAAAGTTATTTAATGATATCACATATACTGTAAGACAAATTCACACCTGGATAGTTTTAGAATATCAGATGGGCCAAGTGGTAATATTAAAGAACCTGCTAATATTTTGTGTTGAAAATTACATTCTATCATCAAAATTGTTATCATTATGGTATCAAATTTGGTTCTGTCAAGCCTTATTCTTGTTGAAATGACATGCCTTTAGACTACCAATACCTAAACCACGAGACAAATAGTGATGCCATGTACAGTACTTAACTGCTAACAGATATTCTAGTTTCAATATAACCTAAAGAGCTTATACGATTCTTGCCTTTTGTTTTTCTTATATCCTCGCATTCAAAAACACAATATTTCTATCATATCCACATGTTAAAACTAACATTCAGGACAGTTTCAGACTACTTTTGGAGGTAACAGCCGCTCTTCCAGACAGGAGGCATAAGAACAGTGCCGGTCCCATTCGGCTTCTCCCTCCCCTGTAGCGCGCCCTGTGATTAGTGAGGCTAATGAAGGCTAGCTCTGGGCCTGCTGTCCCGTCTGACCTCTGGGCCTCTGGGCAGGGCGAATGCTGGACTTTCACAGTGTTTAACATGATTCTGCGCTACAGCCATTAACCCCGCCCCGCTCCCTCCAGGATCACATCTGCTCCAGGACTGGACCCAAACCAAGTCTCCGTGGGCTACAAGACAAAATACCAGGGCCCATGGCTAATTAAGGCACATTATGCTTTCATGTGCCCTCGCTGTACCTTCAACCTTCAACAGACAAGGCGAGAATAGAACTTCATTTGAAAGACTGAAAATGTAGTATTTTCATATTAGCTATGTAATGTTAAGTAAAAAGTTATAAAGGACGCATATTAGGTGAAATTGACCTTTTGAGTTAAACCAGGTTATATTCCTCATCAAAAATATACCTGGAGTAGCTTGTATTCATGCCTGTTTGATAAATCTGCACCCTTTAAGTACTCAAAAACACGTCATTTAGAATTTACCTGGGTTGTTGCATCCCGTGATGTCCATCAGTCATCTCCAGACTTATTCTAAGCATTTCTGACATAAAATCAAATTACTATCGCATGATTCTGGTGATGGTCAATAGTTTTTTTCAGTACTAATTCCTTCTGCTGCCAGGGCATCTGCAGGAACAAGGTTACTATGGTTTGAAGATAGCCATTATTTTAACGCAATGTGTTTGTATCAGTAATTGCACTAGAGTCAGATCTACTGGTGCAGTGAATGATTTGCTAGCCTTACTGCCTCATAATGAGAAGCTCCTGGGTTCAACTTTTGAGGAGATGGGACCTTTCTGTGCAGGGTTTAACTTGGTCAAATGTAAAGTAAAGTAAAAGCCCGTATTATGCTGATTATATTATTATTATATGATGATATTCTGATCTGTTATAATCTTGTTTCCTCGTCAGAAACACACCTGGAGTTGTTTTTTGTTTCATTCCCACATGTTTAACACACAAACCCTCCGTATTTAGGCTCAGTCCTTCTGTCAAACTGAAAACAATTTCACCATGTGATGTCATATAGTAATACAGGAAAAACACAGTGGAGCACTTCACTGTGTTTTTAAACTCTTTACAACTTCAAACTTCACTAGAATCATTTGGATAATTTTGGCCCTGGAATTGCCGATTTCTATTGAACTAAATGGTAAGTAAATAATAGCTGTTCACTTGAAATCTACCGCTTCATGACATCACAAGTTGGAACAGAGCATTTTGAGCGTTGGGGATACAAAAACAACAATAATGCAGGATTACTCAAACAATGAAATCATAACTCCAGATGTTTTTGATGAGGTAATAGCATTATAACATGGCTTAAGCCTCACAGGACTCAAATACACAAATATACTTCTTAGACAAATGTGATTCCTTCTGTTTCCCTCTTATTCTAAACTCTAAACACTCTTTGTTATGTTCCTCCCGGAGACATGAATCGGTAATGAGCGTTCTGTGAGGCTGGTCGGAGGTTGTGTGGATTCTTTTACTGCCTTTGACATAAAAAATGCGACTCAAAAGTGCGTCAGATGCCTTCCCCGACTCTCTCTCTCCCCTCATTTTAAGTGCGCTCCGACGGCGCACATTCTCAGTCATTATAGGCGTTGTTGTTGTGTGTTTGGCCCAGCATGAGTCCTCTGCTAGTGATTACACGGCGGAGAAGACACCTGTCACGCGGCAATGCTACGAGCTGTCAGGGCTGGCTACAGATTGGCTGCTTCTCATACAAATGCCTATAGTAAATGACAAAGCACATGTGTCTCCTTTGTGTCTATTTGAAAAAAAAAATACCCGATTCGTAAACAAATGGCGAATTACAGATGGAAAAAGCGAGATTTGGATCATCCTGGCAACTGCAAATCACCGCATTCAACGTCGTTTGTTGTCACTGAGGATAATTGAGCAGTTGTGATGTTTTTATACGCGGAATGCTAGCGTTAAATTACGTGCAGTGGCATATTTATACGTACAAGTAAAGGGAGTTGATAGTCAGCAGTCACCATTATAGCAGTAGCCTCACAGATGTGTGTCAAGCTCCGTGTTTGAAATATGAAATGTGCAGTCGACTTGGACATCCCTGTCGAAGGCGATGTAGACATGATGGTCATTATCAACATCTGTCAGATGGAGTCGTTTACATGGACCATAGTTTTACAGTTTTAGTTATAAAGTATAAGAATTATTTGCGTGAAAAGTCCCTCAGTCGTCCAGGTAGACGACTGAGGGTCTTTTTATAAATAAGAATTATTTATAAAAAGCTTGTAATTGTATACTTTTATTGTGCAGTGCAACATCAAGATCCATCTCCAGATCTTCAAAGTTCAAAGTTCAAAGTCAGCTTTATTGTCAAAAACCATATGTACAGGTTGCACACACAGGATTTGAAATTGCAGCGCCCCCTAGGCCCACAGTGAACATAAAACATGTGATAAACAAGACAATAAACACAATGACTAAAACGTCACATATACCCATAGCAAAAGTACAGTAAACTTGTACAAATAGGTAAAACACAATGTGTGGCGTAATAAGGCTCAAATGGTGTTATTTAAGCAGCAGTGTCAGTGTCCTTTAAGGGTAATTTAAGCAGCAGTGTCAGTGTCATTTAAGTGTCTTTATCTTGTCAGTGTCTTTAAGTGTCTTTATCTTGAGCTACCTGAGCTTCAAGATATTGTGCATGTTTTGGGTTGATGAGTGCCTGGAAGTAAGACAAATGCCCAAATAAGAATGTATTTTCTAATGTGTTCTGATTCATCGTCCAATCAGAGTGCTGTATTCTGAATATTATGAATACTTTTACACAAGTTGCATTTTATTATAGTGTAAAAAACATGACAAATACTTGCAAACAAGTTTATTTTTGTTGCACTATTTCTTTATGTCCATTTAGAGATAATAAAAAAAAATCACACATGCACACACTGCATCTGCTCAGTGTTTTCTTTATTCTCACTAATACCATGCAGTTCAAAGCCAAAATTGATGAGGTTACATCATATATTTCTTTTAATTTAGGAAAGTAACTGTCTTCTGAATACCAACAAATCAAAGAGTAACTGTACCAGAATGCAGTTAGTCAAAATTAGTATTCTGAGGGCCTGTTTACATGAGAACGCTTACGAGTAAAAACGACAAAATATTTTATCGAAAGTGCCTTTTGTTTAGATGGTGACAGCGTTTGGGGGCTTAAAAACGCAAAAAACTAAAACCGCCCTCCCAAAGTGGAAAACTTGAATACGCTCCGCCATCACGTTTTCGTCTACACTGCCCAAGATGCAAAACTCTGGTCAAATCTGCTGACGTTGCGTACGCGTTTACGTCACATCGGTCCATATATCAGTGTACTTTGTTTGGCAGGACTCCCACTCCACATCTTGTTGCGCCTTCATTGTTTTGTAGTCTAACGTGGTCTGAAGCAATAGTTGAACTTCTTCGTCTGACTACACAAATTGTTTTTGCTACCGGTAGCCGTGTTTGTTTTGCTTTTCGCGGCGCAGATGAGAAGAAGGAAGATTCTACACATGTGCGCGGACATAGTGATAATGTATCCCAGCACCACCTAGCCGCCTGGCATGCATACCCAATCGAATTCCACACACTTTTGTGTCACCATATGCACGCAGATTTCCTCCCGAAAACGCTCATCTAAACGTGGAATAAAAAGTGAAGACGCGATGCCACTTTTGTGTCTTCTGTTCAGACCATCATCATATAAACTTAGCCTGAATGCGTATTTTCAGTACATGTATTCAGTTACTTTCCAACACTGCCCAGACACAAGGAGAAACCTGCCAACAAACAACAGACAGAAAGATCCAGAAATCCCAGAACCTTCTTGCTGTGAGTGGAAAGTGCTATAAGTCTAGTTCTACAAGTTTACCTCTGTTTGTCTTTGTGCTTACTAAACAGGACTATTGACTATGAAAATTATTGGTAGGTTTCATTTGTTTTTTTTTCAGTTTATATAGCAAATTAATGAAGTAACAGTAAAATGGACAGTCAAATATACAAAAATATTTGTCATCGTGTCCTTGGACAATACATTTTATCCAACTTGTCTGTATGAAACTGAAAAACAATACTGTGTAACTGTGATGGCTAAAGGGGAAATTTATGGTGTGTCCACACTTACCCAAACAATCAAAAATGACAGTACAGTGGTATTGTCCTGGTTTAGTTTTGGGTTTAGTCTCAGGTTAGTTCCAATTTTGATAAAGTGTGCAAATGTTTCTATTATTCTGTATCTTTATGAGTCGGTTCCCAGCAGTTTTATGGTACAGAGCTATGTTGAGTCTATTCTCGTAATGACTCTTCTATTGCTTCTAATATGATAACACAATGGCATTATCATAACAGCTTCCTCATTAACATAAAACGACACAAACCAAAGCAGTCTGCAGCAGGTCTGGTTGAGCGAGAGGACAGATAAATATTGTATAAATGAATTTATTGTGTAATGTGAGCCATCAAATTAATTACGGGCTCCACAGCTGTTGGAGGCACATGCGGCCATGAATTTTTCAGTGCTACCACTTCTGCCTAAGATTTTACAATAAATATTTCTGGAGGTCCTGGATAAATATTTCATGTGAGAGCGGGGGAGATGAAAGCAGCAGCAGGATCCTGGGGACGCTGGCTGACACACGGCACAGAGACCATCCACTCCAATCTTTATCAATGAATCCAGCACTGTGCGCGATTGCTTTAATTAGCCTGCTTTGTCAGCCAATGCTCTGTCAATAACAAGCGTCTCTGGGCGTGTGGTCAGAGAAGGGGGTGGGACGTGTTTTTGTAGGACAGGAAGTGATGTAAGAGAGTTCGAAGAAGAAGTGACTTTATTGATCTCACACTGGAGAAATTCTTCTCTGCATTTTAACCCATCCTATATATATATATATTAGGAGCAGTGGGCAGCACACCTTACTGCGCCCCCATGATCTTGTTGCTTCGGTTTGGTCAGGACCTAAGCTGGAGGATTTTACCTATGGTGCATGTTTTGGGGGAAACCGGAGTGCCCAGAGGAAACCCACCCAGGCACGGGGAGAACATGCAAACTCCAGGCCCAGGCGACCCGGGGATCGAACCCAGACCATGCATGCAAACTCCACAAAGAACACACACGGAAAGGCCTGGGCAACCCGGGGATCGAACCCGGAACCTTCTTGCTGTGAAGCAAGAGCGCTAGCCACTCAGCTACCGTGCCGCCGTTCAAGCTTTCTGCATATTCGTAAAAACAACATAAAGGAAGGTTATTTATTTAATGTATTTTATTCCTGACTTCACCTTATAATGAAGCGTGAAAAAAGACTAAATTCATGAACTGGTTTGAGAGGGGAGTTAAAGAGGCTATTTTTGTCAAGAAAGAGAATCCTTCGTTGAACAGAAATGGAGGTCTCAGACATCATTTGTCTCCCATTTATAACTCTGTCCTCAAACCAAAATCAAAACAAACAAAGAAAACAATAGGGCAGCAGGTCAGGTCCAGAGGTGTGAAAACACCATTATGGCCATGAATAGCTATGCTAACAAGACCCCACACCCCCACTGCATATTGAATAGTCTTACGCTATGTCCACACACGCTCCTGGATTTTTTTTATGTGGGTTGAAAAAAATTTGCATCCACACGTGTCGGATCAGTAAATATTCGCGTCCAGATGAAAACTGAGTGAAAATGATGTAATACATATGCCACACCGATATGTGGCGCTGTAAACAGGAAACGGCCAGAGCCACCGGAAATGCAATACTACAAAGAGCATAACGTCCTTTCTCTTCCGCAAACAAGCATCACAACGTCAGCTGCGTTTTGCTCGTCCATACAACAACACGACCCCGGTGCTCTCAGATTTCACCACTCTGGAACCTGGTTTCAAAAAACATAGTTTTTGCCCACCAAAAACACCGGTGCCATGTGGACGAAAGGCCAAAACGAACCAAAAAACGTTGTTGTGTGGACGGGCCCTTACTTAACCAACAGAAACTGAAAACAAATAGGTGTGAATGTTTCATAGTAATTTCATTGTAGTTAGCTCCTCCCTGCAGGTAGTTATAAGCAGTGTCCACCAGCACTCCACCAGAACTGAAGAAGCAGCTTGGATGAGCTGTGAAACGTATTCGACCAAATAAACTTTTATCCAGTTGACAAATTGAATTACTCCTTTTGCCTTAATTCATTACAGTTTATTAAAAATGATTGTTATTCTTACTACCCATTGGTCATGTTTTAGTGCAGTGTTTAGTGTTTATGGGAAACTGGAATACCTCAAGCAAACCTCCATAGACATGGGGAGAACATGCAAACTATAAAGAGAAAGACTTCATGCTGCCTGGGACCTTCTTTGTGTGAGGAGAGAGTGCTTTAGGAATTGGGATATTAATTAAGTCATTACTAAGCTTGAATCATTCACTATAAACTGTTTCCTAATTAAGTTATGTCTTTCTTTATACTTACTAAGGCCAAAGTAGGTGTACAGTAGTTATTATAAACTACCACATAAAGACTCATTTTATTTAAGTTAGGTGTGCTATTCTCTTTGCTTCAACGATAAAGCTTTATTCAGATTTATTTGGCTGCATCACAGACTGAACAGTTACTTAGAAATTAACAAAAATACATTAAACATGAAACAGTAAGGACTACTGGTATTTTGCTGGGTCGTACCATAGACTCTACAGCTCTGGAAAAAAATAAGAGCCCACTGCAAAATTATCAGTTTTTCTGATTTTACTACTTATAGGTATGTGTTTGGGCAAAAGGAACATTTTTGTTTGAGTCTATAAACTACTGATAATATTTGCCCCAAATTCCAAATAAAAATATTATCGTTTAGAGCATTTATTTGCAGAAAATGACAAATGGTCAAAATAACAAAAAAAAGATACATGTTTTCAGACCTCAAATAATGCAAAGAAACAAGATCAAATTCATTTTAAAACAACTTAACACTACTGTTTACACTTAAGACGAGTTCAGAAATCAATATTTGGTGCAATAACCTTTAGTTTTAATCACAGCTTTCATGTGTCTTGGTCTTTCACATTGTTCTTGGGTGACTTTATTCCACTCCTGGTGGAAGAACTGAAGTAGCTCAGCTTTGTTTTTGTGTTGGAATTCAACAGACGCTGGAATGGAATGGCTGTAATACATGTAGAGATGCTGATTTCAGACAAAAATGCAGTGGTCTCTTATTTTTTTCCAGAGCTGTATACTGTATATAAAAGGACATAGCTCACCTGGTAGCCGCCGCATTCTAAATAGGAAGTGAGCATGGGGGGGCGCTTCTGGATCCACTGACTTTACATTGAAAAACTGTCACCCCTTTCTGTAGCTGCTGCATTGAGTCTAGTCATTTTGGTTTTAAAATATTTGTATTAATCTGCTCTACATGATTCTTGTGTTTATATTTCACTATGTTGTCTGTATTGGAGCAGAGTTCCAAATTAGGAATAGGGATTTATTATCCTTATTCCTAATTTGGAACTCTGCTCCAAATTTGCTCCTATAACTGCTAGCCTTGTGAGCTTCATTTGACTGGAGGCTAACGCTATGGGTTATGTCACACCTTAGTCCACTTCTTTACAGTCTATCGCTACTACCATCTCGTACTGTGCTACTTAAAACACAGAGAATAACACCGTTTTATATTTGGACTCTCCCAAAGCAAACACCCAAAACCATTGTCAAAAATAATTGCATTATTTTCCGAGACCTAGGCTGGTTTACTTCCAAATATTTACTCATAGCTGCAACTCCCCACCATCTCGTGAATGCTATCTGAATGAAATCTTATTGCCAATTCCTTTCAGACAACCTCCCCTCCACTCACCTCGGCACCTGTGTCAAAACAACTTTTAATTCAAGGCTGTATCATTTATTTACCTGTGATATCCTTGAGACCACCAATCAATAAAACATCGACCTCATATGCCTATTATCCAATTTTATGCTCCCAACAAAGCAATAAACGCCTTTTATCCACTGTTTTCATTGAGTTTCCATGGGCGTTATTATCCCTACCCATGGACTGTGTAAACTTCCATACCAAATCGTGGGGTATTTGTTTTGGTGATTGGGTATTCAGGGAGGATGAGGCGGTAAGTAATTCAGTAGAGACATCTGTTTGGTAGGTAATACGCAGGCAATATTCCACCTGGGAGTGCATGGTTAAGCAGAGGGCCCTGAAAAAGACCAGACCGGGGCGAACGGAGTGGCTAATGATGAGGTTGGCCATGTTTGTTCAGGATTTCATGTTTTTAGCTTCATTTATAGCGGCTGTCAGGCTGAGCAGGTGAGTTCAGATAGTTATACTAGAGGCAGGAGACAGGCCGTGCTTTCTGTTGTGCTGTGCAATGGGAATGGGAACTGATTATTGAAATATGGTAGAACGCTTGCCTGGGAGTATGAGGAGGTTGTGGTAAGTTTAATAATTATGGTTGTGTTTACACTGGTACATTTTACCCCACCTAATGTGAGCTTGTAGTATAATTGGAATTCCATACTGTGTGTAATAAGCACTGTACTTAAAATCTACAAAACAGGGCTGGTGGGCTTTTTAAGTGTCTTTTACCTTACAAGAATGTCAAGGCAAATAGACTTTGGGTGATTCAGTGTAAATGAATGTTACGAATACTTAGGCTGCGTCCCATTACTCTGTCTTACCCCTTTATCTACATTTTTGTCTTGCCCTTCGATAACGAGCTGAGAGGGCTCGGGGTACGAATGTTCCCCTAAGAAATGGGACGCCACTCAATTACCGTTTTCATCATCATCATCCCTTGCCTCTACCTGGCTGCTACGTCTACAGAGGCGACAACAATTGACGCAAACAAACGTAAACAAATGTCAAGGATTATCAGGGACCTCAGCTCGACAAAAAACTAGCTTGTTTATACATGAAAGTTCGATGAAAACGATAACGGCGGCTAAACAGACATCACTACAATTAAAACCACAACAACAGTTCACTAAAAGTAAGTAGTCATAATTGTAAACCTGCTAAACTGTTAATCGATAATTACAACTGCTGAAAATACATTTATGAGACTCCTTGGCTGGTCGATGTGACGCTGCCATCCTGATCCCAAAACCTGCCTGAGCTTGTAGGCGTACCCCTTCGTTCCAAGTCTGGTCGAGAGCTTACTTCGTTTCAAGGGGTATGTAGCCCTCGGTCGTGGCCCGAGTCCTTGATCAAAATTAGAATCGGGACACCCCTTGCCCTCACATGAACACGCAAAACCAAGGGGTAGGGGTAAGACGAAGGGGTAAGACAGAGAAATGGGACGCAGCCTTAAAGGGCCACTATATAGGGGCACTAGAAAAACACCTCCAATGAAATAAATGCAAGACAAGTAAGTTTATAAGTTAAGTTTAATGCCATACTCTGGAACAATCCAGGGAAAATCAATAATATCTACATGAAAACAAGCTGACCGAACCCCTGAGAAGTTACTTGGATGTTTAAATAAATCATCTAAGAATGCGTTAACTAAAAGTCTGTGATTTCCCAGACTCCTCTCCTTCTTTCATGTTTGGGCAAAGCACTTGCGTAGTAATTTGATCAGGTTTAACTAATATTGACAAAGCTGTTTGTTTTGAAGTTTACAATTTAGTTAGCATTTTAAAATCAGTAAAATACTAATTTGATTCATAAACTCCAGAGACCCTTTTTTCCCCCTACAAAATCAGCTGTTGTCTTTCATAGTTACTTCAATTCCAATTGGAAATGCAGCTTGTTTGTTTCGTGTGGCTGTAGATGTAGATCTGGATAAACCTCTTTACAAATTTAGTGTGAGAGTGAAATGTATAACTGATTGCCAATTATTAGACCTGATAAATACTACATCGACTTAACATTTAATACATGACAAATAGAACAGTTATTTTTGGGGGTCAGTATTTATCGTCTGAACCTTTTCTTTGTCCCAGTTGGAAATTTTTGGTTATTTTTTCCTGCAAAGTTTGAGCTGTGGAAGAATTATGAGCTACTGTGGCTCATTATAGATACAAACTAACTGCTTTGGTGTTTAAATCTGCTGTTTATTTATTGCTGTTGATATTTTTAACAATATTGTACATATACAATTGTTTTGCGGATAATTCTGCTTTAGGGTTTGATTTGATTATTATCACTAATCGTCTATATTTACTTCAGCAGTATTTCGCACTTCAAAATGTGATAATCTGTGCCTTCATGCTTAAGAGAAATATTTTTTTAAATCAATATCACAAGCAATAACTCATTATAAAATCTAAACTTATTTCTTATGCATTATCGCATCCTTGGATACTGCTACCTCATCCATTATACCAGTAGATGCAGATTAGCCCAGTGCAAGTGAACACCTCTCGAGCATCTGAGCTCCATTTAGGACAACCAATAGTTTAATTCTTTGCTATTCTCCCCAATCAATGACGCTGAGTTCAAAGCCATGGGAAACGGCAGCACTCAGAGTCCGATTGATCAGTTCTAATACAAGTCATTAACATACACGCTGTTAACAAGCCAGGCCTCTGTACATTATCTCTGAATCAAGAGAACCATCGATACGGCCAATTTGGGACTTTTAATGTCTTAAAACCAGGGTACGCTCCACCGGCGTTAACCAGCTTACTCCTCTTCTTCTTGTGCATTTTTCCTGGCTTTTTCCTGACAAATGGACTTAACTACAGCTCTGGAAAAAAATAAGAGACCAGTGCATTCCATTCCAGCGTCTGTTGAATTCCAACACAAACACAAAGCTGAGCTACTTCTGTTCTTGCACCAGGAGTGGAATAAAGTCACCCAAGAACAATGTGAAAGACTTGTGGAGAGCATGCCAAGACGCATGAAAGCTGTGATTAAAAATAAGGGTTATTGGACCAAATATTGATTTCTGAACTCTTCTTAAGTGTAAACATTAGTATTATGTTTAAAATGAATTTGATTTTGTTTCTTTGCATTGTTTGAGGTCTGAAAACATGTATGTATGTTTTCTGCAAATAAATACTCTAAACAATAATATTTTTATTTGGAATTTGGGGGAAATGTTGTCAATAGTTTACAGACTCAAACAAAAATGTTCCTTTTGCCCAAACACATACATATATGTAGTAAAATCAGATAAACTGATCATTTTGCAGTGGTCTCTTGTGAGCTTCTCGCTCCATTGACTCTGTTTTTCATTTACTTTTTCATTGAAAATTGTCACCAATCTCTCTGTAACTGCTGCAGTGAGCCTTGTCATTTTAATCTGAAAATGGTTGCATTAACCTGCTCTACCTGATCGTGGTGTTTTTATTGCGCAATTTTGTTGGTAAATAAATTCATATTCCCAATGTGGAACTCTAAATTTGCCCCTACAACTGCTAGACTCTGTGAGCTTCCTTTAACTGGAGCTCTTGACGTAAACATCTTTGGTTGAGTGGTTAGATTCTCTGACCCACAGGTTGGCGGTGCGATGCCAGCTCCCACACAAGAATACTGTCATTGTGTCCTTGGGCACTTAACCACCTCACCCCCAGTGTCTGTGTGCACTGGTGTGTGAATGTGTGTATGAGTGGTTTCTTGATGTAAAGCGCTTTGAGTGCCTTGAAGGTGGAAAACGCAGTAGAAAAATGTGACCATTTACCATTTTGCCAGTAGACTGTGTAAAGAAGTAGACTTTACACAGACTCTTATGCTCATAGTTCCAATTTGCTAATTTAAAATATATTGATCATTTCTAATATAAGTCATTAAAATACAGGCTGCTAACAAGCCACACCTCTGAACCAAGAGAACCATCACTACGGCCAATTTGGGACTTTTAATGCCTTAAAACCAGGGCACACTCCACTGGCCATAAGTATTTTCCTCCTCTTCTTCTTGTGCGTTTTTCCTTGCTATTTTATGATCTCCGTTCTTCACCACTTAGCCATGGGATACCGCGGTGAGGCATGAGACCAGCGGTGCGCTTTACTGATGATAAATTTATAAGGCAAACTGGACGGAAAGTATTCAACAACCTTGTGAATAGCTATCTTTTTCATCAAAATATAGTAAGCTTTCAGAGGCAGTAAAAGCGTGGTTAGGACATTTTAGCGGGACCAACAGACTGGGCCCCTCCTCTCGCTATCTGGCTAAGAAGTGGTTAAGTCAAGTCTTTGGGAAACATACAGTGACTTTAATAATTCAGGGGCCTCTGGGTTGGAATAGCCTCTTTAGCAGTGGAAAACCCAGACTCCAGATATAAGATCGCTGCCTCTAGGGGCCCACTTCGCAGCCCCTAATGCCGGACCACTGCTTAATATGCCACTACCTGTCTGATCGCATTACATTAGGAGGGCGGGCTGAGGGTAAAGCAGGTTTGCTCAGACCTGAGTGATAAATAAACATGAATAAATATATAAATAAGTCATAAAATTGGTCTGTCGTCTGCCCATACGAAACCCGAGAAAGCGCGTACATATTATCCTAGTGTATTAATGATAACTAAAATACAAACTACTAAAGTGTAACTTTTCTGGTGGAGAATTCGCCACCTGCTTGTCTCCATGGAAACGTTATTGCTTTGTCTACAACGTTCCATGGTAAGGTATGAAATGTATTTATATTGCGCTTAGTCAATACCAAAACGCGCACCCTTACCGTGATTGAGGGCGCCTCTCCACCGATCTGACCCGTAACTTGGCTCGGTGGTGTCACCTTTTTGTCTCCATGGATATACAGTAGATGCAGTAAAGTTTAACGGCATACTGCGGAACATTAAAACAATAACATCTCTACGAAGACAGGCATTTGGCAGGCACACCAGTAAAGTTGTTTTTTATAACTGTTTATTTCAAATTATTTATTTATTTATTTATTTATTGTTTATTTATTTATTATTTATTTATTACAGTTTATTTATTTTATTTGTATTTATTTATTTATTTATTTATTTATTTATTTATTTATTTATTGTTTATTTATTTATTATTTATTTATTACAGTTTATTTATTTTAGTTGTATTTATTTATTTATTTATTTATTTATTTATTTATTTATTTATTTATTTATTTATTGGCCCCTGAAATATTGCAAGATAGAGCCAAAGCAGCAATGCACCTCACCGTTATTTACCATGCAACCACCCATGCTAAAAAAAATAAAAATAAATAAAAAAAATACATCATTATAGCCCTTGAAAACGCATGCATTTCATGTTAAATTGCATTTTACTGCAGGACGTACATCCAACTGCACCATCACAACTGCGTACAGCTCATACCATTACACACAAGCTAGCATTTGTGAAATATTTATCACAAGGCTCCACTTTGAAGGAAAAAAAAAACAACATGGCTAAGTTGTATAACACCGAATCCATAAATGAACCGCAAAGTTTAACTGCACGAGCAATTATTACATTTGAGTGTCTTTACTGTAGTTGTGGACTAACACTGCTTTCTAAATATTTAACCATATTCGCACCAAACGCACATTTATATTTCATCATCTTGCTTGCCGTTTATTCTCCAAGCTCCATGTTGGACTGCATAATTATCTCAGTTTAGCATTTTTTCCCAACCTATTACTTCCATAAATACAGGAATTTGAGTTAAGGCTCCTCAGAGGGCTAATTTAAGAAAAGCTAACGTTAATTAATACAACCTAGATCGAGAAATCCCTAAGTAAGCTAGCGGTTGGCACGAATCAGGCAGGGTTTCGGCCTTCAAAGGAAATGGGGGAGGATTTGAGAATGCAGAGATCGATATTGTTAGCTAGCAGGGGTCGGCAGGTGCAGAGGAAAAGCTGGGATGGCCACGGCGGATACGAGCTTCCCAAGACCCTCATCGCGAGTGTTTAATCAGAGCTAATCCTCGCAGTTTTCCCCTTTAAAAGTGTCACAGCGGTTGCACTATATATCCACCAAGGGGCTGCCGACTTAAAGGGAATGTGCACGATTGTTTCGAAGGTTTGAGGCTAGTTCAATTAACCAGTGGCTTGTTGGCGAGGGAGTAATCCGTCACCACTATCCAAATGAACATCTGAAAGTAGGTCAGTTCACTACAGGATAGGCAATATAACCAAGTAAAAGAAAAATATTAACACAGTACAATGGTGAGGCATGGGTAGGTGGGTGGAGTGTCTGGCCCAGTGATACAACGGTACGCACGAGTCGGAGCAGAACCACTATCCTTAGGGGTTTGGGGGTGAACATTATACCACTGAGCCACATGAGACCAGTGATACACTTTACTAAGATTTATAATAATTTGTTGAACAAGGATTGCATTGTTTTTGCTATGCCAGATGCCCTGCCTGTCATAGCCGTGTAGTCTAATTGGAGCAGGCGATTTAAGAGTTATTGTTACAGGGGATGTACAAATGTCTTTCAGTTGTGTTGAATGTGTTATTGACAGTGGTAAAGCTGTTTGTTTACACTTGTCTTATATCAACTTAACGTGTAGAGAGAGGACATATACAGCTCTGGAAAAAAAATAAGAGACCACTGCATTTTTTTCTGAAATCAGCATCTCTACATATATTACAGCCATTCCATTCCAGCATCTGTTGAATTCCAACACAAACACAAAGCTGAGCTACTTCAGTTCTTGCACCAGGAGTGGAATAAAGTCCCCCAAGAACAATGTGAAAGACTTGTGGAGAGCACGCCAAGACGCATGAAAGCTGTGATTAAAAATAAGAGTTATTGCAACAAATATTGATTTCTGAACTCTTCTTAAGTGTAAACATTAGTATTATGTAGTGATGGGCGAATGGAGCCTTGTGAAGCATTGACACCTCAGTCGCAATATTGTGTCAAATGAAGTGTCTGAGGCCTCGGAGAAACGCTGACCTCTAGTGGACAAATTTAACCATTGCATTTTAACAATAATTGCTTTTTTTCCACTTGTAGATGACGTCGAAAATGAAACAAATGCCAAAAGTCACCAAAATCACCACTAACGCCACACAACACTCCTCACTACCCAACATTTTTAAGAAATATTGGTGCATATTTTATACTGTTGCAGTTTAGTGCTTGTCAAACCAAGGAAGAACACTCTGAAGCACTCTGAACCAATCGCAGAGCGGAACATTCGCTGAGCTAATGAAACACTTTGATACACTGAAACGATCGACACGCAGAGCGAAGCAGCGGGGGGGAGGGACCGACACTTCGACACTTTGGTCACGTGAGTGGCTGTGCAGAGCTCATTTGCCCATCACTAGTATTATGTTGTTTTAAATGAATTTGATCTTGTTTATTTGCATTGTTTGAGGTCTGAAAACATGTATCTTTTTTGTTATTTTGACCATTTGTCATTTTCTGCAAATAAATGCTTTAAACAATAATATTTTTATTTGGAATTTGGGGGAAATGTTGTCAGTAGTTTATAGACTCAAACAAAAATGTTCCTTTTGCCCAAACACATACCTATAAGTAGTAAAATCAGAAAAACTGATCATTTTGAGAGCTGTATTTTTCTCATTTTCAGTATATAGACAGGACATGCCTCAGATGAAAACTCAGAACCTCCAGAATTCCCTCTCTGAGCTGCAGAGTCTGCACTAGCACTGACTCGTGACTGGCTTTGGGTGCTGGGGGTTAGCTAGAGACCATTCACATCAGAGAGAGGAATTTTAGTCCTTTTAAACAAACTGGATTTTAACATTGAGCCAAATTAGAAGCCCATGAGACCCTTGTTCTGCTTTCTGGTTGGATAATCATCTTCAGCACCAAAACACCAAATTATAACATATACAACATGGCCCTTCATTTTTGTAAATTACCCTATGGGGACAATAAAGTCCACTTTAACTTTACTTTTACTTTGCAATTGTTATCACTAAAAGCTATACTTTATCTTAACATTTTTACTTCTTCATCTGATCTTTGGACATAGATAATAATATTTAAAATTTTAAATAAAAAACATACATCTGAATCATAGTGTTAATATAATGTTAATCTCAAGGATGCAAAGTAAAGTTGATATATTGTTAACGCAGATGGGACAGTTGGGTTTTGAATTGTTCCACTTTTTCCATTTTAGAGCATTTTGTAAATAAAACAGGAGCAGAAATAGCTCCTCACTATTTTTCAGGCTGGTTGTTTTGACGGAGGACAATACTGTGGAAGTGTATCTGAAAGTGAATATTTGCTGTGCTTCCATCCATCCTCACATCGGACGTGCCCAGTAATGAAATAAATATCCAACTCCTAAATATTTCAGAGCGTTCGAGGAGTAAAGTGGAAGTGTTTTTCTGACAGACCTGTTTTTTGTCTTCGTTTTTTCTTTCCAGCTCTCCGCTCATCTCTCTGTTTCTCTGTTTGCTACAAATGCATTGTGCTCAGTGGCCAGCCCAATCCATCACAGGCGTCTGGCGGGAGAAAAAGCTCTTTCCTGGGCGTTGGGGCTCCGTGTTCTGCGTACGCGGCTGTTTCAAGGTAGCACCCATGGGAGCCAGGCTGATGGACACTGTGGTCATCACTGGCAGGGTGCCCCGGGACCCAGCTTGTTCCACTCACCTCTTGTTTTCACCAGCAGCACCTTTCCGTGGTCCCAGGCGTCTCGTGCACTGCTGTTTTCTCTTTTTCTTTTTTTTTGACAAAGATGAGTGCAGCGCATGGTTGGTTTAGCCATCGCAAACTGCAGAGGCCTTAGGAGACTGGAAGTGCTTTAGTATCATGGAGAAAGTTGTATAGTAGTAGCTTCCTGGTTATGTTGAATATCACAATTTCAGACACTAAAAACAAACCCTCCAAAACTCAAAACTCAAAAAATAAAAAAAAATAAAAAATTACCATCAAAAAAGATTGATTATTACAACTGCATCTGATATTTTGGTTAGTTTCTCCGTGAAACTGCAACATATAAGTGAAAATATTTAGTTAAAGAGGGAGTATTAATTTTTTTACTTATTACATATTTAGATTGCCATGTTACCTTTTATAAAAATGCTATATTCATTGAAAACAAACAAACATACTGAAAACAACATCTTAAATCTGTTGAGTTTCAGTATGTTTTTGATGCTCACTTTCCTCGCTCCCGCTTCAGAGCGCTCGCGTAACACAATCATTATGCTAATGAAACTACTGCACATCATGTTTGTGGAGTTGTAGTGTATTGTTTTGCATCATCCTTTTTATGTATTTATGAAAAAATAGTGTGCAGGAGCATGGGTTATGTAAACTCGTGGGCTGAGCCTTGTACTTCTCAGCGTTTAAAGGGATATGCCACTCCCAGGTCAAATTTGGGCATCTCCCCACAGTCCAGAGACTAAAATAAGTGGTGGAAAGCGTTTTCCTGCTCACCCAGCCATTGTCCGAGTGTGTCGCCACTGACCGCCGCGGTATCTGGTGCTCCTCCGCCTTAGACTGGAGTCTAACGTCGCCAGAGAAAGATTTCGGCCAAAAGGAATTAATTTGCTCGATGCGTTTCCCAATTACTTTGTGTGTAGTGCGCATTCATATCGAGTGCAAATAAATGTGCAAATCAACATGGAGAACTTGCCTTGGTCATTTTGGGTGGGAACTATTTTCCAGTGCGGAAGAATACAGCCGAATCACGCACCACGTTGTGCAACAGGGGAACTCCCTTCCCGGTGCGTAACAGGGATTCCCCTGGCAGCGTGCTGCGTGATTCGGCTTTATTCTTCCACACTGGAAAATAGTTCCCACCCAAAATGACCAAGGCAAGCTCTCCATGTTGATTTGCACATTTATTTGCACTCGATATGAATGCGCACTACACACAAAGTAATTGGGAAACGCATCGAGCAAATTAATTCCTTTTGGCCGAAATCTTTCTCTGGCGACGTTAGACTCCAGTCTAAGGCGGAGGAGCACCAGATACCGCGGCGGTCAGTGGCGACAGACTCGGACAATGGCTGGGTGAGCAGGAAAACGCTTTCCACCACTTATTTTAGTCTCTGGACTGTGGGGAGATGCCCAAATTTGACCTGGGGGTGGCATATCCCTTTAAGAGTTCTAACAGTTTTCAGGAGAGATTGCAAAATTACTCAAACTGGTATAGATGACATATTAATTTTCTTCAGGCGTGTTTTTGATGAAGGTATAGAAATCTCCAAAAAGCTGATATTTGCTATATGCGAGTGGTCTACAATATCGTATTCAAGCCTATCTACAGCTCTGGGAAAAAAAATAAGAGACCACTGCAAAATGATCAGTTTTTCAGGTATGTGTTTGGGCAAAAGGAACATTTTTGTTTAAGTCTATAAACTACTGACAACATTTCCACCTAAATTCCAAATAAAAATATTATCGTTTAGAGCATTAATTTGCAGAAAATGACAAATGGTCAAAGTAATAAAAAAAAGATACATGTTTTCAGACCTCAAACAATGCAAAGAAACAAGATCAAATTAATTTTAAAACAACATAATACTAATGTTTACAATATATTATATTAATATTTGGTGGAATAACCCTTATTTTTAATCACAGCTTTCATGCGTCTTGGCATGCTCTCCACAAGTCTTTCACATTGTTCTTGGGTGACTTTATTCCACTCCTGGTGCAAGAACTGAAGTAGCTCAGCTTTGTGTTTGTGTTGGAATTCAACAGACGTTGGAATGGAATGGCTGTAATACATGTAGAGATGCTGATTTCAGAAAAAATTGCAGTGGTCTCTTATTTTTTTCCAGAGCTGTATATATTTGGGGACAAGCCGTTGACCCCACCAGGTTACAGGTCATTGCAAGAAATCTAGTTTTTCAAGATATTTTATTAAAAAACTGTGAATAAATGCAAGATAGTATATTTTAATGTCATAGAGTGGAACATTATCTCCATATGAGTAGTAAACCTTTAGAGTTTAACTATGCACATATGAGTCTTGTGTTGATATCATATTCAGGAAGCAGAACATTTTTCCTCATTCACCCTTACCTTTCATCACTGCCATATTAAGCATGCGAGTGTTCACCTCATGTTCATGCCCACAACAATTATGTCATCACAAATCCTTTCAAACCCAAACCAAAAGACTTACTCTGTTTTCTCAGACAAACCTGGGATTTCTAAACGCTCCACTCTCTCCTCACACAGAGGCCGGGAGCAGGAGAAGGTGATGGTAAAGCGCCGTGTTCTCCTGGTGCCTGTGGGTTTTCTGTGGGTCTGACATTACATATCAGCACACAGCTAAAAGAACCACTCTGCTGCAGCATCACAAATACAGCCCAGATAAAGACGGTTCAGACATACACTTACACCTCTGTCTCAGCTTTCAAGAGTAGAAGAAGAAGAAGAAGACACGCTTTATTATATTATATTATAGAAGGCAGTCTGTTCGCTGTAAACATGATTCAAGTAGTTTGTATATATGTGATATATATATCAGGGGTGGCACGATTCACAAAATTCACGGTTCAATTCGTATCACGGTTTAAGGGCCATGGTTTTCGGTTCTGTACGGTTCTTATTGGTTTCTTTCAAAATACACCTTATATCCATTTATCTTAATAATCCACAATAAAAATAATAATAAGCAAATATAGCTGCAAGCAGCAATGTGGGGCCAAGCACCGAAGGTGCATGTAGGCCTCAGCATGTAGGCCGCATGCAGGGTCTGACAGGGTCTAACAGAGTCTGACAGGGTCTAACAAGGTCTGACAGGGTCTAACAGGGTCTGACAGGGTCTAACAGAGTCTGACAGGGTCTAACAGAGTCTAACAGGGTCTAACAGAATCTGACAGGGTCTAACAGGGTCTGACAGGGTCTAACAGAGTCTGACAGGGTCTAACAAGGTCTGACAGGGTCTAACAGGGTCTGACAGGGTCTAACAGAGTCTAACAGGGTCTAACAGAATCTGACAGGGTCTAACAGGGTCTGACAGGGTCTAACAGAGTCTGACAGTTTTCATAAACTATAATAACCTTGTTGCAGGTGCTGGGGTTTAGATAGACAGAGTCTGACAGGGTTTAACAGGGTCTGACA
This sequence comes from Paratrypauchen microcephalus, assembly GCA_036785185.1. NCBI lineage: Eukaryota > Metazoa > Chordata > Actinopteri > Gobiiformes > Gobiidae > Paratrypauchen > Paratrypauchen microcephalus. The sequence goes on along the minus strand of JAVJIX010000064.1, from coordinate 4,547,780 downwards.
GGGTCTAACAGAGTCTGACAGGGTCTAACAGAGTCTAACAGGGTTTAACAGGGTCTAACAAGGTTTAACAGATCAAAGACACATCAAAGGCAGATCGGTTGCTAGGTGCGTTGCTAGGCAATTCCTGAAAATTCCTGCAACTTTGACCTGCTGGTGGCACTAGACGGTTGGGGCTGGGGGCCTATAAATCACTGTGAGTAATGAGGAGAGACTGGCTGGAATGTGCATGCAAAATTTCACAACTTTTTACCAGACGGTTCTAGGGGTTGCCATAGACTCCCATGTTGAGAAGAATATAAAATAATAATAAGAAGAAGAATCAGGAGACCAGACACATCAAAGGAAAGATCAAAGGGTTGCTAGGCAACGTCGCTAGGCAACGTCGCTAGGCAACGTCGCTAGGCAACGTCGCTAGGCAACGTCGCTAGGCAACGTCGCTAGGCAACGTCGCTAGGCAACGCAGTACAAACACTTTTTTTTTTTTTTCAAAGACAAGATCAAAAGGTTGCTAGGCAACATTGCTAGGCAACGCAGTAGAAACACTTTTTTATCTTTTATTATTACAAGGTACACAATAATACATACTTCAGGTACATAATAATACATATTTTAACACCACAATAACATTCGCAAAGCACTCAGAACACTACACCTACGGTGCTTGGCCCCTAATAATAAGCAAGCCAGTGACTTTGACACGGGGGACCCGGGTTCGAATCCCCCCCTAAGGGGCAATGAGCAAGCCAGTGTGGGTCCTTGGGCAAGGCTGGAGACTGAATGGTACTGGAAAGGCATATGGGAAAGGGAGGCATCACATAACACCAATGCACAGTGGCTGGTGGATCTGAGGAAAGACCACAGCAACCTCCCTGAACAAGATCCAGTCACCATCACAGTGGCAGACATTCATGAAAGAGTCTCAGGCATGAAAAATTGGACAGCACCGGCCCCTGACATGATCCACGCCTACTGGCTAAAGAAGCTCACTGCTCTCCATGAGCGCCTGGCAGCACAAATGAACCAGCTGCTAAGGGATGGGACTCACCCTGAATGGCTAACCCAAGGGCATACGATCCTGATCCTGAAGGATCCCTCGAAGGGTACAGTCCCATCCAACTAACCTGTCTCTCCACAACATTGGAAGCTCATGTGAGGCATCATGGCGGCTAAGATAAGTGGGCACATGGATCAATACATGAGCACAGCACAGAAGGGCATTGGCAAAAACTCCAGGGGAGCCAAACACCAACTCCTGGTTGACCGAACAGTCGCCCGTGATTGCAGAACCCATCAGACCAACCTGTGCACTGCCTGGATTGATTACAAGAAAGCCTATGACTCAATGCCACACACATGGATCATTGAGTGCTTGGAGCTGTACAATCCGTGTATCATTCGTTCTTTCGTTTTTCAATATAAAACCAAAAATAAGAAAACGAAAAAACAACACTTTTTTTCATTATTTGTCTCCAAAACCAAAATGAAAAAACATATAACGATTCGTTTTTTCAGTTTTCGATTTTGTGTTTAAATGAAACATGGAAAAACGGATAACAGCTGTTTCCCGTTTTGTCCAATTTTGATCTTTGCGCAAGCAGTGTTGCCAACTCCCCAGCATCGAAAGTAGCTATTGGCCCGCCCAGAAGTAGCTAAAAAAAGCTAGACGAGCGAGCGGTCCAATCCAAACGTGAGAGCTGGGGGGGGGGGGGGGGGGGGCAAACGTCATTGTCAGCAGGGGGCTCCAGACAACACATCCTAACCTTCCTTACCCCGTGAGGCTAACCTTTTATTGGTGTTGTTTTTACATATACTTGTTTGTTTGTTTTTAATTTTTTTATTTGGTTTTTATTTTTTAGATATTTTTTTTGGAGCTGTAGTCCAAGATCTATAGCTTGCTTTTTTATTTTGTGTTTTTTTGTGCTGTAGTTTAACTAAAGCTTTTTATTTATTTTTTTGTGCTATAGTGGGCAAACTATAGCTTTTTATTTTTTTTATTTTTTTTTGTGTGCCAAAGAACTAGCTTTTTTAAACTTTTCTGTGCTGTACAACTAGCTTTTTCCCACTCCCGTCTGTACTTTTGTGTATACACTTTTGGTTGTGGCATTGCGATTGAATACAAGAGGAGAAAAAAGAAATGCTCTAAAGAATGAGAGGGATATGCACGTGACGACAGAAACTGAATGACAGAAACAGAGAGAGGAATGACCAGACTCCAAGGCGATCTGACGAGATGGGATGGAGCAGAGGAGAGACTGGTGAGTGTGTGTGTGTGTGTGTGTGTGTGTGTGTGTGTGTGCCTGTGAGTCCACACTGTTCTCAACTCCACCCCCGCCCCTCTCTGCCTGTGTCTCTCTGTCTCTTTCTCTGGGGAAAGAGAGAAAACGGCGCAATTATTTTTTCCCCCTCCCGCGATCTTGGAGCCTCTGATCACCAAAAAACTCGCTAGATTTCTCGCTAGTCGCTTTTGTCTAATTTTCTCGCTAGGGGGGTCCAAAAAGTAGCTAAAAATAGCGACAAAGTCGCTAAGTTGGCAACACTGTGAGTAAAGATTCACTTCCGGTTTACCCAACTTGCGCAAAAATCAAAATTGGACAAAACGGGAAACAGCTGTTATCCATTTTTTCCATTTTTCATTTAAACACAAAATCGAAAACTGAAAAAACGAATCGTTATCCGTTTTTTCATTTTGGTTTTGGAGACAAATAATGAAAAAAACTGTTGTTTTTTCGTTTTCTTATTTTTGGTTTTATATTGAAAAACGAAAGAACGAATGATACACGGATTCTGTATAATATCAATAAGACTCTAAGGGCATTCATTGCAAACTCGATGCGGTTGTGGAAAACCACCCTTGAAGCCAATGGCAAGCCACTTGCGCAAGTGTCCATCAAATGTGGCATATACCAAGGAGACGCACTGTCACCACTGCTGTTCTGCATAGGTCTGAACCCCCTCAGCCAAATCATCGGAAGCACTGGCTACGGATACCGACTCAGAAATGGGGCCACCATCAGTCACCTCCTCTACATGGATGACATCAAGCTGTACGCTAAGAGCGAGCGAGACATGGACTCACTGATCCACACCACCAGGATCTATAGCACAGACACTGGAATGTCATTCAGGCTTGAGAAATGTAGTAGGATGGTGACAAAGAGAGGGAAGGTAGTTCACACCGAGGGGTCTCACTCCCAGAGGGAACAATAACAGACATTGAGGACAGTTACAAGTACCTTGGTATCCCACAAGCAAATGGCAACCTTGAAGAGGCAACAAGGAAAGGGGCTACGGCCAAATACCTGCAACGAGTAAGGCAAGTCCTAAGAAGTCAGCTCAATGGCAAGAACAAGGCCCAGGCAATAAACAGCTATGCCCTGCCAGTGATCAGATACCCAGCAGGAATCATAAGCTGGCCAAAGGAGGAGATACAGACCACAGACGTTAAGACACGAAAGCTCCTGACCATGCATGGAGGGTTCCATCCCAAATCTAGCACCCTGAGACTGTACAAGAGCCGGAAGGAAGGAGGCCGAGGACTAGTGAGTGTGGGAACCACTGTCCAGGATGAAACATCCAAAATCCATAAGTACATCAGGGACAAGGCCCCAACAGATGATCTGCTCAAGGAATGCCTCAGACAGCGGAGTGCAGAGGAAGAGGTACTGGAGGGACCATCATGGCAGGACAAACCCCTACATGGGGCGTACCACCGAAACATAACTGAAGTGGCTGATATCAAGAAATCCTACCAATGGCTGGAGAGGGCTGGTCTGAAGGACAGCACAGAGGCCCTCATCCTGGCTGCACAGGAGCAGGCCTTGAGCACCCGAGCAATAGAGCCCCAGATCTACCACACCAGACAAGACCCAAGGTGTAGGCTGTGCAAAGAGGCTCCTGAGACAGTCCAGCACATAACTGCAGGGTGTAAGATGCTGGCAGGGAAAGCATACATGGACCGGCACAACCAAGTGGCGGGCATAGTGTACAGAAACATCTGTGCAAAGTACGGGCTGGAGACCCCAAGGTCAAGGTGGGAAACACCTCTGAAGGTTGCGGAGAATGACCGAGCCAAGATCCTGTGGGACTTCCAGATACAGACTGACAGAATGGTGATGGCGAACCAACCAGACATAGTGGTGGATAAGCAACAGAACAGAGCCGTGGTGGTGGACATTGCAATACCAAGCGATGGTAACATCAGGAAAAAGACCCACGAGAAACTAGAGAAATACCAGGGGCTCAAGGAAGAGCTGGAGAAGGCCTGGAAGGTGAAGGCATCAGTGGTGCCCGTGGTGATCGGAGCACTCAGGGCTGTAACCCCCAAACTGGAGGAGTGGCTACAACAGATCCCAGGAAAAACATCAGACATCTCAGTCCAGAAAAGTGCAGTACTAGGAACAAGATACTGCGCAGAACTCTTAAGCTCTCAGGCCTCTGGTAGAGGACCTGAGCTGGATGAGAGTGAGAGACCAACCACCGTGGAAGGTGAGGAGCACATTTTTTTTAATTTTTTATATATATTGTGCGTTTGTCTACTGTATATTTATCATCTTTGACACCCTGGGTTAGAATTTGGACATATTATATTGCAATATATCCAACAAGACTTAATAAAAGAAAAAATCCATTGAATTTTGCTTTAGAAAAGTGCGTTGCCCATTGGGAGCTGATGTTAAAACTCATCACAACCAAGAGTTGGCAACTCCAATGGATAGCTGCATATCATGCTAGCAAAATTAGCTTTTTATTTGTACCAAAATGACTATGCGACCCTGCAGAATCCTACTTGTATCACTGATCAAGAAAATAAAATTGGAAAACACAGTAAGTACAGAGCAGTGGACGTATACCAGTGTCTTGAAATAAGTGAAGGAATAACGATTGCTCAAACATGCAGGAATCACTCCAAAAATAAGGCTTCGTCCTTCGTCCGCATTCATGTGAGGGAAAGGACATCGACCAGCCAAGGAGTCTCATAAATGTATTTTCAGCAGTTGTAATTATCGATTAACAGTTTAGCATGGTTTACAATTATGACGCTTATGTTCTACATTACTTTTAGTGAACTATTGTTGTGGTTTTAATTCTAGTGATGTCTGTTTAGCCGACATTATCGTTTTCATCGAACTTTCATGTATAAACAAGCTAGTTATTTTGTCGAGCTGAGATACCCGATAATCCTTGTCATTTGTTTACGTTTGTTTACGTCAATTGTTGTCGCCTCTGTAGACGAAGCAGCCAGGTAGAGGCAAGGGATTATGACACAAACGGTAATCGAGTGGTGTCCCATTTCTTAGGGCAGTGCTTCTTTCACGCCCCCCCTCCTTGCGTGCGACTATAAATAGTATTATTTGTCTAGAAAATTATTAGTACACCTCTGCCTAACATTGTATACTTTTATTAACATTAAAAACAAAAAAAAGAAAGAAACAAACTTCCAACAGAGACTACACTCTGCACTCTCTTTTTGCATTGAGGACTCAAATATTAATGTGTTTTTAATGAAGCTTTACGCACATTTGTTTACGTTTTACAGAAACAAAGCTTAAAAACCACGTGGCCCATTTGCATAAACTCAAAGCGCTGAAAAAAAAAAAAGCTCTCTCCTTGTGCCGCTGATGCGTCAGCTTCTGTCGGACTAAAGGACACGACTCAGTAGAATACAGTGGTACCTCACCTTACGAAAGACCCAACAAACGAAAATTCCAAGTTACGAAACGCCTTCACGTTAAATTTTGGTCTCTAGATACGAAAGAAAATTCAAGTTACGAAACGTGAAATCTCAAAAATTAAAATAATGCGCGCTCAGATGCATGCCCCAAAACGTAAATACACTTTATCAGCACACACGGGGTTAGGTTCCAGAAATAACCCGCAACAAGAGAAATCCCCGAAGTAGACAACTTTATATTTTACAATTATTCTACATGTTTTAAGGCTCTAAATGCCTCACCACACACATTATACACTTTTCTCAGACTGGAATTAAACTTTTCTCACATTTCTCTCTCGTTTAAACACTCAAACTTTCATAGATTTTCAACAAAATGTATTAAATAGTGAAGCGTGGGGGGAGACATGGCTCCGGAAGCCCCGCGCCGCGCGAGGAGCACCTCACCGCGCCACGCGAGGAGCACCGCTAGTCCTGGTCTGCACGACCGGCACCGGGTCTGCGAGCACGAGATAGAACCGCTGCGCCCGGACCGCGTCCTCTGGAGCCCGAGCCACAAACCAGCCGCACGAAACCAGCAAAGAGCGGCACGTGGTGGTTTAATCCTGGTTTAGTCCAGGTCCAGGGGAACATTAGGGTCTTAGGGGAACATTCATAACCCGAGCCCTCTCAACTCCGTATCGAGGGGCAAGACAAAGATGTAGATAAAGGGGAAGGGGTAAGACAGAATAATGGGATGCAGCCTAGCTCTGAGAGGGGAAATGAGAAGGGAAAACAACTGGATTTTGCAAAGTAGGTCTGCTTTAATACAAATATTATAAAAATGTTGATTTTTGTTGGAATACAGCAGGTCTAGTCATTCATAGAAATGATCATGTGGACATTTGTTCATTTACCTTTTGGATAAGTCCAATCAAAGTACACTGTTATCAATAGGAGATTAGAGACTATGAAAATCTGAAAACTGAACATGTGGTGACCTTGTATAATGTATACAGTACATTTTCTCAGTCATATTCATTATTTATTATACTGTAATCAGCTGCAGTCCATACACCATAACTCTCTAGTCATTAAAACAAGCATGTACATTCAAGCTACTTCAAAATAATAAAACTTGATGCAACTCTTTGATACCGTGACTTCACTTCGCTGCTCGTCCCAGCAGGGGGATTAAACGTTCTTACCTTATCTCATTCAGTCATTTTAAACACTAACCACTGCTGCAATCGGCTCTATAGATTGCATCATAAAAGCCGATGTCAAAACTAGACCTAAAAACACGATTCTAATCTTACTGGAATGCTCTCTTTCCTCGGATCAAAAAACAGATTAATTTGCCTGTAATTACGATTAGCGTGCCGTTGTGCATGTATTTGAAAACAACTCACTATTTCCACTTAAATCTTCAAGATAGATGGAGCAACTTTTTGGGTGACAATATTTATTATGTGTTTGTACTTGAAATATTTGTACTACAATTGAGCTGTGGATAGTCTAATAAGTAACTCATTATAGATATTAACTATTTAAGAGTTTCATTTTTCGTATTCATAGTTCATAAAGTAGTTTAAATTTTAGCTTTTATAATCCTTTTTTCTACAGTAGAACATCAAACTTAAACATTTGCTGCTGTTACAAGCCTAAAAGTATAGTTTAAAGGGCCCATATTACGCTATTTATTTAATCTGATCTATGTTCTAATGTTGTTTCCTCATTGAAAACAAACCTGGAGTGTTTTGTTTCATTCACGTTTAACACAAGCTCTGCATATTTAGCCCAAGTTCTTCTCTCAAACAGAAAACCTCTGTTCCACCTTGTGATGCCAAGTGCTCCACTGCATTTTTAAACTCGACACAGCTTCACTTGAATCATTTGGATCATTTCAGCCCTGGAATTGCTGATCTCTATTAAACAAAAGGTTTAAAGGAGCTGTTAACCTGAAAACTGCCGCTTCATGACATCACAAGGTGGAAGAGAGCATTTTGAGCTTTAGAGATGTAGACAGACTAATAATAAAACATGTGTGAATGAAACAAAACACAACTCCAGGTCTGTTTTTGATGAGGAAACAACATTAAAACATTGTTTAAAGGTGCACCGTGTAACTTTTTGGTTGGGGGTCCGTCACCTGTTTCACTCTTCCTGGTATGTTTCACAGTATGACTTTAGACAGCTCTACCTTACATTTATTAACTTTTGCTTGGTTTTACTGCTAAAAAAAATACCTAGAGAAACATTCTGACTGTGAGCGGGGTCGCCTCTCCACAGATCTGACCTGTAACTTGGTCTGGTTTGGTGTCCATGAAGATAGAAAGAATTAGGCTGTGTCCCATTTCTCTGTCTTACCCCTTCGTCTTACTCCTACCCCTTGGTTTTGCGCGTTCATGTGAGGGCAAGGGGTGTCCCGATTCTAATTTTGATCAAGGGCTCGGGCCACGACTGAGGGCTCATACCCCTTGAAACAAACTAAGCTCTCGACCAGACTTGAAACAAAGGGGTACATCTACAAGCTCAGGCAGGTTTTGGGATCAGGATGGCAGCGTCACATCGACCAGCCAAGGAGTCTCATAAATGTATTTTCAGCAGTTGTAATATTCAATTAACAGTTTAGCATGGTTTACAATTATGACGCTTATGTTCTACGTTACTTTTAGTGAACTGTTGTTGCGGTTTTAATTGTAGTGATGTCTGTTTCGCTGTTATCGTTTTCATAGAACTTTCATGCATAAACAAGCTAGTTTTTTGTCGAGCTGAGGTACCCGATAATCCTTGACATTTGTTTACGTTTGTTTGCGTCAATTGTTGTCGCCTCTGTAGACGTAGCAGCCAAGTAGAGGCAAGGGATGATGATGCAAACGGTAATCGAGTGGTCTCCCGTTTCTTAGGGGAACATTCGTACCCCGAGCCCTCTCAGCTCGTTATCGAGGGGCAAGACAAAGATGTAGATAAAGAGGTAGAGGAAGGGCAAGGGGTAAGACAGAGTAATGGGACGCAGCCTTAAAGGCAAATTAACGTTTTTTTTACAATCTGAGCCTTCTTTCGGCAATAAAACAAGTAGTTTTACTCACCCATAGCATTTTTCTGTCAATTGGAGCAGTATCGCAGAACTTATGTTGAGCCGTTTTGTTCTAGCAATGATCCCGTATCCGTTAACATGGTGCTGTATCATATACTCGGGGCATTACTTTGCGGTGTCCAAATAACACAAACTTTAGCACTTTTCAAATCATAGAAGCCCGATGTCTTAATGGTAGATTTCGTTTGAAGCAAAAGTGGTCTGTAATCCGAGATTTAGCCATAGTTTCGAGTAGATGAGGACGCCAGTGCGCATGCGCGGACTGCTCCCGGGACCCAAACATGAAACGCAAAGCTGAAAACTATGGATAAATCTCGGATTACAGGCCACTTTTGCTTCAAACTAAATCTTACATTAAGACATCGGGTTTCTATGATTTGAAAAGTGCTAAAGTTTGTGTTATTTGGAGACCGCAAAGTAATGCCCCGAATACAAATGCTAACGGATACGCTACAACATAACTTTCTTCAAACAGCTCCAAATGACACGAACGTGATATGGGTGAGTCAAACGACTTGTTTTATTACCGAAAGAAGGCTCAGATTGTAAAATAACGTTACTTTTCCTTTAATGCCATACTGTGAAACATTCCAGACAAAGCAATAACATCTCCATGAAGAAAAGCATTTGATAGACCAGAAAAGTTACACAATGCCCCTTTGAAGCTTTCAAGAATCAATTTAGTGTAATATAGGACCTTTAACTTCCTCATACCACAACACAAAGGAGAATACACAACCCACAATCGCACACAAGCTGAACAATGAAGCTTCCGTCAGTCCCCCGCTCCCCTCTTCACTGGTGGGAGAAATTACACAGTGTAGCATTAGATCAACCCAAACAGCCTCTCCGTAAGACCTCCGCTTTCTTCTGCAGTCCCAGCCCGCCATCCCTGGGGTCTGTTCAAAAGGAGAGCTCATCGTTGCCTCCGGGGGATGTTTAACTCATTGCAATGGCGAGTATTTAGAGAAAACTCAACAAGTTCTGGGCTGTCAGAGCTGGAATCCAAACTGTCAGGCTGAATTACGTCTAGGCCGAGGTAATGACCGCTTGCGTCACTGCATCCAAAACCCTCCCGATGTCGATGAGAAGCGGGACTGGCTGTTTTTGAACTATTTCGATTGGAAAATGGAGGAGCTAAGTGCAGTAAAAAGGGTCATTAGCTGAGATTATATGATTAGATTTCTGTTTTGAGCATACACTGACAAACTTTTGGAGCAGTTCGTGAATTATTGATGTGTTAGCAGAGGGTACGTCGATAAAGTGGTGATGAAGGATAAACTATTGAGTCTGCTTTGGTGAAATGTAAATGTAATTAAGTGTGAATTATTCCGATTAATCTGAAGTAATCTTATAATTTAACAAAATATGCAAACAGCTTTCTGAAACCGTATGTTAAAAATGTAATGGGAAATGCATTTGCTTTGATCGTGATTCTAATTTGTACCATGGATTAAAATCAAACTAAATTAAATAATGATACAAACTGAAGCTTCACAGTCTTGTTTTATGAAGCAATATTTCATAGCTAAGCATCTGTCGCCCTCTACTGGAAAAATATAATCACATCAATTTCAGAGAATCCAGCAATTTCAAACATGTTAATTTAAATTATTTAAATGTATATTTTAAATTAAAATAAATTTAAATTCAAATTATAGTTTGTTAAACTGGTAAGAAGGCCTGTCAAATAAAGTTAATGAGTAAGGATGATACATACATACAATTCAATGAGTAATGATATACATCATTTGTGCAGTACAATATGAACATATGCCTGCTGTTCCCACTGTATGTTATAAAGTTCTTTAAAAAGTTTTTTTTTTTCTCCCAATATTTATTTTGCACAGACCTAATACAATTCTGTCAAAAAGTAGTTTTTAGAAACCACAGTATGTCACTTTTAAGCCACAAAGTAGAATTAAGTACACAAAGCAATTTTATTGCTTTGAAAAACAAAACAAAACCAAAAAACCAACACAAAAAAACCCCAAAAAAAACTGCATTCTTATTGTGAGTGGGCTTGCATCTCCACAGACCTGACTCTTCTTTGACCTGGAGGAGGGCATAAAACGTATGTATTTCCATGGAGAATGTTTTAACTTTCTCTTTCCAAAGAATTCTGCTGGTAATGTACCACCTCCAGAAAGATACATACTGTACTCTTTAAGTATTGCAGCAATATTTAGACAAAATTCTGTAAATTCCACACAAATTTTGTTGTTTTATGTATCATGCCCTTAAGTGGAAGTGTTCAACAATTTAATAAGCATTTTGCAGCATTTCTTCTAATCCTTAATCACTGTAAGGCGCTTTGTGTTACAATTTTGTATGAAAAGCGCTTTATAAATAATGTTTGATTGATTGATTGATTGATTTTTATGTTATAGTCAATATGTTTTATATAAAAAATGTGCATATTTAAAAAACAACAGCCACAATATTTTTGTTTCATTTGCACCTATAACATTATTTAAATGATTTAGCATTTTTTCATAAATTCCATATGTTTGATAATGTAATCTTGTGTCATGTTCATGTGCCCTCATGAATAACTCCTCCTCCATGAATGAGCTTGTGGCTCATTGTGAGCTGCAGTTGTGTGCTCCTCTTTGATTCTTTATTTACAGCCCTTCTCCGGGTCACCGTCTTTGGAGTAAAACTGTTCCTTTGTTCTGCCTTTTTCTAACACCGCTGTGGCATGTTGTCTCCACCTGGACCACCGCTGACCTTCTGCCAGCCCGCTCCTGCTTAAACAAGTCCATTTTCAAGGCTGTTCTGGCTCAAATCAAAACTCCATTATAGATTTTACCTCCAGGGGAACCCAGGGCTCACAAGGTCCTTGGCAATTTTACCTGAGGAAGAAGCTAAAAGGATTTGAATCTCGGAGGAGGGCTGCGGTGTGAGAGGTAGACACTGGGCCCTAATGTTGAGGAGCCAAACAAGGGGTGAGGAAGAGGAGGAGGAAGAGGGGGAGGAGGAGATTCAGAGCTGGTTCAGTGACGGTGAACCCGGAGCACTGGGGGCCCACAAACCAAAGCAGAAACACCGGAGCAGGCGAAGGAGAAAGGAAGGAGAGAGGGAGAGAGACTGAGGGATGGATGGAGGAGAGTCAAGGGAGAAACTGTCTCCGAGTGCAGACAGAATAAGAGATGTACAGCTAACATACAAAAAGTCTTAAAATTCTACTTCCAATGGTTATGGTAAGCGTTTGACAGGGTCTGAATAACAAAATATACCTAGAGTTGCATTTTGTTTCATTCATATTATCTAATTTTAGGCTATTTTCTGATCTGTTTTAATGTTGTTTCCTCATCACAAACAGACCTGGAGTTGTGTTTTGTTTCATTCACACATGTTTAACTCACAGATCCTATATATAGGCTGAGTTCTTCCCTCAAACTAAAAATACATCCACCTTGTGATGTCATATGGTAATACAGGAAGTGCTTTTTTTGTGTTTGTAAATTCCATACACCTTCACTAGAATTATTTGGATGATTTCAGCCCTGGAATCGCCAGTCTCTATTGAACTGAGATGTAGAAATGTAGAAGATAGCTGCTAATATCATCATAATAAGGTAATAATGTAGGACCTTTGATTTAGTCTCCCACTTCAGCCTCACAACAGCAAGGTTCCAGGTACGACTCCCAGGGTCTTTTGGAGTTTGTATGTTCCCCCCGTGTCTGGGTGGGTTTCCTGCAGGCACGCCAGTGTTGTATAGTAACGAAGTAATAATACTTCACTACTGTACTTAAGTACATTTTGGGAGACTTTGTACTTTACTTGAGTTTTTAAAAAAATGATAACTTTTACTTTAACTTCACTACATTTCCGAATTTAATTGCATACTTTTACTCCGATACATTTTCAATGTGCCGTTTAGTTACTCGTTACAAAAAAAAAAACCCTCTACTGACTGAAGGAAGTCAGGACGTGCCTGGGCTTGTTCGCTACTTGCGCATCACAATCAGCCTACACCTGTTGGTTTCATGCAGCTAGTTTAATCAATCAACATCCCTGATGGAAGAGGAGACAGCATCCACGTCGGCCAAAAATGAAGGGGGACCTGACGATGAGCATCCCTGGCCGTACTTAAACACAATGTTCTCTTACGCTGATATGAAGTGCCTCTTGTGCCTTCCAAGAAACGTGGAAATCCTATCTTACAGAAACTCCTTGTCCAACCTCAAGAAACACATTGAGGTAAGTTCTAGATTAATGAAATTGTTAGCGTCTATATTCCAATTTCAGTAACCATAGCATGGACATTCTAGACCGTTGTGAAACCTTGAGCACAACATGTAGAAATTAACTTTGTGTGACATTGTTTCGGTTACACAAAACGTATTTGACGATGTTGGAGCTAACAGGCTACCTAGCTTTTTCGGCTCAAGGGAGGGCATAGCTGTAGGCTATTCAGATATAAATTCAGACTGCCTTTGCTTGATACTTTTACTTGCACTTTTAATTACATTACTTGAGTACATTTATTTTTACATTACTTGTCATACTTAAGTACAAGAAGTTCCAGATACTTTAAGACTTTTACTCAAGTAACATTTCAGTCAGTGACTTCGACTTTTACCAAAGTCATTTTTGGGAGGGGTACCTATACTTTTACTTGAGTTTGATTTTCCACTACTTTATACAACACTGCCCAAAACATATACCATAGGTTAAAAAATAATAATAATACAAATTAAGAAAATAGTGGACAGTTGACATTCTTATTTGATATTGTATTTTACACTTTATTACTACTTTTCTATTTAATTCTGCTTTGTACATATACATTATTATTATCATTATTTTTTATTTTTATAATTATGTCTCATCTGACACTGGTCTCTCTTTTTTTTTTTTTTTTTTTTGCTATTTCCATCTATTTTTAAAATTAATTAATTTTTTTTGACCCTCTGTTATATATTATATTTGATGAGTGAGCTACTGCACCCAAAACAAATTCCCTTGTGGATCAATAAAGTTTGTCTAAGTCTAAGTAAGACAGTTGCCCCAGTACTTTTGTTGGATGAGTCAAATGCAGAAGCCATATTTTCTGTGTACCTTCAACAATGAACTTCAGAACTAGCCACAGTTCACCAGCAGATGGAGTTGGAGTGGTGAATAAAACAATCGTAAGCAAAGACATTTCACATCATACACTACAATACAACTGCATAACTGCACAGATGAGGCATGTTATAGGGCTTTACAAGTGTTAATAGTATTGTAAAAATTGTTTTGTTATTTGATTATTGATTGATATTATTTATAATTCCAGCCCCAGATGTGCCAATCTCTACTGAACTAAAGGTAAAAGGTGGCAGTTAACTTGAACAGAGCATTTTGAGGTATTTGGAGATATAGAAAGACTCATAACAGAAGGATTACTCAAACATGTGTGAATGCAACAAAACACAACTCCAGGTATGTACATTTTGACTATAGACGCCTCTTGTTTATCCAGTATTGGCATAAAATAAAAAGCCAGTGTTGCTGACATTGCCGGGGGATGTGGTGTCAGCCTCGGATACATTTACCATATACTGTATGAAATCACAGCCCCGTGCTCACACTATCCTCACCATGTGTGCTCATGAGACAGACGGAGGCCAACACCACTGACACGGCTCATCACTGTCACTTTAGCACTCTGCCCCTTAAAAAGTGACGAGGCCCTTCACCCGCAGGTACCCGGGGCACCCAACGAGGAGGAGGAGGGCTCACGTGATGCCCTTTTAGAATACAACTCTGTCCAGATATAGCCAGTGGCACACGTTTGTTTTATATGTGAAGGACTCAAGTAGTAGATTGTTATATTGTTTTGTTTTGGGGGGTTTTATATAGTGGAATGTAGTGATGCTTCTCTCTCAGATGGGTGCAGAACAAGAGCAAGTATTTTACATTTCATATTATTAGTGAGGATTTTTTAAATATCTGTGTAATCCCTGTTGTCCAGTAAGGATCAATAGCAAAAGAAAATTATTTTCAACTGGACAAAGGTTTTAGAGTGAAGACCTCTCACAGCTCATCGAAGCTGCTTCTTCAGTTCTGGTCAGATGCTGGTGGACACTGCCTTATATCTGACTCAAGGGAGGAGCTAACTACACTGAAACTACTCTGAAACTAACACCTATTTGTTTTCAGTTTCTTTAGCTTGGTCTGTTGAACTGCACTAAGTGGAAACTGGAGGAAATGTTATATTGGCTCTCACAATAGTTTTCCCTGTTTCGATTTAGGTCTCAGGATGGAGTTATAAATTGGAGATAAATGATGTCTATTGACTTTTTCAAATTAGCTTAACTGTGGATATGCTGGCCAGTCTGTGTTCCACTCTCAAGTTATGTCTAACTTGTCTCCCATTTGTAACTTGTTATGTCTAACTTGGGGGAGTTAGACATAACTTGTCTCCCATTTATAATTCGATTCTTAGACCAAATCAAAACAGACAAAGAAACATTAGGGCAGACGAGCCAGGGCAGAGGGGTGGAGAGGGTCGTTAGATGTTGAATAGGGGGTCGTAACTAGTCGCCAGAGTAATTTGAAAAACAAAGAGACAGATTAGGGGGGGGAATGGTTTTCAGAGCTTTTTCAGTGTAGGACGCGCCTCCCGGCAGCTAGATACTGTATAAGCAGTGTCTAACCAGTACAATAACCAGAGCTGACGAAGCCTCTCGGATGAGCGGCGAAACGTTTTCAACCAAACAAACTTTGTCCAGTTGACAAATTGAACTTCTCCTTTTATCACAGTGTTACACTATAAAAAAAGTTACACTATAAAAAAAAAAAAAAACTTGGAACGGGGCCTTGGAACGAATCAGGCTTTTTCCATTGAAATAGCTACTCAACTTACGAAAAATTCACGTTACGAAACCACTTCTGGAACGAATTAATTTCGTAAGGTGAGGTACCACTGTAGTAGTAAAGAAGTTAACGCAAGAATACAGCACTGTGGCACTATAACTATATAACTAAATTGTGTAATATTTTTCCCTAAGTCGACTTTTCACTTTGTTTTTAAGCAAATGTGTGAAATTATTACGTATTTTATGCTGTAGGAGAAAAAAAAAAATCTAAATCTGCACTGGGTTATGCAGCTTATTACACTGTTTTTGTGCTTCCTTAGACTTCCACAAGAGGGCAGCACTACGCAAATAATTACAAGAAACATTGCTTTAAAACTGCACGTGATTGGAGATCAAATAAGACACACACAAAAAACAGGATACAAAAATGTAGTGTATTTTTCATCAACATCACTCTCATTGCATTCTCATATGCGCATATATCAGACATTACAGTGGGAAACAGGCCTCTAATAATACATCTCATAGTAGGTGAAAATACTTTTGTGACTATATACTGTATCTATAGAAACAAGCAGGTATATTGTGAGTTATAATTGTTGCATTGTAAATAAACAATAGAAAATTAATTAAAATTCTAGACTTAACTACTTCAAGTAAATGTATTAAAAAAATACTATATACTACTAAAACAGCCAAATGGGCATTGGAGTCCATAGTTCAATACAGGTAGATTGTTGCAAAAAGAAGAAAAAAACAAAACAAAACAACAAAAGTGACGAATAAATAATGTAATGTAATAAAAAAAAATTTTTATAATCCCTTGACAAAAACAAATACACAAATTAGCTGCTGACAAGACATAATATAATGCATATAAAAATAATTTAAGCTGCGTGGCCTGGATGTAAATAGACAAAGTGAAAGTAGAACATTTAATAAAAAACAAAATTCACATTTTTCATCAATAGTGCATGGCATATCCTGGAATACACTTGCAGTTGCTTTCATACTATCGTATTGTTATAAATAGGGTATAAATACACTGCTATGCAAATATATTGTGCAGTATTTTGGTCAAACAATATGGTAACATTACATTTTTTAAAAAGTTTTAGGTCCAAAACATTTCAGTAAGCTGAAATCGATCGATATTGTTTGTGTTTGTGAGTTGCCCTTTTATCATTGATGTTTACGTTAGTGCAGTGGTGCAGTACAGGATAGTCCCAGAAGAGGGCAGTGAAGCTATAAAAACAATTACAGTGGTACCTCACCTTACGAATGACCCAACAAACGAAAATTTCAAGTTACGAAACGCCTTCACGGTAAATTTTGGTCTCTAGATACGAAAGAAAATTCAAGTTACGAAACGTGAAATCTCAAAAATTCAAATAATGCGCGCTCAGCCACACACATTATACGCTTTTCTCAGACTGAATTTAAACTTTTCTCACGTGTCTCTCGTTTAAACACTCAAACTTTCATAGATTTTCAACAAAATTATTAATAGTGAAGCGTGTGGGGGGAAGGGGGAGGGGGGAGAAAACTGCGCTCTGACACGTGTGTCAGGTCTAGAGCAGGTCTAGACATGCTCTAGCATGCGTTCGTGGGATTGAAGTCCCTCAGAATAAACTTTGGGGTGTCGGGGGAGATTGTGTCGAGCCGGTGCGTGACGTCACCAATCAGCTGTGCAGCGGCAGCAGCGACAGCCCGTGGGTGCACGTACACAATGGTAAAAAACAGCTGCTGGAACTCACGTGGCAGGTAAAAGGGCCGAAGAGAGACTGATAAAAGTTCAATGTCTGGAGTACAGATCCTCTCCCGCACAACAACAGTTTTACAGTACCTTTCATTGATGTAGCAGCACATTCCACCACCGCGAGTCTTGCTGGTTACTTCCCTGTCGCGGTCCAGTCTGAGTGGAGTCCCAAAGCCGCTCAGAGACAGATCCTCATCTTGGTCCGATTCGTTGAGCCAGGATTCCGTGAAGACAAGTAAACAGGCATTCTTAATCTCCTGCCTGACCGTGACCCAAGCTTCCAGCTCATCGAGCTTGTTGCGGATGGACTGTGCGTTCCCCAGCAGGATGGAAGGCAGGGCAGGTAGCCTGCGGCGGTCCTGTAGAGACAAGTGTTTGAGTCTCCGGTGTATTCCGCCTCGTTTTCCCCGTTTGCGGCGCCCCGGTCTGGCAGTCGTCTTGCGGAGCTCCGGTGGAATGTCTGGAGGAGGCACGACATTCGTGGAGAACTGGAGTTGAAGTAAAGACTTCCGGCTAAAGGTAATCCGCGGGAGGGCTCCTCCTCGGAGCGCACTCGGTTCATTTGTCTCATGACTCAAACCGTACGCGAGAGAGCACAACAGCAACAAGTAGTCCAGGTTGAGTAACCACATTGTTGATCAAAAATAAGAGATGGCACACCAAACACATGGATAAACTTTGCTTAAACGCACCAAACTGCTCGAGGAGCTACCCGGGTCGCACGCTGTGGAGCGCCCCCGGAAGAGACAGACAGCTTTGAGCTGTGTTTAGGTTTTCTCCCCCCTCCCCCTTCCACACTTCACTGTTAATACATTTTGTTGAAAATCTATGAAAGTTTGAGTGTTTAAACGAGAGACAAATGTGAGAAACACGCAGAACACAATGTTACACTATAAAAAAAGTTACACTATAAAAAAAAAACTTGGATCGGGGCCTTGGAACGAATCAGGCTTTTTCCATTGAAATAGCTACTCAACTTACGAATTTTTCACGTTACGAAACCACTTCTGGAACGAATTAATTTCGTAAGGTGAGGTACCACTGTACATTTTTCTAGCGGTAAACGTACTATATAATCTAAAATTAATCACAGCCCGCCGTATTTCCCTTTTTTTTAAAATTATTTTTATTTTAATTTTTGCAACGTTTCTAATGGACGGTTTGCCACTTTTCTTTGTGGAAATTCCAGTACTTTGCCAAGAATTTTCCACAGTATGGCATTAAACTCACCTATCCCCATGCCAAGTTATCAGTCAGATCTGTGGAAAGGCTCACAATAAGAAGACATGTTTTTCAAGGTAAGTAATTTGAGCAATAATAAATGTATTTATTTATTGACCTTTACTGTATTTAACCTGGATTGTCCCTCTGAGATTACGAATCTCTTTTTCAGAGGAGTCCTGGCACCACAAGGGACTCTACTGTAACTTGGAGGAAACCTACGCAGGCAAACTCCACACAGGAGTTTGCATGTTCTGCATGTTTTGCACCCAGGACCTTCTTGCTGTGAGGCGATGCCATCATGCCACACAAAATGCAGGACAGACAAGTTTAATAACACTGTGGAACATTCTGGGCAAAGCAATAATAATATCTCATTGATACAAGCAAGTGGTGGACCCCCAGCAGAAAAGTTACTTGGTGTACCTTTAATTAACATGTTTTTGTGAACATCAGTGCCCAAACCTATGCTTCATGTGTAAGCCTACACAATGCATTCCTTTGCACAGGATACCTTAATTGTATCACTGTAATGTATTCATTCAGTCACTGTAGTCTAGACTAGTACTAATCCAGTAATACATATAATGGTAAAATGGTAACAAGTAAAAAACATAAACATGGCAAGAAAATAGAACACACAAGTATCTATCGGCTGTCACTGAAGCACTTGCAGCCATTGACCATGGCCACACTGGACTCCTGGTTAATGCTCTCCTTCACCTCTATGGGGAGTGAATCAAAAAGGTGGTCTTCTACAGTGAAACAGCTCTTTCTAAGGAGGCTGCACTGTCCAAGCTGAGCCGGCAGACGGTCCAGACAGTTCCCTTTTAACTCCAAGTGCGTGAGTTGCGTCAGCTGACCGATTTTCTCTGGAATGAGGGAAATACAGTTGTTCCCAAGGCACAATGTTCGTAATTTGGCACACTTGAAGAGTTGCTTGGGGATTACTTCTACTTTGTTGGCGGTGATGGCGAAGTGCTGAAGATTTTGAAGAAAGCCAACTTCTAATGGTATTGAGGATATGGTGTTGTGGCTGAGATCCAGGTAGCGTAGTTTGAGAAGACTGAATAAAGAAACTGGGATAGATTCGAGTTTGTTATGAGAGAGATAAAGTGATTCCAGATTTTTGACGTGGCTAATGGAAATTGGGATGGTAATGATTTTGTTGTGCCATAGTTTGAGACAAGTGAGTCTTTTGAGGTGTTGAAAACTGATGATTTCTTCAATGGTGCGAATGTTGTTGGATTTCAGATCGAGTTCTTGCAGGTTGGTCAGGCTAAAAATGGCGTGCGGGATACGCTCTAGTTCGCAGTTGTGTAGCTCCAATTCGGCAAGATTCATCATTTTCTTCAAACTGTTCAGAACGAGCAGTTTCGTGCCATCGTTGTGGACTACCAACTTCAACAGATGTGGCGACAGATCTGTGATGTTGGTCGGGATTTTTGTCAGGTTGCTTTTAAGATGAAGGACTTTCAAATGCCTTAGATCGCGCAAAGATTCAAGTCCGATCAATTTGTTGTTTTCCGAGTTCAAATTCCCAACTAAGTACAGTTCTCTTAAATTCTTCAGCATGTACAACCAGCTTGGGATCTCTGCAACATCTGTAAATTTGACATGAAGGCATCGGAGGTGGTCTCGTAGGAAAATGAAAGCGGTTTGCTCAACTTTCGCTGGGCAATGGTAGAAATGCAACTCTTGTAGATTGATCATTTGTGAAATTTTTGCAGTTATCCTCGCTTCTGGGATAAGTTCTAATTTTAGTATCTCCAAATCGGTCAAATCGAAAACAGCGTCCGGCACTCCTGACAGCATGAAAAGATGAAGTTCTAGCTTGTCTTGGGGATTGCGGGTCACGTGTTGCCTTAATTTCTCGAAAGTCCATTCATTGTTCAAACTGATCTCTCGAAGTTTATTTTCGCTCACTTCGGACAGGAACACCCCGAATCGCTTTGAATACAATTGGTCATACTGGTCGACCATGTGAAGGAGAAATGCAAAGTCGTTCTTGACATCGGGAATATCGCTAAAACTGCTTTCTTCTCGAACTTTCTCAAACGAATACTCTTTAAGCGGCCGACGGAATAGCCAGAAAAGCGTATATATGCAAATAACTCCGTAAACGCATATTATCGCTATGTAGCTAACAAGCAGCTTCTTCAGCATGAACGCCATGTTATGTGTGCATTGGAACTTAGCATACCCAGTGAGATGTTTGATTTCAGGTTCGCATACGTGATCGAAGTCAATGGATGCGACAAAAGTCATGGTGTAGCATAGAATGAGGATAAATTTAACAGTTTTGATGACTGTTTGAATGGCATACAGTCTATAAATCAAGTCACTGTCCTCAACGTGAGTGCGAAACTTGCGTACTTTTTCGAACAATGCTTTTGCTTGCTCGCCGTCCTTCTTGTCCAAAATGGTCATAGATGGGATTTCGCTGACTAGCTTCTCGACCGAAAACGTGACACCAGATTTGGTTAGCACTGGCGCGCTTTGGTTCGGACTCCCCTCTTCACTGCTGGTTGATAAATGTTTAAGTAGAGTTGACGCACCCGCTAATCTTTGCTTGTTTTCCTCCGAATCCTCACAGGCTGTTTCAGATAGAGCTTTTGTTGTCCAGGGAGATTCAAAACATTTTCCAAGAATAGAGACAAAATGCTCGACTTTGGAACTTGTTTTGGGGTATTTGAACCAGAAATTGCTGCTAACCATTAAAATGATAGTGTGAATAAGGGCGAGGTATGGAAAATACTTAGAATACCATGGAAGCGCAACATGGTAACACATCTGGTTGACGAAAACGTATTGCTGGAAATCCAACTTGGTTCGTACGCCGGTTGGATTGGGCTGTCCTACGTATTCTTGGTGATCTATGGCTCTCGGAAGTCTTCTAGAGATGAGGGGGGCTGCCTGTTCACCCATTGCATTCTCACGGTTCCAAAATCCAGTGTTGCTTTCCGTGGGCTCTGGCCTGATAACCCCTCCGGACTCCTCTGGGTTTGGCTCGAGAACCGGAAGACAAACCACCTGGTCCTTGGTGATCTGCATGGTGCCAGAGAAGATGGCTAACATGAGCATGACGATGCCCAGATAGTCCATGAAAACGTCCCACCATGGTTTGAGAATGCGGTACGTCGGCTGGATGTCGTTCAGAGAGGCGACTTCTGTGAGGGTAAACATTCCTGCAGAAAAAGAAGTCAAACAAAAAAATATAGTTTTGAGAAAGATTAACATTGTTTTGTTGTAGCAATGATTGAAATACATTTTGGAATATATTACGATATTGCAATGATATGGTCGATAGGGTAATACTTGTGATATGTAAAATAAAATAAACATCACGCTCTAAACCAGCAAAAAATATTCAACTATGCTTTTAATTTTCAGCTGTATGTATTTTTTATTTTACGTATGTGTTATTTGAACACAAAAGGGACAGTACTCACATTTTTTGGGGGGTATATGTGCCTATTTCTGCGACTTAGCCAATGTGCACCTGTACACTGTACTGGATATAAAGATGCCAAGCCCTCCCGCTCTGTGTTGAAACTGATTCCGAATCTGCTTTAAATTTGAATCCCTATTATTCGGGAACTCCCAGTATTTATCCAGTCTTGGGGTCAGCACAAAGGGTAGGCTATACTGATTTGTGTGTCCCCTTTGGCTGGATAATAAAATGATTATGCCCCAACTATAAGAGCCATGACCCATTTCTTGCTCCAGCATGCAGCTGTTCTATTGAATCAGAATAGATTTTGCATTCAGCAATTTATTGATGAATACACAAGTGCCTTTATATTTTTTTTTAATGTGTTTTTCTTTCATCTCACTAAGTAGGCCACAACATGCAGTACAGCTTTAGCTTGTTTAGTGTACAAAATGAATGTCAAGCCAGCATCTTTAGTCCTGATGAATAATTTAGCCAATACCTATGCCAATATGGGTGACATTTTATGATATTACATAATTGAAGTCCGACAAAACCTCCATGACCATGTAGATCTATAGGATATTTAGGCCTACACATCTATGTAAAGAGAGCAGGCTACAGTGAAGACTCTGCCCTTGAACTAATGCACATTGGGTCAGTGAGCACACATGTTCAGCAGCACTGCAACACACACACACAACACACTGTTTGAGACTGCATAACGCGTTCATGCGTACACGTCTGCACAAAACACAGGGTAACTTCACATCATACTGGTCGTTGGGACAGTATTTTGAGTACAAAATCCATGTTGATAACACACAGGCCAAGTGAGACCATCGCGTGTGGACTGTAAACAAAGTGCGCCTATAGCCTACTGTGGTAGACGAATCCTCTCCGATTTCGACCATTAATCAAAACAAATTAGAATAAAATATGACTTTACCTCACGTTTGTGCTATGTACGGACGCCGCTGTGTTCTTTTATAGAAGAAGGTCACTGTTTACAATGAGTCTACACTATTTCAAAAAAGACTATACATAACAGGCTGAGACCGGCTTTGGCAGCCCGGCGCATCCATCCGCGCTCAGGAAAAAGGTGGAGCAGCGACGCGTTCTCTGGAGCAGGACCGCCCCGTGGAGAGGCTGCCCCTGTCCCGTTGTGGTTCATGGGCACCTGTTTTATAATTCCTTTGTTATGGTTCTTGTGCTACAATGCCCACATGACCTTACACTTTTAATGTTTCGACACTGAACAGCTGCGTAAAAAAACAGACATCCTATGCGCACGACATCCAGGATAACGTACCTTCAGGTTGTCCGTCCGAAGTGGACAATGTTGCTACCGCAGAATCTCTCGTTTATTTGTCATGCTGGAGTCTCGGAGAGTGTGTTTATTCTTCCACATTAGCCATCACAGCAGGGCCGTGTGACCAGGATGTAAAGCGGCTTAGCGCGCGTTCACTACCCCCATCAGTGCCTCAGATGGTCGGGTCCTCCTTGTGACCAGCGCCGCAGACAGCTGCCGGAGCAATACTCAGCTCAATTCAACACGAACGCACAGGAACAAAGCGCGTCACTTTCTCATTTCTGCTTTCTGTAGGGTTCAAATACGGAATAAGCCCAAATCTGACCCATAAAGTGCCTGTTCTGTAATGTGCAGCGTCTGGGATGAGACAGTAGCCTACATCCTGGGCACACTCGTTAAAGGGACAGCCTAGTACTGTGTTCACATTCACCACACTGGTACTTACTATAATGACTACCATCACTAATGCGAGTACTGCTATTACTGCTTCTACTACAGGGCATCCCCTTAATAGAGAGGGGACTGTGTTGGCCCCTCATACTTTATTATAAAAACAAGCTGAACAATAAATCTGTATTACAACTTACTTTTTTTGCTTGCTGAAACAAAAGTAGCCTAACTGTACTGTTAAAAGTATAGTTTAAATAGAGGTAATACATATTTTTTATCCCACCATTGAGAAATTGTATAAAACAAACACAACGCAAACAAGCACAACACAAACACAATCAAACAATTGCATAAAATCATCCCCACCGCTATCAGACTGTATAACTCCATTATATAGTCCAAACGTGCAATTTTGCACTAAACTGCCTGGAGCTTTTTTTCCATACCTCCTAGTTACTGTTTTATTATTACTTATTTTATTATTACTTATTTTATTCTATTCCTGCCTGCATGTAGCCTGGGAATTCCCAGGCCGCTTCCGTTCGTTTCGAACTGGAAGGCGGCCTGGAAACTCGTCCAAGCGAGAGTCCCAGATTTAGGGCCCCAATCAGAGAGCGGGGGAGGTGTGGCAAGACGGTGACGCGTACTACATGACAAACGGAAGCTTGTAGTTTGAACTGACAACTGACATGATTGGCTATGGACTTACGTATACGCTCAATGATAGACATTCATAACGCCCAATAAACGGCCGTTGGCAATCGCTAACCACACCTCCGCTACGGGATTTTTCGAAGCGAGTTTCCAGACCCATATCTCACTTGTGATATGGTCAGGTGTTAACCAGACTAGCCTGCATGTACTTTTCTTTCTTGTTCAAACTGTCCCTGCCTGGAGCTACTATGGCAAGTAAATTCCTCCTATGTGAGATCAATAAAGTCTTATCTTATCTTAGTCCTACGTATTCAAATAAGGACTTCCTGTACCACATATTAAAGGATTCATATTGCGCCATTTTCTGATTTGTTATATTGTCAAAAACACACACAGTCATGTTTAGTTTCATTCACACATGTTTAATGCACAAACCCTGCATTTTTAAGAGTTCTTCTCTCAAACTGAAAACACTCTGTTCCACCTTGCGTTGTCACGTGATAATACAGGAAGTGCTCTGCTGTGTTTTTAAACACCATACACCATCACTAGAATCATTTGGACGATTTCATCTCTGGATTTGCCGATCTCTGCAGAACTAAAGGTAAAAATTTGATGCTAACTTCAAAACTATTGCTTACATCACAAGGTGGAACTGAGCATTTTGACCTTTGGAGATGTACACAGACTAGTAACAAATGATTACTCAAACATGTGTGAATGAAACAAAACATAATTCCAGGTATGACTGCGTGACTGGATGGTATTTAGCCGCATCTACTCGGGCGAACCTGATGACGCTGTAGAAGCAAAACGCGCTGTTCGCTCTAACCTAATAAAGAATAAACTTCTTTTTTTTTTTGACAACTCCTGGTATGTTTGAGAAGGTAATAACATTCTAACATGGCTTAAAGCTCCCAAAAGGCCTAAAAAGCTTAGCATTGTCGGCTAAGCCCTGTTTATTTCCAATCAGATAAACAGAAATAAACAATGACAGTAGCGAAAAAACATTGACATAATGCGTAATTTTTAATGGGATGGCATTAGTAAATATATCTACTTAATAAAATTAATTAAAATAAAAACATAATGCATAATAATAGGCTACACATGAGGAAATGTGACACTGATACACTGCTTCAAGTCTAGTGCAGTTTCTTTGGCTATAGGAGCTAAGGCATATTTATGTCTAACAGTGCAGTCATCTTTTCCATTTAGTTTTGGTGTAACAGTCTTAAGTCAAATGTATTGGAACACCAATGCAAATGTTTAGCAGGACAGAAAAATATAGCTCTAGAACTAGTGCTTTCATGGAAGTGTTTTTGCAGGGCTGTGGAAAGGACTGGTTATATCAAGCAGCAGCCCCACCTACTGGAAGAGAGCAGGAGTGCAGTTGGCTATAACCTAAAAGATCAACCACATTTTACCTTCTCTTGTTATGGTACATTTACAGTTTATTCTGATCATTTCTTTTTAAATGCCCTCCACTTAACAAAATGTAGTGATGCGGGGGAAAAAAAGAATATTTTTGGAACACTCAAATCCTTCCTTTTTTTCTTTTTAAAGGCGATATCTGAGGACTTTTGCTCATTCAAAGTATAATAATAATATAAATTGTTGTTTTGAACTGTTAATTGCTGTGACAACTGTGCTAGATTTTTCATAATTCTGAAAACCATGAATAAATACACATGACACATTCCTTTCCAGGCTGACTGACAAACCCATCCCTCTGATGTTGGAAAGTCCAGATAGGATCAGTTTCCTGCTCATTGTTCTGTATTCTCTGTACTGAAATAAAACAAAACAAAATGTGAATGCGCGTGAGGTACGAACGGACATATGGTACATTTTGTTGTTTGTATATTTCTATTTTTTAAAGGTGCATTGTATAACCTTTCTGGTGGAGGGCCCGTCACCTGCTTGTTTCTATGGAGATGTCATTGCTTTGCCTGGAATGTGCCACAGAATGACATTAAACAGCACTGTCTTACATTTATTAAATTACAGGTGGTTTTATTGCTGAAAAATACCTAGAAAAACAGGTATTCCGAATGAGCGGGGTTGCCTCTTCACAGATCTGACCTGTAACTTGGTCTGGTTTGGTCTCCATGAAGACTTAATTAATACTTAATACCATACTGTGAAACATTCCAGAAAAAATCACCAACATCTCCATGGAGAAAAGCATTTTGTTCCACAAGTTTATAATAATTTGCTCATATTTGCCTGGGGTGCCAATATATTTTAGAGGGCATTGTACAAGTGTTATTTTTGACTTTGTGTGAGTTAGTTTAAGTTATAATTCAACACAGTCCTTGCAAAAAACAAAACTTTTGATAATTAACAAATAAATAAAATACTGTATAAAACAATGAGTAACACTGAATACTAAAATAACACTATATTGGAGTTAGAAAGAGCTGTAATGTGTAATAGTATGGCAGCAGGCACTATGGCTACACTAAGGCGCTTCACTCTTCATTTGGTCCCTAACATCTGAAGGCAAAGTTTCAAAAAGAGTCTCTTCCACGATCAGTCCGCTTCGCTTCAAAGCCCGGCAGTACCCCAAGTCCTGTGGAAG
Organism: Paratrypauchen microcephalus; assembly: GCA_036785185.1. Lineage (NCBI taxonomy): Eukaryota > Metazoa > Chordata > Actinopteri > Gobiiformes > Gobiidae > Paratrypauchen > Paratrypauchen microcephalus. Next base: position 4,520,867 of record JAVJIX010000064.1, on the reverse strand, counting down.
CATCTCAAAATGGTTCCCTTTTAAATCCAGGTAGGTCAGCGCAGATAGGTACGAAATCTTTGGCGATAATATTGATAGCGAGTTCTTCCCTAATTTTAACGTTTTGAGTTTCTTGCAAAAGAACAGTTCATCTGGTAGAGTTTCAATTTTGTTACATGTAACTGAGAAGTACTGTAGACTTTGTAGCACGCCGACTTCTGGAGGTATGAATCGGATGTCATTGTTGGACACATCCAGGTAGCGAAGCTTGTTGCATAGGAACAAGTGTGAAGGCAAAACCTCGATCTTGTTATGGCTAAAGTTGAGGCGTTCAAGGCTACTAAGCTTTTTGATGTGCTCTGGAATATATGCAATGCTGTTATACCAAAGTTTAAGGCAAGTAAGTTTGCGTAGGTGTTGAAAACTGATGATTTCTTCAATGGAGCGAAGGTTGTTTTCTTTCAAATCTAGCTCTTGTAGGCTTGTAAGGCTGAATATTGCGTGTGGAATCCTTTCTAGATCGCACCGCACAATCTCCAACTCTGTCAGGTTTGTCATTTTCTTCAGATTATTAAGCATGACCAGCTTGGTGCCATCATTGTGCAAGTAGAGCCTCAACAAATGGCTTGAAACATCAACAATCGATTGGGGTATTTTGGTCAAGTTGCTTTTTATGGAGAGGATTTTGAGACATTTCATTTCTCGCAAAGATTCCAGGACGATGTTTTTTGATGCGTCAGTGCTCAAAGGTCCGGTAAGGTAAAGTTCCTCCAAGTTGCGCAGACAATACATCCAGTGTGGAAACTCTCTGCTGTCATCAAACTTGACGCGCAACACTTTGAGGTTCTCTTTGAGGAAGGAGACGGCTGCCGTGTGCATCTTTAAAGAGCATTGGCAAAGAGACAGCTCCTGAAGATCTTCCAGTTGCGAGATTGACGCCGATATCGTGACGTTGTTGATGATTTCCAGTTTGAGCGACTGCAACTCTGTCAACTCAAAAACTGTGTCAGGCAGACCGGGTAGCATGAACAGCTGAAGTTCTAGCCTGTTATTGGCATTGGTTTGAAGTCTCTGCCGTAACTTCTCCGCGGTCCATTCGTGGTTCAAGTTCAGCTGTTTCAATTTGTTTTCGCTCACTTCTGAAAGAAAAACTGCAAATCTTTTCGAATATAGTGGGTCGTACTGGTCAATCATGTGCAGCATAAAAGCAAAGTCATTTTTAACGTCCGGAATGTCACTGATCCCTGTTTCTTGGCGTACGTATTCAAAGGAGTATTCTTTCAGAGATCGATAAAACAACCAGTAAGACGTGTAGAGACTTGTTAATCCGTAAACAGCCACAAGGCACAGATAGCAATAGGACAGCTTTGAAAATAAGTGCGCCATTGTATGATTGCACTGGAACTGCTTGTAGCCAGTCATGTCTTGAATCTCAACCTCACAGCGGACTTTATTTTGCACTTTATTCACAAGAGTGCTGTTGTACGCAATGATGAGTAGAAATTTGATCACTTTGAAAACAGTTTGTCTCACGTACATGAGGTAGAGAATATCACCTTCTTCGACATGCAAGCGGAATTTTTTTACTTTCTCGAATAGCGCTTTTGCTTGTTCGCCCTCCTTTTTGTCCAGCACGCTAGCCGATGCTTTATCAACTACTATCTTTTCAGGTATCGAACGGAGAGATTGGGTCTTCTCCAGGCTGCCCTCTCCAGGCGACATCGCGATATTAGATCTTGCAATGCTGCTCTTTTGGTTCTCGCTATCTTCAGGGTTTTCTCCGGACACTTCAGACAAAGCTCGGGTCGTCCACGGTGAATCAAAACACTTTCCGAGCATGGAGATGAAATGCTCTATTTTGGAGCTCGATCCGGGAAATTTGAACCAGAAATTGCTACACACCATAAAAATGAGAGTGTGGATGAGGACCAAATATGGGAAGTATTTGGCGTACCAGTGAAGGGCCTTTTCATAACACATTTGATTGATGAAGCTGTATTGTTGGAGGTCCAGATCAGTTTTCAGGCCTTTCATTTCTCTCAGCACAGTCGAAATATTAGACTCCAAATGTAACACTTCCACCTCACTTGTGTTTTCAGAAGTGATTCTCCGAGGAAGGCAGATGATTTTGTCCTGCATGACCTGAAATGAGACAAAAAGATAGAATTTAGATTTGATCAAATGCTGTGGTAATACAGTACAAGTGTAATATTTTGGAAATATTTTTGTCAATCTAATGTTGAAGCATTCAAATTTAAAGCTCCTCTGACTCTTGTGAGCTTTAAGCCATGTCATGAAGTGGTAGTTTACGAGTTTACAGATACCTTTTTACCTTTTGTGTAGTAGAGATTTTAAAGGAGAATTAACGTTTTTACAATCTGAGCCTTATTTCGGTAATAAAACTAGTTTTACTCGCCCATAGCACTTTGGTGTCATTTGGAGCATTTCCGGAGATGTTTTAGTTTAGCGATATCCGTAACATGAGTTCTCGGGGCAAATGTTTGCGGTCTCCAAATAACACAAACTTTAGCACTTTTCAAATCATAGAAGCTCAATGTCTTAGTCTACACTTTCGTATGAGTCAAAAGTGGCCTGTAATCCGAGATTTAGCCAAAGTTTCGAGTAGATGAGGAGGCCAGTGCGCATGTGCGGAGTCACAGCTTATTTCGCTCTCAGCTCTCGGGACCTAAACTTGAAACGCAAAGCTGTAAATTATGGATAAACATATGCCCCGAGAACTCACGTTACGGATATCGCTAATCTAAAACATCTCCGGAAGTGCTCCAAATGTCAGATTGTAAAAAACGTTAATTCTCCTTTAAATTCCAGGGCTGACATTTTCCAAATAATTACAGTGAAGGTGTATAGAGTTTAAAAACACTGTAAAGTTCTTCTTGTTTTACCACATGACATCACAAGGTGGAGTGTTTTCAGTTTGCAAGAATGCAAATAAAATATGCAGTGTGTTAAACATGTGTGAATGAAACAAAACAGCTCCAGGTACATTTGTGATGAGGAAAACAACATTATATCTATGCTCTATGTAACTTTACTGCCACCTAAGGCTGCAACAATCGAAAATCAAAATCGTAATTTGAATCGACATAATTAGCAAATCACAAAGGCAGCACTTTGACATCAATGATCAAAGATCAATCAAAGATGACTTTGATCTTTGATTGATCTTTGATCTTTGACTATGTATAAGTATACAAAGGGCCCGTTTACACGAGAACGCTTACGGGTAAAAACGACAAAATATTTTATCAGAAGTGCCTTTCGTTTACACGGTGACGGCGTTTTTGGGGCCTAAAAACGCAAAAATCTGAAACCACCCTCCAGAGTGGAAAAGTTAAATACGCTCCGCTGTAGCGTCTCCGTGTAAACTGCCCAAGACGCAAAACTGGTCAGATCTGCTCACGTCAGTACACGTTTACGTCACATAGATGCGGCAATACAATGAGGAGGACCACCACCGGCCCCTTATCCCGGCTCCAGCGCACCGGTGGCTCCACCGGTCCTGAGCACCGGTGGAGCCGCTGGAGCCGGCCCCTTATCCCGGCTCCAGCGGCTCCACCGGTGCTCAGGACCCGCTGGAGCCGGGATAAGGGGCCGGCTCCAGCGGCTCCACCGGTGCTCAGGACCGGTGGAGCCACCAGTGCGCTGGAGCCGGGATAAGGGGCCGCAGGAGCCGGCCCCTTATCCCGGCTCCAGCGGCTCCAGGACCCGATGGAGCCGGCCCCTTATCCCGGCTCCAGCGGGTCCTGAGCACCGGTGGTGGTATTAGCGGAGGAGGACCACCGGCCCCTTACCCGGCTCCAGTGGGTCCTGAGCACCGGTGGACCACCACTACCGGCTCCAGCGGGTCGTGAGCACTGGTAGTTGCGTGCCGCCGCGCCTCGCGCACGGACCGGACGGGGAAGTTCTCCGGAAGGCTCCGGTATACTTGGTTCGAGACCCCGGGGTGGGGGAAGTCTCTTACGGGCAGCTTTGAGAAATAGTGTCTGACGATAGCCGGCCCCCGCTCGGTCCGTGGGATTAGGGGGTACGGTCGCCTGCCGTACCCCCGCGGAGGGGCTCCGTGATAAGGCCACTGGGAAGGATACGGTTCGTCTCGGTCTCACCTCCGAGGGGTCAAGCGCGAGCGGCCCGCGCCGCACCGAGCTACCAGCACTCGGACCCGCAGTGCCCAGGAGCCGTCTGACGTGGGTCTACCCAGACAGGGGCCCTGAGATGGCGGGTCACGTATGCCCATCGTTCGAGCTCTTTAAGCGGGCTACATAGTCCGCTAATGTCATGCGTTAGACTTCCACACTTGTGTAAGGGGAGACCCCACAGCCGGTACAGTCGTGGTTAGAAATGTAACTTGACGCTGTTGTGATGGTTTTTTTTTTGTTTGTTTTTTTCAGTCCAGCGCCTCCCTTCGCTGGCTTTTGCGTCCACTTTTGCGTCTTCGTATAAACGCGGATAAAAAATTGAAGACGAGACGCCACTTTTGCGTCTTCTGTTTTGATCGTCGCCGTATAAACGTAGCCAAATTTCCTTCACAAACAAAATATCCAAGGCATAAAACTGTTAAACATGTAGTTTAGATCTGCACAAACATATTCTGAAATGTGATTCTTGTATTAGTTTGTCAGTTTATATTTCAGTCTTCTCCAGAATGCATTTAACATGTGAATTTTTTAAAATATAAAATCTTTTTTTTTAAATATATATAATCGTAATGCTTGTCTGAAAATCAGAATCACAACAGGAGACGTCTCTAGGCCAAATTCAGGTCAGTTAAGATAAATATGTAATTGAGTAACTGCAAGATAGAATATTTTGATGCCATATTGCAAAACATTTCAAGTAAACAATAACATCTCTGTGGGGAAAGCAGTTAAGGCCAAATTATAGTAAGAGTTTAATGCATGTTTTTCAGTGTATTTTTTGTGACAAATTCACATAACAGTAAATGCAACGTAGATTATTTTAATGCCATATTACAGAACTTCTCAGGTAAACATAACATCTCCGTGGAGAAAAGCAGATCAGAAAATTGACATAATGCATCTTTAAATTTGCACTCAAGAACGAGCGAAATCGAGTCAAATCAGGACAAGGGCGACGACAGAGAAAAGATTTCAACCAGGATTAAATAAGAACTTAACCATGACTAGGCCAAGCTGAACAGTGCCTATTCAAAGTCAAAGAGAATACAAGAGAACTAAACAATAAAAACAAATGATTCCTGAGAACATCAGAAGAAGCCAGTGGAATAGCAGCGCTCTGATACAGGCCACAAAGTTTAATGTAATGCCAACATAAATAATGACTAACAGATGCAGAGAACAGGAAATGGGCACTTGCACTAGATTCTATGGCATTCCTAAAGTGCAACCATTTTGTTTATTATATCGAGTTAAGCATCCTTACATAAATCTGCCACTGTGAAATATTGTGATTAGTCGGCACTAGAGTTTTAATTTAGAGAATCAGTTCAGTACAGCAATTAAAATAATGCCTTTTATCTCTGGAAGCATGCAGGTTTTCACAGTGGTTGCTATGGACCTAGGAAGTTGAAATCTTAGTTTGTATAATTCTTTTAATTTCTCAGTAACAATAGGTGAATGCTTTGACACTTAAAGGACACTGACACTACTACTTAAATGACACATAAAGGACATTGACAGTACTGCTTAAAAGACACTTAAAGGACACTGACACGGCTGCTTAAATTACACTTAAAGGACACTGACTCTACTGCTTAAAAGACACTTAAAGGACACTGACACGGCTGCTTAAATGACACTGACACTACTGCTTAAATGACAGTTAAAGGACACTGACACTGCTGCTTAAATGACACTGACACTGCTGCTTAAATGACTGCATTTGAGCTTTATTATGCCCCACATTGTGTTTTACCTATTTGTATTATATACAAGTTTACTGTACTTTTGCTACAGGTACTGTATATATGATGTTTAAGTCATTTTGTCTATTGTCTTGTTTGTCTATTGTCTTGTTTTATGTTCACTGTGGGCCTAGGAAGCCCTGTAATTTCAAATAATGTGTGTGCAATCTGTACATATGTTTTTTGACAATAAAGCTGACTGTGAACTTTGACTTGAGTTGGTGTAGATATTTTGAAGAACACTTTTTGTAATGTATACAGTCTAATAAGTAATTTCATAAGTAACTTCTTTGACTCATTATAGACACAAGCAGACTATTTCAGTGTTAATTGTTGCATCTCATGTTTTGAATGATATTGTATTTTAGAAAAGTGTTTCCTGGAATTATTCTGCTCTAGGTATTTTGCTTCCATGGGGTAATAACTGCTGAAACAACATATTTAGATCTAACCCTAACCCTTTGCTGTCCATGCTAAGTCCCCCTTCACAGTACTATCACAACGGCGTGCTCTCTGCTAATCAAACTATTGCACAGTGTATCAGGTTTGTGAAACTATAGAGGACCATTTTACATCATGCTATTGTATATTTATGGAAAATGCTCAAGCGGGAGCATGAGTGATGTAAGCTTGTCAGCTAAGAATTGGACAAATCTTATGGCTAACCATCTTCAGACATGTTTTTGATGAGGTTTTTGAGCCGCCACCTTAACGTGGTGGAGGGGTTTGAGTGCCTGAATGATCCCGGGAGCTATGTTGTTGGGGGCGTTATGCCCCAGTTAGGGTCACCCAAGGCAAACAGGTCCTGGGGGACGGGTCAGACCAAGAGCGGTTCAAAAGCCCATTATGACGAATACGAGATCAAGGCCAGTTACGTCGCCCGGATTGGCGTCACCGGGGCCCCACCCTGGAGCCAGGCCTGGGGTGGGTGCTCGCGAACGAGCGCCTGGTGGCCGGGCCTTCCCCCATGGGGCCCGGCCGGGCTCAGCCTGAAGGAGCGACGTGGGGCCGTCCTCCCGTGGACCCACCACCCGCAGGAGGATCCATAAGGGGCCGGTGCAGAGAGTTCTGGGCGGCGGCCGAAGGCAGGGGCCTCGGCGACCAGATCTCCAGACATGGAGACTAGCTCTGGGGACATGGAATGTGACCTTGCTGGGGGGGAAGGAGCCTGAGCTCGTGCGGGAGGTTGAGCGCTATCGACTAGATATAGTCGGCCTCACCTCCACGCACAGCTTGGGCTCTGGAACCCATCTCCTTGAAGGGGGCTGGACTCTCCATTTCTCTGGGGTTGCCTGCGGGGAACGGAGGCGGGCCGGTGTGGGCCTGCTCATTGCCCCACGGCTCAGCCGCTGTGTGTTGGAGTTCACCCCGGTGAACGAGAGGGTCGCGTCCCTGCGCCTTCGAGTCAGGGACAGGTCTCTCATTGTTGTGTCAGCCTACGGGCCGAACAGCAGTGCAGAGTACCCGGCCTGGGAGTGCCTGGGAGGAGTACTGGACAGTGCACCAAACGGGGACTCCGTTGTTCTCCTGGGGGACTTCAACGCCCACATGGGCAGCGACAGTGACACCTGGAGAGGGGTGATTGGGAGGAACGGCCTCCCTGATCTGAACCCGAGTGGTGTTCTGTTATTGGACTTCTGTGCTGGCCACAGTTTGTCCATAACGAACACCATGTTCGAGCACAAGGGTGTCCATCAGTGCACATGGCACCAGGACACCCTAGGACGGAGGTCGATGATCGACTTTGTTGTCGTGTCATCTGACCTCTGGCCGCGTGTCTTGGACACTCGGGTAAAGAGAGGGGCAGAGCTGTCAACCGATCACCACCTGGTTGTGAGTTGGGTCCGCTGGCAGGGGAGGAAGCCGGAAAGACCTGGCAGGCCCAAGCGTGTAGTGAAGGTTGTTGGGAACATCTGGCAGAGCCCTCTGTCAGGGGCACCTTCAACTCACACCTCCGGGAGAGCTCCCGGATTCCGGGGGAGGCTGGGGACATAGAGTCTGAATGGGCTCTGTTCTCGGCCTCTATTGTCGATGCGGCCGCCCGTAGCTGTGGTCGTAAGGTCTGTGGTGCCTGTCGCGGCGGCAATCCCCGAACCCGGTGGTAGACACCGGAAGTAATCCATTAAAAGACATTAAAAGAATTAAAACATTAAAACATTAAAAGATAAAAAAAAGTAAGAGATGCCGTCAGGCTGAAGAAGGAGTCCTATCGGGCCTTGTTGGCTCCTGGGACTCCGGAGGCAGCCGACTGGTACTGGCGGGCCAAGCATGCTGCAGCCCGGGCAGTGGCAGAGGCAAAAACTCGGAGTTGGGAGGAGTTCGGAGAGGCCATGGAGGAGGACTATCGGAAGGCCTCAAATAAATTCTGGCAAACAGTCCGGCGCCTCAGGAGAGGGAAGCAGTGCTTCACCAACACTGTTTACAGTGCGGGTGGGGAGCTGTTGACCTCGACTGGGGATGTTATCGGACGGTGGAAGGAATACTTTGAGGATCTCCTCAATCCCGCTGTCACGTCTTCTGAGGAGGAAGCAGAGGCTGGAGACTCGGAGGCGGACTCACTCATCACCCTGGCTGAAGTCACTGAGGTGGTTGGAAAGCTCCTCGGTGGCAAGGCCCCGTGGGTGGATGAGATCCGCCCTGAGTATCTCAAGTCTCTGGATGTTGTAGGGCTGTCTTGGCTGACACGTCTCTGCAACATCGCGTGGCGGTCGGGGACAGTACCTCTGGACTGGCAGACCGGGGTGGTGGTCCCTCTGTTTAAGAAGGGGGACCGGAGGGTGTGTTCCAACTATCGGGGAATCACACTCCTCAGCCTTCCCGGTAAGCTCTATTCCAGGGTGCTGGAGAGGAGAATTCGACCGATAGTCGAACCTCGGATTCAGGAGTAGCAGTGTGGTTTTCGTCCCGGCCGGGGAACACTGGACCAGCTCTATACTCTCCATCGGGTGCTCGAGGGTGCATGGGAGTTTGCCCAACCAGTCCACATGTGCTTTGTGGATCTGGAGAAGGCATTCGACCGTGTCCCTCGTGGGGTCCTGTGGAGAGTGCTCTGGGAGTACGGGGTTCGGGGCCCTTTGCTAAGGGCTGTTCGGTCCCTGTATGACCAGAGCAGGAGCTGTGTTCGCATTGCCGGTAGTAAGTCGGACCTGTTCCCGGTGCATGTTGGACTCCGCCAGGGCTGCCCTTTGTCACCGGTTCTGTTCATTATATTTATGGACAGAATTTCTAGGCGCAGTCAGGGGCCGGAGGGGATCTGGTTTGGGAACCACAGGATCTCTGCTGTTTGCAGATGATGTTGTCCTGATGGCTTCATCGAACCGGAACCTCCAGTGTGCACTGGGGCGGTTTGCAGCCGCGTGTGAAGCGGCTGGGATGAGGATCAGCTCTTCCAAATCCGAGGCCATGGTTCTCGACCGGAAAAAGGTGGCTTGCCCTCTCCGGGTGGGTGGGGAGTCCTTGCCTCAAGTGGAGGAGTTCAAGTATCTCGGGGTCTTGTTCACGAGTGAGGGAAGGATGGAGCGTGAGATTGACAGGCGGATCAGTGCAGCATCGGCAGTGATGTTGTACCGGACCGTTGTGGTGAAGAGGGAGCTGAGCCAAAAGGCGAAGCTCTCAATTTACCGGTCAGTCTACGTTCCTACACTCACCTATGGTCATGAGCTCTGGGTAATGACCGAAAGGACAAGATCGCGGATACAAGCGGCCGAAATGAGTTTCCTCTGCAGAGTGGCTGGGCGCACCCTTAGAGATAGGGTGAGGAGCTCGGTCACACGGGAGGGGCTCGGAGTAGAGCCGCTGCTTCTCCATGTCGAGAGGAGCCAGCTGAGGTGGCTCGGGTATCTGTTGCGGATGCCTCCTGGTCGCCTCCCTCGGGAGGTGTTCCAGGCATGTCCCACTGGAAGGAGGCCCCGGGGAAGACCCAAGACCCGCTGGAGGGACTATGTCTCCCGGCTGGCCTGGGAACGCCTTGGGGTCCCCCCGGAGGAGCTGGAGGAAGTGTCCGGGGTGAAGGAAGTCTGGGAGTCCCTGCTTAGACTGTTGCCCCCGTGACCCGGCCCCGGATAAGCTGAAGAAAATGGATGGATGGATGTTTTTGATTACTTTATAGCATGGTAGAAAGCTCCAAAACTCAATTGTGCTTACGACCCCCTCTTTAAACAGTGCTAAGTGCTTAAGTAGTAGTTAAGTAGTAAAGTGCTTTTCATGTGTCATGATTCATAGACGAGCACTATTCTAAAATATGACTGCACCCAGACTGAACATATCCACATGAAAACCATGACTACACAGGGAGGAATCTACAGTGAACCCCATCAAACCTCAGCTTTCTTTATTCTGTCTCTAGACTTTTCCATGTCCAAAGAAGGTCAAAGCTGTGAAATAATGTAGGGGAAAATTATGACTAAACCAGGTCTGGATCTATGCAATATTCAGTGGAAACCGGGCAATTTAATGATGGCCAGACCTGAACCCAACTAACTATGATTCTGCTTCTAACTGTATTGTTACTGCCAAATCATTGCCTTATTAGTTAATGTTACCAAGCAACTGGGAGTTTGGAGACAGGAACTATGACTTTTTCATTCTTCTATTCATTAGTTGCAGCGAATCATTGCTAAAGCTAACGTCCATATTTGCCATTGGAGGTTTTTTAGTCGATACTGAAGGAATGTCTTCTCCAGTTCTTATTATAGAACCATCATACCGATATATGTTGGTCAGCAATATTTTTTTATCTGGGAAATAAAATCATATTTTCACTAATATAGTCTGCTAAAAAAGACAAGTCCGACACACTGAGGACAGACCGGGAATGACATAGCCACATAGATTAGGGTAGTGCAATAAATATCAGCTAAATTTTCTATATATTAAACCGACACTGATATCACTGGTCTACACATTTTTGGACTTGATCTGCTTCCAAGATAAAAGTGGCTAAATCTCATTTATACTGATAAGATGAACTGAAAATCAATTGATAACTGTGCTGGTTAGCTAATGTATTCAAGATATGTCATGATATAATAATAATATATATATTATATATACTGATATATGTTAAAACTCTAGACATATTAAAATGAATGTATTGGAATGTGCAGACAGGCTTTCAGATAGAACTGGTTGCTTGTAGACACACTGTACCTTCTGATAAACTACCGTTTTTGACTTATTTTGCATAAATTTCCTATTTTGACCCAATACTATATCTTGGAAACTATAGCCAATCAGCACTTCTGACTTACTTTTTCTTCACTACTTTTGTTCCGGAAGCATTTTGCTTATAGACCAGTGTATCTGAATAAGTCCTGCGATATCACCAATATCACTGGCAACCAATACAGAATCCCTAATAAAAGGTATCCTAAACAAGGACCAAACCGGTTCAGATTAAAACCAGAACTAAAAAGGGACCAATCCACACTAAACTATATCAAAACACTCCTGATTTTGTTTTGTAACACCTAAACTTTCGATACCCAAAAATGGTCTGGTTTCAAATCCAATTGAAACTACACCATTTAATGACTAAACAAGGCCTGAACCCAACCAAGTACTCTCCACATATCACACCATAAACATCCTATCTTATTCCCTCAGATTTCTTTGTTTACATTTTGCACTTCTATGATGCCGGTTTCCTCTGTATTTACGCTACTGCAGCCAAACGACAGCCCTGTTCGTCAGTATAGCCTGAGTTTGGAGGCCGGTGTTTACTGAGGGCTGTCCCGGGTCAGAGTTTCCGTTGGAGCGCTCCCCTCTGAATGCCTCTTTTTACCATGCACAAGACCGAGGTTGTAAAAGCAGAGAATTTGTGGCTCGGAGCAGTGCCAGTGTGTAAGGGCAGAACTGTTCTATCCCTATACTGAAACTGTAGTTGATCTCACCGACTCAAATGGATTTACTTTTAGTGCCAAGTAGGTATTTAGAGATGCTTGTTTACCTGCTTAAAGTTGTACAATTTTAAATTAAGTTGTTTTTGCCGATTTAGATGAATTATACAGATTAAAACTTGATCACAGATACTCGCTACACTTACAACTGTTGATTAACCCTGTTTTGGTGTATGAAAAGGGACTAAGTAGGAGCTGTATTTTAAAACCGATTTAGTCACTTACAAATAACGTGTTTATTTCTAAGAACTTTAAAGATATAAAAGGACATTGGTTGTATGCCATATGTTTGTTTACTTTTACGTTATCATGATTTGACTAACATGATGTGTCAGTTAATAGAAACTGAATTTTTATTGCTATTTTTCCTGCTTTGATGACATTTCTCCAGCATTTTTTATATTTTTTAATACAAAAGATTTCTATATCTAGCTTTCATCCTCTTCCAGTATCTTAAGAGGGTATGTTATGCGAAATTGTCTTACTGGAGCTTTGTACCATGTTATTATAACTTTGTTCCCTCATCAAAAACATCCATGCAGGCTTGAGTACTATTGCGATATCTCCAGGGTACAATTTGAACCCTCTTTACGGTTAGCAATACAATCCTGTCCAAGACTCTGCTCACAAGCCGCCATGCTCCAGTGAGACGATTCTCCATAAACAGAATACAATACATTAGAATTTCACAAACTAATGTGCAGTAGTTTGAGGAGCAGAATGCATGATGATTGTGTTGTGACAGTGCTCTGAAGGGGGAGTGACTTAGCGCAGGAAAAAAGGGAGGGCAGGCTCGAAACATCAAAAATAAAACTGAAACTTAGGGCCTGTTTACACGAGAACGCTTATGGGTAAGTACGACAAAATATTTTATCGGAAGTGACTTTCGTTTAGACGGTGACGGTGTTTTGGGGGCTTAAAAACCAGTGTTGTATAAAGTACTGGAAAATCAAACTCAAGTAAAAGTATAGGTACCCCTCCCAAAAATGACTTTGGTAAAAGTCGAAGTCACTGACTGAAATGTTACTTGAGTAAAAGTCTTAAAGTATCTGGAACTTCTTGTACTTAAGTATGACAAGTAATGTAAAAAATAAATGTATTCAAGTAATGTAATTAAAAGTACAAGTAAAAATATCAAGTAAAGGCAGTCTGAATGTAATATTTTTTAATGCCCCCTCCCCAAACCTTAGCCTACAGCTATGCCTTCCCTTGAGCTGAAAAAGCTAGGTAGCCTGTTAGCTCCAACATCATCAAATACGCTTTGTGTAACCGAAACAATGTCACACAAAGTTAATTTCTACATGTTGTGCTCAAGGTTTCACAACTGTGTCTAGAATGTCCATGCGATGGTTACTGAAATTGGAATATAGACGCTAACAATTTCATTAATCTAGAACTTGCCTCCATGTGTTTCTGGAGGTTGGACGGGGAGTTTCTGTAAGATAGGATTTCCACGTTTCTTGGAAGGCACAAGAGGCACTTCATTCGATAGGACGAATCCTTCATATCAGCGTAAGAGAACATTGTGTTTAATTACGGCCAGGGATGCTCATCGTCAGGTCCCCCTTCATTTGTAGCCGACGTGGATGCTGTCTCCTCTTCCATCAGGGATGTTGATTGATTAAACTAGCTGCATGAAACCAACAGGTGTAGGCTGATTGTCATGCGCAAGTAGCGAACAAGCCCAGGCATGTCCTGACTTCCTTGTAGTCAGTAGAGGGTTTTTTTTGTAACGAGTAACTAAACGGCAAATTGAAAATGTATCGGAGTAAAAGTATGCAATTAAATTTGGAATTGTAGTGAAATAAAAGTAAAAGTTATCATTTTTTTTAAAACTCAAGTAAAGTACAAAGTCTCCCAAAATGTACTTAAGTACAGTAGTGAAGTATTATTACTTCGTTACTATACAACACTGTTAAAAACACAAAAAACTGAAACTGCCCTCCAAAGTGGAAAACTTGAATACGCTCCACCGTAGCGTTTTCGTCTACACTGCCCAAGACGCAAAACTCTGGTCAAATCTGCTGACGTCGCGTATGTGTTTACGTCACATCGGTCCATATATCAGTGTACTTTGTTTGGCAGAATTCCCAGTCCACACCTTGTTGCGCCTTCGTTGCTTTGTAGTCTAACGTGGTCTGAAGCAATAGTTGACCACACAAACTTTTTTTTTTGCTACCAGTAGCCATGTTTTGTTTTGCTTTTCGCGACGTAAATGAGAAGAAGGAAGATTCTACGCATGCGCACGGACATAGTGATAATCCATCACAGCACCATCTAGCCGCCTTGCATGCATACCCAATCGAATTCCACACACTTTTGCGTCACCGTATGCACACAGATTTCCTCCTGAAAACACTTGTCTAAACGCGGAATAAAAAGTGAAGATGCGATGCCACTTTTGCGTCTTCTGTTCAGACCGTCGTCATATAAACGTAGCTTTAACATGAGCATTTTAAGACTGTTTTCAGTAAATATAGCGTTTTTAGCTGTTTGCTGTTAATACTCCATTGAAGTGTAGCTCCCCCTCTTTAAATCCAAACAAATGTGTGAAAATGTGAATAAAAAACATTTGAACAAACCTGCAATCATGCTTTGTTGTGTTTATACTATTTAGCTCTACATTATAGTGCATGCTAAGTGGAAGTCTTTGCCAGTGTTATTTTTACTTGCTTGTGGATGCGCAGGGGGAAACAGACGCAGCTGACATAATATAATTGTTTACCCATTTTACAGCTGCTGCACCAAATGTTAAAGGCCTTTTTATCTGCTGCTAAATATATTTTTTATTAAGAAACAGTTATGTAAGCGGAATGGGGTTGCAAAACCTCTACAGCAACAGTAACAACAAACTGGCAAATAAAAGCCTAATGACAACTGATACTTTGCTGCTGGTGTCATCAATGTTCCTAGAGGTACTGCTCTGTCTGAAGCTGTTATTCAAGTTAGACTTAATCTGAGCTTTAATTTACAGCATCTGAGCTGATTTGTGCTGTTAAATAAGTCTCTCAGATAACATCACAGTCACAAGCTAACTAGCATTAGCCACCAGTTTTTCAGTTAGTCACTTTCACCATTTTTTTCTTTCCATTTTCTTCCGCTTTGTCCGTATGTTTCGGATCGTGGAGGCAACGGTCCAAGTCCGCTGCCCAGATCTCAGTGCACCAGCCCCAATGGATCTTCCCCGCGGGTCGTTGCTTGGTTTACACCTGACCATATCACAAGTGATATATGGTCTGAGAGCCACCTTCGAAATATCTCGTAGCGGAGGTGTGGTTTACGAACGCCAACGGCCGTTTATTGGGCGTTAACGAATGTGTATCATTTGGCGTATACGTAGCCCATAGCCAATCATGTCAGTTGTCAGTTCAAACTACAAGCTTCCGTTTGTCACGTAGTACACGTCACCGTCTTGCCACCCCTCCCCGCTCTCTGATTGGCTCCCAGAATCGGGACAGCTCGCTTGCCATAGTTGCCAGACTGTCTTTCAGATCGGAACGAACGAAAGCAGCCTGGGATTTCCCAGGTTACGCGGGTGGTGGGTCCACAGGAGGATGGTTCCACGTCGCTTGATGCAACCGGCCTTGATGTACTTTGTGTTATGGGGGCTCTTCCAGTGTGCACGGACACTGGGGGCGAGGTGGGGTTGAGTGTCTTGTCCAACGACATAAAAGCAGCTCTCATCACCTTTTTGTTAAAAATCAAACTCCTAAACAGGACCATGAATGCTCGTATTAATTACCAGCTCCTGAAAATCTGCTTTTTAAATCCATTTTCTTCAAGTTAATCAAAAACTTTGGGCTGTGCTTGCTAATGTGTGCATTGTGTCTCCAGGGTCACTTCTAAACATTCTGCTATACACATCCATGAAGAACACCCCCAGCGTAATGTCACTGCAGAATATCAGCTTTGAATAAACTTAATTTTATGGCAAAGATTCACTGGAGTTTCCAACACAGAAGCCCGGACTTCATTAGAAGCAGTTCTACATTAGCATAACGACTCTGGGGCGACTCTGGTTTTCAAATATCACTTCTTTCCCTTTAACAGACATGTCAGCACAATAAAATGCTCTAAATAGAGACAGTTGCCGTGGAAATGATTAGGCAAGAAATTCAACTTAAATACTATGATGTCCTTGGCGTATTAAAAATAGAAAAAGGGGAAGTAGCTGATTACATTTGAGGCAGGTTTTATCGTGAAGAAGCTTCTTCGTCCTGGTTTAGTCTTAGCTAATATCACAATTTGACTAGTATAATTTAACCATTTAATGTGCTTTGTTATAAGAACTTTGCTTTGTTATAAGAATTCTCATATTGTAATTTGTGAGTCACTATGTCAAAGTAATTTCTCTTGTGGCTCAAAAAAAAAAAAAAAGTGGTAATACAGAACGTGCTCCACTGTGTTTTTAAACTTAACACCTTCACTAAAATCATTTGCATGATTTCAGCCCTGGAATTGTAAACTGAACAAAAGGTAAAACAAAGCTATTAACTTGAAAACTATCACTTCATGACCTCACAAAGTTTAACAGAGCATTTTGAGCTTTGGAGATGTAGACAGACTAATAAACCACGATTACATCTGTGAATGAAATGAAACACTAGGGATGGGCATAATTAACCGATTAACTGATAATTGATCATTAAGAATTTCACCGAGCAAGTTCATTTTCGTCGACAAACCGATTTAAAAAACAAAACAAAAAAAACAGTCGCCTCAGTTGGCGCGCCTCAGTTGATATATGCGAGCTTCCGTAGGTCAATTGCCAAAACATGAAGAGGTTGCGGGGAAGTGTTGTGTGGGACCACTTTCATTTAGAAAATGACCAAGCGCACTGCAAGCACTGCAATGCAGCACACAAATATACCTCATCGACAACACAAATGGTTTATCATTTGAACACCGCGCATCCAAGTCTGGTAAAAGAAGGTGGCGGCGGTTCATTATCTCTATCACAGGCTAGCCTGGACTCCGCTAGCACAGATCAGGAGGAGCTGCAGTGCTCAACGAGCAGAGAAGGTGACCGAACTGATAGCGAAGATGATCGAAACCGACATGCTCCCCATCAGTGCCGTGGAGGGCAAAGGTTTTCACGACTTAATATATTGCTGCAGAGGAGGAGGTAGGACAGAGACAGCGGGCTAGCAGCGGTTAGCTCGCATCCCAAAGCGGCCAACTCCGAGCGCGCTAGCAGAGGCTGCAGGATGCGTGTTGCCTCGCTTTAATCCACCTCTACGCATGTTGATTTGCAGATTTACTTTCCCGTGGAGAAGAGCCTGTTCCCACAGCCTCGGCAGACATAGTAAAAGCGGACACACATGAGTGAATGGTTGTTATCTTTGTAATACAAAATATGTTAACGATTAACCAATTATTACTCATTAATTCTCCCAATAACCGACGAAGAAAACTTCACCGAATGCCCATCCCTATGAAACACAATTCCAGTTATGTTTCTAATGAGGTGACATTTTAACATGGCTTAAAGCTCATTTTGTGTAATACAGGACCTTGAATATAGATGGGGCAGCTAAAATTAATATTGTTGAACTGCTGACTTATGTTGATCATTCTAGAGTCAAATTACAGACAGAAATGATCAGGTTCAACACTTGTGGTTTTTCCTTGTAGTTATTTCTTATGAAAATACCATGTTATCATCTACAAGTAGAGATCAACAAATGTTTTCCCATTGCTGATGCCGGTGGTTTACAATCCAGAGAAACTAATGTACAATAAGGTTTGTCGATATTTTTGGGCTGATATGTAGGGCAGATTTTGACAATTCCCCCAAACTGTCATTTAAGTTTATTAAAAACTCATCCACCACCTTTTTTACCGCAAACCTTTAAGAAAGATGTGTAGTAAGTTTTGTGCAGTTATTTATTCACACTGAAGTATTCTAATAAGGTTTTATCCATATTCTTTAGGCAGCAGCTTGGCCAAAACAAAATATCGGCCTCGCTGGAGATATGGTATGTTAAAAGCCGATATGCTAAAAAGTGCAAATATCGACCAATAGGACTATCTCTATCTGTAAGTATGACACAATCACATGCCAGAATCTGAAAAGCACCAATTATAAATGTTGTTACTACCTGCAGGGTACAGCCGAACACTCCGATCATGAGCATGATGACTGACAGATAGTCCGTGAACACGTCCCACCACGGCTTCAGGACCCGGAACGCCGGCTGCTGCTCCGAGAACTGACGAAACTCCATCACAGGAATCATGATGGCTGCACACACAGGACTGCAGTCAATGACAAATGATAATAATGATAACAGCAATTTAAATGGAGTCGAGGCAAGATATTGTATATTAGCTGTATGTTTTAATAGGGATGGCACGAGACACAATTTCCACAAGGCGAGACAAGATATGAGACTGAGCCCACAAGAATGGGAAAAGACGAGATTTTAATATAATTCCTAATATATGAATTTCACGGTTCAGTTTCCAATTTTGGCCTCACAATTTTTTTGATTTATTTGAGTTCATAGTTTAGTTTCCATTCTAGTACCGAGAGCTTTTTGGAAGTGTAAGAGATATAACTTACCAAAACATCACCGTTTTTGTAGTTTTTTTTTGTTTTTTTTTTGCCTGATGAATGCCTAGTGCTGAAACGCTGCACGTCTTAATAAATCTTACAGATTATTTTCTTCTCATATGTTCTGGGTCTGCTCCCTCTCCTCCAACGCACCCGTTTGAAGAAATTGAAGTGTGAAATTCTCATTCTTGTCCAATTTGTAGTAACAAATGTAAGCACATGAAAAGAAATCTTACAAGATATTTTTTCACTTGTGTGCACATTATTGTGGCACGAAATCTTGAACCATCCCTGTGTTTTAATATTGATATTCTGTTGGATGGCAGTTCAAACCGGTCCAACAGGAGTATGTGCTTTGATATGCCAAGTTTCTTCTCAAAAAACAAATAAAATAGCATTCAGTACAAACATTTATCCATTTAACACAAAATAAATTCACATTTCTTCCTCCAAAGTTTGAACTCTGCTCCAAAATACATGTTCATGTATTTCATGCAACAGAGCTTTGGCTGCAGACCTCTCAAATAAAATTACCCAGTAAGTAGTTGACAATTAGACATGACTGAATCTCATCCTCAATAGAAATCTGATTACTCAAAGCCCTAATATGAACCAAAATAAAGACATGGCAGTAGTCACGTCTAGCGAATTGTCTGACAAAATAGTTAGGGGGTATACAGCCCTGGAAAAAAATAAGAGACCACTTCATTTTTTTTCTGAAATCAGCATCTCTACATGTATTACAGCCATTCCATTCCAGCGTCTGTTGAATTCCAACACAAACACAAAGCTGAGCTACTTCAGTTCTTGCACCAGGAGTGGAATAAAGTCACCCAAGAACAATGTGAAAGACTTGTGGAGAGCATGCCAAGACGCATGAAAGCTGTGATTGCACCAAATATTGATTTCTGAACTCTTCTTAAGTGTAAACATTAGTATTATGTTGTTTTAAAATGAATTTGATCTTGTTTCTTTGCATTGTTTGAGGTCTGAAAAGATGTATCTTTTTTTTGTTATTTTGACCATTTGTCATTTTCTGCAAATAAATGCTCTAAACGATAATATTTTTATTTGGAATTTGGGGGAAATGTTGTCAGTAGTTTATAGACTCAAACAAAAATGTTCCTTTTGCCCAAACTCATACCTATAAGTAGTAAAATCAGAAAAACTGATAATTTTGCAGTGGTCTCTTACTGTTTTCCAGAGCTGTAGCGTTGTAACTACTGTCTGATGACCGAGCTCTGTGCCTGCCCTCTGTCTCCTCGTGTCATTCACTCTAGTGTCCTGTTACTTTTGTTGCTCTCATTTAACACTGTGGAATTTGCTCGTGAATAGCATTTCTCAAGCGTGTTATTTCATTCCTAAACTTGTTTAAGTCCGTTTTAAATCAGTTTATGCCTAATTAGAAGTGATATATCATGATTTTTCTCATACTTGGGCTAAATGCGTCTTGCCCTAGTACATATATTTTGTATAAGCAGGACTTGAGGTCAAAATAAGTCTGCTGCATTCTTTTGCATCTAAAAATAAAGCATTGTTTGTTGTTGATAGCTTTACCGTCACTGCAAATCTCCGCTCTGCTCCCTGAAAATTGTGAAAAGCACTGAGTAATTAGAATGCACTGAATATTTAAGGTAGTGTTCTCAGTCGTTCGTAGTAGTGTTCAAGTTAAGTCTGTGCAAATAATCAAATTTGAATGGAGATTTCTAATCGTCACTGATACGGTTGGGTTATTTTAATCAAGAGGACTCATTTTGCAGTTCAAAGTCAGCTTTATTGTCAAAAACCATATGTACAGATTGCACACACGGGATATGAAACTGCAGCGCCCCCTCCGTCTAGTTTAGCATACCCATTCAAACCCTAATGGGTATGCTAAACTAGACGCCAGAGAGATACTGGAAAAACAAAAGACAGAAACTCAAAACAAAGAGGTGGGATAGGCGGCACGGTAGCTGAGTGGCTAGCGCTCTTGCTTCACAGCAAGAAGGTTCCGGGTTCGATCCCTGGGTCGCCTGGGCCTTTCTGTGTGGAGTTTGCATGTTCTCCCCGTGTCTGGGTGGGTTTCCTCCGGGCACTCCGGTTTCCCCCACCAACCCAAAACATGCACCATAGGTAAAATCCTCTAGGTTAGGTCCTGACCAAACCGCAGCAAGAAGATCATGGAGATGGTCCCCGGGCGCAGGAATGTGTCGCCCACTGCTCCTAATATATATATATATACTGTATATAGGATGGGTTAAAATGCAGAGAAGAATTTCTCCAGTGTGAGATCAATAAAGTTCACTTCTTCTTCTATAGTTTCAGAATAATTTCATTGTAGTTAGCTCCTCCCTGCAGCTAGATATAAGCAGTGTCCATCAGCACTCTAACCAGAACTGACGAAGCAACTCGGATGAGCTGCAAAACGTTTTCGACCAAATATAAACTTTGTCCAGTTGACAAATTGAATTTCTCCTTTTATCACCATGACTAAAACATCACATATGCAAAAAGTACATGCAAAAAAAAAAAGTGTATGCAAAAGTACAGTAAACTTGTATATAATACAAATAAGTAAAACACAATGTGTGGTATAATTAAGCTCAAATGGTGTCATTTAAGCAGCAGTGTCATTGTCATTTAAGCAGCCATGTCAGTGATACACAGATAAAGCTTTTTCACTTCCGATACTGATTTCAATACAATGGCTGATATCAACAGATACCACTGCAGAGACTGAAAACAGTATTTATTTCTTTAAACAAAAATAATATAAGACAGAACTAATCAAATGTGTAATGTTGCTGTTATTTACGTCTCATGTAACCACAGAACAGCACTGTATAAACAAAATTATTAGACTCTCTGGGCAAATTACAACCAGGAAATAGTCTTTTTTACATCAGTTGATATGCCCCACTGGTATGGGATTGGTGCGTCTCTCGTTTTCTGTTTAAATGACACACTTTATTCGTAAATATTCTTGACATAGAAGCCTTCAGTCACCATTGAGTTGTGTGGTCAAGATACTAACATTTTAAACTTGATTTCGATACGATACTAAGGAATACTCAATACCATAATAACAGTGTCTTTATTTAGTCAATAGAATTAAATTTTCAATATTAAATAACAGTTCTTTCATTTATATACCTGTGTGACTTTATATCTGTGTAATCCCTCAGTGCTCCAGGTACGAAAATGTGTGAATGTGACTTTTTTAGTATCGATACCTGCTCAAATAAGTATCTAATTCCGATACTTTTTTAGTATTAGCATCTGGTTTTCAATTCTTTTGACAACCTTGCCATATTTCAGCCTTTATTTGGGTGATAATGTATTTGAAAAGTCTCTGCATGCAATGACACATGGACACATATCCTTGTTTCCTGATAAATTCTTAGCCTAAAAAATTTGTGAACACATTAATACAACAAGCTCCATTCCATTATTAATTATGTTATCTTTATCGTGCAGAGCTTTTAGTGAGAATATGTGGTACGATGGCAGATATAATTATACATTGACATTTGTTCCATGTCAGTGACAGGAAGAGCCCATTTACTGATGTTTATGGAGCGGCCTTTGACTGCTCTGAGATAACGTTTAGGCTGGTTTATGGGCCAGACGAAAACACACTGTAGATTCATACAATGCCAGAGTACAATGCCAGAGAGCTTTCCAGTCAAAGGTGAAGTACGTACAGTGAAGCATGTACAGTGAAGCTCGTACACTGAAGTACGTACAGTGAAGTGCGTACAGTGAAGTGCGTACAGTGAAGCGCGTACAGTGAAGCACGTGCAGTGAAGCGTGTACAGTGAAGCGTGTACAGTGAAGTGTGTACAGTGAAGCGTGTACAGTGAAGTGTGTACAGTGAAGCGTGTACAGTGAAGCACGTACAGTGAAGCGTGTACAGTGAAGCGTGTACAGTGAAGTGCGTACAGTGAAGCGCGTACAGTGAAGCGTGTACAGTGAAGCACGTACAGTGAAGCGTGTACAGTGAAGCACGTACAGTGAAGCGTGTACAGTGAAGTGTGTACAGTGAAGCGCATACAGTGAAGTGCGTACAGTGAAGCGTGTACAATGAAATGCGTACAGTGCGTACAGTGAAGTGCATACAGTGAAGTGTGTTCAGTGAAGTGTGTACAGTGAAGCGTGTACAGTGAAGCACGTACAGTGAAGCGCGTACAGTGAAGCACGTACAGTGAAGTGCGTACAGTGAAGCGCGTACAGTGAAGCATGTACAGTGAAGCACGTACAGTGAAGCGCCTACTGTGAAGCGTGTACAGTGAAGTGTGTACAGTGAAG
Source organism: Paratrypauchen microcephalus (assembly GCA_036785185.1). Lineage (NCBI taxonomy): Eukaryota > Metazoa > Chordata > Actinopteri > Gobiiformes > Gobiidae > Paratrypauchen > Paratrypauchen microcephalus. The sequence goes on along the minus strand of JAVJIX010000064.1, from coordinate 4,498,243 downwards.
CGCATACAGTGAAGTGCGTACAGTGAAGCGCATACAGTGAAGCGCGTACAGTGAAGCGTGTACAGTGAAGCATGTACAGTGAAGTGTGTACAGTGAAGCGCATACAGTGAAGTGCGTACAGTGAAGCGTGTACAATGAAATGCGTACAGTGCGTACAGTGAAGTGCATACAGTGAAGTGTGTTCAGTGAAGTGTGTACAGCGAAGTGTGTACAGTGAAGTGCGTACAGTGAAGCGTGTACAATGAAGTGCGTACAGTGCGTACAGTGAAGCGCGTACAGTGAAGTGCATACAGTGCGTACAGTGAAGTGCATACAGTGCGTACAGTGAAGTGCATACAGTGAGTACAGTAAAGCGCAAACAGTGAAGTGTGTACTGTGTGTACAGTGAAGTGCATACAGTAAAGTGTGTACAGTGCGTACAGTGAAGTGCATACAGTGCGTAAAGTAAAGCGCGAACAGTGTGTACAGTGAAGTGCCTACAGTAAAGTGTGTACTGTGTGTACAGTGAAGCACGTACAGTGAAGTGCGTACAGTAAAGTGTGTACTGTGTGTACAGTGAAGCACGTACAGTGAAGTGCGTACAGTGAAGTGCATACAGTGAGTACAGTAAAGCGCAAACAGTGAAGTGTGTACTGTGTGCACAGTGAAGTGCGTAGAGTAAAGTGTGTACAGTGCGTACAGTGAAGTGCATACAGTGCGTACAGTAAAGCGCGAACAGTGTGTACAGTGAAGTGCGTACAGTAAAGTGTGTACTGTGTGTACAGTGAAGCACGTACAGTGAAGTGCGTACAGTAAAGTGTGTACTGTGTGTACAGTGAAGCACGTACAGTGACGTGCGTACAGTGAAGCACATACAGCAGTGATTCAGTGCCAGTGTGGTTTAAAATGATTCTTGGTTTCGGTAGGTTTATATTACGCTATTTTCTGATTTGATGTTGTATCCTCATCAAAAACATGGAGTTAAACACATATTTAGGCTGAGTTCTTCTCTAAAACTGAAACTGACCCTATTCCACATTGTGATGTCATATATAATACAGGAAGTGCTCCACTATGTTTTTAAACCCTGAATTCACTAGAATTATTTGGCTGACTTCAGCTGGAATTGACAATCTCTGCTGAACAAAAGGTAAATGGAGCTGTAAACTTGAAAACTACCACAACATAACATCACAAGGTGGTACAGAGGATTTTGAGTTGTGTAGACAGACTAATAATAAAGGATTACTCAAACATGTGTGAATGTGTGAACAAAACACAACTCAAGGCATGTTTCTGATGAGGCAACAACATTCTAACATGACTTAAAGCTCACAAGAGTCAGTTTTGTGTAATGTAGGACCGTTATCCATTCAGCCTTCGATTCGTTGCATGATGAATTATTCTACTGACAAAATACTCAGGTAACCCATGTCTGGCCGGTTTCTGTGATTTCATTTGGAAAGAAATTGTGCGGCTAACTGTGCATACCTTTTTGGAATTGGAGGCGTGAGTAAATTTTTGCATTACTCTTTTCAAATGAGGTGGGCGTTATATCAAAACATTTATATCAGAATTGTCTTTGAGTCAGGTTACGATTTCAGTGTAACTACAAGAGTTCACGCATCATTACATTTGGACAAATCCACAAGTCCCTCAGGTATTGCTGTGGGAGCATAAATTGAAGGTTTTTAGGAGGAAAAAATGTTTTGTTAGAGCATAGGGCTGCATTCAAGAGAAAATCTGTGAATCACAATAGAAGATTTTATCACAAAAGAAGATTGTCACAGGGATATTTTTATCTGGTTATCTTTATGACCATATTGTCACCTCATATATAGTACCCCGTATGTCAACGCATAGTCTTGTTTGAACATATGGAGAACACATTTTCAAAAGTCAAAAGTGGGACACACGGGGTTAGGACAGTTCGTATAAATAAAAATACAAGTGTCTAACATGTCATTCTTGACTCACTTGTGGGTCAGTAGGCTATATAATCTGAAAGACACCTCTCTGTGCATTTCTTTTGCCTTATGGTCATTTTCAAGCTCTACAGCTCTGGAAAAAAATAAGAGACCACTGCAAAATTATCAGTTTTTCTGATTTTACTACTTATAGGTATGTGTTTGGGCACAAGGAACATTTTTGTTTGAGTCTATAAACTACTGACAACATTTCCCCCAAATTCCAAATAAAATATGATCGTTTAGAGCATTTATTTGCAGAAAATGACAAATGGTCAAAATAACAAAAAAGATCCATGTTTTCAGACCTCAAACAATGCAAAGAAACAAGATCAAATTCATTTTAAAACAACATAATACTAATGTTTACACTTAAGAAGAGTTCAGAAATCAATATTTGGTGCTTTAACCCTTATTTTTAATCACAGCTTTCATGCGTCTTGGCATGCTCTCCACAAGTCTTTCACATTGTTCTTGGGTGACTTTATTCCACTCCTGGTGCAAGAACTGAAGTAGCTCAGCTTTGTGTTTGTGTTGGAATTCAACAGACGCTGGAATGGAATGGCTGTAATACATGTAGAGATGCTGATTTCAGAAAAAAATGCAGTGGTCTCTTCTTTTTTTTCCAGAGTATACATCTATATTGTCCCCTTTATTGTTGGCGGGTGTCAAATTGGTCCAAATAGGGACTTTTCTTAGTCACCCCACATTAGACCACCAGTTGGTTCAAGGGTTTGACATGGGTCTATGTGATAAAAGGAGATTCTACCTGGACGACTGAGGGACTTTTCACGCATGGGTCTATGTGCTCAACGCTATGTTTTTTTCCATGCCTTGACGTAAACCTCTTTATTCACTATGAAAAACATTGTCTCTTGTTCCTACAGACACACAGACTGCTCAGAGACTATAAGCAGAGGTCCAGCGCGTTTCCTCTGGATGAGTCAGCCATTGAGGAGCTGACCGGGTCGTATCCTTGCCTCTTCCTGACAGGAAATTTGTCTAAATCCCTGATTTCCAAAAACAGAACTGTTTGGAACACACCCAGACATAAGCCAAGTCTCAGCCCTCTGAAGGCACTAAGTGGAAAAGAACAGACCGCAGTGCAGGAAAGAAAAAAAAGAAACGCGCGCACAATTTTGGCAACGGAAAATAATCTAAATCAAAGCAAATGGTTTTGTTGCTACTTTGCATCGCCAAGTCATTCACTAGGAGGTAGACTTTTCCTAATAACAGAACTAAAGATACATGAAAGTAAACCATCTAACTCGACATCTAAACTAGAGATTTGGAACTGCGATAGGTCAAACCAGGTGGGCACAAGACTCCAAGAAGTCGGAAAACACAAATCTAAACACGACCCGCTTACTTCATTTTACCTTGTTTTGAGACGTGCCAGATCCAGGGAGAATCGATGGAGCGTCCGCGTGTCGGGGGTCCGCTTTCAGGCGCTGATCCCCGGGTTCATTCTCCGTGCGCTCCGCTGCTCTTCCCCGGAGCTTGTGGCACACTGCGCACAGGCGCGTCCGAGCGCACGTCACGGGGGCGTGCCTTGTGTTTGGGATGAAGCAGGAGGCTGAGTAATGTTGTTTATGGAGGGCAGAGGGAGAAACCAATCTACTGCTCCGTGTGGGTGAGCAGTGGGGTTTGTGCAGCTGGGGGCTCTGTGGGCTTTTTATTATTGCCCCATAACTTTGAGGATAATAGTAGGTTCTATTATTACTTATCTTGTCTGTATGCACTTTTTTGTCCTAACTTTCTTTTGCACTGAACTGTCTGGAGCTAATGTGGCAAATAAATTTCTCCTGTGTGAGATCAATAAAGTCTTATTTATCCTCAAAGCTGTCATAACCAGTGATGGGAAGAATAAGCCTACTTAGACTTAGACTTAGACAAACTTTATTGATCCACAAGGGAAATTGTTTGGATACAGTAGCTCACTCATCAAATATAATATATAAAATATATAACAGAGGGTAAAAAGAAAAAAAATAGATGGAATAGCAACCAAAGAGCAATAGACCAGTGTCAGATGAGACATAATTCTAAAAATTAAAAAGACATATATATAATAAATTATATTATTAAATAATAATTAAATAGAAAAGGGAGTAATAAAGTATAAAATACAATACCAAATAAGATGTCCAGTCCCAGATATATGCTATACAGTTGTAGGGAGTATTACATAAGGAGTATTATCTGTTACATAAGGGTGAGTTGTTGTACAGTTTTAGGGAGTATTATCTGTTCCATAAGGGTGAGTTGTTGTACAGTTGTAGGGAGTATTATCTATCACATAAGGGTGAGTTGTTGTACAGTTGTAGGGAGTATTATAGCATGAATGTCGTCCTGTATCTCTCACTGTTTGAGCAGAGCTGTAGGAGTCTGTTGAAGAACGAGCTTTAAAACTGTATTTAGTTACAGAATACTGCATACCTGCATTAAAATGTATTGTGTACATTCTGTTATATGGTCCAGAGTACCTATTGTATTCTGAAAACTTAGAATACTTTTACATCGAGTTGCATTATGTTATAGTGAAAACATGTCATATATACAGTGCCGTGAAAAAGTATTTGCCCCCTTCCTGATTTCTGTGTTTTTTGCATATTTATCACTCAAAACATTGTCAGATCATCAAACCAATTTTAATATCACACAGAAACAACCCAAGGAAAGACAAAATTCAGTTTTTGAATGATGATTCCATTTATTAGTGCACAAAAAAAATCTAAACCTATCTGGCCCTATGTGAAAAAGTAATTGCCCCCCCTTGTTAAATCACAAACTAACTGTGACTAACCACAGTTTTGAGAAAACTTAGTTCAGTTCTACATGCCACACCCACACCTGATTGTCACCACCTGTGTTGAATCAAGAAATCACTTAAATAGTTCCTGTCAAACAAAGTGAAGTTGGCTACAACATCTCAAGAACAAACACATCATGCCACGATCCAAAGAAATTCAAGAACAAATGAGAAAAAAAGTGATAGAAGTCTATAATTCAGGAAAAGGTTACAAAGCCATTCCCAAAGCTCTGGGGCTCCAGCGAACCACTGTCAGAGCCATTATTCAAAAATGGAGGAAACTGGGAACAGTTGCAACCCTTCCCAGGAGTGGTCGACCAACTAAGATTACTCCAAGAGTGCGACGACGGCTCATTCAGGAAGTCACAAAAGAACCTAGACGCACATCGAAAGAACTACAGGCCTCGTTGGCCTCAGTTAAGGTCAGTGTTCATGACTCCACCATTAGAAAAACACTGGCCAAAAATGGCATCCATGGAAGAGTTCCCAGGAGAAAACCACTGCTTTCACAAAAGAACACAAAGGCTCGTCTCACCTTTGCCAAAAAGCACCTTGATGACCCTCAAGACTTTTGGAGAAACATTTTGTGGACCGATGAGTCTAAAATTGAACTTTTTGGAAGGTCTGCAGCCCGTTTCATCTGGCGTAAAAATGGCACAGCATTTGATAAAAAGAACATGGTGCCCACAGTAAAGCATGGTGGTGGCAGTGTGATGGTCTGGGCCTGCTTTGCTGCCTCAGGACCAGGACAACTTGCTGTGATTGACGGAAAAATGAATTCTGCTGTTTACCAGAAGATCCTGAAGGAGAATGTCCGGCCATCAGTTCGTGCCCTCAAACTCAAGCGCTCTTGGATCATGCAACAGGACAATGATCCAAAACACACCAGCAAGTCCACCTCTGAATGGCTCAAAGAAAACAAAATTAAGGTTTTGGAGTGGCCAAGTCAAAGTCCGGATTTAAATCCGATTGAGATGCTGTGGTGTGACCTTAAACGGGCAGTTCATACAAGAAAACCCTCCAATATGGCAGAATTGAAACAATTCTGCATAGAAGAGTGGGCCAAAATCCCTCCCCAGCGGTGTGAAAGACTCATCACCAATTATCGCAAACGTTTGGTTACAGTTATTGCTGTCAAAGGAGGCTCAACTGGCTATTAGATTAAGGGGGCAATTACTTTTTCACATAGGGCCAGATAGGTTTAGATTTTTTTTGTGCACTAATAAATGGAATCATCATTCAAAAACTGAATTTTGTCTTTCCTTGGGTTGTTTCTGTGTGATATTAAAATTGGTTTGATGATCTGACAATGTTTTGAGTGATAAATATGCAAAAAACACAGAAATCAGGAAGGGGGCAAATACTTTTTCACGGCACTGTACTTACAAACAGCTTGGTTTGGTATGCTTTAATGTATGTCTGATTAGAGAAGTAATAACTGCACACACATACTGTATATAAACAGCTTTTTTTTCTCACTTATACTGTGCAGTTCATGGCCAAAATTGCGTGATGAAGTATACTACTGCCATGTATTCCATTTAGAACTGCATTCTGAATACCACCAAGTGAATAAGTAGGCCTTGAGTGTACCGGAATACAGTTAATCAAAGTTTGTGTTCTGAATATGTATTTTCGGTGCATGTATTCATTTATTTCGCAACACTGATCATCATTTACATTACAGGAGCATAAGAGGGTACAGATCATGTCACTGTCAGTCAACAATGTCATGTTTATTAGGAGCACTCGTAATCTAGTGAAATGAAAATGTTATTGCTTTGTCTAGAATTTCCCACAGTAGACAAAAATAGAATAATACATGTGTTTTTAATGGTGGAGTATCAGAAAAGTTATGCAGTGCACCTTTATAATGAAAAAGTCTCATGTTGATGCACCTATCATGGCTTTATTACTTACTTTATCCCCTCCCTGCCTGCATGCACTTTTTTTTTTCCCTCTTGTCCAAATGTCCTGGAGCTACTGTGGCGAGTAAATTTCTCCTGTGTGAGATCAATAAAGGCTTATCTTATCTTATCTTATCTTATCTTATCTTATCTTGTTAATTTTATATCTAATAATATCAGTGCACCTATCTTCACTGTAGAAATGTGGTCACACCTTCAATTCTGTATTTTAACTGTTATTTTAAGATAAGCCTATTGATCCTCTGCTGTCTATACCATATGGATCAATAGGGCTGTAATAACATGGAACATGGCAGCGGCACAAGGTAAAACATTTTAACATGAGCGGACATCGGCTTTTAGTAAATACATTGGCTATTTTAGTGCCTAAAAGCTACTCTCTGTTCCTGAGTGAGTCCTCTTTAAAATGCACAACTGATTGATAATTAAATAAGTGTGACTGTCCAAATGTGCCTGTTAAACATAGGTTCAAGCTCTGCACTATAGTGGTCTAGTTTGACCATTAACGTGATGTAAAATGTTAAGGGTGGTTATTAGGCTACATATTCTTTTATTTTCTTTTTGTTTATATAGAAAAAAAGCTGCATTAGATTTAGTAGATATATGGATAATCCAAAAACCCAGATTCTAGGCAATATATTTGGTGCAGGGGACAACAAGACTTAGACTTAGACTTAAATTTATTGAGCCACAAGAGAAATTGTTTTGGGTACAGTAGCTCATTCATCAAATATAATATATAATATATACCGGAGGGGGATCAACAAGCAAGCCGTATAGACTATTTTCTTATGTCCTTTTCCTTGATTCCTAAAACAATCAACTTATTATTATATTTGGGACAAATTAAAATTTGATCAATCTGTGGTAATACTTATTAGAATTAGAAAAATTAGAACAGCAGAGCCTCTCAGAGGTAAAAGTTACTGGAAATGTAACCAATCCTTACTGAAAGATGAAACCTCCATTAACAAAACAAAAACATTGATAAATGATCTTTTTTTTTTTTATAATAATAAATGAAAGCAAAGCCAATCCTCACATAGTGATCTCATCTTGGAAAAAGAGACAAAGAAGAACCAAAGAAATTAAACTAATACAAGAATTGAAAGAAATCGAAACTGAAAAACTTGATAGTGAGGAAAACCCTCCACCTGAGCTAGAAATCTCAATCAAGCAAAAATAGCAGGACTTTTGTGGGTAGGATTATATTTAAGGATTATACTTGATTACAAGTACAAGTACATGTTTAAAAAATACACGTTTATAAATACACGTTTACTATCAAATGTGAATTCCTAAACGTTTTTGTCAAGAAAATCTATCAGAATCTATTAATACACTCAAAATTGTGACACACTGTAAATGTGTATTTTAAATAGCTGACTTCGTTTGACAATAAACTTGCTATAATTGTATAATTGTTAATAACACATTAAAAGTCTGTTGTGATCCACGAAAATTAGGTTAGTGCTCTAAAATCCGGTGACGGTAAACGTTGCGCGGCTTCTGATTGGCTGACAGCGCGCACACCTCCTACGGAAGCGGAAGTCCAACAGAAAAACAAAACCTTCTGCTTTAACCGATTTTAAGTAAGTTCTCCTGCCCCTCCTCTGATCCTTTAACAGTTTATGGTACGAGGTCATTTTTTATCTATATTGTCGCTCGATTATCTAAATGCAGAAAACTTTTTTAGGCGGATAATACAAGATAGAATCGCGACAGTAGCAGATAGTCTTGTAATTCATGTGGAGTTAGTGGTTTTTAGAGGTTATTAGCAGACCAGGCTAAGCACAGAGCTGCTCCAAAGATTCAGTAATTCTTTCTGACAAGTTCTGCGATTAGATTTGCGATATATGTTTAAAAAGCACGATTCTGGACCAATAAACTAATCAACCATTTAATGCATTTTATATTTTTTTGCAGAGATCTAAAAAAAAAAAAAGAAAGTAATATTTTGTTGTTTACAGTGGACATTCTGTTACCTTGTTAAATAATTTTAGCCTTTGCTATATGATATTTCCACTTGAGCATAAAGGCCACTGATCTATGCATGCCAAGATGAATCGAGTTTACTATTTGGATTTTGTTTCTGTTCCACCAAAGAATCCAAGAGGAATCATAAATTTGTAACAAATCAAATAGTTGCAATGAACAAATATGCCTATATTATGTAATCTTCTAACAGCTTAAGTAATGTAGTAATTTTTAAAATCATGCAAACCTGTTCTAAAATGCATTTAATAAGTGTATTTTTGAATTACTGGCAGCACAGAGGATGTAAGTGTAAAGGGTTGTAACTATGTTGTAAAATAAAAAAACAGCGTAAGATTATTTTCCAATCCAGAAGGACAATCACAGATGAGTTTACATATTAAGGTCAAGTAAGCACCATCTATTTGCTACTGACATGTAACTTACTGGTCAGGATAAGGATGGTCACAGTAAATATTTTCTCAAACTCTGATGTTTAAGGTGTTACTTAACATTTGTGCAGGATGGGAGTGCTGAGACAAGTTCTGAACATCTCCAAATTCACATCGAGTTTAGTTCAAACCACATTCTGCAGGAGATTTAGTTCTTCACAGGTGAGTCCTTAATACTGCTCAATACTTATACATTTAATTTTAATCAGTTATTCTTCTTCGTGCTAGTATCAATACAGTTTAAATGTATTCCTTAGTCCCTAGTGTTACAGTGATGGCTTGGAAAGGAAAACAAATAATAATAAAAATACAGTTTGAATGTATTGTGTTTAATGTTTAGAAGTCAGTGAAAATAAAGTTAAGAATTAAGTAATTCCCCACTATAGATAAAAAATTGAGGATTAGGTATTAAAAACCTAAAGATTTTAATGTTTTTTCAGTACCAGCTTAAATGCAGAAGCAAGTGAATGACTTTGGCTTTCACTGATCAAAGTTCAACTGTGGAAGAAAGTGTTAACTTGCCTTTATTATTAGCCAACAGCAATGTTTAACAATTTTGTGGTTTTCAGGTCCTAGAATGTGATGATGTCTTACTTAGGCCTGTTACGATAACACATTTTGAAGCACGATGTATTGCTACAGAGATATACTGCGATAAACAATTATAATGAAACTAGTTTATGCCACTGACAATAACAATAATGCAAAATAATCCTTGAAAACCAATTTTGAAATAGACAGGATCATTAAAAGGTCTGAGGTGCAACCAATAAGTAACAGAATGAACCAGTTATTAGCCATAGAACTTATTACACCACTTGTATAACAGCTCAAATGTTTTTTATTTTTTATTTTATTAAAACAAAACTACCTCAAGAAATTTTGACACACATCAATTTTGAGCCCTAAATATACAGTTCAGGCTACCGTATACTGAATTATAAGTAGTGTCATGGAAATTATCTGTAAAATACAAACATGCAGCAAACAACATACAAGTAGACTGTCTATGTTGGTTTATTACATTTGCACTGGTGACAAACGGTCCCACTGCAGTTTCTGACATGTAAATAGCAAACACAAAGGTCCCTATAGCCTTCTGTGAGACTAGGATTAGACAAACACGAGTGTGGCTTTTAACACTTCTAACAGTGTATCTTGGACAATGGAAAAAACAAATAATACTCAAATTTCCACCAGAGTAGATATAGAAATGATTGTGACTGGCCTAGCTGTGCTCCCAGTTTGGGTGCTGGTGCCAATATTTCCTATTGATTACATTATATTATCAACAAAACTCTGCAGTAATGCAACGCAGCACCCAGAGAATCCAGATCTTAATAGGATCTTGGTGAGTTGCTAGTGGAGTTACTGACTGTTGTAGTAAGGATTATATTGTATGTTGTAGCAAAAAATGGCAACCAGACACACAAATGCTAAAAGAATCGAAGGACTGGACAAAAATGTCTGGTGAGTAGTTTTTCTGCTTTATATAGTGTGATCTTAGGCTCCTGTGTGATCCGCTGTGGACTGTTTCAGGGTGGCCTTTACTTCAGTGGCAGCAGATCCCTCCATCGTGAACCTGGGACAGGGACTCCCAGACCTGCCCCCTCCTCCTTATGTCAAAGAGGCTCTGGCCAAAGCATCAGCTGTGGACCGACTCAACCAGTACACCAGAGGATTTGTAAGAAACATCACGATTTTGATATTTTTGGTACTACTGTGCATACTATTGTGTTACCAATAGACAACAAGTGCATAATAACATCTTATTTTCTTCATCTTCTCCAGTTTGAACATGTAAAGAAACGGGTGATGGAGATATTTATTACAGTATTGCAATAATACATAATTTGGCTGCATCCCATTACTCTGTCTTACCCCTTCTCCTTCCTCTACCCCTTTATCTATGTCTTTGTCTTGCCTCTCGATAACGAGCTGAGAGGGCTCGGGGTATGAATGTTCCCCTAAGAAATGGGACACCACTCGATTCTCGTTTGCGTCATCATCCCTTGCCTCTACCTGGTTGCTACGTCTACAGAGGCAACAACAATTGACGCAAACAAATGTAAACAAATGTCAAGGATTAATGGGTAACTCAGCTCGACAAAAAAACTAGCTTGTTTATGCACGAAAGTTCGATGAAAACAATAACGTTGGCTAAAAAGACATCACAGTTCACTAAAAGTAACGTAGAACATAAGTGTCATAATTGTAAACCATGCTAAACTGTTAATCGATAATTACAACTGCTGAAAATACATTTATGAGACTCCTTGGCTGGTCGATGTGACGCTGCCATCCTGATCCCAAAACCTGCTTGAGCTTGTAGGCGCACCCCTTCGTTTCAAGTCTGGTCGAGAGCTTACTTCGTTTCAAAGCGTATGTAGCCCTCGGTCGTGGCCAGAGCCCTTGATCAAAATTAGAATCGGGACACCCCTTGCCCTCACGCACAAAATCAAGGGGCAGGGGTAAGACGAAGGGGTAAGACAGAGAAATGGGACGCAGCTTTAGATTGCCTTTTTTTTTTTTAACTTCGTGAAAGGTATCAAATGTAATTATAACAGAAAAAGGAAGGGTCCGATTATGTGTTTGTCTCCATTAAGATGTTATTGGTTTGCCTACAGTGTTCCACACTATGGCATTTGGCATCTGTATCTATAGCTACAATTAGAATTTTATTTATTTATTTATGTATGTATTGATTACAACATAAAAATCCAGGAAAGAGACATTAAATGCCATAATGTGGAAAATTAAATTCACATGGGTGAGTGGGTGACCAGAAAAGTTACATAATGCACCTTTAACATATCATATCAACTTTATCAACCAAAACCCGAGTAAAAATAAAATGACATTACGCTTTAAATTAAATTATAAAAATATTGTACCCTCCTAACATATGTACAGTGAGGTCAACAATTATTTGAACCCCCTGTGATTTTGCAAGTTCTCCCACTTAGAAATTATGGAGAAAATCAGAAAATGATATTGTATGATTAAAAAGTATTTCAACCCTTGAGTCAAACAATTTTAATATTTGGTACAGAAGCCTTTGTTTACAATTACAGAGGTCAAACGGTTCCTGTATTTCTTCACCAGGTTTTCACACACGGCAGCAGGGATTTTGGCCCACTCCTTCATGCAGATCTCCTCTAGATCTGTCAGGTTTTGGGGCTGTCGCTGAGCAACACGCAGTTTCAGCTCCCTGCAAAGATTTTCTATTGGATTTATGTTTGGAGAGTGGCTAGTGGCCTCACTGTACATCTTATATACAGTTTTAGTCCAATGAGTTATGACAGAATATTGCTAAAAGGATTGTACAGTGGGACTGTTGCAGCACAGTTCAGCAGTGTGATGGCGACCAGCAGCAGTGTGGCCTAACTCTTGTAGCTGACCAACACATTGGGGAGTGGGCGGGAGGGAGACTCCAGAATAATCCTGATTCTTCTGTTTCTTCCTTTTTTGTCTGACTTTCGTAGATTATTAGTCTTAAATCTTTGCACCACTAACCGTCCTCGTTCCTGTTTGTGTAGGGCCATCCCACTCTGGTGAAAGCGTTGTCTCAGGTGTATGGGAAAGTTTATGGGAGAGTGATAGACCCGTTCAAAGACATCCTGGTCACCGTGGGGGGCTACGGCTCCTTGTTCTGTGCGATGCAGGGTCTGGTGGAGGAGGGAGATGAGGTAAGTGAAACATGATTTCACTTAATGAAACATCTTAATTTCATTGATTTATTATTTTTAATGTCTGTTCAGGTAATTATAATAGAACCTTTCTTTGACTGCTCTGAGCCTATGGTCCGGATGGCAGGAGCTAAGCCTGTCATGATACCACTACGTCTTGTGAGTTATCCAGTTTTTTTTTAACACTAGTTGTAACTGTGATTTGAACTGATGAAAAATTGATTTGATTTTTTTTCCCTCTAGAAACCTGGAAAGAAGAGCATCACTAGTGCTGACTGGTATCTTGATCCAGAGGAGCTTTCTAGTAAATTTAACTCAAAGACAAAGGCCATTATAATAAACACACCCAACAATCCTATTGGGAAGGTACAGTATTTTTCTTTTTGCACTGTCACCAAGAAAGTAACCATACATTATTAAATAGCTGCAATAAAACATTCTGCAGTTTTAGAGTGAACCTGCCCTGCCCATCATCATTACTATAATTAGATTTGATATGTTTTAAAAGTAGGATTCTGTTCAGAGTACACATTGTAAATAACTCCAGGAACAAAAACATTTGGGAGAAGACTCAAATCTGGACTATTATAAAAAGAATATTATTTTGTTCTTTGTTCTATTATCTATAACTGCAGCCTCTGTGATTTGATTATGCCAACTCAAATGGAGTTTAGATTTGATTGTGACGTTGTGCAGCCCCATTTCAAAATAAGGATCACATGTGCCACTATAATCTCAGCCATACTTTTCCTTCAGTGAGTACTTCCTCTGCACTCCCCCAGGTGTTCACCAGAGAGGAGCTGCAGATGATCGCAGACCTCTGTATCAAACATGACACGCTGTGCTTCAGTGATGAGGTTTACGAGTGGCTCATCTACAAAGGGCACCAGCACATCAAGATCGGTAATGTCAAACAAGGATGTCTGAAGTGATTCTGAATTATTTCTCAGTTAAATCATGATTTTACAGCCACCTTACCGGGGATGTGGGAAAGAACCATTACAATTGGCAGTGCCGGGAAAACGTTTAGCGTCACAGGCTGGAAGGTGAGGAATCCTAATCATCTTTAAAGAGGGGTATTATGGGAAATCTGCATACTACCATGTTATAATGTTCGCTCATCAAAAACATGCCTGAAGAGGTTTTAGATGTCATCCATGCATGTTTGAGAAATTAATTATACAAAAGCACGGTACAAAATAATACAGTACAACTTAAGAAACCTGATGCGATGTGCGGTAGTTTCATTAGCAGAATGCATGCCATTTGTAACGTGGTACCGCTCTGAGTGACTTAATGCAGAGAGGGAGCACTCAAAGCTCAAGAAAGTTTTGTTTTTGATGAATATAGCCACAAAACAATAACCTGGATCTAAATACAGCTCTGGAAAAAAATTAGAGACCACTGAAAAATTGTCAGTCTTTCTGATTTTACTACTTATATGCATGTGTTTGGGCAAAAGGAACATTTTTGTTTGAGTCTATAAACTACTAGCAACATTTCCCCCAAATTCCAAATAAAATATTATCATTTAGAGCAGTGTTTCCCAACCTTTTTTGTCTTGTGTACCCCCTGAGCCTTTTTGTCATACCTCGAGTACCCCCTCACTCATACGTGTTGATAATTCTCCAAAAGTAGAACGTGACACAATGGATTATTAAATGAAAATCGTTTTATTTCATCTCCTTAATTTGAAAAGTTAATTCTCAGGTATTTTCTCTCTTTTCTTTAACTGAAATGTACTCAAATTAGAATTTAAAAATTTTAAAAAATCTCCCCCTGCGCCTGGCAGCGACACTGCCGCGTACCCCCTGCAGTGTGCTCGCGTACCCCGAGGGGTACTCGTACCCATGGTTGGGAAACACTGATTTAGAGCATTTATTTGCAGAAAATGACAAATGGTGAAAATAGCAAAAAAGATCCATGTTTTCAGACCTCAAACAATGCAAAGAAACAAGATCAAATTCATTTAAAACAACATAATACTAATGTTTACACTTAAGAAGAGTTCAGAAATCAATATTTGGTGCAATAACCCTTATTTTTAATCACAGCTTTCATGTGTCTTGGCATGCTCTCCACAAGTCTTTCACATTGTTCTTGGGTGACTTTATTCCACTCCTGGTGCAAGAACTGAAGTAGCTCAGCTTTGTGTTTGTGTTAGAATTCAACAGACGCTGGAATGGAATGGCTGTAATACATGTAGAGATGCTGATTTCAGAAAAAAATGCAGTGGTTTCTTATTTTTTTCCAGAGCTGTATACTATGTTTTAACCCTGTATTTACTTAATGTTTGTACTTGTAGCTTGGCTGGTCCATTGGCCCGGAGCACCTGGTTAAGCACCTGCAGACTGTGATGCAGAACTCACTGTACACCTGCCCTACTCCTCTACAGGTAACACATCTTCTATTTAACATTTGATCTGTTGTGGGACTACATAATCCTTCTGTTTAAATCCACAAGGGTCTGGAATAGAGCGTGAAAACCTCTGTCTTAACTTGGGACAGTCCAACCACCACTGCTAATTCGTATCACATATTTCTCAAATGTGGGAGACGTCTTCTTTCGAAAGATCTCGTGTCATTCAGAAAATAATGATAACTCCCAGGATATGTTTTTTGACAAAACTTTACCAAGACGTGTGGGTGTAAACATGTGTTGGAGCTAACTCAGAACATTGCCATGACCTCTCTGCTAGGCACGCTCTTCTTTTTTATGTAGTGGTTCTTTTTCATAATATTTCAGACTGGCAGCAGAACATAAGTGCTACCTTTAGTTTCACTAAGATGTTTTAAATTGCAGAAATGATGACAGGCAGGTATAAACTGCTGTTTGACACTACACAAAAAGAGATAAGGAGCAAAAACATCATCATAATTTTTATATAGAGGGATTATCAGACTACGTCACTTCGTGCTCTACTGCACATGTCCTGTCTTTTATCATGTCTGTGTCTCGTAGGATTTCAGCAGATTTCAGTCTCTCCTGGGGGCTAGACTGGTTGTATTGATCAAGTATGAGTGGATGTCCGACTACTGAAGTTTGAGACGTTTCTTCTCGTCGTTTCTCCTCGACGTTTCTTTATGCATTCACCTGCATCATGGGTCATTATCCCACTCACTAATGTTAATTTATCATCATAACTTATTTTATCACATGATGATAAACTGTTTCAGTGCTGACAACATTGTTGGCTTACTTTGCAACTTCATGTTAACCGCACAGACAGCGGTGCTTTCCGCACTCAGGCTGCGACCGTATCCGCTGTGTTGATAAACAAATAATCCGTTTATAGACTAGTATTTTCCACCGTCAAAGCACTCAAAGTGCTTTACATCAAGGAACCACTCATCTATTCACACACACACTTATACACCAGTGTACACAGACACTGGAAGTGAATGGGGTGAAGTGTCTTGCCCAAGGACACAATGCCAGCATTCATTTGTGAGAGCTGGGAACATCAACAACGTCAGTGGAGCTGTTCTACCAACGATGTGCATGCCAGGAGATGGATTACGAGCCCTCTACCAGCTGAGCTACTGTTGTCTAGTTTTTATTTATTCATTTTATTTTACTTATTTTTCACTTTTTTTATTCAAAGAAAATGTTCAGTTAGATTTTTCTCCTGAAACTTCAGACCCTTAAATACAACAGCACCCCATCATGAGCTCACAGTGTACATGAGTCCCTCGCTGCTCTGTCACACATGTCGAGTGTCTCTGCTCCACACTGTATTGGCCTGTTGTGTGCAGGAGGCTGTAGCCCAGGGTCTGCTGCGGGACTGTGCTCTGATGGGGCAGCCTGACTGTTACTTCACCTCTCTGGCAGAGGAGCTCCAGGACAAGAGGGACCGCATGGCCTCCATCGTACAGGCTGCGGGGATGACTCCGGTCCTGCCAGAGGGGGGGTACTTCATGCTCGTGGATGTCTCTCCGCTCAGTGAGTTTAGCACAATACTTTTTCCATTGTCAGTGAACAAAATTAGGAATGGGAATGTATTTTGATGATAATGTTGCAACAGAAGACATATGGTATTGGAAACTGACATTTTCTAAATATAAATACAAAGTATACAGTGCGACGCCCGCTCTGGTTCTGGAAGTAAATTTCATTTTTCCCTTATAGGACTTATAGAACTAACTCAACACAGTTCTTTTAAGTCCAAATAGCATGTTTAATTCACAAGATTCTGCAAAAAATTTTCATAACTGAGTAGTTTTAGTAGTTTCAGAGATTTTACATAAAATTTAAGCCTTAATATTTAGAAATTTAGGCAGTCACTGTTGAGCTCGATAACAAAAAATGCATTGTCCAGCACTATTCATCACTTTATCGAGGCAAAACTAAAGTATTTACATTTAATGATGCGCATTTTGTTTAGACGTGTATCAGATTTTGATGTGTTGGCGCTAAAATCATTTGAAGACATACTTTGGAGGATCTTTAAAAACAGTATGGAGTAATGAAGTATCCATGCTGACTTTGTGTACTTTTTTGTGGTTAAATCCAGACATGGACCTATCACATATGGAGGATGAAGCTTATGATTACAAATTTGTGAAATGGATGATCAAAGAAAAGGTATGTTTTAGATCGGGAGGGTTGGGGCCTTTTCTTTAGTTTTGAAATGTTGTGACAATGCTAATGTATTTTATGGTGATGCATTAGAACTGTGTCTAATGCCAAAAAAAATGTGATATGATAAAATAAAAAAATATGAGTTATTGAGACTTTGCAGCTATTCCCTGGCGCTGTGACGCTCTGTCTGAAGTTACTCAAATTAGACTTAGATCTGAGCTAAACGTGAGACTAAAGCTTGTATTGACCACAGATTCCTGAAAATGTGTTGTTTAAATCCATTTGGTATTTTTTTCATTGAGTTTTCAGGCAATCTTAAATCGTTTTGGTGCATTGTGTCACCATGGTAACTATTCCACCATAGAGATACATGTACAGCACCCCTAGCATGATGTCACTGCAAAGTCTCCATAAGCCACATTATCCACTTTTTTAATTATAAACCCAAACATTCTGTCTTTTTTAGAAACTGGCATCAATACCAGTAACAGCATTTGTGGGGAATGAATCAAAGAAAGATTTCGAGAAGTACATCCGTTTTTGCTTTATTAAGGTACAACTTTTACATCTTTTGTCTTGCATTGTGAATTTCTGTATGAACTTTTTTTTTGTTTTTTTTAACCTCTAATTACAGCAAGACAGCACTATCGATGCTGCAGAAGAAATTCTCAAAAACTGGAGCAAAGCACACTCCTGAAGACAAACTCCTACAAACTTGACAAAAAATACGACGATTACCGTAAAAGGTGCACTGGAGTCAATTTTACGTAATATAGGTGCTTTTAATTGATGTATTATGATGATATGATGTTCTGTTGTAACTTGAGGGAGGCATAACAGCTACACAACACATTTCATAACAGTTACACAACACATTTTAAGCACTTTTGTCGTAGAAAATAAATACTAGTTTGAGTCTCTGCACTGTTAACTGTTGATATTGGCAGATAGGCCTACTTAAAGCCACAATATCGAAATCGGTATCAGAGCGGCATCTCTTGTCATAATGACCAATAGGCTGGACATCATAAAAACTACTGATACCCACAGTTTTGCTTATATATTTACTACTATGAGTCCGTTTGTTTGATATTTAGAGGTTTTCAAAGCAGTGAACATTGTCAAGGTGATTAAAATATTTTCTTATTTAATCTGTTGACTTGAATTTTTTTTTTTTTTTTGCTTGAAGCCATAATATATCTGCATGAGCGTTATTTGGATATTAAAACCATAAAGTTGCTACTAATCTGTATATGGTTTTACAGTAGCATTGTCTGCTGTTACTAGTGATTTCTTGGCAAAGTTAGTGCAAACCAGGTAAATTAGCTTTCTGGACAAAAATGTATAAAAAAATCAGTGTTCCGGTAGTTGGTGACATCACACAGGACTGGCCTGATTACAGATCGGTGTTTCTGATTACAAACGCTTGGCTGCAGGGGCGGAGTTTGAAGTGTGGATTCCTGTTAGACCAATCACACAGCTCCTTATATCTCTAGACACCGCCCCTTCTCTCCCCTGTGGTCCTCCATGTTCTTCCCAGTTTAGCAGCTCCTTATGTCAGTTCAAAAAGTTCAAAGTCAGCTTTATTGTCAAAAAACATACAGCTCTGGAAAAAAAAAATAATAAGAGATCACTTCTGATTTTATTACTTATAGGTATGTGTTTGGGCAAAAGGAACATTTTTGTTTGAGTCTATAAACTACTGACAACATTTCCCCCAAATTCCAAATAAAATATTATCGTTTAGAGCAGGGGTGGGCAATTATTTTTCTCCAGGGGCCAAATGAGAATCAGAAAATATTGTGGAGGGCCGGGCCAAAACTTTGAAGTCTACTCTAGTTATTAATTTCATTTCTACACTGAAATCAGTAAATGGCATTGTTTACAGAAGCTGGTAAGTTCTGTGTTATTATTAAGTAATGAGTAAAATAATTCAAAACAATGGTAAACGTGAAACATTTGTAACTCTTTTTCAGTCACATTAACCCCACAATTCTTTCTGAGTTTAACTTTCTTAACTTTGTATTAAGACACCACAATATCTTTGTTTGCCAAATAATATAATACAAGATATACAACATTTTTGTCCAACTGCCAAAATGTCTAGAAAAAAAAGTCAAAGTTAGCATGTTTTAGTGTTTTGTTTTTTCTTGATCGGCGAGAGAAATCTAGCCTCTGTTGAGCTTTAACAAGTGCATCAAAGTCAGGTTGCATGTTTTAGGTGGAGATGTGAAGCACGTCCGACAGATCATCAGTACAAATGCATTATGTACAATTTTGAAATTAGGTTTTATTTTCTAAATTCCAAGGAACCTTTCGCGGGCCGGTCAGAGTCAGCTCATTTGGCCGCCGGGCCTTGAAATGCCCAGGTCTGGTTTAGAGCATTTATTTGCAGAAAATGTCAAATGGTCAAAATAACAAAAAAGATACATGTTTTCCAGTGTTGTATAGTAACAAAGTAATAATACTTCACTACTGTACGTAAGTACATTTTGGGAGACTTTGTACTTTACTTGAGTTTTTTAAAAAATGATTACTTTTACTTTTACTTCACTACATTTCCGAATTTAATTGCATACTTTTACTCCGATACATTTTCAATGTGCCGTTTAGTTACTCGTTACAAAAAACCCTCTACTGACTGAAGGAAGTCAGGACGTGCCTGGGCTTGTTCGCTACTTGCGCATCACAATCAGCCTACACCTGTTGGTTTCATGCAGCTAGTTTAATCAATCAACATCCCTGATGGAAGAGGAGACAGCATCCACGTCAGCTACAAATGAAGGGGGACCTGACGATGAGCATCCCTGGCCGTACACAATGTTCTCTTACGCTGATATGAAGGATTTGTCCTATCGAATGAAGTGCCTCTTGTGCCTTCCAAGAAACGTGGAAATCCTATCTTACAGAAACTCCCCGTCCAACCTCAAGAAACACATCGAGGTAAGTTCTAGATGAATGAAATTGTTAGCGTCTATATTCCAATTTCAGTAACCACAGCATAGACATTCTAGACACCGTTGTGAAACCTTGAACATGTAGAAATTAACTTCGTGTGACATTGTTTCGGTTACACAAAGCGTATTTGACGATATTGGAGCTAACAGGCTACCTAGCTTTTTCGGCTCAAGGGAAGTGTAACGAATGAGAAAGGACAAAAAATAACATTAACATGTGCCTACTTTTAAAAATTTAAACAAGCGCTGTGTGTTTGTGCTATCTAAGTAACAAGGCAAGGGTTAGCTTCAGACTGCCTTTGCTTGATACTTTTACTTGTACTTTTAATTACATTACTTGAGTACATTTATTTTTACATTACTTGTCGTACTTGTCGTACAAGAAGTTCCAGATACTTTAAGACTTTTACTCAAGTAACATTTCAGTCAGTGACTTCGACTTTTACCAAAGTCATTTTTGGGAGGGGTACCTATACTTTTACTTGAGTTTGATTTTCCAGTACTTTATACAACACTGATGTTTTCAGACCTCAAACAATGCAAAGAAACAAGATCAAATTCATTTTAAAACAACATAATACTAATGTTTACACTTAAGAAGAGTTCAGAAATCAATATTTCGTGCAATAACCCTTATTTTTAATCACAGCTTTCATGCGTCTTGGCATGCTCTCCACAAGTCTTTCACATTGTTCGTGGGTGACTTTATTCCACTCCTGGTGCAAGAACTGAAGTAGCTCAGCTTTGTGTTTGTGTTGGAATTCAACAGACGCTGGAATGGAATGGCTATAATACATGTAGAGATGCTGATTTCAGAAAAAAATGCAGTGGTCTCTTATTTTTTTCCAGAGCTGTATAAACACCATGACTAAAACAGCAACATTGTGCTCATTAAAGGTATAAGTATACGCACATCACTGGAGTAAGGCTACTATAGTAAACATAGAAAGTGAAACAAAGCCTGCACACTTACTCCCAAACTGCATTTAATGAAGGATGTTTCGGCCAGTGGATCCACGTTGTCATTCACCACAGATCTGACCTGTAACTTGGTCTGGTTTGGTCTCCATGATGAAGGTTTAACAGGTTTATAGCAATAACTTTTCCATAGAGAAAAGCATTTGATGGTTTAAAGTAAAAAGTTAAACAGTGCTCCTTTAATGTCTGTGTATGATGTTAATTGGTTTATCAAAGAAATTATGAATGAAACAAAAAAACATTAAGAAACAAACGCTGTCAAGAATTTCAGCCATTATAGTGTAGGCAGCTTGCTTTGGCAATATACACGCTGCTGTTGTTGCTGCTGATCAACGTTTGTTTTTGTTGGTTTACTCTTCTAACATTTGCAGATAGGATGAGCGTGATGGGTGTGGTGAGATAAGCCCTGGTCTTCACCAAATACACATCTGGCTTAGTTCAAACCAGATCTGCAGGAGGTTTAGTCCTTCACAGGTGAGTCCTTAATACTCCTTAAAGTGAACCTACTATGTAAATAAAACGTTTTAGAGCGTTTAACCATGGCATAGTAGTTTCCCCTTCTTATTTACCTTGAAGTTGTTGAAGTGTTTAAGGTGATTCATGCACGTAATCTTTATTCTCCTGTATTCAAGTATGCCTGTTGTGGAAATTACTATACAGACTTAAGGCCACCACACACTACGGGATTATTCAGTCTTAACAAAAAGTGCGCACACCAGATGCAGGGAGAATCTTATGTGATTTTAAATCTCCGATCACAAAGACTTCTGCAGGATATGTCTGCAGATCACAGGCTATACAGTTGTGAGCACACCTCGTGTTTGCTGATTCCTGTCTAGAGTAAAACTACTTTTATTGAGACTCTTAAGTGTTCAAACGATCAGAGCACTGCACTTCTAGTTTAGATGTAGCCCAAACTGTGTTGTAATTATGTGTTAAATGTGGTGCAGCATTTGAGATACATGATTTTAATGCACATAAGATTGGGGATCATGTACACAGGAAGTAGAGTCTCAGTCGCTAATTTAGACTTAGACTTAGACAAACTTTATTGATCCACAAGGGAAATTATTTATTTAATTTCCCTTGTGGATCAATAAAGTAATCTGCAGCTTCACCATGGATATTTTTAAAATAATAATACTTGCAGGCGATTAAAAAAAATTAATCTAATTAATTACAGGATTTGTAATTAATTAATCTAATTAATCGCATTTTTAACAGTGTGAGAGAGACACTGAGAGGGAGAGAGAGATTGTGAGTGAGCGATCGAGTGAACGAACCCACTTTGTGACTGATTGATTGTCAGTTTTCAAGTGGTCGCTTTGGTCATTCGTTTCACAAATTCTGGGAGCCTGGTTTGGTGGTTTGAAGTGCACACTATCACCGGTAATGATGGAACTTTTCCGAACGTGTTTATCGTTCAAATGATCCATCAGGCTGGAGCAGCTTTGGTGATGGGAAAATTCTTTTTGACAAAAGCTACAAATCACAGCGTTCTTGTTGATCGTCCCGTCTTCGTTCTTTTTATAAATAAACTTGCCATTCAAAGGCCCTGGCAACGATTTGCTCGCCTCACGCCAACTTTAAAATGTGAGCGCAATGAATTGCCACTCATAATTAATTGCGTTAATTTTTATAATGCGTTAATTTGCAGTGTAATTAATTAACCTAAGTAATGTGTTAAACTGACAGCCCTAATAATAATAATTAAAGTTCAACCCAATGCGGATGTAAACAGACACACGTAAGTAACTACTCTTGCCTTTTTACTTTTAAACAATGCTTCAAACTCGATTAAAGCTGTTATGTTGGCTGTTACAGTAGCATAACACACACACACACACACACAAATCACACATAAAGGACATAAAGTCTGGTCACGCCTCCCTGAACTCAGGGAGAAGCAAATTGCAGCCTAAATCGGGCAAATTCTCCTGTAGTGTGTGGCGACCTTTATTGCTCAATATATGAAAGATGGATTTTTTGGGAGTCAATGTTTATGTGTAATTTTTCTTTGCATTACTGAGGCACATTGCACATCGTTAGAATAGTATTATCATTTATCATCTGTAATTACATTAATATATTGCACTTTAAAATGTGTTATGACAGGCCTACATTCAAGATGCAACTGCGCCGCTCAACCTCCATTTTCACTGCCACCGGTATACGCCAATCCTCCGTCCTGACGTGATCACTATATTTAGGTTTTGTAGAAATCATGTGCTCTATATTTGGAAATTGAGGTGGAGCGCAGGTACAGGTCTGAATTCTGTGGTATATTTGCTTTGAAATTTGTTGGCCCAATTTATGGTTAAAATAACTAAAGTTTTAGACTTAGACAAACTTTATTGATCCACAAAGGAAATTGTTTTGGTTACAGTAACTCACTCATCAAATATAGGCCTAATATATAACAAAAAAATAGACGGAATAGTGTGACACACAGTAATGTGTATTCAGATTATGATTAATTGTATATGTAATTAAGACGTGTGTAAAATGTATATGTATTGGGGAACTAATTTGAGCATTAACAGCACTTAAGATGTAATTACACCCTCACGCCATTAGGGTGGCGGGATGGTACTGTGTGAGGTCAGAGGTCCTCCTCTCCAATATGGCAGAAGCGAGGCAAAACCTCACAGTGTCTCGTTCTTTTCCCTGTTTTACAGGTGGGTAAAGATGTGAAAACCACATTGTATAGACCAGTTTCAAAGCTACGTCATCACTGAATGCGCACGCAGTTCCGACTCAAAAAAAGCCACTGCTGCCATAAAACCCCCAGCGAAGATATAGAAGAGAATAACTCAAATAAAGAGAAACAGATGAAATAAATGACAGTTCATACCATTCAAGTGACATACACACAAGTGAACACCTGCTGCTTGTTTAGGGTAATTTGCCCAGGTGTTCAATGGTGTTTAATCATGCTGATTAACAAGCAAGCACAGGACACCGCAAAGCTCAGACATTAACCGGGTAACCTCTACGACAGACACATGTAAATGAACACGAATAACTTTTTTAAAATGCATGATAAGTTTTCGCATGACCATCATAAATGGCATTTAACATGACTGAGATCACATCTGTGACTCGTGAATTAAGTCGTAGTATGTTACTTACCCCGCAACGCAAGTGCAGTTGGCGGTCAGAACGTAGCTTGTTGATGATAGCCCAAGCATTGTACACGGTCGTATGTGTGGTGAGCTCCGCTAGGGCTGTCTTTGTTTGGTGTTTTATTTCTCGTTTTTTCTTTGAACTTTTTAGATTATTTTCCCTATTTTTATTTTCCCCTACTTTCGGTTGTTAGTTCACCTCCTCCCGGTATCCCGGCTGAGGTGGGGACAGCGCGATGTCAGCCCCCACGGGGCCCCAGGCTGCGGTGGAGAAGCCGACTGGTAAAAGCGACGCGAGGAGAAATAAGAATGTAGAATACCAAAAAGAGCTGACGTTCTTTTTGGAGCTGGAGGGTGGAGCGGGCCTGTCCCCTATGGCCTTGATGAAGAAATGTCTGGGACGCCTGCCGCATGGTGACCAAGGACAAGTCTTGTGGCCTTGTCTTTGACTGGGGAGAACATCAGATGCCAGCACGCAAAACTCCCCATCGATATCGTGGTATTTTACCTCCTGTACATGGCCATACACGGCAAACTGGTAGGCATCCATGGATTCGTATGCGCACACTTTCTCTCTTGTATACACACTGGGCTTCTCCACTAAATAACAGTGGATATCTGGCCACTGTAAATCTGGCCACTTTCTGCGGTCGTACTGCCACTCCGTGATCGCATAAGGATCTTGTAGTCGAACCCTGTTGCTCAACGTGAGCTCTTGAATGTAGCTCTCCCTATCATTCAGATACTCCGCTATGGTCCGCCGTGGTTGCTTCTGAGTCTGGCATGCACGCGCATGCCAGTTTGTTTACTGACAGTAAAGGGTCTATTGGTCATAAATGATTGATAGTGACCACAGTTAAAGTGAAGGGGCAAGGCCACGGGCGCCATTCCGAGTTGAATGTACATATTATTATTATGTTTTGAGTTCCCAGTTTTGTAGTTGACAATGCTTTAATGTGCCCTGACATCGTTTATGTGTGTGAAAGTTAAAGTTAAATTAATAGATGAAAATTAAAAAGACCTCATGCTAAAGTTAATGCCAGTCAGTGGTCAGTTACTGTCATGCAACATATGAGCCGTCAAAGTGGCTATAATATATTGAAAATACTACAGATTCTGATGTAAAATGTGATAAAAATGTGTTTTGCTTAAAACTTTGAAATAGTACCTGATAATTTACTAATGGATTGTGAGTTGTAAACAAAAACAGTTGTTAAAGCTGAAAATTGAAATTAAAATGATTGTATAAATAAATATGGCAGAAGCGAGGCAAAAGGGGAAACCTCATAGTGTCTGTCTCGTTCTTTTCCCTGTTTTACAGGAACATTTAATCTGCTCAACAGGCACAGAACCTGGGTCTGTTACAATAGCAACCTAAGACATAATTAGGCTATAAAAAAAAGATAATAAATGTATATGTACAATGTATGTAAGAACAAATACACATTGTTTTCTCATCTCAACTCCAACTCCAAAGATGTGTGTTGCCAGTCGATTAATAAGGCAATGTGTATGTGTAGCCAATCCCTAACCATTTATGTAACATTTGAAACATTTCTGGGTTTTCTGTTCTTTTTCATTTTTAAAACTGAATCTCCTAAAGAGTTCTGTAGACCTCTGCCCTCCATATCTACCTCCTGTTGTAACAATTTAATATGATTATATGACGCAGAACAAAATGGCGACAAAACACACAAATGCTAAAAGAATTGACGGACTGGACAAAGATGTGTGGTAAGTAGTTTTCCTCATTTTATAAAAGTTGAATAGATTCACACACTTGGCACCTGTGTGATCGGCTGTGGGTTGTTTCAGGACAGCCTTTTCTTCACTGGCAGCAGATTCGTCCATCGTGAACCTGGGAGAAGGGTATCCAGACCTGCCCCCTCCTTCCTATGTCAAACAGGCTCTGGTCAAAGCATTAGCTGTGGACTCAACCAGTACACCAGAGGATTTGTAAGAAACATCATAATTTCATTTTATTTTATTTTATTATTATATATTTTAAAACATACTGTAGCAACCCTAATGGAGCTGAGCAGTTCCACCCAAAGTTTATGGGGAAAATTAATAGGAAATTTACTTACGGGTGTCGGTGTCGTGGTCCCAATAGACCTCTGTGCATCAGCTCATTTTCTTCATTTAGACTGAAGTTTGAACTTTATTTTTTTAGTTTTGTAAAATAAAAGGTGGACTATGCAACTTTTCTGATGAAGGGCCTGTCTCCAGCTTTTCTCCACGGAGATGTTATTGGTTTGACCTGAATCCTCCATAGTATTTTTTTTTATACAGACTTATCTAAAGTGTTGGGTTTTTTTTTGTCTTTGCACCCCTAATCATCCTTGCTCCTGTTTGTGTAGGGCCATCCCACGCTGGTGAAAGCGTTGTCTCAGGTGTATGGGAAAGTCTATGGGAGAGCAATAGACCCGTTCAAAGACATCCTCGTCACCGTGGGGGGCTACGGCTCCTTGTTCTGTGCGATGCAGGGTCTGGTGGAGGAGGGAGATGAGGTAAAACATGATTTCACATAATGAAACATCTTAATTTCATTGATTTATTATTTTTATTGTCTGTTCAGGTAATTATAATAGAACCTTTCTTTGTATGCTACGAGCCGATGGTCCGGATGTCAGGAGCTAAGCCAGTCATGATACCACTACGTCTTGTGAGTTATCCAGTTTTTGTTCAGGATTTTTATCTGTGATTTGAATTGATATTGATAATGATAATACATTTTTCTATTTATTTATTTATTTTTCCTCTAGAAACCTGGAAAGAAGAGCATCACTAGTGCTGACTGGTATCTTGATCCAGAAGAGCTTTCTAGTAAATTTAACTCGAAGACAAAGGCCATTACAACACACCCAACAATCCTATTGGGAAGGTACAGTGCAAATCACTGTCAGAATAATAAAAACTCTTATTTTTAGAGAGAGAAAAACTTTATTGATTGATTGATTCCGAGGGAAATTCATGATTTGCTGCAGCAAACTGTTTCCGCTACGCGTCTCAGTGGCGTTTGTGTTTAGGTCAAAGGTGCAGTTGCAGTGCAGTTTCACAGGAGGACTGGTCAGGTAGGGTCAGCAAATCTTGTGGACGAGCCAAAAGTGTCACTCCTCTGTCCTGCAGAGGGAGCCAGGTGAACATATCTAGAATGGCTTTGTTCTTACTCCGCTCTGATGTTTCGGTTGGTGACGAAATGGTCCATTCCTTTAAGGTGTTTCTTCTGGAAGATCTTCTGCCACATTTGCAGCCACATGGCATGGTATAAAAAGCCTGAAGCATCTCAAATGTCCACAGCCAGGTACTTAGCTGGCCTCTTGCACAGTCTCCTCATTTCACAAAATCCCACAGTCCCTTACTTGTGTCCCTTGAACTGCACATGGTTCTTAAAATTCCATGACATGATGTTAAAAACTGAGCTCACAAAACAAAAAGTGAGAGCCAGGTAGCCACAAAAGCAGCCGACCGCTCCATTGTTGTTTACTTCAATATTGTCAAAACAAGCTGAATAATATATACAAATACACTAAAAAAGTGAAATAAGATGAAGTGACAGAAAATTCTTAAATCTATCAATCAGATTGAGTCTAGTTATATTGTAGACACTGTAGACTGACAAAGTGGCAGAGCTGGGTCTTGAACCAGTGACTTTATTCCAGACATGTGACCACAAAACTCTCAAAGCATTTAGTTTCTCTGCTCACACAATCACATTGAAATGGTGCCCGCTGTGTAGAACAGGGCATGCTGGGTCATAGAGAGGATCAAATGTTTGTGCTGAGCAGGATTCAATCTCCGGTCGTGAGAGTTCAAGTCCAGTGTCCTACCAGCTGCGCCATCAGCACAGTTCTGACATAGAAATGAAGCAGCAGATGCCCTAAGGACACGCAGCGTTTGGTGATATTTCAGTTAAACCAGTGTCAGCTGTGAAAATCTCTGTTCAAGTGAAAGATTCATGGAGTTTAAGTGTTATGAAATGTTAGTGTTGATTACATTGAAAGATTTCAGTTTTTGGGTTAAAAATAGCTTTATGTAGAAGTGTTACTACGAGACACTTTGGCACTTTGTGGTTAATTGTTCATACTGCAGAAGTGCTTAGTATTCAGCTAGTGGAGCCATTTACAGTTGAAGTCGATGGAAAATTGAAATATTCTAATATTCTATGGAGCTGAGCAGCTCCTTCAGCAGCCAACTGAGGCACCCTCAGTGTAAGAAGGAGCGCTACCGCAGATCCTTCATCCCCACCGCCATCAGACTGTATAACTCCACTATATAGTCTAAACGTGTCATTTTTTCTATACAGTGAACCCTCGCTGTATCGCGGTTCACTCTTCGTGGCCTCGCTGTTTCGCGGATTTTTTTTTCCAATTTTTTTTTTTTTTTTTTCCAATTTTTTTTATAGTGTAACTTTTTTTACAGTGTAACATTCTGTCCTGCGCCCTGATTAGCTAAGAGACTAGACCAGGACTAAACCAGGTCTAAAGCAGGTCTAAACCAGGACTAAACCAGGTCTAAACCAGGACTAAACCAGGTCTAGACCAGGGATGGTAGGGACAGAGTCTCTGATTTCCTTCACGAGAGCGCCTGGGTGACAGGAGGTGTGGCCTTTGTTTACTTGCACGAGCCATGGAAGAGACTGAGTGCGAGCCGGACAAATGGAAGAGCCAAGAATCAACATGGACGGGCCTGGCGCCTGGCCGCGCGGCGTCCGGGGGAGCCGCAGCGGGGAGAGCCACATTCGAGGGAGCCCACAGCGGGGGGAGGACACTCGCGCGCACAGAGGAGACAGTGGCTCTTCCCCGTCACGCTGAGAGAACGAACCCGACCCCGTCCTAGAGAACTGTGGAGTATTGGCGACGCATTGATAGCGGTCTGATTTTGGAGCCGGGGTGAAATGCAACCAACTCTTGTGAGCGCAGGTTGGTCTTACCTGGTCTTGTGGTGAGGACTGGTGCTCAGAGGCGTCTGTTAGCAGTTTGGCACTGTTAGCATTGGCTTGAGTCTTGCCCAAAATGATATCCAGGTCGCTTTCCACTCGACTTTTGCACATGGCATGGATATGTGGTACCAAAACAAACACACGTGTCCGCGCGCACGTGTCCGTGCGCACGTGTCCGCGTGTCACGTGCCCCCCCCCCCACTATTAATATATTTTAATGAAAATCTACAAAAGTTTGAGTGTTTAAACAAGAGAAAAATGTTAATACCAGTCTCAGAAAGGTGTATAATGTGTCTGGTGAAGCGTTTTCAGCCTTAAAACATGTAGAATAATTGTAAAATATGAAATTGTCCTACTTCGCGGATTTCACTTATTGCGGGCTATTTCTGGAACCTAATCCCCGCGATAAACGAGGGTTCACTGTATTCTCTTATTTTATTATTATTACTTATCTTATCTGCATGTTCTAACTTTCTTTGCACTAAACTGTCTAGAGCTAATGTGGCAAATGTTTATTGATCTCCTGTGTGAGATCAATAAATTTAGATCAATAAAGTGTCTTATCTTTCCTTCTAATCCTAAAACGGTGTCATAATTTAAAAAAAAAAAATCAAAATGTGATGAAACGTTGAAGGAAAATAGAAGAACAAAGAGTGATGTCATCCCGCACTCATTTGATGATGTTATCTTCTATCTTTTAGTGAAATGCGTACTCTGTATATGCACTTTAAGCAGTACATGTCCTGAAGTCTGTATTTCCACTCCTCCAGGTATTCAACAGAGAGGAGCTGCAGATGATCGCAGACCTCTGTATCAAACATGACACGCTGTGCTTCAGTGATGAGGTTTACGAGTGGCTCATCTACAAAGGGCACCAGTACATCAAGATTGGTAATGTCAAACAAGGATGTCTGTGATGTGATGTGATTCAGAATTATTTGTCAGTTAAATCATGTTTTTACAGCCACCTTATCGGGGATGTGGGAAAGAACCATCACGATTGGCAGTGCCGGGAAAACGTTTGGTCTCACAGGGGGGAGGGTGAAGAAACCTAATCAACTCTAAATGCATTTTTCTTGTTTTTGTCATGTTATTTTGTCATGTTATTTTGTGTTTGTTTGTACTTGTAGCTTGGCTGGTCCATCGGCCCGGAGCACCTGGTCAAGCACCTGCAGACTGTGATGCAGAACTCTATAAGCTCCTGTCCTACTCCTCTACAGGTAACACAACTTATTTCTAATGTGATCTATTATGTCTACACCTCCAGTGACATGAAATAAAGGTTGGAGCTGTTTCTCAGTGTGTTGTCATGATCTATTAAGTATATTCATTTTCTTTTCTTTATGTAGTCATTAACTTTTGTATTCATGCTTAACAATGACTTGCTTAGATTAATGATTTAAACAATGTTAAAAAATGTTGTAGTTTATGTACTGTACGTATAGTGTATAGTGCTTTCCACCTCAAATAGCTTTACATCAAGGAACCTCTCACCCATTTGCACACACACACACTCATACCAGTGAAGATAGACGCCAGGGCGAGGTCGGTTGACTGACACAACGACAGTATTCACCTAAGGAAGCTGGGAACAAACCCCCAACTTAATTTACTAATAGCATTCAGTTAGTCACAGCTGTCAATATGCAGAATGTGAGAGGGGTAGGAGTTTATTTTTTATTTATTTATTTCAGGGACAATGCACATTAGCATTTACCTGGCCAGCCAAATGATATCTCTCTGTATTTCCTATACACCGCGATACCATTTGGACACTCTCCATCCACTCTCGCTCCTCCGGTTCCAAACCGACTCCGCGATTCTGATTCGTTCAAAGATGGTGACGTCAGTGCACCCGCCTTTGCCCGCAAAGTCACTCTTAGGCAGCGGAAGTTCCGCCTCAGTTTTGAATCAAGATGGCGCAATCTCTGATTGGTTCACTTAGCTGTCTGTCTACGCGCAACCGCAGCGCATTCTGTGGATCAAGCGTTACCAGACTCACTCGCTGGTACAGCGATGAGTCATGGATTCTTCCAGGCAACATTAGCATGTAAATATGCCCCAGAATTAACTCGTGGGCTATTTTTCATCTGTAGTCCCTGGACAGGTATAAGTAAAGTGTCAACCTGCAGGAAGTAAAATACAATAGAATAACAAGGTTATTATTTACACTCTAAAATCATTCTTACATACAGTCACATAGAGCTCCATGCAATTATATACAGTCATAAAGCCACATTCAGCCACATACATTCACTTTCAGACACAAACACCACATACCGTTGTATACAGACACATACAAAGTCATTAAAAAAAAGCCAAACAACAGTAACACACAAGAGGCAGGATGGACGTTAGTAGTGACAGGACTGATTCTCAATTAACCATTTCTTTAACTGGAATTTAAATGAGATGTAAGTGGGGAGGCTTCTAATTTTTGATGTGAATAAACTGCGAGTGGAGGAGATGACAAGCCATGAATGATTTTATATATGAGACACAGATGAGTTTACACTTCTTCCTACTCGTGTTTGAGCAGAATTGTAATGCAGCACAATATGTCATCTCATGTTGACATCATCATTTTTCATGTTGCTCAAATAAACTAACTGAACAAATCTTTAAATAACCTACAACAGCCCATCATGAGCTCACAGTGTACATGAGTCCCTCGCTGCTCTGTCACACATGTCGAGTGTCTCTGCTCCACACTGTATTGGCCTGTTGTGTGCAGGAGGCTGTAGCCCAGGGTCTGCTGCGGGACTGTGCTCTGATGGGGCAGCCTGACTGTTACTTCACCTCTCTGGCAGAGGAGCTCCAGGACAAGAGGGACCGCATGGCCTCCATCGTACAGGCTGCAGGGATGACTCCGGTCCTGCCAGAGGGGGGGTACTTCATGCTCGTGGATGTCTCTCCGCTCAGTGAGTTTAGCACAATACTTTGTACATTGTCAGTGAACAAAATTCACAAACTAAGGATTTATTTTGGCGATACTGGTGCAACATAACAAAGTAATAGTAGTAAAACTGAAATATTATAAAATTAAAGTCATGCACAAAATAAGGGATTGTAAAATCAACCCAGCATTTCAAAGTCAAAGACAAAGTCAAAGTGTACTTTATTGTCAATTCACTATGTAACTGACATTACACAGAACTGAAATTGTGTTTCACCAGACACCAAATGTGCAATTTAAACTAAAAACTAAAAACACGCACAAACACACAGCTACAGTCATGGACATGAAGTGTACACAGACATCAACAATAAATAGACATAAGACATACAGGTAAACATATACGCTTCAACAAGAAGGAAAGTTTGAGGTAGCTCTTAGCTGGTGTAGGTGAACAATGAAATCTGCAATATGTAAGGTGCAATAAGTGAAGGTGCAAATTGTAAAGTCCAAGAGTGCTGAAAGCAGCATGGACATCAGTGTAAGATAGTTTTTTGGATGTCAGTAACATGTTCCTAAGGATGGAGCTAAAATGCAGTTTTTCTCTGTTTTATTACGGCTTCAAGGTGTTCTTCTTAGAATAACAAAATGCATTGTGGGGCACCGTTAATCACATGTTCAGGGCAGAAGTATCCATGCTGACTTTGTGTACTTTGTATGCTTAAATGCAGACGTGGACCTATCACATATGGAGGATGAATGTTATGACTTCAAATTTGTGAAATGGATGGTTAAAGAAAAGGTATGTTTTAGATCGAGAGGGTTGAGCCTTTTCTTTAGTTTTGAAATCAAATCTGAAATTCTCGTACTTTGACAACGATAATGTATTTACAGTGGTTCATTAAAACTAATGCTAAAAAAAAGTGATATGATTTAGATGCCAGTTTATCCACGGTTTTAGTTTTAAACAGTTTGTACTGTGCAATTTCAGTTTGGAACATTTTTCTTTTTATAGAAATTGGCACCAATGCCGGTAACAACATTTGTGGGGAATGAATCGAAAAAAGATTTTGAAAAATACATTTGTTTTTGCTTTATTAAGGTACAACTTTTACATTTTGTCTTACAATATCATTTTTGGCCTTCATTTTCAAACTTGCATTTTTATTTTATTTTTTGTGATTGCAGAAAGACAGCACCATAGATGCTGCTGAAGTCATTCTTAAAAAACTTCTCTGAAGACAAAACATAATGTAATGGTGTTGGAGGTGGAGAGGTTTGATCGTGATAACCAACAGTCAGACTGGAAACTCGCACTTCTGTAGGTTTCTGGCATTATTTTTTGAGACATGCTGTTATTTTTTATGCAATTATTTACTTTACAGGCTTTCAAATTACTGACAATTTTACATGCAGTTTTCTTTTCAAGATTATAAAAATATCTTCCTATTTAATCTGTTTTCTTGACTTTTACCTAATGTAAAAGTATAATATTGATGCCAAAATATGAGCATGTGCGTGAGAACGGGTTAGATAGTCATTTAAGGACCTAAAAGACAGACTTAACATTAACTTTAAAGCAACATCACAACAATATCTAAGACATGTATATAAACTTGATGTGTTGTGTCTGAAAAAATGACTTTATTGACATTGAGAAGACCGCTGCCCGTGGCTCCAAATTGTCCATGGAGAACTGCTGAAGAGCGTTGGATTTTGTGGTTCTTATTTCAAGTTTGTTTATCAAGCCTTTGGTCATAGAAATGAAATTGTTCTCATTGTTGGCACTTAATTATTCAACCACTTGGGGGAGACAATGTACACCTGATTTCAGAACATACTGACCGTTGGAGCATTAACAAGCATGTTCTGGCATTATGTGGACAAGGAGAATAGGGCAAGCATGTGCAGCACAATACTGGACATGAGGATAGCCTTGAGGTTTAGTCTAATGTGTTCAGACTGAATTAGTTTAAACAGAAGAAGTTAATACGAGTGTTGCCACAATATAAAATTTCGAATTGGATTTTAATACTAAGGAATAAACTCGATATACACCGATTCCCCAATGATTTAGACAACAGACATTATATCATAGTACTTTCTTTTATATTACCATGTGGCCTTATAAATAACTGTATAATTGCTCCGTTGTCCAGGTATGTTACACGGGTATATGTGGTTTTATACTTCAGATAAACCTCAAGATCATTCTAAAGCTCTTCACCTTTTTTGGCTTTTTTGTATCATTATATATCTTCTTTCAATACTAGGTTTAGTATTGATTTAGTATCTGATTTTCGATACCCTTGTTAGTACTAAGAGTAATTCAGAGGATAAGCTAGTGAAGGCCTTGAGGAACATCTGAGAACATGTCGATGAACGATGTGATGAACAAGAGTTGAAGCTGGTGTTAAAGAAAGTTCATTCAGAAAACATGCAAACACGACATGAGCCTGTCTGGGATTTGGACCAGGCATGTCAAAAGTATTGTAAATCCGATACTAATCGATACTAAAACCAATATCCAAACTAGATACTTGTGCAAGTACCAATACAAAAAAAAAAAAAGACTTTTACAGGACCGAAAGACTAGTATATACGCCCATGGACCACTGTGGAACCTACCTGGACCACACTGGAATCACACAGAAACAAGGCCACATGGTAATATAAAAGAAAGTACTACAATTTAATGCTGAAAATGACAATGATGTCTAAAGTGTTTTATTATCATCGTGGTATTGGGATCGACAAAATAACCTGGACTATACACTGGCATCACAAAATAATTATTTCTTTCTCATTGTCCTTAAATATTTAAAAGTAACTATGGCAAAAAAGACCATTTTAATTTTAAATACAGGCAGAAAATAGCATTTATTCACCAGAAATTGTATTAAATTAAATTATTATAATCTAAATTCTAGTCTCCCCAGATTCTATAGGAAACACCTTGTCTATATTGCATTTATTCAATTAAAAGTAATCCCCCTCCACAGATCTGATATGTAACTTGGCCTAGTGCAATTACTTGTTGTCTTTATCTTATCCCTGCACTTTTAATCTGTGTTTTCCTGCAGTGTGTGAACTAGTGCCTGGGAATATGACAACTGGGTTCAATCTGATTAGGATTACAGTGAAATCGCAGTTCTCGGGATTGTTTAGTGAAATAAATCCTAAACAAAGGATTAGGATTTTGACAATGCATTTAAATGTATGTTAATTATATGAGTGTGACTACATGTCCTCAGCCTGGTATTCACGGGGAATTAGGTTACTGGCATCAAATCTCACCATATGTCTGCGCGTTTCACAGCACACTCTAGATGGCATCATTGACCACATTCTGATGTAGACTGGAGCTGAGTTTGGACAGTCTGAAGTTTGGAAAGCCTTAAAAGTTCAAAGAGAGAACGGAATACTGTAAGTGTGCTGTGGACAAGCATAAAGTTTAATTTAGTAAAACCTCTATTTGATTTTAGATTAATAAGATAAAAATAATATTCACGAAGAAAAGAAACTACAACTCTGGAAAACAATAAGAGACCACTACAAAATTATCAGTTTTTCTGATTTTACTACTTATAAGCATGTGTTTGGGCAAAAGAAACATTTTTTGTTTGAGTCTATAAATTACTGACAACATTTACCCCAAATTCCAAATAAAAATATGATCGTTTAGAGCATTTATTTGCAGAAAATGACAAATGGTCAAAATAACAAAAAAGATACATGTTTTCAGGGCTCAAACAATGCAAAGAAACGAGATCAAATTCATTTTAAAACAACATAATACTAATGTTTACACTTAAGAAGAGTTCAGAAATCAATATTTGGTGCAATAACCCTTATTTTTAATCACAGCTTTCATGCGTCTTGGCATGTTCTCCACAAGTCTTTCACATTGTTCTTGGGTGACTTTATTCCAGTCCTGGTGTAAGAACTGAAGTAGCTCAGCTTTGTGTTTGTGTTGGAATTCAACAGACGCTGGAATGGAATGGCTGTAATACATGTAGAGATGCTGATTTCAGAAAAAAATGCAGTGGTCTCTTATTTTTTCCAGAGCTGTAAATTATCTTGGAGTGAAGAAATTCACTTGTCATAACAGCTTTTCACACAGATTATACAGATGATACTACAACAAACTCAAGATAAAATCACTAATACTGATTTATACTAATACTACTACTACAGTTTTAAAGTAAGTACTAAAATCCTGTTATATAAACAAGCAAAAAAACAAAAAACAACTAAAATAAAAGTTGTTGTTTTTCTTCAGTTTTGTTCTTTTTCTGAAAAACATGTGTTCTTACTGTGAGCAGGCTTGCATCTCCACAAACGTGACTCTCCACTGAAATGTTCTTCCTTTAGTTATTATCTTCCACAGTATGACATACAATGCATATCTCCAAGAAGAATGTTCTGAAGTCTGGTTTTAAGTTTCTATTACCCTGAAATTGTGTAGATGATTTTCCAGCCACAGAAAGTTACATTTACTGAAAATCTACAGCTTAAGTTTGACTTGTAAAAACTGAGGAAGCTGAATAACAAAATAAAATACTGAGCAAATACGTTTAAGCCTTAAAACATTAAACGTGAATGTTAAAGGGGCATTATGTAACTTTGTCGGAGGGACAATGCCACCTGCTTGTCTCCGTGGAGATGAAATTGCTTTGTCTGGAATTTTCAGTGTGGCATTGCACGTACCCATCTCCATAGAGACAAGCAGATGATGCTATCAGGTCAAGTTACATGTCATATCCAAGGAGAGGCGACCGCACTGACAGTAAGAATGCAAGTTTTTAAGTTATGTTTAGCAATAAAACACCAGTAATTGAAAAAATAAAATACAGAAAATAAACTCTATATGACATACTGTGTAATTCTCCATGGTGACAAGCAATTGGCGTCCTCTTCACCACAACAAGACATCTTAGAAAAAAAAAATCACTCACTATTTGCAAAATAGACCAGTTGGTAATTCATAGACCAGTTGGTAATTCATAGACTCACTATGGCTACGTTTATGATGACGGTCTGAATAGTGGCGTCATGTCTTCACTTTCTATTCCGTGTTTAGACGAGCATTTTCGGGAGGAAATCTGCATGCATACGGTGATGCAAAAGTGTATGGAATTCGATTGGGTATGCATGCCAGGCGGCTAGGTGGTGCTGTGATACATTATCACTATGTCCGAGCGCATGTGTAGAATCTTCCTTCTTCTCATTTACGTCGTGAAAAGCTAAACAAAACATGGCTACCGGTAGCAAAAAAAAAATTGTGTGGTCAGACGAAGAAGTTAAACTTTTGCTTCAGACCACGTTAGACTACAAAGCAACGAAAGCGCAACAAGGTGTGGGCTGGGAGTTCTGCCAAACAAAATACACTAATGTATGGACCGATGTGACGTAAACGCGTACGTGACGTCAGCAGATTTGACCAGAGTTTTGTGTCTTGGGCAGTGTAGATGAAAACACTACGGCGGAGCATATTCAAGTTTTCCACTTTGGAGGACGGTTTCAGTGTTTTGCGTTTTAAAGCCCATAAAACACCGTCACCGTCTAAACGAAAGGCACTTCAGATAAAATATTTTGTCATTTTTACCCGTAAGCGTTCTCGTGTAAACAGGCTTTGATACAATAAAACTACTTATTCTCAAAGTTCCCCAAGTTAAGTTCGCCTAAATATACTGGAGTAATTGTACTGCAGTCTACTGCGAGTATATCAGGCTTGGCCCACTGCGACCCCGGCCCCTCTCCTCTGTCACTGGCCCATATGGTGCTGTGTTCTCGCTCCTATCTGCAGCCCAGAGCACGCCCCCGAACAGCTTGGTGGACACATAATTAATTTGCTTAGGCTTATGCCATTTATTTTCCAACCTACATTTTGTTAATTGGACAGAGGAGGTTAAAATCAAATGGATGTCTCTGTGTACTCTAAGGCTACTAATTGCATGGAATTTACAAGAGGCTGTGTACTGGTGGGTGGGGGCTGTGGAGGAATGCCTGCTAGAAAGTCATTAGGTTTCTATGGATGTGTTTACACTGGTGACAGTCAGGGACGGCTGATGTTGTATATAGAATTTTAAGGCATCCGCTGTGTGTCGTGATGTTTCTAATGTTTTAAACCAGGCCAAAACAGATGAGGTCTCCACTGAAGGACACACATGGAAACACAAAGTTAAAGCCGTACTTCTGAATATTCTCCATAGAGCTGGATAAGTTTTATGCAATACTGTGAGATTATAGCCCTCGTCAAAACAAAATAAGAGTCAGGTTTGTAAGGGTGCATGCTTTCTGTGTTTTTCAAATAAAAAATAATAATAGCAATTTGTCACAAACTTAAAGCGCCCATATTACGCTATTTTCCGATCTGTTATAATGCTGTTTTCTCATCAAAAACATACCTGGAGTTGTGTTTTGTTTCACTGATACTTTTGTTTCACTGTGTAGTAAGTTCTCTCAAATAGAAAACACTCGGTTCCACCTTGTGATGTCATGTTGTAATACAGAAAGTGCTCCATTGTGTTTTTAAACGCCATACGCCTTCACTAGAATCATTTGGATGATTTCAGATTTAGACTTTTCAATCTCTACAGATCTAAAGGTAAGAGGAGCTGTTAACGTGAAAACTGCCACTACACGACATCACAAGGTGGAACAGAGCATTTCAAGCTTTGGAGATGCAGACAGACTAATAATAAAGGATTACTCAGACAGACATGTGAATGAAACAAAGCACACCTCCAGGTCTGTTTTTGAGGAGGTAATAACATTATAACATGACTTAAAGCTCACAAGAGTCAAATTTGCTTAAAGGAAAAGTAACGTTATTTTACAATCTGAGCCTTCTTTCGGTAATAAAACAAGTCGTTTGACTCACCCATATCACGTTCGTGTCATTTGGAGCTGTTTGAAGAAAGTTATGTTGTAGCGTATCCGTTAGCATTTGTATTCGGGGCATTACATTGCAGTCTCCAAATAACACAAACTTTAGCACTTTTCAAATCATAGAAGCCCGATGTCTTAATGTAAGATTTCGTTTGAAGCAAAAGTGGCCTGTAATCCGAGATTCATCCATAGTTTTCAGCTTTGCGTTTCATGTTTGGGTCCCGGGAGCAGTCCGCGCATGCGCACTGGCGTCCTCATCTACTCGAAACTATGGCTAAATCTCGGATTACAGGCCACTTTTGCTTCAAACGAAATCTTACATCAAGACATCGGGCTTCTATGATTTGAAAAGTGCTAAAGTTTGTGTTATTTGGACACCGCAAAGTAATGCCCCGAGCAAATGATACAGCACCATGTTAACGGATACGGGATCATTACTAGAACAGAACGGCTCAACATAAGTTCTGCGATACTGCTCCAATTGACAAAATGCTATGGGTGAGTAAAACTACTTGTTTTATTGCCGAAAGAAGGCTCAGATTGTAAAAAAACGTTAATTTGCCTTTAAATTAGGACGTTTAAGTTCGGTCAGTATTCGGTTACTATTCGGTTGTGCAATACTTAAAGTGGCCAGTAGTGGGCTGCTCCTGGTTGGAGTATACAGTGGGTTCATCCTTGTAGAAGAAGAAGAATGACTTTATTGATCTCACACAGGAGAAATTGTTCTCTGCATTTAACTCATCCTGTTATTAGGAGCAGTGGGCAGCACATTACAGCGCCCGGGGACCATCTCCATGATCTTGTTGCTTAGGTTTGGTCAGGACCTCAGCTGGAGGATTTTACCTGGTGCATGTTTTGGGTTGGTGGGGGAAACCGGAGTGCCCAGAGGAAACTCACCCAGACACGAGGAGAACATGCAAACTCCACACAGAAAGGCCTGGCGACCCGGGGATCGAACCCAGAACCTTTGCTGAAGTATATAAGTAGTATAGAAGTATATGTATGTATATTTATATGTATATTTTTTTTAATTGTTGTATATATATATATATATATATATATATATATATATATATATATATACATACAACAATAAAAAAAAAATTATACATATATATATATATATTAGGGGTGTGCAAAATAATCGTCATGACAATGCATCGCGATACTAACTTTCACAATATACTGCATCGATTCTTGATGCCAAAAATCGATTATTATTAATTAATAATTTAATATTTAATAATTTAATATTTAATATTAATAAATAAATAAATTCATTATTAGTTTTTTTTTTTTTTTTATAAATCCTATGCACTTTTTTCTTTGTGAAAGGGTATTGTTTGTTATGATGGTAGCTACCTCCAAAATGGCAAATGTTTGAACATCATTTTTTGTTTTAGAAAAAATCCTATCCACTTTTTTTGTTATTGGTTTGGTTTATTTGTTTTTGTTATTCAATAAATTCAGTTATGAATTGAGTTGCTCAGAGTTATGTATCAATTGAAAACACTACCCAGATACACAGCCACTGATATTTAAGTTATCCTCTTTTTTTGGTACATTTTCACTGAAGTATGTCGAATATACTGCAATGCATCGCAATAATTCAAGTATCGTGATGCATCGTGATAGTATCGCATCGTGGCGTATGAATCGTGATTCGAATTGAATCGTGACTTCTTTGCCAATACCCAACCCTAATATATATATATATATATTTTATTGTTGTATAGTGTGAAGTTAACTTCGATAAAGAAATGATAACAGGAGAAGTTCAATTTGTCAACTGGACAAAGTTTGTTTGGTTGAAAACGTTTCGCCGCTCATCCGAGAGGCTTCGTCAGCTCTAATAAGAATACTGGTAAGACACTTGCTTATATCTTGCTGTAGGGAGGAGCTACCTAGCTAACTACTTTCCGGAACTATCTCATTGGTTTCCGTCTTTTGTTTCTCTGGCGTCTAGATAACCAATGAGAAACCAATGAGAAACCAATGAGATAGTTCCGGAAAGTAGTTAGCTAGGTAGCTCCTCCCTACAGCAAGATATAAGCAAGTGTCTTACCAGTATTCTTATTAGAGCTGACGAAGCCTCTCGGATGAGCGGCGAAACGTTTTCAACCAAACAAACTTTGTCCAGTTGACAAATTGAACTTCTCCTTTTATCATGGATTCTACCTGGACGACTGAGGGACTTTTCACGCATCTTCGATAAAGAAAGACATTTTCTTAATCAATTTGGTGGAGCGCTCCCTTTATTTAGTAGTCTTTAGTAAGTAAGTACATCTTTATTTATAGAGCACTTTTCATACAATAAATGCAACACAAAGTGCTTTACAGTGATTAAAAAAGAACATGAACAGAATGGAAAATGCAGATTCAATCAATAACAATAGTCACATACACATACGACATATACTGTACAGTGGAACGGTTTTACATGAGGCTTTATAGTTCTTATATTGTACCACCACCTAAGTATAAAATAACAGTAACTATCATTGAAATATCTGTCAGGAACTTTTACATTTGTCGCCATAAGCCTTTGTAATTGCACGTGATTCTTTATGACAAATGTGTGACGAAAAATTAGATCCACTGCAATTGCAATCAACAATTTCAAAATCAAATATTATATGGAATGCTAACTCCTAAATGTTAGAAGGGGAAAAACATGACAAGAATTTAGCTGTTTTATATACATTTTCCTACAGTAGCAGTGAATGATGTGCCCACAGCTAGCGGGCCACACCTGCCCCCCCCCCCTTCTCCGGCGCTGATTTGCAAGCCCAGATTAATCAGAGCACGGGCCTTGATGAAATTTTGCTGTTATTGTTCCCAATTTTAGCAACATCTTTTATTGTCTTCATCATTCAAACTGAGAGAGGAGGGGGATGGGGATGGGGGGGACTGTGTCAATTATGCAAATGCCGTTGCACACTTTTGCCGATTACTTCATTCTGATGCCATTGTTTGTGTGAATTTAATTATTAAATATTATTACGCTCACGTTTTCCTTTAATTTTCCCCCTAGCAGCTTTGTCTCAGCGCACGCTCGTCTCCAGCTGCTCGTCTCGCCTCAATCAAAACCCGGGCCAAACAAACCCCAGCCATTTAACGCCAGTGAAGTTAGCAAGGCGCTCTCATCTTACGGCTCAAAGTCTGATTGGAAAAAAAGACCATTCTAGTGTAATAACCAAGGATCGAATTCAAGTTTATTCAAAACTGACATTCAATTATGTGGCACCTAATGATATTTTAATCTCTTTGCTTTAATTTGCAGGAATTGGCTTTTCAAAGGCTTTGTCTGGCAGCAGCGCAGACGGTTGAATAAAGAGCACAGATTGGTATTAGATCCTGGTGATGATAGAGAAATGAAAGCTTTTATAGTGCGAGCGTTCACAGGGGAGCAGGGATCACGCGGATGTCCATGTCTCACAGAGCTGCTTTTACCTGACGTGATAATTACCAAGAAGATTTCTACAGTGCCTTAATGGGTTCAGGAAATTCTATATGCGTGTTTTACTTCTGTGTTTAAAGTTATTGACAGATCGTCTAAACATGATGATTATATACTGTATATACACCTCTGGAAGAAAATAAGAGACCACTGCAAAATTATCAGTGTTTCTGACTTTTTCTACTATTTTTCTACTTTTTCTGATTTTTCTACTTTTTCTACTTTTTTCTAGGTATGTGTTTGGGCAAAAGGATCATTTTTGTTTGAGGCTATAAAATACTGAC
Organism: Paratrypauchen microcephalus; assembly: GCA_036785185.1. Lineage (NCBI taxonomy): Eukaryota > Metazoa > Chordata > Actinopteri > Gobiiformes > Gobiidae > Paratrypauchen > Paratrypauchen microcephalus. The sequence continues at coordinate 4,455,324 of JAVJIX010000064.1, read as the reverse complement.
AACATTTCCCCCATATTCCAAATAAAAATATTATCGTTTAGAGCAGGGATCGGCAACCTTTACCACTGAAAGAGCTATTTGGACCCGTTTCACACAGTAAAGAAAACACTGGGAGCCACAAAACCCTTTTGAAATTTAAAATGAAATAACACTGCATATAAAGGCTTTTTTGCCTTTGTGCCATAGAATTAGATTTTGAAAATTAATGAACTAAAATAAAATACATTTTACTTAAATACAGTGGTCCCTCGCTATATCGTGGTTAACTTTTCGTGGTCTCGCTGTTTTGCAGATTTTTTTATTCAATTTTTTTTTTTTTGTATAGTATATCAACGTGCATTTCTGTGTCCTGATTGGCTAAGGGACTGTAGATCTTTGTCGATTTGTCAGTCATTCTCCTCCGTGTCTCCTGTACAGAATGTGTTCAGTTTGCCAGATTTATATAAATGTTCAATTGCAGTGTGACTCTGAAGTGCTGTATGTTTGCAAGTTTTCTCCCCGACAAAACCCGCCACAGCGAAGAGGTGCCAGGAGGAAGAACTGTGAAATACACATGAAATACACTTTGGTTTCGTTCTATAATACTGTGCTTTCTACGAAAGTTTGAGTGTTTAAACAAGACAGAAATGTGAGAAAACGTTAATTCCAGTCTGAGAAAAGTGTAGAATGTGTGGGGTGAGGCGTTTATAGCCTTAAAACATGGAGAATAATTGTAAAATATAAAGCTGACGACTTTGCGGATTTTGCTTATCGTGGGTTATTTTTAGAACATAACCCCCGTGATAAACGACGGACCACTGTACTGAGCCGCATCAGAGGGATCAAAGAGCTGCATGTGGCTCTGGAGCCACGGGTTGCTGACCCCTGGTTTAGAGCACTAATTTGCAGAAAATGACAAATTCTTGGGTGATTTTATTCCACTCTTGGTGAACTGAAGTAGCTCAGCTTTGTGTTTGTGTTGGAATTCAACAGACACTGGAATGGAATGGCTGTAATACATGTAGAGATGCTGATTTCAGAAAAAAATGCAGTGGTCTCTTATTTTTCCCCCCACATATATGTGTGTATATATATATATATATATATATATATATATATATATAACTTTTTTTTCTGTGTCAGTCTCATGTTACCATCTTGATCAGGCAAAACTTCACGTATTCTTTATTATTGTCATTCCAATTGTAATATTTTACTTGGAGCTCCCGATAAGTTCTTACAGACTACAAAGATGCTGAAATCCTTCCAGAGAGTGCATTGACTTGATGGTGCACATGGACATTGAATATTTTACACAAATCAGCCTTTATATCATATTTTAGCGTTTTGAAATGAATGAGATTTCCACTTACCTGGAAGTGCCACAACAAAAAATGCGGTTTAGTAGTATTTAACTCTTATTTCTGCTCCCTTTCATTCAATATTTTGTATTGTTTTCACAAATGTTGATGTCTTTTTATACTTTATGAATGAAATAAACAAAAATAATAATAATTAAAAAAAAATTTAGTGGCAAATGTGGGTGGGGTGGTGTAAGGTCAATAGTGGTAACCCAAAAATGTAACTTTAACAAACCAAATTTTTACTCTTATAACTACTTAAGGAAACAACAGACAGCCGGAGACATTGCACGCAGAACCCTCAGAGCAAAAGATGGCAGGTTTTCTGTTGGAAAACATAGCAGCCATCAAATCACAGGAAGAACATGCAAACATCACGCAGAAGATAACCAATCCACAGTCATTTAAACTTGTGCAGTACATACATCCAATTGCACCATCGGTTATGTTCTAAATGATGCGTCATGCTGGCTTTTGAGTTTCTATTTTGCTATAACTTAAAGGGATATGCCACCCCCAGGTCAAACTTGGGCATCTCCCCACAGTCCAGAGACTAAAATAAGTGGTGGAAAGCGTTTTTTCTGGTGACGCAGCCATTGTCCAGGTCTGTCAGCACTGACCGCCGCGGTATCTGCAGCTACTCCGCGTTAGACTGGAGTCTAACGTCGCCAGAGAAAGATTTCGGCCAAAAGGAATTAATTTGCTCGATGCGTTTCCCAATTACTTTCTGTGTAGTGCGCATTCATATCGAGTGCAAATAAATGTGCAAATCAACACGGAGAGCTTGACTTGGTCATTTTGGGTGGGAACTATTTTTCAGTGTGGAAAAAGACAGACGAAGCACACACCACACTGCGTAACAGGGGAACTCCCTTCCTGGTGCGTAACTGGGATTCCCCTGTCAGCGTGGTGTGTGCTTCGGCATATCCCTTTAAAGGACATTATGTAAAATTTAAAGTGCTTTTTACCATATTGTAATGTTCTCTTATCAAAAACATGCCTGAAGAAGTAATTTAGTTCATTAATCACATTTACTTGTTTGCTCTCAGAAATCACTCCATGGATTGTGACAAGTAGATTGACTGAACACCGTGCACATTAGTATAACACTGCACATTAGTATAACACTGCATCTAAGGCAAAATGTTTTCTGTACATAGGAATTATTTTAAGTTGTAAAATATGAAATGCTTTTTTTTTTTTTTTTTTAATATGAAATGCCTCCTCCTTGAGCCGCCACCTTAACGTGGTGGAGGGGTTTGAGTGCCCGAATGATCCCGGGAGCTATGTTGTCGGGGGCTTTATGCCCCTGGTAGGGTCACCCAAGGCAAACCGGTCCTGGGGGATGGGTCAGACTAAGAGCGGTTCAGAAGCCCTTATGTTGAGTTTTAAAAGAAGGTCAGATACGTCGCCCGGACTGGCGTCACCGGGGCCCCACCCTGGAGCCAGACCTGGGGTGGGTGCACGCCAGCGAGCGTCTGGTGGCCGGGCCTTTCCCCACGGGGCCCGGCCGGGCTCAGCCCGAAGGAGCGACGTGGGGCCATCCTCCTGTGGACTCACCACCCGCAGGAGGATCCATAAGGGCCGGGTGCAGAGAGATCTGGGCGGCAGTCAAAGGCGGGGGCCTCGACGGCCGTATCTCCGGACATGGAGACTAGCTCTGGGGACATGGAATGTCACCTCGCTGGGGGGGAAGGAGCCTGAGCTTGTGCGGGAGGTTGAGCGTTACCGACTAGATATAGTCGGCCTCACCTCCACGCACAGCTTGGGCTCTGGAACCCAACTCCTTGAGCGGGGCTGGACCCTCCATTTCTCTGGCGTTGCCTGCGGGGAATGGCGGCGGGCTGGTGTGGGCCTGCTCATTGCCCCACAGCTCAGCCGCCGAGTGTTGGAGTTCACCCTGGTGAACGAGAGGGTCGCGTCCCTGCGCCTTCGGGTCGGGGACAGGTCTCTCACTGTTGTGTCGGCCTATGGGCCGAACACCAGTGCAGAGTACCCGGCCTTCTTGGAGTGCCTGGGAGGGGTACTGGACAGTGCACCGACCGGGGACTCCGTTGTTCTCCTGGGAGACTTCAACGCCCACGTGGGCAACGACAGTGACACCTGGAGAGGGGTGATTGGGAGGAACGGCCTCGCTGATCTGAACCCGAGCGGTGTTCTGTTATTGGACTTCTGTGCTGGCCACAGTTTGTCCATAACGAACACCATGTTCGAGCACAAGGGTGTCCATCAGTGCACATGGCACCAGGACACCCTAGGACGGAGGTCGATGATCGACTTTGTTGTCGTGTCATCTGACCTCCGGCTGCGTGTCTTGGACACTCGGGTGAAGAGAGGGGCAGAGCTGTCAACTGATCACCACCTGGTTGTGAGTTGGGAGAGCTTCTCCCGGATTCCGGGGGAGGCTGGGGACATAGAGTCCGAATGGGCTCTTTTCTCGGCCTCTATTGTCGATGCGGCCGTCCGTAGCTGTGGTCGTAAGGTCTGTGGTGCCTGTCGCGGCAGCAATCCCCGAACCCGGTGGTGGACACCGGAAGTAAGGGATGCCGTCAGGCTGAAGAAGGAGTCCTATCGGGCCTTGTTGGCAAAAACTCGGGTTTGGGAGGAGTTCGGAGAGGCCATGGAGGAGGACTATCGGACGGCCTCAAAGAAATTCTGGCAAACCGTTCGGCGCCTCAGGAGGGGGAAGCAGTGCTTCACCAACACTGTTTATGGTGGGGGTGGGGAGCTGTTGACCTCGACTGGGGATGTTATCGGACGGTGGAAGGAATACTTTGAGGATCACCTCAATCCCGCCGTCACATCTTCCGAAGAGGAAGCAGAGGCTGGAGACTTGGAGGCGGACTCGTTCATCACCCTGGCCGAAGTCACTGAGGTGGTTGGAAAGCTCCTCGGTGGATGAGATCCGTCCTGAGTATCTCAAGTCGCTGGATGTTGTAGGGCTGTCTTGGCTGACACGTGTCTGCAACATTGCGTGGCGGTCGGGGAGAGTACCTCTGGACTGGCAGACCGGGGTGGTGGTCCCTCTGTTTAAGAAGGGGGACCGGAGGGTGTGTTCCAATTATCGGGGAATCACACTCCTCAGCTTTCCCAGTAAGGTCTATTCCAGGGTGCTGGAGAGGAGAATTCAACCGATAGTCGAACCTCGGATTCAGGAGGAGCAGTGTGGTTTTCGTCCGGGCCGGGGAACACTGGACCAGCTCTATACTCTCCATCGGGTGCTCGAGGGTGCATGGGAGTTTGCCCAACCAGTCCACATGTGCTCTGTGGATCTGGAGAAGGCATTCGACCATGTCCCTCGTGGGGTTCTGTGGAGAGTGCTCTGGGAGTACGGGGTTCGGGGCCCTTTGCTAAGGGCTGTTCGGTCCCTGTATGACCGGAGCAGGAGCTGTGTTCGCATTGCCGGTAGTAAGTCGGACCTGTTTCCGGTGCATGTTGGACTCCGCCAGGGCTGCCCTTTGTCACCGGTTCTGTTCATTATATTTATGGACAGAATTTCTAGGCGCAGTCAGGGGCCGGAGGGGATCCGGTTTGGGAACCACAGGATCTCATCTCTGCTGTTTGCAGATGATGTTGTCCTGATGGCTTCATCGAACCGTGACCTCCAATGTGCAGTGGGGCGGTTCGCAGCCGAGTGTGAAGCGGCTGGGATGAGGATCAGCTCCTCCAAATCCGAGGCCATGGTTCTCGACCGGAAAAAGGTGGCTTGCCCTCTCCGGGTGGGTGGGGAGTCCTTGCCTCAGGTGGAGGAGTTCAAGTATCTCGGGGTCTTGTTCACGAGTGAGGGGAGGATGGAGCGTGAGATTGACAGGCGGATCGGTGCAGCGTCGGCAGTGATGCGGTGCTGTACCGGACCGTTGTGGTGAAGAGGGAGCTGAGCCAAAAGGCGAAGCTCTCAATTTACCGGTCAATCTACGTTCCTAACCTCACCTATGGTCATGAGCTCTGGGTAATGACCGAAAGGACGAGATCGTGGATACAAGCGGCCGAAATGAGTTTCCTCCGTAAAGTGGCTGGGCGCACCCTTAGAGATAGGGTGAGGAACTCAGTCACACGGGAGGAGCTCGGAGTAGAGCCGCTGCTCCACGTCGAGAGGAGCCAGCTGAGGTGGCTCGGGCATCTGTTTCGGATGCCTCCAGGACGCCTCCCTCGGGAGGTGTTCCGGGCATGTCCCACCGGGAGGAGGCCCCGGGGAAGACCCAGGACGTGCTGGAGGGACTATGTCTCCCGGCTGGCCTGGGAACGCCTTGGGGTTCCCCCGGAGGAGCTGGAGGAAGTGTCCGGGGTGAAGGAGGTCTGGGCGTCCCTGCTTAGACTGTTGCCCCCGCGACCCGGCCCCGGATAAGCGGAAGAAAATGAATGGATGGATGGAATATGAAATGCCAAAGCAAAGATACTCAGGGGCATGTTTAAAGGCCTATAAAAATACAAAAAATAATGCAAAATCTGTGTCCTTTAAGATAATGTACAGCTCTGGAAAAAAAATAAGAGACCACTGCAAAATTATCAGTTTGTCTGATTTTGCATATAGGTATGTGTTTGGGCAAAAGGAATATTTTGTTTGAGTCTATAAACTACTGACAACATTTCCCCTAAATTCCAAATAAAAATATTATCCTTTAGAGCATTTATTTGCAGAAAATGACAAATGGTCAAAATAACACAAAAGATACATGTTTTCAGACCTCAAACAATGCAAAGAAACAAGATCAAATTCATTTTAAAACAACATAATACTAATGTTTACACTTAAGAAGAGTTCAGAAATCAATATTTGGTGCAATAACCCTTATTTTTAATCACAGCTTTCATGCGTCTTGGCATGCTCTCCACAAGTCTTTCACATTGTTCTTGGGTGACTTTATTCCACTCCTGGTGCAAGAACTGAAGTAGCTCATCTTTGTGTTTGTGTTGGAATTCAACAGATGCTGGAATGGAATGGCTGTAATACATGTAGAGATGCTGATTTCAGAAAAAAATGCAGTGGTCTCTTATTTTTTCCAGAGCTGTATATAAAAAGGCTGAAACTGGACTTCCCTATAACGCCCTCTGTCTGCAGTTAACGGTACTAACCACTCAGAACCACACATCTTTATTTAGATAATTCCTTTTACATTCTCCTATTGACGTCATAAATTCTGTCTTATCCAAAGAAGGCAGTTAGCTTCTGCGTGTTTAATGTTAGTCATAAGACACTGTCATGAGTGGGAGGGGCATATCAAACCAGAAGAGCTACTGTTTCCTGCTTATTACCTATTAACGATTCCCCCGTACATTGTGGTATTCATTTATTTCTCTCTGTTTCTCAAACTGTGGTCGCTCTCCATCAGCTCATACAGCGGGGGGCGCCACTCATCCTGTCCCAGCTGTGGCTCGGAGGAACAGCTGTCTGCGCTAACAAGCAGGGCCATGGTCTTACACAGAGCTAACCGGACCACCGTTCTGGCTCCCGACCGCCCCGGGACACGTAAACAATGACTTAATGAGAATCCGTGCCATTACTGTAATTAACACAGAGCATGTCAGGCACTGTCAGCTTTGGGGAGTGTAGGAGAGAGGGCCAGCGTTCACACTGAAAAGACTGGCATGCCGTGACCAGAGGCGCTCTCCTCAGTATTCACAGCCTTAACGAACAGTGGCTTACTCAATCAAAATACGCACTAATTAAAACACAGCCTAATTACCAGATTATTTCATCATATAGGCGTCTATCATCTCCACTGTCAAGCAGACAGACAGCATCGGCCATTTTGTGCGTGTGTGACATGGGGATGAGGTCCTTGTGTGTTGTAGTGGCTGGATTTCCGTTAATCGTGTGCACAATTTTGTCCAAACTGTTGATTGAGTTCAGAAATAGGCAGCATTTTTGCAAAGTAGTCATTTAATAGAAGCGTAGTACAGTTGTATTTACTTGTCTCCACTTTGAGTATCCCAACAATTTCTAGAACCACTACTTTTTTTAAATTATAATAAAGTAACTTACACTTTTTGATTAAAGCCATGTTTTTCTAACCAAAAAACATACAGAAAAATGTATGTACACAGATAAGTAGCAAAAGCAAAAAAGTTGATTGTTGGTAAACAAAATTCATAAACTAGGAATACGATATGGCTATATTTTCAGATTTAATAATATAAAAAAAGGTAGCATAATGATAGGGCCTTCTTAATGCTTCTTAAAGGGACAGTGTGTAAGATTTTTACCCGTTAATTACTGAAATTGAAGATACCCATTCAAAAATACATTGTTTTCCAAGCCTTTTCACTTCCCTCATGAAATCAAAGTATTCTTTTGGACTTAGATATAGTCACATAAAAGGGGGATCTTCCCCATATAGAGGCAGCCATTTTGAATACGAGAGCCGCAGAAGGACATTTGGGCTCCGCCTTCGCCTAGGCTCCTGCTAACAGCTGCACAGCCGCGCTGCGTGAGGGAGAGGAGAAAAGGAGAGCGGAGCCGGGGAAGGGGAGGGGGGAGAGGAGAGCGGAGCCGGGGAAGGGGAGGGGGGAGGGGGAGGGGAGCCTCTTGGTTTTGGGTAAACAAGACAAGCTGCTGTATCACACGTCGTAATGGATCTAACACGTGTTTTGGACTAAATTGTTTTACTGGATTTTATTCGCTGGATCCTTACGGACAGATTGAGGCCAAGTTTATGGTGAAATACAGAGTTTGACCTGTCCAGAGCCTTCAAAGGTAAGCTAAGTAACAAACCTCGTTTTGTGCTTTTCTGTATAAAAGCCCCATGTGCTCGGGGAGTGATTGTTGTGCAGGGAAATGAATTGCATAGTCAAAAAGAGGCGACTGTAAGGTTTCATTTGATGTGTAGAGTGTCATGCTACACGATCAGGAATGTGTGTTTTCATGCGAAAAGAAATGTGACCGCGGGACCGCGGTTTATTTATACCGTAGTTGTCGGCGAGAGCTCGCACAGCGCCGGGTGCGCACGGGTACGCGAGCTGTCTGCGTTACGGCGCGCCCGGGTGACCCTCGAGGTCTGCCGTAGCCAAAAGAGGAAGTGGAATAGCTACCATCCACCTATGCACCACGAATCCTACACACTGTACCTTTAATGAAGGATTTGATGTTCGGCTTGAGCTTGGTCCAAGTTGAAGTCCCTGGTGATGGTGATGCCGAGGAAGCGTAAGGAGTCCACGGTGTTGAGCAGGGGGGCTGTGACATTTCTGAAGTCCACCAGTTCTCCATCTTCTGCGCACTGAGCTCCAGGTTGTTGCCATTCACTGTCTTCATCACTGTCTTAGATGAGCCTGATGAGAGTGGTGTCATTAAAATTTGGTCAGCTTTACAGAGTCGTGGCTGGAGGTGCAGTAGTTGGTGTACACGGAAGAAGAACTGGGGGGAAAATACACAATCCTGTGGAGAACCTGTGCTGATAGCCCCAGTGTCCAAGACATTTCTTCCCCAGTTGCACTCACTGACTCTGGTCCATCAGGTAGTCGGGTCTACACCGTTAGGTTGATTCAGGCACATTGAGCAGAGAGAGCATTTCCTGGAGCAGAAACAAGGGGATGACATTGAAAGCAAAGGTGGAGTCCACAAACAGGATCATGGCGTAGGCTCTGGGGAGTCCGAGTGCTGCAGGATGAAGTGGAGGGCCAAATCACTGGATGGGGGTCGTCTACAGACCTGTTAGCTATGTAGGCAAACTGTAAAGGAATTTCGAGGGATTTTGTGTCCGAGACATAAATATATAAAAGGACATCGCTAACCTGCTAGCCACCATGTTCCAAAAAGGAAATAAGCATGAGGGCGCTTCTGGCTCTCTTTCCAATTTTAAACTTTACCTTGAAAAATGGTCACCATCTCTTTGTAACTGCTGCAGTGAGCTTTGTCATTTTGGTCATAAAGTTTTCACCTTAACCCCACTCTACATGCTGCTAGTGTTTTTCTTCCGCTATTTTGTCTGTAAATAAATTCCTACTCCTAACTCGACTCCAAATTCTCCCCTATAACCGCTAGCCTCGTGAGCTTCATTTGACTGAAGCCGAACGCCATGAGTGACGTCATACTCTCTTAGTCCTCCTCTTTATACAGTCTATGGTCAGACATGATAACTTTAATAGAAATAATAATTGAGCATAACTTCCTGCACTTTGAACAAACCCAAAAAGTATCTGTTTTAATTAGATTAAAATCTTCAGTAGAAGAGGTGGTGGTTAGTCGGGGCGGCGGTGGCACCAACAGGAACAGTAGTTTAGTAGTTTTGCGAGATGTTTCATTATGAACAGTTAATCACAGAGTGGAGCTGACAGCGGGGTGGCTGCACTTCTCATAATGGCCTAATTTCTAGCAATCGCAGACTAATTATCTACATTCGCAGTTGTTGTGGATTCTTGTAACTATGCAGGAACTCGGAGACAAGGATCACGGAAAAGTTAAGTTGTTTATTTGTTTGCTAATCACTGCCCCAATTTTGAACTTGACAATAAATTACAGGTCTTATTCAGTCAAAAAAAAAAAAAAAAGTTCAATAGAGAACGTCAATGTGAAGGAAAACAGTACTTGACAGACTATTGAGAGGTTTATGTATTTTGGGATTTTTTTTTTTTAAGGAAGGCATATTGTTTGGGAGTCCATATGGAATTCTGATTTAATTTATGTAACGCAACAATACTGATGACTCTGGGAAAGCCAGCTCCCCATGCAGTTTTATTAAGTCAAATTTTTAGCTTGATAGAAAATTGTTACTTCATCATAAACATGCTTGGCGTTGAGAATGATATATCGGTTATCTGAGGATTTCCACAGGTCTGATATTGAAATTTTGCGAGGTTTGGCACAGATAGTTTTCCTGCACTGAGCTAGTCTCTCTGTACCCATGTGTCATTCCCAGTTTGTCGTCATTTCACTGAAATTGCATTTCACCAGACACCAAATGTGCAATTTAAACTAAAAACTAAAAACACGCACAAACACACACCTACACTCATGAACATGAAGTGTATACAGACATCAACAATAAATAGACATAAGACATACAGGTAGACATATACGCTTCAACAAGAAGGTAAGTTCGAGGTAGAATGAAATGTGCAATATATAAGGTGCAATAAGTGAAGGTGCAATATAGTTATTCTATATTGCAATATAAATGTCCCTGTCCCTTCTTTCTCTGCGGCACGGTAGCGGTAGTGGTTAGCACTCTTGCTTCACAGCAAGAAGGTTCCGGGTTCGATCCCCCGGGTCGCCCAGGCCTTTCTGTGTGTGTTCTGTGTGGAGTTTGCATGCATGGTCTGGGTTCGATCCCCGGGTCGCCTGGGCGTTTCTGTGTGGAGTTTGCATGTTTCTCCCTGTGTCTGGATGGGTTTTCTCCGGGCACTCCGGTTTCCCCCATCAACCCAAAACATGCACCATAGGTACCTCCAGCTTAGGTCCTGACCAAACCGAAGCAAGAAGATCATGGAGATGGTCCCCGGGCGCCCTAATGTGTGTGCCGCCCACTGCTCCTAATATATGTATATATATATAGGATGGGTTAAAATGCAGAGAAGAATTTCTCCAGTGTGAGATCAATAAAGTCACTTCTCTTAAATATGGATTTATGTCCCAGATGAACACGTTTTATGATTTTTACTCAAGCAAAGTTAAATTGTAAACTTCACTGCACCTCAAAAGGAAATTGGTCTGTACTATAGAGATTTTAAAAGTTGAATATCGACATTGGCAAATATTGGCAAATATCTATCAAAACTACTGCTTCATGACATCACAAGTTGGAAGAGAGCGTTTTGAGGTTTGGACATGTTCTCAAACATGTGTGAATGAAACAAAACACAACTCCAGGTATGTTTTTGAAAAGGCAACAATATTATAACACGGATTAAAGCTCACAAGAGTCAATTTTTGCGTAATATAGTTCATTTAAATAGTGCAAGTTTACTTTCTCATCACCACATCCCAGAGATACTTATTACGCATCGCTCACTGCACCCACCAAAACCACAACTACAGTAGACCGCCCGTTCTTCCCCTCTCTCATCTCTCCTTCCTCCCACCTCCCCCTCGCTGTTCTCTCCTCCGCTCAGAAGAAGGAGAAGAAGCAGGCTACGCATTAATGAGCCAGTGCGGAGCTGTATTATGTTTAATTAGGTAGTTTATATAACGAGGTGTTCATTTCTAATGGAGGGACACGCTGTGAGTCGCACATCTGCAAGAATAACTCAGGCAATCAGCGGCAGCACCAGAGCCCGGCTACGCCAAATGAGACTTACTTACTCCGCAATGAATTATGTCTGAGCGCCTCTCCCACAGCCCATTAATTAAATCCACTGGCATCAAGGTCTTTTTCTTAATTTCATGTACCATTAGCATAATAAACACAATTTGAGTTAGCACAATGTGATCGCTTTAATGGATGCTATTTATTTTACTTTATTATTTAAAGCTCTGGTAATGGGAGGCAGAAACATAAATATATGGCGATGAGAAAGTCCCATCAGGCCAAGCGGCGGCGCAGATGGGATGTACATAGACTCTGTGCCCTCTTTGCGTCGGCCATCAGTTGAGAGATAGGCCTATTGTGTGCTCTCTTTACTGTGGGTTATTTGTGTATGCTGTAAGATATTAACTAGACGACTAAATGTCCTGTTTTCAAAAATAAAATCTTAATTGGTAATGTAGGAAGTAGACACCAACATCCTAAAAACTGTCAAAAAAGTATAATGGCCGAAGTTGGATATTTTAATGATCTGAATTTTACTAGTAGCAGTGAAAGAAGTAGTAACTAAAGTAAAAGTTGTGATTGGTCTAGTAAAGTACTTCCCTGTTTTGTAGTAAAAGTCCCATACTATTTTTTTATCTAGCTTATAATATTGAGTCATCATCAAAAACATGGAGTTTTATTTTGTTTCATTCACACATGTTTAACACACAAATCTAGCATTCAAGCTTAATTTTTGTTTCTTAAATTAAAAACACTCTGTTATGTGATAATACAGGAAGCAGACTACTGTGTTTTTAAACTCCACAGACCTTCACTAAATGAGATGACTAGATATTTGGATGATTTCATGCCTGGAATTGCCAATCTCTAGTGAATTAAAAGGTAAAAAGTAGCTGTTAACTTGAAAACTACCACAACATGACACCACAAGGTGGAACGGAACATTTTGAGCTTTGGAGATGCAGACAGACTAACAATAAAGAGTTATTCAAACCTGTGAATGAAACAAAACACAACTTCTGGCATAGGTTTGATGAAGTAACAACATTATAACATGGCTTAAGCCTCACAAGAGTCATTTGTTATGTAATATAGGACCTTTAATAAATGACGTCGCATTCACGTAATAGAATTTGAGGACGTCATTGTATTTCACATGGAGGGCTTTTATAACTCTGGAGGATTTAGTGTTTTTGAAAGAAATATCCAAACAGAGAACCTATAATTGTTGAACCATATGAATATACAGTATTATAAGGATTGGCTCCAAAAAACTGACACATATTTGGGGTTGAATAATGGAATCACTTTCTGAAGAATTTGACCTCCATTTTGAGAAGACTTTGAGCTTAGTCCCGGTTTTTGTGTTATGTGGAAGACAGTGCGATATTTACAGAGACAGTGACCATAAATCAGGTCAAGGAATTTGCAATCTGACCGTAACACAGCAAAGTCCAGTATAGAATTATGACCTTCAGTAATGTTGTAGTAGTCGCTGAACTACAAGCTACAACAGGCAAGTTATTGATACGTTGCATGTGATGCCATCAACAGTCCCTGGGGGTGTGATGCTACTGCAGGCACTGCTCTGTTTGAGGCTATGTTAGACTTTAATCTGAGCTTTATTTGGATACAGTCTGACTAGAGTGAACTGACTTAGCTGGAACTATAACATGTGAGATGATTTGTGCTGTTAAACAAGTCTTTTTCAAATAATATTACAGTCACTCTCGTCTTTTTATGTAAAATCAAACACCTAATCAGGACCATGAACACTCGTATTGACCACAGGCTCCTGAAAATACGTAAATCTTTTTTGTATTTTCTCTTGAGTTTTTAAACCATCTTATTTTTATTTTATTTTATTTTTATTTTTTTTGCCAGTATTTGCTAATGTGTGCACTGTGTCACCATGGTAACTGCTTAACATTCAGACCATACACATACAGCTCTGGAAAAAAATAAGAGACCACTGCATTTTTTTCTGAAATCAGCATCTCTACATGTATTACAGCCATTCCATTCCAGCGTATGTTGAATTCCAACACAAACACAAAGCTGAGCTACTTCAGTTCTTGCACCAGGAGTGGAATAAAGTCACCCAAGAACAATGTGAAAGACTTGTGGAGAACATGTCAAGACGCATGAAAGCTGTGATTAAAAATTATTGCACTAAATATTGATTTCTGAACTCTTCTTAAGTGTAAACATCAGTATTATGTTGTTTTAAAATGAATTTGATCTTGTTTCTTTGCATTGTTTGAGGTCTGAAAACATGTATCTTTTTTTGTTATTTTGACTCTAAACAATAATATTTTTATTTGGAATTTGGGGGAAATGTTGTCAGTAGTTTATAGACTCAAACAAAAATGTTCCTTTTGCCCAAACACATACCTATAAATAGTAAAATCAGAAAAACTGATAATTTTGCAGTGGTCTCTTATATATTTTTATGTATGGCAACCAGTGTCCAAAATGAGACAATATTAGAAAATAAGAGAATATTAGGTTTTATAAATCACTGCAGAGGCTAACTACATTTAAACTGGTTTTAAACAGTAAAGCAAACATAGTAGGGATGGGGGTGCACTCACATCCATATAAGGCTCTAAATTAATTGTTGCACTAAGAACTTAGCAGAAAGCCTTGTGGAGAGCATGCCAAGACGCATGAAAGCTGTGATTAAAACTAAGGGTTACTGCACCAAATATTGATTTCTGAACTCTTCTTAAGTGTAAACATTAGTATTATGTTTTTTAAATGAACTTGATCTTGTTTCTTTGCATTGTTTGAGGTCGGAAAATATGTATCTTTTTTGTTATTTTGACCATTTGTCATTTTCTGCAAATAAATGCTCTAAATATTTTTATTTGGAATTTGGGGGAAATGTTGTCAGTAGTTTATAGACTCAAATGAAAATGTTCCTTTTGCCCAAACACATACCTATAAGCTGAAAAATCTGAAAAACTGATCATTTTGAGGTGGTCTCTTTTTTTTCCAGAGCTGTACATATAGAACTCCTCCATTGTCAATAGTAGCAGAATTTGCATATTTGCACATAAACAAAGTAGTAGTAGTAGTAGTAGTAGTAATTTATTTCGAGCATATGATACTTGTAGTGCACAGAAAATGTACAGTGTCATACAATTTAAATAAACAACAAAAAAAGAACATAAAAAAGAAAGAATATATAGGCACAAATACATTTTTTTTTTTTTTTGCGTATATGTACATGCCCGAAAAGGAGTGGGTAGAAGTAAAACTTATTAAAACCCACCCCTTCTCCCAAAGTTAGTAGTAATCCTTATTTTTGTGTTTTTACAGTTAACCAGTGACAGTGGTTGGCTGCCAATACTTGAATACTTGTACAGTGTAAAGCAATTACAATAAGACAGGAAAAAAATGAGAAAGAAAAAAATATATCTTATCTTATTGATATCTTATTAGTATCATCATCATCGGCATCATTTTGCTCGTATGTTTTACCTCTGGTTATCACTATTTATGTAATTTCTTAAAGTGTTACTTATTATATCTGCATGAAAATTATGTTTATTGGAAGTATTGGTGCTGATGGTATTAAAACTTAATGTGAAGTTGTGTTGTTAGTGTATGTGATGCACTAACAACACAACGTAGTAATGGTAAAATTTCTTATTTTAACAATGCTAGTGACAGCTGAACTACAGTTGTAGACGTATACTATTAAGAGGACTTTGTTGAAGAAACTGGGACTAACTAATATAATGATGAACAGAGGACTTCCATCATATCTGAAAACAAGTCGGCAATCTTTAAACTCAAAACCTTGGTGTCATAATATCCTCTTAACTTTTTTTTTTTTACTTTACGTTGACCCAAGAATCCCAATTTACCTTTTTTGCATGTGTCCGCCCTCACTGGAAAACTGTTACACGTTGAGGTTTCACATTCATTAAAAAAACGCCCGCGGTTTTATATGTCACAATCTCGTACTTGGACTATTTTGTTGCGCGGAGTGAGCTATATGAATTTGGCGTTTTTCAGCGCACACACAAAAGCCTATTAGAGGTGCTCGCATACCGCAGACCACTTCATTAAAACAATACAAGGAGCTTAACGTATGGGAGTGAATTTGTTATGACCTTAAAGCCATACCCTAGAGGTGAGACATGATTAGCGTTATTGTTAAGGACAGGTACATCATTATCTCAATGTAGCCAGAGCGTTGCCAAGTTCTCCAACCTTTTTTCCATACGGCTGGGGCATTGGCATAAGACATAATGCGTTCAGGGACTGCCCCCAAGTGCTAACCCCGTCTAGGTGAGAAAAAATACATGCAACGGCCAGCTAGAACAACTACTTCCACTAGCAATTTGCAGCAATGTTTTAAGTCTCTAAATTAATCGCGTAATGGATAAGGAGTCTTGCGGTGTCCTACTTTGCAGAGAATATGCAATCATTTAAAAATGCCAGGTGAGGATGAGACGAAGTTGTATTTTTTAGATTGGGCAAAGAGAGGGAGCGTGTTTTATCATCGGATACATCTTTTATTGCCCCAAATACGCCGTCGCTTCCTGGCCCCTTTCTCATTGGTATTCAGAGGTTCATTACAACGTCTCAGGAAAAGACAATTCAAACTAGCTGGGTTGTGGGTTGTATTTAGGGAGCGGAGTAGTCTAAAAAAGTGTTTGTCAATTGTTGCTGCTCTTTTTGACCTTTTTTGACCAGATGCATTTTATTTTTGGGGTGCAATTTGTACATAATCTCATGTATTAAATGCTTCATAGAATAAAAGCAGAGTTTTAAAGTACATTTGAAATTACAACAACAAAATATAAAAATATAGTGAAAATGAAAGTGGAACTAAATGTTAAATCTACTTTGTCCACTTGTAGTATTGTCTATTTTAGTCAAATCTAGGGATGGGAATCGAGAACCGGTTCCTGTTGAGAACCAGTTACGTGTGTTTCAATTCCACGGAATCGATTAGCAGTTTATCTATCGATTCCTCTTATCGATTCCAGCCGGCACGAATTACGCACATGCGTAACGCCGCTACGTGCTTCGCTGCTTCACTGATACGCATGACGAGAAGAACGTTTGTGAAAATGGACTTTTAACTTCCACTTGGACACATGACACGCTCGGGAGACGTTCGGGACAG
Organism: Paratrypauchen microcephalus; assembly: GCA_036785185.1. Lineage (NCBI taxonomy): Eukaryota > Metazoa > Chordata > Actinopteri > Gobiiformes > Gobiidae > Paratrypauchen > Paratrypauchen microcephalus. The sequence continues at coordinate 4,438,657 of JAVJIX010000064.1, read as the reverse complement.
GTTCAGGACAGGTCTGTTTATCCTGAGCTCCTAAAAGTGTGATCGGATACTTAGCAGCAAAAAGTCCGGGATATAAGTCCGGGATATAAGTCCGGGATATAAGTCCGGGATATAAGCGAAGACACGCAAATTATCCGACACGGGGTGAGTTATTATCATATTGTAATGACCCAAGGCTTCTCTTACTTCACAACGAACTTTATTGATGAACAGAACTCTTGAATCATATAACATTAACAGAGCATCTGCGCAGCCACACCACTCTTAGTCCTCAACTCCTCGCACACACTCTCGTTCCCTGCCACATGCGCACACCAGCAGAACATTTAAAGGGATATGCCACCCCCAGGTCAAACTTGGGCATCTCCCCACAGTCCAGAGACTAAAATAAGTGGTGGAAAGCGTTTTTCTGGTGACGCAGCCATTGTCCAGGTCTGTCAGCACTGACCGCCGCGGTATCTGCAGCTACTCCGCGTTAGACTTGAGTCTAACGTCGCCAGAGAAAGATTTCGGCCAAAAGGAATTAATTTGCTCGATGCGTTTCCCAATTACTTTCTGTGTAGTGCGCATTCATATCGAGTGCAAATAAATGTGCAAATCAACACGGAGAGCTTGACTTGATCATTTTGGGTGGGAACTATTTTTCAGTGCGGAAAAAGACAGACGAAGCACACACCACGCTGCGTAACAGGGGAACTCCCTTCCTGGTGCGTAACTGGGATTCCCCTGTCAGCGTGGTGTGTGCTTCGGCCGAAATCTTTCTCTGGCGCCATTAGACTCCAGTCTAACGTGGAGTAGCTGCAGATACCGCGGCGGTCAGTGCTGACAGACCTGGACAATGGCTGCGTCACCAGAAAAACGCTTTCCACCACTTATTTTAGTCTCTGGACTGTGGGGAGATGCCCAAGTTTGACCTGGGGGTGGCATATCCCTTTAAAGGCACAAATACATCAAATTGAGATATTAGGTGAAAGCAGCGGCTTGTGTCAACACCGGGACTAAACAAGGACTAAAACAGAACTAAAGCAGGACTAGACCAGGACTAGACCAGGACTAGACCAGGACTAAACCTGGACTAGACCAAGACTAGACCAGGACTAGACCAGGACTAGACCAGGACTAGACCTGGACTAGACCAGGACTAAACCAGGACTAAACCAGGACTAAACCAGGACTAAACCAGGACTAGTGCTAATCTTGGTGCTAATCAAACAGTTTGTTCTTTTTTCCCCAAATTAGAATCATTAAGAGAATGGATAAAGAATCGACTCGCTAAGCAGTATCGATAATGGAATCGGAATCGTTAAAATCTTATCAATTCCCATCCCTAGTCAAATCTGAATAACAGATATCTGTAATTGTCAATTTTCAATTACGTAATTGCAGATATCTTTTATTCCGCTTTGTCGAGTCAAAAGTGAATTGCAGATATCTCTAACTGTCTTTTCGCCTAGTCAAAATTACGTTACAGATATCACTAATGACAATTCCCACTATCCAAAATGAAATTACGCCTAGTCAGAAAGACATTGATATCGACACTGTTAATTCTGGATAGTCAAACTTAGTGTTTAAATGTTAAAACGGCTTGCTCATACGACTCGTACTTCGTTCTAATCAGGACCCGAGCAGCAGTGCTCTGGACATACTGCAGCTTCATTACAGGGAGCAGGCCGTTACAGTAGTCCAACCTGTACTGGGGACAAACTTATACATAATTCTCTCAAAGTCTGCTTTAGACTCTTTAGATGTGGTTTAGTCTCTCCAAATATGGTTTGATAAAGATTTGATAGTTGATAAAATTGATAAAGATTTTTTGCATTTAGGGTGCAAAAAAAAATCAGTCAGTATGCAAAACTCCAGTAGCGGGTGATGCTAGCACAATGAAAAGAGACAATTCTATCAGGCTCAAACTTCAAATGTGTGGTTTATTCAGGTATAGAAAATAAAGTTATGAAAAAGGGCAGCTTAAATGTACAAAATTCTCCCAACCAAATACCTGAATACAAATACATCTGTCACTGTGTGTACCCGTCCAAAGGCTCCGTGGCCAGCAACATGATCGGTTGATAGACAAGGTGACAAGTTGTGATTGGCTAAGGTAGATAATTTATTCTTCCTGGTTGTATTTTGTATTCTTCAGTCTCACGCGTCAAGTACTGTTATAAATGACACTAAAAAGCAATAACGTCCTTAGGAAAAAGACACTACACTTCTCTTCCTCCTCCTCTTCCTCAGTGCTCCAGACACCCTGAGCTAGACCCCCCCTCTCTCACTGCAGATGAAAGACCTGCCGATTCGCCCCAGGCTTGAACTGCATCCCGAGTCCCACTTTTTTGCTAAAATGAGAACTTGAAATCATCACGTCATTCTAGTTTAATGAAAGAGAGTATTTTATATGATATACCTCAGAAACGCGCAAAATCACCCAATTATCCGCCGCACTGAGGGAAAAACGTATTACAAAACCCATGTTCAGATATTAAAGTGACAGGACCTTGATGCTTATTTTATTAACTGCGATCTTGTGGTTTCTTTCCGATTCCGTTTTTGCTTGTAGTCATCAAATCTATCTTATCTCTGAGTTTAACACGGCGGGGATAATAAAAGTGATTTGTGCCTTTTTTGTGTTATAGGAAATCTAAACGTGGAGGAAAGCGAAGCGTATGGAAAGAGAAAGCAGGACACTGACCTGAATTGAGTTAGGGAAAAATATGCACGAAAACTTACACAGCATCTACTAAATAAAGCCCCGAGGGAATATGTGACAAGTCTATAGAAAGTTTCTCACAGCAGCAGCCATGTACATAATTGGTGATCTAAAAACTGCTTTGTTAAGTAGTCATTTTTAGATAGCCAGTTCTAAGCAGGCCAGTACAGTTGTAATGTAAGAGGTTTTTCCAATATGATTATTCCAATATGATAAGGCATGTTAGAATGTTGTTACATCTGCAAAAAACATACTCAGCGTTTTGTTTCTTTCACCATGCATGTTTGAATAAACCTGTACACTGCAAATTTCTCTGATCTGGCCAAGATTTTACAAGTTATTCATCTTGTTTTCAGATTTATTATCTACTTTCTAGACCAAAGACTGCATAATTCTAGTTTAGAGGTAGTTTCAGGCATGAAAATCCCTCACCTTTTGGTGAAATTCGCAGTTTTGAAGTCAAAATGGGTGACCTACGTGAATCGTGTAGATCCGAGGAGGAAAAAAAATGAGGGGGGGGTATTAATTGACTGAGCAAAATCCCTGCAAGTTCAAAGGCCCGAACTGCGCTCCACCTTCCAATCATGTTGCAGCATAATTACGCACCAATCGCGCTCCCGCCAATCATGATGATTAGCGCTGTTGTGTTTGCGCCGATCAGCTGTGAGCGAGCCTCGTGTATGTACGCGGCATTTCATGAAACTGGACAAAGTCCTTAACTTATTATGTTAATGCTACGTAAGAAGGAACTCTCGCCTCGGGACACGTTCGGGATACGTCTGTTTCTCCGGAGCTCTGGATAAATATACGAGACACGCGCATACACGTGAATACGCGAACTATTGGGAGTGACCGCTTTCTTATGGGGTGAGTCATATCGTATTATTTCTGCATCAAAGGGACATATTAGCTGACAGCAGGGGCCTAAACCAGGACTAAAACAGGACTAAACCAAGACTAAACCAGGGCTAAACCAGGACTAAACCAAGTCTAAACAGGACTAAACCAGGACTAAACCAGGTCTAAACCAGGACTAAACCAAGTCTAAACAGGACTAAACCAGGACTAAACCAACACTAAACCAGGTCTAAACCAGGACTAAACCGGGTCTAAACCAGGACTAAACTGCGACTAAACTGGGTCTAAACCAGGACTAAACCAAGACTAAACCAGGTCTAAACCAGGACTAAACCGGGACTAAACTAGGACTAAACCCAGACTAAACCAGGTCTAAACCAAGACTAAACCGGGACAAAACTGCGACTAAACTGGGTCTAAACCAGGACTAAGGGGGTCTAGGGTTAGCGCACCCTTATCACCTTTTTCACCCCTGAGCCGTTTTCATGCCTGTAGTTTATTTTAAGATTATTTTTCAAGTAAAATTATCTTGCTGCATGGAAAGATAATTTCACTACTTTTAAGTCATTTTCTGGTAGATTTAAGTGTTTATATCTTACTTTTTGCTGTTTATTATTAGCCTGTCTACATCTCCAGAGCTCAAAATGTGTATAAAATGGTTGTTTTCAAGTTAACAGCTACCTATTAACTTTTGTTTTATAGAGATTGGCCATTCCAGGGCTGAAATGATCCAAATGATTCTAGTGAGTTAAAAAAAACAGTGTGAAGCACCTACTGTATTACCACATGACCTCACAAGGTGGAACAGAGACTAAATAAGCAGGTTTTGTATGTTAATCGTGTGTGTATGAAACAAAACAACAACGAGGAAACAACTTCATAAAACTGATCATAAAATTGATCTTAAAATAGATCATAAAACATTGTAATATGGGCCCTGTAAGGTTATCTGTATTTGGCCCGTCTTTCAGTGCCACCAAAGAAACCTGTCTGGACCAGTGATTGATTGTCCTTTACTATCCAAGGACACAATGACTTGCCAATTAGCGGTACATTTGATCTGCTGGCAACCCTGTAAGTAGCTATGTATAGAAAGGGACAGCAAAAATAACTTTACAGTTCTGATCACAACATTCTGTATGTCAGTAATGTGTAATAGAGATGGGGCAGCTAAAATAATATTGTTAAAATGCAGATTGTTGTTGTCATACAGTGAGTTCTTGGGTCACTAACAGAAGTTACCAGCTTAAACATTTGTGCATTCACTTTTTAGATATTTCATAGTGAAGTAGAGTGTAAGTCTGGCTCTTTTCCTCCCTCTGAGAGTGTGACATTGGTTTTCACATTCTAGATGATGTTGATGATGTGATGTCTCACTCCCATATGGGGGGCAAGAGCCAGATATTATAGAGACATATTATAATATCATTGTACTTTACCCTGAAATATCAAAAAGGTAAATTCACAAACGTTGAACCCGATATTTTCAATTAATGTCTAAACCCAAGAACTCATTATATTGCAACATCATTTTACATTTTAACAATAATAATTTTAGCTGCCCCCATTTGTATTCATTAATGTCGGGCTATAGAATGCTGTGATGTCATCAGAAACCCAATACAGTACCTAAAACACTCACAATTGTATTTAATTAGAGAACCATGTGGAAACAAGAGGCCCTCCATTGCCAATCCAACTCAACCTACTGCTTTTGCTCAACTGATACAGTACGATACAGTATTGGTGAGAACTTAGACTTAGACAAACTTTATTGATCCACAAGGGAAATTGTTTTGGGTACGGTAGCTCACTCATCAAATATAATATACAATATAAAACAGAGGGTAAAGGAACAAAAAGAAAAATAGATGGAATAGCAACCAAAGAGCAATAGTTCTGTGTCAGAGGAGACACAATTATATACATAAGATAATGGTAATAAATATATATGTACAATCAGATTTAAATAGAATAGTAGAAGTCAAATACAAAATACAGTATCAAATACGGGGTGGCACCAGACATTTTTGGTTAGAGGGGCTATGGGGATGCTAAGTTCTTAGTGCAATAATTAATTTAGAGCCTTTAATGGATGTGAGTGTACTATGTTGCTTTACTGTTTAAAACCAGTTTAAATGTAGTTAGCCTCTATATAATATTCTCTTATTTCTCTAATATTGTCTCATTTTGGACACTGGTTGCCATATGAACATTCAGCTCTGGAAATAAGTAAGAGACCACTGCAAAATTATCAGTTTTTTTCTGATTTTACTACTTATAGGTATGTGTTTGGGCAAAAGGAACATTTTTGTGTGAGTCTATAAACAACTGACAACATTTCCCCCAAATTCCAAATAAAAATATTATCGTTTAGAGCATTTATTTGCAGAAAATGACAAATGGTCAAAATAACAAAAAAGTTGAAAAATGTTTTCAGACCTCAAACAATGCAAAGAAACAAGATCAAATTCATTTTATAACATCATAATACTAATGTTTACACTTAAGAAGAGTTCAGAAATCAATATTTGGTGCACTAACCCTTATTTTTAATCACAGCTTTCATGCGTCTTGACATGCTCTCCACAAGTCTTTCACATTGTTCTTGGGTGACTTTATTCCATTCCTGGTGCAAGAACTGAAGTAGCTCAGCTTTGTGTTTGTGTTGGAATTAGGGATGTCAACAATTAATCGATTAACGGTTAATTGTCGATTAAGACGTTGGTCGATCAAAATGCATTAATTGTAATTAACCGCTAACCGCGGACACGCGCACCCGAAACAAGGCAACCGCGCTGCGCCAAGATTGACTCACAGTCGACCGCAGGCGCCAACGGCACTGCTCAGCAGCCCCGGGTGTACCGCGAGGCGAGATCTAACCCGGAATGCGTGCCGCTGCTGCTGGTTTCGCTGCGGCCCGCGCCCCGAGCCCAGCAGCGGCACGTGGTGGTTTAATCATGGTCTAGTCCAGGTCTAGACCCGGTCGAGTCCCGGTCCAGTCCAGGTCCAGGTCCAGACCTGGTTCAAACCTGGTCCAGTCCACGTTCAGTCCTGGTCTAGTCTCTTAGCCAATCAGGACAGAACACAATGTTACACTATAAAAAAATGTTACACTATAAAAAAAAAATTGGATAGAGCGAGGGATTACTGTATTTTGTTATTCAGCATCAATACATTTGTCTGCTTTTTACTAAGGAATAATTAATTGAGGAATATACAATATAATAATACTATGATATATTTTTGACTCAGTGTTATGTATACTATAGCTTATATTCTTAAAGACCCTATTGAAACACTAAAATTCAGGTGAAAAACGCCGCTTATCAGTTAATCGTTAATCGATCGATAAGGTCAATCAACTATCAGTTAATGAATATATATATCTGTATATAGTATAGTTTATTTATTATGTTGCACTGTTTTAAGATTTTAGATCGTAGACTTTAGTTTTAACTTTAGATCTCTGTCTTAGATAGTTTTTTGTTGTGTTTTGTCTTCATATTGTATTTTGTACACTGTCTTTTTGCACTACCTGGCCAGAGAGAAACGAAATTTCGATTCACTGTATGTTGAACACATATGGCAGAATTGACAATAAAGCTGACTTTGAACTTTTGAATTAACCGATAATTTGCATCCCTAGTTGGAATTCAACAGACGCTGGAATGGAATGGCTGTAATACATGTAGAGATGCTGATTTCAGAAAAAAATGCAGTGGTCTCTTATTTTTTCCAGAGCTGTATTTAGTTGAGATTGATTGTCCTATGAAAATGGGACAAAAGCGCTGAGGGGGCACATTGGTCATTCTAGTGCCTCTCAAGCCTCTCCCCTGGCGCCGCCTCTGTTGATAAGGAATTTTGGTCGTCAACACAAACACTTCTACTGACAGTTTACTCAAGTGACATTGAAGGATGGCTACAACCAAAAACATTTAGCACAATAACTTACCTTAACCATTTTATTTGTATATCCTCTACTACAGTTTAGTCAGGACTTCAGGGAGCTTTGTAAATAATACCGTGTTGTAAACCTAGGTCATCCTTAAAGCTAGACCTAATGGCACTGTCTACATTCGATCCTGTCTTGCTCCACTAATGTATTCCAAGATTGTCATTAAGAATAAGTAGACCATTGCGATATGTGTTGGTATGTCTCCTCCTCCTCTCCTCCCAGGGGTGGCATGTGTCCGTGGTACCTCCTCAGCCACTGTATGGTAAACATAACACGGAGGAAACCACAGTCAAATCCCTATCTATCGATCTTCAGTCATTAACTATGAGCTCATGGCGCCACTCACAGAACAGCAGGATTCCAGTGGTAACATAAGCACCTCACCCTGCCACTAATCCGCATACATTAGCCTCTGTGTGTCACATATAGGTAATAATGGTGACAAGACACACTGTATTTACTAAAAAATATAGGTTTAGTATTGATTTGAGTAGCTTTGACAAACTTAAAGGGCCCATATTAGGCTATTTTATGTTATAATGTTGTTTCTTCATCAAAAAACATTCCCAGAGTTGCGTTTTGTTTCATTCACACATGTTTAACACACAAATCCTGCGTATTTAGGCTGAGTTTTTCTCTCAAACAGAAAACACTCTATTCCACCTTGTGAGGTCATGTGATAATGCAGGAAATTCTCAGTTTGTTTTTCATTTGGAATCATTTGGCTAATTTGAGCTCTGAAATTGCCTAACTCTGTTGAACTTAAGTTAAAAGGTAACTGTTAACTTGAAAACTACCGCTTCATGACATCACAAGGTGGAACAGAGCATTTTTGAGCTTTGGAGATGTACACAGACTAATAATAAAGATGTGTGAATGAAATAAAACACAACTCTGGCATGTTTTTGATGAGGTAACAACATTGTAACATGTCTAAAAACTAAGATCAGATCAAAAGGTGAAACGTCCAGATGAATATGTGAGGCTGATTGGGCGAACCGTCATAACAGTGGAACAAGTCAATAAATCAGATTTTTGTTCATTTCAGATGAGAGAAAAGATCATACATCTTTCTAGTCCATTTCTTCACAAAATGCCTCACTCTGCATATTTATAGTAGAATAGTCTGTATTTCTGATACGATTGACAGAAATAAGTCCTTTGGCATCGCTGGGACCAAAAGGGACAAAATGCTGAAACAAGCAGGTGTTGTTGTTGTTGTTTGTTTGCAATAAAAGCACATGCAATTGAATAAAGATAAGTTTATAGTAGAGCTAAACACCTAAACTCCACCCATAACCACACTGCAAATAGAGCTGTTAAACTGGGCAGTACCTGTGGACTAATAAAGAGAGTGGGGGTGGGGTCTAAAGGTATGAGGAACGCGAAGGCTACGTTCAGACTGCAGCCTGAAGTGACCCAAATCCGATTTTTTTCACCCCATGCGACCTGTATCTGATCTTTTAATGACAGTCTGAACGACACAGATGTAATTTTTCAAATGCGACCCAGGCCTCTTGGATATGTGGTCCTAAAATCGATATATATCCGATCTTTTAGCATGCGACTTCAGTCTGAAGGGCCAGGTCACATTCACCTACACGACCTACACGTCATTAACAAGTGAGAGTGGTACAAGTAGGCGCTCACAAAGGTACACAAACGTTCTTCTCGTCATATGAAAATTATGTATGAACTCATGTCAGTGAAGCGGCGAAGCACATAGCAATCCCGCCACTCTTGGCTATGACCATTGCTGCCACTGCCCCACAAAATGCCATGGCCAAAAACCTTCTCCTTCCCAATCTCCTCCTTAAAACAACTATACTGTACATGTTCTGGCTCTGGTACAACAGTAACTTTAAAATCACCAGGCACTCAATGCTAGCGTCCATGTTTAGGCGACTTCCGTAAACACTGAGGACACTTGCTGCGTGTAACATTGTCTTGTCCTCCAATGCACATGCGGGACACCTTTGGGGTGTTTAAAGTCCACATTGGAGATCACATACAAGTCGCATTTAATTGGAAGTGTGAACGACCTCACAAAAAAAAAATCAGATTTCACAAAAAAATTCAAATTGAGCTTTAAGCCCTGCAGTCTGAATGAAGCCTGTGATTGGTATCAACTTCAAACTGCAGCCAGGTAAACAGTGCCGTTTTGTGTGATGTCACCAACTTGTAATTGCAGAGACCACTAAAGGCAGCGCAAACTTAAATTTTGATGTTTTTGATCAGAAAGCTGCAAATGGATGCACTAAAGTTGCCTGGAACAGTAAATAATGCTATTAAAACACCATATACAGGCTACTAGTGGAAAAGTTTGTGCTTAGTTTTGCTTTAGAGCCATATTTTTGGAATAATCCTGGTAAGCGGTAACATCTCCAAATAATGAGAATTTAAAATTTTTATAAGCAACCATAGAGCACCCCACGAAGAGTAGTTATGGCTGAGGTACTAACTTATAATGATCCAGAATAAATGATGGCAGCAGAGTGGGCTATGACATAACTTAGCTGTTCTCTAAAATAGCCTCATAGCACATTGATATGCTCTCTTCCCGTCAGTGCCCTCTGCTTGTGGGCCCCTATTGAGAGTGACTGCCCCTGCCACTGTGCGGTTTCCAGTCCCCGCCACATCCAGACAGCCGCCTCATCCACAACACTTTCTCAAACATGAACTTAATATTACCTCCCCACAATAAATTGGCGGAGAGGGGCTAGGGGAAGCGCTGTGGCCCTTTCTGTAACTGTAGCGTCTCAGATGTCATTGGGATGCTGAGATTCGGGGGGACAGCCAATCGATGCCCTGAACCACAGAGGCATTAGTCCACTGGCTGTACGATCAGTTTACCCGCCCCTTACTGGAAACAATTGATGCGTTCTTACAGTGAAATGAATATCCCGTTTTCATAAGGCCACCAATCAGATGCATCAAGTGCCACTAGTCAGCAGAGCGGTGTTGATGCCTGCAAATCAAATGGGAAAAAACAAAAGAGGAGAAAATACAGGGTTGTTCCCAAAAAAAGTTTTAATTTGTCAGGTCAGCTGTTGAAGTATTCCCTACTGACTTGGTGGTTGGTGGTTTGATCTAGGATTGCTAAAATGGTTGTTTTGCCCCAGTGGGGAAAGAATATTTCTTATTTTGAGTTTATGTGTTTTATCTACTCTGAGCTACCTTAACCGCCATATAGTTGTAGACTTTTCAACTGCTCTTTTACCTGCCAGGGTTTAAATCCTGTAAACGGTCATTTGGCCCCATGAAAATATCTGTCAGTAAATATTGTAATGTTATAAGATGTTAATTCATTCTGTAAACTCATATGAGGCACCTGAAGTTGTTTACACTTGAACTTCAAGTAAGACTTCATATGATGTCTATGGGAATTTCCATTGACGTTAGCATCATACTAATCGCTATGCATACTCTATATTGTTTTATGTAGCTTTACATACTTAAATGCAGAGGACAAATTTGATATAAATAAATAAAATAAATACATATTCTGTTCTCATTTAAATGTGAAAATACTATTGTAATTATTTTTTGTATGTTACAGTTTTACAGTCAACTCTTCAGTAAATGTCCAAAACAACAAGAGGCAACTGTATCTGTAAAACTCGTTCCTCAATGCTAGTGGAGGCAGAATAAGGGTTATCAAAACTGCAATACTAATTGCTGATATAAAGCTATGCCTTTATTAGTCCCACAGTGGGGAAATTCCAGTTCTGCATTTAACCCATCCTGTTATTAGGAGCAGTGAGCAGCACATTACTGCGCCCAGGGACCATCTCCATGATCAGCTTGGTCAGGACCTAAGCTGGAGGATTTACCTATGGTGCATGTTTTGGGTTGGTGGGGGAAACCGGAGTGCCCGGAGGAAACTCACCCAGACACAGGGAGAACATGCAAACTCCACACAGAAAGGCCCAGTGGATCGAACCCGGAACCTTCTTGCTGTGAAGCATGAGCGCTACCCACTCAGCCACCATGCTGCACAACACTGGTTAAGTCCTGACTCTCATCAGTGCATAATGTCATTGTGTTATTGAGCAAGGCACTTAATCTACAATGCCTGCAGCAGCAGTAGGAATGTATGTGTGTAAACAAAATTGTGAAATTCATTGATTAATTGTTAAAATGCTAATTCCACAATTCAATGGGAATAAAATGTTAAAACCATACTTTGGAACATTCTCCATGGAGATTGATAAATTATATGCCATATTGTTCAAGATAATAATCAAAGAAACAACATTTACATAGAAACAAGCAGGAGTAGGGCCTGCTCCAGGCCAATTAAAAGTCAGGTTTGTGGAGATGCCTACTCACAGTAAGTAAAAATAGTGTTTGGCTAAAATGTTATATACTGCGTCTTTAAAAAGAAGTCTAAAATTCAACACTTTGGTGACTACATACAGTGGGTAAGGACAGTATTCAGACTCCTTAATTTTTTTCACTCTTTGTTATATTGCAGCCATTTGCTAAAATCATTTACGTTCATTTTTTTCTCATTAATGTACACACAGCACCCCATATTTACAGCAAAACACATAATTCTTGACATTGCTGCAGATTTATTAAAAAAGAAAAACTGAAATATCACATGGTCATAAGTATTCAGACTCTTTGCTGTGACACTCATATAGTTAACTCAGGTGCTGTTCATTTCTTCTGATCATCCTTGATGTTCTACACTTTCACAGAAGTCCAGCTGTGTTTGATTAAACTGATTGGAAGTGATTAGGAAAGCCACACACCGGTCTATATAAGAGCTTACAGCTCACAGTGCAGGTCAGAGCAAATGAGGATCATGAGGTCAAAGGAACTGCCTGAAGAGCTCAGAGACAGAACTGTGGCAAGGCACAGATCTGGCCAAGGTTACAAAAAAGTTTCTGCTGCACTTAAGGTTCCTAAGAGCACAGTGGCCTCCATAATCCTTAAATGGAAGATGACTGGGACAACCAGAAGCCTTCCTAGAGCTGGCCGCCCGGCCAGAGTGACCCGACAGAAGTCTCTCCTCAGTGCAAGACAGATGAAAGACTGCATGGAGTTTGCTAAAAGGACTCCAAGATGGTGAGAATTTTTTTTTTTCTTTTGTGGCCTGATGAGACCAAGATAGAACTTTTTGGCCTTAATTCTAAGCGGTATGTGTGGAGAAAACCAGGCACTGCTCGTCACCTGTCCAATACAGTCCCAACAGTGAAGCATGGTGGCGGCAGCTTCATGCTGTGGGGGTGTTCTTTAGCTGCATGGTCAGGACGACTGGTTGCAATCGAAGGAAAGATGAATGCGGCCAAGTACAGGGATATCCTGGGCGAAAACCTTCTCCAGAGTGCTCCGGACCTCATACTGGGCCGAAGGTTCACCTTCCAACAAGACAATGGCCCTAAACACAGCTAAAATAATGAAGGAGTGGCTTCACAACAACTCTGTTCTTGAATGGTCCAGCCAGAGCCCTGACTTAAACCCAATTGAGTATTTCTGGAGAGACCTGAAAATGGCTGTCCACCAACATTCACCATCCATCCTGACAGAGCTGAAGAGGATCTGCAAGGAGGAATGGCAGAGGATCCCCAAATCCAGGTGTGAAAAACTTCTTGCATCATTCCCAAAAAGACTGATGGCTGTATTAGCTCAAACGGTGCTTCTACTAAATACTGAGCAAAAGGTCTGAATACTTATGACCATGTGATATTTCAGTTTTCTTTTTTAATAAATCTGCAAAAATGTCAACAATTCTGTTTTTCTGTCAATATGGGGTGCTGTGTGTACATTAATGAGAAAAAAATTAACATAAATGAGTTTAGCAAATGGCTGCAATATCACAGAGTGAAAAAATTTAAGGGGTCTGAATACTTTCCGTACCCACTGTATGTCTGCTTAAGTCTGTATTTATTTTCTTCATGTCAGGTGGCAGAGTGGTCAGCGTCCAAGAACATTTGATTTGATCAGGACAACCATCTCCCTGAGGTATAGCAGATACTACTGTAGCTGCTAATGGCCCATACTTACTGTGATAGTCACCCTTATAAAATGAAGTGAACCTACACCCCAGCGCGATTGTTATTTTTGTTTGATCTGCTACAATCTAAACATGATCGACATGTTGACCCCTCCTCGGCCCTCAATCCCTGCCTCCAGTGTAACACAATAAGTATCCATTACTGAAATCAAATATCAGCAGTGACTTATTTATGGAGAATGCATTAGTAAAATAATCATAATTGGATAAACAGCATCAATGTACGCTTAGAATCCTGATGCAACGTGAAGATATGTGGCTAAGTGTGCATTTGTATATTTAGATATTTTTTCTTCAGTATAGCATCTGACATCTGATATCTCCCACTGTTGTTTGAGTTGTCTTCATTTGAAAACTTGCAAGTATAGGTACATCTAACTGGAAATTAGAAGGCAATACATTTACACAATTATGAAATATAGCCTGTAGCCCATTTTTACTTCCTTAAAAACATGAAAAACTGTTCACTTTCTTACCTTATGCATTCTGAGCATCCTATTTCACACACGTTTTCATAACTCTCAGTGGTTTTCAGTGTGCTTCTTGATTCTCAGATACTTTCTAATGAGATGCACACAGTACACAGCAAACTTATTCTGACCTCAGGAGCTGCTTATACCATATATCTGTACTGGGGCAAGACCTGAAAAATCCCCCAAAAAGTTTTAACGTTAAGACTTTAATGGTCAGATTGTTAATTAAAGCTCAGATTAAAGTCTAATTTGAGTAACAGTGCTTCAGACAGAGAAACAGAGCAATGCCTACAGCTAGCATCACACCCCAGGGACTGTTGATGACATCAGCTGCAAAGTATCAATAGAAAAAAACAAACAAATATATGGGGTTGTTCCCCAAAAAAGTTTTAATTTGTCAGGTCAGCTGTTGAAAAATTCCCTACTGACTTGGTGGTTGGTGGTTTGATCTAGGATTGCCAAAAAGGTTGTTCTGTCCCAGTGGAGAAAGATATTTCTTATCTTGAGTTTATCTGTTTTGTCTACTCTGAGCTACCTTAGCTGCCATATTGTTCTAGACTTTTCAACTGTTCGGATACTTGCCAGGGTTTAAATCCTGTAAACAGTCATTTGGCCCCGTGAAAATATCTGTCTGTAAGTACTGTAATGTTATAAGATGTTAATTCACTCTGTAAACTCATATGAGGCACTTGAAGTTGTTTACACTTCCAACTTCAAATAAGACTTCATATAAGACGCTAATAGCGCTAGCATGTCTATGGGAATTTCCATTGACATTAGCATCATGTTAATCGCTTGTTTTATAGATGTTTTAGTCCAGCTATTGTTATGCATATTAAATTGTATTAAGCTGCTCTACATTGTTTTATGTAGCTTTACATTAAATTAAAACTCAGATTAAAGTCTAATTTGAGTAACAGCGCTTCAGACAGAGACAGAGCAATGCCTACAGTTAGCATCACACCCCAGGGACTGTTGATGACATCAGCTGCAAAGTATCAATAGAAAAATCTACCTCTTGACCTCCATCTGAGAATATGACCACATTCTAAAATCTGAAAACCACCAATCGATTTGAGACAAAAAAAAATCCAGACATAACACATTTTACCACCGTAATCAAACAAGTTAATTAATATCATTCACATCACTACTATCAAATTACATTTAAGACTACACGACTCCCATAGCACGCTTCGCTTTCTCTTAGCCTTAAATCTCACTCCCTGCATGGATACACCATAAATACCAGCTCTGAATCAGGTAAGTGACACGGTAACAGTCAAAGGAGCGTGCGTCTGAATTAAAGATGTTCTCGGCCCAAATGCGATGGTGGGCGCATTAGATTAGCCTGAGTCTGTATGTGTCACTTAGTACAGCGGGCCGGCGGGCTGCTCTGATGAAAAGTCGCCTGTCTGGCCCCCTCGCTGCCGCTGTAATGGGGAGTCATTGATCGGCTGGTCTTTAGCTGATTGAGTTAGATAATTAAAAAGCCTCTTGTATCAGCTCCATTAAGGATTGTTTGTGTTGGCCGTTCTTTTCGTCTTGTTCTTGAACAGCAGAACTTCGAAAGCTACAGAGTTGGTGTCAAGCAAGCAAGATGTTTTGTTTTAATTCAGCTCTTGCTAGAAGTCGTTATGTAATTGCACTCGTAAAGCGTTTATATTACGCTATTTTGTGATCTTTGTTATGTTTCCTCATCAAGAACATGAGTTGTGTGTGGTTTCATTCACATATAACACATTTAACACACAAAACTGCATATTTAGGCTTGGTAGAAAAGAATCATTAGATTTTAATGAGTAAAGTTAAGGTTTACTATATTGTTTCCATAGAGAAATTTGTACTCTGCATTTGACTCATCCGTCAGTGCTGCTGGGACAACCTGAGGACCCATCTCCAGATCTAGGGTTGGTCATCAGGACTCCGATAGCAGGACGATTATACCTAAAATACAAGCGTATCGATCTGTGGGATTAGTCTGTTCATGGGTTTCCTGTTCTGTGTTAGTTTTACCATTCAAAAAATCTAATATGTTGTTTTCATTTGTTAATTGCTATGGTAAAAGTCCTCATTTTTCATCATTCTGATACCCATTGTGGATTGTACATGTTTTGAGTTGATGTTGGAAACAAATATCCTCCAACTTATCAAGGTTTTGTTCAACCTAGACAACTACTAGCTACTACAGGCTCTCCAACCAGAGTTTAGTTTAGTCCTTGGTCTGTAAAAACATAGCAGAGAAGATTAGCATAGGTATACACAAAATGGCTGTTTTCATTTGTTAATTGCTATGGTAACAGTCCTCATCGTTCATCATTCTGATACCCAATGTGGATTGTACATGCTTTGAGCTGTGTGAAGAATCCCTCAGTCGTCCAGGTAGAATCCATGGCAAAAGGAGAAATTCAATTTGTCACCTGGACAAGTTTATTTGGTCGAAGACGTTTCACAGCTCATCCAAGCTGACAAATTGAATTTCTCCCTTTACCATGTTTTGAGTTGATATTCGAAATATTGGTGTTTTCAAGCTTGGCGCCCACCACAGCAGACGTGTTATTTGCTAGCTCTGCTCCGGGATGCCGATTTTTTTCGCTTTTACTGCTCGAATGTTTACACTTCCTCTTTGCACTATATCAACCATGTTTGCACACCGTTTTTACTAGTGACAGTTGCACATACACTAACGTTGCACATTATCTGTAAATATGTACATAGCACCTAGCCTATATTTTTCATAGTATATATTCTGTAAAGATTGTATCTATTTGATTATATATTTTTTTCATGCTTCTCTTCATCTTATTTATCTATTTTGATTTTTGCATACTCTTGGCATCCAGTATGGGCAGCAAAGTAAGAATTTCATTGTACAGGGAAACGTGTTTCTTTACTGTGCATATGACAATAAAAGCTGTGAATCTTGAATCTTTGAAACAAATATCCTCCGACTTATCAAGGTTTTGGTCAACCTAGACAGCTACTAGCTACTACAGCCTCACCAGCCAGAGTTTACTTTTGATCACTGAAATCCTTAGAGACATTATATCCTAATGTATAACCTTGAATATGTCAGCCATTTTGTGTATACCTTTGCTAACCTTTTCTGCTATGTTTTTACAGACCAAGGAGCTTCTTTCATCTGCCCCCTGTTCATCTAATGAAAGTGCACTGAGTTCTATGAGCTTCTATGTAACCGTGTAACACTTCAGTCACTGGATCATTTCTGATGCCGGTAAGCGACTGCCTTTCTCTGCGACTGTAGCGCAATACCTTTTCATCCCTCAAAGTACTTTAAAATCGTAGATTCAAAAACATCAAATAGGAAATCATTAAAGGCAAGGGTGTATTTAATTGGACATGAAATGCATCAAATTGCCACAGTAGAGGTCTATGATCATAAGCTTTAAAATAGCTCAAAGAAGAAACTAAAGTCTATGGGAGCTATTTCTCAGAATGGACGACTGCAGGGAGATTTTGGACTAAAGTGTTGGTTTGGTACAAAGAGCTGGAGGACCCCATACAGAGACACAGCATCTACTGCATTGAACAGCCAAATCAGGCTTTTGTGATACAAATAAGTACAACCTACTAAGTCCTAAATGCAGAAAAGTTATGTTTAGGCAGGAATGCAAAGTAAAGTCTGACTCCAGATTGATAACACAAAATTAGTACTGTGAAATTTAATAACTTTCTAGCATGACCTATTGTTGGCTAATCAATGTTTCTCTATATATGAACTGTTGTTGCTGTACTTTCTAACAGATAATTTGGCGGGTGTGATGCTAACTGAAGGAACTGCTTAGTCTGAAGCTTTGTTACTTAAGTTCGACTTTCATCTGAGACTTTCATTTTAACAGTCTGACCAGGAAGAGCTGAACTAGTTGGGCCAGTTGAGCTGATTTGTGCTGTTAAACAAGTCTCTCTCACATAACATTACAGTCACAAACTAGTTAGCATTAGCTGACAGTTTTTCATTTAGTCGCTCTCACCTTTTTGTCGAAAATAAAACTCCTAAATGTGACCATGAACGCTTCTATTGAGGCTTCTGAAAAACTGAAAATGTGCCTCTGAAAACTTTTTATTTTTTTCAAGACTATTTTGAAACTTTTTTGGCTAAACTTTTGAAACTTTTTTTTGGTCTTTGCTACCGTTTGCATTGCGTCACCATGGTAACCACTGAACATTTCACCATAGACATATATGCATTACATCTCCAGGATGATGTAATGCATAAAGATATAAGATAAGATATGCCTTTATTAGTCCCATAGTGGGGAAATTCCAGTGTTGCAACGCAGAGATCAAGAACAGCAGGAAAATGTAGCATGCAATAAAACAAGATAAATAATGGCTTAAAAATAGACTTAAAAATAGACTCTAGAATATAGTTGAATAATGTAGTGTAGATAAAGTTGAATGACATGTTAACAGTGTTCGTTGTACTTATCAGTTCTTTATAAAGTCTAAATGAGTTCTAGGAAGAGTTGGCGGTTTAACAGTTCTGAGAAGTGCAAGTTAAAGGAAAGTCAAGGTTTTAATTAGGTTTATTAGTTTGGAGAAAACACCTAAAATCTTTAACCTCACATCTATTGAAAATACTCACCACAATTATATTCTACAAAAATAAATGTACAGTGCTTTTGAGGAAATTGGCTTCAGTGCTTTTTGGTTGAGATTTAAAAAGATAACCTTGGGCATGTGTATGATTCAGTGCGTCTTGTCAGAGCTCAGTGTCTGTATGCCAAGTGCAGCTGAAAAAGCCAACCATTTGAGCAAGAGCTCTTATTTTCATTTACACTGGACACATGGTTTTGCCTTCAACATAAAAGCGCAGACACGCACACACACTGTTTTTGTACAGTCTGACCACAGCAGAGAGGAAACACGACCAAGATCTCTCTTCACAGTGACATCAGTCTAGAGCAGAGGTCTTCAACAGGGGGGTCGCGACCCCTAAGGGGGTCGCGGAGGTACTGCAGGGGGGTCGTGAAATCTTTTGATTTCACTTTAAAATAATATTATTTTATATTTTATAGTGTAAAATACAGTATTAACCTGTGTATTATTTCCTTGTATTGGATGTACCATAACAGAGTAGCAATGTTTATACATGACACTAAGCTCAATTTAATATAAAACACAATTCTATGCCATATATATAGTAGGGGGTCCCTGGCCCAGTTCGCCATCTGTTTGGGGGTCCCTGGCCTGAAAAACATTGAAGACCCCTGGTGTAGAGAGGTTGGCATATTATCGTATTATCAATAATGTAATAAGTACTTTTAAACCAAAATGAAAAACAACTTCCTGAAAAGGGTATAATGTCATGTTTCTGTGCTTTTGTGGGTAGGTTTTAGTTTTAGCCTAGCTTTGGTGTTGTAGCCATACCTGCTTGTCAAAGCTTGATCTCATCAGAACTCAGAAGCCAAGTTGGTTAGTACTTGGATGGGAGATCACTTGGAACATCAGGTGCCACAGGTGTTGTTTCCTTAGGCAAGTTCCTATTATGAGATCTATATGAAAATTCTACTTTTTGGAGATGTGCATTATTGTTTGTCTAGTATTCTTCATTTACCCACCCAACCTTGTATATAAAGTGTTTCGTGCAGGTTTGAATAATCTTTATTAGACTGGCACCAAAAAACGGCCCTGGACGCCCCCAAATAGGTCCAGCAACTGACAGGGCAACTGCGTGTTTCTTTTGACAGCAATAAGCCGCTATTTCTCATCATTATCACAAGGCAAATCAAGTTAGTACAAGCTGACTATCAGAGGGGTCAATGAATAGCCTAAACCGTAACGTACTTTTTTGTCCTTTTCACTTACCGGTACCTCCTCTTCCTCTGGCAAGTCTTCCGTGTCTCTCCCTCCCTCTCCTCTCCCACATTAGGCCTACTGCTGCTGCTGCTGCTGCTGCTGGCCGCACCACTTTCCTCTTTTGTCTCACAGCTTCTCCTTTCTCCTTGTGCTGCTTGCTTGCCATTTTGATTCTTCTTTTTTGGCTTTTAGACTTAAAGAATGTAGGCCTATGTTTGAATAATTGACAAATTATTGTATTAGCGCCCTCTGTCTGTTAGGTGTTAGACTCTACATTTTGGTTATTGAACAGGGCCAGTCAACAAAAAAACAAACAAAACCAAAACAACAGACAGCTGTTCTGGACTTTTCCAGAATGCACAGATTGCCAGTCCCTCCCTGTCCTGTGTGCAAGACGTCATTGCACTGATCCACCCCATTTTCACTGCCACTGGTATACGCCCACTGCTCTGTACTGCTCCAGTTTTATTTTCGTAATCGGTGATACACGTGCAAATCAGCAGCACTGCATATTAATTTTTAGTACACATTTTTCTAAATCAGTTGCTCGCCACGGCGATCTGTGGTTATCCATAGGAGGGGCCATCAGCGTGCAGTGCTTTGTTGTGATGATGTTTATGGTGATATACTTTATAGCAGCAGGCAGAAATCTGCTTCTACTGGATTCCACATTCCAGAAATTGGCAGACTTAATTATTTTATTAAGTAGTTTTAGATCAACAGCAAAATTTTAAATGTCCAAAATAACATAATGATCCATGGGTGTTATTGATTGCATGCAGGCAAAGCACATTGTCTTCTTTAAACCTCAGTTATAACTCAGTTTTATCACATTTCTTTAGGATTGACATAAAATTGTCAATGTGAATATTGTTACCAGGGATACTCTGGACCTGGACTGACCTTATTAGACCCTTTTTTTTTTTTTTTCAGTTTAATAGTTACATATAAAGCCAATATTTGTACAGTGGTCCCTCGTTTATCGTTTACCCTGGGTTAGGTTCCAGAAATAACCTGTAATGAGTGAAATCCGCGAAGTAGGACAACTTTATATTTTACAATATTATACATGTTTTAATGCTGTAAACGCCTCACCACACACATTATACACTTTTCTCAGACTGGTATTAACATTTTCTCATATTTCTCTCTTGTTTAAACACTCACAAAATGTATTAACAGTGAAGCGTGGGGGGGGGGGGGGGGGGGGTGCGTGGACACGTGCACATGGATATGCGTTGTTTTGGAACAACACCATATCCATGTGCGAAAGCCGAGTGGAAAGCGACCTGGATATAATTTTGGGCAAGACTCAGGCCACCGCTAACAGTGCCGAACTGGCTGACACGGTTCACTGCTCCGAAGACGCCTCTGAGCACCAGCCCTCACCACCTGACCAGGTACGAACACTATTGGCTTCAGCGAGGGGCTAGGTCTAAAGCCCCGATCAGCTCTATTCCAGTCCGGGCAGACCCCTGGATTGTTGTCTGCAGACAAGGTAAGTGAATAAACCGCTTGTCCTGCTCCTCCTCCCGTGATGGCTGCGGACATGGTAAGCGCTCCTCTTCCACTATGAATGTAGCTTTGTCAAATAAATTCAATATTAGAGATATCATTATAGATTTTCCCCCACTAACCCGCACTCACAAGGGTTGGTTGCATTTCACCCCGGCTCCAAAATCAGACCATTGGCAAGAGTGATACTCCACTGCTCTCTAGGACTTCCCCAACTACGGCCCCAGTGCTGCCCGGAGATCTGACCTGAGATCTGATCGTCCGCTAGGCGTGACGGGGGAAGACCCACTGTCCCCTCTCCGCGCGTGAGTTTTAGTCCACGTTTAGTCCTGGTCTAGTCCTGGTCTAGTTCCGGTCTAGTCCGAGTCTGGTCCTCATGTCTTAGTCCCGGTCTGGACTTCCTACTGATCCAGTGACTCATGTCTCCGCTGATACAGTATAAAAAAAAAAAAAAATTGGGGAAAAAAAAAAAAATCCGCGAAACAGCGAAGCCGCGAAAAGTGAACCGCGATAGAGCGAGGGACCACTGTATAACACACTGTACTTCATTATAAGATAAGATAAGCCTTTATTGATCTCACACAGGAGAAATTTACTCGCCACAGTAGCTCCAGGACATTTGGACAAGAGGGAAAAAAAATGCATGCAGGCAGGGAGGGGATAAAGTAGGTAATAAATAATACAAATAGTAATACGTAACAATAATAATAATGGAAAAATAGTAATAATGATAATAGTAACAAGCATCAACATGAAAAAGGAGGATATTGCACGTGTATGCACATATTGCACATAGTGTATGTCTTTTAGTTTCTTCTGTATCCTTCATATAAAGGCTGACAATGTCACAGCACATTTTTCCTCTAAAGGGCAGTGGAGGACCCCCTGTTGTCTGAGGTCTTTCACTGCAGTTTTATAGAACCTAATCAGAGTTGAAATATTGAAAATTTATACATGAATCCAGCCTGAGTACTGTCTTCAGAATACTTAGAATACTTTCACATTCAGATGCATTATATTATAGTGTAAAAATCTGACATCAGATAAAAAAAAAAAAAACTCACCAAGAATTCTATTTTCTTTTTCTTACATTTCATGATTCAGTATACCCTTATCTGTATTCCTTTTATTATATTTATTGTTTTCTGAATACCACCACATGAAAAAGTGACTGTACTGGCTCAACTTTAGTATTCAGAATATGTATTTTGGGTACATGTATTTAGTTACTTCCCCACTATATCTAATGAATCCCTGCATTTTTGATCTGTAAAATTTAGTGCCAACACTTATTTCATTATTATTCACCAGAGATGCATTCAGACATATCACAAATCTTGAAAATGTACTGGCATAAAACAAAATGAGGCAGTCAAAACGTCACTTTAATTAGTTCACCTTAAAAAAATGAGTACTTAAAACTCATTATTTTAGGTAAATAAATGTCAATACATTTTAGACTGTACTATTTACAACACTGAAGACTCATATTACAGCTTGGTAAAATCAAGTTGGCCAGACATATAAACACTTTAAATATCTTTTAGCCCTTGAAATGCCCAGTTCCATCTACCCAGACAACAAATCTTTGAAAGAATTAAGAACGAGAGCAGCTGACAGTATTCACATTGTATTATTTGTGAGTATAGTCGGAGTAGTTGGAGTGGAGCAGTAGGCTAAGTTGTAAATTGCGCGTTGCCAGAGTGGAAGCTGCTGAAATGTCTCTAAACAGACTTCGAGTGGTTCTTTAAGTGTTTGCTACATTAAGATAAACCTGCTCTGTGTGTAATGTTAAAAGCCTGCATAGTGCCGCCCTAATCCTTGCCTTTCTTTTATTTGAGTGATATCGATGCCGACGCCATGCTGTCATCTGCTATAAAACCGCTTAAGTTTCAATACGCTGGGGCCTCCCTCTTATTATTTGATAAATGCTTTTTCCTCCGAGAGCCCCTTTACAAGAATTCCTCCTCTCTTACCAAAAGACCAGGATGTAATGTAATAATGAACACAACATGGGTTTACGCACTGCCCCGTGTCGCTGGCTAATGTAAACATTGGGGCCGCCTGTAATGGACTACAACTCAAACGCTCTCATTTAATCACGGTTAGCTTCGGAGTCCACCAAAAGCACTAGGCTAATGACCCGTGAGCAATAAGCAAGTGTTAGCATCGGTGCGGAGGATACAAGGAGCGTATCAATATTTTAAAGCTGAAAACGCGCAGCGCAAGCTAACCGCATTAGCCGTGTGATGCCTTCTGACAGTGTGCTGTTAGTGCTACTCCATTTGCTTTGTCTATCATCGTATTCTCCCCCGGCAACACACCCGGCAACGTTATATTTCATAATTTGTTTTGCTTTCAGGCTTGATTTGTAAACGTGCACATTCTAATTAGATGTAGCTACTGTTTCTAATTTATTAAATATTAAATGATTCCTATGGTGCAGTGTTGCTTCCCCAGATTAAACTTTGGCGATATGTAAATTCACTTGGCTCTTAGATGTCAGCACTTTGGGTATGTCCCATTTTCTGACTGCGTTCAATCCCTCTCTTGTTTGTTTGCAAGTCTAGCCATATCCGTCCACATTATACGAGTGTTTTAAGAGAATTTAACATGACCTGTCAGGCTTCCAGCTCCGCTTTGGTGATCTTCATTAGTCCTGTCTTCATCATCAGCTTTGGTCACTCGTACGAAGGATGATTTGCATATTCTTTGAAGAGAAGTGGAAAACATAAAAGTGCTGTTTCTATACACTGCATGGGCCTTACTTAGAAAGCGTTGATTGACGTTTTTGGTCCACCACGCTGCTTATACAAAACACAAAATGAAACAAAGTCCAGAGTTCAGCCTCAAATGCAACACAGACACCGTTCAAATTCTAGTGTAGTAGTTATATAGATAAAAAGTGTTCTTCCATTAGATTAGCCAAATATTTTAAGCAAAAGTAACGTTAAATCTGAATAATATTACTCAAGCAGAAGTACAAAGGAGTGGTCTAAGAAGTTATTTAAGTAAGAGTAAAAAGTATTTGGGAGAACTATTACTAGAAGTAGTGATATTTTCAAAGGTTAGACAGAAAAATTAAGAAATTATATCTGAAAAAGCAGTGCAAGAAACACAAATTTTCAAATAATTTCATATTATCAACATAAAGCTTAAATCGTATGGTGCAATAAAAGTACTATGAAAAGTAACATGTTTAATTACTAATATATCTAATGTATGTAAGCAAATGTCCCAGAGTACGAACCACCTCTGAAGATGGGTGTTTCCTGTCTAAAACCGGATCTTGTATGGGATCATGGTTACAAACAATGGTCTGACATGGGGAGTGGGGAGCTAAAGACGGTCAGAGTGGTCTGATCCAGCAGATTAGGTCTTTCATATACAGTGAACCCTCGTTTATCGCGGGGGTTAGGTTCCAGAAATAGCCCGCAATCAGTGAAATCCGCGAAGTAGGACAATTTTATATTTTACAATTATTCTACATGTTTTAAGGCTGAAAACGCTTCACCAGACACATTATACACCTTTCTGAGACTGGTATTAACATTTTCTCACATTTTTCTCTTGTTTAAACACTCAAACTTTTGTAGATTTTCATTAAAATATATTAATAGTGGGGGGGGGGGCACGTGACACGCGGACACGTGTGCGCGGACACGTGTGCGCGGACACGTGCGCGCGGACACGTGTGTTTGTTTTGGTACCACATATCCATGCCATGTGCGAAAGTCGAGTGGAAAGCGACCTGGATATCATTTTGGGCAAGACTCAAGCCAATGCTAACAGTGCCAAACCGCTAACAGACGCTCTGAGCACCAGTCCTCACCACAAGACCAGGTAAGACCAACCTGCGCTCACAAGAGTTGGTTGCATTTCACCCCGGCTCCAAAATCAGACCGCTATCAATGCGTCGCCAATACTCCACAGCTCTCTAGGACGGGGTCGGGTTCGTCCTCTCGGCGTGACGGGGAAGAGCCACTGTCTCCTCTGTGCGCGCGAGTGTCCTCCCCCCGCTGCGGCTCCCTCGAATGTGGCTCTCCCCGCTGCGGCTCCCCCGGCCCGTCCATGTTGATTCTTGGCTCTTCCATGGTCCGGCTCGCACTCTCTTCCATGGCTCGTGCAAGTAAACAAAGGCCACACCTCCTGTCACCCAGGCGCTCTCGTGAAGGACATCAGAGACTCTGTCCCTACCACCCTGTGTGACCATCCCTGGTCTAGACCTGGTTTAGTCCTGGTTTAGACCTGCTTTAGACCTGGTTTAGTCCTGGTCTAGTCTCTTAGCTAATCAGGGCGCAGGACAGAATGTTACACTGTAAAAAAAAGTTACACTATAAAAAAAAAATTGGAAAAAAAATTGGAAAAAAAATCCGCGAGGCCGCGAACAGTGAACCGCGATACAGCGAGGGTTCACTGTATTTCAAACTATAAGAATACTAGATGCTAATGATACCAGTGGTTAGAGAAGGGCTCTCCAAACTTTTTTTCTTCGAAGGAAGTCTGATAAAATGTGGAATTTTTTTTTTTTTTTAAAAGAGGTTTTAAAGTGCCACCACCTCTCATTGGAGCTGTACCTGATTTTTACCCAGAGTTGTTCCTCACAAGCTCATCATTTAACATGACGAGCTTGTAAGGACGATTCACAGCTCAGAGGCCAAATCAGAGTTTTGTTGTCGTAATAATCGCTATCAACAACTAGTAATTCATTCATTCATTCATTCATTTTCTGATTCTTTGAAGTTAAAATGCTTCATGTAGACAGGAGCCTTTCTTTTTATAACTCGAAGAACTGCTTATACTGCATATGTGTACTGGAGTGAAACATATTTTCAAGTATATAGAAAACAATCACGTATAACTATATGAAATCAGTTTTACAACTCTAGAATCAGGAATGTCTAATTAAAAAAAGGAAAGTCTCACACCAAAATGTTATTTATTGATGTAGAGGATTTCAAACAAAAAGATACTTCTCAGGATAATGTGTCAGCACAAAGCCTGAAGGCCAGCAAAATTGAACTTGCTGAATGAATGAAATTGAAAAAGTCCCACTTTTGGCCACTAGACCATAGTTTGGACACCACTGGTCTAGAGTAGACCTGAAGGTTCAGCTCTGACCAGTGCCTACGTCTATTGTGTCATTGGGAAATACACTTCATCAACCTTGCCTTTAAGTTCAGTGAAGCTAATACGAAATGAAAGAAAGATTGTATAGTGAGAGTCTCGAATTGTTGTTATGACCATAAAGTCTCTTAAAGTCATTGTTTGCCTGATGGGTGAATATTCATTAATGGACTGAAACATATCATGAGGCTGTTATAGAACCGTTTTTCTATAGTATCCACACTACTATTTTTAACCAGTTTTCTTGTGCTATATGAAGATCAGCCCCTGTCTCACCTCCCCATGGCTCCTCCTGCTGTTCCTGTTTTGTTTTCTGAGATCTGAAATATTTGTGAACGCCACTTAGATTGAACAGCTCGACATTTATTGAATGGCCACTTATCTCGAGTGAACTTCACACTAATTAAGCTTTAAGAAACACATCCATCAAGCTGCTGAGCCAGTTAATTCACAGCTGAAGCGGGAATCACAATCTTTTTGTATGACACCGGCTGGGTACTGGGACAAAACAAAACATAAAGATGTAGGGGAGTCATTTTGCAGTCGATTTTTAATTTAGCCACAGTAATTACAGTTGGAAAATGTGAGCACCATCAGCACTAGTAGAAATTGTGCTTATATTTATATCGTATTCTGTTTGTCTGTGTCAAAACAGGTTTCCAATGGTGATCCAAAATCTAGTCACTCACAAGTGATCTATCTTTATTTGTATTTGGGTGGAGGAAAAGAAAGGTAAAGGACTTAAAGAGGGTGTATTTTACTTCTATGAGGTATTAATAACTAACACATAACATATTTAGACCACCATGTTACCTTTTACTATGCTGAAAATGCTGTGTTCGCTGAAAACAGTGTATTAACATGTTTAATAAGTTTCACTTTTGTTTTTGATGCTTTGTGCCCGCTCTCCATTTGCTCTCCACACTAAGTCACTCCCTCTTCAGAGCGCTCTCACATTATACTCGGTGTGCATTCTACAAATGAAACTCGTATCAGGTTTGCAAAGGTGTAGTGTATTGCTTTGTGTCTTGCTTTTGTATATTTATCGAAAATTGTTGTGTGGGAGGATGGGTGACCTGTAAGATGAACATTGCACTTAATCTTCCTGCAATCTGTAAGGAGGGATTGAACAGGGAGAGATCACTTAATTACTTAAACATGCATGGATGATCTAAATATATATTCAGGCATGTTTTTTTTTTTAATCAGGGAAAAAACATAGCATGGTAGAGTTTGCATAATTGATTTGTTCAGGTACAGATGTTTTATTGATAAAATTGTCTCCAAGCAAGGAGTTAGATATTATGGAACTTTCCGGGTCAAGCCATAACTTCTCCATGAAAACAAGCAGGTGGTTGACCCTCCACTAGAAGAGTTATGCAGTGCACCTTTAAGGGTGAGGGTTTGTTGCAGGTATAGGTAACTCTAGTCTGAAAAAGTACATTGACAACTGGCCCACCAACCCGAAGATCATTGCATGGAATTATAGAGCAACTCTGATCATGTGGGAAATGCTATAAGACTAAGGCTACGTTTATATGATGGCGGTCTGAACAGAAGAAGCAAAAGTGGCGCCGCCTCTTCACTTTTTATTCCGCGTTTAGACGAGCGTTTTTGGGAGGAAATCTGCGTGCATACGGTGACGCAAAAGTGTGTGGAATTCAATTGGGTATGCATGCCAGGCGGCTAGGTGGTGCTGTGATACATTATCACTATGTCCGCGGAGCTTGCGTAGAATCTTCCTGCTTATCTGCGCCGCAAAAAGCAAAATGGACTGATGTGACGTAAATGCGTACGCAACGTCAGCAGATTTGACCAGAGTTTTGCGTCTTGGGCAGTGTAGACGGAAATGCTATGACGGAGCGTATTCAAGTTTTCCACTTTGGAGGGCGGTTTCAGTTTTTTGCATTTTCAAGCCCCCAAAACGCCGTCACCGTCTAAACGAAAGGCACTTCCAATAAAATATTTGTGATTTTTACCCGTAAGCTTTCCTCGTGTAAACAGGCCCTAATATGTTGTTATTGTACACACTAAAGATTGGAGATTTTGTACGTGATAAATAAGAACAGTAAAAGTAACTCCAACTCCACCTAAATCCGTATTCGTTTTTGACCTTTTGCTCTTGTGATTGCGCAATTGTGTTCCTATGATATGACAACATTCTGGAAACACAACATTCTGTTTAAACTGAGCTGGAGTCATAAACTGTATGGCTGGAGGGCAGGTCATAATGCTGTGAAGGAATCTCTGGTTTAACAGTCAGATTGCAGATTAATATGGGAGGTTTGTGGAGCCAGGTTCAATATTTGTGAATTTTTAGTTTGTTTCTTTCATAAATAATGAATCTCTTGTAGAGTTATATAGGCCCCTGCGCCCTCCTTCTAAAATTATCATAATCTTCTATAAGTTCACTGCAGTCTTTTGACTTGGAGGGCATGGGCCTACTTCAAATATCCATGTGGAAAGCTAATTCCGACAGCACTAGCCAGCAGCGTGGTGCTGTGCTAATGATACAAGCTCCACCAGGCCAGCCTCGCAGTGTGCATAACATTATTGCCTGGGCCTATTGTTGGTTTTGTGGTTTACTCACAAACAGTGGCCTAACCAGACCAACCAAACTGTACATATCATTACAACAATTTATGTCATGCCTAACTACCCTCTCCTCTGTACTGGGGGCCCTGGCTGCCTGTGCGCTCCCAGGCCTCCTTTTGCATAATAAACCTCCACCCAATTTGTCATGAAATCCCTCATTTGCTGGATCCTCCGAACGGCAGATTATGCTTATTTTTCATTTGGACAGTGGGAGCCGGAGCCAGGTGTTTGGCAGCAGCGAAGTGTTCAGGTGTAACTGTGCCTCTGACGGGACATGACGAGAGGAGCCACATGAAGGATGAGGCGTGGAGGGTTTTTGGAGAGAGGGGCAGCCCGCGACCCCCATCCCGCAAGAACCCCCTCTTCTCCACTCTCTACTCCCCCACCCACAGCCAGCGACGCCAAGGAGAGCAAACTTTCTTCTGAATTATTTCTTGCTAGAGTCAGCGCCTATTTCTTAATTAGCCATTTGAAAGCATATTGGAAATACAGCTGTTAGTCGAGGAGAATGGAGACATGATTAATTCCTCGTCCCTCCTGACAATAGTGGGCCGATCTTTAACAAGTGCTTATAATAAGTGGGATAATGCAGAACTTTTCTATAATAAAAGCTATTTTGTGCGTGTTGTTGTAATAGGAAATATAGGCCTATTTCTTACATTGATCTGGAAGTCTATAAGCCATTTCCATTATGTCCATTGTTTGGTTCACCATTTTCTAAAATGGCAGTACAGTAATCCCTCGTTTATCGCGGGGGTTAGCTTCCAGAAATAACCCGCAATAAGAGAAATCCGCAAAGTAGGACAATTTTATATTTTACAATTATTCTACATGTTTTAAGGCTGTAAATGCCTCACCACACACATATTATACACTTTTCTCAGACTAACATTTTCTCACATTTGTCTCTAGTTTAAACACTCAAACTTTCATAGATTTTGAACAAAATGTATTAAAAGTGACGCGTGGGGGGAGACACGGCTCCGGGAGCCCCGCCGGACGCGACGCGCACCAACCCCTTGGAGAAGTGCGCGACACGTGCTGCTCTGTCACGGATTTGTCCACGATGAACCCCTCATCGTGGACAAATCCGTGACAGAGCAGCACGTGTCGCGCGTACACTGTTAAAAATCTGCAGTGACTTCAACTTAAAAAAATTAGTCAACATTATGCATACAGAATTTTGAGTCAACTGAACTTTTCATCTGAAACTCAGATTATTGAGTTCAAACCAAGGGAGACTATATGTGTACCAACACATGAAACCCAGCAACTACAACAGATTTTATTGTTGCTCTCAATAATTTGAGTTAAAGTAATATTAAAATAGCCAATCATCAATGCACCAGCCCCCATGAATCCTCCCACAAGTTTTACCAACATTTATAAAAAACAGACGTACAAAACACTACTGTAAGTTAAGCCAACTCCCATGTCATATAAGTCTCTTTCTTAATTAGCTATTTAAGTTAAGGCAACTATTTTCCAACTTAGATTTTTTTACAGTGCACCGGGGCTGCGAGCACCTGATGGCACCGTGGCGCCCGGACGGCGTGCCACAAACTGAACACGCACAAACGAACGCAAGAGCCGCATGGAGTGATTTAATCCTGGTTTAGTCCAGGTCTAGACCTGGTCCAGTCCTAGTTTAGTCCAGGGCCAGTCCAGGTTTAGACCTGGTTTAGACCTGGTCTAGACCTGGTTTAGTTCTGGTTTAGTTCTGGTCTAGACCTGGTTTAGTCCACGTTTAGTCCAGGTCTAGTCTCTTCGCCAATCAGGACGCAGAACACAATGTTACACTATTTAAAAAAACGTTACACTATAAAAAAAAAATCGAAAAAAAAAAAATCTGTGAAACAACGAGGGCGCGAACAGTGAACCGCGATAGAGCGAGGGTTCACTGTATTTCAGGTATAAAATAATAAGTACATTGCAGAGTGGTTAATGCACCTATATCAAAAAGTAGATTGTGATTTGATTAAATGTTGCCTATAACATCTTCCAGAGAGTTGTCAGCCGCCTTAAGCATTGAAAAGGAACCATTTTCGCATTCAAACAGCTCATTCATACAGTATTGTATGCAGACAATGGGGACAATATTGTTGAAAAATCTAGAGCCAAGGCCATAATCACAGTATTCAAAGATTTTTTTTTTTTCCATGTATCTGAGCAAAATGTGTCTTGTCCCAGTACAGATATAAAGCCCTGGAAAAAAAATAAGAGACCACTGCATTTTTTTCTGAAATCAGCATCTCTACATGTATTACAGCCATTCCATTCCAGCGTCTGTTGAATTCCAACACAAACACAAAGTTGAGCTACTTCAGTTCTTGCACCAGGAGTGGAATAAGGTCACAATAAAGACTTGTGGAGAGCATGCCAAGACGGATGAAAGCTGTGATTAAAAATAAGGGTTATTGCACCAAATATTGATTTGACTTAAGTATAAACATTTGTATTATGTTGTTTTAAAATGAATTTGATCTTGTTTCTTTGCATTGTTTGAGGTCTGAAAACATGTATCTTTTTTGTTATTTTGACCATTTGTCATTTTCTGCAAATAAATGCTCTAAATCAGACATGTCCAAACTATGGCCCGTGGGCCAAATGTGGCCCTCAGACAATTCTTTCTTGGCCCTCAGGTTTCCAGGTTAATTGGCACAAATTACCTTGAGCAGAACTTTTGACTGCAAGTTTTTTGAAAATCTACCTTGATAAGACAATAGTTAATATTTATTGTGTGGTTTTGAGGATCTTAGCATGAATAAAGTAGCTCATTCTAACGTGTTAAACATGCAGATATTTCAATTATTGACTGTACTAAGCACCAGTCTATGGCCCTCGATCGGCCCTCTGCTACGTCTGTGTTTAGATATGTGGCCCTTGATGAAAAAAGTTTGGACACCCCTGCTCTAAACGATAATATTTTTATTGGAACTTTGAGGGAAATGTTGTCAGTAGTTTAACAGTAGTAGTAAAATCAGAAAAACTGTTCATTTTGCAGTGGTCTCTTATTTTTTTCCA
Organism: Paratrypauchen microcephalus; assembly: GCA_036785185.1. NCBI lineage: Eukaryota > Metazoa > Chordata > Actinopteri > Gobiiformes > Gobiidae > Paratrypauchen > Paratrypauchen microcephalus. Next base: position 4,406,552 of record JAVJIX010000064.1, on the reverse strand, counting down.
GAGCTGCATTATATAAGCAGCTCTTGAGTTCAAAATAAGTCCACTCTGTGCTGTTGGCATCTTATTAGAGAGCATTTTACTGTTTGAAATGAGGAGCATGTTAGCAAGTTAGCATGCTAGCTGTTAGCTTTACTGACACGGCAAAATTCACACTGGTCTCTGAGAACTGAGAAAAGAGCTTAAACTAATCACTGTGAAAAAAATATTGGAACGCATAAGGTAATTGAGGAATAACTTGGGAACACTGCAAATGAAATAAAATAATGTACAAGTCAAATTCAGGTATTCACCAAGCACTTTTCACATCTTTCAGAAGGCAGAGCGGAGTTTAGCCGCAACAGCTAGTATGCTAATCACACACTTTCTGAGTGGTGGAAATTAAAACACATAATTAGAGGCAGGCTGTGCACAGTGGACTCATTTTCATTTCAAGAGCTTTAATATACTGTATTTGAGGCCCTCTAATTCATAATTAACTAACTGTTTATCAAGAATGATTCAAGCTTAGTTCTTAATTAACACCTTTACTCTTAAACCCAACTCCTTAATTGAGTAGATTTTATTTATTCTCAGAAAAGAGAAAAGTTGGGTAATGGCAATTTTGATTTGAAAATTGTCAAAACAAAAAAGTGAGGAGTTGATTATGGGCCTGTGTATTAATAACAACATTCTTTTTTATACATTGACATAAAAATCAGGGACATTTTTATTAAGTTGTCAGTCGGATTTATGATCAGACTTGTAATTCACAAGTCTACATTTTGCAGTTTTCCCCTGTATTTTATTATTTCTGATAAATCAAATTTCCATGTGAGAATTTCTTGACGTCTTCATCTGGTGCTGTGGCGTTATCGTGCCTGCAGCTAGCTCATCTCAGCACTCAGCCTGCACCATATTAAAACATCCTCCCTCTGAAATATTGACTTTAATATCTCATTTGAAAAATTCATGTAACCTTTGATGTTAAATCCATACTCAATTTTGTAGAATATGATAGGAATATGCATAAAGAGGATAGCCGGCGTTAATATGTGTTTTGTGCTTGCGTACTGATCTCCCTTGAGTTCTTTTGAGTCCAGCGGGGAAGAGAGGGCCATTACGGTGAAATGAAAAGACCTATTGATTGGACTCTTATGCCTTTTCTATTTGCCTCATTTCCTAAATGCATGATAATAAGGGCACATGCAGCCACTGAAACTAACAATACTCCTTAATGAATGCAAGTCTAAAGAATTAGCCCAAGTTTGCATAATGATCCACAGATGTTTCCATCAATGGCTCATATGCATTTGGCTGTTTTGTTCCATTTGCTAAATACACGCTCGGCGCCTTTTACTGTTATGATGCAATCAGCACATTATCCCATGATTCTGTTTTGACGGATGTGTTATCAGTGGCAGACATGTCGGAGGACGATTTAAAAGTTTTAATATTAGACTAATGTGAGTGCTGATGTGTCATAGCTGAGAATAGAGGGAGCAGTGAGTTACAACAAATACTCAACCTCATTCTCTGTGTATATGACACATTTTAGAGCATTTTTAACACCTTGCTACATTCGGTAACACGAGCACTAGGCCACTTGGGGAATTTGGCCTATGTCCTTCCAGTAAATATTTTTAGATATACCCCAAGGTTAAATAACCTTGCCAGTAAGATGAATTCTCACGTTTTTTGTGAGTTCACAGACTCTTGAGAATCCATCTTGTGATAGATCCTGCACTATTGACCAATCACGGAGTAGAATTGTGGTTTGGCTGAAAGCCAGTGCGAAGCAAATGAAGCAAAACAAATGATGACGCCAACAAATGTACTTTTACATTTTTAGCAGAAATACACACTATTGTGTTTGTGCTTGTGTCTGTTTTGTGCATTTGTGGACTGGACATAACAAAAATATGATTAACAGGAGTATGATTTTTTTGCTTGTTCCGCTGCTGTGACCAATCAGCATGAAGTATTTGTTTGTTTGTTCCAATAATTGGTTCTGATCACTTTGAGCGACAGCCATCACAGACTGATGTGTAGAACTCAGTTCAGAGGGTTCAGAACCGGGTTAAAGGTTAAGAACACTAAAGGACAAATATTATGCATTAATGATATTGTTATTAGCCATGCTCTTGAGTACCTTTGCTTCATCATCTCATGTTTTAGAACTTAAAATAATGTCTTTGTAAAGAACTAGACAGTATTTTTCAGGTTGTGCTTTCCACAACATCCAGTAGTAATGAGTGGAGTTTGACAGCATAAATGCTTTGAGTCTGGTGATGATTTATGGACTTAAAAATTGTGCAGGGTCTCTACCCTTTACACAACAATTCTGGAAAAATTCAAGTTTGATGACAGCTCAGGAGGAGTGCACTTTACAAAATTCATCAAACAAACATCAATGCAGATATGATTTGTACGAGAGAGCAATGTTATATTATACATGGTCAAAAGCTCAAAAAAGTCAGTTTTGCATCATAATATGTGTATTTTAATAGAATATAAATTACAATATAAATTGTCTTTGTTTCATGCTCTGCTACAGTAGGTGCATCACACTCTCTGCCAGGTTTGTCCTACTTTTCCTCACCGATAAACTAGAACAGAACCGTGTCCAATCACTTAAGCCTCCTCATCACCGCACTTTGCCGATAGATGAACAAAAGGTATGGGGCTTTTCCTTTGGGCAAATGGTGCGCTCGGTTCCTGTAATCAGCAGAACTAAACATAAAAGCAAAAAAGGTTATCTGGAGTCCCCCCTCTTTGATCCACACTACAGCAGGACCGTTAAGTGAGAAGTTAATTGTGGTGTCTTGCTTTGGCGAATGCTGTTGTCTAATTTGCTCTGGCTGTTTGCGCGTGCTTTACCCTTAGGCAGCGAATTTACATAATGAACAATGTGAGACGCACCGCTGGTTTGTCAGGCCCAGTGTGGAGGGGCGTGGCTGCCAGTGAACACTTAAGAAACACATGCTTTATAATACAACAAAACCATTGTATACAATAGCTGGGGTTCAATTCCTTCTCTTGTGAGGTCATATTGTTGTTTGTGCTGTTGACGTTAAGACAATGTTAGAGGTGTCAAATGGGACTGGGGTAATTACAGATACTTGAGCAAGGCACTTGCGTATGGTTCTATATGGATTTTTCAGATGATACCATGTCTCCAGTACAGTGGTACCTCCATCCATCCATCCATTTTCTTCCGATTATCCGGGGCCAGGTCGCGGGGGCAACCTTACGAAATTAATTTGTTCCAGAAGTGGTTTCGTAATGTGAATTTTTCGTAAGTTGAGTAGCTATTTCAATGGAAAAGGCCTGATTCGTTCCAAGGTTTTTTTTTATAGTGTAACTTTTTTTTAATAGTGTAACTTTGTGTTCTGCGTCCTGATTGGCTAAGAGACTGTAGAGCCAGGACTAAACGTGGAATAAACCAGGTCTAGACCAGAACTGGTCTGATTCAACTGTTCCCTGCCTATAAACTGTTCTCCGTGATCTGGACTCTGTTTCCCTCCCTGGGGCGTACGAGGGTGCACACTTGGACAGTTGAATCAGAGTCTGGTTACGCAAACCAGGAGAAGCGCTCCGTGCTCTGCCGTCTAGGCGCACACTGGGGCCAGAGAGCGAGAGAGAGACGCCGGTCGGGGAATGACGGCGCTACAGGCGCTCCGTCACACTGTGTGTTCGCCGCGGTTCTATCTCGTGCTCGCGGTGCTCCTGTCTCCACGCTCCTTGCGTCTTCGGCGCTAGAGCTAAGAGGCCGAGAAAGGTGCTCTTTGAGCGGGCATGACCGCGGGGTTTTCCCCGGGGCTGGCTCTGGTTCTATGCGATTCAAGAGCCGGGGGGTTGACATTGTGAGCTAACAGGCCGAGAAAGGTGCTCTTTGAGCGGGCACGACCGCAGGGTTTTCCCCGGGGCTGGCTCTGGTTCTATCCGACTTCCAGAGCCGGGGGTCTGACACTGTGAGCTAACAGGCCGAGAAAGGTGCTCTTTGAGCGGGGATAACAGCGGGGCGCGCATTATTCGAATTTTTGAGATTTCGCATTTCGTAACTTGAATTTTCTTTCGTATCTAGAGACCAAAATTTTACGTGAAGGCGTTTCGTAACTTGGATTTTTCGTATGTAGGGTCTTTCGTAAGGTGAGGTACCACTGTGTATTTGTCTTGCTGTTGTGGTTAATAATCAATATTTGCCATTATTAAGATTTTAAAATAGCAAGGCCTACAAAATTAAATATGGTTTTAGGAAAGTTCACATACAAAATAAAAATGATTGATGCAAAATATTGGTAATTTGGTTATTTCTTTGAATAATAGAAAAATACCACAATACTACTACTACTACTACTACTACTACTACTACTACTACTACTACTACTAATACTAATAATAATAAACTTGCCGTTCAAAGGCCCTGGCAGCGATTTGCTTGCTGCACGCCAAATTTAAAATGCACGCGCATTGCATTGCCACTCATAATTAATTGCGTTCATTTTTTTAACGCGTTAATTTGCAGTGTAATTAATTAATCTAATTAATGCGTTAAACTGACAGCCCTAAAATAAATAAATAAAATCTTCAAGTTGTGTACTGGAATCGACAATAAAGATGGATAAATGCTTCTTTTTTTTTAATTAAGAAATTGGAAATAAAATTTGGAATACATTTTTTTGTGGGTGAGCAAAAACATTAAAAAAACAAACAAACAAAAAAATATATACAAAAAAAATAATAAATTTTTTTGTGGGTGATTTGTGTCCAGGTACCAATGCCCCATGGACTCCCCCCTTCCCCAATCCAACGCACACTCACATTTATCGTGTCATATCGTGTCAGCAAATGTCTCAGAACAGTGCAATGAGGTATAAACATGAACCATTTGTCGCTACAACTGTCCCTAATAAAGTGGCCAGTGGTGCTTGAATGATCCACTGCTATTGCTAAACACATACATGTAAAAATGCGTCTTTAACATGTGCGAATTGGACCTTTCCATAACGTTAAAGACGGTGAACAGTGTTTCCTTAACCTGGTCGACAAGATGAATTCTCAGTATTAGTTCAATGGCTTCTACCAATGTAGGGGCCAATGTATTCCATACTTCTTCTGTGCAGAGAGAAACATTTTGTGTATTTGTGGATGGGAAAACAAGTTAAAAAGTTTGATTTCTCAGTTTATTACGCTGTCGGCTGTTGGTCACATTTTTATATAGCGCCTTTCCACCTTCAAGTCACTCAAAACGCTTTACAACAAGGAATCTCTCACCCATTCACACACATTCACACATATAGCTCTCGAAAAAAATAAGAGACCACTGCAAAATGATCAGTTTTTCTTATTTTAAGATTCAAGATTCAGATTCAAGATTGTTTATTTGTCATATGCAGGATCAACACAAGGTCAACAATGCAATGAAATGCTTAGGATCAGAAGAACCCGTTGATTCGGTAAGATAAAGAAGTACTAATAGCATGCAATAATAGTACATGGTAAAAAAGGTAAACAATGTCATTTAAAAAAATATGTAATAAAATAATAATAAAATACAAAGGAACAGGTAGGATTAAATAAGGTGTAAGTAGAGTATTTCACAGATTGCACATAATATAGTATAGTACAGTGGTACCTCACCTTACGAAAGACCCAACAAACGAAAATTCCAAGTTACGAAATGCCTTCACGTTAAATTTTGGTCTCTAGATACGAAAGAAAATTCAAGTTACGAAATGCGAAATCTCAAAAATTCAAATAATGCGCGCTCAGCCACACACATTATACGCTTTTCTCAGACTGGATTTAAACTTTTCTCACATTTGTCTCTTGTTTAAACACTCAAACTTTCATAGATTTTCAACAAAATGTATTAATAGTGAAGTGTGGGGGGAAGGGGGCGGGGGGAGAAGACTGCGCGCGGACACGTGTGTGATAGCGCAGTATTACCCGGCGCGGGGCTTATTATTATTATTATTATTATTAACGAGGTCCAACGTGCTCCATAAGCATAAGAAATCCAGGGTTCTCTACAAAGGCGAATGGTAAGTCACTCATTGCGATCATTTGTGCTCCTGGCTGTGTTCTCCTGGGCCTTCGCACTGTCAAGGGGCATTTTTTGGTCTCCTTTTCAAACTCTCCTGCAGCGTGAGCTGACTCGTCTTTGGCTGGGTTGCCTGTAACTCGCTGTATTGTGTCGGGTGTTTGTTTTTGAGGTGCCATATTGGTTTGTTGTGTTAAATGTAGCCCTTTCCTTTCCACCCCTTGCAATCCCAAGTTTACATATCCCACCGTTTGCTATGTGAATGTTGTTGTCATCAACTTTATAGTATTTCCAGACCGCAGACATACTCGCCAAACATTATAGCGTTCTTATAGCTCTCATTATAGTGCTCTTCTTGTCTCCTCTCTGTACTCGCGCTTTGCGCTTCAAGCTGCTTCCGTGTATTTAACCAATAGCGTGTCATGCCGCACGCGTTGATGTTTCTGTGTGAAGTCTCACTCTGTGCCAAAGCATAACCATAGATCTCATCTAGGATATGTTAAAAAATAATAAGAATACTTGCTACTAGCAAGTGTAAATAATGGGTGGAGATTTATGACGATTTATGCAACGGTGGGCGACGAGGGTCCGAAAGGAGGACAAAATGTAAAAAACAATTTTTCAGTGCGGAAAAAGACAGCCGAAGCACACACCATGCTGCGTAACAGGGGAACTGCCAACCTGGTGCGTAACAGGGATTCCCCTGTCAGCATGGTGTGTGCTTCGGCTGTCTTTTTCCGCACTGAAAAATAGTTCCCACCCCAAAATGACCAAGTCAAGCTTTCCATGTTGATTTGCACATTTATTTGCACTCGATATGAATGCGCACTACACAGAAAGTAATTGGGAAAAGCATCGAGCAAATTAATTCCTTTTGGCCGAAATCTTTCGTTGGCGACGTTAGACTCCAGTCTAACGTGGAGTAGCTGCAGCTACCGCTGCGGTCAGTGCTGACAGACTCGGACAATGGCTGGGTCACCAGGAAAACGCTTTCCACCACTTTTTTTAAGTCTCTGAACTGTGGGGAGATGCCCAAGTTTGACCTGGGGGTGGCATATCCCTTTAACTGTCCTGGCTAACTTGCCGGAACTACTTTCGTTAGCTCCAGAACTGGGGCAGAACTCGGCTCAGAGGACACGGTCAGGGGTAAGTCAGTGTTAATGCACGACACTGCTGAATGGGATGCCATACAGATTCACATCAAAAAAGCTATCCCTTTAAGTAATCATTAAATGCAGTAATATAAATGTTGCCTATCGAGTGTTTTGAGTAGAACTTGCAGGGACTAACAGGAGGTTTTTCAAGGGCCAGGAGACAATCACAGCTCCTCCCTGTGGAAAAATGATTACCTGGCCAGCCAAATGATATCTCTCTGTATTTCCTATACACCGCGATACCATCTGGACACCCCCCATCCACTCTCGCTCCTCCGGTTACAAACGGACTCCGCGATTCTGATTCGTTCAAAGATGGTGACGTCAGTGCACCCGCCTTTGCCCGCAAAGTCACTCTTAGGCAGCGGAAGTTCCTCCTCAGTTTTGAATCAAGATGGCGCAATCTCTGATTGGTTCACTTAGCTGTCTGTCTACGCGCAACTGCAGCGCATTCTGTGGATCAAGCATTACCAGAATCACTCGCTGGTACAGCGATGAGTCATGGATTCTTCCAGGCAAGAAAAATGAGGGAGTGCAACTGGTTTTCACACAGGCTGCTAAGGGGCGTCACCATTCAGGGCTGCGTTGAATACGTCATTGCGGGGGATACATTATCTGCACAGACCAGTCAAGGACCAGCCACGGACGAATCAAGGAGCAGTCACGGAAACATGGGAAAAAAACAATGGCTACTACTGTATGTGTTTCCTCTCTCCAGATGACTGAGGCCCTGTCCCCACGACAACGTTCCTGTTTTTTTTTTACCCGGGGTGAAAAAAAGTCTCGTCCACACACGTGTTGGATCAGAAAACATTCGCGTCAAGATGAGCACGGAGCGCTGAGTGAAAACGATGTAGTACGTATGTCACACCGATAAGTGGCGCTGTAAACCGGAAAGAGCCAGAGCCGCCGGAAGCGCAAGACTACAAAGAGCACATGCGCAGAAAGTCCTTTCTCTTTCGTAAACAAACAAACGCGTGTACTTTAGGGACCATCAACAAAAGCGAATTTATTTTGTCCCCCTGCTCCACCAATGTAGCAGGGACTCACTCCGGTAATGTGAAAATGCTGACCGTCCCTAACATAGTCAGACGCCACAGAACAAAGATTTGCGCTGCGTGAGCAGAGTTTTTCCCTATAAATCGATAGTTAGTATTACTTGCTATCGTTTTATTAGATAGACATTAACAAGTAGAACTCTCGTTAACCTTGGTCGTGTTATTTAGGCAAAATGCTTGTTTGGATCTTACTACGGGAATGTTAAACATACTCGGACATTATGTTGGCTTTTCGGCGAGAATATACAACCGGGGACCATCACCAACGGGCAGCTATATATTTTTGTGTGTGATACTGCATGTGCCTGTTTGTAAAAGGTAAATTTTCATTCAATAAAAAAGACAAGAAATGGTTGCTCTTTTTCTTTATTTACAGCACACAACACACTCATATTGGTATGGGCTCCTCATTGTCCACCATCTGCCTTTTCAGCGATGGGATCTTTCCAGTTTTAAAATACGTGTTTAGCTTTGAATTGGCAAACACTCGTGTGTCGTGCGTACTGCCAGGCCACAACGTGTGTAATTGTGCATGCGTCTCCGCTGGGGTTGCACTGCATAGTATAAATAAACTTAGAAATGTCCGCATAACAAACTCAACTCCATTGTCCGCCATAGTTGTTGTTATCTGGTCGTTACCAGCGGAAGGCTGGTCTGTCTGACGTGCGTAATTGTGCATGTATCTCCGCTGTTGTTGCACTGCATTGCAGATAACCAGGGTTTGATGCAGCAGTGCAAATAAACTTCCAAATGTCTGTAAAATATACTCAAGTCCATTGTCCGCCATGGTTGTTATCTGGTCATTAACTGCGGAAGGCGCAGGGTTACCTTCTGGTCACCGGTCACGTGATGATTACGGCAGCGCGACATTATAATTTTCCCAACAGTCGCGTTTTTCGCCGCCCACACGGCAACACGACCCCCGGCGTTCTCCGACTTCTCCACTCTGGAACCCGTTTTTGAAAAACACCGTTCTCACCCCCAAAAACGCTGGCACCGTCTGGACGACAGGCCCAAACGCACACAAACTTCCCCGTTTCCTCAAAAAAATGTTGTCGTGGGGACAGGCCCTGAGAGAGGTGTGGACTGCTAGAGCAATGGCGTCTTCTGTAGACCTCTTTGTTCTATATGCAAACTGCAGGGGGCCCAGGGTGTCGGGGAGGGAGTCACAGATGTGTTTCTTAATGATTAGTTCAAAGCACTTCATGATGACAGATGTGAGTGCTATGGGCCGATAGTCATTAGGACAGGATGCTGTGGGAGTCTTTGGGATGAGGACTACAGTGGAGATCTTGAAGATGGTGGGCACGATAGACTGGCTCAGAGACAGGTTGAAGATGTTGGTGAACACCTCGGCGAGTTGGTCAGCAGAAGCTCTCAGCACCCGTCTGGGGATGCCGTCGGGTCCTGATGCTTTGCGGTGGTTCACTTTCCTGAACGCCCGTCTCACTGTAGCAGTGTCTATACAGAGTACAGTGTCCTCACTGTCCGCATGGGGTCTGGTGACAGGCGTGGTGTTATCTGCATCAAACCGGGCATTGAAGGTGTTGAGCTCACCCGAAAATTATGCGCTGGACAGTTCCACTGGCCCGCTCCTCCCCTTGTAGTCAGTGATGCAGAGTAGCCCAGGCCACACGCGTCTCGGGTCGCGGATCTGCTGGGCGGTCTCCACTCTCTCCCTGCAGTACCTCTGGGAAGTCCTGATGGTCTTTCTGAGGTTGTACTTGGCTGCTTTGTAGGCTTCGGGGTCTCCTGAGTTGAAGGTGATGGTGCAAGCTTTCAGTTTGGCACGCACCTCCGGTCCCGCCCAGGGTTTCTGATTAGGGTAAGTGATTTAACATAAGATTTTGGGCACCGTGTCCTCAGTGCACTTCCCTATGTAGCCTATGACAGAGTCTGTGTACACGTTAATGTCCCCATCCGCTGCGTCTGCAAACATCTGCCAGTCTGTTGTTTCAAAGCAGTCCTGTAGCACCTCATCAGACATACTGCTCCATTTGTGTCTTTGTCTGGCAAACTGTTTTTCCAGTTTAAGCCTTTGTTTGTACGCGAACAACAACAAGATGGTGCTATGGTCAGATTTATCAAAGGATGGGCGGAGGAGGGGTTTGTAACTGTCTTTAAAAGGTGTATAACCGGTTTCCCCCACCAACCTAAACATGTGCCATAGGTAAAATCCTCCAGCTTAGGGCCTGACCAAAGCCTAAATAACAAAACAAAATCATGGGGATGGTCCCCGGGTCAAATATAGAAACCACTTCTCCTGTGCGAGATCAAATAAGGTCAATCTTCTAATCCTTGACCACTGTAGGGCGCTTTGTGTTACAATTTTGTATGAAAAGCGCCTTATAAATATTGTTTGATTGATTGATTGATTGATAACAATGGTCTAATGTCTTCTCCCCCCCTGGTGGGGAGGGATATGTGCTGGTAGTATTTTGGTAGAACCGTTTTCATGTTAGCTCTATTGAAATCCCCCAAAACAATGAAAGCTGCATCAGGGTGTGAGTTTTCATAATCCCATAAAGTTGTTCTAGGGCTTCTGTTTTAGCAGCTTGTGGTGGAATATAGACTATAGTGAGGATTACAGCGCAAAATTCTCTAGGCTACTCTAGGCTATTCTCTAGGCTATTTACTACTTATAGGTATGGGTTTGAGCAAAAGGAACATTTTTGTTTGAGTCTATAAACTACTGACAACATTTCCCCCAAATTCCAAATACAGATATTATCGTTTAGAGCATTTATTTGCAGAAAATGACAAATGGTCAAAATAACAAAAAGATAAATGTTTTCAGACCTCAAACAATGCAAAGAAACAAGATCAAATTCATTTTAAAACAACATAATACTAATGTTTACACTTAAGAAGAGTTCAGAAATCAATATTTGGTGCAATAACCCTTATTTTTAATCACAGCTTTCATGCGTCTTGGCATGCTCTCCACAAGTCTTTCACATTGTTCTTGGGTGACTTTATTCCACTCCTGGTGCAAGAACTGAAGTAGCTCAGCTTTGTGTTTGTGTTGGAATTCAACAGATGCTGGAATGGAATGGCTGTAATACATGTAGAGATGCTCATTTCAGAAAAAAATGCAGTGGTCTCTTATTTTTTTCCAGAGCTGTGTATACACAGACACTGGGGGCAAGGTGGGTTAAGTGTCTTGTCCAAGGACACAACAGCAGCATTCATCTGTGTGAGCTGGAATCATGCCGCCAACCTGTGGGTCAGTGGATTTTACACCTCAACCAATGATATTTTTTTTATGTCATGAGCGGAATTCAAACTACCAACCTTGAGATCAGTGCGCAAACACTCTACCAACTGTTCAACCAGTCAGACTCAAATATTTGTCTGAACATTCCAACTTTTCTTGATCATTTCCAGGGAGATCTGTTCCAGACTGGCCTATAGAACCCGGTCTGGTGTGAGTTTAGTTTTCTCTCAAATATACATAATTTAAATGCAAAATAACACTATTGCTCAAGTGTCCAAAAGAATTGAAAAAGGCTGAATAAAGCACAGACTGAGCTAATGAGAGAACTTTAAAAGGAGTAGATTTCGGCTCTTTACACACCTGCTCTAGGCCCTGGAGAGCTCCGAGTAGCTCCAGTGGTCAGCTTCACATTTATCACTGCCCTGGACCTAAAACACTGGCTTTGGGTTAGTGCAGCTGTGAGGTGCCAGAGTGGACTCCTCATAGCAGGACAGTCCACCCGCTGCTCTTTCGCTGCCTCAGCTTAACACCGTCCTGTGTCCGGGGACATCACCTGCACAGGGCCAGATGGTCTCCTCCTCCCACCGGGACCAGTGCACTCGTAAGCACTCTGTAATATATAGGACTTGTGATATATATAAGTATCACAAGTACTGTCCTAAATGCGTCTGGAATTTTGTCCACTTACAAACTAATAACATCCCATGATTTAAAGGGCCCATATGATGCTATTTTCTGATCTATATTTTAATGTTTCCTCATCAAAAACATATCTTGAGTTGTGTTTTGTTTCAGTCACACGTTTAATACACAAACCCTGCATACAGCTCTGGAAAAAAATAAGAGACCACTGCAAAATTATCAGTTTTTCTACTTATAGGTATGTGTTTGGGCAAAAGGAACATTTCTGTTTGAGTCTATAAACTGCTGACATGTCCCCCAAATTCCACATAAAAATATTATCGTTTAGAGCAAAAAAGATACGTTTTCAGGCCTCAAACAATGCAAAGAAACAAGATCAAATTCATTTTAAAACAACATAATACTAATGTTTACACTTAAGAAGAGTTCAGAAATCAATATTTGGTGCAATAACCCTTATTTTTAATCACAGCTTTCATTTGTCTTGGCATGCTCTCCACAAGTCTTTCACATTGTTCTTGGGTGACTTTATTCCATTCCTGGTGCAAGAACTGAAGTAGCTCAGCTTTGTGTTTGTGTTGGAATTCAACAGACGCTGGAATGGAATGGCTGTAATACATGCAGAGATGCTGATTTCAGAAAAAAATGCAGTGGTCTCTTATTTTTTTTCCAGAGCTGTATTTAGGCCGAGTTCTTTTCTCAAGCAGAAAACACTGTTCCTCCTTGTGATGTCATGTAGTAATGCAGGGAGTGCTCTGCTGTGTTTTTAAAATTCCTCTTCCACTAGAATCGTTTGCATGATTTCAGCCCTGGTAAAAGGAGCTGTTAACTTGAAATCTACCACTTCTACCACATCCCAAGGTGGAACAGAGCATTTTGAGCTTTGTGGATGCAGACAATCCAATAATGCAGGATTACTCAAACATGTGTGAATGAAACAATGCAACACAAAGTGTGTTTTTGATGAGGTAACAACATTATAATATGGTTTAAAGCTCATAAGAGTCCATTTTTTTAGTAATATAAGTCCTTTAAAACCCAATGTGCGCTGTTTAGTTGTTGGTCGTAAAAGATAAAATTAATAAAACTTTCTCAGAATATTTTTTTTATGATTCAATTTAATATGAAATCTTTTATCCTGTCATTTGAGAGATAATGTTAGAATTTGATTGAGAGATATTGATACTTTGACTCTGCCAATACCCAATAATAACCATTACCAGAGTAGGGATGGAAAATGGTACTTCCTTATTACACATTACACAGAGCTCCAGTTGTGTTATTGTAAACTGTTATTTATCCTTCAAATAACCACTGAATATAATCTGCACCATCGGCCCCTCCAACCCTCACACACACTCCACTTTCATACTAGGCAATGTGGGTGAAGTGTCTTGCCTAAGGACACAACGACTGGCGCCCCACTGTGGCACCTGGATTTCCCAGCAGTCTCCCATCCAAGTACTAACCAGGCCCTGCCTTGCTTAGCTTCTGAGATCTGTCGAGATCAGGCTTTGACAAGTAGGTATAATAATAATGTTCCTAAATTATGAGACATTCTAGGCCAAAATCAGTCTGTTAACAGTTTCATTACATCCAACTAAAGGCCCAATCGATAACCGATATCATGAAACGATACCCAATCCAGCAAAATGTTCAGTATCGGTGCAGATATTTATTTCCAGTATCAGTACTGGTGCATTACTTATATACTTGACTTGTTCATTCTTTATTTTGCAATGTAATTTGTCATGCCGTATTTTTTTAAATTCATTATTTTTGTCCACTTGGATCCCATCGCCATGATCTTGTTGCTTGGCTTGGTCAGGACTACCTTAGCTGGATGTTTTGCTGCATGTTTTGGGTTTATGTTTTATGTTCAGGATGTATAGAGCATGTGCTTTTTGACAAACATGTGTAGCCTGTGCATGTATATGATTATTTTAAAAGCACTTCTCCTCCCACTTATCTTTGTTTTTGACTGCAAGACACCAGAATATTTTATTTTCAGAAATGGCTTGGCCTCATTGCTTTGCATTTGTCCTGGATGCTGTTACCTCATCAGTCTGTCACCTATTACCGGCACCGGTCGTTAAACAAGATAATCATTCTCTCAAAGCCAAATTTGTGTGTATTTTAAATCTACCATTCCACTAACGACTCATTTGGTCATTACAGGTTTGTGTTTATACTGTATATGCTATTACTTTGTGGATGCAGTGGCCGATTTGCCTTGCATGTGCCACATCTCCACACCTCATTAATATTGCATGATCTTGTTAGTGTCTTCTGCCTCACGGTTACCCCCTCCCCACCCCTGCCCGCCCCCAACCTAAAGCTGGAGGGTACGTCTGAAAGTCAACTTGCATCTCACAGTCTTGTGCCTGCCTCATAGCGGGACAGGCTCATATCCATCCGCGGATTATCCCAGCACTGTCTAGCTCTTTTCCCAAAATCATTACGAGAGAGTGTCAGAAGCCTTAAGATTAACTCTTTCCTCCCACTGTGTGTTGGAAATACATTTAACGTGTGATTTTCAGGCAAATAAGCCAGCGGCACACATGAGTAGCCCCGTGACAGTTATGAATGAGGTCCCCAGTTCTTTAAATAAAAAGTGTGTGATTTTTGTATTTGAGGAAATGATGTTTTATCACTTAATAACATATTGTAGTAGGAGTCATCCAGGTCAAGACAAGATGAAATGTCCAGTACTGTACAGTTCTCACTTCATAAGCCTGTTGTGAAAAGGGGGCATTTATTTAAGTAGTTTAATTTATGGGAGAGAATTGTGTTTTTTTTGTTTTTTTTTTGTCTTCTTATGATATTTCAGTTTTGGTGTTTGACATACCCCAGATATTGTTTTATAGGCTATCATTCGATTTTTTTCATGTAGGCCTAATAGTATAATGTGTCTTTCTCCAGTACATATAGTAAATGCAACTCTTCTGGTAGGAAGTGAGACCACTCTGTGTTGCCCGTATTGAAAATAAAGCGTCTTTATCGTTTGTGAAGCAGAAAGTAAAGCTAGTCCGCTGTTAGCATGCTAGTACGTCTCCTGTTAGCATGCCAGTTGTAGTTAGCATTAGTGTGATGTCAAAACCTCGCTCTGGCCTCATGGTGGGCAGTTGGGAATGCAATAGGAAAGTGAGGAACCATTGCAAACAGGGTTAGGGTTGAAAATGAACAAGTTTTGTTGTTCACTCTTTTAAAGGGATAGTGTGTTTGTTTTTAAAAAAAAAAGTTAATCTGTATGGGTTTCCTTATAAAAGTTACGTGCGGTAACACCGGCTTACCTCTGACAGTTTGCGCTCAGCCCGGTTTGGCTCGCGTTCTGGAGCTCAGGTAATTAGGTCCAGTGAGTTCACGGGGACTGTTAACTTCTTACGCTGTGACCGGCCCGTGCACGGTCCCTTTCACGTTTTTTTTTTTTCTTTCCATATAAGAGCAAACATTCCCGAACGTGCATCATGACACTCTACACATCAAATGAAACCTTACAGTCTCCTCTTTTTGACTGTGCAATTCATTTCCCGGCACAACAATCACTCCCCGAGCACATGGGGCTTTTATACGGAAAAGCACAAAACGAGGTTTTTTACTTAGCTTATCTTTGAAGGCTCTGGACAGGTCAGACATCTGTATTTCACGATAAGCTTGGCATCAATTTGTCCATAAGGATCCAGCGAATAAAATCCAGTAAAACAATTTAGTCCAAAGCACGTGTTAGATCCAATACGATGGCGAAAGTCTTCCCAACTTACATAAGCGCCAGTGTTTTTTTCCCACTTCTTTAGCCTAAATCAAGCCAAATATAACTTTCCTCACTAAAACCGCACTAGCAGCAGCTAAACATAAGGGTAAGCTATAGATTGACACTTAGATTATCCATAAAGAAGCGGCGTGGGCTGGTCTAGAGCTATAAAGGTCCAATCATGTGTGACGCTCCGGTAAATATCAGCTAAGAGTTCCGCCCTTGCTGAGTCAACATGTTAGGTTACACAGGATGATTGACAGTTCAGGCGAACAGCCAATGAGGCGCTGAACAGGGAGACATATAGTTTGTTAGGCCTTTCACAACAAGTTCCACGTGAAACAGCTGCGTAACGCGAAATTGCGGTCCGTGCGTAAACTGTGCGTAATTTACGCGCAGCCATGCGTCTTGCGCCTTTGCTGTTGATTTGAGTTTCCTTGATTGAAAATATGGCTAAAAGGACTGGAAAGAGAAAATATTTAAGTTTGGAGGCTGCAGATTTCAGCTCTGGAGCAGTCGGAGGTGCAGAATCAGGAAACAGATATATAATGTGAGGAGGAGGCGTTGTTTATGAAGGATGTACTTCTGGGTGTGTAAGTATCATTTTATTATGTATTTGATGTAGTATTTGAATAAAAATAAAACAATAAACATTAGAATTTTTTTTGTGCATTTAGATCACTTTTTTGTAAAATAGACCTACTATTATTTATTGGGTGTTTAGATAAAATAAATAAGAAAATAAATAAGAATAGATTTTAGTTTTTAGATTTAGATTTTTGTCTTAGATAGTTTTTGTTTTGTCTTTATTGTATTTTGTACACTGTGTTTTTGCACTACTTGGCCAGAGAGAAACAAAATTTCGATTCACTGTATGTTGAACACATATGGGAGAATTGACAATAAAGCTGGCTTTGATCTTTGAAAATAAAATTTTAGAAAGCATATTTTGAGCTTATTTCCTGTTATATTTTTGTGTTTTTCTTACTAGTGTCATCACTGTGTACCAATAAAGCCCAACTGCAGATAAGAAGCCCTACCACGACCGGAGCAACAAAGAACGGATGGGCAGCAGTGGTGACCGCACAAATGGCAGGCTGAAGTGTAGAAGATGTCAGTCAAAGACAGCTGTAAAATGTTCTACCTGTGACACTGCACTTTGCTTTATTCAAACAAGGGACTGCTACAGTCAGTGGAACACACCAGACTCTTAGTGTGTAAATACCTGTAAATATGTGTGTAACGTTTAGTGTCCATGGTTTTTTGAAAATGTATACAGTGTGCAGTGTTATAGAATTTTTCAATACATATTTTCATTTTCAACACGTGTTTGGTCTATTTTTGATAGAAAAAAACACTTTTTTATAGAATGTAATTCTCAGGGACATAATATAGTGACCTTGTGTGCAGAAATGGATTCCTCTAGTTGTAAGCTTTCAGTAGAGCCCTCAATGATGTCTGTAGGTTGAATGAGTCAAAAGTTATTAAACGTTTTCTAAATGTTTCCAATTTGGATAGGTTTGGATAGGTTTGGATAAAGGCATGATCCCTGTATAAAACGCCTGGACAAAGTATAACAAAAAGTGGAGTAAAAAGTTTATTTTTACAGCTATTGATTCCCAATTTGAAATTTGAGTGGTCAACAACTTATTGTATTGAAAGATAGTGTATTTTAGGCCTCAGCTATGAACAGCAGCTATAGACACCTTTTATATTTAGAAAAAAATTAGGCGAGGATAAAAAAAACACTTTTTTTTTGGTGTTCCAAGGTGTATAACTTTTTTCCAATCACATTTGGAGTGAATGTAAATGCTGAGGGTAAAACTAGAGAATGTTCCCTTTACACAGAGACCAAACATTTGTATATAATCCATATACTTCAATAACAGGAATGATTTTAATTTGGAGAGGTCCTTTTAGGGACAATTGCTCAAAAAAGGCCCTCCACTGTATTAATAAAGCTTGTTTTTCTCAAAACAAAACATTTGTCCGAAAGGTGATATATTTGCGTCCCAAACAGTTGTCCACGAAAAATCCAGCAGCAATTCGTATCACTGCGCGCCTATTACTTATTATTAGCCTGTTAACCTTTAGCCGAAGTGTATGGCGGATGCGGTCTGCCGTAAGGGGAAGTTTACGAGTGAACAGGCAACAGGCAGCTAACGGGAGCGCAGTGATACGAATCGAGACGAGATATGCAAATGCTAACCAGACCCCCCAGGATTTCGCGGGCATTTTTTGTGATTGTTGCGGGCTAAAATGCCTGAATTTGCGGGAGCTTTTCCAAAAAGTTGCGATGAAAGTTGCGGTGCTTTTAAGGTTTTTGTTGCGATTTTGTTGCGGGAGGAAGTGAAAGTTGCGATAAATAGTTGCAATTTTCGCTTTTTGTAATTAAAATTTAGTAATATTTTGAATACTGAGTTATTCCTGACAAAGAATAATACAAGGACACAGAGATCACAGATATGGTCCTAAAACAACCTTACCAACATCGAAAATAAATTACTACTAGGAGGGGAACTGTTTCGCCCGGTCTTTTTCTGTTATTTTAGTGGGCAAATGGCGCCGCAGACATGTTTCTTTGCCATTAGAAGCCGTGTCTCAATTCCCAGAGTGCGCAGCTCGGAGCGTGGCCCGAAGGGCATGTGCGTCACACATTTCGACAGAACACCGGCGCGACGACTGCTGTCCCACTTCTTTTTTGTCCCATGCGCAGTTAACACGCGGTCCGAAGACCGCAGTCGTTAAGCGGTCCGCGGACTGCAGTCGGGGCTGAGCAAGTGTGCACCTCCTTGACTGCAGTCTGAGCCCCCTTCGGGCCGCGCTCCGAGCTGTGCGCTCTGGGAACTGGGACACGGCCGCAGTTTCGTTTTGTCACACGGAAGTAAAGCAGAATGTTACGGCTTCCAAACTCAAACCTTTTAGCCGCCGAGAATATGAGGTTGGGTCCTATGGCTCGCAGATTTGTGACACGCAAAGAGGAGGCTATGGTGACAGATACGCTGAGATCCAGATATGCGTTTTGTGCATTTATTACAAAAAGAGCGCACACAGCTATGACAGCGCAGCAGGATGAAATGAAACTCATGAAAACCAGCAGGATGAACAGATTAACATGAAATATGAATGAATGGTTTGCGTTCAACAAAAAATACGGCTACACCCCAACTCTGACTCTCTCCTCTGTGTGACAGGTGAGCGCGCGCTTTTACACGCACACACTTCCGTACGTGCACACACCCACACTCACGTGAACCACCGCCTCTGCCGCACACACACAAACGCACCGTGCACCTCATCTCAGTTATGTCTCCTACACAGAAGGAAGTTGGTCGGCGTTCAATACGTCGCCGATGATTGGTCAAAATTAGTAAAAATTGCGGAAAAGTTGCGGTGATTGGTCAAAATTGCAACACCGCCCTAAATTCGCGGGGATTGGCTGAAGTTGCGTTGAAGTTGCAAATCGCAACATCGCAAATTCCTGGAGGGTCTGGCTAACTACGCTGCTGGATTTTTCGCAGACAACTGTTTGGGACGCAATTATGTCACCTTTTGGACAAATGTTTTGTTTTGAGAAGAAACTTACTGGACCTTACTGGACTGGAGCTCCAGAACGCGAGCAGAACCGGGCTGAGCGCAAACTGTCAGAGGTAAGCCGGTGTTACCGCACATAACTTTTAGAAGGAAACCCATACAGATTAACATAAAAAAACGCACTATCCCTTTAAGACACTATCCCTTTAATAAAATCAGGTAGCCTACAGTGCCTTTAAAGCTACAATATGTAACTTTCTGGAGGTGGCATGCCATCTCCATGGAAATAGAAAGTTAAAAACCATATTTCGCAAGATGTGTGTAGAATCCCCTAGTCGTCCAGGTAGAATCCATGGCAAAAGGAGAAATTCAATTTGTCAACTGGACAAAAGTTTATTTGGTCAAACCATCTTTACATGAGCTGTATTCGACCAAATAAACTTTTGTCCAGTTGACAAATTGAATTTCTCCTTTTGCCATATTTCCCAACTTTCCCAACTTTGGAATACAGCCAAAGAAACAACATTTGCATGGAAATAATCCAGGCCAAGAAAGAGTCAGCTTTGAGGAGATGCAAGCAAGGACACATGTACAGTAGCGCAGTGGCTCACACCTCACAGCAAGAAGGTTCTGGTTTGACTCCGGTTTCCCCATCAACCCAAAACTTGTAGTAGAAATAAGTAAAATCCTTCACCTTAAATAGTCCTGACCAAGCCTAGCTCAAGATCTGGAGATGGGTCCCCGCGCCCTCTGCGTCTGACAGGATGGGTTAAATAGGGTGACCAGATTTTCAAAATTTAAAACTGGGACACACTCGGGATGGGAGGGTTGGCATAAATAAAAGTGTCCGTTCTCGACTCACTTATGGGTCAATAGGGACTTTTTTTTTTTTTTTGCCTTAGTCATTTTCAAGCACTGTTTTCTGTTTTTTTAGCTAAACAAATCACAATATATTGGCCCATTTACTGTTAGTGGGTATCAGATTGGTCAAAAATTGGGACATCTGGGACATTTCTTGTATAAAACTGGGACAAATTACAGGGCTCAAACTGAATGTTCTGGGAAAAGAGGGACATCTGTAGTCTGGTTAACACCTGACCATATCACAAGTGAGATATGGGTCTGGAAACTCGCTTCGAAAAATCCCGTAGCGGAGGTGTGGTTAGCGATTGCCAACGGCCGTTTATTGGGCGTTATGAATGTCTATCATTGAGCGTATACGTAAGTCCATAGCCAATCATGTCAGTTGTCAGTTCAAACTACAAGCTTCCGTTTGTCATGTAGTACGCGTCACCGTCTTGCCACACCTCCCCCGCTCTCTGATTGGGGCCCTAAATCTGGGACTCTCGCTTGGACGAGTTTCCAGGCCGCCTTCCAGTTCGAAACGAACGGAAGCGGCCTGGGAATTCCCAGGCTAGGACATCTGGTCACCCTAGAGTTAAATGCAAAGGACAATTTCACAACACTTTTCTTTTGCTAAAAAAAATTACTTACTGAGCTTACCCATTTTAAGCTGTTTTCTAATTTATGGTATAATGTGGTTTGAAACTCCACACACCTTCACTAGAATCATTTGGATCATTTCAGCCCTGGAATTGCCAATTTCTACTGAATTAAAGGTAAAAGGTAGCAGTTAACTTCATGACATCACATTATAACTAATAAGGTTATAAATATATAGAACCTTAAAGCTCACAAGAGTCAGTTTGTGTAATATAGCATCTCTAAAGCAAGTTAACAATCTTTTCTTTTCCCCAACTACAGAATCACATTGTGGCCCCGTTGCTTTAAGCCTCTGACACAAGGCGGTCCTACGTACTTCTCCCAAATCATTACCCCGAGTCCATGAGCGACTCACTTGACCCCTGGCGGCTCCATATTGTAGTGTTGCATTGGAAATATCCTAACCTTTGCGCTAATTCTGCTCTGGAGTGCTGATCCGGTGTGCACGACTCGGCCCCGCTCATTACAGGCAGCGGTCGGGGCAGCTGCAGCATGGATATAGCGAGGTAATAAGAGTCTCCGAGGCCCGGTGAGCGCTCCTGTGCAGAGTGGAGAGGAAAACAGGCCCTGTGTTTGGGAAGAAGGTCACAAGTGGGATAATGTCAGGACTATTAATGAAAATGTATGTTTAAAATAATGATATAGCGTGCAGAGTAATGGGGAGGGAAACATAACAATTAGATGTTTATGGGCTGATGTATGGAGGAGTAAAAAAAGGTAATGTCAGTTTGGGTGATCGTTATGTTACACAAGCTGGATTCTTGTGAGCTTTAAATCATGTTAGAATGTTGTTGTCTTCTCAAAAACATAACATACCATTCAAAATGCTCTGTTCCGCCTTTTGTTCAATAGAGATTGGCAATTCCAGGGCTTGAATTGTCCAAATGATTCTAAGTTTAAATGCACAGAGCACTTCCTGTATTACCACATGACATCACAACGTGGAACGAGTGTTTTCTGTTTGAAACTGTTTTCTAAATATGCAGAGTTTGTGTATTAAACATGTGTGAATGGTATGTTAAGGTATGTTTGTGATAAGAAAACAAAACGTAGATCAGAAAATAGCGTAATATGGGCCCTTTACTTTTTCTTGTCCCTATGACACTGTTATTGTCTTGCCTGAAATGTTCCATAGTATAGCATTAAACATATCTAATTTGCATTTATGCGTAAGATCTATTAAAGAGCCTCAAAAACATGCATTCTGACTGTGAGCAGGGTAACCTCTCTACAGATATGTCCTGTACAGCAACTTACAGTGGTGCCATTACTTCATAAAGATGGATACCTTTAATGCCATACTTCAGGACATTACAGGCCAAGCAGCAACATCTCCATGGAGACGAGCAGTTTGTGGACTCTCCAGAAAAGTTACATTATGCTCCTTTAAATTGGGGATTTTTTTTGCAGAAGCTCATTTGATTGTTCCTTTTTTTTTAGCCGCACCTAGAGACTTTTCTTTTCGTCTAGCACAGTGACTACATGTGTCAAGTGTCTTGCTTCAGGGCATCACGAGTTGTTTTTTCCCCTCCACCTAGATCCATAATCCTTTGAGACTCAATTAATCTCGACTTGGGGCGACCCATTATTACTGTGATTATAAACGTGCAGCTGGAATATTCCAATATTAGCAAACCTCATTATTGTGCTTTCAGAGTAGCTAAATGCCTTGCCCTCTAACCTGAAGGTTGATGGTTCAGTTTCTGCTGGGTAAAACACTTCACTCTTTCTGATATATGGTTTTGTCTACTGTAGTGATTTATTGTTGGAAAGTTGGCACAAATGACAGCCATTTCTTTATCACTCTGCCCCATGGCGATTGTGGCTAACTGTATCTTGTGTGAATTTGTATATCACTGTCACAATGAATACTATATCAGGGTCAATATTTATTGTGGGTACTTTTTGTTTGTGGTAGTGGAACATTTTTGATTATTTTTTCTGCAATATGATCAGATTTTGTGCTGTAATTAAAGCAGCGTTGTGTAACGTTTCTGGTGGAGGGTTTGTCAAATGGATTTTATTTTTTTTTGTCAATGGAGATATTATTTTGCCTGAAATGTTTCACAGCATGGCATTAAAAATGTCTTTGTTCATAGAGACCAAGCCAGACCATATTACAGGTCAGATCTGTGGAGAGGCAACCCCTCTCATAGTCAGAATGTTGTTTTTCCTCTGTATTTTTGAGCTAGAAAACCACCTGTAATTGAATTAATGTAAAGTAGAGCTGTTTAATGTCATACTGTGGAACATTCCAAGTAGAGTAGAGCAATGACATATCCATAGAAACAAACAGGCGATGGACCCTCAACCAAAACGTTACATAGCCTAGTGCATCTTTAAGTGTTGAATTCCACTATCTACATTATTTAAGATTATTCTACATTTAGAATACGTATTTTTTTGTGAATAATTCTGCTTCATGGTTTGGTTTAAATATTATCGTTTATCATTTATTTCAGCTCATTTATATAGAATACAGTATATCATCTCTAAAACTCGCATACAAAATCCAGATAAGAAAACTGGATAGAAATTTAATGCAATGTTTATTTCTTTCTTCAGCTCCTTTGCAAATGCAATACATGAGAGAGCAATTAGAACCAACAGAAAATTCATTACCTCAACAGCCACTTGCAGGCTAAGGGTCGCCAATCCAAGGATATGCAAACATCACAACATATTCTCATAAACGCACGGAATAAAATGACAATCAATAGAGAAAAGGACGTTTTATGTGTACAAGTGAGTCAGTTCTTTCAGATTTCAATTACTGCCAATGATAGGACCATTAAAACAACAGCCTTGAGGTTCAGGTACGTGCACCAATGAGGTTGCAAATTACAAATCTTTATCAATGAACTTAACATAACCAATGCTAATTTGGATCTGCAGTGTTTTGTCTCTCATCCAAGATTTTGAAACCTTAATTTATTATTATATGAATATCTCAGTTAGGAATATAAGATAACATTTTGTCCCTGATCAGTGCATATCAGATATCAATACTGTTAAACTTTTTCAAATGGGTGACCACTAAGTAAAGAATAATGTTGTATGAAATATGTAATTACATTGTATACAAACAGGCTTGAAACAAGGTATTAATGGGTTCCACTTCCAGTTATTGCCGCTATTTGGGGGACTTTTTCTATTCAAATAAAGACCATTTAGTTTAATTGTTGACTTCCATTAACCTGGCTCACTCCAGATTGATATGTGTGTCACTTTGAATTGGGTTCTACACATGATCACTCTGGAAGAGCTCTCGCTGAAATATTCCACTTTTTAAATCTGATTGGTCAAAGTGTCTCAACAGCAGCACAAGCCAAAAAGTCAAACTTTAGTTACATCCAGTTGGAGAAAAGCCTTTCCTGTTGCATAAAGCACTTACTGTACCTTCTACAAGTTTTTCACAAACATTCTGCTGTTAGTCCGGCCGGTACACCGAATGGCCATTCTGGACTTTTTCAGAACACACAGATTGCCAGTCCGCCCCTGGCTCTGTGATGGGTCACCCACCATCTGACTGGTGAAGCTTAGAACACCATGAGAATGCCAAGATGGATTCTCATGAGTTTGTGAATATCGTAAGAATTCATCTTGCTGTGCAAGGTTAGACTTCTATGGCAACTGTTCCAATTTTTCATCATTCTAAAACCCATAGGTAAATTACTACATCCATACGTCTCAGGCTAATTAAAAAGTGTGTTTTTTCACCATGGCATTGAAATTGGCATTGATATTAAGCCTTTTTAATAGTATTAATATCAAGTATGAAATTCTATTACTGTGACAACCCCTAACCCCAATAAAATAAATTGGCCATCTTTTTCATGAGTACACTCTTGCCAGTCCATGTTTAAAGTGTTCAGAAAGCTTTCTCCCCCACCAGTGACATTATGTGGTGAACATGCTTAATGACGACTAGCCAACAAGACATTACACTTGTTTTTAATTCTCAGGGGAGCGCCTGGTGCGGGGTGGGGGTGATTTCAGGGAACTCTTTGGAGATTAAATTTTGTTAATTGCCCTCATCCATCAGACATAACACTGCTAAATGGAACGGCCATTGGACATTTAAGATAATGCTCAACTATTATGATGGATAAGGCCTCTCAGCTTGTGTTCAATCTGGTTAATGTTTGAGATAATCATTTAAAACGCCACTTTTTCTCAAATATGATTACACGTCTAAAAGTACTCTTGGTAAAGGTTTGGACTCACATCAAATGAATGCTGGACAGTGGCTGGAGCAGTATCCTGGCCTTAGACTGACAGAGGACCATTGGAGGTAATGTTGTGTTAAATTCTAACCTTGGTTCTCTGAGGGATCTGAGTGGAAAGGAATTGATCAAACTTTTTTAAGGCTATTGGAAGATTGGTTCTTGCCTTTGCCTATTCTGCCTTGGTTAGTAATGTACTATGTAGTCTGTGTGAAATGGCAGGCCTTTAGTTTATCAAATTTAAAGGATCTTATCTTAGCCTACTCTTTATTGCTTTCAATTTATGTGGCTGGTACTTGAAAGATGGAATAGAAGAACATATCTAATTTTGTTCAATTTTCTAATTGCTTTGTGAGTTATTGCTTTTTTTATTTTTATTTTTTACTAATTTAGCATCAGTGCACTTCAGCATCTTTGGCATCAGTGCACTTTAACTGTTATCTTCTTCTGAAAGTTCACACTTCACTGTGATTGGTTAAATCCACCTGTCACTCACTCAGAGATTTACAGAGCTGACCAACAGGGGGACTGGGATGGGAAAATGTTTGTGTAGAGCTGAATTAATGAGAGAAGCATTAAACCACCATATGACGGTATTGTTGCAGGGATAATTCTGTCTTCATTGCCATAACTCTCAGCTCTCATTTGTCAAGAATATTATGATTAAAGGTCCTATATTACGCAAAACTGACTCTTGTGAGTGCTAAGCCGTGTTATAATGTTGTTACCTCATCAAAAACATACATGAAGTTGCATTTTGTTTCAGTCACACATTTAAATAACCCTTTATCATTAATCTGTCTACATATCCAAAACTCATAATGATCTGTTCCACCTTGCAACGTCATGTGGTGGTAGTTTTCAAGTTAACAAGTTTTACCTTTAGCTCAGTAAGGATTGTAAATTCCAGGTCTGAAATCATCCAAATGATTCAAGTGAAGGCCCTTTAATAGTAGAGTAGCATGTGTAGAATGTGTAGTTACAAAACATTACTCATTGTTCACTATAACAAACCTCGAAAACTTGCCTCAATGTCAATAACCCACAAGCAGATGGAGCTGTGTGCAAACTTAAGCATCACCACAGCATTCGTTTCAGTATACTTTTTTTTGTGTTTTCCTCTGTATCCCACATAGACCCACTTACTCCTCACTCATGTTACTGCTATACCCTATATCGCCTCCTCTCCTTCTAATTGATACCACTTCTACTATAGTTCCTCCTGCCCCTTGCTGCGTCCTCTGATGCCCTAACCGGTTGGTAGCAGTAATCCGAGTGTAGCAAATAATCAGAATAATTTGCTTGTGTTTCACGTGGGTCATTGGCTCCGTGTACATAGCACTTGTCATTTTTTCAATTACCAGCGTTGCAGTTAAACGTTGGTTCTCTAGCCTGGAGCTGAAATGCTGATACTAAGCCCTATTAGGTTTTAGCCAGTGCTTCGCTCATTAGCTTGTCAGGGAAGAGTGGAGAGGGAAGCTAGGTCAGGGTGGAGGCAAGAGCAGGCTTTGTCCGCTGTGGAGATTGTTAAGGAGTTTTGCAGATAACTACATTTAGCTGAATCCTGCCCATGACCTTTTTAAGCCAAATCAGTGCACGTTCCTAATTGACCTTATCACTTCACTTCTTTTACGCCATGCCAGTGAGAAAAGAGTGAGTATGTGAGCGGGCAGAGTAGCTATAGCTAACTGGTTTGGGGGATGAGTATAGAAGTAATGAGCAGTGTTGCTGAAGAAGATATAAGGGTTTTGTTAAGTGGGAATTAAAGGAATGATGGTTTAAAAATTGTTATTCAGGGTTTGTGTGATAACCATGTGTATAAAACACAACACAACTCTGAGTATGTTTTTGATGATTATGATTAGAACATAGATCAGACAGTAGCTTAATATACAGTGCCGTGAAAAAGTATTTGCCCCCTTCCTGATTTCTGTGTTTTTTGCATATTTATCACTCAAAACATTGTCAGATCATCAAACCAATTTTAATATCACACAGAAACAACCCAAGGAAAGACAAAATTCAGTTTTTGAATGATGATTCCATTTATTAGTGCACAAAAAAAATCTAAACCTATCTGGCCCTATGTGAAAAAGTAATTGCCCCCTTAATCTAATAGCCAGTTGAGCCTCCTTTGACAGCAATAACTGTAACCAAACGTTTGCGATAATTGGTGATGAGTCTTTCACACCGCTGGGGAGGGATTTTGGCCCACTCTTCTATGCAGAATTGTTTCAATTCTGCCATATTGGAGGGTTTTCTTGTATGAACTGCCCGTTTAAGGTCACACCACAGCATCTCAATCGGATTTAAATCCGGACTTTGACTTGGCCACTCCAAAACCTTAATTTTGTTTTCTTTGAGCCATTCAGAGGTGGACTTGCTGGTGTGTTTTGGATCATTGTCCTGTTGCATGATCCAAGAGCGCTTGAGTTTGAGGGCACGAACTGATGGCCGGACATTCTCCTTCAGGATCTTCTGGTAAACAGCAGAATTCATTTTTCCGTCAATCACAGCAAGTTGTCCTGGTCCTGAGGCAGCAAAGCAGGCCCAGACCATCACACTGCCACCACCATGCTTTACTGTGGGCACCATGTTCTTTTTATCAAATGCTGTGCCATTTTTACGCCAGATGAAACGGGCTGCAGACCTTCCAAAAAGTTCAATTTTAGACTCATCGGTCCACAAAATGTTTCTCCAAAAGTCTTGAGGGTCATCAAGGTGCTTTTTGGCAAAGGTGAGACGAGCCTTTGTGTTCTTTTGTGAAAGCAGTGGTTTTCTCCTGGGAACTCTTCCATGGATGCCATTTTTGGCCAGTGTTTTTCTAATGGTGGAGTCATGAACACTGACCTTAACTGAGGCCAACGAGGCCTGTAGTTCTTTCGATGTGCGTCTAGGTTCTTTTGTGACTTCCTGAATGAGCCGTCGTCGCCGCACTCTTGGAGTAATCTTAGTTGGTCGACCACTCCTGGGAAGGGTTGCAACTGTTCCCAGTTTCCTCCATTTTTGAATAATGGCTCTGACAGTGGTTCGCTGGAGCCCCAGAGCTTTGGGAATGGCTTTGTAACCTTTTCCTGAATTATAGACTTCTATCACTTTTTTTCTCATTTGTTCTTGAATTTCTTTGGATCGTGGCATGATGTGTTTGTTCTTGAGATGTTGTAGCCAACTTCACTTTGTTTGACAGGAACTATTTAAGTGATTTCTTGATTCAACACAGGTGGTGACAATCAGGTGTGGGTGTGGCATGTAGAACTGAACTAAGTTTTCTCAAAACTGTGGTTAGTCACAGTTAGTTTGTGATTTAACAAGGGGGGGCAATTACTTTTTCACATAGGGCCAGATAGGTTTAGATTTTTTTTGTGCACTAATAAATGGAATCATCATTCAAAAACTGAATTTTGTCTTTCCTTGGGTTGTTTCTGTGTGATATTAAAATTGGTTTGATGATCTGACAATGTTTTGAGTGATAAATATGCAAAAAACACAGAAATCAGGAAGGGGGCAAATACTTTTTCACGGCACTGTAGACCTTTTAATATTCAATGTTGAAATTTTTCCTCTGTTTTAGCATTTATTTCTGAAGGACCATTGCTCTAGTGATATTTGCTCAAACTAAAATGAAACTCTCAACTCTATTTAGCAATCGTGTGTGCCAAAAAATGACACATAATGATTTCTTTAAATCTATTAAGTCACAATGTTGTATTCACTCAAACATAACATTAATATGGGTATCCTATCTGATTTGGTGTTATTTTGGGGGTTACACGTTCAGAAATGCCCTCTCTTTCTTTAGGCCTTCTGTCTGCAAGCTGCTGGCCCTAGTGTTAAAACTGACCAATCAGATTGTCCTTTTGCAGTTGATTGACAGGCAGGCACCGGCACTGGTGCATTGGTTTAGTCCCGCCCCCAGGCCAGCTGTGTGCTCAGCACTGGGCCTGGTCCATAGTCCTGGCCATGTCCTGATTGGAGGATCTACTAGTTAGCGCTATACTTGTGTGTTTTTGACTAGCACATGATACTAGCTTAGTCTGTATCACTCAGGATTTGGGATGTCAACAATTAATCGACTTACGATTAATTGTCGATCAAGACGTTGGTCGATCAAAATGCATTAATTGCAATTAATCGCTAATCGCGGACACGCGACTCAGAGCCGGTGTTCTAACGAAACATCCTACCAGTCGAGAGATCCTGCCGAACATTATGTAATCCTTGAGAGTTCGTATTGCGCATGCGCAGAACATTACGTCACTCCGTACTGCGCATGCGCAGAACATTACCAGCTGAGCGCTCAGCTGTGCTGAAAGAAAAGCAGTAAGTATTTCACGTTTTCTACACGTTTTCTACTTAAAGGGACAGTGTGTAAGATTTTTACCTGTTAATTACTGAAATTGAAGATACCCATTCAAAAATACATTGTTTTCCTAGCCTTTTCACTTCCATCATGAAATCAAAGTATTCTTTTGGACTTAGATATAGTCACATAAAAGGGGGATCTTCCCCATATAGAGGCAGCCATTTTGAATACGAGAGCCACAGAAGGACATTTGGGCTCATCCTTCGCCTCGGCTCCTGCTAACAGCTGCTTAGCCGCGCTGCGTTTGGGAGTGAAGGACAGAAGGAGAGAAGGGGAAGGGGAGGGGGAAGGGGGAGCCTGTGAAAAGAAGCATGCAGCCGGATCACACATAGTAATGGATACAACACGTATTTTGGACTAAATTGTTTTACTGGATTTTATTCGCTGGATCCTTATGGACAGATTGAGACCAAGTTTATGATGAAATACAGAGTTTGACCTGTGCAGAGCCTTCAAAGGTAAGCTAAGTAAGCTAAGTTTTGTGCTTTTCCGTATAAAAGCCCCATGTGCTCGGGGAGTGATTGTTTTGCAGGGAAATGAATTGCATAGTCAAAGAGGAGACTGTAAGGTTTCATTTGATGTGTAGATTGTCATGAATCATGATCGGGATTGTGTGTTTTCATGCGAAAAGAAAAAAAAAAAGTGAACGGGGGACCGCGCTTTATGTATACAGCGGTGCGCGGTTCGTGCGCGGGCACGCGCGATCTCGGCGGTACGTCGCGTCCGGGTGACCCTCGAGGTCTGCCATAGCCAAAAGAGGAAGTGGAATAGCTAGTAACCACCTATGCGCCACGAATCCTACACACTGTCCCTTTAATCTAACCCAATGCCGATTTCTAGCCTTTGTGTGAATCTTGTTTGAGTCTGTGACCGACCCAACTACTTCTTATTGACTTCTTTTGAATAATAAAACTGTCCATAGGAACTGTCTAAACGTGGCGTAAGTTTTGCGGACTTACAGCTGTCGTTTGATAGTTATGGTTAAGTTATGTTTGGAACACTTCTGTATTTCAGTCTTTTCAGTCTTTCACTCATTTGAAACAACAAACTTCTGCTGCTTAAGTGAGCGAATTTAGCCACTTATGAGAAGCAATTACATCGCCGTGTTCAAGCTCGCATTTACACGTGCAGAAATAGTATTGTTTATATATATATATATTTTGTTTGTTTCTCTAGGTGCAGTGTGGGACGTGTCTTCGATGGGCCCATTTCGAATGTGTCAAATATACAGAAACACAGATTATACTTGTAGTACATGTTCGTAGTTTGTAAATTTATTGTAAATTCATGTAAAGAGTAGTGTGGTTTTGTTTTAAATATTTAGATTTTGAACATGGAAATAGAAGATTGTTAGTTTTTGAGAAATAGTTTAAATAGTGTACAGGGTGTAAATGTTGTGTAATAACTAGATATATTTTTTAGAATTAGTTTCTTTTTTTCTTTTTTTTAGAAATTTTGATAATGTGTAAATGTTGTGTTATAAAAATAAATGTTTTAATGACCAACCCAAAAAATGCTTCATGTTTGTTTTGTTGTTTTTAATTATAATAATGTTTTTTGATTTGTAATTTGAGCACGTGTGTGTAAAAGCTTACTCAAGTGAGGTTCATTTGTATAACAGAACATGGTTACATAGCATCAGAACACGCTTCCACATTAGCAAGTGCAGGTAAGTAAGTAAATGTAATTTATATAGCACATTTAAAAACAGAACTGGCCAAAGTGCTGTACAATGTCAAAAAGCTATAATTAAATAATTCGGCAGCATAGAATACATAAGAACATTTGACATGGCAACAAGAAGTACACATAAGATGAAATAAAAGACAGGATAAAAGATATAGATAAAAAGAGCTAAGAGGCAAAGGCCACAGTGTACAAATGAGTTTTTAGTTTGGATTTAAAAGTGGTGATTGTTGGAGCAGATCTTATGTCTGGAACAGTCTACCTGCTTATTAAAACGTCCTACCTGCACTGCAGAACGTCCTACCTACACTACAGAACGTCCTACCTGCACTACAGAACGTCCTTCCTGCACTGCAGAACGTCCTACCTGCATATTAGAACGTCCTACCTACACTACAGAACGTCCTACCTGCACTACAGAACGTCCTACCTTCATATTAGAACGTCCTACCTTCATATTAGAACGTCCTACCTGCACTACAGAACGTCCTACCTGCACTACAGAACGCCCTACCTTCATATTAGAATGTCCTTCCTGCACTACAGAACGTCCTACCTTCATATCAGAACGTCCTACCTGCACTACAGAACGTCCTACCTTCATATTAGAACGTCCTACCTGCACTACAGAACGTCCTACCTGCACTACAGAACGTCCTACCTTCATATTAGAATGTCCTTCCTGCACTACAGAACGTCCTACCTTCATATCAGAACGTCCTACCTGCACTACAGAACGTCCTACCTTCATATCAGAACGTCCTACCTGCACTACAGAACGTCCTACCTTCTATCAGAACGTCCTTCCTGCACTACAGAACGTCCTACCTTCATATTAGAACGTCCTTCCTGCACTACAGAACGTCCTACCTGCACTACAGAACGTCCTACCTTCATATCAGAACGTCCTTCCTGCACTACAGAACGTCCTACCTGCACTACAGAACGTCCTACCTTCATATTAGAACGTCCTACCTGCACTACAGAACGTCCTACCTGCACTACAGAACGTCCTACCTTCATATTAGAATGTCCTTCCTGCACTACAGAACGTCCTACCTTCATATCAGAACGTCCTACCTGCACTACAGAACGTCCTACCTTCATATCAGAACGTCCTTCCTGCACTACAGAACGTCCTACCTTCATATCAGAACGTCCTACCTGCACTACAGAACGTCCTACCTTCATATCAGAACGTCCTACCTGCACTACAGAACGTCCTACCTTCATATCAGAACGTCCTTCCTGCACTACAGAACGTCCTACCTTCATATTAGAACGTCCTTCCTGCACTACAGAACGTCCTACCTGCACTACAGAACGTCCTACCTTCATATCAGAACGTCCTTCCTGCACTACAGAACGTCCTACCTGCACTACAGAACGTCCTACCTTCTATCAGAACGTCCTACCTGCACTACAGAACGTCCTACCTTCATATCAGAACGTCCTTCCTGCACTACAGAACGTCCTACCTGCACTACAGAACGTCCTACCTGCAATACAGAACGTCCTACCTTCATATTAGAACGTCCTGTCTATATATCTCTGAAAGACTGACGTAGTACGAACTCTCAAGAAGTTACGTAATCTTCTGCGCATGCGCACGGCTTGGCAGCACCGCTCGTAACGGGGTAATTTTACCAGAACTTCATACCTGCACTTGCTAATGTGGAAGCCGTGTTCTGATGGTGTAATATCATCTATCAGAATGTCCTAACTGCATAGAAACAAACATTAAAACCAAAAAAATGACATCGGAAGCACACGGCAGGATTTTCTGAGAGGGTAGGACGTTTCTCAGAGGAAGGACGTTTCGACAGAACACCGGCCGCAGGTGCCAACGGCACTGCTCAGCAGTGGGCCTCGCGCGTACGTACACCGGGGCTGCTGAACACGAGATCTAACCACGGCCACACGAAACCAGCAGCGGCGTTTGATCCTGGTTTAGTCCAGGTTTAGTCCAGGCCCAGTCCAACTTTAGACCTGGTTTAGACTTGGTTTATTTCTGGTCTAGACCTGGTTTAGTCCACGTTTAGTCCTGGTCTAGTCCCTTAGCCAATCAGGATGCAGAACACAATAACACAAGAACACTATAAAAAAATGTTACACTATAAAAAAAAAAATTGGAAAAAAGAAAATTTGTGAGGGATTACTGTATTTTGTTATTCAGCATCAATACATTTGTCTGCTTTTTACAAAGGAATAATTAATTGAGGAATATACAATATAATAATACTATGATATATTTTTGACTCAGTGTTATGTATACTATAGCTTATATTCTTAAAGACCCTATTGAAACACTAAAATTCAGGTGAAAAACGCCGCTTATCAATTAATCGTAAGTCGATCGATAAGGTCAGTCGACTTTAGATTAATGAATTAATCGATAATTTGCATCCCTACTCAGGATCTATAATAATAAGAATTTATTACAGTTCTATGGTATTTTGACGGATTTTAAGTGAAAAATATTAAATAAGCTTTTTGGACATTATTTTTCAAAAAGAAGCATTTTATGTTTGTTACCTAAGTTAGATAACACCCAGGCTACTAGCAAAGGATTTCCTGACACTCAGCCCTCACAGAGCACAGAACAAACTTTGGATTAATGGATTTATACTTCATGGTTGGTTTACACATGGGATGGCGACATGTTACATGTGTGAAAGTACTCGTCTGGGAAGACAGTGAAGTGAAGTGCTTGTATTAGCATACGGTTTATGTGCTGTTCCTATTGAGAAAACAAATTTGAAACGTGCCCTTTTATAGATATGTTCAGTTGTTCACGGTGATCTGCGTGTGCGTTCTGACTTGGCGTGCACGCTTGTGTGGTCGTATCAGTCAGCTGATGCATTGTAATGGGTATTTTATGCGTTTAAGCAGTGAGGCAGTCAACAAAAGCACTAAATATTGTGGTGAATCAGCAGTGCGCATATTCTACATGTATTAAAGAGGACTGGATCAGCCCTGCCTTCTCCAGCGCACCTCCACTGGAATAGTTTTATATCTGCAGGTGATATTTAGTAAGACTTTGTGGAAATTCAGATACTTTACTCTATACATGCGGTAATTGATCCTCTAAACCAGGGGTGTCCAAACTTTTTTCATCAAGAGTCACATATCTAAACACAGACGAAGCAGAGGGCCGATCGAGGGCCACAGACCAGTGCTTAGTACAGTCAGTAATTGAAATATCTGCATGTTTAACACGTTAGAATGAGCTATCAGTCCTTTATTCGTGCTAAGATCCTCAAAACCACACAATAAATATTAAGTATTGTCTTATCAAGGTAGATTTTCAAAAAAGTTGCAGTCAAAAGTTCTGCTCAAGGTAATTTGGGCCAATTAACCTGGAAGCCTGAGGGCTTAACAGGTTCTATTCTAACCCAACCATACCAAACTCATGCTTTTTCACAGTGAATATCCACTATCCTCTATATACTTAATGGGTAGTTTACGGTCATTGTGCCTTTGGGCAAAATATCATCCAATTTCCCGATAAATGTGATGTATAAGTGGTTGGTAACAGATGGTAAGAGGCTATTGGCACAGATATTGGCAGTCATATCTGTCAGTTAACCCCAGGGCAGCTATGGGAAATCATTTATCTTAATGTAATGTAAAGCAATTTGTCCAAGAATAAGCACCATATAAAACCAATGCATTATTACGATTGCATTTAGATTTGACTTTATTTTAACACTAATTCTCACTAAAACACTCTTTCTATTTGACAGTTACAGCTATTGCGTACTCTTCTCCCTCTTGCCTCTGATGCATTCTAACTTCTACAGGCATCATTACCCAGAATCCCCTGCTTCCAGTGACCTCAGGGATCCCCGTCTCTGCCAGCTAAATGGAGGTTACATCCATTATTGAGGTGCTCCATTCAAAGCGTCACTTGTTTTGTCTTCTGCTAATGTTAGCTTCGGGGAGGGCAACTTTTTAGCAGCCCATTAGCTTAGCACAGACAAGGTGACTCCATTGTTAGGCCTCAGCGCTTCAACCTTGCACTTTGACACTATCCGAGTCCTCCAGCGTGCTCTCGTCTAGTATTCTCATGTGCGTGTCCCGCTAAAACAAGGCTGATTGTAACTATTCATCATCCCGCCTGGCTTAATTGGACCAAGGGAAGACTGGAGGACAGGGGGCGGAGGGGCGTGGATGGAGCACAGCCAGAGCCAATCAGGAGTCGGGACGGTCCGGCGTCTATTATTAAATGGTCCATGTGGAGAATATGGAGAATACAGCGCAGGTGTGAGCGGTGTCTCAAACTGAAAATTATTAAGAGTGTGTGGAATCATTTGTAGTCTACACTGTTTGTTATTTTATTATTTATTTATTTATTTATTGCAATATTTGGCTTTTTTAAATTTAAGGTAACAGGGATTTAATGCTTTATTTCGAAAAAAGTGAGTCGGTTAAGCATTCGCCCAGGAACTAGATGGACACTGGTTTGAATCTGGCTTCTTTTGCCCACCCCAGTTACAGTAATTTGGTTGATAGCGACCAAAACAAAGAAATTATATCCAGACTAATGATAAAAAAAAATATTGCTTTTCGCTTACCACTTCATATGTCAACTCCAACCCCACATCAGATACTCAAAATGTATATTTGTAAAAAAAAAAAAAAAAAAAAAAAAAGGATGTAAATTTGTAATTGAGTATAATTCTAACCACATACTTGTAATTAGCTATAAAACTAATCGTCCCGTTCCACATCTGCCTAGCCTCCTCCTCTCCATACCAACCACAAACACATAAAACAGCACTTCATCACCTGCTCTGAGTAGCCAGAGCTCAGAAAACATGCAGATTGTGGCAACTTCATACACTTTCGACTGTTTGACCAATCAAAATTTGTTTAACAGACTGATGTAAAATGCAACTAAAATTGTGTAAAAAAGCAACTAACAACTGAGTTGTTATTTTTCAAGCATTTTCATGCTTTACACTTTTACTTAATTGCATATTTGGCAGTCGTACTTGAAACTGAGTGCATTTTTAGCCATGAAAGTGAAAACACTCCACCTTGTAATATCATGTGCTAATACAGGAAGTAGAGTTTTTAAACTCTTTACATTTTCACTTGAATCATTTGGATGATTCTAGAAACTGTGTGCATTTTTAGCCATGAAAGTGAAAACACTCCACCTTGTAATGTCATGTGCTAATACAGCAAGTGGTGTTTTTAAACTCTTTACATTTTCACTTGAATCATTTGGATGCTATCGGTCTTGGAATTGCCAACCTACTGAACTAAAGGTAAAATGTACAGTAGCTGTTAACTTGATGACCACTTCATGACATCTCAGGGTGGAACAGAGCGTTTTGAGCTTTGGAGATGTAGACAAACTAACAATAAAGGCTTACTAAAACATGTCTGAATGAAACGAAACACAATCTGGTTATGTTCTTGTGGATGAGACTACATTAGAACATTGCTTAAAGCTCACGATCCATTTTGAGTAAGATAGGACCTTTTAAACTAGAACGTATATTTATTGTTCCACTTTCTTTCTAACTGTTACTTGCACTTCTTCATTTCAGAGCCCTATTATTAACTGGTCTTGTGGGGAAACAGCCCAGGTTCTCCGAGTACATAAAGCTGCCGTGCCTCTAAGTGTCTGTTACTTCTTTGGACCACTTCAGGCTTGGCTTTCATTACCCGGTTAGCCTCCTGTCACCGCAATCCAGCGCCATCATCCCTCACCCCAGTCCAAATTAACAGGTAATTTGTAAATGTCACTTTGGGTTAGACACCTCATTTTCTTCCACTTTTTCCCTCTCTATATAACAGTCCAGCCAGTCAGCCAGTAGCGCTCTAATTTTTTCCCCCTTGTCTCCCCAATAAGATTTTCATTCACAAATAGAGTTATGGTCCACTAAATAAATGAGAGTAATTGATGGGGGTAAAGAAAGAAGTGATTTACCGTAACCTATTAAAAAGTCAATCAATGACACAGGGAGGCCGGATTCCTTTGGTTTCATCGGAGCGGTCTGGAGATTGTAAGGAAGCTAATTTGAAGAGTCAAATGAGATGTGATGGTAATATCGGAGTGCTGGGTTTAATGAACAAAAGCCCAGACAGATACAGGCATGGAAATGGTTTAGACAATAATGTTTTTCACAGTGTAGTTTGTAGCTGTAATGCATTTTTATGGGAATATAAGTAGGAAGGAACTGCACTGGCCACTGGATGCTGGGTTTAACTGGCAAACGTGTATACAGTGGTCCCTCACTATAACGCAGTTCACCTTTCAGGGCCTCGTTGTTTCTCAGATTTTTTTATTCCAGTTTTTTTATGGTGTATCAACGTGCATTGTGTTCTGCATCCTGATTGGTTAAGGGAGCCGATTTCTCAGTCATTCTCTTCCGTGCCGTGCCTCCTGTACAGTACAGAATGCGTTCAGTTTGCCAAATTTGTATAAATGTTCGATCACTCGCAGTGTGACTCTGAAGTGCTGTATGTTTGCAAGTTTTCTCCCCGACAAAACCCACGACTGTGGAGCGGCGCCAGGACGAAGAGGCTCGGTCAGAGGTACTGTGAAATACATGCAATATGTTTAGGGCCTGAAAACAGGTTTGGATCTTTGGTTTCATTCTATAATACTGTGCTTTTTTTGTTGAAAATCTATGAAAGTTTGAGTGTTTAAACAAGAGAGAAATGTGAGAAAATGTTAATGCCATTCTGAGAAAAGTGTAGAATGTGTGTGATGAGGTGTTTACAGCCTTAAAACATGTACAATAATTGTAAAATATAAAGCTGACTATTTCGCGGATTTCGCCTATTGCGGGTTATTTTTAGAACATAACCACTGCGATAAACGAGGGACCACTGTACTGTACTGTGACACTTACAATTACCCAATACACCAACCAAAACCATACGAAGATGCTCTAACACAACCCCAAATATTGCTGATCTCTATAGAGTTAGTTTTATGAATCCTGTTTAGAAAGTCTGCGCTTCTGAGCACTCAAATAACATGCAATTTTGAATTTCACAGAATTGTTACGTCACAGGTAAAGGTCTGAATGTCTCCTGTTGTTTTCAAGTCCGTAAAATGTCACTAGACTTGATTGAAGCATTGCTTCTGTCAAACTGCGTCCATTACTGCTGCATGCTTCTGTTAGCACCGACGCTGCCAGGAATGATGCATTCGTTGTACCGGATCGTTGTGCTGAAGAGGGAGCTGAGCCAAAAGGCGAAGCTCTCAATTTACCATCAATCTACGTTCTTACTCTCACCTATGGTCATGAGTTCTGGGTAATGACCAAAAGGACAAGATTATGTTTGGCGGTTCGAATCCCGCTCTCAACATTGGGTTGAGCAGCTGGATCCACTGACCCACAGGTTGGCGGTGTGATCCCAGCTCCAAAGCTCCCACAGATGAGTGCTGCCATTGTGTCCTTGGGCAAGACACTTAATCCCACTTTGCCCCCAGTGTCTGTGCACACTGGAAGAGCCCCCATGACACAAAAGTACATCAAGATCAAGGCTGGTCCATTGTGACATGGGCCATCCTCCTGTGGACCTACCACCTGCGGGAGGATCCATGGGGACCGGTGCATGTGATCTGGGGTGGACAAGATCAAGGATACAAGTGGGCGAAATGAGTTTCCTCCGCAGAGTGGCTGGGCGCTCCCTTAGAGATAGGGTGAGGAGCTCAGTCACACGGGAGAAGCTCGCAGTAGAGCCGCTGCTTCTCCACATTGAGAGGAGCCAGCTGAGGTGGCTTGGGCATCTGTTCCGGATGCCTCCTGGACGCCTCCCTCAGGAGGTGTTCCTGGCATGTCCACCGGGAGGTGGAGATGCCTCGGCTGGCCTGGGAACGCCTTGGGGTCCCCCTGGAGGAGCTGGAGGAAGTGTCCGGGGTGAAGGAAGTCTGGGAGTCCCTGCTTAGACTGTTGCCCTCGCGACCCGGCCCCAGATAAGTAGAAGAAAATGGATGGATGGATGGATGGCTTCTGTTAGCATATCTGAGAAATTGAATTTGTCAACTGGACAAAATTTAATTTCTCCTTTTGCCATGGATTCTACCTGGACGACTGAGGAATTCTACACACATCGGAAAATGTTGTTAACGTATTTGTTTTTCTTTTTCAATAATAAATCCCCTCTGTTGCCAGTCGATGGCAGCCTAACCCCAGTTCCAGGTATAGAGAGCTCATCTGTATACAAGGTGCTTATTGTCTGAAAATACTTCAACTCTTTAGCACTGCTGCTAAAGAGACCAAAAGGCTCCACATGGTCTGGGTATATATTGAACTGAGTAGTATTGCCTTCAAATGTTCTTCTGCAATACATTTCAGTCAAGTCAATATAGCATCTGAAGGAAAAGTTTAATGTAGTTTTTAACCTAGTTCAAGTTGAAACAAGGACACTTACTATTATTATTCCTGTGTCACTTAATACAGTGTAGTGTTTACTTAAAAGATCTAAGCTGTCTACAATTTGCCATTCACTCTTTTCTATCAGTTCTGTTTGTATTTCATTCAAGTCTCATATTTATTTTACATTCAGTTGCTATACTTTTATCAAGTATTGGTTCAACCCCTGACTCGTATTCACAGTGTTAAATGTTATCTGAAAATGGCTACTCAGATAGTGTACACATTTTGAACTGAAATCTTCACAGGATTAAGAACTGCATGCCCATTCTTTTAAATCCAGACTTGATATTTACCCCTACTATTACTGGAAAGGATTTAAAGGACTTGTACCCATTTTTTTCGATATACTTGAGCAAAATTGGTCCAGTCCAGATTTATTATAAGCAGTTCTTGAGGAATATGTCGGCTGTGTACTGTCTGCATCTAATTAGAAAGTTTTATTTTGTCAGAGAATCAGGAAGTGTGTCCTTAGCATGCTAGTTGTTGGTAGCATTACTGTGGTGGCCTCTAAAAATCATGAAAAATGCTTAAAAACTTCTAGGGTGAATAAATCTTGGTGAATAATTGGGATGCTCAAAATAACCTTGGACCACTGCAAACCCATTGTTTCAAAACTAGTTCTGTTTTTTGAGTTTTAAGACGGCAAAAAATCAGATACAGCATCTTAACATTTCTGAAATTATACAACTCTTTATCTTCTAGGAAATTTGCCCACTGCATTTGACCCATCAAATCCTGAGGGATCATTTGAATGCTAAACACGTCCGGACAAGTTCCATTGTTACCG
The DNA here is from genome assembly GCA_036785185.1 of Paratrypauchen microcephalus. NCBI lineage: Eukaryota > Metazoa > Chordata > Actinopteri > Gobiiformes > Gobiidae > Paratrypauchen > Paratrypauchen microcephalus. The sequence continues at coordinate 4,366,201 of JAVJIX010000064.1, read as the reverse complement.
GTGATAGAGCGAGCGTGAGCGCACTTCAACAAACCACCAAACCACCAAACCACCAAACCACCAAACCAACAAACCACCAAACCACCAAACCACGCTCACAGAATCGAATGAGCAAAGAGACCACAGAAAAACTGACAAACTCAATCGCAAAGGGGGTTTGTTTGTTCGTTTGTTTGTTCGCTCTCTCTCTCTTACTGTCTCAAGATTAAAATGCAATTAATTAGATTAATTAATTACAAATCCTGTAATTAATTAGATTTTTTTAAAATCGCCTGACAGCATTAATATATACAGCATTTGTCTATACTGTATACATGTCTTAAGCCCACACACAGGTAGAACATCCAAACTCCACCCAGATAGACCTTAAGGGATCAGTGAGTTGAACCTTTGACCTTATTGTTGTGAGGTGAGTTCTAGCCACTTTGCTTTGTACTGCCACGTGAAGCTTGAAACAGTCAATTACCAGACATAATGATAATTGTGGTTCATATCGCCACTGCCGGTGCTGTTAGCAACAACATCATTAGCCACTCTGGAGAAAGGAGCTCATGAAGTTATGTGACATTTACAGTGAGAGCTCAGTTACTGCACAAAATAGCTGTTTAGGCTTTACTATGCACCAAAATACAAAACATGTTGATATGGGATCTTTATATTTCTGAAAATTCATGTTAAAGGTGCATTATGTAACCTTTCTGGAGGGGGGTCCGTCACCTGCTTTATTACATGGCCTGGAATGTTCCTCAGTGTGGCTTTGAGCTTATCTATGTATGCTTTGATGCAATTACAGGTGTTTTCTTGCTCAAAAATACCTTTAAAAACATAAAAACATGCATGCATACTCCGAGTGGGCTTGACCTGATGGTGTCAACTGCTTGTCTCCATGATTAGTAGTTTGATGTCATACCATGGAACATTTAAGGTCAAGCAATAATTCATAACTTAGCCTATACCACACATTTACTTTTAATCATCGATATAATTGAGCGAAAATCTTGGCAACTTTGTTACAAGAGGCATGAATGAATGAAACAAAACTCAAGATTTGATTTGTAATGGCAATAATGACATGCTAAGCACCGCAAAATCTCATTATTTTAAAGATGCTGTGTCTGATTTTTACTGTCTCAAACAGATCTAGGTCATTTTAAACAGTTTGTAGTTGTCCAAATTATTCCTCACTTCGGTTATACACTGATCATCGCAATTATTCACTGTCATGATTTAAGCAAGTGCTTTTCTCAACTTTCAGAGACCAGAGTGGAGTTTTGCTATTACTGTAATGCTAACAACAGCTACCATGCTAGCACACACCTCCTGATTATCACACAATAACACTTTAGTTGCAGATATTAGACAGCAGACTCAACTGCTTACAATATATCTGTACTAGGACACAACAAATTTTGCTCAAGTACATGGAGGAAAAATGGATACAGCGTTAGCTTCCAATCAGTGCAACTTGATTTTTTTTTTACTTTTGATTTAAGCATATGTAGACTTAGACTTTGACAAAATGTATTGATCCACAAGGGAAATCATTTCGACACTATGTGGGGCCATTCAAGACATTATTTATTCTGGTCCTCTCACATACATACCTTCTCACGCTGAGAATATATGTATGTGAGAGTGAGAATATATGTATGTGAGAGTAAGAATATATGTATGTGAGAGTGAGGATATATGTATGTGAGAGTAAGGATATATGTATGTTAGACTGAGAATATATGTATGTTAGACTGAGAATATATGTATGTGAGGGTGAGAATATATGTATGTGAGAATATATGTATGTGAGAATAAGAATATATGTATGTGAGAATAAGAATATATGTATGTGAGAGTGAGAATATATGTATGAGAGTAAGAAGGCTATGTGAGAGTAAGAATATATGTATGTGAGAGGAGAATATATGTATGTGAGAGGAGAATATCTGTATGTGAGTGTGAGAATATATGTATGTGAGAGTGAGAATATATGTATGTGAGAGTAAGAATATATGTATGAGAGTGAGAATATACGTATGTGAGAGTAAGAATATATGTATGTGAGAGTGAGGATATATGTATGTGAGCATAAGAATATATGTATGTGAGAGGAGAATATATGTATGTGAGTGAGAATATGTATGTGAGAGTAAGAATATATGCATGTGAGCATAAGAATATATGTATGTGAGAGTGAGAATATATGTATCTGAGCATAAGAATATATGCATGTAAGAGTGAGAATATATATATATGTGAGAGTAAGAATATATGTATGTGAGCATAAGAATACGTGTACAGTATGTGAGAGTGAGAATATATGTATGTGAGAATAAGAATATATGTATGTGAGAGTGAATATATGTATGAGAGTAAGAATATATGTAGGCTATGTGAGAGTAAGAATATATGTATGTGAGAGGAGAATATGTATGTGAGAGTAAGAATATATGTATGTGAGAGTGAGAATATATGTATGAGAGTGAGAATATACGTATGTGAGAGTGAGAATATATGTATGTGAGAGTAAGAATATATGTATGTGAGTGTGAGAATATATGTATGTGAGAGTGAGAATATATGTGAGAGTGAGAATATATGTATGAGAGTGAGAATATACGTATGTGAGCGTGAGAATAAATGTATGTGAGAGTGAGAATATATGTATGTGAGAGTGAGAATATATGTATGTGAGAGGAGAATATATGTATGTGAGAGGACCAGGAATGAATAATGTCTTGAATGGCCCCTCATATGACACAGTAGCTCACACATCACAATATAATATAATGACAAAAAGCAAAAATATAAATGGTAATAATGAATTCAAAATAAATTGCAAAAATAACAAGGGACTGGCATAATTATATAAATGCGTATGTACAAATAAAAATACATAAATATAGTAAAACAAATACTAGTATATCTCACAGCTATATACAGACATCTTTGGCAGTCCAGTCTTTGTTGCTATACTCCTCTTACTTCCCTTTAGCTTACACTCCCGTCACTGCTTTGTTTTACTGCCATCTCCAGCCTGTTATATGACTATCAGTCAAAACAGCACTCTGCCTAATCCTCCAATCATTCAGAGCCGAGGCTAAGTGGACTCTCCCTTCTATCCCACGGCCTAAAAGCTCCGGCGTGATTGATAAAACCCACGAATCAAGTCGACATTTAGACTGTAAAAGGCCCTCTCTCATTAAAAATATGGTGGCGGTAATGAAGAGGAAATAGAATTAGCAGCGAGGAAGAGTGAACGCCGGCAAATTGCTGTAAATATTGTACAAGACGGATCGCTAACCCCCTCCAACCGCGGCAGAAACTCATTACAAGGCTTTGGGATATAGGTTCTCCATGACCGCATATTTATTATCTATCTAAATAGAATCACTTACCTCTGATGCAGCCCGTGATAGCCGCAGTCACCGCAAATACAGCTTCTCCCAATGTCAAGGCAGAGGAAGGCAGTTTTTACATAAGGCCAAATGATTACGCCAGACAGGATTGCATTTTGTTGTTAACTTGATTCATTTTTTTTTCTCTGGAAGAGGGAGCGGTTTTTGCCCCATTGGAAATGTAAGTTCAATATGGTTTGACACATCGAGGGGGAAAAGAGGTGTGGACGGAATCTGGACGGAAAAATCTGCACTTTTTTTTATCTATTTGTCTGTTAGCGACGGGACAAATGATTACAACATGATTCAATGTCCCTATTTATTCTGCTGCACACCCGGATCAATGCGGCATACATAAATAAATGCATGTTGTTGGATCCAAACGCCAATATTTTTGGAGGCCGTTCCGAGGCCTGGATAGAGGAAGGGCATCTGACATAAAATTGGATGAAAAAGACTTGTTCAGTGAAGAAGGTCGGAGTACAGACAAGACAATCAAAGCAAAAGAATTAATGCACACTAGGCTCTCGTGCTGACCAGACAGGCATTTAACAAGGCTATCTCCATGGATACATGGTGCCACCAGCTGGACGAGGTACAGGTCAGGTTTGTGAAAAGGTGACACTATAAAAAGATATAATGCTAGGGATAAAAAACACCCATAATGAAATGAATGCAAGGCAGACAAGCGTTGGCTTTTAACTTATCTATGTAGCTTTGATTCAATTATGGATTCATGCTAAAAAATACCTTGAAAAACATGCATTCTGAGAGCATGAGAGCCTGTCCACAGATCTGACCTGTAGCTTGGCCAGCTGGTATTACCTGCTTGCCTCCATGGAGGTAAACAAGTTGAATGCCATACTGAAATATTCAACAGTGCATCTTTAAACTGGTCTCTTAAAGGTGCATTCTGTAACTTCTGCTTTGTCTGGAATGTTTCATAGTATGGCATTAAACCTGTCTATCTTAATGGAGAACAAAACAGACCAAGTTACAGGTCAGATCTGTGGAGAGGCGACCCCGCTCACATTCAGAATGCCTGTTTTTCTATATATATATATAAATATATATATAAATATATATATATATATATATATATATATATATATATATATATATATATATAAATATATATATTTTTTCTTTACTATAAATCCTGTAATTGAATAAATGTAAAGTTGAGCTGTTTAATGCCATACTGTGGAACATTTCAGTCAAAGCAATGTCATACGGTGGTCATGACACACCCCCAACCAAAAATCTATATAGAGCAAGCAAGTATTCTCTTCTTAAACAAAATGCTAACTCTGTATGCTACTATAGTGTATAATGCATAGCACAACGCACCCACATATCTAATTTTTATATTCAAGTATGCGTTAGGTCATGGATAACTAAATCTGTAAAACAGGCTTGCCCAAAGGTGAAGGATTTGAGTTCACAATGCATTATTGAAATGGCCGAGCCTCAGAACCTGTTCATATAGTATATTAAAATGTATTCTGCTGCTACAGTAGTATGAAGCATTGTGCCCTCTCTGAACCAACAAGGAAAAATAAGTAACTATTAAGATATGGCAGGACACTTACAAAAGGAATACAATTTTGAGCATAAGTGATGAATAAAAAAAGTAAAACCAATCTTGCATATTTTATTGATTTGATAAAAGAAATTCTTGGTCGAGACATGTCCTACCGATCGTTTAATTGACTAAAAAGGGGCCCTGCAAAAGCTTTCAAAAATGTATTATGTTTATGAGCTGACCATGTACAACTGCATGTGAGTTTGTGTAAAAACAACTATTTATACAGAAAATACGAGGAAAAAGTATATTTAAAAAAGTATATAAAAAAATTCAAAATAAACAGAATTTATTCCCAATCCACTCCCTATTTTCTCCTGTCCAGGCATATTCTGTAATTCTTTATACCCTAAATAAAAGTCCACTCATACATATTTTGGACAATTAAGGCACCATCAGCCGACTGATCGGCCAAACGAGTACAGATGCAAATACTCAGAATCCAAATATATAATCTAAGACAAAAAAGTTGGATTCATGTATCTTTAATACACTTCTTTCTCCGTTTACATGCTAGTTGTGTCGTATTTCTACAAAGAACCGCTCAGACCACTTGTGTCCCAGTCTATACGCAGGTGAGAAAAAAAAAAATTGCTTTGTCTAGAATGTTCCGCAGTATGACATTAAATTAACTTACCAGTGTAGACAAGACTTACTTACTTTTAATGCCTTATTGTGGAACATTCCAAGCAATGCAATAACATCTTTCTGGAGTCAAGCCCTCACCCAGAAAAGTTACACAAACATAAATATATGCAAAACAAAAAACAGACCAGCAGACCAAACCTCTCCACCCTTCTAACCTTGTTTTATGACCAAATTATATTTTCTTTCTACCGATCCTTATTACTTTATAATTTAGCTGTATCTCTTCGGTGCTGCCATTGTCCCAGCATTATTATCACTACAATAAATACATGCGCTCAAATGGGGAATGCCTTACAATGGCTATTCATGAAACCAACATACGGCGCTCAAAGCATGTGCGCACATAGGTATTGGCCCATTTGTCAAACAGGGAAGGCTAATTATCCCTCACCACGCGATATTGTTCTCCGGCCATGCATTTCATTTCGCGACATTAAAACATAGATGTCACAGGAAGCACAAATGGTATTACATGAGCGTGAATACATTACAAAATTTTGGCTTAAAGGGGCCATAGTACACTTTAAAAAAAAAAAATCTATGTTATAATGCTATTTCTTCATCGCCTGGAGTGTTTTGTTTCATTTACACATGTTTAACGCACAAATCATGTATATTTAGGCAATGTTCTTCTCGGAAATGGAAAATACTCTACTCTGTTTTTAAACTCCATACACCTTCACTAGAATCATTTGGATCATCATTCAGAATCATTCAGCCCTGGAAATGCCAATCTCTACTGAACTAAAAGGGAGCAGTTAACATGAAAACTACCGCTTAATGACATCACAAGGTGGAGCAGGGCATTTTGAGCTTTGGAGATGAAACAAAACAACTCCAGGTATGTTTTTGATGAGGTAACAGCATTATAATATGGTTTAAAGCCCACAAGAATCAATTTAGTGTAATTTAGGACCCTTAAGAGACACTGTATACCAATAGAGCTCAGGGGGAATATGTGTGTACCTTGCATCTCTTTTGGTTTGTTATTCATCTTGTAGGAAGGGTGTAGTGATGCCGTTGGCCATCTTGGCAGGTTAATGAAACTAATTTGATTTCCAGTGATTGCCTGAGATGCCGCAGCGAGCTTAATTGCCTGGACATCATTTCACGCTAGTAGCCAAAGCCGAGGCCCCTTTTGTGTTGTGGTTAGCTTCTTTTGGCTTTCCCCATCTGGAGTTGCCACAGAGGAGAATTTACCTCCTTGGGTGAGGTCATTTGCAATTTTGGCATTGATTTTACGCTTGGATGACCTGAGCAGTGTAGGCCTCTTAATTTCTCCAGGCTTGGGGCTGAAAATTTAGGTTGGAATTCAACTTTAAATTATCGTCTTGGGATATTGCCAAGTGGATTTGTGACAGAACACATACTTGGCCTACCTCCTACTTGGACGAATGTCTCTCCCCACTCTTCACTCCAATATCATGCTACATACTTTCTTGTTTAGTAAGGCTGGACATTTAGGCTACATGTATATGATGACGGTCTGAACAGAAGACGCAAAAGTGGCGTCGCGTCTTCACTTTTTATTCTGCGTTTAGACAAATGTTTTCAGGGGGAAATCTGCGTGCATACAGTGACGCAAAAGAGTGTGGAATTCGATTGGGTATGCATGTCAGGCGGCTAGGTGGTGCTGTGACATATTATCACTATGTCCACGCTCATGCATAGAATCTTCCTTCTTCTCATCTGCACCGCGAAAAGCAAAACAAAACATGGCTACCGGTAGCAAAAATAAAATATTGTGTGGTCAGACGAAGAAGTTCAACTATTGCTTCAGACCACGTTAGACTACGAAGCAACGAGGGCGCAACAAGGTGTGGACTGGGAGTCCTGCCAAACAAACTACACTGATATATGGACTGATGTGAAGTAAACACTTACGCGACGTCAGCAGATTTGACCAGAGTTTTGCGTCTTGGGCAGTGTAGACAAAAATGCTATGGCAGAGCGCATTCAAGTTTTCCACTTTGGAGGGCGGTTTCAGTTTTTTGCGTTTTTAAGCCCCCAAAACGCCGTCACCGTCTAAACGAAAGGCACTTCCAATAAAATATTTTGTCATTTTTACCAGTAAGCGTTCTCGTGTAAACAGGCCCTTAGAAATGACAATAATAATGTTGTTACACGCTTGCTACTGACAATAGTGCTAACCGTTGTTGTGTTGTTCGGCAAGACACCTCAAAAAAACAATCACTTACTGTAATTTTAGGACTAGTGTAATTGAATTGAAAAATCCTGTGTGTGTGTGTGTGTGTGTGTGTTTGTGTTTGTGTTTGTGTGTGTGTGTGTGTGTGTGTGTGTGTGTGTGTGTGTGTGTGTGTGTGTGTGTGTGTGTGTGTGTGTGTGTGTGTGTGTGAGTGAGAAAATCCATCAGGATATTCTTTGTATCAGTGATTTTATTTTTATTTTTTTATTAATAGAGGTTTGAGGAAATATTGGAGCCTTGCAACCACAGTGCCGGGTTATTCTCCAATTTACTGTTTTGTGAGGCTGTCTAGAGAAAGGATTAGACTTTGATAACAACACACATCACCTGCAATGTTCCAGATTTGTACCATACTATGAGTTCTTGATTTGAAGGAAATGCCAGTGTTAGCCCTGTTACACTGTCAGATACTGTGTGATGTGATTGTGAGCACAGCTGTTAGCCCCGGCTCCTACTGTGGATGGGACAGTACAGAGCCGGTTCATTACAAAACACAAACAAACGCCGTAGTGGTCCTGCTCGTCCCGGGACACCTCCGAAGAACACGCCACCCCAATTCTGAGCTCTCAATCTGAGCGCCGTCGTCTTTGTTTGTCTTTGGTTATTGCGGTTTAGTCATTGCATTTGGTTTCAGATACAAAAGGGTAAAAATATGGGGGATTGGTTTGTCAGTTATGTTAGAAATGTTTTTGGGTTTTTTTCTGTTGTATTTTATCTGATCACTGGTGCATGGAGTTAAGCATGGAGCTGCTACTTAGGGCCTTAGGTTGGGTAGCTCCACTCATATCATAATTGAACTAAACACACAACTTCCTTACCAAAGGAGGGCCAAGTTACAATGTTTTTCTGTGATATGGAATATTGTGACTATTGTGATATCATGTTTAATGTTTGTTTTGTTTTTTTCTCTGAAATTTTACCACAGAAAAAGTAGCAGTAGCAGTAGCAAAAAAAGGTTATCACCTTTCCTAGTCCTATTTGGTAATTTTAGTGCAAACTATGTAAAGCTTTGTGTTCAGGTGCTCCCTCTTTTCTTTAGTCCTCCAGGTGCTTCCCAGTTTGGCAGGTCCATTTGCTATTTAATGATCAAAATACTTGAATTTCCTGGAGAAATTCTGCAAAGTCTGTAGAAGAAAAAAACATGACAACTTGATTATTTCACATACACATCAAAATAGTAAAATTTGAATTAACACTGACCTAAATCAAGACTAAAAGAGAACCAAAATAGGCTTGAAAAGTAAAAAAAAAATCTTCTTCCAATAAGGTTCCTTTGATCTTATTATTTATTTAATTTTTCTGCAGTCCGACTTATTCAGGAGAGTATCCCAAGAGTAAAAACCCTTGTCCCGGTTTATAGACCAGTGGGCTTGCTTACGTATTTCAATTACCTCCTTAATCCAGCTGATGTTTTATGCCCCAATAATGCTTCGTCACAGTACATAATATGGCTCAATAATGATGTTTTTCATTGATCCGAAATGGCCTATTTTATTTGCTTCTGTCCTGTTTTGTGACATCTTTCCTCTACCCACAGGAAGACAGCGCTGAAACCTGTGTGAGCCAGCTGACCAGACATATCACAGTGACATCACATGACCGCTCTGAAGAAAACCACAAGGGAACAGCTGAGACCGTCAGGTATGAAAACAAACTAAACATTGTTCTTAAAAAAGAATTAGTTAGAATAAATAGATCCTCAATATTCCATGATATCAAGATCAAAAATATACTCACGCAGTTGTGTTTTTATTAGCACCAACTCTACATACATTTCACTAACAACTAAACAACACAACAAAGAGAGCCGGTTGTATAAAGCGTTAAATTAATTTCACATTTTGCTTGCTGTAATTGGATTGTGATCTGCATTTGGGTTCAAGCTATTTTGTTGAGCCTCTTCATTTGATGATTATCTCCAAAGGCCTCGCAGATATTAGGCCATATTCTTTTCCGGTGCAGTACAATCTCATACAATCTAAATGGATCTTGTTTCAAAGCCTCAAGGACAGTGTGATGAGCCCTGTGTGATGGCTGTCTGCTGCTTCACTCCGCAGCGTAATGCACAGATCCAATTATTGTTTGGCACATGATAAATAAGTGCCTTGTGGAGGTTATGACCAATCCATTTTGAATATTAGGCCAGTGTTTCCAAAAGCGTATGTTTACAAGTCCTCTGTCTGATGATTGCGAGGTAGGAGAGAGCAGATAAGAAATGCATCGTTCGATTAATATCCTGGGTTTATTAGGTATTCTTTTTTTAAATTTCATTTTATTTGAAAATTGCAGAGAGCATTTGTTTGTGGAGAAGTTGAGATGTTGGTGGATCAGAAAGCAAAACTTATGTCTCCAATATCCTTCCATCCATCCATCCATCCATCCATTTTCTTCCACTTATCCGGGGCCGGGTCGCGGGGACAACAGTCTAAGCAGGGACGCCCAGACCTCCTTCACCCCAGACACTTCCTCCAGCTCCTCCGTTCCCAGGCCAGCCGAGAGACATAGTCCCTCCAGCGTGTCCTGGGTCTTCCCTGCGGCCTCCTCCCGGTGGGACGTGCCCAGAACACCTCCCGAGGGAGGCGGCCAGGAGGCATCCGGAACAGATGCCCAAGCCACCTCAGCTGGCTCCTCTCGACGTGGAGAAGCAGCGGCTCTACTCCGAGCTCCTCCTGTGTGCCTGAGCTCCTCACCCTATCTCTAAAGGAGCGCCCAGCCACTCTGCAGAGGAAAATCATTTCACCCACTTGTATCCGTCATCTTGTCCTTTCGGTCATTACCCAAAGCTCATGATCATAGGTGAGAGTAGGAACGTAGATTGACCGGTAAATTGAGAGCTTCGCCTTTTGGCTCAGCTCCCTCTTCACCGCAACGGTCCGGTACAGCGACCGCATCACTTTTGCTGTACCAATATCCTTCAATTTCCAAAATAGAATATTTTATGAATAATGTTATTATTTTAAAAAAAATACATGAGGACTTATTATTCTTATTATATATATATATATATATATATATATATATATATATATATATATATATATATATATATATATATATATATATATGTATATATATATATATATATATATATATATATATATATATATATATATATATATGTATATATATATATATATATATATATATATATATGTTTTTACAAATTAAACAATACATGGCTACAGCATGAAAAGCAAAACCTTTAAGACAGCATATAGCCTTTTAGATACTGAGCAACATTAGAGAAATTCAATTTTCTGTGAGTGAGGGCTCTCACTGCCAGCTCAGTCCTTGTTGTCGTGGCCTAAGTGATCAGAGGTATAATACTCCCTACAACTGAAGCATAGCCAGACTGAACCGCACTAGACTGGAATGGACAACACTATTCCTGTTGAGGGTTAGGGTTATATCTCTGGGTCCTGGGTCCCATATTGGTGATAAATAAACTTCTGCGTTAGAACTCTTTAAATCTCAGGTTACTTCATATTTATTCTACAACATCACATATGTAGGTCAAGTACCTGGGTGTTCACCTCAACAATAAACTGGACTGGTCCCATAACACCGACGCCCTGTATAAGAAGGGCCAGAGTCGCCTCCACCTCCTGAGGAGACTGAGGTCCTTTGGAGTGTGCAGGCCACTCTGTGGTGGCCTCTGCTCTCCTCTACGCTGTCATCTACTGGGCCCCGAGCAGCACAGAGCGGGACAGGAAGAGACTTAACAAGCTGGGCAGGAGGGCCAGCTTTGTCCTGGGCTCTCCTCTGGACTCTGTAGAGGAGGTGGCTGAGAGGAGGGTGCTGGTCAAACTTACGTCCATCATGGATGACACCTCTCATCCTCTGTATCGGACTGTAGAGGAGCTGAGCAGCTCCTTCAGCAGCCGACTGAGGCACCCTCAGTGCAAGAAGGAGCGCTACCGCTGATCCTTCATCCCACTGCCATCAGACTGTATAACTCCACTATTGCTGCAATTTTTCTACTATTATCTTATGATGATGATGATGATGATGATGATGATGATGATGATGATGATTATTTATCTTGTCTGCATGCACTTTTTTGTTCTAGCTTTCTTATGCACTAAACTGACTGGAGCTAATGTGGCAAGTTTATTTCTCCTGTGTGAGATCAATAAAGTCTTATCTTATCTCTCTTATTTTACATTTTGTTCATTGATCCAAAATGACTTAACTATAGAAATGGGCTCATTGATGTATTTGAGGTCCCATATTACACAAAACTAACTCTTTAAGTTTGTTTTGAGCCATGTTATAAAGTTACCTCATCAAAAACATACCCAGAGTTGTATTGTTTCATTCAGACTGTCCAGGCTGGTTAGCTCAGCTGGTTAGCTCAACTGGTTAGCTCAACTGTTAAGTCACTGACTTTCCCCCTGGGGGTTGTGGGTTCAAATCCCCCCCCGGGCTATGAGCTAACCAGTGTGGGTCCTTGGGCAAGACCCTTCACGGTACTGGCCCCCGGGCGCCGAAAAAGATGGCTGCTCACTGCTCCTGAAAAAGGATGTGTCAAATGCAGAAGTCAAATTTCTCCCATGTGTCACTGTGTGTCATTGTGTGTCATTGTGTGTGAGACCAATAAAGGCCTAATCTAATCACATCTCCAAAGGTCAAATTGCTCTCTTCCACTTCATGTAGTGGTAGTTTTCATATTAACAGCTACATTTTGTTCAGAAGAGATTGACAATTCCAGGTTTGTGTGTTAAACATGTGTGAATGAAAGAAGACAAATCAAACACATGGATGAAGGGTACAAAGTTTCCTAATCTAAACATAAGATCTTAACATCTGTTGCTAGGTTAAAAGATAAAAATGTTCAAATAATTGTATTACTTTAATGTTTAGATTTACTCCCCCAAAATAACCTGTCAGGCTTTTGTTTTAGGAAGGTGACAAGAGCAACTGCCGCTGTTTTGAAACTTTCAGCATGAACAAAGTAAATGAGTGCAGTGCAAAAGGAGCAGTTTGTGACGTGTGATGTAGCATTAGCATCACTAGCACACGGCTGTTTCTGCCTGGGAGCTGGAGACAAGCCAAACTCCAAATGCGTTAATGGCGTGAAGAGTGGTGAGAGCTTTTTTGGAAAGAGGCAGATTCTTCACTCTCGAGCGGAATCCAAACATGTTGAATGTATGGCTTTATGAAAACAGGCTCAGAGCACGGGCACACACTGGAACAGGTCACCGAATATTACTTTACCTTTTAAGGGGCTCTAGATTGCTGCGTGGTTGTCATCATAATGCTAAATTTAATGTTTAAAAAGTGATTTATTAGAATACAAAAATGTTAATGGTTGAGTTTTTATTTCAGATTTGTACTAAAATTGGTTGCACTGTACATGATTTTTTTACGGCTTTTATAGCTTGAAAAACACAACTAACTCCTTTTTAAATGGTTTGCAGTGGCCCAAGGTTATTCGTCCTTATGAATTCAGAGAGTATCCTGATTATTCACCATTTTCACAACTTTCAGAGGCCAGAGTGAGTTTTGCAGTCAACTTAAAGCTAACAATAACTAGCATGCTAACTGTTGTATTAAAACTGTACTGCATGTGTTTGTGTTTAAGGGCCTGTTTACACGAGAACACTCAAGGGTAAAAACGACAAAATATTTTATCGGAAGTGCCTTTCGTTTACATGGTGATGGCGTTTTTGGGGCCTAAAAACGCAAAAATCTGAAACCACCCTCCAGAGTGGAAAAGTTAAATACGCTCCACTGTAACGTTTCCGTGTAAACTGCCCAAAACACAAAACTGGTCAGATCTGCTCACGTCGCGCACGCGTTTACGTCACATAGATTCGGCATACTTTGATACCACGGATGTTCAAGCTGCGCTAGCAGCTCTAGTCAACATACAAGAGTCATTTCAACAATTGTATAAATCGCACCCACACACGTCTACGGTCTTTTCTTTTCTTCCCGTACAAGTCTTTCTCACACTCTCAGCCACACAGATGCCAAGACAAGCGACTTCCGCATGAGGCACTTCAAATGTAAAACCCAATGTGATTTTATATTTTCTAATTCCAATCCAATCCAATCCAGTTTATTTATATAGCACATTTCATAAACTAAAAGCGTTTCCAAAGTGCTGCACAGAAACATAATTTAAAATAAACAAATAATCACAGAAACAAGTGTGCATACAAATAAATATACCATAAAATAATAAAAACAATATAGAATAAAAAAAAAGTACAGTATTCAGTACAATATTCAAAAAACATGAAAACAAAAGTACAAGTCACTGAAATGTTTGGAGCGGAACTTAACAACTCATTTAAAACGCAACTAGAACATTTTATTTTGAAGGTTTACCTTTCTCTTTTCCGGTACAGTCGTGTATTTACAGCGCCTCCATTCGCTGGCTTTTGCGTCCACTTTTGCGTCTTCGTATAAACAAACATTTCCTGTTGAGAACGCTCATCTAAACGCGGATAAAAAAATTGAAGACGAGACACCATTTTTGCATCTTCTGTTTTGATCGTCGCCGTATAAACGTAGCCTCAGTAATGCAAGAAATAGATGTTATAAGTTTGCAATTTCAATCATTTGGCAACTGAGACACGCAAAGGGTTTAATATAATTTGGAATTGTATGTTTTTTGCCCTTCTAACTACAAAGTTTCCTGTGCTGTGATCAGAGTAATTAAGGGTACAGTGTAATGCCATTGTTTAAAATGTTATTAAAGCAGAACAATGTAGCTCCGCCAGCTCCTTTGTAAGAATACACTGTCCTAGAGAACAGAAGCTTTTTCTTTAATTGAAATTAGACAAATATAATACAAAAAAAACATCATGCTGAAATGAATTTTAATTATAAAAAGGCAAGGTTTCTGGTGAAAATTCTCTCCAGGTTGGAGTCTGCCATGTTGCAAAGCTGGTTTTCCGCCCAGAGACAGCAGGGGGAGACGATAGATACAAACACCCCAAAAATGCATATCTGTTATGATCAGTTCAGAATCAGCTTTATTGAATCAGCTTTATTACCATTGTCAGTGAACAAAATTCACAAACTAGAAACTTGCTTCGGCATTATGGTACAACAAAAACATATCGCTTCTACTTGATTGTGCTTTAAGTATACATTTTTTTTTATTGCTGTGTAAAAATGTGGATTCAGACCTTGTACAGATTGAAAGAACATTTTGAAGCCATGGTTCTCGATTTTATTGAGTTTTAGTTGTCAAGAAATGCTGTACATTATAATTTTTTTTCAGTATTAGCAGTTTATTTTGTAGCTTGAATTTGTGCGATTTCATGCATTTACCATACCAAGATGCCTTCAATTTTAGCTGCATTACAACAGTCTTAAAATGGCAATCCTCCAGTCTCAGTTCAGCATCGTAACCCTGTATTTTTATTTCATATTTCTAGACATAAATGGAAACACCATGACCCATATACAGTATAGCCCCCAAACCACAGCTTGAAAAGCCCACTATTGTCTGTACTTTTCCATCTACGTTTCTCAAATGGAGGATCCGTGCTTTTATAAGGTCATCGCTCCCTCTTGTTTGGCCCCATAATCCTCGGCAACGCAAAAATCCACTTCTCAAAATGGCTCATTACGATTTTGATCAATCTGTGTGCGTTCGGTGAGACAGACTCCGGAAATGCCATCAGAAAATTGCATTTCCAAATGACATTAGGCGCCCAGTTGACCATCCAATTCCATGGCTTTCTATTGAGATGTTAAGATCTGATATTATTATTTGGGTCAGAAAACCGTCTTTTTTTTTTTCTTCTTTTGAGTGAGGCAATTAAATTTCCTTGATGGTCTGTGAGAGCACTTAGCTTAAAGAGAATACACTTGGAAATCAAAAAGCTTTCAATCATCTCAAATCATATTTAGGAGAAAGAGGGCCCTGGAGTTGTGTCACATGTAATGCTATGGGGACCGTGATGGGCTGCATGGGAGATGGACACGGCTGGTATAGAGGTTATTCTGTGTCTTTCTGAGATGAGGAGAAACATATCCTTTTGGTTTGGTTTACTGTAAATTCGAGTTTTAACCTTGTTGCCATTAGCGAAAAGAACTGAAGAGGAGTTTGATCCATTACGTCAACATATCAAGATGCAAAATATTAAGATTGTATAAGGAACAGCATATTTCATTACGTTGACTGTTGAAAGTTAGCGAAACATGTTAGGTATTTTGAGAAGAAGCATCACGATTTTATGATTATTGACACAATGACCCAATTCAATACGTTAAAAAGTGCATTGCTTAATTTTTTTGATGGAGGTTCCATCACTCAGTTGTCATTACTTTTGTCTGTTTTGTTTCTCAAATTGCTATTAAACTTATCAGGGCCTGTTTACACGAGAACGCTTACGGGTAAAAACGACAAACTGTTTTATCTGAAGTGCCTTTCGTTTAGATGGTGACGGTGTTTTGGGGGCTTAAAAACGCAAAAAACTGAAACTGCCCTCCAAAGTGGAAAACTTGAATACGCTCCGTTGTAGCATTTTCGTCTACACTGCCCAAGACGCAAAACTCTGGTCAAATCTGCTGACGTTGCGTACGCGTTTACGTCACATTACGTCCATTTACGTCCATATATCAGTGTACTTTGTTTGGCAGGACTCCCAGTCCACACCTTGTTGCTCCTTCGTTGCTTTGTAGTCTAACGTGGTCTGAAGCAATAGTTGAACTTCTTTGTCTGACCACATGAATTTTTTTTTGTTACCGGTAGACATGTTTTGTTTTGCTTTTCGTGGCGTAGATGAGAAGAAGGAAGATTCTAGGCATGCACGCGAACATAGTGATAATGTATCACAGCACCACCTAGCCGCCTGGCATGCATACCCAATCAAATTCCACACACTTTTGCGTCACAGTATGCACGCAGATTTCCTCCCGAAAACGCTCGTCTAAACGCGGAATAAAAAGTGAAGACGTGATGCCACTTTTGCGTCTTCTGTTCACACTGTCATATAAACGTAGCTTCAGTCTCCATGGATACAAGGAGGTTACAACACAAGGCAAAGTTAGTCAGTAGCTCAGCTGGTAGAGCGTTTGTTTACTGATCCAAAGGTTGGCGGTTCAAATCCCGCTCTTGACATAAGAAACATCAGTGGTTGAGCAGTCAGATCCACTGACCCACAGGTTGGTTGGTACGATTCCAGCTCCCACAGATGAATGCTACCGTTGTGTCCATGGGCAAGACACTTAACCCACCTCGCCCCCAGTGTCTGCGTACACTGGTGTGTGAATGTGTGTGTGAATGGGTGAGTGGTTCCTTGTTGTAAAGCGCTTTGGGTGCCTTGAAGGTGGAAAAGCGCTATATAAAGATGTGACCATTTACCATTTACCATTTAGATCTGTGGAGTAACTAATTTTAAGAATGTTTTTTCAAGGTGTTTTTGAACAATAAACACACTCTGCCGATAGATAAGTTTAATCCCATAATGTAATACTCAAAGCAACATCTCCATGGATGCAAACAAGTGCTAGTAGCATACCCCCCACCAGAAAAGTTGCACAGTGCACCTTTAAATGACATTGCTAAATAGATCACCGTTGCGAATACAAGTGTGCCCAAACCTTTTCCCCCTGGCAGGCCAAAATGAACACATTAGTGTAACACTGGCCAAGCCTAATTATGTGTGTTGCATAAAAAAGACGTTTATGATTACATGATCTTCAATAATGGTGTTTTTGGGAGAATCTGCTTTTGTCTCATTTACTAAAATACAGACAGTCTTTTCAGCGCAAGATGTAATCAAAGTAAATACTCTTTTGTGGGTCAAATTACACCCTGTGGAGAGCCCAGTTTGTCTCATGGGCCCCACTTTGGGAACCCTTGCAGTATTATTACATTCAAAAATCGTGTGTTTGTTTATAAACCATTAAAGACTGTGTTTAGAACTTATATTATACCTTTAAACATCCTATATTACGCAAAATTGACTCCTGTAATCTTTAAGCCATGTTAAAATGTTCATCAAAAGTCATCATCAAAAGTTGTTTTGTTCCAGCTGACACACACATCTTTGCCTGAGTTCTTCTCTCAAACAGAAAACATGGGGTTATACAGGAAGTGCACCACTGTGTTTTTAAACTCCATACAGCTTCACTACAACTGGATAATTTCAGATCTGGAATTGGCGATCTCGATTGAGCTATAGGTAAAAGGAGCTGTTAACTTAAAATCTACCACTACATGACATCACAAGATGGAGCAGAGCGTTTTGAGCTTTGAACATGTAGAGAGACTGTGCGAATGAAACAAAACACATCACAGCATGGGCCCTATGAACTTAAACATTCCCATAATGTGTAATAGAAACAATCTACTTTATCTAAGCGGGTAAGTAAGACAGTGGAGCCAGAGGAGTTTGTCTGTGTGAATATGCAGCCCGAGTCTGTGTGAGCACTTGTTCGCAGGATTACCACACTGCTCTATTTTTATGACAGCTAATTAGGCAGGTTTTATAAGCAGGTTTACTTAACTCTGTCAGATCAGGATAAATTACCATTTTGCACATCTCACTTAATCATATTAATTACCACTGGCAATTTATCAGGCTGTCTTCAGGGCATGAATAATTGCAAAGATTATTAGCTGAGAGTTGCTCTGTAGAAGTGAGGATATATGGTCCGGGCTAAAGCAGGAATGTGCAGTATTTGAAATGTGCAGTACTACGCTTTCATGTAGTAGACTTGCGTTTATGTTACTGCAGTTCATATCGCAGCCCACTCATCATGGCCTTATTTTTATTTGACATGCAAATGGGTCATCATTTGTACTCGAGGTTACAGTAAATGTGTTTGGAAAATGTTACGTCTTTGTGCAAAAAAGTTGTTCCGCTAAAATGTTTAATCTGACCTGTTAGTGGTGTGGATAAAAGCATGTTCACCGAGCTATAAACAATGTTATTAACTGTTTGTATGGGGAGAATGCTACAACTTCTACGCTGTACTGTCCACAGGGTAGTTCCTATTCCTTTTCTTTCCATTTCAGCAGAGAAACATGATTTCCAAAGGTATTTCAGGCTTAGTGATTAAAATGTTCATCCACCATCCATAACATTAGCTGTTCAAATCCTGCTCCAGTCAGTATACACTCTGTTATGTCCTTGGGAAAAACACTTTTCCCACCTTGCTCATTATGAGATGCTGGTGGTGGTTGGAAGGGCAGATGGTGCAGAATGGCAGCCTCAGTTCCTTCAATCACCCCAGAGCAGTTGAAACTAGGGATGCAAATTATCGATTAATTCATTAATTGATAGTTGATTGACCTTATTAACAATTAACTGATAAACGGCGTTTTTCACCTGAATTTTAGTGTTTCAATAGGATCTTTAAGAATATAAGCTATAGTATACATAACACTGAGTCAAAAATATATCATCGTATTATTATATTGTATATTCCTCAATCAATTATTCCTTAGTAAAAAGCAGACAAATGTATTGATGCTGAATAACAAAATATAGTAATCCCTCGCTCTATCGCGGTTCGCGTATTTTTTATTTTTATTTTTTTATTTTTTTTTTTTAATAATGTAACTTTTTTTTTTTATAGTGTAACATTGTGTTCTGTCCTGATTGGCTAAGAGACTAGACCAGGACTAAACGTGGACTGGACCAGGTCTAGACCAGAACTAAACCAGGTCTGGACCTGGACTGGACCTGGACTGGACCGGGACTCGACCGGGTCTGGACCTGGACTGAACCAGGATTGGGCCGCTGCGTGCCGCTGCTGGTTTCGTGCGGCTGGTTTGTGGCTCGGGGCCCGGGCCGCAGGCCAGCCGCGCGGGACTCGGGGTCCGAGCCGCGGACCAGCAGCGGCACGTTGCGGCGCGTTCCCGGGCGCCGCGGTTCGATCTCGCCTCGCGCTTACACCCGGGGCTGCTGAGCAGTGCCGTTGGCGCCTGCGGCCGGCTGTGAGTCGAGCTTGGCGCAGCGCGGTGCGCGGTTGCCTTGTTTCGTGACCACGCGGGTGCGCATGTCCGCGATTAGCGATTAATTACAATTATTGCATTTTGTTCGACCAACGTCTTAATCGACAATTAATCGTTAATCGATTAATTGTTGACATCCCTAGTTGAAACTACTTAAGAAACACACACCACGCTGACAGGGGAATCCCAGTTACGCACCATGAAGGGAGTTCCCCTGTTACGCAGCGTGGTGTGTGTTTCGTCTGTCTTTTTCCGCACAGAAAAATAGTTCCCACCCAAAATGACCAAGTCAAGCTCTCCGTGTTGATTTGCACATTTATTTGCACTCGATATGAATGCGCACTACACAGAAAGTAATTGGGAAACGCATCGAGCAAATTAATTCCTTTTGGCCGAAATCTTTCTCTGGCGACGTTAGACTCCAGTCTAACGCGGAGTAGCTGCAGATACCGCGGCGGTCAGTGCTGACAGACCTGGACAATGGCTGTGTCACCAGAAAAACACTTTCCACAACTTATTTTAGTCTCTGGACTGTGGGGAGATGCCCAAGTTTGACCTGGGGGTGGCATATCCCTTTAAAGATGGTGGAGGGTCAACTATCTGCTTGTCTCTATGGTGATTTTACTATTTTTGCCTGAAATGTTCTGCAGTATGGCATTAAACAAATATATCTTGCATTTATTCAATTGTAACTGTAACTTGGTCTGGTGATGTGGCTGCTTGTCTCCATGGAGACAGCTAAATTAAATGCCATGTGGAACCTTTCAGGAAAAAAAACAGTAATCAATCAACAATCTATATGGAGTCATGCAGGTGGCGGACCCTTTACCAGAAAAGTTATGCATTGCACCTTTAAGTATTTAAAATAATGGCTATTGCTGCCATTTTCTCACAGCAGAGGGAATTACCATAAGGAAAACAATGAAACTATGAGAAACATGCCCCAACACGCAGACACGCAGCAGTAATGTTTAGAAAGAGTATGTAGATGGTGGACTTAATAAGTATAAGTACAAGTTTTTTTATTTTATTTTGTGTAGCATCCCTCAGTCGTCCAGGTAGCATCCATGACAAAAGGAGAAATTCAATTTGTCAACTGGACAAAAGTTTATTTGGTCGAATACGTTCCGCAGCTCATCCAAGCTGCTTCTTCAGTTCTGAAGCTTGGATGAGCTGCGAAACATATTTGACGAAATAAACTTTTGTCCAGTTGACAAATTAAATTTCTCCTTTTGCCATTTTATTTATTTATTTATTTATTTATTTATTTATTTATTTATTTATTTATTTATTTATTTATTTATTTATGTACTTATTTTTACAGAGGATTAATGAAACCAACATGAATGATGCAAAATACGATAACAGTTTTTTTTTTCACCATTGTAGATGAATAATGAGAGTCCTGTTAAAGGTCAATACAAGTGTGGCACTGATTGTTGTATGCCATCTGAGCAACACAGGCTCAATTGAAGTTTGATGTGGTCAATGCTGAGAAAACCAGAGAAGTCAAAATAATACATTACCATATTACTCTATTCTGTTTTTAATGTTGTTTCCTCATCAGAAATATACCAGAGGTTGTGTTTTGTTTCATTCACACGTTTAACACACAAACCCGGCATATTTAGTGTCTGTCTACACGAGAACGCTTACGGGGAAAAACTAAATATTTTATCGGAAGTTCCTTTTGTTTAGACGGTGACGGCGTTTTGGGGGCTTAAAAACATAAAAAACTGAAACCGCCCTCCAAAGTGGAAAGCTTGTATACGCTCCGCCGTAGCGTTTTCATTTACACTGCCCAAGATGCAAAACTCTGGCCAAATCTGCTGACGTCGCATACACGCTTACGTCACCATTTCTGGATATTTATATTTATAAAGTAAATTAAGTTAATTAAATTAAATGTAATTAAAATTAAATAAAAAAGTTAAGTAAATTAAATTAAGTAAATAAATGAAGGAAGATTCTACACATGCGCGAGGACATAGTGATAATGTATCAAGACAGAAAGCACATATTGCCTTGTGATGTCATGTGGGAATAAAGGAAGTGCTCCATTGTGTTTTAAACTCCTGGAATTGACAAACTCTTATTGAATTAAAGGTAAAAGGCAGCTGTTAACTTGAAAACTACCACTTCATAGTCGTTTTCATCACAAGGTGGAACAGAGCATTTTGAGCTTTGGGGATGTAAACAGACTAATAATAAAGGTTACTCAAACATGTGTAAATGAAACAAACACAACTCCAGATATGTTTTTGATGAATTAACCACATTATAACACAAATTAAAGCTCACAAGAGTTAGTTTTGCTCTTGCACAGGTTTATGAGTCCCTGTGTACATGAGGAGCCCTGACATTCTCATCCCCTCTACTCCGCTGCTTTGGCCTCTCCACAGAATGAAAACCACACACCCCACTCCACAGGGGGGCGCCGCTCTGTAATTGTGTCTTCAGACCCTCTCACAGCAGCCCACCTGACATTTTCCTTCTTCAAATTTATTTTTCAGTCTTTGGTATTTTGGCAGCAGGGACACCAATGACCAGATTTAGCTCTCCTCTCCAGCAGTGTCCCTCTGAGCTCATGATAACAGAACAGTGTAGTGTAAAACGCATGGTAGTTCGACACAGAAAAGGGCATGTCACGGCACTGTTGAATGTACAAACACCTCTGTTTTTTTTTATGTATTTACAGTAAATAAAGAAATAGATAAATATAAGAAATGAATGGATGCAGTTTTCTTAGGAATACCCCAAAATTACTGAAGGAATAATAATCCCTGTGGCTCAAAAGTATGACAGACAGTCAATCGAATTTTAAGGTCAGTAGTTTGAATCCCAGTCAGTTTCAACCAAACAAACTTTGTCCAGTTGACAAATTGAACTTCTCCTTTTATCATGGATTCTACCTGGACGACTGAGGATCTTTTCACGCACCCAGTCAGTTTAGTTTATTTGATTTATTTGACAGGGACAATGTACAGGAGCATTAATCACAAAAAATGAAAAGATGCTTTGTACCAGACTTTAGCTCTCGGAGCTAATTTCCATCTGCAGTCCCTGAGACAAACAACTTTACAAACAATGAACATAAAGCATCAAAACTGTGCAATTCATAATATTTACAGTGGTGGTGATACATTTCATCAATTAGTAAAAAATAATTCAAACTCTTTTCCCGATACCTGTACCCCCTTCTCATGTCAAGTCTAACTTTAATGCTGACAGGTCTGCACTCTTAGAAATTGTTTAATTTCCAGGCAAATTTTTTTGCATAATAGCATTTGCATAATTATAGCTCAGTTGGAAGTTTGTTCCATTCTGAGATTGTTTTAAATGAAAATACAGATTGTCCTAATGATGTTTTCCGTTTTGGTATTGCACATTGGCATTTGACCTGGTTGTTCTGACCATCTGATCAGATCTGGTCAGCCATTGTATCATTGAGCAAGACACTTCCCCACCAGTGAATGTGTTATTCTTATTGTGTTTGGCACCGGACAAATAGTCTGAGCACCATGTAAGGATAAAAAAACAAAACAAAAAAACATTTATTTTATTTTAAATAATATTTCATTTTAATTTGATTTGATTTTTTAATTGTATGTTTTTATTGTATTTGTGTATTATTATTATTATTATTATTATTATTATTATTATTATTATTATTATTATTGTTGTTGTTGTTGTTGTTATTATTATTTTGTTAGCATGCAAAATTGGCCCTCTACTGCAAATTAATTCACCTTGACCCAAATCTATATTCCAATATTCGACTTAAACCTTGGATTCAAAGAGCAGTCCACATTAAAACATACATTTCCCTCCCAGCTCCTCAGCTCATTACTGATGACCAGGCTGTCTCATTACAGGCTGTAGTGTTGTAATAAAGAACTTCATTAAAGCTCCCAGGTCAAAAGGTGCTCATATTAATAGTATAGTCTAGTCTATAGCAATGTGTTGCATTATAACGAAGAAAAAGGAATTGACTTTGTGATGAAAAATAGGATTCAGAGCTTAATTGCATCTATTCTTTTAGCTGCCTTAAAATATTGTTTTATTCATTTTTGTACTCTCATTGTATTCTCATTGCGAGGGGAAAAAAGAATCTGCAAATCTCCAGTTTGTACCACTTTAATAACTGCATCTAAATTATCCCAAATAAACTTTAACAAAGGCTTGATTCACAATGGCCCTATAGTACACAAAACTGATTCTTGTGAGCTTTTAGCCATGTTATAATGCTGTTAATTCTTCAAAAACATACCTGGAGTTGTGTTTTTTTTTCATTCACACATGCTTGAGTAGCCCTTTATTATTAGTCTATCTACATCTCCAAAGCTCAAAATGCTCTATTCCACCTTGTGATGTCATATGTCATGAAGCAGTACCTTTCAAGTTAAAGGGATATGCCACCCCCAGGTCAAATTTGGGCATCTCCCCACAGTCCAGAGACTAAAATAAGTGGTGGAAAGCGTTTTCCTGCTCACCCAGCCATTGTCCGAGTCTGTCGCCACTGACCGCCGCGGTATCTGGTGCTCCTCCGCCTTAGACTGGAGTCTAACGTCGCCAGAGAAAGATTTCGGCCAAAAGGAATTAATTTGCTCGATGCGTTTCCCAATTACTTTGTGTGTAGTGCGCATTCATATCGAGTGCAAATAAATGTGCAAATCAACACGGAGAGCTTGCCTTGGTCATTTTGGGTGGGAACTATTTTCCAGTGCGTAAGAATACAGCCGTATCACGCACCACGTTGTGCAACAGGGGAACTCCCTTCCCGGTGCGTAACTGGGATTCCCCTGGTAGCGTGCTGCGTGATACGACTGTATTCTTACGCACTGGAAAATAGTTCCCACCCAAAATGACCAAGGCAAGCTCTCCGTGTTGATTTGCACATTTATTTGCACTTGATATGAATGCGCACTACACACAAAGTAATTGGGAAACGCATCGAGCAAATTAATTCCTTTTGGCCGAAATCTTTCTCTGGCGACGTTAGACTCCAGTCTAAGGCGGAGGAGCACCAGATACCGCGGCGGTCAGTGGCGACAGACTCGGACAATGGCTGGGTGAGCAGGAAAACGCTTTCCACCACTTATTTTAGTCTCTGCACTGTGGGGAGATGCCCAAATTTGACCTGGGGGTGGCATATCCCTTTAATAGCTACATTTTACAGTGGTACCTCACCTTACGAAAGACCCAACAAATGAAAATTCCAAGTTACGAAACGTCTTCACGTTAAATTTTGGTCTCTAGATACGAAAGAAAATTCAAGTTACGAAACGCGAAATCTCAAAAATTCAAATAATGCGCACTCAGATGCACGCTCAGCCACACACATACGCTTTTCTCAGACTGGATTTAAACTTTTCTCACATTTGTCTCTTGTTTAAACACTCAAACTTTCATAGATTTTCAACAAAATGTATTAATAGTGAAGCGTGGGGGGAAGGGGGAGGGTGGAGAAGTGTGCGCAGCATGACCCGGCGCGGGGCTGTGAGGACGAGACCCATGCTCAAACCGTGCCTCCTCTAAAACAGGATTAAACCAGGTCTGAACCAGGTCTATACCAGGTCTAAACCAGGTCTAAACCAGGATTAAACCACCGCGGCTCTTACCTGCGTTCGTTCACGCGCTCGCTCCTCGCTGCGGTCCCCTCCTCGCTGCTCGCCTCAGCTGTGACTCGTGAGAAACCAGGAAATAGACCCGCACGCGGCGCTTTAATCCACCTGCTCTAGTCCTGGTTTAGTCCAGGTTTAGTCCTGGTCCAGTCCAGGTATAGACCTTGTTTAGACCTGGTTTAGTCCACGTTTAGTCCTGGGGCTACAATCTCTTAGCCAATCAGGACCCAGAACACAGTGTTACACTATAAAAAAAAGTTACTCTATAAAAAAAAAAACTTGGAACGGGGCCTTGGAACGAATCAGGCTTTTTCCATTGAAATAGCTACTCAACTTACGAAAAATTCACGTTACGAAACCACTTCTGGAACAAATTAATTTCGTAAGGTGAGGTACCACTGTACTTTTAGTTCCGTAGATGGGCAAGACCAGGGCTGCAATTATGAGAAGATGAATGGAGTTTAAAAACACAGTGAGTGTACAACCGCATTATGGATAGTAAAATGAGAAATTCAATTTGTCAACTGGACAAAGTTTATTTGGTTGAATACGTTTCGCAGCTCATCCAAGCTGCTTCTTCAGTTCTGGCTAGAGTGCTGGTGGACACTGCTTACAACTAGCTGCAGGGATGAGCTAACTACAATTAAATTACTATGAAACTATCACACCTATTTGTTTTCAGTTTCTGTGTGGGATCTTGTTAGCATAGCCATTCAGGGCCATAATGGGTGTTTTCAAACCTCTGGACCTGACCTGGCTAACCCTATTGTTTTCTTTGTTTGTGTTGATTTAGGTTTGAGGATAGAGTTATAGATGGGAGACAAATGATGTCTGAGACCACCAAGGAACCTGTTCAAGGAAGGATTCTCTTTCTTAACAAAAATAGCCTCTTTAACTCCCCTCTCAAACCAGTTCTTTTCTATGGCCAAGATCTGTACCTCACTGTCCTCAAAGAATGGCCCGTGGCTTCTAGGTGGAGATGTACGGCAGATGAAGGTCCACTCTGGCTCTCTCGTCTGTGTTGGTACATCCTCTTGTGAAGTGGCTGTTTTGTTTCTCCAGTGTAGCGCTCACTGCAGTCTTCACTACACTGAATGGAGTAGACCACATTGCTTTGTTTGTGGCTCGGTGTTTTGTCCTTTGGGTGGACCAGTGTTTGTCTTAAAGTGTTTGTGGGTTTGAAATAGACTGGGATTTCATATTGTCTGAAAATCCTCTGTAGATTTTCAGAAACGCCTGCCAGGTAAGGAATGGTTATACCCTTTCTCCTGGATTCTGATCTGGTTCTCCTTTTGCCATGGATTCTACCTGGATGACTGAGGGATTCTTCACACATTATGGATAGTAGTTTGCATGTTGTCTGTTAGCCTCTCTGTCTTTTTTAACATTTTTAACAAAAAAAAAACATCATTGGTTGAGCAGTCAAATCCTCTGACCCACAGGTTGGTGGTGTGATTCCAGCTCCTACAGTTGAATGCTGTCGTGTCCTTGGAGAAGACACTCTCCTTGCCCTTAGTGTCTGTGTACACTGGTGTGTGAATGTGTGTGTGAATGGGTGAGTGGTTTTTGATGAGTGCTTTGATCTTGGAAAAGCGCTATATAAAAATGAGACCATTTACCAAATTTTCTCTATGGGAAGAATGAATGGAAAATTTGCCTCTGGAACCAGAGCGGGCGAACTCTGTTGAGGTGGTGATCAGAGAGGATTGTGGGACATATGGCTTGCTTGTGCTATATGAACAGAATTATTAGCTTGCTTCACACACTATCAGTCAAGTATGCGCTACCAACACCATTTCTTTCTGTTTTTATTGACCTAAAATGGACGCCGATCTGAAAACTCTTTGATTGAGCATGTAACTGCGTCTGTCATCCCTGTCCTATTATGAGCCTCCCACTCAGATCAGCCATGGCCGCACTGTTTATTTACTTTTCTTTTTCCTATTTGTTCAAACCGCTGACCCATATCGACCCATATCATATTGTACAACCTCTGACCCCCGGCTCAGTGGGCACCGCTCAAATCCGTTGTGCTGTGGTAAATTGAATCATTTTGGATCAATATCTGGCATTGAGCAAGCATGGAAATACAAGGTTTACACTGTCTGAGCAAAATCAAACCCAGTGCTAAGGAATGAATGCACTAACTATGACTAAGGCTGTATTGTCGGGGTTAATATAAGATGTTGTATGAGTTACAGCAGTGTCCAGTTTGGAACAATGTAAAGGTCGTATATTACACAAAATTGACTCTTGTGAGCTTTAAGCCATGTTAGAATGTTGTTACCTCATCAAAAACATACCTGGAGTTGTGTTTTGTTTTTGTTTTTTTCCATTCACACATTTCAGTAATCCTTTAATAATCCATTTTACCTTTAGTTCAGTAGAGACTGGCAATTCCAGGACTGAAATTATTCTTGATTCTAGTGCAGGTGTATAGAGTTGAAAACACAGTGGAGTGCTTCCTGTATTACCATTTACGTATTTTCAGCTTGAGAGAAGAACTCAGCCTAAATATGCCAGATTTTCTGTGTTAAACATGCGTGAATGAAAGAAAACACAACTTCAGGTGTGTTTGTGATGAGGAAACATTATTAGATTTAAAGCATCGCAACATAATTTTTCTGTCACCTTGTTCTCGTGGGGTCATTTGTTTGTTTTTGTGGACATGTGGCTATTCTGTGTAACATTCAAGGCAGAGACATCTCCATGGAGACAAGCAGGTAGGGCTCTCCAACAGAAATGTTACATATTGTATTGTAAAATCATGTAAATGTAAATGTTGCCAACTCAACTTTATAAACATGTACCTGCCCACCTGTTGGGACTAGACCTACAGGAGTCCGTAGATGGTTTTGAGCTGCTCCACTGGCAAAGGGCTGTGTCTGGAAGGTCATCCAATCTAAACACAAAATTAATGCATATTGAGGGCCTGTTTACATGAGAACGCTTACGGGTAAACGACAAAATATTTTATCGGAAGTGCCTTTCGTTTATATGGTGACGGCATTTTGGGGGCTTAAAAATGCAAAAAAACTGAAAGCGCCCTCCAAAGTGGAAAACCTGAATACACTCCGCCGTAGCGTTTTTGTCTACACTGCCCAAGACGCAAAACTCTGGTCAAATCTGCTATATCAGTGTACTTTGTTTGGCAGGACTCCCAGTCCACACCTTGTTGCGCCTTCGTTGCTTTGTAGTCTAACGTGGTCTGAAGCAATAGTTGAACTTCTTCATCTGAACACACAATTTGCTTTTTTTGGTACCGGTAGCCATGTTTTGTTTTGCTTTTCGCGGTGCAGATGAGAAGAAGGAAGATTCTACGCATGCGCACGCACATAGTGATAATGTATCACAGCACCACCTAGCCGCCTGGCATGCATACCCAATCGAATTCCACACACTTTTGCGTCACCGTATGCACACAGATTTCGTCCTGAAAACGCTGGTCTAAACGCGGAATAAAAAGGGAAGAAGCGACGCCACTTTTGCGTCTTCTGTTCAGACCGCCGTCATATAAACAAAGCCTAAAATTGATTAGCCACAAATCATTTAATATCTTGCTATTATATTAACAACCTTGGATACAAACCTCTCCTGGAAATGAAAATTACAGTAACAATGGCGTCTCCATAAACGACACATAAACAGTGAATAATGATTAATAAAATATTATTAGACGTTGACGAGCGTATTTAAACTAATCAGCAAATTTATAAAGCTCTAAACATGCAATTGGTTCCTTCTCCTTCCTTCATTTCAGAATAGTTCTAAAACTTCAAGTCTAGGACACGCTGCCTATTTACAATAACTAAACATATTTTTGTATTACCACATGTCAAAGCTAACCTTAAACATGCTTACAGTAAATGATTGTCCCTCCACACCCACACCTCTCTTCAAAGCCTGGCCTTGCTAACGTGTAGCGGAGAGGCTGAAGATTAGCATATGACATGACAGATTACATTAAGTTCTGTCTGCCTGCTACTTTATGACATTAGCCTCTTAGCCTCCGACAGACACATGCAAATGGCGCCTCAAACCCTCTTATTTAAATGCGCTCAAGACACCGCACCTCTCCTCTGATTATTACTCATGTGAGCGACCTGCCGCCAGCCCGGGGAGGAGGACTGAGGGGCCATTTTGTGCTGGAAACTCTGCCGATTGTGCTGGAAAAGGCCAAAGGAATGAAAAGACAAACTGAGGAACTGTTTGCTAACAAAAAATGTTAAAGGTGCGCTTTAGCTGTCTCCATGGAGATACTATTGCTTTGTGTAGGACAGTAAGGCATTACGTGTATCTACCTTCATGGAGACACTACCAGGTCAAGTTACAGGTCATCTCTGTGGAAAGGCAAGTCTGCTCACAGTAAGGTATGTTTACAATGTATTTTTGAGCAGTGAAAAACAAAGCCAAATGTAATGATATGCCATAACATTCCAGGCAGGGGACAAGAACATGGCTGACGGTCCATCAGAAAAGTTACACAGTGCACCTTTAAAGAACACATATTAAGCTAAATGGACTTTTTTGAG
The DNA here is from genome assembly GCA_036785185.1 of Paratrypauchen microcephalus. NCBI lineage: Eukaryota > Metazoa > Chordata > Actinopteri > Gobiiformes > Gobiidae > Paratrypauchen > Paratrypauchen microcephalus. The sequence continues at coordinate 4,336,285 of JAVJIX010000064.1, read as the reverse complement.
CTTTTATCCATGTTATATTGTTCCCCCCTTCATCAAAAACATAGCAGTTGAATTCTCTGATCACTGTTTGCATTTTTCCTGTTCAGTTGCGTCAGACATAAAATTCGGGATTTCTCCTGCACAATTTTTAAGCTCAAAACCATCTCCAGACGTGTTCTACACTTAACTACTCACGGGGGTAAGGATTCAGTGTTTTCTTTGGCATTGTTCATTCTTGCTGGCAGCAGAGGGAGCTCCAATGCCTGAATGCCTCATTGTAAACAGAGATTTATAAAGTAATGTGAAATGCTTGTCCCAGGGTGACCAAAGCCTGTTTATAAGGGAATTAAAACTACAAGAATACAATATGTGTTCTTTAATAAATTTGAAATCTTTCAGAAATAGATATCATTGTTAAAAAAAAAAAAAGAAAACCATAAAAGCTGCTACAAGGGACAGTTTTACGCTCGTCCAGTCAGACAGCTTGTTGGATGAGAAACCACATGGAAACAACTTCCTCATCAGGTACAGGAGAGGACCTAACATGCCCTTATTCGTCTCTACGATCAGAGATGTCCTGATAGCAAGTGTCACGATTATTGTGAGAAGAAACATCACACTTTAACGTTTGTCCTCGGGTGTTTACACTACACCAAACTGCGAAATCCTTAATTTACTTTCATTCATTTTGTCTGCTTGTTTGACATTCTTTCTTCTAGTGTGTGAAATTAAACTTTCTGAGTGAAGGAAACTCAGTCTTGTCAAAGAGTTTAAATATCTGGGACTGACGTTGAACCCGGCATTGACATTTAAGAAACACATTAAGCACTTCACAAAAATTGTTCATTTTAACTTAGTGAATTTTAGACAAGCAAGATCCTTTATGACTCTATATGCGGCACGAATGTTTTTACACTCCATGACTCTGTCTCATATAGAGATCTGCAGAACCACATGGGCACAACATTCAAACCAGTGGAATCACTTTTTTAAAAAGCTGTGAAAATATTAGACAAGAAACCATTCTCAGTTCACCACTGCGCTGTTTTAGACAAGTACAACTGCTTAATTTTAAGAATTTTGTTCATTTCAAATATGGATGTTTTATATATAAAGTTTTGTTCCTCCTCCGCTACAGGATTTTATTAAAACAAAGGCTGTCAGTGGGATGGGAACTAGGGCCACGGCCTGGGGGAACTGTGAGGTCCCACGCAGATGCACTACATTTGGACAACATGTGTTCTCAGTCAGAGGCACCAAGTTCTGGAACATTCTCCCATTATCAATAAGAGAGACTCCAACACTGGACACTTTCAGATCACACTTGAAACAGCGGCTAAAGGAAAACCAGACTTGTGGACACTTTTAATATTTAACTGCTGTTATTGTCACTTCCATCCATCCATCCATCCATTTTCTTCCGCTTATCCGGGGCCGGGTCACGGGGGCAACAGTCTAAGCAGGGACGCCCAGACCTCCTTCACCCCGGACACTTCCTCCAGCTCCTCCGGGGGGACCCCAAGGTGTTCCCAGGCCAGCCGGGACACATAGTCCCTCCAGCATGTCCTGGGTCTTCCCCGGGGCCTCCTCCCGGTGGGACATGCCCGGAACACCTCCCGAGGGAGGCGTCCAGGAGGCATCCGAAACAGATGCCCGAGCCACCTCAGCTGGCTCCTCTCGACGTGGAGAAGCAGCGGCTCTACTCCGAGCTCCTCCCGTGTGACTGAGCTCCTCACCCTATCTCTAAGGGTGCGCCCAGCCTGCGGAGGAAACTCATTTCAGCCGCTTGTATCCGTATCTCGTCCTTTCAGTCATTACCCAGAGCTCATGACCATAGGTGAGGGTAGGAACGTAGATTGACCGGTAAATTGAGAGCTTCCAGCTCCCTCTTTACCACAACGGTCCGGTACAGCGACCGCATCACTGCCGATGCTGCACAGATCCGCTTGTCAATCTCACGCTCCATCCTCCCCTCACTTGTGAATTATCACTTGTCATTGTTTTTGTTGTTTTTGCTGTGGTGTCACCTGCCCAGGGACTACAGATGGAAATGAGCATTTTTGCTATAATCTGGCGTATTTACACTGCAATGTTGTAGATGTTCATTAATATGCACTGTCCCTATTAAATAAAGAATGAATAAAATAAAATAAAATAAACTTATAGCTAAAGTATGAAACTTCTTAGCCCCCTCCAAAAAATCTGAAAAATAAATAAATAAATAAATAATAATAATAATAAATAAATAAATAAATAATTAAATAAAAAAAACTACAGAAAGTTACACACTGTACCTTTAAAGTAACATGAACATCCAAATAAAAGAAAGAAGAAAGAAAGCTATGCCTTTATTAGTCCCACAGTGGGGAAATTCCAGTTCTGCATTTAACCCATCCTGTTATCAGGAGCAGTGAGCAGCACATTACTGCGCCCGGGGACCATCTCCATGATCTTCTTGCTTCGGCTTGGTCTGGACCTAAGCTGGAGGTACCTACGGTGCATGTTTTGGGTTGGTGGGGGAAACCGGAGTGCCCGGAGGAAACCCACCCAGACACGGGGAGAACATGCAAACTCCACACAGAACACACACAGAAAGGTCTGGGCGACCCGGGGATCGAACCCGGAACCTTCTTGCTGTGAAGCATGAGTGCTACCCACTCAGCCACCGTGCTGCTTTACTTATTTGGAGTACTGATCATATTCCACATAATGTTGCTCCTAAAATGATCACGATTTTATATTTTCTGTACATATGATTTTATTGTGACCGAAAAACTCATCTCAACATCCCTAATCCTAATTTATTCTACACTAATGTCCTCACCCCTGGTTTGCATACATCCTTGTGCATGGTCCTTGTGAGGTCTGGGCCGGTGGATACTCCTTCTCTCCAATTATTCCCAGTGTCACCGGAAAGCCCCCCGCACCACTCCAGTGTCTTGTCTGCGCACGGCGGTCTTTAATCTTAATTATAAAGCTATCATTACTGCGTGAACCCAGGTCTGCTGAGAGGGGGGCCTAGGGCTCATCTGCTCTGCATCAATCACACCAACTTCTCCTGCAATCAGGCCACTCTCCAGTTTTCCCTAAACGCGCTCTCCTAATTAGAACTGGTCTCTGTAATGAAAGGAAAAAATATATTAGAAGATTTGAAACGTAACCTTGAACATTTGACCTGACAAAGAATATGGGCTGGTTTAATACACTGTGATGGAAGTAGTAAAATAGGACAGTCCTGATTATATGAACCTATACTCAAGATCTGGAGAAGGGTACTACAGGTTTTCCCAGTGGTACTGATACTTTGTAGGTGATATGCAGAGGTGTGATGCTAACTAAAAGCACTGTTCTGTCTGAACCTCTGTTACTCAAGTTAGTCTTTAATCTGAGCTTTGTTTTAACACAATCTGACTATAAAGAACTACAGGTGAGCTGATTTTGTTCTGTCTCTCAGAACACACCACAGTCACAAGATAGCATTAGCTAATAGTTTTTCATCACTTTAATCTTTTTAGGTGAATATCAAACACCTAAAGGTGTTCATGAACACTCGTGTTAGTGCAAATGTGAAGATGTCTTGTAATAAATCCATATTTTATTTATTATTATTTTTCTTTTATAGTTTTCTGATGAAAAAATTTTGTTAATGTTGTTGATGTTAAAACTTTTGTGTTTGCTAATGTGTGCATTGTGTCACCATGATAACTACCAAACATTCCACCACAGAGCAAAACGAGAAATTCAATTTGTCAACTGGACAAAAGTTTATTTGGTTGAACCCGACATTGACATTTAAAGGTACAGTGTGTAGGATTCGTGGCGCATAGGTGGATACTAGCTATTCCACTTCCTCTTTTGGCTACGGCAGACCTCGAGGGTCACCCGGGCGCGCCGTAACGCAGACAGCTCGCGTAGCCGCGCGCACCCGGCGCTGTGCGAGCTCTCGCCGACAACTACGGTATAAATAAAACGCATGAAAAACGCATGAAAACACACATTCCTGATCGTGTAGCATGACACTCTACACATCAAATGAAACCTTACAGTCTCCTCTTTTTGACTATGCAATTCATTTCCCTGCACAACAATCACTCCCCGAGCACATGGGGCTTTTATACAGAAAAGCACAAAAGGAGGTTTGTTACTTAGCTTACCTTTGAAGGCTCTGGACAGGTCAAACTCTGTATTTCACCATAAACTTGCTCTCAATCTGTCCGTAAGGATCCAGCGAATAAAATCCAGTAAAACAATTTAGTCCAAAACACGTGTTATTACGACGTGCGATACAGCAGCCTGTCTTGTTTACCCACGAGGCTCCCCCCTCCCCCCTCCCCTTCCCTTTCTCTCCTTCTCTCCTTCGCTCCCACATGCAGCGTGGCTGAGCAGGCGCTAGCAGGAGCCTAGGCAAAGGATGAGCCCAAATGTCCTTCTGCGGCTCTTGTATTCAAAATGGCTGCCTCTATATGGGGAAGATCCCCCTTTTATGTGACTATATCTAAGTCCAAAAGAATACTTTGATTTCATGATGGAAGTGTTTTGCAGCTCATCCAAGCTGCTTCTTCAGTTCTGGTCAGACGCTGGTGGACACTGCCTATATCCAATCCAATCCAACTTTATTCATAAAGCACTTTAAAAACAACACAGTGCTGTACACAGGTTAAAACACAAAACATGAGACACAGTATATCTGCCTGAAATTACTTTGAAACTACCACACCTACTTGCAGGTGTGGTAGTTTCAAAAATGAAATTACTTTAAAACTACTACTACTACTAACTTCTGACCAGAACTGAAGAAGCAGCTTGGATGAGCTGTGAAATGTATTCGACCAAATAAAGTTTTGTCCAGTTGACAAATTTAATTTCTCCATTTCTACCTAGACGACTGAGGGATTCTACACACATTCCACCACAGACGTACATGATGTCACAACAAAGTCTCAATTGAATGATGGTTTAAATAAGATTTATTACTAATGAACTCAGGTTAGTACTGAACTTTAAAGCTGCACTATGTAACCTTTAGATGGTCCAGTGTCTGATTGTCCCCATGGACATGTTATTTTGCCAGGAATACTCCACAATATGGCATCTTTCAATGACATCTCCATGGAGACTAACAAGTAGTAGTCCCTCACCAGAAAAGATGCAGAGCGCACTTTTAAAATTCTGTATTTAAATAAGGCCAATAAGACCTAACCTCCTCCATTTTACTTATCGCTCTTAGTGTCTCATTGTTAGCCAATCACAGCCTCTTATATTTGCCTCTCGACCAATTGCCCTTCTTTCATTCTGTCATTTCGCTACATGTCACAACCCTCCTCTTCCCACCTTCACCGCAGCAGCAGAACCATGAGCCTCCTCAGAATCTCCATCTCCTCTCCACACATACCTAAACACCTTCAGGTCAGATTTTTTTTTTTTAATCTAACTTACTGTATCACACTGGTAATGTCTCCACCTGCACCGAACTTTATCTATTTAATAAACTACTCAAACCATGGCACCTCACTCATTTGACTGCAGGAATGTTTTGAGAATCAGTCACGGTAAATATGTGTCTCACTGCACTCAGCCTTTTGTTTTGACATTTTGATCAATCAAATAAACCCTGCTCTTATAAATTAGACTAACTAAGCACAGTTGGAGACAAGGCAATGCATATAATTAGAACTTAGAACACACTGGTATTATTAATGACACATTATTTTAACCTTCCTGTGCAACAGCATGGATCTCCTTTACTCGATTTGTAGAATAACATTTTTTGCTTTAGGCAGCAAAAGTATGGAAACTTTTACTTTTTTTTGCACAATAGGCAGTGTACTTTTAAAAGAGGGGGTATTATGCATTGCTACCATGTCATAACGTTTTTCTCTCATCAAATGCATGCCTGAAGTACTTTTTAGCCATTAGCTGTAAGATTCTGTCCAATGCTCAGCCCACAAGCCTACGTCACCCATACTTCCACAAGAAAATTCTCCATGAACATACAAAACGATAAACCACAACTTCACAAACCTGATGCGATGTGCAGTGCTTTTGTCAGTGGAATGTACGCTGATTGTGTTTTGACAGTGCCCTGAAGGGTCAGTGACTGAAAAAAGTGAAGGTAGATTCAGATTAAGCATCGAAAACAAAAGTGACACTTCAAAAACATGTTAATACATTGTTTTTGATGAATATAGGATTTTCAAAACAATAGACGGTAACATGGTGATCTAAATATGTTATGTGTTAGCAGTTTATACCCCACAGAAGTAAAGTACCCCCTCTTTAATATCACTATTTCTAAAACAATAAAACCATTAACCCCCTCCTTCAGCCACCACCTTAACGTGGTGGAGGGGTTTGAGTGCCCGAATGATCCCGGGAGCTATGTTGTCGGGGGCTTTATGCCCCTGGTAGGGTCACCCAAGGCAAACAGGTCCTGGGGGACGGGTCAGACTAAGAGCGGTTCAGAAGCCCTTATGATGAGTTTCCAATCAAGGTCAGATACGTCGCCCGGACTGGCGTCACCGGGGCCTCACCCTGGAGCCAGACCTGGGGTGGGTGCGCGCCAGCGAGCGTCTGGTGGCCGGGCCTTTCCCCACGGGGCCCGGCCGGACGAAGCCCGAAGAATCGACGTGGGGCCGTCCTCCTGTGGACCCACCACCCGCAGGAGGATCCATAGGGGCCGGGTGCAGAGAGATCTGGGCGGCAGTCGAAGGCGGGGGCCTCAACGGCCGGATCTCCGGACATGGAGACTAGCTCTGGGGACATGGAATGTCACCTCGCTGGGGGGGAAGGAGCCTGAGCTTGTGCGGGAGGTTGAGCGTTACCGACTAGATATAGTCGGCCTCACCTCCACGCACAGCTTGGGCTCTGGAACCCAACTCCTTGAGGGGGGCTGGACCCTCCATTTCTCTGGTGTTGCCCGCGGGGAACGGCGGCGGGCTGGTGTGGGCCTGCTCATTGCCCCACAGCTCAGCCGCCGAGTGTTGGAGTTCACCCCGGTGAACGAGAGGGTCGCGTCCCTGCGCCTTCGGGTCGGGGACAGGTCTCTCACTGTTGTGTCGGCCTATGGGCCAAGCAGCAGTGCAGAGTACCCGGCCTTCTTGGAGTGCCTGGGAGGGGTACTGAACAGTGCACCGACCGGGGACTCCGTTGTTCTCCTGGGGGACTTCAACGCCCACGTGGGCAACGACAGTGACACCTGGAGAGGGGTGATTGGGAGGAACGGCCTCCCTGATCTGAACCCAAGCGGTGTTCTGTTATTGGACTTCTGTGCTAGCCACAGTTTGTCCATAACAAACAACATGTTCGAGCACAAGGGTGTCCATCAGTGCACGTGGCACCAGGACACCCTAGGACGGAGGCCGATGATCGACTTTGTTGTCGTGTCATCTGACCTCCGGCCGCGTGTCTTGGACACTCGGGTGAAGAGAGGGGCAGAGCTGTCAACCGATCACCACCTGGTTGTGAGTTGGGTCCGCTGGCGGGGGAGGAAGCCGGAGAGACCTGGCAGGCCCAAGCGTATCGTGAAGGTCTGTTGGGAACGTCTGGCAGAGCCCTCTGTCAGGGGCACCTTCAACTCACACCTCCGGGAGAGCTTCTCCCGGATTCCGGGGGAGGCTGGGGACATAGAGTCCGAATGGACTCTTTTCTCGGCCTCTATTGTCGATGCGGCCGCCCGTAGCTGTGGTCGTAAGGTCTGTGGTGCCTGTCACGGCGGCAATCCCTGAACCCGGTGGTGGACACCGGAAGTAAGAGATGCCGTCAGGCTGAAGAAGGAGTCCTATCGGGCCTTGTTGGCTCATGGGACTCCTGAGGCAGCTGACGGGTACCGGCCGGCCAAGCGTGCTGCAGCCCGGGTGGTCGTAGAGGCAAAAACTCGGGCTTGGGAGGAGTTCGGAGAGGCCATGGAGGAGGACTATCAGACGGCCTCAAAGAAATTCTGGCAAACCGTTCGGCGCCTCAGGAGGGGGAAGCAGTGCTTCACCAACACTGTTTACGGTGGGGGTGGGGAGCTGTTGACCTCGACTGGGGATGTTATCCGACGGTGGAAGGAATACTTTGAGGATCTCCTCAATCCCGCCGGCACGTCTTCCGAGGAGGAAGCAGAGGCTGGAGACTTGGAGGCGGACTCGTTCATCACCCTGGCCGAAGTCACTGAGGTGGTTGGAAAGCTCCTCGGTGGCAAGGCCCCGGGGGTGGATGAGATCCGTCCTGAGTATCTTAAGTCTCTGGATGTTGTGGGGCTGTCTTGGCTGACACGTCTCTGCAACATCGTGTGGCGGTCGGGGACAGTACCTCTGGACTGGCAGACCGGGGTGGTGGTCCCTCTGTTTAAGAAGGGGGACCGGAGGGTGTGTTCCAATTATCGGGGAATCACACTCCTCAGCCTTCCCGGTAAGGTCTATTCCAGGGTGCTGGAGAGGAGAATTCGACCGATAGTCGAACCTCGGATTCAGGAGGAGCAGTGTGGTTTTCGTCCCCGCTGGGGAACACTGAACCAGCTCTATACTCTCCATCCGGTGCTCGCGGGTGCATGGGAGTTTGCCCAACCAGTCCACATGTGCTTTGTGGATCTGGAGAAGGCATTCGACCGTGTACCTCGTGGTGTCCTGTGGGGAGTGCTCTGGGAGTACGGGGTTCGGGGCCCTTTGCTAAGGGCTGTTCAGTCCCTGTATGACCGGAGCAGGAGCTGTGTTCGCATTGCCGGTAGTAAGTCGGACCTGTTTCCAGTGCATGTTGGACTCCGCCAGGCCTGCCCTTTGTCACCGGTTCTGTTCATTATATTTATGGACAGAATTTCTAGGCGCAGTCAGGGGCCGGAGGGGATCCGGTTTGGGAACCACAGGATCTCATCTCTGCTGTTTGCAGATGACGTTGTCCTGATGGCTTCATCGAACCGGGACCTCCAATGTGCACTGGGGCGGTTTGCAGCCGAGTGTGAAGCGGCTGGGATGAAAATCAGCTCCTCCAAATCCGAGGCCATGGTTCTTGACCGGAAAAAGGTGGCTTGCCCTCTCCGGGTGGGTGGGGAGTCCTTGCCTCAAGTGGAGGAGTTCAAGTATCTCGGGGTCTTGTTCACGAGTGAGGGGAGGATGGAGCGTAAGATTGACAGACGGATCGGTGCAGCGTCGGCAGTGATGCGGTCGCTGTACCGGACCGTTGTGGTGAAGAGGGAGCTGAGCCGAAAGGCGAAGCTCTCAATTTACTGGTCAATCTACGTTCCTACCCTCACCTATGGTCATGAGCTCTGGGTAATGACCGAAAGGACGAGATCGCGGATACAAGCGGCCGAAATGAGTTTCCTCCGTAGAGTGGCTGGGCGCACCCTTAGAGATAGGGTGAGGAGCTCAGTCACACGGGAGGAGCTCGGAGTAGAGCCGCTGCTCCACGTCGAGAGGAGCTAGCTGAGGTGGCTCGGGCATCTGTTTCGGATGCCTCCTGGATGCCTCCCTCGGGAGGTGTTCCGGGCATGTCCCACCGGGAGGAGGCCCCGGGGAAGACCCAGGACGCGCTGGCGGGACTATGTGTCCCGGCTGGCCTGGGAACGCCTTGGGGTCCCCCCGGAGGAGCTGGAGGAAGTGTCCGGGGTGAAGGAGGTCTGGGCGTCCCTGCTTAGACTGTTGCCCCCGCGACCCGGCCCCAGATAAGCGGAAGAAAATGGATGGATGGATGGATGGATAAAACCATTAAAATCAAATAAGAGCAGATAATAACATAGCATATGATATAGATACAGCTCTGGAAAAAAAATAAGAGACCACTTTTCCTGATTTTACTACTTATAGGTACGTGTTTGGGCAAAAGGAACATTTTTGTTTGAGTCTATAAACCAGTGTTTCCCAACCTTTTTTGTCTTGTGTACCCCCTGAGCTTTTTTGTCATACCTCGAGTACCCCCTCATTCATACGTGTTGATAATTCTCCAAAAGTAGAACGTGACACAATGGATTATTAATGAAAATCATTTTATTTCATCTCCTTAATTTGAAAATTAAATTCTCAGGCATTTTCTCTCTTTTCTTTAACTCAAATTTACTCAAATTAGAATTTAAAAATTCAAAAAAATCTCCCCCTGCGCCTGGCAGCAACACTGCCGAGTACCCCCTGCAGTGTGCTCGCGTACCCCTAGGGGTAATTGTACCCCTGGTTAGGAAACACTGCTATAAACTACTGACATTTCCCCCAAATTCCAAATAAAATATTATCGTTTAGAGCATTTATTTGCAGAAAATGACAAATGGTCAAAATAACAAAAAAGATACACGTTTTCAGACCTCAAACAATGCAAAGAAACAAGATCAAATTCGTTTTAAAATCACATAATACTAATGTTTACACTTAAAAAGAGTTCAGAAATCAATATTTGGTGCAGTAACCCTTATTTTTAATCACAGCTTTCATGCGTCTTGGCATGCTCTCCACAAGTCTTTCACATTGTTCTTGGGTGACTTTATTCCATTCCTGATGCAAGAACTGAAGTAGCTCAGCTTTGTGTTTGTGTTGGAATTCAACAGACGCTGGAATGGAATGGCTGTAATACATGTAGAGATGCTGATTTCAGAAAAAAAAATGCAGTGGTCTCTTATTTTTTTCCAGAGCTGTAAATAAAATATTTAAAATTAGTTCAAATTAAATAAAAAAAAACATAGGATCACACAACTCACGCAGTGTTAAATAATCATGGAAATAAAAAACAATGAAAAAGTGCATTCAAACTGACTGGTATTGTACATTTTATTTTATCGTTTCATCCTGTTTGACTGTAGCAACACTTTATTTGGTATTGAACTGCATTTTTGTAAAGTGCTTTGTCTGACTAGTTCTGAAGGGGGCAATTAGGCCTTCTAATAGAATATGGATTTTCTTATAACCATACCTCGCACTTTGCACTGTTGTTTTCAATGTACCGTAGACATTTGAAAATAACTTTAGCTTTACAGTACTTTTGTGTCTCTTAATTGCTCTAATATCAGATCCAAAATGTCAGCTGCCTCTGTGGTACAGAGTCTGTGTTTTTGGCTGCTGTCGTCATCACATTTGAGTGCCACCGCTAACAGCACGAGCCTGGATCTCACACCTTTCCCAAACAATGAACGCCTCTCATTCCGCTCTTTACACACTTTATTAACAAGAGGGAACAAACTGTGAGTGCTCTACTTTCTACCTGATCAGCGTCGTTTTAGATTTACACTTCTAAACAGCACTTAGGACTTTTCATTAGCTTACTGATTTCTTTCTGTTCATTTCGAAAGTTTACAGAAGACATGTGCAACCTTGAGTGAGGAGTTTTGTTGTAACAAGATGGAATACCAAGATTTGCCAAGAGGGAACAAACTGTGATGGCGCTAGTCTCAACCTGATCTGCGTCGTTTTTGATAGACAATTTTAAACAGTACAAGATTTTTCGCTAGCTAGCTGATTTCTTTCTGTTCATTCTGTTCAAGTTTACAGTTGTAGTGTAACAACGTGGTATACCAAGATTTTGGAAGGTCACAAATAATTCTCTGAAAATGTTAACCAACAGAAATTATTTTTGCCTTTTTTAATTTAACAGTGAAATTTGAACAGAAAGAGACAGTTGGACATTTACATTTGTATTTTAATTTGTTGTTGTTTTATTGAGATAAAACAACAACAACAGCACATGTAAAACAGTGCACCCCCAATGTTGTTTTTTCAAAAGGACTAGCACTAAATATGCGTTTTTCCGGGATTGTGAACTGGGGAAGTGCCAGTAACAATAGTACAGATAGACTGGGGGTCGGCAACCTTTACCACTCAAAGAGCCATTTGGACCCGTTTCACACAGTAAAGAAAACACTGGGAGCCACAAAACCCTTTTGAAATTTAAAATGAAATAACACTGCATATAACAGCTTTTTTGCCTTTGTGCCATAGAATTACATTTTGAAAATGAATGAACTAAAATAAAATACATTTTAATTAAATACAGTGGTCCCTCGCTATATCGTGGCCTCACTGTTTCGTGGATTTTTCTATTCCAATTTTTTTTATAGTGTATCAACGTGCATTTCTGTGTCCTGATTGGCTAAGGGACTGTAGACCTTTGCTGATTTGTCAGTCATTTTCCTCCGTGTCTCCTGTACAGAATGTGTTCAGTTTGCCAGATTTATATAAATGTTCGATCGCAGTGTAACGCTGAAGTGCTGTATGTTTGCAAATTTTCTCCCCGACAAAACACACACACAGAACACAGCGAAGCGGTCATAACTGTGAAATACACACAAAATACTCTTTGGTTTCTCTTTGGAGAGAAATGTGAGGAAAATGTTAATTCCAGTCTGAGAAAAGTGTAGAATGTGTGTGGTGAGGCGTTTACAGCCTTAAAACATGGAGAAAAGCTGACGACTTCGTGGATTTTGCTTATCGTGGGTTATTTTTAGAACATAACCCCCGTGATAAACGAGGGACCACTGTACTGAGCTGCATCAGAGGGATCAAAGAGCCACATGTGGATCCGGAGCTGCGCGTTGCCGACCCCTGAGATAGACCAATATATCGGTTTGCTGATTTTTGCACTTTTTGGCATATTAAATCTCCAGATGAGGCTAATATTTTGTTTGTGGCAACCAGCTGCCTAAACAGCACATAAAGCTTGATTTTAAATGAAGAGACGTGACTACACAGCTCTCATGTAGGTTTATGGTAAAAAAAAAAAAAAAAAACGGCCCGTGGGTAAGTTTTTGTCGTAAATTAGGCTCAAAAATATTGGCAGGGCTTATCGGGATTCTTTTGATTTGAAACAAGTATTGCCATGAAAAAAACCCATATCAGCCGATCTCTAAGACAAAATTAGAATGGCAGTATTACTCTTGCTTGCTGTTTTCTGGTAGAATTTGCAATATAATTTTAGAGTAAAACAAAAGGACATTGCTAGTCTGGTTAACACCTGACCATATCACAAGTGAGATATGGGTCTGGAAACTCGCTTCGAAAAATCCCGTAGCGGAGGTGTGGTTAGCGATTGCCAACGGCCGTTTATTGGGCGTTATGAATGTCTATCATTGAGCGTATACGTAAGTCCATAGCCAATCATGTCAGTTGTCAGTTCAAACTACAAGCTTCCGTTTGTCACGTAGTACGCGTCACCGTCTTGCCACACCTCCCCCGCTCTCTGATTGGGGCCCTAAATCTGGGACTCTCGCTTGGACGAGTTTCCAGGCCGCCTTCCAGTTCGAAACGAACGGAAACGGCCTGGGAATTCCCAGGCTAGGACATTGCGGCTATAAAATCTAATTTGTACATATTAACTTTATTTTTATGTGTATAATTATGTCTAATCTGACACTGGTATATTGCTCTTTGGTTGCTATTCCAGCTATTTCTTCATTTCCTTTTTCTTTTTTTCCTTTTTACCCTCTGTTATATATTATATTTGATGAGTGAGCTACTGTACCCAAAACAATTTCCCTTGTGGATCAATAAAGTTTGTCTAAAACACAATACACATTTTTTGAAGATATTAGTTTTTTTTTCTTTTTTGTCTGTGTTTCCCCATGAGGACAATAAAGAAAAGGCAGCAGGAGATATCTGCCATAAAATAAAATGTTTTTAAATGTTTTCTTGTATGGAAAACAGCAAGATTTTGAGTATCAAGCCTCAAGTCTGGACCATTATACTGCCTGTGTCTCTCTAACATTATTTTAAACATATCTGATTTTGGAAAATACAAAATTCACCCCAAATTATTCTTAAAAATCTATAAATCCCCAAAGGTTTAAACTGCTCTGCAAATGTTCTCTTTTCGTTCATTATTATTTATGCTAAAGCTAATCTGGATTCTATCATTACCAAGATTAAAGGAAAATTAACGTTTTTTACAATCTGAACCTTATTTCGGTAATAAAACACATTGATTTACTCACCCATAGCACTTTAGTAACATTTGGAGCAGTTCCGTAGATTTGGTAGGTTAGGATATATCCGGGAAACGTGAGTGCTCGGGGCACGGCGTTGCAGTCAGCAAATAACACAAACTTTAGCACTTTTTAAATCACAGAAGCTCAATGTGTCAGTGTAGAATTTCGGTGGATTCAAAAGCGGCCTGAAACCCGATATCCAACTATATTTTCATTTGATGACATCATCATCGAGGACAGCGCGCATGTGCAAATTCCCCAGCTGATTCGCAGATAAACACCGCTCTGAACTTTTCTGTTGCGAGCGAGACATGGCTGAAGATTCGGACTTTGAGACTGAAGAGGAGTTATTTGAGTATGATGGCCGTATGATGGTATCGTTTTGAGCCTGAATATACGGATGAGGAGGTATTAGAAAGAAGGAAGCTGAGACAATGTGCAATAATCAGTGCAATAACCTATGTGCAATATTTATACCATACTATGTGCAATACGAAATCCACACCATATTATGTGCAATCTGTGAAATACTTATACCTTATTTGATCTTTGATTTAATCCTACCTGCACCTTGTACATTGTACCCTGTATTTTTTATTACATTTTATTACATATTTTATTATATTGTTTATTATATTGTTTATTATATTGTTTACTTCTTCCCCTGCACTTTTGCAACACTTTTTTACCATGTACTATTATTGCATGTTATTAGTACTTCTTGACTATCTTAGCGAGTCAACGGTTCTACTGATCCTAAACATTTCATTGCATTGTTGACCTTGTGTTGATCCTGCATATGACAAATAAACAATCTTGAATCTTGAATCAGTTTGAGGAGAGTGCACCAGAGAACAGCCATGGGTTCGCGTTACTTTTCAAAACCACGCTGAATCCGCTGGCCTTTCTTTTCCTTTGCTGGTAAAAAATCATCCAGACTGAAGTGGGTACTACAAACACGATGGTCCAAACATCTTACAGCTTTGTCTTTCATGTTTGGGTCCATTCCCAAAGCAAGTAGCCACAGCAATAACTCCGGATTGTGATGAGGAAGCCTGTGAAAACTCAACTTCGTCCAAGATGTCATTTTGTTTTTGTAACCGGGATGAATGCGTGTTCGCACCATTTTCTCAAGCGGAGATGTTTTCGTCTTCTTAGCTTCTTTTGGACTGGAACAGAGATTTGACAGCGGTGTTTATCTGCGAGCTGGGAATTTGCGAATGCGTGCTGTCCTCTATGATGACGTCATCAAATGAAAATACAGCTGGATATCGGGTTTCAGGCCACTTTTGAATCGACTAAAAATCTACACTGACACATCGAGCTTCTGTGATTTGAAAAGTGCTAAAGTTTGTGTTATTTGGTGACTGCAATAGCTTGCCCCGAGCACTCACGTTACCCGGATATCGCTAAACTATTAAATCTACGGAACTGCTCCAAATGTTACTAAAGTGCTATGGGTGAGTAAATCAACGTATTTTATTACCGAAATAAGGTTCAGATTGTAAAAAAACGTTAATATTCCTTTAAACTAGATTAAATAATTAAACTTCACTTATAAAGCACTTTTCATACAAAAAAATGCATGAATGTGACTCACACGATTCCTGTACAAGCCACTGTCTACACTCAAAACCTAGATCGCCACGCTGCCATTCAAAATGTATAGGAAGGATTATACGGAAGTCAAAGTTAAGTCCAAAATTCCTTTTAATGGGCGTCTGGTAAAAAGCCCTGACTGTTTCTTTAATACGATAAAACTTCTCATTGGTTTTAAAATATGCAAAGAAGAACATGCTAACATTAACCACACTCTACATTATTTATCCTCCTGAAAAGTGTTTTATCAGCACTAGACCGGGACTTTTAAATATTCAAATGAACGCTGAGCTGAAAAATCTACTGAGAAGCAGAGAATAAAGAGGGCGTTTTACATTCCATAGAAAAATTAAGATGGAAATGTTTGACTAAAAATAGTTTTGGGCGATCAGTGAACAGCCCTGAGGCTCCATAATCAATATTGTCTTTCATATGAAGTGCAGATACTTTAAAAAGTGATGATTGTTCAACTTAGTTTGGACTAAAAGTGTTGCTGTATTCAGTATGAAAATTGTGTTTTAATGTAATCTGTTGCAATAGCAGTGACTTTATTTCCATACAGCATTTTAGAACAAAATCTGGGCTTTAAGATTGTATGAAATTTTAAAACCCCTGTATGTAAGACCAGACCAATACAACTTTTACATTTACTTACCATATAGGCAAATCTCTGTATTTTTTTATACAAAGGAATATGAGTCTGGTCGCCACTCCCTTTGGCTACGTTCAGACTGCAGCCTGAAGTGACCCAAATGCGATTTTTTTGCCCCTATGTGACTTGTATCTGATCTTTTACTGACAGTCTGAATGACACAGATCCGATTTTTTCAAAAGCGACTCAGGCCACTTGGATATGTGGTCCTAAAACCGATACATATCTGATCTTTTGAGATGCGACTTCAGTCTGAACGGCCAGGTCACATTCATCCAACCTACACGTCATCAACAAGGGACAAACGTCACTATTCTGCTCTGAAGTAGGCGGAAACTGAACAGAACTGGACCATATTTTGGGAGACAAGCCCAGCATTGAGCTGACAGAATTGCGTTAAAAAAGAACCCTGCCCGAGAAGAGCCCAGCCCAGCTAGCCACTGCCCCACAAAACGCCATGGCCAAAAACCTTGTCCTTCTCCTTCTCAATCTTCTCCTTAAAACAAATAAGCTGTACGAGTTCTGGCTCTGGTACGACAGCAACTTTTAAGATGGCCAAGTGCTCAATGCTAGCATCCATGTTTAGGCTACTTCCGTAAACACTGAGCATGTTCACTGCACGTGCCTTTGTCGTGTCCTCCAATGCACAAGTGGGACACTTTTGAGGTGTTTAAAGTTCACACTGGAGATCACATACAAGTCGCATTTAACTGGAAATGTGAATGATCTCGCAAAAACATTGGATTTCACAAAAAAATCGGAACTGAGCATTAAGGCCCTGCAGTCTGAATGTAGCCTTTGTCCTACCTCGAGACACATTCAGAGACAGTACTGTTCAATCAGATTGTTTATTTCAGTGAAATGAAGGAGCTCATTTGTCACCCAAAATTTCTCAATGATTCTGCAAAAATCTCTGATGTTTTTCAGTCCCCTGTGATAATTGTTTCTCTTTTTTACCTTGTAGGCACCCATACTTGTTTCTATACAGACTGACCATACTTCTCCCTGATTGGCTAATCCACCTGCCAATCACACCCATCTGAACCTGGGGAGATTCAGTGTGACCAGACTCACATCTTTGTAAATATTGGAAAAGTTGTACCCCAGGCAAATTGTTATAAGAAATGTTTAACAAATAGTCCCAGATAAACAGAAAAAAACAGCATTTTTGCTCCACAATATGGCATTAAACTTATCTTGAATTTTTTCTGTTTTTATTGCTTGAAAAACATATTTGTACGGTTAACGGGCTGACTTCTCCACACATCTGACCTGTAACTGGTTGGCGTCACCTGCTCATGTCTGTAGCTATAACCCCACATCCCCATATAAGACCCAGACGTCTCCTGCGCTCACATCACATCTACAGCCTTTTTCTCTTGAAGTCGCTTCATGTTTTGCCTGTGCACACTTTATTTACACAGCGGGAGGCAAAAGCTTTTACTGCCGTTTACTTTGGCTGTGTTTCAGTAGATTTACTTAAACCCCAAATACTGTTCTGTCCTTTTAGCGCTCTCCTCATCTCTCGTCAGCAGGTCTTTATTGCCACAGACGCCTGCTAGAATGTGGCTGCTAATTGTGCCTTGGCGTTCTGATATCCTGTCATCTCCTCGTTTGTCCCGAGCGCTCCTAATCTGAGATAATCCTGCCCAAATCCTTTGATTGTGAGTTTGGACGTGCTCCATCTAAAGACATGCTTCAAATGGGCTCTGTAACACTTGGTCTGGAGTCACTTATCTCGCTGTTATATAATGTGTAATGGTAACAGGTGTGATTGTTTTAAATGTGCTCTACCTGATTTTTACTTAAAAATTAGAGAAACTGAACTATTTTATTAACACTTTGTACTGGTCCAAATATTGGTGGGTGCCAGGTCAAGTGGCTTTTGGACAGAGGATCTGTTACCTGCTTTTGTCCATAGATACTCTATATTGCTAAAAGTATTTGCTCACTTGCCTTGACTCGCATGTGAATTTAAGTGACATCCCATTCTTAATCCATAGGGTTTAATATGACGACGGTTTAATATGGGTCTACCCTTTGCAGCTTTAACAGCTTCAACTCTTCTGGGAAGGCTGTCCACAAGGTTTAGGAGTGTTTATGGGAATTTTTGACCACTCTTGCAGAAACGCATATGTGAAGTCACACACTGATGTTGGACAAGAAGGCGAATTCATCCCAAAGGTGTTCTGTCAGGTTGAGGTCAGGACCTCAAGTTCATCCACACCGAACTCTCTCATCCATGTCTTTACGGACCTCGCTTTGTGCACTGGTGCACAGTTATGTTAAAGAGGAAGGGGCATTCTCCAAACTGTTCCCATAAAGTTGGGAGCATGGAATTGTCCAAAGTCTCTTGGTATGCTGAAGCATTCAGGTTCCTTTCACTGGAACTAAGGGGCTGTTCTCCTGGCAACCGCCAAACCCAGACTCGTCCATCAGATTGCCAGATGGAGAAGCGCGATTCATCACTCCAGAGAATGCGTCTCCACTGCTCTAGAGTTCAGTGGCAGTATGCTTTATACCACTGCATCCGACGCTGTGCATGGCACTTGGTGATGTGTGGCTTGGATGCAGCTGCTCGGCCATGGAAACCATTCCATGAAGCTTTCTACACGCTGTGCTAATCTGAAGGCCACATGAAGTTCCTCTGCACACTATGCACCTCAGCATCCACTGACCCCTGTCGTTCCCAGTCGCTTCCTCTTTGTTATAATACCAATGGCAGTTGACTGTGGAATATTTAGGAGTGAGGAAATTTCACAACAGCACAGGTGGCATCCTGTCATAGTACTTCGCTGGAATTCACTGAGCTCCAGAGAGCGACCCATTCTTTCACAAATGTTTGTAGAAACAGTCTGAATGTCTAGGTGCTTGATTTTATACACCTGTGGCCATGGAAGTGATTGGAACACCTGATTTCGATTAGTTGGATGGGTTGCTGCTCCACAGAACTGACCTGTAACCTGACTTTGTGGTGTCACCTGCTTATCTCCATGAAGATGGAGATAAGTCTCCATAAGCCACTTTGTGGCTCTAGTCACTACTTGTAATATTTATAACATTTGTGAATACTTTTTTGGACATTTCATGGTAAAGTGCAATGTTACTAATGAGAAATAACTGTCTCTTCCCCACCATTTTGGGAATATGACATCATTCTGTTTTAGAATCTGAAAACCACCAATACTTATCCCTAGAGTACAGCCTTCTCGTAAACATTTACTCAAATTCACCCTTTCAGCTTGAAACATTCATCACTGGCCTTGTTCTTGAATGAAGGTAAAACCGTGTCATAATCCCTCTGTAGATTCTGTCTGGGAAAATGTGTGTTTTATACCAGAGCCACCCAGCCCCCCACACAACCCCCTCAAACCTCTCCACCCACCCCCATGCTCCTGCCCACTCACCCACCCTCGCACACCAGGGCCAGATGGCTGTCACACAGGCCAGGCTCCTCACTCAGGCCATGCTGCTTTCCCATCATTCTTCCCTTAATGAGGTCGTTAGCGACGCAACGGACAATTAAATTATCCCAATCTGGTGTTTTTGCTTGTTGGTTTACTGTATCCACTCTACTTAGACTCAAACTGATTTATGCCACAACAATCCTAGCTTTACATTATACCCAGTGCGAATTCAGTGTGGAGCTATTGTAACTTTGACTGTGACAATCTGCTCAGAATTATACGTACTGTTTTCTTTTGGGTTTTCAAATGTGGGGTCACGAAAGCATCTGTGCTGCCTCATTAACATTTTTAATGGAACAAGATGGCACTGGTGTAAGTCTTTCTATCTGTCATTTGTCCAGGTCTGAGGCTAGCACAAGTTTTGTTTGTGCTTGGTCAAATTATTATAAATAAATTCAGTGTATTTCTTATACCTTATTAGCAGATTATGCTATTTTTATGATCAATGTTGTAATGTTTCTTCTTCAAAAACATTCCCGGAGTTGTGTTTTGTTTCATTCACTCATGTTTAACACACAAACCCTTCATATTTAGGCTGAGTTCTTCTCTCAAACAGAAAACACATGACATGGGATAATACAGGAAATGTTTTTAAGCTCCACACACCACTAGAATCATTTGGATAATTTTAGCCCTGGAATTGGACTACCGATTCATGACATCACAAGGTAGAACAGAGCATTATTTAGCTTTGAAGATGCAGACAGACTAATAATAAAGATTTACTCAAACGTGTAAATGAAACAAAACACAACTCAATATGCGTAATATAGGACTTTTAAAAATAGACCAACTACCGGTACTGCCACAGTATAAAATGTAAATATGGAATTGTAAAGTTACAACAACCCCTCTTAACCAAACTTATCAAAGTAGTAGTTCTTACATGACAAAACAAATCTTATAGGACTTACACCTTGTAGACATAGGCAGCACACAAGCATACACCAGCTTTTATCACACACATTTTATTCTGTGATTCCAGTCAGCTGTGTATTAAACCCTCACTGCATAGACAGCTGCTTCTGACGCCATTTTTCTTCCCCCGAACAAACAAGACCTTGACAGCGTGTTTGCGTAGCTACATTGTCTTGAATCTGACAAACTTACCTTTAGCTAATCTCGTCTATATAGGAAAACAATAGAACTGCCGAGATACTGGCGCTGTCACCGAGCGGAGGGGGGGGGATACCCGGAGATGCAGCGATGGTGACTGGAGCCAGTTAGCGTAGCATGCACCTTCATGTTTTAGCACTGACACCACTGACAGTTAATTATAGGAGGCATAGATCAGGGCTAGCTCAGGATTGACACTGCGCATGTTGATGTTTAGTCTTGTAATGTTGTTTTCGAGTTATTTTCTCAGACCGTAGCCTATCGCATGTGTTATTTAGTTCCTCGAATGCCTCAGGGCTAGCTATAATGATCGTAAAAAGCACGCCACAGATTCGGGAGGGGGATAAATAGCTAAAAACGACCTGTTCAGATAATTGGCGTGCTATATCTGCTATCATTGTGAGTTTCGGAGATGTGTTTTGAGATGGCTTGTCACTCCATATTGGTGCAAGAGTCCCTAGCATTATTTTAAACATAGTCTCCAGCACTTACATGGTTATTTTGACAGTCAATGTGAAGCTGTTATCTAGACAAGTGCATTGTCAGGCTGGAAACATATGAATTTTGACACATGGCAGTATCCGTACAAGTGTGGAGGATGTGACCAAGTGGTAACAGGGTTTAAAATACCACTTCACTGACTTCACCTAACTGTGGTTTTATCTAGGCCCCAGGGTTGTGTCTAGTTTTACACATGTCATTTTACAGTAAACAAAATACATTGTATTTTCTTTCACAAATGAAAAATACGCTGAAATGGGCCTCATCCTCATTAGGTTTTTGTGATCAAACTACATAAAATAAATAATTGGGGTTTTGGGCCCCTATTTGTGCATGTGCCTATAAACTTTTTAAAGCTAGAGATGACCCTATTTAGTCAAGATTCAAGATTTCAAGATTGTTTATTTGTCATATGCAGGATCAACACAAGGTCAACAATGCAATGAAATGTTTCTGTATCTTCTTCATCAGGAAGATTCAAATTTTCATTGGTTCCCTGGTCAATTAAACTACTGAATAGTAGGTCTTAGCGGGTGTGTGCGTGTGTGTATGTGTGTGTGTGGGGATGCAACTTTTCTGTTGGGTTTTTATGTGTGTGTGTGTTTTAAACAGGTTGTACTAACAATGGCAGTCTTTTTTTTATATGTTGCATGTTTCCTTTGTTCATGTATTATACTTGTTTCTTATGTGTCTGTCTGCTGTGCTGTTTTTAGTGTTTATTATAAATCACACTCTCTCATGTCCAAGCAAAATTTCTCTCTTGAAGAGACAATAAAGGCTTATCTTATCTTATCTTATCTCTTAGGATCAGAAGAACCCGTTGACTCGCTAAGATAATCAAGAAGTACTAATAGCATGCAATAAAAATACAAGGGAAAAAAGTAAACAATATAATAAAAAAATATGTAATAAAATATAATAAAATACAAAGGTACAGGTAGGATTAAATAAGGTGTAAGTAGAGTTTTTCACAGGTGGTAATACTGCTCAAATGAATTTCGTATTGCACATAATATAGTATAGTAATTGTAATAAATATCCAGCTAAAGCTATAAATCCATAGCTTTTGTAGAACAATGATGACATAGATGGATATAGACTAGATCAGGTGTGTCCTAACTATGGGTCGTGGGCCAAATGTGGCCCTCAGACCATTTTTTTTGTCCCTCTGTCCTCCTTCTTAATTGGCCCAAATGATCATAGGCAGTCCTTTTTACTTCTAATGTAAGCCTTTATACCATCAAAACATCACTAACAAACTTTTGCATAAAATCAATGTTCCAGGCCTTATCAAAAGGAGTTTGTGTGTGCTCATAACCATGTTAATGCATTCATCTGATCGACTGTATTGACCTCAGTCAGGTCAGTGCACGGGCCTTCATTTCGCATGTGTTTCATTATGCAGCTGCTGTAAAAAAAAAAAAAAAAAAAAAAACATGGACTGTACTATATAGACTTTTAATAATGAAAAAAGGGGAATTAGTAGGACTTTGATTTAAGAATGTTTTTTAGTCAATAGAATTTTAAACAGGTATAAAGTCCATTTGATTTTATGTGGTAGTGATATATATAAGTTGACTGCAGTATTTTGTCAGTTTTGAAAAAACACTAAACTGCACTGTACTATACCTGTGATACTAAATGATTTATTATGAAGTAAGTCACTTGATTTATCTGTATTACAACAACAGTAACTGCAAAGCATTATGGTCAATTGGCATGGCTTTAAATATATACCACATGAGACAAAAGAGATACTTTATCAATCTATGAGGTGAAACTTAAACCTTGCGCTCCTTGTGCTAGCGATATTAATGCCAATGGAGAGATGTGCCTGGTCAGTCATAAAATGTGCTTACACAGAAGGCTCACATTAACACATGCCTTTGATTAAAATATATTTGATCTCCAGATATAGACCTTTACCTTGAGCGATCTCCTTCCAATACCAGCCCGGGGAGACAGCAGCGTCTGAGGCAGCACTTTATGTCAACGCGCCCCAAAGACCTCACTATTTTATGGGGCTCCTCTGGCTCCTAGCTACTGTCGGCATCAAAGCTCCTGGATGGTGGATCAACACTTGCGAGGATACTGTAGATGTGATGTTGGAGATGCGGTGAATACATCTACGGCTAACTAAGTCCAGCCTTGGGGGCCAAATCAAACTGGGTGAGGAGGGTTTCATGTCCACTTCTAATTGGGCTAATCATTTTGCTGCAACATGTGCACCGTTGGCTTGTATTGCTAACGTTGACAAGTCTTGATTGGTGTTGCTGTTTCCCTCTATAGTTGAACTCTCTTTCAAGGATATAAGCACATAACTTTTCTGCTAGATAGTACGCCCTCTGTTTGTCTCCAGTGTCTCCATGAAGACAAGCACATGACATTACTAGGCCAAGTTACAGGTCTGATCTTTGGAAAAGCACCCCCACTCCCAGTAACGGTCCATTAATTTTTGTTAGTGAGTTTAAAGGGACTATATTACGCAAAAAATTTCCTCTTGTCAACATTCAGCCTTGTTAGAATCTTGTTACCTCCTCAAGAGCAAACCTGGAATTGTGTTTCACTCACACGTGTTGGAGAAATCCTTTTTTATTACCGTCTACATCTTGAAAGCTCAGAATGCTCGGGTCCACCTTGAGATGTCATGCAGCGGTAGTTTTCAGGTCAGCATCTACCTTTTTACCTTTTGTTCAGTAGAGATTGAGAAATTCAAGGTCAGAAATTATATTCTAGTGAAGTTGAAAAGAGTTTAAAAACACTGTATTACCACATGACATCACAAGTTGGAATGTTGGAGTGTTTTCAGTTTGAAAGAAGAACTCAATCTAAATACCTTGGTATGTTTGTGATGAGGAAACAACATTATAATACAGATCAGAAAATAGTGCAATTAGGGAACTTTAATGCAGTATTTTGGAAAATTCCAGACAAACCAATAAGGGAAACAGGCAGTGTATCCTTCATCAGGAAAGGTCACATAGTGTACCTTTAAAACAGATATTAGAAAGAATATTTTCAGATTGGAACTATTTTAAATGGACACCGCAGCTCACAAAGTCAATATTTGCTCAAATCATTGTCTGACATTGAAAGCAAAAGCACTTTTTCTGTGTCCTGCTTCAGTGTCTTTAATGTAATGGTCCTTTGACAGTCCTTTGGGAGTCTCCATAAACAAAAATCAGGTTCAGATTCTATATTGTCTGCTGTCTCCGAGGAGTCATGAAGAACGACTGGCCCAAACTGTAAACTAGTGTCTCATAACGTAACGTGTCAAAAAGGAATAGCCTTTGTATTTAATTTAATGAAAATAACATAGAACAGCTTTGAATTTTTTTTTACCATGTTATAACTAGGGATGCACCAATCCAATACTAGTATCCGTTATCTGCGTCAATACCAAAAAAATAGCTGGATTGAATATCGGCTCCCAAATATTGGTTCTTAGACTTAGATTTAGACTTAGACAAACTTTATTGATCCACAAGGGAAATTGTTTTGGGTATGGTAGCTCACTCATGAAATATAATATATAACAGGGTAAAAAAAAAAAAAAAAAAAAAAAAAAAAAAGATGGAAATAGCAACCAAAGAGCAATAAACCAGTGTCAAATGAGACATAATTATACAAATAAAAATAGTGATAATAAGTGTATCACTATTTCTATTTAAGATTTAAATAGAAAAGTAATAATAAAATATAAAATTCATTATCAAATAAGATGTACAATACCAGCTATATACAGTTGTAGGGAGTATTGTCTAGGGAGCGTTATACTATCTATTGCACAAGGGTGAGTTGTTGTACAGCTGTATATGGTATGAATGTAGACCTGTTCTGCTGATATTCTGGTTGGGCATATAAATTGATTGATGCTAAAATTTTTATTTACACAAAGTGATTGGATAAACTACAGCTGCAACACATTAGATCAGTTCTGAATACTGTTTTCAGTTTCTGCACTGGTATCAGTTGGTAGTGAGTATCTGTTGATATTTAAAGCTATAATATCGTATTTGCAACTGAAAAAGCTGGATCAGTGCATCTCTAGTTATAATGTTCCAAAGTTGTATTTTGCTTCATTCACACTTGTTTCTACCTCTCCATCACAGCAAAAAATCGGTTTCAATTTTACTTGGATTGTGATGTCACAGGTAGAAATCTGAAGGTCTCCTGCACTTTTATTCATTCAGTCATTCATTCATCTTCTTCCGCTTTTTCCATTCTCTGGGTCGCGGGGGCAGCAGTCTAAGCAGTGTTCCACTGCCCAGAACACAATGCACCAGCCCTCATGAATCCTCCCGCGGGTGGTGGGTCCACAGGAGGACTGCTGCACTTTTAAAAAGTCCATAAATCATCACCAGACTCATTCTGAGCATTTCTGTCATCACATTGTGTTAGTTACAATTAACATGCCAGACCATGTTGTGTAGTGTTTATATATATATTTTTTACATCTACACAAACCCATTCAACTATCAAAGCAAAAACTAATAAGTCAATTTTTTAATTCTCTGGAAATCCGAAATGTGTTAAAATGTCAAAAGAAAACAACTATTTTCTGTATCTTGGCTCATCTTGTACACAGTCTTCCTATTTTCCGGCTCCTTAGTTTGCTGTGTAAAGTGAATAAACGCCTTTGTGCATTACTGTTCCTTATTGAGACAAAACGCCACTCTTCGCCTCCAGGTAATAATGAGCTAGCTTTCAAATAGCAATAGCAATTAGTTTTAATGAGGCTTGCTAACAATGATAACACGTCATCGTTACAGGGCTGCAGCGCATATAGTGGTGTAGATGGGGAAGCTAATTCACTGGCTGGGGTCCCAAAAGCTATCAGAGCTAGCGCACACCTGTCACCTTTAGCGGTGCTCATTAGCATAGGGAACGCTACTTGAGGCACATGTTTTCAACGCCATCTTCGGTCGAAGGTTTAGCTTTGTGCAGAAGAAGCCCCTACAGATACATTTAGCCTCTGTGTACATCTCTGTATGAGCCATTACACTTATTGCTACTCCAAAGATAATGGTGTCTCCTATAATACTGCAGACTGCACACACACACACACACACACATGCACACACACACACACATGCACGCACACACACACACACACACACATGCACGCACACACACACACACACACACAATATTTAGGATGTTTTTTTTAGCAAATGTTAAACAATATGCTTTATCGCTATGCAAAAACTTTTTGGGAAAAAACTCAAATAAGATCAATGCTATTTTGACTATGACTTTTTAGCGATATTTATTACAATAAGAAGGCCACAAGACCTTATTTTCTATCAAATTATAGTTAAATTGTAGTTTTAAACTTTTAAACTTTGTAGTTTTAAACTTTTTATTTATTTTTTATAAAAAGAACACTTGTCCCTAGGGATCACTGTCATTTCCACCACCACAAAATGTAACTTTTAACTTTTTTTTTAAACCTTTGTCTACTTGAACCACATCAGTTGTGATGTGACAGGAGCTCATGTTAGCATAGCAGCGTTAGCTCCATGGAAGGAAGGGAAACAAGAACAAAATCAAGGTCAAGTTTTGCAAAACCAAGAGTAGGTTTATTGGTTGTCATGTCCTCATATTTCCTTTGAATGTACAAATAATGAGAAAAATACCATTTTATATTGTGTATTTTGAGTATATTTTATGCTAACTCTAAAACAGAGATTAGCATGCTAATATGTCATGAGATTTTAAAAGAAATGCTAAACATTGTCATTTCCACAACAGTCATTTCCATAAATGTATTTATTGTTATTGTTTATTATTATTAATTTAATATTTATGTAATTTAATTACAACCACTATCAGTTAATGTTTCTACACATTTTGATGAAGTAGAACAAATAAAAATATTTCTAAAAATATGTGTTGGATTTTCGGAAAAATATCATGACCAAATTTGACTGTAGTTGGAGAATCACCCTAATATAAATGAATAAATGTAAAATAAAATAAAATAAAGTTAAATGCTATACTGTGTGTTCAAGCAAAGCAATAACAGATTGTAGACCACCCACTCAAAAAGTTTCACATTACACCTTTAAGAAACATTAATTTGACTTGTCTGTGAAATTGTGCGCCCCTTTATGTAAACACAATTCTTTGTAAAAGTATGAATACACAGCATTTATACAGTTTCATTTACATGTTAAAACTACAGACTGCATTTACAGAATACTGACAGTGTAATTGCAGATAAAGTGAATACATGTTGAAAGGTTTAATGAGTTGGTGATTAAATCAGCCCATTGTCATTCATAATTGATGTCAATGCATTTAAATGAAACTTGTCTTATTTAATGTGATTCATGCTTCTGGGAATTATCTAGTAATAAACCTTTTTTTTTTTTACGTGCCAAAAATATGACCACATTTGTTCATAATCATTGCATTATTTTCTTAATATATTTTTCTGACAGTTTCTTCAAGATTTATGCTTTTTATTTTAGTTTTACTCCAACTACCTCACTTTTTACCATTTGAAAGATAATATGTTGTACATTTGCTCTCTCTTGTTCTCTATCTCTCCCTCGTGCTCCCTCACTTTATCTCTCTCTCTCTCTTTCTCTCTCTGTCTCTCTGTCTTTCATTCTCTCCACACATCTCTATCTCCTCCTTCCTCTTTCGGCCTCCTTCTCAACCTCCGTCTCTTTTTCTGACTCTCTCGTTCTGTCCTTTTTTCGTCTCCCCATTCTTCTCACCATCTCCCTCTTTCTCTTTCCTGCCGCCCCTCTCCCTCTCTCTCTTTCCTGCCGCCCCCCTCTCTCTCTCTCTCTTTCCCACCCTTTCCTTTCTCTCTCTCTCTTTCCCACCCTCTCCTCTCTCTCTCTCCGTGTACAGACGAGTACCGTACAACACGGTACATCCGCACACTTTCATGTGCCACACTGCAGCTGTCAGTCCCGAGAGCCACTTCCATTAAGTGTGTTCTCCACTCCCACACAATTACACACACACACGCACGCACACACACGCACACACACACACACACACACACACACACACACACACATACATACAGTACACATCCACGCACACACATGTTGGGTTTACATTCTTCTTGCGACTTTCTAGAGATTTACCGATGTTTTTCTTTTCTTAGCCGATGTTGATACTGGTTGTTTAGAGAAACCGATGCCTGAAAAATTTTTTAGGCCGATATGTAATGCCAATTTTGATTATTTTACTCAAATTATGTCATTCAAATTTACCCTAGAAACCCATAAGAGAACTGTGTAATCACATTTTTTTGCGGTTTTCGCTCTGTTTTAAAGTGTTAAAACAAAGCTTTGTGTGTGTTTTTTAGGCAGCATATCGACTACAACAAAATATCCCCCTGTGCTGGAGATTTAAGGCCTTTAGCTGATATGCTAAAAGCTCCAAATATCTAATTATATCAACTTGGTTTCCTAGAGACCAATAAGTCAGCTGTCTGTATACAATTATGACTGTTTATTGTCCGATAATCAGGAAGTGCGCTATAAGCATGCTAGTTTGTGTTAGCATCTCTGAAAGTTGTGAAAAATGGTTATAAACTCATTGTGGTACATAATTAGGATGCTAACCTTAATCTATTTCAACCCATATGTCAAACCATGTTGTTGATCTGATAATGAAGGATTTACGACATGGGGACTACTAATGGGACTTTTGGCTCTTTTATGGGATCCGAATCTTTTGGATCAGTTCACTTCAAAGAGCCGTTCAAAAGACTGGGTGGTTTACTATTTATTTACATGACAGAAGCCAATATAAGAACTCATTTATTTTAACAACAAAGTCATCACAGAGAGAAATGACCAAGGCTAAGATCTGTTTCAAATGGTTCAAACTGAGAGTGGGAGTGTGTTTACTCACTGAAAGGATGCATAATCTAAATAAAACTTTGCACTACAATAATAATAATTTAAAATCCACTATTATTATGATGTCAGATCTGTTTCTTGTGCACAAAGCTCTCTCGTTTTGTCTACTCTGCTACTGTGCTGATTCTTGTATATGTTCAGCGTTAATCAGTATAAAAATGCATAAAAACTAAAAAAATAAAATAAAAAAGATCCTTTTCCAACTGTGCACTGTGTAACTTTTTAGTTGGGGGTTTGTCGTCTTCTTGTTTCAATGGATATGCCAATGATCTGCCTGGAATGTTCCGCAGTATGACATTAAACAGCTTTACCTTACATTTATTCAATTACAGGTGTTTTTATTGTGACAAAATACCTACAAAAACAGGCATTTTGAGCACTGTGAGCAGGGTCAACTCTTCACAGGCCTGACCAGTAACTTGGTTTTGTCTCCATGAAGATAAAAAGGTTTAATGCCATACTGTGAAACATTCCGGACAAAACAATAACATATCCATGGAGAAAAGCATTTAACAGACAATCCAACTCCAAATTTAAGTACAATGATGGCGTTCACAAAATTTGATTACACAGCTCCATTATGGGTCAGTAGTTAAACAGGTTTGTGGATGTCTAAAATAATTTTGATTTAGATTTTTTTATTATTATTATGATAGTTAAATTATGGAGAACAGTAAAAATATTTATGTTAGTAGTCATTTCAACGTTTGAATGGTTGGATTGTCCAGGATACTTGATACTTCCTTTTCCCTTGAACACAAAATGCAAATGTAACCTTGTCCTTTTAAAAGTGGGTTAAGAGGTTCATCTCATCCACTACAGTTAACGGACTGTAATTTAGGCTAAAAGTATAGAAATACTATGTACCAGTAGAGGTAGCCTACTGTCTGTATACAAGTCTGAGTGTTGTCTGATAATCAGCAAGTGCGCTATTAGCATGCTAGTTTGTGTGAGCATCTCTGAGAGTTATGAAAAGTGCTTATAAACTCATTCCAGAGGACATTTGGGCTTTAAAATTCTTGAAAAATAAACCTTCACTTTTCTGATTTTCTGTAATAGGTAATAAACTATCAAATGCTTGATTAGCTCAGCTTACGGATCAGTGGTACAATGTTTATTGCATGATTTATTTGGTTTATTTATTTATTTACTCTAATAACAGTAACAGGGTTGCAGGTAACAGGGTTGCAAATCCGCACTAATGTTAGCTTTATCTCAGGAGGAGAAGCTAGCTGTTTAGCTAGCTGTTACTGCTAATCAAGAGGAGAAACTTATTTATGCAAATTAGTAAAGGAACAAATAATAATAATTGACTGATTTTGATCATATGCATAACAGGGCTGCATGAGGTAGAGTGAGACATTCAATCAAGGCTAATTATGTTATAAAAATATGAAAAATAGAAGAGAAGACAAACCTCCATTCTTTTGGAAAACTGTTTGATGATGTCAAGTCCAGGGGATCATGTGGCTCTGCTTTCTTCTTTTTCTACCAGGCTAAAAATGTTATGGAAACAGGGTTGGTGCATGTTGTGGGACACATGTTGATATGAATAATAGTTATTATGTCTATTAAAACAAATGTTCCCACAGTTACAAGAGATGGCAATGAAACTAATAATAAAAAAAAAATAAAAAAAGAAGAAATTTTAATTTAATATTAACTGTTTTATTTGAGATTCAATTTGGTCATTAGAGGGGTGGGACAAGAGGAAAATGGCATTTTGAGTGGTACTCCAGATTTATTAGTTTTTTTGTTTTTTTAGATTTGGTCTTTTTTAGATGCGGTACGGCGACATCCACCCTAAGCGCAAATATATCACTTTTTGGACAAATGTGGTTTTGAGAAGAAAAACAAGCTTTATTAAATGTCCCCGCGAAATTACCGGACTTACGTTCCTGAGCTCCAGAACCGGAGCAGAACCGGGCTCAGACGGTCAGACGGGTCAGCGGTAAGCCAGTGTAAATGCACGACGCTATTAGAGGGGAACCCATACAGATTAACATAAAAAAAACCAAAAAAACGCACTATCCCTTTAAGGAACAATTCAGAAGAGTCGACCTGATTTTTGTCGCCATATGTGAGTCTCCTTGAACTGTGCGTTCGTTTTAGTCCCCTCAATGTAATAAATACTCAGTGACACGCACGTGAGCGAGCCTGCAGTGATGGTACCAGACGACTTTATACTTGTGTGAAAGATTGCCCAGACAGAAGAGGAGGAAGAGGAGGAGGAGGAGGAGGAGAGAGCAGGGCAAGTGCATGTGAAACCTTTTTAGAGTGCTCACTTTTACAGAGCAGAAATCACCAATTGACCTGTCACTTTTGCTCCGATAGCCATCTGGGGAGAGAGGGTCACGCGCATATGTCCAAAGTGCCTCTTAACCGCATTTTATGAAGCCAGAAAATGTAATCCAATAACCATTAGAGTTAGCAGCAGAGCAGAGAGGCTGGGGCCGGTCAGCAGTGAGAGCACGTGGACTCTGGTTAGCGCTCCCTAAAGCACACACTCAAAACACGGGGGTGGGTTCAAGTTGTTGTTTCATTTGATGCGACGCAGATGTGATAAAACAGTAGGGTCATTTGTGTAACAGTTGCTATAGGACTACAAAAAGGTATGAGTCATGATTCGGATTTCTTTTCTGTTGCCAAATGCTTGAGTGGCTCTTTTCACCCCTCTCAACCTTCAAAGTCTAATTAGCTTATTTTTTGGCTGGACGACTGAGGGGTTCTACACATAGTTTATTTTTTATGTTTACATATTTTTGTTCTTTCTTTGTTTCTTTCTTTAATAATATGACCTGCAGTTTATGGATGGGTCATTGATTCCCAAAGCAGGGTCCGGGGTCCAAAGGTTTCCTCACAACAAGCATAAAAGAAAATTGAATTTGAAATGAACTTTGAATTTGAAATGAAATAACTGTATATAGTTGGGATTGTACATCTCATTTGATATTGTATTTTATATTTTATTACTTTTCTATTTAAATCTGATTTCTACATTTACACTTATTATCACTATTTTTATTTGTATAATTATGTCTCATCTGACACTGGTCTGTTGCTCTTTGGTTGCTATTCCATCTATTTTTTTATTTATTTTTTTGTTATCATCTGCTATATATTATATATTATATTTGTTGAGTGAGCTACTGTACCCAAAACAATTTCCCTTATGGATCAATAAAGTTTGTCTAAGTGTAAGTCTAAGAACTTCACAAAATGTATTTGCTTGAGTCACTACTTTAAAACAGTATTAAACCCATAGACATTATGATATGTGCTGTTAACATGAATGAGTATGTGTTATTATTATGGGCCACGGTTCTGCACCACACACACATTCATACAACAGTGCCAACATTATTTCAACAATATAAAGGTGTTTTCTGATATTTTTTTGTCAAATAATAATTTCTTTTTACTGTAGAGGAGTGTGCAACATGGTTGCTAGGTAACATGGTTATGGAATTCCCTAGTGTAATGTCATGATTTCCAACCAGGAACTAAAATTAAAATAATAATAATAATTTAAAAAATTAGAATTAAAAAAAAAAAAAAAAATTTTTTTTTTTTTTAGTCTTAAATGCAGCTCTGTAAAAAAATAAGAGACCACTGCAAAATTATCAGTTTTTCTGATTTTACTGCTTATAATGTATGTGTTTGGGCAAAAGGAACATTTTTGTTTGAGTCCATAAACTACTGACAACATTTCCCCCAAATTCCAAATAAAATATTATCATTTAGAGCATTTATTTGCAGAAAATGACAAATGGTCAAAATAACAAAAAAGGATACATGTTTTCAGACCTCAAACAATGCAAAGAAACAAGATCAAATTCATTTTAAAACAACACAACAACATACTAATGTTTACACTTAAGAAGAGTTCAGAAATCAATATTTGATGCAATAACCCTTATTTTTAATCACAGCTTTCATGCGTCTTGGCATGCTCTCCACAAGTCTTTCACATTGTTCTTGGGTGACTTTATTCTACTCCTGGTGCAAGAACTGAAGTAGCTCAGCTTTGTGTTTGTGTTGGAATTCAACAGACGCTGGAATGGAATGGCTGTAATACATGTAGAGATGCTGATTTCAGAAATCGTAAATATAATGATCCTAACTGTGTTTTGGTAAAAAGTTGTCCAACCTGTCATGGGCACATGGGCAGTTTAAGCATTAGGGCTCTGGGCCACAATCACTTTCTGTCTGAGTGATTATCACCGAGGCTAACCGTATGCTATCTTTTTTTAGCCTCACCCCCCTCCTCCCCTCCCTCTCTCACCCACTCAGGTTCGCAAAGACAAATAGCACGACGCAAAACTAATTAGTAACCAGGAACTAGTTAGGAGCTGCCCTTTGAGAAGCGAGGCCTTAGGCAGGATTTAAATATAGGGCCGGAGTCAGTGACGGAGTGTACCGGAGTATCTCGGCCTCCCGGCGCTCCGCCACTTTCACCTTTGACCCTCATTATAGTCCCGCATTCCTGGAGGGTTGCAGCCCCTTCCAGCACACTCTACAAGGGCACTACCAGCGAGGGCCTGCTCTGTCTCACTACCCACAATCCACTTTGTTCAAATTAGGCACTTGAGCAAATACAGAGCAAGGACGTAGACTATTACTGTACGAGATATGCTATTACTAAGCCTGCACAATCACGGCCCACTGTTATAATATGTTTTTCATTTTGATACGCAGGCTCCATCTGGTTTCTATTGGATGTAATGGGAATGGTTTTGGATGAACGATGGCTCTTTAGATTTGGTGAGCCCATCCATCTGATATAAATTGTGTGGGAAGAGATAGAAATAGACCCAGATATAGTCAGAAGATGGTTCACTCATATGTGGCCAAAAACACAATACTGGTGATAAATAACAGTCAGATTGCACAGTGTCTTTATAGATGTGACTGTCTGTTCACTGTTTAGAGGCAAATGTTTTGTGCCAGATGCCCTTCCTGTTACGATAACCCACATAGTATGACCCTCTTGCCATTATACAGCATGATATCTACTTTTTACCATTTGTTTAATAGAACACATTACTGACATTGTTACTATCATTGTTTTGTAGGTTAAGTGTTGGTGGTTCAATTCCCAAAATCCTCTAACTTTAGTTTTTAAGCATTTATGTTATGTTTATAGTTAATACACTAAGGGCCTATTTACACGAGAACGCATGTGAGTAAAAACAACAAAATATTTTATCAGAAGTGCCTTTCGTTTAGACATTGACGGCGTTTTGAGGGCTTAAAAACGCAAAAAACTAAAACCGTCCTCCTAGCGTTTTCATCTACACTGCCCAAGACGCAAAACTCTGGTCAAATCTGCTGACGTCGCATACGAATTTACGTCACATCGGCCCATATATCAGTGTACTTTGTTTGGCAGGACTCCCAGTCCACACCTTGTTGCGCCTTCGTTGCTTTGTAATCTAACGTGGTCTGAAGCAATAGTTGAACTTCTTCGTCTGACCACACAATTTTTTTTTGCTACCAGTAGCCATGTTTTGTTTTGCTTTTCGCGGCGCAGATGAGAAGAAGGAAGATTCTACGCGCAGATGAGAAGAAGAAAGATTCTACGCATGGACATAGTGATAATGTATCACAGCGCCACCTAGCCGTCTGGCATGCATACCCAATCGAATTCCACACATTTTGCGTCACCGTATGCACGCAGATTTCCTCTCAAAAACGATTGTCTAAACTAGGGTTGCCAACCGTCCCTTGAAAAACGGAATCGTCCCGTATTCAGAAACAAAAGTACGCGTCCCGTATTGAGCTGAAAAGGGACGCACTTTGTCCCGTATTACCGTGTGAATCAAAAATAGTATCTAAAACAGGGGTGCCCAATATCCCGATCTACCAGTCGACTGGTGTCGAATACTATGACACTGGTCTTGGTCTCGAGATGAGTGCAATCATATTTCATTACAGCCGCTGCCGTTAGCAATAAACTTTTACCTGTGTGCGGGGCCGCGCGGAGCTTCGCACTGCAGCCTGCGCGCACACCAGGTGCGCCGCCAGCGTGCGCAGCTTGTTCGCTACTCATGTCCTCCTTTTCACACTCTTCCCCGCGTAGAGCATACACAGGCTCCTCCTCAATGCCTTTGATTAGAAGAGCAAGATGAAATGCAAAGCAAAAACTAATCTAAATTTATGTTACAGTGTCCACACAGAGCAGGTGTACAGCACAGAGCAGGTGTACAGCACAGAGCAGGTGTACCGTGACATGTGGTGGAATTTTGCCTAATAAAAGTGCACAAATGCATCTGTTTGCCACATGCATTTGTAAATGTGCAGAGGCTGGTAAATACCACTGCAAAACCAGTAAGAGAATGTGATTCCAGGAAGGAAGTTGAAAAAACAGGTTAAAAAAAAAAAAAAAATCAAAGAAGGGGTCCTCAAACTGTGGGTGAGGTTCCAAAAACGGGGCAGACTGTTTAAGTGCAGTACAGTTTGCTTGGCTTATTTTAAGATTAAAATTAACGTTTATCAGAAAAATGGAGATAGATTTATGAAAACTTATTTATGTGAGTCAGCCTTTTCCCACATGAAGATCATTAAGTAGGCTACTGTTCCACCATGACTGATGATCATTTAGAAATGTGCTTGAGTCTGGCTGTCAGCAGCTACTGTCCAGACTACACATCCCGAGCTGATTCCATCCAGTGCAAGTCAAATTTTATGAGAAGGTCGTGCAAAATGGGATCATCAAGAGGGAAAGGGAATTTTTCCCCCCAAAATGGGTGGTTGACATCTTAGTTTTTATTGTCTGGAATGATCCCAGATTGCATCTCAGAGCATTTAGAGTTCAAAAATTTTCCAGGGAGGCAAGCCCCCGGACCCCCCCTAGCTTTTCAGTGACTTTCAGCTTTTTCCATTACTGGTCACTTTCATCCCTGTTTATATTAATTTATACAGTTTTAAGTTAAGCAGGACAGATATTTATTTTATTCTGTTAATTTTGTTATTTAGTATTAAAAATAAATTGCTGATAATTATTTATTTTCCCTGTGATCACTCAAATATGCATCTAATTCAATTCCGGTTTGAGTCAAATAGTTAAAAAATCGCTTCACACATACAAAAAATGGCTAAAAAGATTCACTACACCACGAAGGGTGAAGGCAATTGGGCCGGGCGGTCCTGCCAATGAGGTGTCCCTTTTTTTTTTTTTCAGGGAGTTGGCAACCCTAGTCTAAACGCGGAATCAAAAGTGAAGACGCGACACCACTTTTCAGACCCTCCAGGAATTCGCGATGTTGCGATTTGCAACTTCAACGCAACTTCAGCCAATCCCCGCGAATTCAGGGCGGTGTTGCAATTTTGACCAATCACCGCAACTTTTCCGCAATTTTTACTAATTTTGACCAATCATCGGCGATGTATTGAACGCCGACCAACTTCCGTCTGTGTAGGAGACATAACTGAGATGGTGCGTTTGTGTGTGTGTGTGTGCGGCAGAGGCGGTGGTTCACGTGAGTGTGGGTGTGTGCACGTACGGAAGTGTGTGCGTGTAAAAGCGCGCTCACCTGTCACACAGAGGAGAGAGTCAGGGTTGGGGTGTAGCCATATTTTTTGTTGAACGCAAACCATTCATTCATCTTTCACGTTAATCTGTTCATCCTGCTGGTTTTCACGAGTTCCATTTCATCCTGCTGCGCTGTCATAGCTGTGTGCGCTCTTTTTGTAATAAATGCACAAAACGATAAAAGGAGAAGTTCAATTTGCCAACTGGACAAAGCTTGTTTGGTTGAAAACATTTCGCCGCTCATCCGAGAGGCTTCGTCAGCTCTGGTTCTAGTGCTGGTTAGACACTGCTTATATCTAGCTGCAGGGAGGAGCTCCTACACTGAAATAGCTCTGAAACTATCCCCACTGATCTGTCTCTTTGTTTTTCAAATTACTCTGGCGACTAGTTTCGCCTCCCTATTCACGTCTAACGACCCTCTCCACCCCTCTGCCCTGGCTCGTCTGCCCTAATGTTTCTTTGTCTGTTTTGACTTGGTTTAAGAATCGAATTATAAATGGGAGACAAGTTATGTCTAACTCCCCCATTTCTGTTTAACGACGGATTCTCTTTTTTGACAAAAATAGCCTCTTTAACTCCCCTCTCAAACCAGTTCTTTTCCCTGGGTAAGATCTGAACCTCACTGTCCTCAAAAGAATGGCCCGTGGCTTCTTTTCACGCAATGCACAAAACGCATACAGTGGTACCTCACCTTACGAAATTAATTCGTTCCAGAAGTGGTTTCGTAACGTGAAAAATTCGTAAGTTGAGTAGCTATTTCAATGGAAAAAGCCTGATCCGTTCCAAGGTTGTTTTTTTTTAGTGTAACATTTTTTTATAGTGTAACGTTGTGTTCTGCGTCCTGACATGCTAAGAGACTAGACCAGGACTAAAAGAACGTGGAATAAACCAGGTCTAGACCAGAACTAAACCTGGATTGGACCTGTTATTATTATAACATGGTAGTGCCGTTGGATGAGTGCGTTGCTCGTGTCTGCGCTCCTTGCCAGCCCCGTGGGGCGGGGCGAGCTCTGCTTCTATCTGACCTCCAGAGCCGGGAGGCTGACACTATGAGCTAACAGGCCGAGAAAGGAGCTCTATCGGCCGGCAAGACCGCGGGGTCTCGCTCGGGGTGGGCTCTGGTTCTATGTGACTTCCAGAGCCGTGGGGCTGAGACTGTGAGCTGTGAGCCGCGCGTGCTCGCGGCCCCGAGGAGGAGGCACGGCCCGGGCGCCACGGCTCTCCATCCCGCAGCCCCGGTGTAGCGCGGCCTTGCGCCGTATGGACGTTTTGATCCTTCGATGTTGGCTCTTCCTATCATTGTGAAGCAGAATTCAAGTGTTGGACTGTTCACTCACTAATTGAACGTGAGCGGGGTTTAGACCGTCGTGAGACAGGTGAGTTTTACCACACTGACCATGTGTTGTTGTGTCTCCGCTTCCATCGCACGTTCGGCGAGCCGTACCCCCCCAACACATTCCATTGAAAATCTATGAAAGTTCGAGTGTTCAAACGAGAGAGAAATGCGAGAGAAACTCCAGTCTGAGAAAAGCGTAGAATGTGTGAGGTGAGGCATTTACAGCCCTAAAACATGTAGAACAATTGCAAAATACAAAGATGTCCTACCTCGTGGTAGTCTGGTTAACACCTGACCATATCACAAGTGAGATATGGGTCTGGAAACTCGCTTCGAAAAATCCCGTAGCGGAGGTGTGGTTAGCGATTGCCAACGGCCATTTATTGGGCGTTATGAATGTCTATCATTGAGCGTATACGTAAGTCCATAGCCAATCATGTCAGTTGTCAGTTCAAACTACAAGCTTCCGTTTGTCATGTAGTACGCGTCACCGTCTTGCCACACCTCCCCCGCTCTCTGATTGGGGCCCTAAATCTGGGACTCTCGCTTGGACGAGTTTCCAGGCCGCCTTCCAGTTTGAAACGAACGGAAGCGGCCTGGGAATTCCCAGGCTAACCTCGTGGACCTCTCCCACCGCGGGCCACCTCTGGAACCTAACCCCGTGTGTGTTGATAAAGTGTATTTACGTTTCGGGGCATGCATATGAGTGCGCATTAATTGAATTTTTGAGATTTGTTGTTTTTAAGGTGCTTTATAAATAAAGTTGGCAAATGGCAAAGAAACATGTCTGCGGCGCCATTTGCCCATTAAAATAACAGCAAAAGACCGTGCGAAACAGTTCCCCTCCTAGTAGTAATTTATTTTCGATATTGGTAAGGTTGTTTTTGGACCATATCTGTGATCTCTGTGTCTTTGTATTATTCTTTGTCAGTAATAACTCAGTATTCAAAATATTACTCAATTTTAATTACAAAAAGCGAAAATCACAACTATTTATCGCAACTTTCACTTCCTCCCGCAACAAAATCGCAACAAAAACCTTAAAAGCACCGCAACTTTCATCGCAACTTTTTGGAAAAGCTCCCGCAAATTCAGGCATTTTAGCCCGCAACAATCACAAAAAATGCCCGCAAAATCCTGGGGGGTCTGACTTTTGCGTCTTCTGTTCAGACCATCATCATATAAACGTAGCCTTACTGTTGCAGGATTATTTGGAACAAGTTTTTCAAAAGTTCTATTAAACTCCAGTCTTGGTGAGTCCTGGATGTGCACTGAATTCTGCTGTATGCCCTTCGCTAAATATTTATCCATATATCTGGATTGGCACTGCCTTCTTTAAGAATAAATCATTTATAGTTTATCCATAGATTTTAGAATTAAGAGAAATTACGACTGTTGCCATATCGACTGGCAATTTACAACATAAAATTGGTAGTTTTCAGATTGTAGAATGTCATACTTCCAGATGGGTTTTTCCTTATTGATTACATTGTATTTTGTCATGAAATATAAAAAATAAATAAATTCACAAATGTTAAACCTGATTATTTCTATTACTGACTAGACCCATTAACCTTCTGTATTACAACCAAAATAGCATTTTAACAATATTAATGATTAATATTGTTAAAATGCTATTTTGGCACCTTTACTACAGATGGGGACAGCTAAAATTATCTGTAGTAGTAATCTGTAGTAAAGGTGCACTGCGGAACTTTTCTGGTACAGAACACGGCATCTACTTCTCTCCATGAATATTTAATGTGCCACAGTGCTGCATTACACTTGTTTATCTTTATGGAAACAAGAGGTGACACCACAGGGCCAAGTTACATGTAAGAATGCAAGTTTTTAGGTCAATAACGACCCCTTTTTTTGGGTAAATGCAAAAAGGATACCTTTGATGCCATACTGGAACATTCAACCAAAACGATGACATCTCCATGGAGACAAGCAGGTGGCAGACCCTCCAAAAGAAAGTTAAACAGTGCACCTTTAAATATCATTGACTTATAGAATGTTGTGACGCCGCTTGAAACCCAGCAATACGTGAATTGCTCTATAGAGTTGGAGCCGCAACTTTCTATTAGGCTCGACTACTTTCACGGTAAGCATGGTACCATGGTAACAGCTTCGACACAAAGCCAGCGCAAACAATCCAGACGCTCTCCAAACTAGTGAACTTTTCCCTCGCCCCTCGTGTCGCACAAGTGTTTACGCGCTCTGAAGTGCCCTTGACTGCCAGCGCGCGTCCTCACTTTATATCTGTTTTTAATTGCGGCCGTCGAGAGTACAGCCCCTCGCGACGTTGCCCCCTCCTGTCTCCTGTGAGTCCATCGCTCTCACTGCCGCAAACAGACACGCTTTACATTCATTAGCGCAACACTCAAAGCAATCAGGCCACAGCGCCAGGGGCAACGGGGCTCTTTAAAAAATCACATCGCCTAATAGTAGTGTTGTATAATTATATGCCATTAACATCTATCAAAATGCTCTCCAACACACCAAGCCTATTAGCAGTGGGCTAGCGCATTACTGTTGCTGTTAATGCTTTCCTTTGCTAATAGCGTCTTACATTAGTTACCACTATATTATTATTATTATGAGTAGTATTTGTATTGCCTTACTGTGTGTTACATAAAGACCCAAAT
This sequence comes from Paratrypauchen microcephalus, assembly GCA_036785185.1. NCBI lineage: Eukaryota > Metazoa > Chordata > Actinopteri > Gobiiformes > Gobiidae > Paratrypauchen > Paratrypauchen microcephalus. The sequence continues at coordinate 4,295,682 of JAVJIX010000064.1, read as the reverse complement.
AGAATCGTATGTACTTTACCGTTGTTAATTAAATTAGCATTATTGCACACGCCACCGCTTTGGGTGAAAATGCTTCATTAAAAACAACTGCGTTTTAAAGAAATGTAATTAGTTTCTTCATTAACTCCATAGAAATTAACTATGCCGCCACCCGAGCAGGCGCACAATGGGTTCTGAAGAGTCAATGGAGGAGGAAGTGATTACCACATTTGGGTAAAGAACAGTTTAACAGTGGTGCTTGGTGACCTCACATTTGCCTAATCATGCCAAGCCCGTAGCCCATAATGCTAATGATGATAATGCTATAGAAATGTTGGAACACATCATGCTAGATTTGCTGTATTATGGGACTGTTTCTCATGCAAAGATTCTTCCTTTCTGTCTATACTTGTAAGTTAATTAATTTGATTTATTCTATTAAAACCATTACAGTATATGGTTAGTGGCCCACAAATTGCTGTTATGTAGCAGTACATGTTTATCAGCACGTTTCAATGTGACATTTAAAGAAGGGATATTTTAGGCTACGTTCAGACTGCAGCCTGAAGTGACCCAAATCCGATTTTTTTGCCTCTATGCGACCTGTATCTGATCTTTTAACAGTCTGAACGACACAGATCTGATTTTTTTCAAATGTGACCCAGGCCACTTGGATATGTGGTCCTAAAACCGATACATACCTGATCTTTTGACATGCGACTTCAGTCTGAACGGCCAGATCGCATTCATCCGACCTACACGTCATCAACAAGCGAGAGTGGTACAAGTAGGCGCTCACAAATGTACAGAAACGTTCTTCTCGTCATATGAAAAGTGCGTATGAACTCCATGTCAGTGAAGCAGCAAAGCACACTGCAATCCCACCACTCTCAGCACCAACATGTTCCTTTCTATGGACGTTGCTGCCACTGCCCCACAAAACGCCAAGGCCAAAAACCTCCTTCTCAATCTCTTCCTCAAAACAAATAAGTTGTACATGTTCTGGCTCTGGTACGACAGCAGCTTTAAAATCGCCATGCTATTTCCGTAAACACTGAGCACGCTCGCTGCATGTGACGTCGTCATGTCCTCCAAGGTGCAAAAAATCTGAATTGAGCTTTAAGCCCTGCAGTCTGAACGTAGCTTTACTTAACTGTTAACGCATGACATATTTAGATACCATGTTACTTTTCATGGTTGAAAATACCATATTCTCACCAACAACATTTTTTTTTTACATCTCCTCTTTCTTTGCTCGCCATGCTAAGTCACTCCCCCTCCAGCGCACTATCACAACACAATCAACTTGCATCTAGCCAATGAAGCTACTGCACATCGCATCAGATTTGTCAAGTTGCTGTGTACAGTTTTGAATCATGCTTTTGTACATTTACCACAGACTGTATAAAGAAGTGGACTAAGCAAGTGTGACATCACCCATAGTGTTGGGCTCCAGTCTAATGAAGCTCACGATGCTAGCGGTTACAGTTTTTTTTTAAATAACCAAGATAGTGGAACAAAAACCCAGGATCATGTAGAGCGGGTTAAAATAACGAGGTTCAATGCAGCAGTTACAGAGAGAGGGGCAACAATATTCAATATGATATTCATATATATTTGATGGGAACCAGGGTCAAAAGGAGCTAAAGGTGCTATGTCCATTTATACATACAGTCTATGATATTGATGGAGAATTGTTGTGTGGATGGTTGATATAGGTTTACAGGCTGAGTATTGGACAGAATCTTACAGAAAACTGCGAAAAAGGAGGGTTTGAATAAGGCCCGGGAGGGGGATTGGTATCTTTTTGATGAGGGAAAAAAATAGATTCTCTTTAAGCTCAATGGTTCCATTAAGCCCACATGTTGTCAACACATTTGGGACATTAATATAAAAATAAGTCATTTATTGTGCCATTAGCTATATTTTCTGTATTTAGGCATTTCACATTTAGAACATTTAACATAACCCTGTGAAAAATGTGTCATGGCCATTTGAGCAGGATATGGTTGGATCTGTGTTGTTTTTCACAATAGAATCAACCTTCTTTCATTTCTGTGAAAACCTAGCTCATTAGAATTGGTCTCCTTAATGGTGCACTATGTCACTAAGCCACCTGCTTGTCTTCATGGAAGTGTTATTGCTTGGCCTGGAATTTATTATTATTATTATTATTATTATTATTATTATTATTATTATTATTATTATTATTATTATTATTATTATTATTATGGTGCCAAGCACCGAAGGTGCTGGGCACCCTATAGGAATTGCTTTCTGTTGCCTAGGCAAGTTGCCTAGTAACCCTTTGATCTTTCCTTTGATGTTCTGGTCTCAAGATTATGATTATTATGATTATGATTATGATTATGTCAGACCTTGTTAGACCCTGTCAAACGGTGCTTGGCCCCCGCATTGCTGCTTGCAGCTATATTTATTATTATTATTATTATTATTGGGATACAAATACGACATGTTCTTGGGTCTAGTGAATAACATAAATTATCAGGGGCAACTTTTGTGATATTTAATGTCAAAGTACAATGTAATCAGTAGGAAAACTGTCTCTTTCTCCTCATCTGGGAGTATGAAATCATCACATTCGCATCATCCTCACACCAATTTAATTACTGGAAAACATGCATTCTTACTGTAGGGTCGACTCTCCACAGATCTGACCTGTAACTTAGCTTGGTGACATCACTTGGTTGCCTCCATGGAGACAGAAAAGTTTGGCCAGAGACAGGCCAATGCAGCGGGTGGGGCGTGGCCAAATGCTCCGCTTTTTCCTGGATTAGCGGTGCGCTGTGCGCTGTCACCCACTTCCGTGTTTTAAGAGCGGAGGAAGATATGACACGCTTTCTATTAAAAAAAAAAACACATTTCCACAGAAAATGAAATTAAACCACTCCTGTTTCAGAGGTTCGGAGGCTTGGATAAAGGACATCTCTCACGTGCCTCCAGGCAAATAAAAAAACGAATCTCGCATTGCGTAGCTCATTTGCGGTCCAAACTCTCTGGGCGTGATTTCCAGAGACGGTGGGTAGACATCCAGACGGGGTTGGAAACCTTTCCACGAGTGTGACGTCAGAAAGTTCCCTTGTTCAGAATCGCCCCTTTTGGGCTGTCTTTTTTTCAAACGCGGAAAAGGATCGCAAATGCTCAGTTTACACATTTCGCAACTTTTAGCCATGGGGGGGCTAAACAGGGTAGGGGAGCTCACGTTAACACTCAAAAACCTCAGAAAGTGAAAATTTCATGCCATGGGACCTTTAAGATTCTGTCCAATGCTCAGCCCACAAGGCGACATCATCCACTTTCCACACTACAGTTCTGCATAAATATACACAAGCATAGTACAAAACTGGACATGACAGCATCACAATCCTGATGCATTGTGCAGTATAATTATCAGAATGCACGCTTGTGTTGTGAAAGCACTCTAATTGACTTAGCGTGGAGAGCAAAGGGACAGGGGGCTGAGAGTGAAGACTATATAATGAATATATCATTTTCAAAACCTTCAAAAGTAACATGGTGATTTAAATATTTGATGTTCAGGTAATACCCCATAGAAATAAAATATTCTCTCTTTAACTAAGTATTTACTAATTCCGTATTTGGCCCTTGAGAAAGCAGTTGACCAACATTGACACTTTTGAGCTTTAACGTTGTTGCCTCCTCAAAAATACCCAGAGTTGTGTTTTGTTTCATTCACACTTCATTCACATTTGTTTGGGTAATCCTGGTTAATGCGTGAATGAAACAAAATACAGTCCCAAAGTATTTGTGTGATGAGGAAACATAATATAATATGGGCCCTTCAAACATAACAGATACTTTCACTCTTCAGAGAACACGTAATTAAAACAACATATCAGTTACAAATCTTTTGGAGCCAACCGTAATTAGTTAAGGTAGCAAAGATTTCAAAGTTACTCAAATGAACATTGTTTTTTAAAATTCTAATTAGCTCTTTGTCAACAAATCATCCCACGATCCACTGGAGCATATCAAGCATGTGTTTTTGTACAGCTCCAACTTCTTTTTAATAAACTAAATTTTCCGAGTCTTAAGTTCATTGCGTAACTTTTCTGGTGGAGGGTCCGTCAAATGCTTTTGTTCTTGGAAATTATGTGATTATTTTGTCTGGAATGTTTCACAGTCTGGTTTTAGACCTTTCTATCTTCATGGAGACCAAAACACACCAAGTTCCAGGTCAGATCTGTGGAGAGGCATCCCCGTTCAGTCAGAATGTTGTTTTTCTAGGTAATTTTTTAGCTATAAAAACACCTGCAACTGAATATAAAGTAGAGCTGTTTAATGTCATACTGTGGAACATTCCAGGCAGAGCAATGACATATCTACAAAAACAAGCAGCTGATGGACCCTCTACCAGAAAAGTTACACAATGTGCTTTTAAAGGTCCCATATTTTGCAAAAAGCGTGAGCGTTCAGCCATGTTATAATGTTGTTATCTCAACAAAAACATATCCCAGAGTTTTGTTTCATTTACACATGTTTGAGTAACCATTTATTATTAGTCTGTCTATATCTCCAAAGCTCAAAATGCCGTAGATATCAGCAATTCCCGGGCTGAAATGATCCAAATGTTTCTAGTGAAGGTGTACAGTATGGAGTTTAAAAACACAGTGGAGCACTTCCTCTATTACCACATGACCTCACAAGGTGGAACAGAGTGTTTTCAGTTTGAGAAAAGAACTCCACACAGAACAAGAACAAAACACAACTCCAGGTATGTTTTTGATGAGGAAACAGCAACATAGATCAGAAAATACAGTTATATAGATCCTTTAAATGAAGCCAGACTACTCCATGCTATGTTCGTGTACAGGTAGGAAGGAGTATTAACAAAACAGCCAGTGAATTATAAAACCCAATGATTTCTGATTCCTCTAATCTTCCAATGTGAGGCTTGGGTGTGCAGCGTATTTAAACAAACACGCTTTAACTCATTATCGAGCCCCATCTCTTAGAACTGCTTGTACCACTGTGCATCTATAATACTAATGAGCAATTAAGCTTTTGTTTTGCACGCTGATTTGGGCCGATTCACCAGCCATGGTTTCTTATGAGCTCAAAACCTCCATTTTATTCCTTATTACAGCAGCCCAGCGGAAAATGGTCGAACATTACAATATTTGGCAAAGGATACAAGGCGTGTAATGACAAAATCTGTATTCATTTCGTGAGCACAAATTAATTGCGGCTTCCTGTGCTACGTCTCCGATGCAAATGTTCTGCTCGACACATTTGGTCCCGGTCTGGACTTTACGCCTTGGAAATGGTTGGAGCGATGTGGCTTCACAGATGGAGCTGCATAGTGGATCAGGCGGACGGCATCACTAACCATGTGGGATTAGGACATGTGCTGGTGATGTGTTGTGTGGAGTCAGGATCAAAGGTTATTATTCAAAGTCTACGCTGTTACACCACATTTTCTGTGAAGTTTTGGTTACAATGAATAGGAAGTGTAATAAAATGAGAGGCAACCCCGCTCACAATCAGTTTTTCTAGATATTTTTGAGCGATCAAGCCACCTCTAATTAAATAAATGTAAAATAGAGCTGTGGAACATATAAACATTACTTTTTTTTTTTTTTTTTTGCATGAACTTGCTCCTCCTCCGCTACAGGATTTTATTAAAACAAAGACTGTCAGTGGGATGGGAACTAGGGCCACGGCCCGAGGGAACTGTGAGGTCCCGCACAGATGCACTACGTTTGGACAAACTGTGTTCTCAGTCAGAGGCACTAAGTTCTGGAACACTCTCCCATTATCAATACTCCAACACTGGCCATTTTCAAATCATATTTGAAACAGTGGCTAAAGGAAAACCAGACTTGTGGACACTTTTAATGTTTTATGTTGTAATGCTGTTATTGTCAGTTGTCATTGTTTTTATTGTTTTTGCTGTGGTGTCACCTGCCTAGGGACTATAGATGGTAATTATCATTTTTGCTATAATCTGGTGTATTTACACTGCAATGTTGTAGATGTTCATTAATATGCACTGTCCCTATTAAATAAATAAATAATAATAATAATAATAATAATAAAAACATACAAAGCAGAGCAATGGCATTTCCCTAGGAACAAGGTGACGGGCCCCCTAAAAGTTACATAATGCATAATTAAAATAATTGTTTGAACACACAAGTATACTTACTAGATGTATTATACGCATAGACTGTATAAAGAAGTAGACTAAGTAACCCACCCAACAGTGTTCGGCTCCAGTCAAATGAAGCTAACAGAGGCTAGCAGTTACATTTTAGAAATAGGAATTTATTTAAGGACAAAATAGCTGAATAAAAACATCAGGATCATGTAGAGTGGGTTAATACAAGACCAAAATGATGAGGCTCACAACAGCAGTGTGATGTTTTTTCAATGTAAAGTCAATCAGAGCCAGAGTAATTTTATTATAATAAATAATACTATAACCTCAAGACATTCTTACATCTTACAATTAGCACCATGGTTCCTCTGGCCACCACCAATCACTCAAGGACCAGTGACAGTTCTGAAGATGGCTTGTAGCTACCAGCTGAAACATGTCAACAAGGTAAACAGCTTATACTGGCTGTCCATGATGATTTAATGAAGGACCTTTAACCTTTTCACAACATGCAGGTGAAGAAGTTAATTATAAGCCTTCCGTCCTTGTACAACACCTGCTTCCACACATACGGAGCCCAAGAAGCACTCACATTCTCTCTTTTTCAACATCTCACACATCTCAGACCTATGTTATTATGCTGTTTCACACAAGCCTGGAGTTGTGTATTGTTTCATTCACACATGTTTAACACACAAATTCTGCATATTTATGTATGCTGTGTTTATACACATCCACTAGAATCAGGATATTTCAGTCCTGGAAATGCCAGTCTTTACTAAACAAACAAAAAGGTAGCTGTTAACTTGAAGACTATCACTACACGACATCACAATGTGGAACAAAGCATTTTGAACTTTGGAGATGTAGACAGACTAATAATAATAAAATATTACACAAACATGTGAATGAAACAAAACACAACACAATGTTTTTAATGAGGTAACATTTTAAAAATTGGTTAAAACTCACAAGAGTCAACTTTGCACAATATTGAACCTTTCAAAAACAAACCTAAATTGCAAACACTCAAATATACATCACATTCATATTAGAAAGGTGTGTGAAGGGTCTTGCTCAAGGACACGCCAAGACCAACCAACACTACGCATCAGTCTGAGTGATGTTTGAACCGCTGACCATCGGATTAGTCAAACCTTGATTTCGAGTCTGTTCCTGCACAGCTCAGTACTATTTCAAACAAACCCAGTTCATCGACCCCTGGACTTTCGTAACACTATCTTAAAATCCGGTATTAGTATTAGCATTCCGTGTCCGCTCATGTTTCCATCGGCGCCATCATCCCTAACCATCTCCCATTTACAGTTGATGCGTTGTGTGTATTCATGCTAGCGCCGGGGTCAGACCTCCAGCTGCTGCCTTTTTATTCATTGTTTTCTCCCCTCGTCCTCTCTCCGCTGTGTGTATGTATGGGAGGTAAAATGTCACAGTGTTACAGTTGTGGGCCCATCACGTATTCACGCCGGGGCTGGTTTACGTTACGGGGACATTGCGCGCTCGGGTGAGGTGATGTTTGTTATTCATCGGGTCTGTGCCTCCGCTGCCCTCTGGTGTTAGGGAGTCATGGGTTTGAATGGAGGGATTAGCCGTTTACGACGCACCAGCACGTTTTCATTGTGGTGCACTAACAGTGTCCATGCAGGGGCAGTTAGCCACGCCGCGGAAGACAGAAAGGGACTGTACTTTGTTTATTAAATGTAATGTAGGAGCTTGGGGGAATAAAATGTGTTCTGTTAAGGTGGAAATGACTGTCTAACTTTGAATAATACAGACATAATAATAAACATGGGTAGTTTGAACATTCCTTGTGTTGTTGAACAAAAAATTACACCCACAAGTCACGATCCACCTTTGCTGTGTGTGACAGTACTATGTGAGTAGTTGGTAGTTGAAGCACTACTGTATTTATTTATTATTATTATCAAAGGTGCACAATGGAACTTTTCTGGTGGAAGATTCACCGCTTGTTTGACATTATGGGGATGTCATTGCTTTGAGTAGAACAATCTACAGTAAATCTACTTGATGCTGCTTGACCAAGCTATTCAGATCTGTGAATAGGGGATCCTGCTTACAATAAGAAATCATGTACAGTAATCCCTCGTTTATCGCGGGGGTTAGGTTCCAGAAATAACCCGCAATAAGAGAAATCCGCGAAGTAGGACAACTTTATATTTTACAATTATTCTACATGTTTTAAGGCTGTAAATGCCTCACCACACACATTATACGCTTTTCCCAGACTGGAATTAACATTTTCTCACATTTGTCTCTAGTTTAAACACTCAAACTTTCATAGATTTTCAACAAAATGTATTAATAGTGAAGCGTGGGGGGAGACACGGCCCCGGAAGCCCTGCCGGACGCGTGAGGAGCACTGCCACTTCCCGGGACGCGACGCGCACCAACCCTTTGGAGAAGTGCGCGAGACGTGCTGCTCTGTCACGGATTTGTCCACGAGACAAATCCGTGACAGAGCAGCACGAGACCGCACGTACACCGGGGCTGCGACCACGAGATAGAACCGCGGCACCCGGACTGCATCCTCTCAGCCCGAGCCACAAACCGAACACGCACAAACGAACGCAAGAGGCGCACGGAGTGATTTAATCCTGGTTTAGACCTGGTCTAGTCCCGGTTTAGTTCAGGTTTAGACCTGGCTTAGACCTGGTCTAGACCTGGTTTAGTTCTGGTCTAGACCTGGTTTACTCCATGTTTAGTCCTGGTCTAGTCTCTTAGCCAATCAGGATGCAGAACACATTGTTACACTATAAAAAAAAAAAGTTACACTATAAAAATAAAAAAATCAGCGAAACAGCGAGGGCGCGAACAGTGAACCGCGATAGAGCAAAGGACCACTGTATTATTGAAAAGAAAAAGAATGGATAAGTTTAATGCCATACTGCAGAAACTTCCAGACAAAGTAATAACATTGAGGTAAGCAGCAAAGTTACACAGTCCATCTTAAAAATGTTCTTCTGCACATTTTTGCAGATGGTCCTAGTGGGTCATGAGCCACTGCACACACTCGTATCACTGACACAAAAGTTGTCCATTTGGCAGCAGTGCAATAGTTAAGTCCTATTGGAGCACTCATACAGTGTGTTAGCTTGCGCCATACACCAAAATCAGTGAATAAACTTGTCTTGTCACCAGGCTGCACTTCCTCAGCTCCACTCTGACTTCATGAAGTGTTGAAATAGTACGTGTGCTGTCAAACCCTCTCTCCCCCTCTCTGTCCCGATGCCATTCCGGTGGTTCAAATCTCTCCGTGTCCCTGGCAGGAGCACATTTGCCCCCAGGCGGAACATTTATTAGTCGTTACAAGCACCTCTTACCTGTTAGGGCGCACTTCTTGCACTCGTACTGCACTACTCAGTTTGTCTGGGCCCATTGTACAGACGGCATCAGCATCTATTATTAATGTGCGGCGATAAGCGTCGGACTGAGAGACATCCCACGGAGAGGCAGAGGCTAAGTCCTGCTGTCATTTAGAGCTGCACTGTGGTGAGGCCTCCAGTCTGCAGTCAGATGAACTCTGCTACAGTCAGTCAATGCATCACTCTAATAACGTTATAATGTCTTTAGTGCACCGGCTATGCAGTGTTTGTCCACAGAGGATATGTATATGACTATTACAGTGATGGGGATAATCATTTGAAATAGCATCGCTGTGTAATGCATGGCAGCAATAAGCCTTGGTTAACATTATGAGCTTATGGCCATTAGAATCAGCACATCTTATAGGATGCAAAAGACTTTAAGAGGTTATGGGAAGAATATATAGAACATTGAAAAGAAAGCAATAGACCCCTTACCTGGCTCATGCCAGACGGATATAGAGAACTCTGTGAACTGAGTTCTACACATTTTCAGCTCTCACTGAAAGAAAGTAGGAAAAAGCAGTACAGTAATATTTGAATCTGATGATTTGAATCTGGTCAAAGTGTCACAACAGTGGAACAAAATGAAAAATTAAACTTTTGCTACATCCAGTTGAGACACAAAGCACTTACCTTCTGCACATTTTACACAAACTAAATAGTCTAAAATTTGCCTTCCACATAAACCTCCATGCTGTGACGTGATCGGTCTGTCTGCTGTTTGTGAGCACAAATACTGTGAGAATTCATCTTTCATCAGTGGTAAGAGACTACTGATGGAATATGATTGTACATATATAGTTGTTGATGTTCTGTGTAATTGTGTGTGTGTGTGTGTGTTTAATGCAAAGTTAACTTTAACTTACAGTGCCCTGTGATATTTCAGAGGTGCGTTCACAGAATAAGATCATTTGATTTCATAGTTTTAGATAGAAGGCCTAAATTACTGTATGGGTAGCTTTGAAAAATGTGTGCAAACTAAAAATCCAGATATATGGATCTCATGTGGCTGTTTCATACACACTCAAAATATGATTATTATCAAATTTTTTGACCTAAAAGATAATTGAAATGAAATGTAAGCCACAAATTAGATGAACAATCATCTAATTTCTTTCAGATAATGGTCTCTCATGAAATAGTGCAGTTTGCATGACCCTTAAGTGGCTAAAAAATCAGATATTAATCAGATTTTGGTGAGCTTGTAACCACAGCCTGGGTGGAAGTCCTAAAAAATTCACATTTCACATTTCAAATTTACACTGACAGCAAATACATATTTAGTTACATATTGACTGGTCCAGTATTTACTTACATGGATTTGAACCATTATCTATGTCAAAACCCCTGCAAACTGACTCAATCTGACCTGCCCTTCACCTCAATTTAACCCATTTACTGTTTATCTGTTTTCTTTTAGTTTAGGAGCATACAATGTTCACAATCCAAGTTACTTTTTCCTTTTAACGCTTGCAGTTAGCATATTTGGTTAGCATTCATCTTTCCAAAATCCCCCAAACGCTCCCAGCTCCAATCAGTGTTCTGGATCTAGGCCAACAGGAGATATCAAGTTGAATTATTGACCTTTATTTAATTGTAGATTGCAATGAAATCCACATTTATTCAAGTCATTTCAATGAGCAGTTGTTCTCACACCAAATTAAAATATCTTTCCTCTCCGTAATCGCATCTGTGGTTTTATTCCATTTTTCATCTGGCCTTCAAATGTGGGCCATTCTTATGAGTTATGCTAATTTGTTGGGGCAATGAATGCATTAATTTCATTAGCACATAGCCTCAAAGCAGTAATTAGCAGAGTAGGTGTGTCACAAGCAATCATGTTAAAATTGGCCAGTTCATTATTAAGATTTTGTTTCGTGGGGACCTGGTTTTGACACAAGTCGCCGTGGGATACGGAGGAGAAAGTTAATGCATTCCAATGGCAGGGCTTTGAGATGCACTGTAAAACTCTTGTTCATGAAGTCAGATATCCAGGCTTTTATTAAAATATATTTGATTATTTTTTTTAGTTTCTGTTTATTTTAAAGTTTTAAAAAGTGCAGTTTTTTGCAGTAGACTGGGAAACGTTTATATAGTATAATGCCCTTAGTCTATGCTGGGACTCAAATTAGCAACCTTTATTTTTAATTGTAAGTTAGGACCACCGTGTAACCTTTCTGACAGATGATATGTGAACTGCTTGTCTCCACGTTATTGCATTGCCTGGAATGTTCCACAATATGCGTTCAGTCACAGCTGTTTTTACTGCTGAGAATCCCTTGAAAAGTGTGGAATCTTACTGTGAGTGGGGTCACCACTCCACAGATCTGACCTGTAACTTGGCCTGGTGGTACACCTGACAGCCTTCATGTATCCCAATGTATCTGTGGAACATCCCAGGTGAAGTAAATACTCTTTGCGTCAGATTTTATTGTAATTTGGGGTGGCTGGTAACTGGAGATTATTTCAGCCATATTGGGGTGTAGGCAGGCTATAGCTATGCTTCAAATCACATTATGTAAGTCCAGGATAATGTAACTTTAAAGGTCCCATGGCATGAAATGTTCACTTTCTGAGGTTTCTGAATGTTAATGTGAGCTCCCTGCCCCATGGCTAAAAGTTGCGAAAAGTGTAAACTGAGCAATTGCGATCCTTTTCCACGTTTGAAAAAAAGACAGCCCAAACGGGCGATTCTGAACAAGGGAACTTTCTGATGTCACACTCGGGGAAAGGTTTCCACCCCCCGTCTGGATGTCCACCCCGTCTTTGGAAATCACGCCCAGAGAATTTGGACCGCAAACGAGTTACGAAATGCGAGATGCGTTTTGTTTTTGTTTTTTGCCAGAAAAGACGTGAGAGTGTTTCCAGGCTTGGATGTCCTTTATCCGAGCCTCCGAACCTCTGAAACAGCAGTGGTTTAATTTTATTTTCAGTGGAAATTAGTTTCTTTTCATAGGAAGATATGAGACGCGTCCCAAGCGCTTAAAACGCGGAAGTAAGGACAGCGCACGCCGCACCGCTAATCCAGGAAACAGTGGCGTTCCACACCCCACCCGCTGCACTGGCCTGTCTTTGTCCTCCTCATTTGCATTCAAGCAACATGCCCAGAATAAAGTGTTTCAGAGACATATTTATGAATGGGGCTGTCTGAGGAGGCTGTCTCATGCACTGAGGCTTGAATTTGGAGAAGGATTCATTTACAGTATTAGGGAACCACTAAGGCGCCATATAAAAGCATCAAGAAGTACCATGTCATGGGATCTTTAAGATCTATTGGGGAATGTGTGTAGAATCCCTCAGTCGTCCAGGTAGAATCCATGGAGTGCTAATAAGACCCCCCACTCTCACTGCATATTGAATAGGCCTACCTAACTAACAGAAATTGAAAACAAATAGGTGTGATAGTTTCATAGTAATTTTATTGTCGTTTATTGTAGCCAGAACTGAAGAAGCAGCTTGGATGAGCTGCGAACGTATTCGACTAAACTTTGTCCAGTTGACAAATTGAATTTCTCCTTTTGCTATCTATTGGAGAAATTTGAGATTATATTCCCAAAAGCCATTTTAGCATCACTTATTCAAACAATGTAGTGCAACTTGTAACTTATAATCAAAACAAACATATGGTTGATTTTCTATATTACTCTTTCTCTGTTACTCTATACTACTTTTTTTTTTCTTTGCTGAGAAGGATGGTCTAAGGATTTGCTTCTTTTCCTGTTTTTGCTTGTTTTCTTACAATACTATCTTGGACCATCACCACATATCCAATCACAAGTCTCTTTGCTTGAATTAAATTAAAGTTATGATGCAGCAATAGCTAAAAAACAAAACAAAACAAAACATGATCTTTTCAGTGCAGACTACATGAAGAAATAACTGTTATAAGCACTTTTAACTTTGACTTTGAACTGTTAACATTGTGTAAATATCGAACCGAGAGATTTGCACATCGTTAGTCTGTTATTGACCAATGACCATTTCACTGTTTGTTTTTCTAACTTTCCAATGGTCAAATCGACAATTTTGTGTAACCCTGCGATTCTCTAGCCTCTATGAAAATACATTGAATCGAATACGACGGAAAATATAGTAACTTGAGTTTTACAGTGTGCGTTTGTTTTGAGGGGGAGGGGCCTGTTTGCATGTTGACAGCCTCACATTGTGGACTAATTAGCAGGAAAAGCAGCGTACGAGCTTATGCCGGGCCAGTCCAGGAGGTGTAATTATACAGAGAGGGGCCCAGACTGGACTAATGGCCTTTGCTGTGTACTGTTGGAGAGGACACGGAGGAGGGGGGGGCAAAGGGGATGGAGAGGGGCATTCTGGGGGATTGTTAGCCTCTGATTAGCCCTTACAACCCCCATCTCCTGCCAGGGTAACGCTGTGCACAAGTACAAACAGAAATATGCAACTTCTTTCATGCAGGAGCCTATGTTGGTGTTGTTCTATATAGAGACCACATAGACATGTATATCTATATGTTTTATTTTAGTTATTTCATATATTGGACACTTAAATGTGGAATGTGTAACTTTTCTAGTGGAAGGTCCACCAACTGCTATGTACAGCGTGGCATTAAGGTCCTACGCAAAATGAGGATGGGGATTAATGAGGATACAAGATTATAGCATAGATCATAAAAATCCAAACAAGAGCCACTCTGTACAGGATGGTGCTTCCTGTTTTGCATTATGGAACCAGCCGAGGTCATTGAAAACATTGATTTATATATAAAATGAGGTGGTGGTCAGTGGTGCAAATGAACCATTGAAAAAAAATATAAAAAACAAAACAAAAACATTTCTCCCCCAAAGTCTGATCAAAATAAGTTTGATCAGGCTTGTTTTAAGATTCAGTAACAAACTTAACTTACTTGATTCAAGAGTGACACAGAAAGCATCTGAAAACAGATTTTATTGCTCTGATTTCAAGCGGATGATGGCCAACGCTTGTTCACAAAACTGGCACAGGAAATACAAAACAGAAAACAGGCAAACTCGGTTACCCAATACATGATACACCCATACAGTTTTGACATCTGAAACAATAAACATGAATAACTACCACAGACATTCAAGAGAAGATAATGTTACAACAGTTTTTGTTTTATTTTTTCATAATTTTTGGAGGGGCTTTAGCGCTGGAGCACCGTCCCCTGCTCCTCCACTACGTCCACTCCTTTCGGGCGGCTGGAAGGCTGTGCTTTGTCACCTTTACAATGAAACTTCAGGAAACGCAGCTCCTCTTGTGCAGCGGACAGCTCCTGCACCTTCCTGGACAGTTTCTAGTTGTCATTGTGGGTTGTATTTCCACCAACTCCACTACGAGTGGTTTGAGAGTCTCTGCCGGCCACTGGATCTGACCTTTTTGTGTTTCTCATCTCAGCCATTATATTGTCCTGTGCTTTTAGTTGTTTCTTCATCTTTTCAAGGACTTTACTGGTGCTGGATAGCTCTTGTTTGAGCTGGACTTTTTCCCTCATTGAAGTATTATACAAATATTAGATTTCCTTGTATGAATTCATGTGGGTGTCCAGTGCTTTGTCTTTCTTCTGAAGAGAAGCTTTTAGTTTTTGCATCTCCAAATTGTCAGTTTTATTCATGACTTTTTTGGCATTTGCAAGCTCCTGCTTAAGCTGCACATTTTCCTGTACTTTGGAGATGTGCAGGTACTGGATGTTCTTATGTGCATTAATCTGTTCTTGCAGTTGCTTGTCTTTCATCTGGAAAGAATCATTGAGTTTTTTCAAACTTCAACAAGTGTTTTTCTTGGTTGAGTCTCTCCTGAGACCTAAGCTTGTGGTCCAAAGAATTACTTATTTGGACCTCATCTGCAAGTTTGGCCCTTGCTCGCTCCAACTCTTCACGGAGCTCTCCTTCAGGGGTGGAAGTTCCTGGACCAGGAATGGAAGTTCGCACTCAATTCAGTACAAAACACAATACATGGCTCTTCACTTCACAATTTTGTGATAATTGATAAATTCCACATGATATTCTGTACTTTATCACTAATTTATACATTTTAACAAGTTAACAGTATTTTTGTAACCCATCTACTACCTGCACAAACTTAATATGAAATACAGTGGTACCTCACCTTACGAAAGACTCTACAAACGAAAAATCCAAGTTACGAAACGCCTTCACATTAAATTTTGGTCTCTAGATACGAAAGAAAATTCAAGTTACGAAACGCGAAATCTCGAAAATTCAATTAATGCGCGCTCAGATGCGCGCTCAGATGCACGCCCCGAAACGTAAATACACACACACGGGGTTAGGTTCCAGAGGTGGCCCGGGGTGGGAGAGGTCCGCGAGGTAGGACAACTTTGTATTTTGCAATTGTTCTACATGATAGGGCTGTAAATGCCTCACCACACACATTCTACACTTTTCTCAGACTGGAGTTGGGCTTTTCTCGCATTTCTCTCTCGTTTGAACACTCAAACTTTCATAGATTTTCAACGGAATGTGTTGATAGTGAAGCGTGGGGGGAGATATGGCTCAATATAGCGCCGAACGCGCAAGGTGAGCGGAGACACAGGATTACTATTGCAACAACACATCATCAGTAGGGTAAAACTCACCTGTCTCACGACGGTCTAAACCCAGATCACGTTCCCTATTAGTGAGTGAGCAATCCAACGCTTGGTGAATTCTGCTTCACAATGATAGGAAGAGCCGACATCGAAGGATCAAAAAGCGACGTCGACACGGCACAAGGTGGGCCGAGCACACACGGGCGAGCACGGGGTGGTTTAATACTGGTCTGGTCCCGGTTTGGTCCGGGTCTGGACCTGATCCGGTCCTGGTTTAGTTCAGGTTTAGACCTGGTCTAGACCTCGTTTAGTTCTGGTCTGGACCTGGAAGTCAGATAGAACCAGAGCCCGCCCCGAGCGAGACCCCGCGGTCTTTCCCGCCGATAGAGCACCTTTCTTGGCCTCTTAGCTTACAGTGTCAGCCCCCCGGCTCTGGAGGTCAGATAGAACCAGAGCCCACCCCGCCCCGCTCTTATTCCCGCTGAAAGAGCATCTTTCTCGGCCTCTTAGCTCTAGCGCGGAACGAGCAAGGAGCACGGAGACACGAGCAACGCGCTCATCCAACGGCACTGCCATGTCCCGGGATAATCCTGGTTTAGACCTGGTCTAGTCCCGGTTTAGTCCAGGTCTAGACCTGGTCCAGTCCTGGTTTAGTCCCGGTTTAGACCTGGTTTAAACCTGGTCTAGACCTGGTTTATTCCACGTTTAGTCCTGGGTCTACAATCTCTTAGCCAATCAGGACGAAGAACACAATGTTACACTATAAAAAAAAAATGTTACACTATAAAAAACAACAACCTTGGAACGGATCAGGCCTTTTCCATTGAAATAGCTACTCAACTTACGAAAAATTCATGTTACGAAACCACTTCTGGAACGAATTAATTTCCTAAGGTGAGGTACCACTGTATTCCAATTTCGTATGTCAAATGTTCTGCTGCTCAAATGCATGGGTCAAATGCAGAGAAATAATTTACCTACAGGCATAAATAAAAGGATAATTTAAAAAATATATATAAAAATGTTTTGCATGAACAAGTTTAATTTCTTTATATTGATTCAGCAGACCACAATATAATCCCTGTATCATCATATTTAGTACTTTGAAATTGTATGTGTTTGTGAAAACCCTTAGGTATTTGGTATTAAATCTGTCAATATGCAATGCCAGCAGAAAGAGCTGATTGAAAAGTCAAGTTTCTATGGAGCTAAAAACAGTGGTAGCTATTAGGTGTGGGATGAGATACAATTTCCACAAGACAAGATGAGACACGAGATTCGGTCTACGAAAACGAGACAAGATGACATTTTAACATTATTTAGGCTGTAATTCATTAATTCATTCATTCATTTACTTTCGCTTTTTCCGAGTCTTTGGTTCACGGGGGCAGCAGTCCAGACAGATCTGCCACCCAGATCCAAACGCACCGGCCCCCATGGATCCTCCTGCGGGTGGTGAGTCCACGGGAGGACAGCCCCACGTCGTTTAACGCAACCAGCCTTGATGTACTCCTGTCATGTGGGCGAGGTGGGTTAAGTGTCTTGCCCAAGGACACAACGGCAACATTCATCTGTGGGAGCTGGAATTGTACTGCCAACCTGTGGGACAGTGGATCTGACCGCTCAACCAACGATGTTATGTCGAGAGCATACCGAAAAGTTACACCTTTACAGTTTACAGTGCACAAACAATATTTTCAGACATCTTGATTAGTATTTTAGATCAAAAATAAGTGGCATATTTATGTTCCAGGTGTCTGTTTTTAGTCTGAGACAGTTCAACACGGTGACACTGTAATTGAGTGACAGTGTAATTAAGCTTTAATTATGTATTATGTAACAAGGTCTCAAGATAAAACTTTCATCTCCTCTTTAAAAAACAGATCTCACTGTGTTTTATGATGATTAACTTTTTCCTTTCAGTGCATTGTGTTACTATACTGGGCTCGGGATTTGCCCACCAACCAGAGGATAGGTGGTTCAAAACTAACCTGGGTGGATTGTACAAGACACTGTAACCACAGGGTCCATGATTGTAGTTAAGAGGAAGGGCATCAGGTGTAATGGACAGTAAGAACACAGTGGAGCTAGTTCAATATGGTAACACCAAATGGATCAAAATAAAAATCTGAGCAAGCAGAGGTGGGTGCAGTAGCCAAAATGTGTTAGAAAAAGTTAGAAGAGTTTAATATAATATTTGAGAAAATTATTCAAGGGATATTAAAATTACCATTTGCAGAAAATACTATAGCTATAGTTATCGTAAGTAAATATAGCTATAGTGTTTTAGATGTTGCGTCATGTCATTATCCAGATAAAGCCACAGATGCTGGTACAGTGGTCCCTCGTTTATCGTGGTGGTTACGTTCTAAAAACGTAACCAACCGCAATAGGCAAAATCCGCGAAGTAGTCAGCTTTATATTTTACAATTATTCTACATTTTTTAAGGCTGTAAATGCCTCACCACACACATTCTACACTTTTCTCAGACTGGAATTAACATTTTCTCACATTTCTCTCTTGTTTAAGCACTCAGACTTTCGTAGATTTTCAACAACAAAAAAATATTAATAGTGACGCGTGTATTTCAAAGTTCGTCTGACCGGGCCTCTTCGTCCTGGCACCGCTCCGCCTTGGTGCAGGCGTCTTTTTCCGAGTGAAGAACATGGTTATGGGTAGCTGTTGCCGCTCTTTTTTACTTTTGGGCAAGATGCTTATAAACAGACATGCCACCTTTGATTATATCTGAGAAAATTTCGTCGACATTGTGGGTTTTGTCAGGGAAAAAACTTGCAAACATACAGCACTTCAGAGTCACACTGAAGTGATCGAACATTTATATAAATTTGGCAAAGCTGAACACATTCTGTACTGTACAGGAGACACCGCAAGGAGGAGAATGACTGTCAAATCGGCAAAGGTCTACAGTCCCTTAGCCAATCAGGACGCAGAATACAATGCGCACTGATACGCTATAAAAAAATTGGAATAAAAAATCTGCGTAACAGCGAGGCAGCGAAAGGCGAACCTTGTTATAGCAAGGGACCACTGTATTTCGAAATAACAAAGTATCAGTAAAATTATTGTGTCTGAAAACTACTTAGAGAAGTACAGTTTATTCAAGAAGTTACTCAAATGAATGTAACATATTACCCACCTCTGTAAAGAAGGTTACCATGTTGTCTTTGGTATAACATTGAGGTTTCTCTGCTCTGTCCTCTTTTCATCTGTCCTGGCTGAAGGGTCCACAGCCTTATTCAGTTAGGCCCCTTTATTTGTGCTTCAGGATTAACTCAAATTGATGGCGAATTCATCACAACTGCACTTAGTCAGTGTGCAAACCAAAATTAAGCATTACAGCCCAACCAGGATGTAGCAGTGTCTTAAAGGGCCCGTATCACGCTATTTTCTATGTTAAAATGTTGTTTTCTCATCAGAAACATACCTGGAGTTGTGTTTTGTTTTAATCACACATGTTTAAAGGTGCATTGTGTCATTCAGTCAGAATGCCTGTTTTTCTAGGTATTTTTGAGCAATAAAACCACCTGTAATTGAATAAATGTAAGGTAGAGCTGTCTAATGTCACACTGCAGAACATTCCTGGCCGAACAATGACATATCCATAGAAACAAGCAGGTGAAGGACCCCCAACCAAAAAGTTACATAGTGCACCTTTCACACTTGACTTCTTCTCTCAAACAGGAAACACTCTGTTCCACCTTGTGATGTCATGTGGTAAAACAGGAAGCGCTCCACTGTCTTTTTAAACTCCATACACCTTCACTAGAATTATTTGGATAATTGCTTCCCTGGAATTGCCAGTCTCTACTGAACTAAAGCTAAAATGTAGCTGTTAACTTGAAAATTACAAGACATCACAAGGTGGAACAGAATTTTGAGATTTGGAGATGCAGACAGACTAATAATAAAGAGTTACTCAAATGTGAGAACGAAACACATTGATTTGCAAAAAGACTTCAACCAGGAGCAGAGGCACACGCACTTTTGCACTTCCTGGATACTCTCATTTGCATATTGGCTTTTAGCATATTAGTGACAAAAATTCCAATTGGTAAATGCACGCACAAAACTGCCACACGTTGACAGACTACGGCTGCGTCCCATGTCTCTGTCTTACCCCTTCGTCTTACCCCTACCCCTTGGTTTTGCGCGTTCATGTGAGGGCAAGTGGTGTCCCGATTCTAATTTTGATCAAGGGCTCGGGCCACGACCGCGGGCTACCGGCTGGTTAGCTCAACTGGTAAGTCATGGACTTTCCCCCTGGGGGTTGTGGGTTCAAATCCCCCCCTGGGCAATGAGCTAACCAGTGTGGGTCCTTGGGCAAGACCCTTCACGGTACTGCCCCCCGGGCGCCGAAAAAAAAAAAGATGGCTGCTCACTGCTCCTGAAAAGGATGGGTCAAATGCAGAAGTCAAATTTCTCCCGTGTGTCACTGTGTGTCATTGTGTGTGAGACCAATAAAGGCTTAAGCATAAACTTAATCTTAATCTTAATCTTACATACCCCTTGAAACGAAGTAAGCTCTCGGCCAGACTTGAAACGAAGGGGTACGCCTACAAGCTCAGGCAGGTTTTGGGATCAGGATGGCAGCGTCACATCCACAAGCCAAGGAGTCTCATGAATGTATTTTCAGCAGTTGTAATTATTGATTAACAGTTTAGCATGGTTTACAATTATGACGCTTATGTTCTACATTACTTTTAGTGAACTGTTGTTGTGGTTTTAATTGTAGTGATGTCTTTTTAGCCGACGTTATCGTTTTCATCGAACTTCCATTTATAAATAAGATAGTTTTTTTGTTGAGCTGAGGTACTCGATAATCCTTGACATTTGTTTACATTTGATGCTTCAGTTGTTGTCGCCTCTGTAGACGTGGCAGCCAGGTAGAGGCAAGGGATGATGACGCAAACGGGAATCGAATGGTGTCCCATTTCTTAAGGGAACATTCGTACCCCGAGCCCTCTCAGCCCATTATCAAGGGTGAAAGATTTAGACAAAGACGTAGATAAAGGGGTAGGGGAAAGGGAAGGGGTAAGACAGAGTAATGGGATGCAGCCTTCTTTTCTGTACTCGCAGTTTAGCGCCTTAGGGCCTTAAGTTTTTGCTTCATTCACAGCTTTGGAGCTACTGAGGTGAACACGGGGACAATAGGCGTGTGGTTTGAGCTCCCACTGAACTCTTCATCTTTGTGTCAACACCAGAGACGTTTTTACCACAAGAGCTACACAGAGGACGGAGAACTGCTTCAGCTGTTATGTTCACAGAGCCCAAATGTAAACCAAGCGTTTTACACTGATTACAAGCTGGTGAAAGATGATTTTTATGACGTACTTTAAAGTTTTATTTTGAAGTTTTTTATTTGATAGGGAATATTACAGTTGCGTGCGTCGCTTGCCAAACTGGAGCCTTGCCAGAACCAAAACAATGAAGTTGTCAATGTCATTACACAGTTTGCTATAGGCCTACACAAGTTGATTCATTCATGCTTCCATTTGTTACTTACTTGAAACTATGGGGCTGTAGAACTTGATCTTCAAACCGCAAAGAAGGATGTGGGTTTTTAATCTATCTTCAAGCTCTCAGAAACACTTTTGCACTTGTAGAGCTTTAGAACTACTTTTTCAAATAGGAAATCCAGGTTTGCAATCAATTACATATTACATTATAATTATGTGAGAACAGTTTACATTGGTCTGATTTTGTCAGAAAGTGCAACTCTCACAAAACTAAATGTGCCATTTTACAAGAATAAAGTCGTGAAGTCTACCTTTAATGTTATTTTTGTCTCTAAAAACGATTTTGGATAGATTTGTCAATCTTAATTTGTTCATTAATATTGGTAATACTCAAATACTACTTTAATTTACATATTAAATGAAGCGTATGTAGCCCTAAAACGTTTGTACAGTTGGCTGAATTTTCTTTTTCTTGTGTGGAGCCTGTACATACACTTAAAAAAAGGTTTTACAATCGCAACTGAGCCTGAGTTGCCAGTGCCTTAAAGGTGCAGTGTGTAACTTTTCTGGTGGAGATGCTGTCAAATGTTTTTCTTCATGGAGATGTTATTGTTTTGTCTAAATGATTCACAGTGTGGTATTGAACCTTTCTATCTTCATGGAGACCAAACCAGACCAAGTTAAGATTTAAGATTAAGCTTGGGCTTTTAGCCTTTATTGGTCTCACACACAATGACACACAGTGACACACGGGAGAAATTTGACTTCTGCATTTGACCCATCCTTTTTCAGGAGCAGTGAGCAGCCATCTTTTTCGGCGCCCGGGGGGCAGTACCGTGAAGGGTCTTGCCCAAGGACCCACACTGGTTAGCTCATTGCCCAGGGGGGGTTTGAACCTACAACCTCCAGGGGGAAAGTCCATGACTTACCAGTTGAGCTAACCAGCCGGTACAGGTCAGATCTATGCAAAGGCACGCTCAGAGTCAGAATGTTAGGGTATTTTTGAGCTTTAAAACCACCTGTAAGTGAATAAATATAAGATAGATATGTTTAATGTCATACTGTGGAACATTTTATGCAGAGCAATCACATATCCACAGAAACAAGAAGGACCACCAACTGAAAAGTTACATAGTGCACCTTCATCCTGCATATAGAGGTCACACAGTATTGCACCTTCACATATTGCACATTTCATTCTACCTCAAACTTTCCTTTGTATATGTTTACCTGTATGTCTTATGTCTATTTATTGTTGATGAGTGTAGCTGTGTGTTTGTGTGCATGTGTGTGTGGGTGTTTTTAGTTTTTAGTTTAAATTGCACATTTGGTGAAACGCAGTTTCAGTCCTCTGTGTAATGCCTGCTACATAGTGAATGGATAATAAAGTACACTTTGACTTTGACACACACAAGTTTTTCTAATTCTCAGTATATGGACAGGCCATGGCTCATGTGAAAACTCAGAACCTCCAGAATTCCCTCACTCCTACAGAGGCTGCACTAGCACCAATTCATGACTGTAGGTGCAGGGGTTTTGGGAGTCACCGTTCAGATCAGAGAGAGGCCTTTTAGGTTTAAACCAACTGGATTTCAGCATTGGAAATGGCAACCCATGTGAGAGACTCATACTGTTTTCAGATTGAGAACCAAAACTCCAAAATATAACAGAAACAGATTTAAAATTGTAAGCAGTTCTTATATTTTAACACAAATACGCAGTTTCAGCAATACAATGAAGGCCTATCGAGTGAATTCACCTATAGCAAATGAAAATGAACCCCAAAGTAATGTCATCAATGCTAGTGTATCTTCCATAACACACCACACAGACTGTACTCTTCTTTTGTCACAGTTTTGTGCAATTGAATCATATATATTTTTTTGTAATAATGAGTTCTTTTTGTCTACACTAGCCTTGGCTTCCTGAACATAATCTATTATTGACCACAGTCTCCTATATTCTGTTCATAAAGCACCACTTGAAACCTCTTTTCACGCCAATAGCGTACATTTATTTTACATTATAGACTTATACGTAGCATAAAAACTCTTTGGCTCACTCCGCTCATTCAAATCAGGTCCATTTGCATCTGCGGCGTTATTATTTAGTCTCCAACAAAAGAAGCCACTTGCGAAATGGCTCCAAATGACACATTGAAGGGAGGCTTCACAGTTCACCTATCATTAAGGGCTATAAAATCAACTCATGCCCCAAGACTACTTTCTCAGAGTCGGCCATTGTCTTCAAACAGGGCCAAAGCAATCATTATGCTCCCTCATAATGCATCGTAATGACAGTCATTTCGGTATCAAATTTTCTAATGCTAGGCCTTAATTCATTGTGGTTAAGTAGCTTAGTTCTGATTCGGATTTCTCCTCATTTTGCTGCAAAGTGCTGCTGAAAAAAAAGACAAAAATGAAAAGGAAAAAAAGACAAAGATCACCAGAAGTGCCCTAACTAAAATATAAAGCATAGTTTTTGAAATAGATTTGATTTGAATGTTGTATATAAGTATTATTTATTCTTCTTTTCTATACTGACCTATTGCTTTATGTGGATAGTAGTTAGAACCTGTGGTGTCATGATACTAAAATTTCAAACTTTATTTCAATACTAAGGAATAGACTTGATACTCAGTGCCAATTCCAATACCATGATTATTATAGTTAAGTTAAAACTGTTCACCGTTAAACTTAAATCTTGGCTCAAGAGAAACCAAAGATGTACCCATGTGTAAATAGTGTTAGAATGAGAGAATGAATGAGCCGAGTGAGTGAATGAGTAAGTGTTACATGTCTTTGCACTGCTGTATTTAAATAGATGAAATTGTATATGTGTATATATATATATATATATATATATATATATATATATATATATATATATACTTTAGATTTTATGTTAGTGTAGAAAAGCTCAACCAGGGACGGGGGTTGAAAATTAGCACTTGCTAAACTCTGTATGCATCACATCAGCTGCAAGCACTGTTCAGTAACTATGTCCGATTGCATTGTCCCTGTCAAATAAATAAATAAATATAATGTAATTTTCAGGATTAAATTGTAGTACTCTCTTTTATATTACCATGTGGCCTTATATCTATGTAATTCCTCAGTCATTCAGGTAGGTTCCTTACTGGTCCATGGGCGAATACTAGTTTATGTGCTCTTATACTTGTTCTGATACAGCTCAAGATCATTCTAAAGCTATTCAAGAAAAGTTAATTTATGTCTGTGAATGTGATTTTTTTTGTATCAATACCTGCTCAAATTAGTACCTAATTTTGATACTAATTTTACTAAACCAGCTGAAGATGTCCATAATAACCTTAGGATAAACAGAAGTAATTCACTAGCAAGGACCAAGCCACAACAGTGAAATACGATAAGTATATTTATGAACAATGGGTAGATGTGATAGCTGGGGGAGACTCACAGTGGGGGCTCCATCGAGTTTTGATGTCATGTTGAATCCAAACGTTGAGTGCCGTGACGAATATATTCGTCAAAGACGTTTTTCAGCGGGGGTTGCTAGGATACGACCTGGAGCAACTTTGAAGGTGTAATTCACACCTCCCAACCTGTAGGTAGCGATCTTTTGTATCATTATCTGCCGATCGGAGACCCGGAAGAGAGGAAGAGTGTAGTGTGTGTACTGTGTATTGGCGAGGGAACCCGGAAAAGCAGATGACTCTTGATCAGCGCCTACGGAGCGGTCTGATCGCTTTTGGGACCCAGGATCCCGGATCAGAGGATCGTAGAGACACCCCGGATCAAGCAGCGAGGTCGGGGCAGAGATCTGCTCTGCCCGAGGCAGGGGACTTGTCGTGCTCGCGCTGCGCGAAGCAGGGACTCTGATCAGAATTACGACAGCGCAAAGGAAGACAAATACTGACTTGGAGCAGTAGATCCTCGTCTCCAGAGAGGCATGAGATGAGAAGAATTAAGTTTATATGATGCTGCTGTGTGGTAATTGTAATGAATTAAGTTATGTGTGTGTACGTGCGTGCGTGCGTGCGTGTGTGTGTGGGTATAGCTGTGTGTATGTAAAGGTTTATGCATGGGCTTGTGTGTATGTACATATATGTATGTGTGTATGTGTATGTGTGTGTGTGTATATATTAGGTTTTTATTATGGGTCTGTACTCTGGGCCTCAGACAAAGCCTCAACAAAGTTCTATTTTATATGAAAAGATATTATATCCTGTAACATCTCTTGGCACTATTGATTTGAAGGAATTTTCAATTCACAGAGCCTTATATTCTTATATTTGTAAATAAAAAATGTACTTTGCCATCAAAAATCTCTTTCTCTGTTGTTTTAGATGTTTGAGGTGTCACTAAATCAATAAGTATTGACGTCAAAATCACTGATCTGCTAGAAATCCCTCTTTGCACAAAACGCTTGTTTTCTCCACTTTGTGGTCAAAAAACAGTGTTTTTGCTGAAACTCCCCTATGTTCTACTATCGATTACTTGAGAACCAAAAAGGTTAGAAGCATAATTTTTTTCCAGGTGAAAGAGAGTCTACACTTTATTTTGATGTGTGCCATGATGATATAGTCAAAGAACTCAGTATTCTGTGAGTCTTGTAAACAAACTTCTGGCAGTCTGGGGTTGGAATTCTGAAAACAGGCTGGCAGTGAATGAGTTAAAGATGATGTCTTCGGCTGAAGGATGGACGAGGGAGACGGGGTTAGGGTTAGGCTCGAGAGAGCTGATGTGGACGGTGTTGTCGGTATAGGCTGTATAAACACGGCTTCTGGGTAATTGAAGGCTTGGGCGAGATGAGCTGTGGTTCACTGGCGAGGCTCCTGAATCTAAGACTACGTTCACACTGCAGGGCTTAATGCTCAATTCCGATTTTTTTTTGTGAAATCTGATTTTTTTTGCGATTTGTACGATTTGTACGTGATCTCCAGTGTGAACGTTAAACGTCCCAAAAGTGCCCCACATGCGCCTTGGAGGGCACGATGACGTCACACACAGTGAACGTGCTTAATGTTTACGGAAGTAGCCTTAAGTTGCTGCGTACCGGAGCCAGAACATGTGCAGCTTATTTGTTTTAAAGAGGAGACGGAGAAAGAGAAGGACAAGTTTTTTGGCCACTGCGTTTTGTGGGGCAGTGGCAGCAACATCTGTAGAAATGAACGTGTGGGTGCGTAGTCGCAGACAAGAGTGGTGGGATTGCTATGTGCTTCGCCGCTTTACTGACACAGAGTTCATATACTATTTTTGCATGACGAGAAGAACGTTTGTGTACATTTGTGAGCGCCTACTTGTATCACTCTGGAGGAAACACGCCTGTGTCGGATGAATGCGACCACACATGTCAAAAGATCACAAGTCAAAAGATCGGCTATGTATCGGTTTTAGGACCACATATCCAAGTGGCCTGGGTCGCATTTGAAAAAATCGGATCTGTGTCGTTCAGACTGTCATTAGAAGATCAGATACAGGTTGCATAGAGGCGAAAAAATCGGATTTGGGTCATTTCAGGCTAGCCTAAGTTACTTAAGTTAATCATATTACAGGGCTCTCAAGGCTCACGCTTGAGAGTGTGACACACGCAATTCGACGTATTCACACGCCACACATGGCATTTCTCACGCTGATTAGTGTTTTATTTTATTTTATTTTTTTTTTGTGCCCAGAAAATCGGTCTGTGTGGCTTAGTTTATGCAGGCTCCGCGCGTTTTCAGCGCCGCCCCCTCCCCCTGCTCCCCCGAGTAGGGGGAACAGGGGGAGGGGGGGACGGCGCGTCTGCTCGCCGTCCCCCGGGCACGTCCTGAGCCTCAGTCCCGGTGCCACGTCTCCTCTGAGACGCACAGACTCCGGTCCCGGTGTCTCCGTCTGTGCGTAACGTGTCCCCCCCGACGGCTTACGCGCGGAATACGCGCGGCCCAGAGCCGAACTGCCCATGATGAGACGCGATGAGCCGCGGTGAGACGCGGTGAGACGCGGGCCCGGTGCATTGACCAGACTCTTACATGAATCCGTTAAAAATGTCCCGCTCCCTCCTCCCCGCCCCTCTCAGCGCGCACTGACAAAGTGCGGTGATGATAAAACAAACTGAGAACCATCAGGTAATAACTTCATTTATATAACTCTCATTAGTTGCTTTGTAGTTTAAGTTTGCTCTTTAGACAAACAGGGCTCTCAACACGCAATTCGACGTGTTCACACGCTCACACGGCATTTCTCACGCAATTCAAGCGCCAAAAATCCCCCCCGTCCTCGGAAATTACAGTCACACGCACGACCCCGCTCTAAACTTGAGAGCCCTGATATTAACTCCACCCATTTAAAACTTTAAATAAAAAATGTGAGGTTGGCAGTTACTTATAGGTCCCATGGCATGAAATTTTCACTTTCTAAGGGCGATTCTGAACAAGGAAACTATGTGACGTCACATTGAAGAAAAAATGCAAATGCAGTTCCACCTCCTGTCTGGATGTCTACCCACCGTCACGGCCAGAGTTTGGACCGCAAACGAGCTACGCAATGCGAAATGCGTTTTTTTTTATTTGCCTGGAGGCACGTGAGAATGTTTCCAGGTTCGGATGTCCTTTATGTCCTTTAGCCTCTGGACCTCTGAAACAGCAGTGGTTTAATTTTATTTTCTGTGAAAATGTGTTTTTTTCATTGAAATGCCTCTCCTTTCTTCCTTCGCGCATAAAACGCGGAAGTTTAGCCAGCGCACAGCGCACCGCTAAAACGAGGAAAGAGCGGAGAGTTTGGCGTCCCTCCACCCGCTGCTCTGGCCTATCTCTGTCCTTCTCATTTGCATTCAAGCAACAACGCCCATAATGAGGTGTTCAGAGACATATTTTTTGACCCTACCTGTGTTCATGGGTCTTTCTCATGCACTGAGTCTTGATTTTGAAGAAGGATTCATTTACAGTATTAGGGAACCATTAAGGCACCATATAAAAGCATCAAGAAGTACCATGTCATGGGATCTTTATCTTTATGTCTACTGTAAATAGCTACACACAGTATCATTCAGCCATTCACTCTCTCATTGCATTTAAATTCACAATGTTGGATTTTTCAAACACTTTTTTTGTAACCTTTTGTGATTTTCGTAAAATTGCAAAAAAAAAAAGTTCCTGATTTAGACCAATTTTCTTTTAAGATGTTAAAGCTGCCATCCATAATTAGTTCTATTACTGCTGTCTGATAGTGTGCCAGCTTTGGCCTGGTAGAAGAAGAATAAAGAGAGCCTGAACAATGACCAGGTGAGGGGAGGGGTAGATTAAAAAAAATATATAAATGAAAAATAAAATGAATGAATTAATTAATTAATTAAATAAACTTATAGACGGTAACTTTAAAGGTGGACTATGTAACGTTTTTGTAACATTCTGCGTGGATATTGCAGCATCAATTTTACATTTATTAATTTACAGGTGTTTTAATAACTAAATAAACACACTGAAAAACATACATTCTTACTGTGGGGCTCACCTCTCCACAGATCTGACCTATAACTTGACTGGTAGCACCATAGAGACAAGTTTAATGCCATACTGTGGGACATTCCAGACAAAGAAATAACATCCTTATGGAGACAACTAAATAGTAGGCCCTCCACCATAAAAAGTTAGTGGAAGAATAGTAGCAAGTAGCAAGACAAACACATGAGATGTACAGTAGTTTTATGTATTCTCATTATTGTTTCGTTTTTCAACATTAATTTAGAGCCAGTCCAGTCACTTAAGGAGGACAGTCATTCCATAAGGTCCAAATAATGAGTGTGTTTGTTATCCTCTGTCTCTTATCTCATGTAAAAAGTGGTTTTGGTTTACAAAAACAAATAAATCCTGCTTCACGTCTGGCCCATGTAACTGGACACTGCTCATTGTCCCTGAACTGCAGCCTCCAAGACTGACCCCAATCCTCTCTACAGGATTGACAAAGATTCTTATCATTATTTTAATAACTTTCCTAACAATGATGAAATGAAGAAAGAAGGTAGTAGGTATGTAAAGATCCTATATTACGATGTGTTAGCATGTTTTTACCTTCTCAAAAACACACCTGGAGTTATGTTTTGCCTTTAGTTTAGTAGAAATGGGCAATTGCAGGGCTGAAACACACACACACACACCTTAGTCCTGGTTCAGACCTGGTTTAGTCCTGGCTTTGACCTGGTTTAGTCCTTGTTTAGTCTTGGTTTTAGGCTACGTTTATACGGCGACGATCAAAACAGAAGACGCAAAAGTGGCGTCTCGTCTTCAATTTTTTATCCGCGTTTATACGAAGACGCAAAAGTGGACGCAAAAGCCAGCGAAGGGAGGCGCTGGACTGAAAAAAAAATAAAAATAAAAAAAAACATCACAACAGCGTCAAGTTACATTTCTAACCACGACTGTACCGGCTGTGGGGTCTCCCCTTACACAAGTGTGGAAGTCTGAAAAATTGAACTCTGGTAATATCCACCACTTTTGAACAGGCTGGAGTCCTGGTTTTCTGGTGGCCGGTGCCAGAGCCTCATGAGCGGGCAGAGGCTGTGGGGTCTCCCCTTACACAAGTGTGGAAGTCTAACGCATGACATTAGCGGACTATGTAGCCCGCTTAAAGAGCTCGAACGATGGGCATACGTGACCCGCCATCTCAGGGCCCCTGTCTGGTTCTACCCACGTCAGACGGTTCCTGGGCACTGCGGGTCCGAGTGCTGGTAGCTCGGTGCGGCGCGGGCCGCTCGCGCTCGACCCCTCGGAGGTGAGACCGAGACGAACCGTATCCTCCCCAGTGGCCTTATCACGGAGCCCCTCCGCGGGGGTACGGCAGGCGACCGTACCCCCTAATCCCACGGACCGAGCGGGGGCCGGCTATCGTCAAACACTATTTCTCAAAGCTGCCCGTAAGAGACTTCCCCCGCCCCGGGGTCTCGAACCAAGTATACCGGGGCAACTTCCCCGTCCGGTCCGTGCGCGAGGCACGGCGGCACGCAACTACCGGTGCTCACGACCCGCTGGAGCCGGGTAAGGGGCCGGTAGTGGTGGTCCACCGGTGCTCAGGACCCGCTGGAGCCGGGTAAGGGGCCGGTAGTGGTGGTCCACCGGTGCTCAGGACCCGCTGGAGCCGGGTAAGGGGCCGGTGGTCCTCCTCCGCTAATACCACCACCGGTGCTCAGGACCCGCTGGAGCCGGGATAAGGGGCCGGTGGTGGTCCTCCTCATTGTATTGCCGCATCTATGTGACGTAAACGTGTACTGACGTGAGCAGATCTGACCAGTTTTGCGTCTTGGGCAGTTTACACGGAGACGCTACAGCGGAGCGTATTTAACTTTTCCACTCTGGAGGGTGGTTTCAGATTTTTGCGTTTTTAGGCCCCAAAAACGCCGTCACCGTGTAAACGAAAGGCACTTCTGATAAAATATTTTGTCGTTTTTACCCGTAAGCGTTCTCGTGTAAACGGGCCCTTAGTCCTGGTTTGGACCTGGTTTAGTCCTGGTTTAGTCTTGTTTTAGTCTTGGTTTAGTCCTGGTTTAGACCTGGTTTAGTCCTGGTTTAGACCTGGTTTAGTCTTGGTTTAGTCCTGGTTTAGTCTTGGTTTAGTCCTGGTTTAGTCCTTGTTTAGACCTGGTTTAGTCTTCATTTAGTCCTGGTTTAGACCTTGTTTAGTCCCGGTTTAGTCCTGGTTTAGACCTGATTTACTCCCGGTTTAGATCCCGGGCCCCTGCTGTCAGCTAATCTGTCCCTTTAATGCAGAAATACGATAATATGACTCACCCGAACGTATCGGCGAATTTCGCCGAAAGGTGAGGGATTTTCATGCCTGCAGTGAAGCGGCGAAGCACGTAGCAATCCCACCACTTTTGTCTGCGACTCCGCACCAACACATTCATACGGACGTTGCTGCCACTGCCCCGCAAAGCGCCATGGCCAAAAACCTTCTCCTTCTCCGTCTCATCCTTAAAACAAATAAGCTGTACATGTTCTGGCTCCGGTACACAGCAACTTTAGATGACTTCAGTAAACACTGAGAACGCTCGCTGCGCATGACCTCGTTGTGTCCTCTGGGGCGCATGCGCAAAAAATCGGATTTCACAAAAAATCGGAATTGAACATTAAGCCCCTGCAGTCTGAACGTAACCATAGGCGATCGACGGACACCCAGCCTGCGATCAACTGGTAGACCATGGTCGACCGGTTGGGCACCCCTGCCCTAGACTTATTTGATAGTCTATTGTATATTTATTACTACTTTTCTATTCACATCTGATTTGCAGATATACATTTATTTATTATCATTATTTATATTTGCATAATTATGTCTCATCTGACACTGGTCTATTGCTTCTTGGTTGCCATTTTGATCTATTTTTTTTTTCTTTTTTACCCTTTGTTATATATTATACATTACTGCAATTTCCCCATTGTGGGACAAATAAAGGATTATCTTATCTTATCTTATCTTATATTTGATGGGTGAGCTACTGTACCCAAAACAATTTCCCTTGTGGATCAATAAAGTTTGTCTAAGTATTACCACATGACATCACAAGGTGATGGTGTGAGGATTTGAATGTTAAATTTGTGTGAATAAAATAAAACACAAGTCCAGGTATGTTTTTGATGAGCGAACAACATTAAAACAGAGATCAGAAAATAGTGTAATAACCACCACAAATGTTGAATGTCGCTTAAAACTCTTCAGTGCCAATATTTGCCCAGGATCCAGGATACACACTTTTTCAATACTTATGTTTACAGAGATAGTCTTGTCTTTTCTATTGCTGTTGCATTTTATATTTTATTACTACGTTTCTATTTCAATCTGATCTGTACATATACATTTATTAACATTTTTATTTGTATGATTATGTCTCATCTGACACTGGCTTATTGCTCTTTGGTTGCTATTCCATCAATTTTTTTTACCCTCTGTTATATATTATATTTGATGAGTGAGCTACTGTACCCAAAACAATTTCCCTTGTGGATCAATAAAGTTTGTCTAAGTCTAAGTCTAAGTTGTCACTGGTGAATGTCCCTGTTTTCTGAAGGGCGTGATTGACAGGTGGATTAGCCAATCAGGGAAAAGTATTCCGTTCTTATCAAAACAAAACAAAAAAAAAATACAGAGATATCATTCTGAATTTACCAACTCTCCACTACTTCGCTCATCTTTGTTGTAATAAGATTATGTTTCATTGTTTTGCAGTTTAAACGGGCCACTCTAGGCTGTGGTCGCAGTGAGCCTTGCATGTTGCCTGGAGCTATATTTGGGTGTGTGTGGCTGGTCCCACCCCTGGCCCGAGGAGGTACAGGTGGAGGTGTAATGGCAGTGTAGAGGCCGGTATGGTAACAGCGCCGGAGGAAGTGAGGACAATAATCTGAGTGACGAGCTGCCCTGAACACACCACTCGTTACGCCACGCAAATCAGGGCCTCGAGGGGAGATGGATGAAGTCATAGCTCCACATTGGGTGAGGATTTGATGCTTTTACTATGATAACAATTCTAAAACAACTATGAAATCACTATTGATGCTTTGCAGCTGATGTCATCGACAATCCCTGGCGTTGTGATGCTAACTGTATGCACTGCTTAGTCTGAGGCTTTATTAGACTTGAATCTGTCCTTTATTTACACACAATCTGTCCAGAAAGAACTGATTTAGCTGAAAGTACAACAGGTGAGATTATTTGTGCTGCTTACATGTCCCTCTGAAATAACATTAGTCACAGGCTAGCTTGATGAAAATGTGCAGTTTAAATCCATTTTGTGTTTTATCTTTTTTCAGATGATCGTGAAATAGTTTTTGCTAATGTGTGCATTGTGTCACCATGGTAACTCCTAAACATTCCACCATTAGAGGTCCGTGTAGAACCCCCCCCCAAAGTGATGTCACTGCAAAGTATATACATTGTGTTCAGGGGATTCATGATGGTACAAATTTAGAGTGGAGGACTGATTGCCTGTTTATTGGCAGTGTTTCAAGGAATCATTTTGTATTCTTATCAAAAACACACCTTCCTACGTTTCATTTGAGCATGTGTAACTTGCCCTGTATAGTCTTGCCCCCACCTTGTGTCGCCATCTGCCGCTTATTTGGAACAGCACCTCTGTGTTTCTAAAATTCATTCACCTTCACCATACACCAGTCTATGCACCAGTACATTTTAGTACTCAAAACGTCCACCACTTCCTTCACTATGTATAAAGCTAACCAACTTTGACCTTGGCACCTACTGTTTTTAGCCTGATTAGAACCTCTTCGATCTTCATTGCACCTGGTGGCTAAGGTGGTCCAAAGGTATTTTAAGGGTTGGTCCTGCTTTGAGCCCACTTTAGCCATGATGTGGTTTAGTCCTGTTCTCATCATTAATGCTTTATAGCCATAGGTTGTATAAAGAAGTGGACTAGGTCAGTGTGATGTCACCCATAGAGTTTGGCTCCAGTCAAGTGAAGCTCATCGAGGCTAATGGTTGTAAGAGCAAATTTGGAGCCAAGTTCCAACTGTGAGTGTAGCCCTTGAGTATCAAAGCAACCAAAGAGCCAATCGGTAGCGAGGTAACTTGCTCAGCAACGCTTGTCAATCAAACCTTTTGCTAATGCTAGCAGGAGTGACATCAGGGAAAGAAAACTCTTGATTGGTCTGTAATAAATGTTCATATCTTGATTTACGGACAAAAACAGAAAAAAAAAAAAAACACCAGGATCTGGGAACAATGCAGAATATATGGGGACACATTCTCAAAAGCCCAAATAATGCAAAGCCCAAATCAAAGTTCAAAGTTCAAAGTTCAAAGTCAGCTTTATTGTCAATTCTGCCATATGTGTTCAACATACAGTGAATCGAAATTTTGTTTCTCTCTGGCCAGGTAGTGCAAAAAGACAGTGTACAAAATACAATATGAAGACAAAACACAACAAAAAACTATCTAAGACAGAGATCTAAGTTAAAACTAAAGTCTACGGTCTAAAATCTTAAAACAGTGCAACATAATAAATAAACTATACTATATACAGATTTCCAAAGTGTGCAGTGTGCATCAAAAATGTGCAATGGAAGATACAGCAGTGACTTGGTCATGTGCAGTAGAATGTGCATAGGAGTTAAGATAAAATAAAAATAAATGTGCAACAGTAGTAATTCTAGTGCAGTAACAGGAGTAAACAACAGTACTAAAATTCCAGTAGTCAATGTGCAATAACAGTAGTAAACAACAGTGCAACGGGGGTAAAATTCAATAACAGGAGTAAACAACAGTACTAAAAATTCCAGTAGTAAATGTAAGTGTGCAATAACAGTAGTAAACAACAGTGCAACAGGAGTAAAATCCAGTAATAAATGTAAATGTGCAACAGTGCAACAGTAGTCCTTAGCAGCAGTTTTTTTTTTTTTTTTTTTTAAAGTGTCTAGAGTGATAGGTCTTTTTATGGAATACAGGTTATGCCAATATGGGGGGTGGGGGTGGGAGATGGGTAAGGTGGGAGTTCGGGTGTGAGTTCAGCCTCCTGACAGCCTGGTGGATGAAGCTGTTTGAAAGCCTGGTGGAGTGGGCCCGGAGACTCCGGTACCTTCTCCCCGAGGGCAGGAGGCTGAACAGGCTATGTGCGGGGTGGCTCGGGTCACCCACAATGCTGGACGCTCTGCGGGTGAGCCGGGTGTTAAAAATATCTAGGAGGGAGGGAGAGAGACACCAGCGATCCTCCCAGCTGCATTCACTATGCGCTGCAGAGCTTTCCTGTTCTGTTCAGTGCAGCTCCCGTACCACACAGTGATGCAGCTGGTCAGGACGCTCTCAATGGTGCCTCGGTAGAAGGTGGTCATAATGGGTGGAGGGGCTCCAGCTCTCCTCAGTTTGCGGAGGAAATAGAGGCGCTTCTGAGCCCTCTTTGCCAGTGATACAGTATTCACTGTCCAGGAGAGGTCCTCACTGATGTGCACCCCCAGGAATTTGGTGCTGCTCACCCTCTCTACAGCAGCACCATTGATGGACAGTGGGGGTGCTGGGTGGGGCCTCTCCGGAAGTCAACAACAATCTCCTTGGTCTTTTCAACATTAAGAAGGAGATTGTTATTGCTGCACCACTGGGTCAGAAGGCTCACCTCACTCCTGTAGTTTGTCTCATCGTTATTAGAGATGAGACCCACCACAGTCGTATCGTCCGCAAACTTCACTATGTGATTGGTGCTGAACGCTGGTGAGCAGTCGTGGGTCAGCAGAGTGAAGAGCATCGGACTGAGCACACAGCCCTGGGGGCTCCTGTGCTCAGTCTAATGCAGCTTGAGGTGTTTCTGCCGACCCGCACTGCCTGTGGCCTCTCACTGAGGAAGTCCAGCAGCCAATTACACAGTGAGGTCTGAAGCCCCAGGTGGTCTAGTTTGATAATGAGCTGCTGTGGGATTATAGTGTTGAATGCTGAACTGAAATCTATGAACAGCATTCTCACATATGAGTCTTTATTGTCTAGGTGGGTGAGAGCCGGGTGAAGTGCAGAACAGATTGCATCCTCGGTAGAGCGGTTGGCCCGGTATGCAAACTGGTATGGGTCTAGGGTGGGGGAGGATGGATTTGATGTGTGCCATGACTAGCCGTTCAAAGCACTTCATGATGATGGGGGTCAGTGCAACAGGGCGATAGTCATTAAAAGTGGCCGGAGTGGGCTTCTTTGGCACGGGAACGATGGTAGTGGTTTTGAAGCAGGAGGGAACGACAGCCTGGCTCAGAGAAGCATTAAAGATGTCTGTGAAGACATCCTTGAGCTCCTCTGCACAGTCTTTCAACACACGACCAGGAATGTTGTCCGGGCCTGCAGCCTTGCGGGTGTTGATCCTGGAGAGTGTCCTCTTCACGCTGGCTGCAGACACACACAGGGGCTGGTCGTGGGGGAGGTGGTGGAGTTTTTGGGGCCGGGTGTCATTTCCTGCCTCAAACCGTGCAAAGAAGCTGTTGAGGTCATTGAGCAGGGTGATATTATTGTCACAGGTCTGTGGCAAGGGTTTGTAATCCGTGATGTTCTGGATGCCCTGCCACAGACTCCGTGTGTCCCTGCTATCTCTAAAGTGTCCGGTTATTTTCTGTGTGTATTTGTGTTTGGCTTTCCTGATTCCACGGGACAGGTTGGCTCTTGCTGCCCTCAGATGGGGACATCCCCAGCTCTGAAGGCAGCGTTCCTGGCTCTCAACAGCCTGTGAACCTCCCTGTCAGCCATGGCTTCTGGTTAGCCCTGGTGGTGATGGTTTTTGTGTGTGTGACATCACCAATGCATTTGGTGATGTAGGAGGTCACAGTGTCTGCGTACTCCTCAATGTCAGTGTGATTGTTGTATGTGGCGGCCTGTTTGAACACTGCCCAGTCTGTTGTACCGAGGCAGTGCTGTAGTGCAGACGAGGCCCCCTCTGGCCACACCTGGATCTGCTTCAGAGCCGGCCTAGAGACCCTTACACGGGGTCTGTATGCCGGTCTGAGCACAACAGAGATGTGGTCAGAGAGGCCTATGTGGGGGAGGGGTAAGCCTTGTATGCTCCCTTGTGTGTAGTGTAAACCATGTCCAAAATGTTGTTTCCCCTGGTTGGGAAATCAACATGCTGATGCATTTGTGGCATGACAGTTTTGAGGTCTGCATGATTGAAATCCCCGGCAAGGATAAAAAATCCGTCCGGGTGAGCAGTCTGTTGCTCGCTAATAGAGTTATACAACTCATACAGTGCCTCCCTCCTATCAGCGCTGTTCGGTGATGGGGGACGTAAACAACCACTAGCAATATTGCCGTGATTTCACGCGGGAGATAAAAAGGCCGGCACTTCAGAATCATAAACTCCACTAGGGGTGAACAGTGTCTACATACCACCACAGCGTCCCGACAATAAGTGTCCCGAAGAAAAATTATTAAACCCCCTCCGCGGGATTTAACTCCGGGGACACCGCTAGCTCGGTCCGAGCGGTAGCATGTTAGCTCGTCCAGGCGCACCTCTGAGTCCGGGATGTTGTCATGGAGCCATGTTTCCGTAAAAACAAAAACACAGCACTCCCTCACGTCGCGCTGGGCAGCCCTCAGTCTGATGTAGTCCATTTTATTGTCCAGAGACTGCACGTTGGCGAGGAGAATGGATGGAATGGCCGGCCGGTGCGGGCTAGCCGTTAGCCTAGCTCTGATACCGCCGCGCCGGCCTCGCTTCTGCCTCCTCTCACACCGCTTGCGGCGTCTCCTCTCCGGGCGGGGGGCGGCAGGCGAGTCCGGTGTAGCAGCGTTAGCAGCATTAGCAGCAGGCCGGTGTCGAAGTACTCCGAAGCGCGCCAGCTTCTCCTCTAGTACAGTGTCCAGGGAGTTGTGCTGGCCAGTTCTGCCTATGTCCAGCAAGAACTGCCTACTGTACTTGTTAGAAAACACTGAAGACGAACAAGATAGACTAGACAAAGACGGTGAAAACACTACGCTATCGGCCGGACGAGGGGCCGCTGCGTCTTCACGCGCCGCCATCTTGCCTTTTTATCATTAAATATTGTAATGACATGAAAACTTTGATATCTTCTCCATATCTTATTACACTTTACTGGTCGCCCTATTCGCGACTCGATTCTTCCCCAAATCATCTGCATCCATATTTGTTACTCCGCTTTCCGTCGAACAATGAATTTTGACGAAAACCTGATAGCGAGTTGTCAGCTGCAATACATTTGTGTTAATTACAGCCTGCGCGCGGACATATCTGCATATAAACGGCCTGTTTGAGGAGTGAAGGCAGCGGAGTTCATTTGACAAAGCACAACGAAACCATTTGTTTTCAGCCAAACAGCGGCGGCGCAATGACAGATGAGGCCTGTAGTCTTATGAATAATTCTCAAATTCAGAGCAATCAAGTTTTAAAGATATCGTAAATCCCGCTTAAATGTCTGGCTTCATTACGGAGCAGGTTCGGGGATGAAGGTGCGGAGGTGTGAGGTGATGCGTCAGGGAGACGATCAGAGCTGGTCTGATCTATAGAACAGTCTGAGGACTATGGCAGTCTGCTCAAGGTGTGGCTCTGTTACTTGGGATACCAAGAGATATCATGCTTAAGGATGCACCCATCCAGGTTTTTCCTTTCAATTGAAGTATCAGACAATAGCCGATATCAACTGATACTGGGGCAGAGACTAAATAAAGTAAAACTATAAAACTATAGTTTATTTCCTTGAAACACAAAGCGGTGGTAAAATATCCAACTGTGTTTTGTAAGTAACTACATAAAATATTATAACAGTGTCCACTAAATCATCTTATTACACAAATTTATAGACCAAAATAGGATTTTGACAAACTGATATCAACGGAACCAATATTCAATCCATGATTTTTTTTTTCAATATCTGCACCGATAGAGTAAAAAAAAAAGAACTTATCACAGGGTCTAAAAAACATCACAGATGTATCAATGGGCAAAATACTAAAGGTTCATCAGAGGTCAAAGAAATTTGATTTTGTTAAATAATTGGTCAAAAGGACCGGTGAAGGTGACTGGACTGGAAGGGCATCTGGCTAGGACAACAGTGTGAAGTGCTCACTGTAATAAACCTGTAAAGCCAGTGGAGCAGTGACAATGAGATTTTGTGGACTGCACTTTCACACAAAAAAAAAAAAAAAGAAAAAAAAATCTTATTACCAATGGAAATAAATTACAGAGGAGCCTTTTTTTTGTAGATTTTAACAAACACTACTCGGGCATGTAGCTTTATCTCCTCCACCTCATGTGATTTAGCCCCACTGTCCACATCTGACAACTCTGATATACTTTTACAGTCGTCTGTAGTAATTTAACATCCATAAATCCTCTTAATGAGAGTATTAGCATGTTGTAGCATAATGTTTCTCGCTATAAATTTGAGAGGGGCCTGGTCTGCTACATGCTACACTTCATAGAATCCATAAAGAAATACCAAGATTTTTTTATTGGTATAAAAAGGTGAATCCACTTAGGTCATACAATCATTTTTATATGTACAGAACTGAAGACCAGGATTGAGTGTTTGGGAATAATAGACTTAAACTACTTAAACTACTAAGACAAACTTTTTTGATCCACAAGGGGAATTATTTGGACAGAGTAGCTCACTCATCACAATATAATATAATAACAAAGAGTAAAAATTAAATGGTAATAATAAAGTAGTATAACCAGTAGCTAATATGCTACTCTGGAAAAAAATAAGAGACCACTGCATTTTTTTCTGAAATCAGCATCTCTACATGTATTACAGCCTTTCCATTCCAGTGTCTGTTGAATTCCAACACAAACACAAAGCTGAGCTACTTCAGTTCTTGCACCAGGAGTGGAATAAAGATATGGATTAAAAACAAGGGTTATTGCTCCAAATATTGATTCTGAACTCTTCTTAAGTGTAAACATTTGAACAGTGGTACCTCACCTTACGAAAGACCCTACATACGAAAAATCCAAGTTACAAAACGCCTTCACGTCAAATTTTGGTCTCTAGATACGAAAGAAAATTCAAGTTACGAAACGCGAAATCTCAAAAATTCAATTAATGCGCGCTCAGATGCACGCCCTGAAACGTAAATACACTTTATCAACACACACGGGGTTAGGTTCCAGAGGTGGCCCGCGGTGGGAGAGGTCCACGAGGTAGGACAACTTTGTATTTTGCAACTGTTCTACATGTTTTAGGGCTGTAAA
The DNA here is from genome assembly GCA_036785185.1 of Paratrypauchen microcephalus. Lineage (NCBI taxonomy): Eukaryota > Metazoa > Chordata > Actinopteri > Gobiiformes > Gobiidae > Paratrypauchen > Paratrypauchen microcephalus. The sequence goes on along the minus strand of JAVJIX010000064.1, from coordinate 4,255,499 downwards.
TGCCTCACCACACACATTCTACGCTTTTCTCAGACTGGAGTTGGGCTTTTCTCGCATTTCTCTCTCGTTTGAACACTCGAACTTTCATAGATTTTCAATGGAATGTGTTGATAGTGAAGCGTGGGGGGACACGGCTCAATATAGCGCCGAACGCGCGAGGGGAGCGGAGACACAGGATTACTATCAACAACACATCATCAGTAGGGTAAAACTCACCTGTCTCACGACGGTCTAAACCCAGCTCACGTTCCCTATTAGTGAGTGAACAATCCAGTGCTTGGTGAATTCTGCTTCACAATGATAGAAAGAGCCGACATCGAAGGATCAAAAAGCGACGTCGACACGGCGCGGGATGGAGCCACGGCGCCCGGGCCGTGCCTCCCCCTCGGGGCCGTGGGCCGAGCACGGGGTGATTTAATCCTGGTCTGGTCCCGGTTTGGTCCGGGTCTGGACCTGATCCGGTCTTGGTTTAGACCTGGTCTAGACCTGGTTTAGTTCTGGTCTAGACCTGGAAGTCACATAGAACCAGAGCCCGCCCCGAGCGAGACCCGCCAATAGAGCACCTTTCTCGGCCTGTTAGCTCACAGTGTCAGCCCCCCGGCTCTGGAAGTCACATAGAACCAGAGCCCGCCGCGCCCCGCTCTTATTCCCGCTGAAAGAGCGTCTTTCTCGGCCTCTTAGCTCTAACGCGGAACGCGCAAGGAGCGCGGAGACACGAGCAACGTGCTCATCCAACGGCACTGCCATGTCCCGGGATAATCCTGGTTTAGTCCAGGTCCAGTCCAGGTTTAGACTTGGTTTAGTTCTGGTCTAGACCTGGTTTATTCCAATCAGGATGCAGAACACAAATGTTACACGATTATAGTTACACTATAAAAAAAAAACCTTGTAACGGATCAGGCCTTTTCCATTGAAATAGCTACTCAACTTACGAAAAATTCACGTTACGAAACCACTTCTGGAACAAATTAATTTCGTAAGGTGAGGAACCACTGTATCTTTTTTGTTATTTTGACCATTTGTCATTTTCTGCAAATAAATGCTCTGAACGATAATATTTTTATTTGGAATTTGGGGGAAATGTTGTCAGTAGTTTACAGACTCAAACTAAAAAGTTCCTTTTGGCCAAACACATACCTATAAGTAGTAAAATTAGAAAAAACTGGTAATTTTGCAGTGGTCTGTTTATTTTTATTTTTTTCCAGAGCTGTAGGACATTTAAAGCATGTTTTTATTGCACTGAAAAACTTAGATAAACTTACGTCCTTACTATAAACAGGCTTGCATCTGCACAAACCCAACTCTCTTCCATTTCCCTCTTAGTTCCTCCTCCTGCTTGTGCTATGGGAATGTTGGTCTCTTGGCTATTCGACTCCACCCTACAATAGGCTATAGCATAAAACATACTCACGGAGAATGTTTCTAAGTATGGTTTGATCTTTCTGTTTCCGTGGAATCAATCAATCGAGTGACGTGACACCTCCATAAAGTTCCATGTGTAGTATGTTTGTGTGACTGCATGTTAAAGGTATGTGTACTGTCCCATTGTTATGTTTCCCATGTAAGTAGATATTTCTTCAAAGCTCCAGCCTGAAGCATTACTGGAACCAACTGAAACATTAGACTTCCTTTTAACATAAGCCCCTCCACCAAAATGACAAGTCCACCACACCCAGGTTAGGAGACAAAGATCTAAATGTACTATAACTTTTTTCACACTTATTTTATTGTATTTGAATTATCTTAAAGCAAAATAGCTGAATAAATAAATAAAGGATGTTTTCTTTTTTTTGTTTTTCTTTATCTTTTTTGTTGTGTTTATTGCAGTGAAAAACTTGTGTGCAGCATCCTTACTGCGAACCGGACTCTTATTTGACCTGGAGAACCTGGAGCAAACCTGACTCTTATTTCTTCTGCTTGTTTCCATGGAAATATGTGTCACAGTGTGCTATAAAACAGTTCTATCTATGAATAAAGTTCAGAATTATGGCTTTAACTTTGTATTTACATGGAAAAACTCAAAAATCCACTCTTACTAGGAAAAAATATTTCCCCAAGATGAAAAATCTCAGCAAATTTTCTCAACTTATCATATTATCCTGTGTATTACTGAATTATTGAATTATTTATGTGGGCTTTTTGTTATAAAAGCATTTTCATTTTAACAAAGTACCAAAGTAAGAGGGATTAGCTTAATGTCCTGCAAATGAGCTCTGAAGGCCTGGACTTGGAGAATCTTTAACGTGGCTTTTCTCAGCTCGTTTTTTTCAGATGTGCTGCTTTCAAATGGGCACAAATTCTTCAAATGTTCTCAGATTTCCATGTGTAAATCCCTATTCGGACGGGATTAGTTTTACAGGGGGATGTAGAGTAATGTCGGTTTATCACAGGACCTCTGTAATATAAATGACCCCATTCACACAGGACAAGAAATGTCCGTAATATTCATTTGACATGGGAGGAGTTTGTTTACACTCTGCCGTCACGTATTCGTTGCCATGCACGTCATGATTAGCCTATGTGTAATATTAGCGAACTATGCAAATTATTGCCCATAATCAGGACTAATAGAGAATACATGACCTAAAACAAGCTGAAGTTTCATGCCTCTGACGACTGATTTATACCTCTTGGTCTTTTTCATTGGTCGATGTATGTGTTTGTTTGAGAGTACCGGTAGATCATTTTGTTTGCCGGCAAAACAAAGCGCTTCAAGCTCCTCCGTGTTTGAAAATTGCGGTAAATTATTTCTTTAAACGGATGTGACGAAATATTACATACATCTTTACCGAGGGTCGCATTCGCACGGGATTAATATTACCTATGGTAATTACAAAAGGTGAAACTCACTGTAAATTTCACAGAGATACTCCGTTATGTTTACGGACATGGCGCGTTCAGACAGGACTAAATTCCCTGGTAATTATTACTTCACCCCATGTCACCCCATAAAACTAATCTCGTCCGAATAGGGCTTAAGACATCATTGGAAAGCTTAGAAACTACACTTTCAGAATCTGTGAATAACTCAAAACGCCTCCGGGGCGACTCGTGACTGATTCTGCCGCGGCTGGTCACATATTTCACGATTCTGTTTATTTACCATAACATTTTTTAAATAAATTCAATTCAAAGGCCAGTTTTACTGTGACTCTCCCACACGCACTTTTAATAGCGTTAACAAATGAACAAAACCGTCCTTATGCACTGTATGCACATGTGGAAGAAATTCTCAAGACCTCGTAGGAAAAATGCAGGCACTTTAATGTTGAACAGCAGAGGATACACAGGTATGATTCTCCATCTCCTTGTCGTCTCCCATCGTCTCCTCCTGTCTTGGTACAGAACTGAGCTAAATTTAACCTACAGAGTAGTTAACCATTAACTCAAACTAGGACCCTCAAGAAGGAACTTTATGCAGACAACGGGTCATGGTGGCATAACATGATAGTAAAACACAGGCAAAGTCCAGTTTAAAAGACCACGTCTCTAGGTAATTCACTGAATCAGCATAAATCAGCCATAGTTGTCGTAAACCTCAATGTATTGGTAACTATTGATTGATAACACAAGAACAGGACGTCAGCGACCTTTGACGTATTTCATAACAAAGATTATTTTCCTCACAGTTCCCTCCTTTGATCACATAAACACATGTGATCACACTTACATAGTAGAGTGGCAAAACGCTCCCTCTACAAATAAAATTAATCATCCCAATATAACAATTTAACCTTAGCATTCATAGAGCATAACACATCTCAATGTCTTTATGTCAATATATCATGTAAATCATTGTACAAAACTCGGACGGCAGAATAAGTCACAAGGAGCAACACCTTAGGGCTTAAAATTTAGATCATTTATTTATTCAGCCAAAACTTAATTCGTTCAGTTCTGATCAGACTAGATTAATGTATCAATAAGTCAAAATTACTCTATTAAACCTCTGAGGCAAGGGACAACGCAACAGCCAATTACAATTAAAATAGCAATTGCAGTCACTATGAAAGTGATAATGGAGACAATTGTCGCAACCCATGGGCCAAACATTTTATGAAACCAACTTGTCCAGGCATATTCAAGTACACCAGAGTTTCTTTAGGCTGTGAGGACAAGGACCTCTTATGGACATGGTCCGGTCCCGTTTTATATAGAACTTGGGTCGGTTTTAAATTCAATGAATCTGTAGGACCTATAGTGAATGGGATAATTAGCATAATTGGCACACACCTGACCATGTTGGAGATAGCATTGCATATAGACGGAAGTCTACACATAACCACCAAATATCTGCTCATGAAATGGATTGGTTAGTCAAAAGTGAAAAATTGTCATAACTGTCAGGAGTAAAAGTCTGATTACAAAAATTATTAGTGAAACCCTCAATGTCAACTCTGTTGTCAGTCCTTATGTCTGCATTTGTGATCATATCTCTGAGAAAACATGTATACATTGCAGTTCCCATTTTCCAAGTGGTGGGTATGTCCTTTGAAGTTACAACCAGTAACTTGTCATGGAGTTGATAACACTCATCAGTCCGTTCAAATGATTTTCTAATAAAGAGCTTAAGTATACTCGTCAAGTCCTTGTTATTGGAATATGGTATGGATGCAGTAGTTAGTTGTGGTCTGGCAGCCGAACATACAATACAATCTTCTGTGGTCAGAGTATGGACCGTATACTGTACTCATTTTAACTCATTTTAGTATGTTAAAAGTGTTTTCTGTCATTTCCAATCCTGTCTCTATTTGTATTGCTTCAGTCAAAGAATTTATTTCATTCACTGGAGCAATCTTATTAGTTACTAATATGGTTATGTGGATATAGCCTTCAAAATTTAAATTGATTCTCCGATTACATAAAACAGTGGGGATTTTTGAGCACTGGAAACCTATAGCATATATTCCTAAGTCACTAACTTCTGGATTTTGAATTGATAGTTGCATCGCTGAGTAGGGAATTTACTCCCTCTGCAATGCTTTAGATCTGCTTGATAAGATGCCTCATCTTTCCTGATCTTTGTCAGGGTAATTCTCTGCTGTTGATCAGTTCTAAAATCACCTTGGTCTGTATTATGATGATCGTCCGTACTAGAAATTGCTCTGACATTGTTTGTGACCCTGTGGGCCTCATAATTATTAACTCTGGTCAGACAAGTGTCTTTACAAACAATTTGGGTATTAAAAACATAATCTATAGCGGGTATGTTTGACATACAGTCCAATATTTCACATACGTCGAATAAAACATTACATGTTTGGCCTTCATAGCAATATTTTTCAATTCTGGAAATTTTAGAAAGTTCCCTTTTGCCCTTTTTAGTGCTCCTTGTGTCTTACCCATATGGTTGGCTGAGTTGGTCGTGCCGTGAGTGGTCGTTGTGGTTGTCGTGTTGTTTGCCAGCCGTCCGAGATCAGTCTCAGTCAGTAGCATTGTATCCCCAAACTATAACAGAGAATAATATAATCAGCGTAGTCAAGATTACACATTGTAAATTTAACAAATTATCATAATATGGCCTATACTGTCCTTTTTCTTCTCTATCTCCTCGATCTCCTCCCTTTTTCCTCCCCTTCTGGAGCTCCAGCGGCGAAGGGTCGGATGGGGTCATCAAGCTGTTCATCGGTTTCAGCATCCGGTTCTGCAAAGGCAGCTTCATCCTGGTTCCAGTAGTCCATTGATGGTTTCTTAAATTCCTGCTGCTTGTTCTTCTTTGAGTTCATTTTGGTATTTCTGCAGTTGGAGTTTCATAGTGGCCAGTTCCAGCTCTTGCTTCTTCTCCTCGGCCTCTTTTTTCCCTCTATGGTACTTTGTTTATTTGATGGCTGCAGTGTGCATCGAACTCATCATCAGATTTAGTGTATATGCCCATCACATCGTCCAAAGCATCTTGCACTGCTTTTGGCATACCTTTCACCAGAGCTGAGCGATAGATGATTGACATTCCTGCTCTGGCATCGATCCGCTCTCCTGTGGCATCATGGTATAGATTAGTGGCACGTTGTTTGTAACTGTAGTAGTCTTCGTTGTCTTTCATTTGCATTGACAACAATTCTTCGGTCACGACAGAAGGATAGCGTTGACTGAGTTCTCTCTCCAGCACATCACGATAGTTGTATACGCCTTCTTGATCACACAGCGCATATCTCAAGCTCCTTTCGATAGCTTTTTTGATGTTTCTGGCAACAGTTTCGTCAGCAGCTTTGGTCAGAGCAGCCTGAATATCACCCCAGCAAAGTTGGTCTCCTGCCGTTTGTTTGAAAAGAGCTCTTAGCCATGGTAAGCCACCTTTGGTAAGTCTTGGAAGTGTCAACATCAAAGCACTCCAGTCTTTGATTGAAAATGGCTGATAGACCACAGTTTGACCATCTGTTCTCACTGGATACACACTTGCTTTTGGCCCTCGTTCCTTCCGCTGGCTGGGAGTATAAACTCCTGTCAGTATTTTGTATGTTGCCCTGGAGAATGAATCTTCTCCAAATTGGGAGGGCTTCGAGGATGTAGCAGCTTTAGTATCGGGGGTTCTCAGCTTGCCGCTGGTGTAGGGTAAGGGATGGTATGGTCTTGGTGACTTGTGGTAATAATCTCTTCGTTCAATAGGTGGGTCGGGTAATGATCGGTACATGTTATCAAATAGAGAAATCTCTCTGTCAGTGTCCTCATCCCATGCCCTTCTACTTCTTCTGTGTGACCTTCCTCTTCTCTCAGCAGACCCTTTTTCATCTTCGGTGTCACAACAAGAGTCTCTGAATTGTTTACGAGTTAACACTGAATCTTCCTTTATTTTCACTTCTTTTCCGGTTTTCTTTAGGACCAAGATAGAAGACAGTTCTTTGGTATCTTGTAAGACTTTCAGGACTTTTGATTTGCTCGGGCTTGTTTGGGGTCCGCTTCATCCTGGAGTGCTTTATTCAACCAATATTCTGTCAACTGGCCAACCATGATAAAGTGTGAGGACATTTTGTGGTAATTTGTTTTTAAAGTTGAATTATTTATTTATTATACAAATTTTGGGCACAACGTCCAGTTTATGGCTTTTTAGTGAATGTATCGCTATTTTGAGTACTGTGTACTTTTGATTCTACCTTTGGGCTCTAAAAATTTAATTCTTGGGGGCTTCTCTGTTCTATAGACAGTTCTCTAGAAGGGAGAAGAAATTTGATTTAGATAATTGTGACTTCAGGTTATAATTAGTTTAAAATATTTAATTTAAAATTTTAATCACCTGATTTACGCACAGTTTTTTCCTTAATTAGAATATGTGTCTATCACGTTTTGTTGTCTGCGGGACGGTCCGAATTGCAGCTATTAAGTTTTAAGCTTCTGCAACAAAGAGAGAGAAAAGTAGCGTAGGAGTAAACGTAGAATTTTGAAAATAATTATTTTATTAATATTTAATTTAGATAAAACGAAAAAAACTCCCAATCTTAAGTTAATTATAAAAGCAATTAGTTTATCCAGTACCTCCTTTAATGTGACAGGTGATATAACCTTTTGTATTTTTGAATTGTACCCGAAAAAATTAACTGTAATAAATTAAAAATAACCTTTAGCAATTTAAACCTCTATACTCCAATTATTTGTGTTAAATTTTGAAATGTATCTACCTCCTCAATTGTTTTAGGACCTGATTGCCGATAAGATATTTACTTTAATAATTGCAATGCTGTCTCAATAGCTTAAACTGTTTCTTATTTATTTATTATTTCGTTCATTGATGGCACCGTGCAAAGAGTAATTCTCACACTGCTCCTTTAAACTCAAACTAGTCCAACTCGTACTGAGCAAACATTCAGACCAGAGGCGCTCCGAGCCTGAAGCAACAAAGCGCTTTCTTTAATTCCCACATAACACTCAAAATACAGATTAACACTATTCTATCCTTGTCCCTAATTTTTCTAATTCCTTTTTCTCAACTCTTACAACATTAACAAGAACAACAACATTAATAGAGCTAAATTACGAAGAGCTAACAAAGAGCTCTTATCTTTCCCTGTGACCTCTTGACCTCTCTGCTCACTGCCGCTCATACACTCACACACACACACACTCAGAAAGACCGCAGGCAAATAGACAAAACACCCGTAACAAAATTTATTATTCCCATGAAATTGATTAAGCTAGCAAATCTTTGAGAGCTGAATTTAAAATATTTACAATTGTATTAAATTTAGAATTTATTGGTTTAAGTAAATTACACAATGCAAGACTTTTAATTAAGATTCGCCAAAACAAGACAATTTTCAGTAAATAGAAAAATCTACCATTTTAGGTTATTCTCCAAATATTCCAGGACATGCAATAATTTCAGAGATTTATTCCGGATTTTAAGAACATGCAATTTATTTCTAAGAACATGCAATTTTAAATTACTCAATAAATACAGAATTATTTGATCCAAGTATCATTTGTAAGATCATGACACTCACACAACCAGAATTTCCACAAACATCTCTCCAATAAATGCCATAATTCTTATCTTTCAACATTCTTCTATCACATTTTATTTATAATCAAAGCTTTCAACAAAACTTTACATAAACCACCATAGCCAATATTTAACTCAGATCAAGACTCTAAACATCTCTCCATCTCATGTTTGCTCAAATAAGTGCTTCTTAATAATTTAAACCATTTACAAAGTGCCATCAATTTGAACAATTCATTTATACTGTCTTCCTCTTTAAATCGACACCAAGAAACAAATCTCCCAGGTAATTCTAAATGTGTCATACTCTTCTTTTAATTTTTTCAGTATCTGCGTAATTTTGGTGGAATTAGCCGAACACAGACTTTTCGTTATATTTTCAGCTTTTTCTGTAATCTCCTTTACAAGCTCAGCTTTTAGTTTCAAGTGTATTTCTTTTTCACAAACTTTTGATGACGCTCTCGTAACAGTACTACCAGACGGGAGAGTCATAAAAAGGCAACCTGCTTGTGATTTAGGTCGGTTTTTCCAGGTACAACTCAATTTAATTTCGGTCACATCAGTTTCCTGTACCAAAGTATTATTAATTTCGTCACAAACAAAATTGCGCATCCCCTATAAGATTGAGTATGCTACGAGTGTCTATCAATTCGTATCAGTTGCGTTTAGTTGGACAATTGACCTTCGGCCAATTCTACAGAAGCAAGTGACGTCATGTTCTTCGAACTCTTACTTCTGCATCTTGGGTGTCTTGAGAGCTTAAGGCAATCAAAAACACCAATAATGTTACTTTTGGAATTCCTTTTTTTGTAAACTCAAATTAGGAGTTTTTGTTTTTTCTTTTTTGTGTAAAGTTTAACCACAAAAGTGTTTTTTACAAAATCCGCTTTTTTTCTCTCTTCGTGCAAAGCAATAAACACGGAACTTAATTAATAACTTTGTTTTTTAATCACGCTTTATCAAATTTAAAGCTTAAACGCTCATAATTATTTTGATTCTACGCTCCTTCTTTTCTCACGTGCTGGCGTACAAACACGGACTTTTTAATTACTGATTTTATATTGTTTTAAAATTACCACTTAATTTAATACAAAGGTCCCTCACAAAACATCACATATAATCTTTGGTTTTGGCCAATGTGACAGATATTCTTTGAAAAAGGCACTGCCATACCGTTTTGTGAAGCGCTCTGGATGCGTTGTTTCTCAAAGGGGCCTTTGGGGAGACGACGGCCTGGTCCTTCTGCATAGTTCTTTCACGTCGCGGTGTCACCAAATTGTGGAAGAAATTCTCAAGACCTCGTAGGAAAAATGCAGGCACTTTAATGTTGAACAGCAGAGGATACACAGGTATGATTCTCCATCTCCTTGTCGTCTCCCATCGTCTCCTCCTGTCTTGGTACAGAACTGAGCTAAATTTAACCTACAGAGTAGTTAACCATTAACTCAAACTAGGACCCTCAAGAAGGAACTTTATGCAGACAACGGGTCATGGTGGCATAACATGATAGTAAAACACAGGCAAAGTCCAGTTTAAAAGACCACGTCTCTAGGTAATTCACTGAATCAGCATAAATCAGCCATAGTTGTCGTAAACCTCAATGTATTGGTAACTATTGATTGATAACACAAGAACAGGACGTCAGCGACCTTTGACGTATTTCATAACAAAGATTATTTTCCTCACACACACTCCACTGTAATTAACTTTCCCGCTAATTGAGGTTAAATTAATTCACCCCCATATCAGTAAAGTTATCTTCCTGCTTTGGTTTTACTTGAAGTTGTTACAGTACATTAAAATAACATACACACTTAATTAATAGCAGCCTTATGATATGCTAGTGTAATACATGTCCTGTGTTTATGTACGAGCTGTAATAAGCATGTGTGGGTGTGTTGAAATCCCACATGGTCATAGCGCTATGGCTCGGCAAAGCTCTTGATTAGAGGTGGTTTTATGTTTGGATGGTCCGTTTAATTAGGTTATGTGTGTGCGGTAAAGGCCATTCAAAAGTAATCACAAGGATTATTTACTCTGCTTAATTGAGGCCCCATTTTAACAGCACAATGAAAGGTTAATGTCCCCTAGTTGTATTATTTACTGTCCACAGTCCGGGGGTCAGGGAGTATATCGGGGAGAACTGGGAGAGGGAGGAGGGAGGCGTCAGGAGAGCAGGAGCACCAGGATTTGGGAAAATGGAGATGATTTGTGGAGGGATAATAGTGGTTAAAGTTTTGATGGATGATGTGGATAAGCTTGTGGTTTTAAATATGCGCTTTAAAAGTACTAGGGGATTTTTATATATTTAATCCCATATGTATGGAAGCACTAAAAAAGAAAAAAAAGATGCACCATTTGGGTACAGAAGTTGACAGAGGCCATATTCATAAGCAATATTTTTCCTTCCTTGTTATCCCGAGATAAGGAGATAATTTTAAAAAACAGTTATTTCGAGATCTTGAGAAAACCAAACAATTATTCCGTGAAAACAACTGAAACGTCTACCGCCACGTTGTGACAGGCTGACTTCTGGGCTATTTCTCATTCTGAATAGACATTTTTTGGTCATAAGAATGTCTGGAATAATAATCGATCAGCAGATTGCATTACGTCTTTTAATTTGGGATAATTTCAAGATTAGTCTTGTTTTGTTTTCTCAAGATCACGGAATCATTTTCTGTTTTCTTACAGTTATTTTTTTCCTTTTTACTGTAGGTCAGATTGACATTTAAAGGGACAGTGTGTAAGATTTTTACCCGTTAATTACCGAAATTGAAGATACCCATTGAAAAATACAGTGTTTTCCCAAGCCTTTTCACTTCCATCATGAAATCAAAGTATTCTGTTGGACCTAGATATAGTCGCATAAAAGAGGGATCTTCCCCATATAGAGGCAGCCATTTTGATTACGAGAGCCGCAGAAGGACATTTGGGCTCCGCCTTCGCCTTTTCTTTATACAATAATTGTCAAAGGGCTCGTGGTTTTCACACGAGATAGTACGCGTTTGGATAAACAATGACAAGCATGTTACCGGATCACACTTACTCCGCACATACATCGCAGGAGCAAGCACCTTCATCTAAGAGGAAAAGAAGAAGGACATAGTACCTACCGCGGCTGGGGCTTTGTTGCAGCGTGGACCCGCACCCCGGGTTCAGACCAACCTCCACCCTCCGCGGTCCGGTTCCCGATTCCCCCCACGCACAGCGCCAGGTGCGCTTCACACGTGCACGCGGTTCGTGCGCGGCTGCCGGAACCCACCTCCAGGTACGCCGAGCTGTCCGTGTTACGGCGCGCCCGGGTGACCCTCGAGGTCTGCCATAGCTAGGACAGGAATTGCAATACCCACCATCCACCAATGCGCCATCAGTCCTACACACTGGACCTTTAATACACAGTAACAGTCCCCAAAATGACAGCGTTACAGCATTTCAACAAAGATATACACACACACATACATTATAAGTGCCTATACAATGTTTTAGAATGAAATTATGCTTTAAATGTTATGTATAAATTAGGGCTGTCAAACAATTAATTTTCTTGATCGCAACTAATCTCAGAAATTTCATAGTTAATCGCGATTAATCGTGATTTATTTTGCATGTTTAAAATTGATATCTTGCAGTAAGACCGTTCGAATCTAAAGTTAAACTCACAATGCAAAGTATTTCTCACCATTTTTTTTATTTCAAAAAAGTACAGAGAAAGGAAAAAGTAACAATGAACCAGTAATAGTGCTTACTTTGAGAAATTGTAAATAAATGATTGAAGCCCGCTCGAGCTGCCTATGGATGCGTAGAAGGAACAAAATACTAGCAAACTCAAAATAGCGCGTTTAACCGACAATGAGTTTAATTAATACAACCAAATGAGCTGCATATGGATGGTAGCATTGCGGAAAATGCTGGCAAACTCTGATTGCGATTTAAAAAATTGTTCGCGATTATAACTCAATCGCGATTAATCGCGATTAACGCGTTAATATTCCCAGCCCTAGTATAAATATTTAAAAACAAAACAAAAAATAAAAACAACTGAACATTCACACAGGTGGATATTACGAAGACCATCCTATTACTCCGATTTAAATAAAAGTTTAAATACCTTCTTTAAATAACCTAACAAAAGATGACCATATTCTATTAAAGTTATCTTCCTGACCCTGCAAAGAGTATCTAATTTTTTCTAGATCCAAATGCTTCATAACACCTCAGAACCAGTTCACATGTGAGGGGGGCTCTGCCTGCTTCCGTTTCAATAATATCAATCTTCGTGCAAGCAGACAGGTAAATTTTAATAGTAATTGTAATACCTGGGGCTCTGATTTTAGATTTCTTTTTTCTTACAGTATTTTTATATATGTAATTGTTTTTGCACTATTGGTCTGATTAGATTCTCCAACAGCAAAAAAAAACCCCAAAAAAAACATACCTGCAAGCTCATACCGAGTGAAACCTACAGTATGTTCATGCCACAATCATTTTCACACGCAACTCTAATAAATAAACTAATTACTTTTGAGGTCAGAGCGTTTGCCCTTTAGTGATTTTTCTGGACCAGTAAGTAGTCAAAAAGTAGTTTGCATTCACATTATCTTATCATCATTATTATCTCCTATAGTCTGACAACTTTTGAAGCCTTTCTAGTTGGTAGCGGGGCCTATCTTTGCCAGGAAATGTTAATAATAATTTACCAGTTCAAAAGTTCAAGAGTCCATGCACAGCATCCAAGTGCTGGTAACAGCAGGAACATTCAACGATTCCAAAAAAAAAGAAGGTTTACCGCACACTTGTTTGACTTTATTCCTTATTCTTTACTAGGTTAGAGCGAACAACGCGTTTCATCGTGCTAACACGGTAAACACAAAAACTTTTAACCATCCACATTCCAGACAGACGTATAACATCAAGGACTTCATTAATTGTTCCACCACTCATGTCCTCTATGTGCTTATATGCCCTTGTGGACTTATGTATGTTGGCCAGACAAAACAGAATCTAAAGTTAAGAATTGCTGAATACAAGACAGCTATTAGAAACAATCATTTTGATTACGCTATAAGTGCTTCTCAAATAGTGGGGCGGGCCCCCCTGGGGGGGCATGGCGTGATGCCAGGGGGGGCGCGTATGACCCTGGGAAACATGTTTTTTTGCTGTACTGTACTAGAACTAAGTGTAATTGCACATCAACAACAGTAGTTGGCAGTGGCGTTCTCACATGCGATTTACGCACAGTCTCACCATTAACAGAACATCCTCTGTCACAGAAAAAACACGTATATTCCACTGAGTCGTGTCCTTTAGTCCGACAGAAGCTGACGCATCAGTGGCACAAGGAGAGAGCGGGGTTTTTTTCAGTGCTTTTAGCTTATGCAAATGAGGTGGTTTTAAGTTTCATTTCTGTAAAACGTAAACAAATGTGCGCAAAGCTGCATTAAAAACACATTAATATTTGAGTCCTCAGTGCAGTCTTTGTTGTAAGTTTCTTTCTTTTTTTTTGTTTATAATGTTAATAAAAGGATACAATGGTGTTCTAATAACAATTTTCTAGACAAATAATACTATTTATAGTCGCGCACAGGAAGGGGGGCGTGACATTTTTTCTTCTTCCTAGGGGGGGCGTCACAGAAAATAATTGAGAAGCACTGCGCTATAGCCAGACATTACAGAGACAGGAGCCATGGTTCTGTTGCCTCCCTGAGGTTTGTTGGCATTGAAAAAGTGCCCCCGAATCCTACGGGAGGAAACAGAATCAAACAACTTTTAAGAAGGGAAGCCTACTGGATTAATGAACTGTCAACAACTGGACCTGGTGGACTGAATTAAACACAGGATTTGAGTTATTTTTTGTAAATAATCCTTGTAAATATTTCTTGTGTGTGTGTTTTTCCACTGTATATAAGTACTGCATACAAAAAACAAAACAAACAAAAAAACACGTGACCGGATGGTATTTAGTCATCGGGCGAGCCTGATGACATTGTAAAAGCGAAACGCATTGTTCGCTCTAACCTAATAAAGAATAATGAATAAAGTAAAACAATTGTGTGGTAAACCTTCTTTTTTGGAATAATTTACCAGTGTTCTTTGTTTAAAATCTATACATTTCAGTTGTTCCTTAATTTGAATACTCTTCTCCTGGGTGTGATATTTCGTCAGGCTTTAGATGGGTAGACTGTAAGTGAATTCAAAGGCAGACTGAAAGTGATGGTGCGACTGATACTTCTGTGGTTTGAGGATCTTTAGACTTGTCATAGACCAAACCTGAGTTGAGTCTTTTACAATGCAAATGAGAGAAACCTGTAGCTTCGTCACTATGGTAATTTAACTTGTATCAGATGGATTTTGTTTTAAAAAGTGTTAAATATGTCTAAGTTTGAAAGTGGTGGTACATAGCTGAACATAGCTAACAGGAAAATAAATTTAAGTGTTTTATCATTGTAATCTTCTCTCTAGACACAGTAGATTTGTCATATTATTATTTGGTATTGGTTCTAAAAGTCCATGGTCTGAAAATCGTCTTTGTTTTGAAATTTTGCGTTAGTTTAACCTCATAGATTAATGATGAAAAGTTACATTTAACCCTTGCAGTAATTTCTTGTGAAACCCTTGCTGCTTGTTACTGTAATTTGCAGTGTTCTATGGGGAATTGTTTTAAAATTTGTGGTAAGTTATCGCACATTTTGTGATACTACCTGAGGCTCTTCCTCTCTCCCAAATGCAGTCATTACCCACCTCCTCGCCTGCTCTGGGAGAAACATCTGTTCAGGTTTTTTTTACACGTTTTGTCTTCATTACAACTTTCGACAGCAAAAATGTTTTGTCTTCTAAGTTTTATGTATCATAATGCTGTAAGCCTTCTTTTTATTGGAATACAAATGAAGTTAGGCCTCATTTTTACCACAATGGACACATACAGTGCCGTGAAAAAGTATTTGCCCCCTTCCTGATTTCTGTGTTTTTTGCATATTTATCACTCAAAACATTGTCAGATCATCAAACCAATTTTAATATCACACAGAAACAACCCAAGGAAAGACAAAATTCAGTTTTTGAATGATGATTCCATTTATTAGTGCACAAAAAAAATCTAAACCTATCTGGCCCTATGTGAAAAAGTAATTGCCCCCTTAATCTAATAGCCAGTTGAGCCTCCTTTGACAGCAATAACTGTAACCAAACGTTTGCGATAATTGGTGATGAGTCTTTCACACCGCTGGGGAGGGATTTTGGCCCACTCTTCTATGCAGAATTGTTTCAATTCTGCCATATTGGAGGGTTTTCTTGTATGAACTGCCCGTTTAAGGTCACACCACAGCATCTCAATCGGATTTAAATCCGGACTTTGACTTGGCCACTCCAAAACCTTAATTTTGTTTTCTTTGAGCCATTCAGAGGTGGACTTGCTGGTGTGTTTTGGATCATTGTCCTGTTGCATGATCCAAGAGCGCTTGAGTTTGAGGGCACGAACTGATGGCCGGACATTCTCCTTCAGGATCTTCTGGTAAACAGCAGAATTCATTTTTCCGTCAATCACAGCAAGTTGTCCTGGTCCTGAGGCAGCAAAGCAGGCCCAGACCATCACACTGCCACCACCATGCTTTACTGTGGGCACCATGTTCTTTTTATCAAATGCTGTGCCATTTTTACGCCAGATGAAACGGGCTGCAGACCTTCCAAAAAGTTCAATTTTAGACTCATCGGTCCACAAAATGTTTCTCCAAAAGTCTTGAGGGTCATCAAGGTGCTTTTTGGCAAAGGTGAGACGAGCCTTTGTGTTCTTTTGTGAAAGCAGTGGTTTTCTCCTGGGAACTCTTCCATGGATGCCATTTTTGGCCAGTGTTTTTCTAATGGTGGAGTCATGAACACTGACCTTAACTGAGGCCAACGAGGCCTGTAGTTCTTTCGATGTGCGTCTAGGTTCTTTTGTGACTTCCTGAATGAGCCGTCGTCGCACTCTTGGAGTAATCTTAGTTGGTCGACCACTCCTGGGAAGGGTTGCAACTGTTCCCAGTTTCCTCCATTTTTGAATAATGGCTCTGACAGTGGTTCGCTGGAGCCCCAGAGCTTTGGGAATGGCTTTGTAACCTTTTCCTGAATTATAGACTTCTATCACTTTTTTTCTCATTTGTTCTTGAATTTCTTTGGATCGTGGCATGATGTGTTTGTTCTTGAGATGTTGTAGCCAACTTCACTTTGTTTGACAGGAACTATTTAAGTGATTTCTTGATTCAACACAGGTGGTGACAATCAGGTGTGGGTGTGGCATGTAGAACTGAACTAAGTTTTCTCAAAACTGTGGTTAGTCACAGTTAGTTTGTGATTTAACAAGGGGGGGCAATTACTTTTTCACATAGGGCCAGATAGGTTTAGATTTTTTTTGTGCACTAATAAATGGAATCATCATTCAAAAACTGAATTTTGTCTTTCCTTGGGTTGTTTCTGTGTGATATTAAAATTGGTTTGATGATCTGACAATGTTTTGAGTGATAAATATGCAAAAAACACAGAAATCAGGAAGGGGGCAAATACTTTTTCACGGCACTGTAAATACATACAATGTAAATATGCAGTAAGTCCTATTTGTATAACAATATTAAATAGTTGTAAGCGTATCTAAAGCAGTATTTCAATTACGACAATGTTGAGGTAGGGTTGAGGTAAAGGGGAAAATACAGCAGAGACTACTGCAAAATTATCATTTTTTTCTGATTTTACTACTTATAGGTATGTGTTTGGGCAAAAGGAACATTTTTGTTTGAGTCTATAAACTACTGACAACATTTCCCCCAAATTCCAAATAAAAATATTATTGTTTAGAACATTTATTTTCAGAAAATGACAAATGGTCAAAATAACAAAAAAGATCCATGTTTTCAGACCTCAAACAATGCAAAGAAACAAGATCAAATTCATTTTAAAGCAACATAATACTAATGTTTAAACTTAAGAAGAGTTCAGAAATCAATATTTGGTGCAATAATCCTTATTTTTAATCACAGCTTTCATGCTCTCCACAAGTCTTTCACATTGTTCTTGGGTGACTTTATTCCACTCCTGGTGCAAGAACTGAAGTAGCTCAGCTTTGTGTTTGTGTTGGAATTCAACAGATGCTGGAATGGAATGGCTGTAATACATGTAGAGATGCTGATTTCAGAAAAAAATGCTGTGGTTTCTTATTTTTTTTACAAAGCTGTATGTGTAAATAAGGAAAGTATCACAAACTAAGACCTCACAAAATAGGACACTATAGTATATTCATTGGTCAGTTATTGAATAAAGACATTTGATATCAAATTTACAACAGCTTGGGAAAAAGTATTAAGAAAAAAAATACAACAATTCTCTGTTTCTATTTGAATATTCAAGTTTGACTAAAAGCATAGTGCTTTTAGGAGTGGGGAGATCGGCTCTATAGCTTTGGGGGAAAAAAAGTATAACTGATGGAATAAGTATTGGTGTTAAACAAAGAATAAAGAAAACAAAAAGGTACGTTGTAGAAATTGTAATATTAAAGAGTTTGAAGGACAATTTGAACACTTAATCTCCATTGAAAAGCCCATAGCAGTTTTGTCCAGTGCTTGGAACATTGCCACTGTCCTGTAATCTTGGAAAATCCTATCCTCCTCATAATTTCCATTTTTCACCCCATTTCTTATTTATATGATGCCAAAAATATGCTCCCAGGGCTATCATTTTTCTGCGTCTGTTTGCGAATGGCGAGAGGGCGGAGGATTTATCTTGTTGACCCATCGCGCGGCGGGACAAAGAGGGGCCGCGGGATGCCTGGGCCTCCATGGAGGAACGGGCAGGACCAGAGTCTACAAGTACAGTCACTCAGGTTACAGCCTTCTGCAGTCAGCCTTCTGCCTCGGGGGGATAGTGTGTGTGAGTTTGGATAGGCCCGACTGCGATGGTATTTGTATTACAGAATATTGCATGAAATTGAATTGAGATGGCGAGTTAAAATGTCGAAAATGCAAAGTAGATTTTCAGTGTATTAAAGTTATTTTATTTGTATGAATAAGCAAGAAACGTAACCATTGGTTTGGTCCTGGTTTTGGCCCAGTTTGAGGTCTAATGTAGAATTAGTTTGATCCTATACTAGTCCTGGTTTAGTCATAATTGGAACCGGGTTTAGTTCTGGATTTAGTCAGTTTAATTCCAGTTGATTTAAGTGGGACCCTTTAGCCAAGTCTTTGGTTTGATACTGTTTTAGTTTTAGTTTTGAACTGTTTTTGCCCTGATGCAGTTCTCGTGAAGATGGTCTATGCCTGCCTGACCAGCCAGTCCCTTCTACATTTTGTTCAAATCTAAAAGGCTCTGGAATCGGACCATAGAATCTGAAAAACCTCTGTCCAGACCTGGAATGTCCCAATCACAGCCTCATAATTTGGTGCTTCGATTGTTGATTCAGCAGAAATCCGTCCATGTACCACCGCCCCCCCCCCACCAGATTTATTTTGACACAAACGGACCAAATATCTCTCTGACTGGTTAATTCACCTGCCATTCACATCCTCTGAAATCAGGGTGGCAGGACACAGCTCCAAACCCACTCGTCTTTGTTGTTTTGTCAAAGCGCGTGGTTCTGACTGGCTAGGTAAGGCCTAGTTCTGGTTTAGTGGCCTGGTCTAGTAGGCTAGTCAAAACTTGGGGTGTGTTGAGAGTTGTCCTGGTTTGATCTGAAGTCTGAATTGACCCTTTTGATCCTAGTTGGAGTCAAAGATTAGTTTTGGGCCTAGATCTAGAGATCTGGTAAAGCTGGTAAAGTTTAGCCTTGGTTTGCTTTGAAATTGATACTGGTAGTCCACTTATGTGAGAAGTTTTTACCTTACAACAAAGTGTTCAAGGTAGCCATTACAAGTTGCTGAGCAAACCTAACTAACTTCATAACACTAGTTGAATACGTATTATTTTGGTACTGTATTCACTCAAAAAATACCAAACTTTACCACATGCACTTGGTTGAAACCCACCTTATAGTTCTGGTGTTATTATCGATGACAGCGGTGAGACAAAGAAACATGTTCTGGCAAATGCGCTGCACTGTACTTTGCCTCTGACACTTAGAAACAAAATGGAGGATGTGTTTTTTTTTCGGATGTTTGGCCCGAGGCGAGGACTAATGGTTTACTGGGAGCGCGACAGGCCCCGCGGCGCCTGCTCCTGCACACTGTCAGGGCACTCATTAGAGCCTATAAGAGCCCACAGATAGACAGCACACAGACACCGCACACTGGAGCTATCATGTGACGCTAACATACACAACTACACACAAGTCATACTAAACACTAAACTCAACTTTAACTGGACTGCAATAAGTTTATGTGTTTTAGACCAATGAGTGAGGTGCTCCGAGTGATTATTAAAAATTATGTTATGCGAAATCTACTTTTTCGAGCTTTCTACACCCTTCTATAACCTTAACCCAGAATTTACACTAAGGCTGTCAGCGACAAGTAACATAGGCCGAGATGCATATGTGCATACTTTTAAAAGCTTCAATTTACACCAGAAGCAGCAGAACTGCTCCTGTGACCCCAGCCTCTGTGTATTCTCACGTTTAAACACTAAACTTACATTGCTTATGTATTCACTGTTGATTGGACGAATTATGTTTAAAATCACACAAAAAAGTTGACAACAAGAAAGAAGATGCTTTGCAGTGATAAGAGGCTGTATCTGCTGTGCTTGCATTAATTAAGCTACTCACAATTTCACTTTGGTTGTCAGCACCACACGCCTTTTCCTTCAGTTGTTGCTGTCTGATGTTGTTTCATATTTATTCTCCACGGCTGTCAACTTTCCGTAGTCAATCACGAGTCATTCCCAGAGATCCTGGATGTGAGGCACAGTGTTTACGCGACTGTAGTGGTTTTAGAGAACGTATGTTGAAAAGGCATTACAAATTTATTTTGACACCACGTGCTTATTTCCTGTCTTGCCCCTGCTAAAAAGCCAGGAAACGCTCCATTGACGCTGCAAAATTAGAACTCCAACCTAATTTGAACAGCACGTAGCGTAATGATGGCCGCTGGATGCGCGTATGACACTG
Source organism: Paratrypauchen microcephalus (assembly GCA_036785185.1). Classification (NCBI taxonomy): domain Eukaryota; kingdom Metazoa; phylum Chordata; class Actinopteri; order Gobiiformes; family Gobiidae; genus Paratrypauchen; species Paratrypauchen microcephalus. The sequence continues at coordinate 4,235,004 of JAVJIX010000064.1, read as the reverse complement.
CTGGTGTAAATTGTCCGACTGGTTAAAATGGTAAGCCAAACCTGCGGGTTTGCCACCCGTGTGCTGTGCTGCTGCGCTTACGCGCTTGGTGTAAATTTGGGGGAACATTGTTCCCTCATCAAAAACTGAAATGGTTTTAGATGTCATCCATGCATGTTAGAGTAATCTAGTGATGTTTCAAGGGCACTATTAAAACCCTCCTGAAGTAAGCCCAATGCTCAGCCTGCACGCCTATGTCATCCACATGATGAAAAACACTTTGCTATAACTTCACAAACCATGTGCAGTAGTTTCATTAGCGTGATGCAATTTAAGATGTTTTCCTATTCACCAGCAGTGTTTCACCCAGTAGGTGAAATAGATAGGACAAGAAATGTAATGGAAGCATTTCCCTCAGAATGCAAAAGGTAGACTAACAATTTCTTGTTGTGCATGAGATGGATAGATAGATTAAATTAAACAGAAACATTGCCAGAACATATCCCCGTGAACGCAAACGATAAACTATGATTTTCCACTCCTGCACAAAAATGTAATTATTTTTCAATGATAAATTTACCAGCATTTTTATTGCAGCTATTCAGCAGCGGAGCAATGCTGAGATGTCATAGCTGAGCTCATTTACCTTGTGTTTAACTATTTTAATTAACTGATTTGATATGTACATACTTCCAAACAATTCAGCCATTCAAGGTAATGAAACCACCCACACGGTTCAAGTCACTGTCATGTTTTTATTCACTTTGTCCTCAGTATTACTTTACATTTTAGTATGACATTTAATATATATATGCACAGCAATAACAAGAACGTGTATAATTCTCACCACCTTTGACACTAGCAATACATGTTTCAGTATTTATTTTTACATATGTTGTCAAAATAAATACTGAATAGCCCATTAAAATGTTAGATTTGATGCATTCTTCTACATTAAGTTGACACATTTGGTGTAATCATAGAACTCAGTGAACTTTTGCACAGTCGCTTCACTTTGCATGAAACCTGTGCTTCATTTAAGACCTGTCACTTATTTAATGTACTTTTCCATTTTTACACCTTCCAATTAGAAGCAATTAGTTTACAAGCGCTCTCGAAGAGATTCTCGAGTGTCTTTAGTGTTGTTTTTTTTATACCAGTGCTCTCTTAAAGGAATATTAACGTTTTTTTTTTTACAATCTGAACTTTATTTCGGTAATAAAACAAGGTGATTTGCTCACCCATAGTACTTTGATGTCATTTGCAGCATTTCCAGAGATTTTGTAGTTTACCGATATCCGGGTAACGTGAGTGCTCGGGGCAGATGATTGCAGTCACCAAATAACACAAACTCTACAGTTTCGCTTGAGTCAAAAGTGGCCTGTAAACCGATACCCAGCTATAGTTTCATTAGATGACGTAATGTAGGACAACGCGCATTCGCAACTGATTTACAGATAAACACCGCTCTGAACTTTTCTGTTGCAAGTGAGACATGGCAGAAGATTCAGACTTTGAGACTGAAGAGGAGTTATTAGTATGATGGCCGTCCCTATTGTTTTGAGCCTGAGTAAACGGATGAGGAGATATTAGATAGAAGGAAGTGGAGACAGTTTGAGGAGCAGCGCACCAGTACTGGCCTACCGCTTTGAACAACAGCTTTGAAAGACTTATTCAACTCAAGTTTTAAAAACTTTTAGATTTACTTTGAGACATTACACCAATCTAAACTTAAGAAACGCCATAGCCTACATCTGTTTGTTCTCCTGCAGCCATCGGTATCGCATTACTTCTCAGAATCGTGCGCTGAATCTACTGGCTTCTTTCTTTTTCTTTGCTGGAAAAAAGTCGTCGGGACTGAAATGGGTACTGCAAACACGATGGTCCAAACGTCTTACAGTTTTGCCTTTCATGTTTGGGTCCATTCTCAAAGCAACCAGCCACAGCTTCAATAACTCCGGATTGTGATGAGGAAGCCTGTGGAAGCTCAACTTCATCCAAGATGTCATTTTGTTTTCACAACCAGGATAAATGCATGTTCGCACCATTTTCTCAAGCAGAGATGTTTTCGTCTGTAACCGAGAGCTGAGAGCGAAATCAGCTGTGAACGCGTGCCTGTGCTGTCCTCGACGACGACGTCATCTAATGAAACTATAGCTGGGTATCGGGTTACAGGCTGCTTTTGACTCAAGCGAAACTGTAGAGTGACACATTGAGCTTCTGTGATTTGAAAAGTGCTAAAGTTTGTGTTATTTGGTGACTGCAATAGTCTGCCCCGAGCACTCACGTTACCCGGATATCGCTTAACTACAAAATCTTCGGAAATGCTCCAAATGACACCAAAGTGCTATAGGTGAGTAAATCACCTTGTTTTATTACTGAAATAATGTTCAGATTGTAAAAAAACGTTAATATTCTTTAAGGTGGTTATTGATTCTGTTATCATTATCTTGAACCGTAAGACTCAAGGATCAAAAGTTCAAAGTCAGCTTTATTGTCAATTCTGCCATATGTGTTCAACATACAGTGAATCGAAATTTCGTTTCTCTCTGGCCAAGTAGTGCAAAAAAACAAAAAACCTGATCAGAAATGTTCTAAAATTTCATGAAGATCAGAGGTGCAGCAAGAAATTCAAGTGAGTGTCCCAGTGAGTACAGATCTACGGAAGTCGACAGAGGCCATATTCATAAGCAATATTTTTTCTTCCTTGTTATAACGAGATAACGAGATAATTAATTCGAGATCTCGAGAAAACGAAACAAATATTCCGTGATCTCGAGAAAACAACCGCCATGTTGTGACAGGCTGACTTCGAGGATATTTCTCATTCTGAATAGAATAATAATCAATCAGCTGTTAAGGCAATATTTTGATCAGGGGTTGACACAGGGGGAGATTGCATTACGTCTTTTAATTCAGGATAATTTCAAGATTAGTCCGCGGCACCTCCGCAGAAGACTGGCCCGGCTTCGTCTTTACCAATGGAGATACAGTGTTTTCTCAAGATCACGGAATAACAGTTTTGTTTTCTTGAGATCACGAATTAATTGTGTCGTTTTCTCGAGATCTCGAGTTAATTTTCTCGTTATTAAGGTGGAAAATAATCATTATGAACATGGCCTCTGTCGGCTTCCGTATACAGATACTAAAATTTCAAACTCAACTTCAATATTAAGGATTAGACTCAGTTATTCAGTTCTGATACCTCAATGATAATAATAATAATAATAAAAAAGGTTCTTTAAACTTACAATGGGATTTTCAACATTAAATCATAGTACTTTCCTTTATATAATACCATTATTACTATGCAATACCCTGGTAACTAATATGCAGTACCAGCTGTAGAGGACTTTTTGCACTTTTTTTCTATACTGTGTTGTAAATAATACCCTGCTGTGTTGTATATATCGTACTTAAATGTCTGCACTGAAGTGAGATGCTTTCAGTCTCATTATGAGTATGATGTAAATTGTACATGTGGATAGTGACAATAAAAGGCATTTTATTCTATTCATTCTATTCTATGTGGCCTTATATCTGTGTAATCCCTCAGTGGTCCAGGTGGGTTCCACAGTGATCCATGTGCGTTTACTAGTCTGTGTGCTCTTATACTTGTTCTGACACAGGATAAAAGGAGAAGTTCAATTTGTCAACTGGACAAAGTATGTTTGGTTGAAAACGTTTCGCCGCTCATCCGAGAGGCTTCGTCTCTTGTTCTGACACAGTTTGAGATCATTCTAAAGCTACCCAGGAACGGTTTATTTCTGTCCTGTGAATGTCACGATACCTGCTCAAATCAGATTTTCAATACTTTTGAGAACCCTCGTCCACAAATGTTCTCGAAAAATACATAGAATACATGGGGTGGGAGGGAATAATAGGGGCACATGGGTTTAAAAAAAAAAACAAAAAAAACCCCACAACAAACAAATAAGCACTGAGACTGTTTTTTTTTTTTTGTAATAAACTTTGATTTGAATATTGGAAACAGGACATTTTGATAATGAAATGATAGATTGTTTATTCATTTTATTGTTTTTTGTTGTTAATTGAAATGTAAAAGAATGAACGGCACAAGGACCGATATTGTTGCATTTAATTTATTTCTGTAAATTTTCTGTAAATCTATCTAATTGTTATGTAATCTATTTCTGTTCTGACACATAATGCATGTTTAATGTCTCTATATTGTCTCTTGAAATAAAAAAATAAATAAAAAAGATTATAAGAAGTATAAGTGATTATGCAAGTAAAAATCGTATATTATACAATTTTTACTTGCATAATCACTACTAGTGTGTCAGCCAGAGATTCCACTCCAGTGTTTAAAAAAAATAAAATAAAAATAAATAGAATAACACAAAACACCAACCAGCTTAGAAACAATATTTTTATTGTGGTAAGATCTATTTTTCTAAGCCCTTGACAATCCTAAAAGACACACAATGCAAAATGTTTTTTTTTTTAAGCTTTTAACCAAGTTGATAAAAGGAGAAATTCAATTTGTCAACTGGACAAAGTTTGTTTGGTCGAAAACGTTTCGCCGCTCATCCGAGAGGCTTCGTCAGCTTTTAACCAAGTTGTAATATCCTCTCATCAATTATATATTTTGTTTCATTCATGCTTGCGTCATTAATCCATTAATGCAAAGTCCAAAGTTCTTACTCAAAGAGGTTCTGTTTGCATGTTGCCCAGATTGTTGTGTCATAGGTAAAATAAAAAACTACACCTCTGCTCAGATTTTAAACCCATAAACCATCACCGGACTCATTGTGCAGTCAAACTGTGTTCACCACAAATGCACAGCTCGATTAGCATAGCATTCACATTTCCTAAAGTTTTCATGGGTTTACTTCGCCTTTATTCATTGCTGTTACTGATAGCAGAGGGCGCTACAGTGTCTAAATACTGTAAATACTGTGTATTTTCCAAATGTTGACATTAATTTAAGTTAGAAAATGTGAAACACTATTCCCATGTGACCAAAAGCACAGGTGTTTCTGAGACTGAGAAGGCTTCAGTCACAGGCAAAGATACAGCTCTGAAGAGACCACTGCAAAATGATCAGTTTTTCTGATTTTACTACTTAAAGGTATGTGTTTGGGTAAAAGGAACATTTTTGTTTGAGTCTATAAACTACTGACAACATTTCCCCTAAATTCCAAATAAAATATTGTTTAGAGCATTTATTTGCAGAAAATGACAAAAAAGATACATGTTTTCAGACCTCAAACAATGCAAAGAAACAAGATCAAATTCATTTAAAACAACATAATACGAATGTTTACACTTACAGCAGGGCTCTCAAGTCTCACGCTTTGAGAGTGTGACACACGCAATTCGACGTGTTCACACGCTCACACGCCACACATGGTATTTCTCACGCTGACATTTTTTTAAGCAATTCAAAACTGTAGCCACTGTTCACAGCACTTCTGTGCCCAGAAAACTGGTAAGTTAATGCAGGCACCGCGCGTTTTCAGCGAAAAAAAGTCACTCGCACACCAGTACTCGAGTTGAGCAGCTGTGAGGCCAATCGCTCACAGCTGATCGACCTGTTCGCCGATCAGCTGTGAGCGAGCCGCGTGATATTTACACGGCATTTCCAAGAGAATAAGAATCCTTAACTTGCTACGTTAATGCTACGTAAGAAGGAACTCTCGCCTCAGGACACGGGATAAATTCGGGATATGTCCTTTTCTCCGGAGCTCCGGATTATTAAAGACCATAACACGTGCATACATGGATACGCAAACTTTCGGGAGTGACCGCGTTCTTATGGGTGAGTCATATTATCAGATTATTTCTGCATCTATTTCGGCACTAAACCAGGACTAAACCAAGACTAAACCAAGACTAAACCAGGTCTAAACCAGGTCTAAACCAGGACTAAGCTAAGACTAAACCAGGACTAAACCGGGTCTAAACCAGGATTAAACAGGGACTAAACCAGGACTAAACCAAGACTAAGCCGAGACTAAACCAGGTCTAAACCAGGACTAAACCAGGACTAAACCAGGTCTAAACCAGGACTAAACCGGGACTAACCTGGCACTAAACCAGGACTAAACCAGGTCTAAACCAGGACTAAGCCAAGACTAAACCAGATCTAAACCGGGTCTAAACCAGGACTAAACCGGGACTAAACCAGGACTAAACCAAAACTAAACCAGGTCTAAACCAAGACTAAGCCAGGACTAAAACAGGACTAAAACGGGACTAAACCTGGACTAAGCCAAGACTAAACCAGGACTAAACCGGGTCTAAACCAGGATTAAAATGGGACTAAACCAGGACTAAACCAAGACTAAACCAGGTCTAAACCAGGTCTAAACCAGGACTAAGCCAAGACTAAACCAGATCTAAACCGGGTCTAAACCAGGACTAAACCGGGACTAAACCAGGACTAAACCAAAACTAAACCAGGACTAAACCGGGACTAAACCAGGACTAAACCAGGTCTAAACCAGGACAAAACCAGGACTAAACCAGAACTAAACCAGGGCTAAACCAGGTCTAAACCAGGTCTAAACCAGGACTAAGCCAAGACTAAACCAGGACTAAACCGGGTCTAAACCAGGATTAATCTGGGACTAAACCAGGACTAAACCAAGACTAAACCAGGTCTAAACCAAGACTAAGCCAAGACTAAACCAGATCTAAACCAGGACTAAACCAGGACTAAACCAGGTCTAAAACAGGACTAAACCAGGACTAACCCGGCACTAAACCAGGACTAAACCAGGTCTAAACCAGGACTAAACCAGGTCTAAACCAGGACTAAGCCAAGACTAAACCAGGACTAAACCAGGTCTAAACCAGGTCTAAACCAGGACTAAGCCAAGACTAAACCAGTACTAAACCGGGTCTAAACCAGGATTAAACTGGGACTAAACCAGGACTAAACCAAAACTAAACCAGGTCTAAACCAAGATTAAGCCAAGACTAAACCAGATCTAAACCAGGACTAAACCCGGTCTAAAACAGGACTAAACCAGGACTAACCCGGCACTAAACCAGGACTAAACCAGGACTAAACCAGGTCTAAACCAGGACTAAGCCAAGACTAAACCAGATCTAAACCGGGTCTAAACCAGGACTAAACCAGGTCTAAACCAAGACTAAGCCAGGACTAAAACAGGTCTAAACCAGGTCTAAACCAGGACTAAACCAGATCTAAACCAAGACTAAGCCAGGACTAAAACAGGTCTAAAACAGGTCTAAACCAGGACTAAACCAGGACTAAACCAGGACTAAACCAAGACTGTGTGTGATAACATATTATCCTGTGCATTATTGAATTATTGAATGATAATATGGAGTTTTTGTTATAAAAGCATTTCCATTTTAACAAAGTACTTTCTAATTCTGCCCTGCCCCTCCCCCCCTGGACAATATGTCACATAAATGAAAAATTTCACCATCCCCCCTGGTTGGTTTCATTTTACAACTCGACTACTAACTATTTAAATTAACTTATTCGATATGTACATTCTTTCAACAATTCAGCCATTCAAGGTAATGAAACCACCCACACGGTTCAAGTCACTGTCATGTTTTTATTCACTATGTATTACTTTACATTTTATTATGACATTTAATATACTGCATATGCACAGCAACAACAAGAATGTGTATAATGTCACTAGCAATACATCTTTCAGTATTTATTTTGTGGGGATGTAATATGCAAATATATCAGATGGTTGAACTTTTTCCAACCATGTGATATCTTTTAAGCTTTGGAGATGTAAACAGATAATAAAGGGTTACTCAACCTTGTGTGAATGAAAAAAACACAACACCAGGTATGTTTTTGAGAAGGCAACAACATTATAAGTTAGTTAAAAGCTCACAAGAGTCAATTTTGCATAATATAGGATCTTTTATATGTCGTAGGCCATTTCAGTCAATCGCAAACCCACTGCTGTAACTTTACGATACTTGAAACTCCAAAGCTTAACTTTGAGCCTGGCTTCTGTGTTGTTTATGCGCAACGTGTGTTTGTCTCAATCCAATTATTTGTCACTTCATAGATTTGACTGTGAATCTCACTCGTATGTGCGCTTTACACTGCACGATCGCACCTCCACCTCCCCAGTCGCTTCCTTCATTATCACTAATGTTCTCTACTCCTGTTATTCACAAACTTCATGGCTCCCTCACTGTCTGTGTAGTATGTATGTGATCGAAGTTATAGGGGAAAAGAATCTACTGCCAACTTAACCCAGTCTCTGTTTTGAAAGGTTTCCATCGATGGAACACAGTTGGACCGGTGTTGTCATAGGTAACAGTTGTACGCAAAGTGCAGTTGTACATATTTTCCATGTTAGCAAACCTCACAGCAAGAAGGAGTTTGATTCACTGACATTTCTGTACAGTTTGCATTTTCTTCCATAGCTCAAATGTGAAGAAGGGGCCCTGAACGCTGCACTGTGGCACCCTCTGCACCAGACTGGTTGCCCCAGCAGTATTAAAGGGTGGGTCAAATGCAGGGAATAAATTTCCCAATGGGGAACATAGACTGCATATAAATGTATATAGCTAACATGCTAGCTGCTGCGTTCCAAATAGGAAGTTTGTATGTGGGCTCTTCTGGCTCCTTCTGACACTCGCTCCCATTGACTTACATTGGAATAACCCAAACATGCCCCATAGGTAAAATCCTCCAGCTTAGGGCCTGATCAAGCCTAAATAACAAAACAAAATTATGGGGATGGTCCCCGGGTCAAATATAGAAACAACATCTCCTGTGCGAGATCAATAAAGGTCAATCTTCTAATCCTTAACCACTGTAAGGCGCTTTATGCTACAATTTTGTATGAAAAGTGCTTTATAAATATTGTTTCATTGATTGATTGAATATTGTCACCTGTCTCTGTAACTGCTGCCGTGAGCCTCGTCATTTTGGTCTTAAAATGTTCGTATTAACCTGCTCTACATCATATTAATTTTGTTTTTTTGTTTTTGTTTTTCAGCTGTGAGCAGTTGAAAATATTTACCATCACTACTTGAAGGGAAAAAAGGTCTCCAGATCTCCAAAGCTAAGCAGGGTTGGGCCTGGTTAGTCAGATGGGAGACAGTCATTATGTTTTTTTCTTTTTGCACTTTTGCTTTGATTATAATATTTGACAATATCTTTTACAATTCCATAATTCACACAATCACAACAAAAACACACACAAATGACACAGTCAAATATATAGTTTTATTTTTATGTCACTATAAAACCTAATTTTTCACGTGCACTGTTCATCTTTTAGTTCCTTTTGCCACAGATTAAGGTTAAAAACGTCACGTCCCAAACTGGGTTCAGGCCTAAAGCAGGACAATCTCCCATCACATGCACAATGTTCATTTAGCCTTTAAAATAGGAACCCATTTTAAGAAGCACCTCTTTCGGTTATAATACCAGCTTTTCATAGCGCGCATGATAAACCAGCTCTGGCACCTGTGTAATTTCTTAATAATGTATGATATTTAATCCTACCATTGACTCTAAGAAAAAGAAGTTGAGAAGAAAAGTAAAAAAAATACAGTAAGTAGCATTTAGTTTTAAAATAGAAACCTCTACCTATGTCATCAACAGTAATGTTTTTATACAATATGCAAGGACAATTTCTAGGCATTTTCCTGACAGATTAAATATTCTTATTCATTTTATTTATCCTAATCATAACTATGCTTTGCCTCCTATTGACATGATGCTTGCTATAGGTAACAGCAGTGGGCAGTTCTTTTAACAAGGGAGATGATTCATTATGCAACATTGCTCATGTAAAAGGGGGGGTCTGGGGGCCCTTCCCTATAGGAAATTTTGTAAAAAACAAGTCTTAGTCTTATAGGCAAAAAACAGTGGGTATTAGATAAAGGTACTATTATTACTACTAATATTTCAAGTACCTTCATTTTAATCAATATCATGACATTTTCATTGTGTTACCATGGGACTTAAATCAGTTTTTAGGCCCAAGTGCCAGAAGTTGGCGAAGGGCCTATTAGTATTAGCAATCACAAAAATACGAGATATCAGAATATTATTCGGCCTATTGCTTTCATTACGATGAGTGCATGGACAATGATGAGCGTGTGGGCGTATGCAAGAAGACATCGCACAACTTCTCGGTCGCCCCCTGAATGAGCAGTAGTATCCCAGTAACCCATGCCAAGGCCTGGGCCATATTTATAACTAAATGAATGGAAGTCAAAGGGAGGTCAGGGGAGGACCCTGGATTGAAATTTGCTAAATGCTGACTCACCATTTTCACTGACGTTGCATTTTAATAAACTCTCCTGACGGCGCTTTGCCGACAGGGCTGAAAATCACCGTACATCATCTAGAGAAGTGGGGCATCAAAACTTTTTTGATAACTGTCACGGTTTACGTGTGGCGAAGCTGCAAATTTCAATCCAATTTTTTGAAAATTTTCAATGTCAAGATTTGCTCCTGTTCGCACATACTTAATCCGATCGTGCTGAAATTTGAATCACTAATGCAAGATCTTCACCTGAATACACTGTGAATACAAGTGTACACTGTAGCGCCCCCTAGCATAGACATGAAATGTCAACATTATCGGATTTGTACAAATTTGGGAATTAAATTCTATGAATTACTAGAAGCAAAAACATTGGCCAGCAGAGGCACAAAGACTCCTTGAAAAAAATAAATAAATAAATTAAAGGCACACTATGTCATTTTTCTGGTGGACAATGTGTTGCCCTAGGCGGCTCTCAAGCAGGGACAATAGTGTGCCAGGGCGATCGCGTGAGAGGAGTGTGCACGTCAGTCGAGGGCCGTTCGACTCTGCTTGCGGCTTTGATTCTTCTTTCATTCTTTCTTATCATTTTTCTCCTAGCCAGCTCACCCATATTTCACCCAGTGAACAATGACAAAATCACGAATCTTTACCAACTGTTAAAATTTGAGCTTCTCTAATTTTTGGCTATTTCCTTTTTTTTCTTTTCTTTTTTTTTCTTTTTCTTCTGCTTTATTCCGTATTTTTTTGGGGTCATGGGAGCAACGGTCCAGGTCTGCTGCCCAGAGCATTTCCATTTTCCGAAAATAAATAAAATGGCATGTCAGCACTCTCAAACAACTCATTGCATTAGGGTATATGAATGAGGGCAAAAAAAAAAAAAAAAATTGGCACGTAGAATCATGAAATTTAACAGAAGTAGATCATGGCATGACATGACAAAAATATATTTTTACACCATCGCTGCACCAGTGGTCAACAATATTGGATTAAAGTTTGCTGAGCATGACTGCATTTTTTTTTGTAAACTTCATACTTTTAGGCACTCCTCCTAGGGCAATTCACCTGAACGGGCTCAAATTTGGTGCACATTATCTCAAGGGGTGGGACATCAAAAGTTATCCAAATTTTTCACACACGTCTTATGGTCTCTGAGCAATGAAATGATAAAATTTTTTTGATATTTACAAATTGTGCCCATTTGCACAAATGAACTCTAAATTAAGTGAAATTTGAAACAGTTGTTAAACTCTGCCATAAAGCTACTGGATGTGAAAAAAATGTATTTGGTGCATTAGCGCCCCCTACAGATTGAAATAAAAATGTTTTTTCAAATTTTTTTGAAATTTTCCAAAAAATTCCATTTTGCCATCCTGATCCAAAGCTTTTAAACATAATGACCTTAACTATATTTAGTGAACCCAGTTGTCTAACCTGTCACTTGCACTTTAATTAGCTGTATTTACTTTGTGTTGTATTTGTCCAGATCGTGCGTCAGAGCCAGGGGAAAAGGGAGATTTAATTAAGAGACATTGATAGAAGCAGCGCTGTGCAATCTCCAAAGTGTTTCCTGTGATATTGCTGGAGAAATATCCCGATGACAGGTGGTGCCGAGGAGGAGGAGGTGACACGGCTGCGAAACTGAGCGATTTGGAATCCGTTCTCAACGCGTGTAGGTGGAGAAAACGTGTGATAGGTCTGCTGTTTTGTGCCACTGAAGCACTCAATTTAACTGCCTAATAAAAGCTGTCGATTGCACAGGATTGCACATATAGAAGTTATGTTGAAATAGGAGGAAAGTTGAGATGGTTTAGAGTGATGTGTTCAGCATGTGTTTTTCTTCTATGGTACTTTTCCATAAAAGCATTAAAGAAGACATACTGTTCTTATGTCTGCTATATATACTTCTATGTCTATATCTATGACAACCGTGGATCATTATGATGTAATTTTAAAAGCTAAAATGACTTAAAAATAAACATGTCTAAAATAAACTGTAAAATAAACATGTCTGCTAACCTCTGTGTTAGAAAACTGTGGTGCTCAATATGAGCAGACGTATAGCTGCACATAATACTAGTGAGCCACAGATTTGTCTTTCAGTTGTACAAAAAATACTACGAAACACTGACGAATCCTAGCATATCACAGATTAAAAACACTGAAGAAGGAAGTATGTACAGAGCAGTGGGCGTATATCGATGGCAGCGAAAACGAGATTTTCATTTTGATTTTGCTTAATAGATATTGTGCTTGCGACATTGTAAATCTCAAATTTAATCTAAACAATTTAATTTAAAAGAAACAAATCCAGTGGCTTCCACATTAGAACACTGCACTGCCCAATGGGAGGAGACATGACCTTAAACACCATCACAGCAAAGAACTGCGCACCTCGTATGGATAACTGTAGATCACATTAGTGAGTAGCAGATTTATCTTTTTTTTAATCAAGAAAATAACACTGGAGATCAAAGTAAGTACAGAGAAGTAGGTGTTTGCCGGTGGTGGTGAAAACGGGGGTTGATCGGCGCAATGAAATGTTGAAAACAGGAGTATAAAGATTCCTCAAACATGCATGAATCACTCCAAATACAATTTCAAGAGGAGAAATGAGAAGGGGAAAACAACTTGGTTAAAAGCTCTAAAAAGTCAATTTTGCATAATACGTCTGCTTTAAACGACACATATTATGCAAAATCGACCCCATTATAATGTCTCTTTGTTAAAAACATACCTGGAGTTGTATTTTGTTTCATTCAACGCTTGTTTATCAATTAATCCAAAATCTCTGAGCACTCAAAAATACTATGTTCTACCAACCAAATGCACCACTGACGTAAATGTAATCCCTATGTCTTATTACTAGGGCTGTCAGTTTAACGCGTTAATTAGATGAATTAATTACACTGCAAATTAACATGTTATAAAAATTAACGCAATTATGAGTGGCAATTCATTGCCTAAATCTGATTTGTACATATATATTTTATTATCATTATTTTTATGTATATATAATTATGTCTCATCTGACACTGGTCTATTGCTCTTGGTTGCTATTCCATCTATATTTTTTTAATTTTTACCTTCTGTTATATATTATATATTATTTGATGAGTGAGCTACTGTACCCAAAACAATTTCCCTTGTAGATCAAGAAAGTTTGTCTAAGTCTAAGACGGGACGGGACTATCAACAAGAACACGATGATTTGTAGCTTTTGTCAAAAAGAATTCTCCGATCACCGAAGCTACTCCAGCCTGACGGATCATTTGAACGATAAACATGTCCAGACAAGTTCCATTGTTACCGGTGATAGCGCGCACTTCACCAAACCACAGTCGCAGAATTTGGGAAACGAATGAGCAAATGACTGCAGAAAAACTGACGAACTCAATCGCAAAGTGGGTTGCCTGACAGCACTGTACTGTGATTATTCTTATGCACTGGTCCATTAGCCATCTACAATCTCTGTTACAGTATATATAATTAAAGGAAAAGTAACGTTATTTTACAATCTGAGCCTTCTTTCGGTAATAAAACAAGTCGTTTGACTCACCCATAGCACGTTGGTGTCATTTGGAGCTGTTTGGTGAAAGTTATGTTGTAGCGTATCCGTTAACATGAGTATTCGGGGCATTACTTTGCGGTCTCCAAATAACACAAACTTTAGCACTTTTCAAATCATAGAAGCCCGATGTCTTTAGTCTACGATTTCGTTTGAAGCAAAAGTGGCCTGTAATCCGAGATTTATCCATAGTTTTCAGCTTTGCGTTTCATGTTTGGGTCCCGGGAGCTGATAGCACAGTGCGCGCATGCGCACTGGCGTCCTCATCTACTCGAAACTATGGATAAATCTTGGATTACAGGCCACTTTTGCTTCAAACGAAATCTTACATTAAGACATCGGGCTTCTATGATTTGAAAAGTGCTAAACTTTGTGTTATTTGGATACCGCAAAGTAATGCCCCGAGCACTCATGTTAACGGATATAACTTTCACCAAACAGCTCCAAATGACACGAACGTGCTATGGGTGAGTCAAACGACTTGTTTTATTACCGAAAGAAGGCTCAGATTGTAAAATAACGTTACTTTTCCTTTAACATCAACCTGTCCCGGGACTACAGGTAGAAATTTGGATTTTTGCTATAACCTGGCACCTGCATCTTTCTTTTGTTTATTTCAAAGGTCAATGAAATGTTGTGCACTGTCCCTGTGCAAATAAATAAACCATACTACTACTTATTACTATTTACATTTTTTACATGTTTTGTTTTGTTTTTTTCAGTTTGCAAGATTATGATTTTGAAGATGTCCTCTGCGTTTGTACTTCATCACCTCCCTTTAACCTTCACAATAGCACTACACAAAACTGAATGATCCGAACCTGTTCACTGAATGCGTGTAGGTGGGGGAGAGGCGGCACTCAATTAGACCTCTTAATAACACCCATTTAAAAGCACATAGGGCACAAGTATACATGTGAGTGTAGATACAGAGATGGTCGATGGAGATTGTGAAAATTGTTATAGAAGCAGCTTTAGCAATTAGCGCGCTTGGAGCTGCTACATTGTCGAATGCCCTCACGCTCAGACTGGGCGATAATTGTCACAGGCCTTCTCCTTTATTACAATCTGTCAGAGTCAACCGTATTCATTAGGATTCCTTATCTCTCCACACAGTTACATTGGTCCAGATGGCACGCCGCTATCACAAGCTAATAATGATGTAGTATAGGAAATTAAGACTTTATCAAAAGCTACTTAATGCCGGAAAAAGGGGGAATAAGAATGCCTGGTTGAGCCTTGATGATCCCAGCTGTGGGTGTGATGAGGTCCCGTCCTCTGGTCCAATACAATGTAAATAAAGGAGAGAGGTTTTGAAATTAGAATTGGATGAGCTAATCTCCCTTCTTGTCGTTTGGATTACATGTCAAAATAAATCCTTTTTCATTTACGTTTGATTGAAAAGTTCATTACACATTTGACACGTGGGCGATTCTGTAATCAGCATTCTACCTACAGGTTTTGATCGTCACATAGTATAAGTGTAAAAATGACCACATTTGATCTGTATTCAGTTATTCTTCAGTCATATAGGGTCATAAGACAGACAGGTTCCAAGAAGTGAGCGTCACAGAGTAAACAGACTCTTGATTAAGATGCAATTAACTGTTTATATCGAACATAATAATCATAAATGAATAGAGAAGCTGTGGAATATGGACTTATATTGTATAATAATAGAGGGTTATGTGGGAGGTAGGGGAATACAGAATATGAAAAGATGATTGGTTAAAGACCCCATATAACAAAAAACTGACTCTTGCGATGTTGCGTTGTTATCTCATCAAAAATATACTTGGAGTTGTGTTTTCTTTCATTCACACATGTTTGAATAATCTTTGTTCTTCTTCTTTATTAGTCTGTCTACATCTCCAAAACTCAAAATGCTCTGTTCTACCTTGTGATGAAGCGGTAGTTTTCAAGTAAACAGCGACATTTTACTTTTTACTTCAGTTGAGATTGGCAATTCTAGGGCTGAAATGTTCCAAATGATTCTAGTGAAGGTGAATGGAGGTTAAAAACAGAGGAGAACTTGCACACTAAATATGCAGCATTTGTGTGTTAAATGTGTGAATAAAACAAAACACAACACCAGTTATGTTTTGGATGGGAAAACAATATTATAAAAATGTTTTGAAAATAGCACAATATGGGTCCTTTAAGGAACAAAGTTAGCCATTTGATCAGCTGACAAAAAAGTAGGAAATATGTTCTTTCTTCAATTTACACTTGCAATTTTAGTGCGTTTTTTTTTTTTAATGTTAATCTGTTAATCTGTATCTCACTGCTCCTGAAAAGGATGGGTCAAATGCAGAAGTCAAATTTCTCCCGTGTGTCACTGTGTGTCATTGTGTGTGAGACCAATAAAGGCTTAAACCTAATCTTAATCTTAATCTTAATCTAAGGCTTCCCCTTCAACAGTGTCCTGAGATTAACACTGACTTACTCATGACAGCGCGATGTGATCCCGGTTATCCTCTGTTAACGTAGCTCATAAACGTAGTTCTGGTAAGTTCGCTGGGTCATTTAATAAAGCTTGTTTTTCTTCTCAAAACATTTGTCCGAAAAGTGATATATTTGCATCCCAGACAGTTGTGTGCTAAAAATTCAGCAGCATATTTCGCATTCGCATATTTTCTCTCTCGATTCGTATCACTGCGCCCATGTTAGCTCTATTAGCCTGTTCGCTTGTAAACATCCGCCATACACATCCGCTAAAAGTGAACATGTGAACATTATGTTGTTTTAAAATGAATTTGATCTTCTTTCTATGCATTGTTTGAGGTCTGAAAACATGTATATTTTTTGTTATTTTGACCATTTGTCATTTTCTGCAAATAAATGCTCTAAATGAGAATATTTTTATTTTGGAATTTGGGGGAAATGTTGTCAGTAGTTTATAGACTCAAACAAAAATGTTCCTTTTGCTCAAACACATAGCTACAAGTAGTAAAATCAGAAAAACTGATAATTTTGCAGTGGTCTCCAGAGCTGTAGATAGACACATAGTGGGTGTGGTCAAATTTGTAGAACATAAAAAAAAAAAAAAAATCAAATATCACTGTATTATTTACAATCAATACCACAATTTGTTTTTCCACAAAACATACTGTAAAAATACTGATTAGAATGTGGCACATGTGAATTCAGATGCAGAGCTAATATTTTGATTGATAATAAATGTACAATAGCTCACAGTTCACAGATCATTTTAAGCTATAAGCAGTGTTCCCATAAACGCTCCTCACTGCCTCGAGTGTATTCTGATCACATAGCAGTGCAAAGACTAATGCCCCATTTTCCCAATCTCCTGCACATCACACCTCAGCACCCTGATTTCAATCACAACTTCCCGATTCCCAAACAAGCGAGTAGATCAGCCTTTTGGGGTTGTTTTTGTCCTGTTTACGGCAGTGAAACTTTGGCCCTCAGATAGGCGATCACATCCTGTCTGTGATTGATTCTCACCATCTCCACCTTCACGGATATCTGGTGTGACCGTATTTTTGGAGTTTGAAGGCAAATGCACGTTCCTCTGGCTGACATGTGGGACGTCACTGAGGTTAGGTGACTTTACAAAAGTGAAAGGTATGAAGGTATTTATACAGAGCTGCTTAAATGTGCCACATGCTTGTCATTTAAAACTGCTCAAGGGCTAAGCTCATGACACCTTAAACTATACAGTATCATCTTAAGTCAGACTGCTCAGGCCTTCGCAGGAGGTCATAGTCTCCACCTACTCAAAAGTAAGTCATAAAACTATCTTGAAGCATTTACCGCATCCAAAATATCTGAAATTACGTCGACCTGAATGGAATTTATGGGCTCTCATAAACAAATGCTGGGTGGCTGGGTCTTCTTCCACAGGACCTGGTCAGATCCAGGCCAAAAGGGGAACGTGTGACCAGCCTGGACTCTGTAAAGACTTTCCTCAAGATACACTGACTGGGGATTCCAACCTGCGCGGTGATTTGTTATTGGACTTCTGTGCTAGTTAAAGTTGGTCCATAACAAACACCAGGTTCAAGCACAAAAGTGTCCATCAGAGCATGTGGCTCCAGGACACCATAGACCTTCTGACTATTTTCCTCCAAGTTGTAGTGAAAAGATTTCTAGTAAGTCTACATTCTGAGCGAGCATCCATACAAGTTGTTTCTTTGGAGATACTTAAGGTTCAAAAAGTGAAAATCAGACTGGAAAATGATATGACTGAGCAAATACAGCGACAGCATGTGATATTTACTGAAGTTAGATAGGTCAAAAGAGCTTCAATTATAACTTTAAATAAACTGAATCGCCTTCTGCGCTAGTATACGGCAGCTTGGTGACGCTCTATTCTTACTCAGAGCCTTGTGTGCCTGGCAGGTTTCAGCGACGCTGGTGACGGAGGTGGTTTTAACACAAATACATGTATGTCCAGAGGAATAGTGACTAATACTGACTGGGACCTAATGAGGACAACATAAAAGATACATAAAAGATGTACAAATGACTGTGTATGCCAATAACTAACCAATATAACTAATGCAATCTTAGAATTAGAGGTTGTAAGGTTTTTTTTATGTATTTGTTTTCTGTTTGATCATTTTGAAGTTTATTAAAAAATGCCAGTTTAAATCTCCATGGCAACTTTTCAATTTTGATTTTTAACTGTGAATTGCAATGATTAGCCCTGACATAAAGGTCATCTTTCTTATTTGTTTGTCATTTATTACTGTTAAGATTTACTCGATATCATTGATGAGATGACAGTGGTGGTTGGGTGTAGGTGCCCACTAACCAACGTGTCAGTGGTTAGATCCTTGGTGTTTCTTGCCTTGGTCCTAGTAAATGTGGTTGGTAGGGAGGGCATCTGGCACAAAAAAAAAAACTATAAAATTGTAAAGTTTCGATATAAAAACCCCAAAATAAAGGATGCAATGAAAAAATAAAAATTTAAATACAATAAATTTAAATTTAAATTAGGGCTGTCAAACGATTAATTTTCTTGATCGCAACTAATCTCAGAAATTTCATAGTTAATCGCGATTAATTGTGATTTATTTTGCATGTTTAAAATTGATATCTTGCAGTAAGACCGTTCGAATCTAAAGTTAAACTCACAATGCAAAGTATTTCTCACCATTTTTTTATTTCAAAAAAGTGCAGAGAAAGGAAAAAGTAACAATGAACCAGTAATAATGCTTACTTTGAGAAATTGTAAATAAATTAACACACAAAAAAATCAGAAAAAGTGCCATGTAGACCCAGTTGTCTATACTTCAGATAAGTATAACCATAAATAACCAATAAATAAAATAAAATAAAATACCAATATAAAGCACTTCATAACTTAAAATATGGTGGTATTGAAACTCTGCTCGACACAGGGTGCATTTTACTTTAGTCTTGTCGATTTGTCCGTCTGGATGTTTTTTATAGTCAAACAAACCATTCAGAGGTCCAGAAAACCACTGCTTGTCCATTACACAAAGTTGGCTAAACTGAAGACAACAGCGTGTCCTTCCTTGCCAATGCCGACGACTCGATTGAAGCCCGCTCGAGCTGCCTACGGATGCGTAGAAGGAACAAAATACTAGCAAACTCAAAATAGCGCGTTTAACCAACAATGAGTTTAATTAATACAACCAAATGAGCTTCATATGGATGGTAGAATTGCGGAAAATGCTGGCAAACTCTGATCGCGATTAAAAAAATTGTTCGCGATCATAACTTACATTAATCTAGTCGCGATTAACGCGTTAATATTCCCAGCCCTAATTTAAATACATTTCATTTTCATTCATTTCATTTATTCATTTACTCATTTCAGTAAATACATTTAACCAATATACAATCAAATACATTCACTTCTTTTGCTCGAGATTTGGATTTTGGGATTGCTTGAATCCCACCCCTTTCTTCCAAAACATAATTATTGATTTATCTTCCATGTCAGTTCAGTAGAAAATCACAAAACAAAGGCAAATTCCATTCTGGTACAAAAAAAGTTTTGATCATGGACAATAAATTACATACGGTGTTTCTATCAGGAACATTTAAAGACTGCAAAAAGTAAACATATCAGCGATGGTAAGCACAAAAATACCAACAATGGAAGCACAACTACAATAACACACATACATAAAACCAACAATGGTAAGGCGACAGCACATACCAAAGCACAAAACTGATACAGAAAAGTGCTATTTGACAATTAAAAAAAATGACATTAAAATTTGAATAAATTAAAATGGAAAACAATTCAATTATTTGTACTACTCAATATACACAATGAATATTCCCCATAGTTGTGAACAGAAACATGTGGACCTGGTTTGGATGGGACCCCGGGAGAGGCCATAATCACCAAAGTAAACTGTTACACATTTCAAGTAATTGCAGCCATGACTTTCTTGCTAAAGCCATTAGCCATTCATACAAGTTCCCCACTCGGTCCAAATGTCACGAGATAGGGCCAAGACTGCAGCTCCGATTCTCTGACCTGCTAGTGCCCGTAAAAGGATATGTGATTACGAGGGGTGCATTGTAACTGGATACTTTTACTTCAGCAAATTACTGGAGTACTTTGTTGGCTTAGAGCTAAAGAACAAATAGTAATAATAAATAATAAATATTAGAGACACCTGTACTGTGTATGTATCATGTATTCGTAGCAGAAGTGGAAGTAGTTTTAGTGCTAATAGTTACTTAAGTTAAGTTGGCATGAGAAGAGTAGAAGTAATAGTGGTAGGTAATAGTAGTAGTAAGTAGTAATATCGTGTTTGTAGCAGTCAAAGTATTAACAAAATTAGTCTCATTTTCAAAAAAATGTTCAAGACAATAAACAATTTGGCTGAAACAGTAACATAATTTAACAGCAATTTTGGAAAATAAATTTGTAATAGAAATTGTGTAGCAATTATGATTCAGTTTATAATACATTTAAAAAGTAGGATTCTGTTCAGAGTTCAAGATCAACATTTGAGAAAGGACTGAAATATGAACTATCCTAGAACATGTTTGTAGAGGTCTAAACTACAGGGATTGACCCCATTGAGACACAGGGAGGCCATCTGATACATAAAAATAATCAAGTACTGTGCTTGGGTAAAAATTATACCAGGGCTCTCAAGTTTTGAGCGGGGTCGGAGGAGCGGGGGGAGGGGGGGGGGCTTGAATTGTGTGAGAAATGCCGTATGAATGTCGAATTGCGTTGAATTTTTCTAAAGAGCAAACTTAAACTACAAAGCAACTAATGAGAGTTGTATAAATGAAGTTATTACCTGATGGTTCTCAGTTTGTTTTATCATCACCGTCAGTCGCTGTGTGCGCTTAGCAGCTGAAACTAGTCTGCCCAACAACAGAACAATCTATTTTCTGATGGCTGAAACTGAGATTTTTTTCCGGGGAGCGGGGCGGGGAGGAGGGGGGAGTTTTTTTCGATGAAAACCCGCGGTGCCTGCATAAACTGAGCCACACAGACCGATTTTCTGGGCACAAAAAACAAATAAATAAATAAATTCAGCGTGAGAAATGCCACGTGTGGCGTGTGAGCGCGTCGAATTGCGTGTGTCACACTCTCAATGCGTGAGACTTTATACTTGCATTTTTAAATAGAATACTTTTTAATTTATTGCATTTGAGATCAGGTATCTGTACTTTCTACTCCACCACATGTTTGAGCTGGACTGAAAATTAAAAGTATTTTGGATTATAGGGCCTGTTTACACGAGAACGCTTACGGGTAAAAACATCAAAATATTTTATCCGAAGTGCCTTTCGTTTAGACGGTGACGGCGTTTTGGGGGCTTAGAAAAGCAAAAAACAGAAACCGCCCTCCAAAGTGTAAAACTTGAATACGCTCCGCCGTAGCGTTTTCGTCTACACTGCCCAAGACGCAAAACTCTGGTCAAATCTGCTGATGTCGCGTACGCGTTTATGTCACATCGGTCCATATATCAGTGTACTTTGTTTGGCAGGACTCCCAGTCCACACCTTGTTGCGCCTTCGTTGCTTTGTAGTCTAATGTGGTCTGAAACAATAGTTGAACTTCTTCATCTGATCACACACATTTTTTTGCTACCGGTAGCCATGTTTTGTTTTGCTTTTCGCGGCGCAGATGAAAAGAAGGAAGATTCTACGCATGCGCGCAAACATAGTGATAATGTATCACATACCCCAATGGCATGCATACCCAATCGAATTCCACACACTTTTGCGTCACCGTATGCATGCAGATTTCCTCCCAAAAATGCTCATCTAAACGCGGAATAAAAAGTGAAGACGTGACGCCACTTTTGCATCTTCTGTTCAGACCGTCACCATATAATTGTAGCCATAGTGTGAGACTTGCTGAAAAGACTGAGGGGTTTATTTTAACATGTCCGTAGTTTGAGCAAACAAACAAAAAACAAAAAAACAAACAAATAAACAGCTAGATTTCAACACAGATCTGCATCAAAATCACAACATTTTGACTTTTATTAGACCTCAAAGAGTAAAATGTAAAAGTATTTTTATTTTTTTGCTCTGGTATCTATATATCTATCAGTCCTAATGACAACAAACCACAAACAACCACTTCAGAAACTTTACCTATGCAAAAAGACCCGTCTCTGCATGTATCTTTGCTCTAGTTTATTTTTGCACACTTTAAATTGGGGTCCTCTTGGTTGCACATTTTGAGAGACAAACTCCCGGCAACAGGAACATCACCTGGGCTTTGAATTGTAAGCTGTAAAGTGTGCTCATTAATAGTGTAAAATCTGTTTGTGTAAAGAAGTGACAGAGCGCAGTACCGCCAAGGCTTCGCCGGCTCCTACACTGTCTAATTAGGTCTTTTAAAGAAGGTTACAACATTTTAAAAGGACTCAAATTGGTCTATTTTCCTCCAGAGCAAGTCGGGAGTGCCACGGATAATTAGGGCAAAGCTGATTCGTATGTGTACAGTGGAACAATAAGGCAAAACAAGACTGCAAAGAGCAATACAGGGTCTCACAAGGTTTATTTGAGCTCGAGACATAAGTCACTCTGAATTAAAATGAATATTGTCAGTTGGCCATCAAAAAAACAAAACAAAAAAAAAATGCATATTTGAGGGTCGAAAACGATGTATGTGCGATGTGGGTGTGTAAAACAAAAAAGATAAACTCAAATGTGTATAGTCCCAAACATAGCCCCAAGAGTTTTGGCCTTTTATTTTGAAAAAGTTTTATTTGCCGAAAATAATGCATTTTTTCACTTTTGTTTTTGACAGTGAAACTTTGCTAAATCACTCCCCCCTCAGAGCGCTATCACAACACAATCAGTGCATCCCACTAATCAAACTACTGCACATCGTATCAGGTTTGTGAAATTTCTGTACAGTTTTGTATCATATTTGTATCAACGGCCCTGGCATTTTTGGCTTAGACCGGCCCCTCATAATTAGCACAATGGACTAATTTATGTATGTGTTCCCCGAAGCAAAGAATTTTACTATTGTTACGTCTTGGCCAAGGGGAAACCAGGGCGCAACATTTAAAGGAAAAATCCCAGCTCCTAAAACCACCAGCAAACTCGCAGTAACTACACATTCAACCAGTTGACAAATTTAATTTCTCCTTTTATCATGGATTCTACCAGCAGCGTATTTCGCATTCGCATATCTCGTCTCGATTCGTATCACTGTGCTCACATTAGCTGCCTGTTGCCTGTTCACTTGTAAACTTCCCCTTACGGCGGACCGCATCCGCCGTACACTTCCACTAAAGGCTAACAGGCTAATAGTAAGTAATAGGAGCGCAGTGATACGAATCGAGACAAGATATGCAAATGCTAACAACGCTGCTGGATTTTTCATGGACAACTGTTTGGGATGCAAATATATCACCTTTCGGACAAATGTTTTGTTTTGAGAAGAAATACAAGCTTTATTAACAGTCCCCGCGAACTTACCGGACCTAATTACCTGAGCTCTAGAACACGAGCCGAAGCGGGCTGAGCTCAAACTGTCAGAGGTAAGCCGGTGTTACCGCACGTAACTTTTAGAAGGAAACCCATACAGATTAACATAACAATTAACATTTTAACCTTTTAGCACCCCCTTTCTGCCACTCCTCCATGTTTCCACGCTCAACACTGAAACTGGTGGGGATCAGAGCAGAGAAAGAGGTGGGACTGCTCTCGTAAGCTAGAAAAGAAAGAAAGAAAGCAATGCCTTTATTAGTCCCACAGTGGAGAAATTCCAGTTCTGCATTTAACCCATCCTGTTATCAGGAGCAGTGGGCAGCACATTACTGCGCACCATCTCCATGATCTTCTTGCTTCGGCTTGGTCAGGACCTAAGCTGGAGGATTTTACCTATGGTGCATGTTTTGGGTTGATGGGGGAAACCGGAGTGCCCGGAGGAAACCCATCTCCTTCTTGCTGTGAAGCATGAGTGCTAGCCACTCAGCCACCGTGTCGCTACTACATCTTGATTGGTTTAGTCCACTGTCTACATTGAAGTTGGACCAATGGGCTGCCTCCTCTAAATTGTGGGACTGTCTCTAAGTGAAAAGAAACAAAACAAAAAAAAACAGCATCAGCCCTTAGGACTGTCGGCCCACAGGGAAAATGCCCGGTATGCCCGATTACCAGTCCAGGCCTGTGCTTTTGTATATTTATGGAGAATTGTTGTGCGGGAGCGTAGATGACATAGGCTTGTGAGCTGAGCATTGCACAGGAGGGTTCGAATAGAGCCCGGGAGAGATCGCCAGATTACTCAAACATGCATGGATGTGATCTAAAACCTCTTTAGGCATGTTTTTGCTGAAGGAACAACGTTATAACATGGTATACAGCTTTAAAAAAGTAATTTAGCATAATACCTCCTCTGTAAAGATGATACTTTGTTATGTAATCAATTGAACACCTTTTTATGTCCTCATTCTGTGCGTCTCCATGTGCTGTGGATTTGACTGTAGCTGATGTTCTGGTAGCCTCATTCTCTGTAGCTGCCAGTGGAGCCCAACTGCTGTCAATTTATCAATGTATCGTGCACTAGTGGGCACAGTTTGAGGCGCCATTAGGACAGGTGCCCCATCCATCATGGCCGACTCACTTCTGCGGCCCTGTCAGCGGGAACCAAATGGGCCTTTAGAAGAAATGTAAACAACACTAAGAGGACAATTAGAGGAGCTGTCTTCACGTGTGAGAGGAGGAAATGCGGAGGTGACATCAGAATAAGAAGAATGTTGTTATGTGTAGGTGACGGTGAAGATTGGCAGTGTTGCTTTTGTCAGTCTAACCCAGGGCAGTTGTGGCTACAGAAGAGGTTTACCACAACCAGGTGCAGAGAAAGAATACCGTGGTACTTTGAAAAGATCTATGATGGTATTTTTTCAGGTAGTTAGTGAAATAAAACTGATAAGCCCCACCTTTTCATAGTGGTATTTCACAGCAACAAGGCGTAGATTTTCTTGTATGTTTTTATTGTTTATATGTGTAATTTTTTGCTCTAAACGTATAACCTGGAGTCTGCATTTTTAAGAATAAAACCCGTAGATGTTCAGAGCAGTGGGAGGAGATAGGAGGTTGATGAAAACAGAGTCTCAAAAAACAAAATAATATCAAAACAATATAAGGCTACGTTCAGACTGCAGGGCTTAAAGCTCAATTTGGATTTTTTTGTGAAATGCGATTTTTTAGCAAGGTCGTTCACATTTCCAATTAAATGTGACTTGTATGTGATCTCCAGTGTGAACTTTAAACGCCCCAAAAGTGTCCCGCATGCGCCTTGGAGGACACGACGAGGTCACATGCAGCGAGCGTGCTCAGTGTTTACGGAAGTCGCCTAAACATGGACATTAGCATTGAGCGCCTGGCGATTTTAAAGTTGCTGTCGTACCAGAGCCAGAACATGTACAACTTATTTCTTTAAAGGATGAGATTGAAAAGGAGAAGGTTTTTGGTCATGGCGTTTTGTGGGGCAGTGGCAGCAACGTCCGTAGAAAGGAACGTGTTGGTGCTGAGAGTGGTGGGATTGCTATGTGCTTTGTTGCTTCACTGACATGGAGTTCATACGCAATTTTCATATGACAAGAAGAACATTTGTGTACATTTGTGAGCGCCTACTTCTACCACTCTCGCTTGTTGATGACGTGTAGGTCGAATGAATGCGACCTGGTCGTTCAGACTGAAGTTGCATGTCAAAAGATCGGATATGTATCGGTTTTAGGACCACATATCCAAGTGGCCTGGATCGCATTTGAAAAAATCTGATCTGTGTCGTTCAGACTGTCATTAAAGGTCCCATGGCATGAAATTTTCACTTTCTGAGGTTTTTGAACGTTAATGTGAGCTCCCCTACCCTGTTTAGGCCCCCCCCCCCCATGGTTAAAAGTTGCGAAATGTCTAAACTGAGCACTTGCGATCCTTTTCTGCGTTACAAAAAATCGGAGCTCAAACGGGCGATTTTGAACAAGGCACCTTATTGACGTCAGATCGAAAAAAGAAATGCAAATGCAGTTCCACCCCCGTCTGTCTGTACTCAGCGTCTCTGTAAATCACGCCCAGAGAGTTTGGACTGTGAATGCGCTAGGCAATGCGAAATGCGTTTTTTTATTTGCCTGGAGGCACGTCCGAGTGTTTCTAGGCTCAGAAGTCCTTTATCTGAGCCTCTGGACCTTTGAACAGCAGTGGTTTGATTTTATTTTATGTGGAAATGTGTTTATTTTTCAATGGAACGCTTCAAATCTCTCCCCCCGTGCAAAAACAAGGAAATGGATCAGCTGAGGGCTCAGAGCGAGAGCGGAGAGTTTGGCCACGCCCCCACCCTCTACTATAGGCCAGCTCTTTTCTCCTCATTTGCATTCAAGCAACAACGCCCATAATGGAGTGTTCCAGAGTGACATTTATGACTCTTTCTCATCTTATCTCTGTTTCTCATGCACTGAGTGTTGATTTTGAAGAAGGATTCATTTACAGTATTAGGGAACCATTAATGAGCCATATAAAAGCATCAAGAAGTACCATGTCATGGGATCTTTAAAAGATCAGATACAGGTCGCATAGAGGCAAAAAAAAAAATCAGATTTGGGTCACTTCAGGCTGCAGAGTGAACATCGCCAAAGATTAAATCGAAATAGAACTATTAGTAAACCAAGAATGAGGGGACACAGTTATAAAAGCTCATATTATGTCAACTTAAAAGGTGCATTCTGTCACTTTTCTGATGGAGGGTTCGTCAAATGCTTTTCTCCATGGAGATGTTATTGCTTGGTCTTGAATGTTTCACAGTATGGCATTAAACCTTTCTATCTTCATGGAGACCAAACCACACCAAGTTACAGGTCAGATCTGTGGAGAGGTATTTTTGAGCTAAAAAAAAAAAAAACACCTGTAAATGTGATTGAGCTGTTTAATACCATACTTTGGAAGGCAGACCAATGACATAGCCATAGAAACAAGGAGGTGACGGACCCCCAACCAAAAAAGTTACACAATGCAGACAGCTGAGACAAAAACGTTAAATAAAAAACTATACCCCATCATTGTTAGGTAAAACAGCAGTTTAATAGGTTTAATCCTCAATCAATCAATGATCCACTCAAACTTACAGAATAATTACCGTCACCATAATTGTGGGGTCTGGATATAAGATCTTATTTGTATGAGCTAAATTGTTATTCTTATACTCTCATCACTTATGTTTGTTTATTTGGTTATAATTCCTCATCTTTTAATCATCGCCTTGGCCTGCTTCAGATTCTGTTTGTTTCTGGCTGTATTCACACTTCCTCTCATTAGTCACATTTTTTATCGCACGCATTTTTACATCAAATATTTTACGACCATGTGATTCCTGTTTTGTTTTATTCAGGCTTGTGTAAATTATGTAGCCTCGCATACCAATCACTAACTAATATCTTATTCTCCCAGACACTTACAGTGGCATTTATGATTTAATAGCGTGGATTAATAATACAACAATAACACAATGTTTTATGCATGTAGTGGCGGCACAAAGCAAGACACTAAATCTAAATCATGTTTGCGAATGAGACGCTTGTTAGGCTGGGTTTCATCTATTCTAGACAATCGTAAGCTATAACCCACGGCCTCTGCGCGTTCAATTTAGTTAAAAGTACCGCACGCAAAATAGCCACGGGTGAAGTCAAGCGGTTTTTAATTAAAAGACAAACGAAATGAGAAGTTGCGGTTTAAACAAAAGGACGTTAATCGGATGTGAGTGATCAGGGGAGCGGTGTTTGGGAATGGAGAGAGGGAGAGGAAGAGACGGAGAGTGAAGGACGGATTGATAACTGTGTGTTTGCAAAATCATTGATTGCAAAAGGTGATGGGAGCTTTAATGTTTTGTTAAGTTGTAATACAATTTGGTCTTTTTTTGCAGTTCGTAGAGCTCATATTACCGTACTTTTTGTACTATAAGCCACACCAACCAATTATTTATTTTTTTTATTAAAATTTGTACATACAGTATATAAGTCACACCTGAATATAAGACGCAGGCGTCCACATTGTAACTTGAGATATTTACACAGGAAGATGGTAAACAAAAGGATTTTTAAAAAATTGTAATTAACGTAAATACCGGTACGTGCTTTTTTTCGAACAGCGCCTATGGAGGTAACACGGCAGAAACACGGCAGTAAAACAATTGTAAAATGGCCAGCCTGTAGCCTCTGGAAGCCTTAAATAAAGTTTCAAGTTTAACTTTAAGGGTAAACCCTCAAACTCAATCTCACGGAACTGTTGATACCTGCAGGAGATTTTAAGTGGCCAAAACAAGGCTTCATTAATTCATGAACTCTCCTCACTTATTTGATAAGGTCTTGATAAAGAATTAATCCATACATAAGCCACACCTGACTATAAACTGCAGGGTCAGAAGTGTGAGAAAAAAGTAGCGGCTTATAGTCCGAAAAGTACGGTACAGTAATCCCTTGTTTATCGCGGGGGTTAGGTTCCAGAAATAACCCGCAATAAGAGAAATCCGCAAAGTAGGACAACTTTATAGTTTACAATTTTTCTACATGTTTTAAGGCTGTAAATGCCTCACCACACACATTATACGCTTTTCTCAGACTGGAATTAACATTTTCTCACATTTGTCTCTAGTTTAAACACTCAAACTTTCGTAGATTTTCAACAAAATGTATTAATAGTGAAGCGTAGGGGGAGACACGGCCCCGGAAGCCCCGCCAGATGCGCGAGGAGCACTGCCACGTCCCGGGAGGAGACACGCACCAACCCCTTGGAGAAGTGCGCGACACGTGCTGCGGATTTGTCCACGATGAGGGGTTTATCGTGTCCACGATGAGGGGTTTATCGTGTCCACGATGAGGGGTTTATCGTGAACAAATCCAAGACAGAGCAGCACGTGTCGCGCACTTCTCCAAGGGGTCGGTGCGCGTCTCGTCCCGGGACGTGGCAGTGCTCTTTGCGCGTCTGGCGGGGCTTCCGGGGCCGTGTCTCCCCCCACGCGTCACTATTAATACATTTTGTTGAAAATCTATGAAAGTTTGAGTGTTTAAACTAGAGACAAATATGAGAAAATGTAGCGCGAGGCCGCGCGTACACCAGGGCTGCGAGCACGAGATAGAACTGCGGCGCCCAGACCGCGTGCTCTCAACCCGAGCCACAAACCGAACACGCACAAACAAACGCAAAAGCCGCACGGAGTGATTTAATCCTGGTTCAGACCTGGTCTAGTCCCGGTTTAGTCCAGGTCTAGACCTGGTCTAGACCTGGTTTAGTTCTGGTCTAGACCTGGTTTAGTCCACGTTTAGTCCTGGTCTAATCTCTTAGCCAATCAGGACGCAGAACACATTGTTACACTATTAAAAAAAATGTTACACTATAAAAAAAATTGAACAGCGAGGCCGCGAACAGTGAACCGCGATAGAGCGAGGGTTCACTGTACGCTATTTTCTGATCTTTGTTATAATGTTTTCTCATCAAAATCATACCTGGAGTTGTGTTTTGTTTCATTCACTCATGTTTAACACACAAATCTTGTCATGTCATGTGGTAATACAGGAAGCGCTTCCTTGTATTTTAACACTCCATACACCTTCTACTAGAATTATTTGGATGATTTCAGCCCTGGACTTGCCAATCTGTATAAACATAATGTAAGAGGTAACTGTTAAATAGAACACTACCGCTTTATGACATCACAAGGTCCAAAAGTGCATTTTGATATTTGGAGATGTAGACAGACTAATAATCCAGGATTACCCAAACATGTGTGAAACTAAACACAACTCGGGGTATGCTTTTTAAGAGGGTAACAACATTATAACATGAAGCTCACAATCATTTTTTTGTAATATAGAGCCTTTAAAGCTATACTGTGTTATGTTTACTGTAAATGAACATTGTTGAATTAAAGCAGCACTGCTAAACTTTCTGGGGGTGGGTACAAATTTTCAACTAAACATATTCACTTTCAATTTATTAACAACTTTTATCATCCAAGGATTTGCACGAGATGAATATTTTTCTGCCATTTTGTTGGAGTGTTTTTAGAGCTGTGTTCTGATTACGATTCCATTCATTTGACACATTAATGAAATAAATACGCCTGCCTCCTTTTACTGTTGCAGACTGGAGCACTTCCTGGTGGAGCGTCCTTCAAACGTAAAGCCCCCACAGCAGCTGCACCCCCTCTCTCCACATTATTTCTTCATTAGCTCGAACAGCTCTTCAACAGGTCAAATAAGGTAAGAGCGGTTGATAACACTTGGTCGGCAAACAGGGACATCACTGGTAACATTTAATTAAAGCCGTCCGCATGCGACGAGGAGAGTGGAGGAACGAGATCGCTGCAAATTTGTCAAACCATCTGAAGAGCTCTTGTGTTGATTAGCTTTGAGCTTCTCGCAAAGTCACGGAACGCACAAGCGCGCACACACACACACACACACACACAGTCTTCGGGGGGGTGGGGGGGCTTATTCATTCATGTTAAACCTCTTTAATGCAATATGTTCTCTATTAAGACTTCAGAGTTGTATGAAATATGCTGTTAGCCATTAGCAAAGTCACAAATTTGGCCGTTGAATTCTGGGCTGCATTACAACAATAAATCTGATTTATTAGTGAAGACTTGATGAGGTAAACTGAAAGGTCAGGGCAACGGAAGGGAGAGAGAATGCGTTTCATGGAAGTATAATAAAATCTGGAAGTGAACACATGATGGTGTTGTATTGTTCTCAGTGACCACTGCTCTTTGTGCATTGGGCCCAGTTTTCCCTTCCGCATTTCTTCCTCAATCTGGGCTAGTGCCTCCCACCCATGTGACTTCGGAAACATGCACGGCATGGTCCATTTTGACCAATCAAAGTTCTTATTATACAGTTCTGGAAAAAAATAAGAGATCACTGCAAAATGATCAGTTTTTCTGATTTTACTTCTTATAGGTATGTGTTTGGGCAAAAGGAACATTTTTGTTTGAGTCTAGAAACTACTGACAACATTTCCCCCAAATTCCAAATAAAATATTATCGTTTAGAGCATTTATTTGCAGAAAATTGACAAATGGTCAAAATAACAAAAAAGATACATATTTTCAGACCTCAAACAATGCAAAGAAACAAGATCAAATTCATTTTAAAACAACATAATACTAAGGTTTACATGATCAAAGGAGAAGTTCAATTTGTCAACTGGACAAAGTTTGTTAGGTTGAAAACGTTTCGCCGCTCATCCGAGAGGCTTCGTCAGCTCTGGTTATTGTACTGGTTAGACCCTGCTTATATCTAGCTGCCGGGAGGCGCGTTCTACAATGACAAAAGCTCTGAAAACGATCCCCCTAATCTGTCTCTTTGTTTTTCAAATTACTCTGACGGCTGTTTCGACCCCCTATTCAACGTCTAACGACCCTCTCCACCCCTCTGCCCTGGCTCTGTTTGACTGGTCTAAGAATCCCATTATAAATGGGCGACCAGTACAATAACCAGAGCTGACGAAGCCTCTCGGATGAGCGGCGAAACGTTTTCAACCTAACAAACTTTGTCCAGTTGACAAATTGAACTTCTCCTTTGATCATGGATTCTACCTGGACGACTGAGGGACTTTTCACGCTTCACTAAGGTTTACACTTAAGAAGAGTTCTGAAATCAATATTTGGTGCAATAATCCTTATTTTTAATCACACTTTCATGCGTCTTGGCATGCTCTCCACAAGTCTTTCACATTGTTCTTGGGTGACTTTATTCCACTCCTGGTGTAAGAACTGAAGTAGCTCAGCTTTGTGTTTGTGTTGGAATTCAACAGATGCTGGAATGGAATGGCTGTAATACATGTAGAGATGCTGATTTCAGAAAAAAATGCAGCGGTCTCTTTTTTTTTTTCCAAGAGCTGTAGATCTGTCTTGCATTTACCTTATGTTAATGACATGGAATATTATTTTGGAAAAAAAAATTGTGATTGGGTGGTGAACAAACAGGAGGCAGAAATGAGGCAGCACCGTTTCAACACCAGTTAAAAAAATCACCTTGGGGTGTTCATGGCTCAGTTAGGTGGATAGCCTAACGCTCAGGAACCGTATAACTGTCCAGTTTATGTAGTTCATGAGTTGATTATTCTCTGAGTATTATGAGTATTATTTTTGGCACAATCCCACTGTGGTGTGTGACCAAATGATTAGTCTGTTAGTCTGCCCCAGGAGCATACTCAGTTTAAGGAGTGAATAAATAATGCAAACTATGGCTTTAAAGCCACAGTAAAAAAAAAAAAAAAAAATGATCCCATCTGAATTGATTAAATGTGCCTAGGATGCTCCTTTCCTCATCATTGACTTGGACGTGCGTCATCGTCAGCCATGACAAGGACCATCCAAATTATCAGTAAAGTTAGGAAAGAGTGAGGGAAGGAGGCATAGAAAAACATGTGTTATTACTGTGAGCAGGCTTGTATCTCCACAAACCTGATTCTTACTTGGCCTAGAGGAGGGCTTCTTCCTGCTTATCTCCATGGAAATGTTTCTCTAAAATATTCCAGTGATGACATAAAACTAATCTACTGAATATGCAGGGAGAATGTTCCAATATATGGTTTTATGTTTTATTTCCATGGAATCATGAGACATTCCTCCAGAAAATAAGTGTTGCTTTTAGAATTCTCTGTAAACTGCTGCTTTAAGTGAGATAACATTTTTTAGATTTTGAAACAAGCATTGAGGTTTAGAAGTTACCAGTTGGCCACTCACTCACAAACAACGCGATTTGAAAAGGTGCAGTTTGCTTTATATTAGGGCTGTCAAACGATACATTTTCTTGATCGCAACTAATCTCAGAAATTTCATAGTTAATCGCGATTAATCGTGATTTATTTTGCATGTTTAAAATTGATATCTTGCAGTAAGACCGTTCGAATCTAAAGTTAAACTCACAATGCAAAGTATTTCTCACCATTTTTTTTATTTCAAAAAAGTTCAGAGAAAGGAAAAAGTAACAATGAACCAGTAATAGTGCTTACTTTGAGAAATTGTAAATAAATGATTGAAGCCCGCTCAAGCTGCCTACGGATGCATAGAAGGAACAAAATACTAGCAAACTCAAAATAGCGCGTTTAACCGACAATGAGTTTAATTAATACAACCAAATGAGCTGCATATGGATGGTAGAATTGCGGAAAATGCTGGCAAACTCTGATCGCGATTAAAAAAATTGTTCGCGATCATTAATCGTTCGCGATTAACGCGTTAATATTCCCAGCCCTACTTTATATATATATATATATATATATATATATATACACCCCATGGTCATTTATTACTATCTCATACCATGTCATGCTGAGCTGAACCGTCCTTTTTAGCTAACATCAAGACCACAGTAAACAGCAACAGCAATCCGCCCCGGGAGGAGGACAATCTCATCTCATCCAGACATATTTCACCTCGTTCTCCGATATTGTTATGAAGAGATTTTAATTCAGCATGAGCATAATTACCTCTATTATAGTCGGACAAAATGTTGTAAACCTTTGGTCATGCTAATCACATCTTCCTTTCTCTCCAAGTGAAGACTGCAGTCGCCTGTTTCTTTCCTTTCATTTTTTTTCATGTGCTTATTATCTAATTTTCTTTTGAAGGCTCTGATTATGCCCCCGTTGGAAAATGAACAATAATTGCTGCCCTAGTGCTTACAGAGTCTGGCTTGCGCAAGAATAAAAAAGTAGTCCTTTCAATGGTCAATCAACAATGAACCACATTAATCATTATCTTACATTACGATTTCTTGTTTTGTCCCTGAAATGTGCTTCCAGAAGAATTAAAATGTTTTTTACCCTCCCAATTACGAGTTAGGTTTGTATGGCTACCGCAAAGGTCTAATATGGACAACAAGCATTAAACAGGATAGACAAAGAGGCCGCGCTTTGATCGGGTACGGTAAGCCGGAGGAGTTAGTTTTTGATGTGGAGCGGGCTGTGAGGTGACCTGAAGTGTGCTTTCTTTAATCATGGCCGTGTATGAAAATGGGCTTTCATAATGTATTATTTGATGTCATTAGTTCAAGGAATAGACGCAGGATTCAGCGGTGGATTGATGTCGGACCAGAAAAAGTTGGGTGTAACAAAAAGATACTACAGAAAGTACGCAAATAGGAGTAAATATTATTCAAAATAAAATGGACAGCATTTTTCAACTACAGGGAAGCAACGTCCAAGCACCTTTTCATATCGTGTACGAACACAGCAATGTGGTTTTTAAGTCTTGCCCAAGGACACAATGGTGAGAGTGGGGATTGAACCGCCAACATTTGGTTCAGAGAGCGTTACCTATTAAGCTAACGTCACTCCATATAACAAATATATAATACGTTTTTTTTGTCTGCTAATACCACCACTACTGTAGCCTAATGTGATTTATTTATTTTTATTTTTTTTCATGAAACAAAGTAAAAAAATGTGTTTGTCCCATTACAGATATTGTAAAAGCACATCTTAGGGTGAAAATGAGACTTAGCTGAAATTTGTTATCGTTTGCAATCCAGGAAGTAAGGCTGGTGTGCTGTTAGCATGCTAGTTGTTGTTTGCATTAGTGGTAGTGTTAGAAAAGTGAGGAATAAGTGGACTGTTGCAAACAAGGTAAAATGATCTAATGTTTCCTGTTTTTAAGAGACAAAAAAATCAGGTAGGCTTACAGCACCTGTAATGGTACTATTATTTTAACGGTCAAGTAGTGAATCAAGAGAATGA
This sequence comes from Paratrypauchen microcephalus, assembly GCA_036785185.1. Taxonomy (NCBI): domain Eukaryota; kingdom Metazoa; phylum Chordata; class Actinopteri; order Gobiiformes; family Gobiidae; genus Paratrypauchen; species Paratrypauchen microcephalus. The sequence goes on along the minus strand of JAVJIX010000064.1, from coordinate 4,200,021 downwards.
ATTATTACTTTTTTTTTTCCATTTTATTTATTCATTTTGCACTAAAAAATCCTACTACTTTGAACAGGCCCACATGTCCACAAACCTCCACCAGAATTTATCTCCATGACTATTCTGAAAAATGGTCCAGAAATTTGCATACTGTACTGTTAAAAAGAAAAAACAACTTTTGACATGATCACAACAATTCTGATGAAAATTTATAGACGTTAAAAACACAGAGGAGCTTCATCTTGATTACAATGTGGTGAAAGCTAGAGAAGGAAGATGACTGATTTCCTTTCAACATGACTCAATCCCTCTGAAATGTTTTTTTTTGTTCTGAACATATTTTTAAATGGACGTTATTCCCCAGAAAAAAGTTCCAGTCAGAAGATCCCACGCGGAAAACCCCAAGTGAAAAAATTCTGTTACTTTCCCTGTCTTGGTTAGTCATTATCAGAGCATTTGAAACTAAAGATGGGGCTTAAGCTAAAAGGAGAAGTTGATACTTTGATGAGAACCATGGGACTGTGACTCATGACGATCAGCTGAAGGCAGTGCGGAGGTCACAGGGTCGGGAGTTCAAAGGGCATTACGGCTGTGCTCAAATAGTCGCTGGTCACATGAGATAATAGGATGTTATTAGCGGGTGAATGTTAGCGAAGGGTCAATGATGTCACCGGGTGCGAAAGTCGAATGTACCTTATTTGGAAGTTTAGGAAGTATGCTGATAATATTAGCTGAGTTGAACAGTGGGCAGGCAGTACTTACATTCTTTCTTTTCAAGTAGACTTTTTGAAAGTGAAGGTGTATGGAGTTTAAGAACACAGTGGAGCACTTCCTGTATTACCACATGACATCACAAAGTGGAACAGAGAGAAGATGAAGAGAGAAGAACTAAGGCCACATTAATATGATGATGGTCTGAACAGAAGATGCAAAACTGGTGTCGTGTCTTCACTTTTTATTCCGCGTTTAGACAAGCGTTTTTGGGAGGAAATCTGCGTGCATACGGTGACGCACAAGTGTGTGGAATTCGATTGGGTATGCATGCCAGGCGGCTAGGTGGTGCTGTGATACATTATCACTATGTCCACACGCATGTGTAATGCGTAGAATCTTCCTTCTTCTCATCTGTGCTGCAAAAAGCAAAACAAAACATGGCTACCGGTAGCAAAAAAAATCGGATAGTCTGACGAAGAAGTTCATCTATTGCTTCAGACCACGTTAGACTACAAAGCAACGAAGGCGCAACAAGGTGTGGACTGGGAGTACTGCCAAACAAAGTACACTGATATATGGACCAATGTGACGTAAACGCGTACGCAACGTCAGCAGATTTGACCAGAGTTTTGCGTCTTGGGCAGTGGAGACGAAAACGCTACGGCGGAGTGTATTCAAGTTTTCTACTTTGGAGGGCGGTTTCAGTTTTTTGCGTTTTTAAGCACCCAAAATGCTGTCGCCGTCTAAATGAAAGGCACTTCCGATAAAATATTTTGTCGTTTTTACCTGTAAGCGTTCTTGTGTAAACAGGCCCTAAAGAAGGCTAAATATGCAGGGTTTGTGTGTTAAACATGTGTAAATTAAACAAAAAACAACTCTGGGTAAATTTTTGATGAGAAACCAACATTATAACATAGATCAGAAAGCCCTTTAACTTACCTTAGCTTGAAATTGATCATCTTTTAATTTGATTTTCGTGGGTGGAATGAGTATAGGTGCTATTACTGATTGTTAGGTATAATACTCTCTACAGCTGAAGCATAGCTATACTGAACTATGGTATGGATAGTAAATAAACGTCTCTTGCGTTAAAACTCCAGCCTCAAGTCTCTTCCTCTTGAGCTGGTTCAATTTATTCTACAACACTAACTTCGTTCACCTTTCTTTTATCTGTCCTAGTTTGTGGTCCGTGTCACTCTTTCCCTGACATATTTTCTCAAACTATTTAACCCAAAGTCGATGGAGCTTGTAGACTTTTATAGCAAACAGGGGGCTTCATGGGTACTGAGGAGTGGACCTTTTTAATGGCCGTGAGAGCAAAATAAACCTCAGACATGGGACATTAACAGCACTAAGTGAAAAATGTATGGATCGCTAGTTTATCCTTGACGATATCTGCTCTGGACTTTTTTGTATAATTTATGAGAAATTTACTATAGGCTGTGCAACTTTGTCCTTCATACGTTCATCTTCTAGCAATATTATGAAATGCTTGGTCACTTTGTATTTTTACACACCAACATTTAACTTATAATAGCATGTAGTTAGGGTTGTATTGAGTGTATTGTGTATTATTTAAAGGTAATTTGTGTAGCTTTTCTGGTGGAGGGTCCATCAAAAGCTTTTCTCCATGGAGAGTTATTGCTTTGCTGTAATGTTTCACAGTGTGGTATTAAACCTTTTGATCTTCATTGAGACCAAAGCAGACCAAGTTCAGAATGCCTGTTTTTTGTTTGTTTTTTTAGATATTTTTGATCTATAAAACCACCTGTAATTGTGCTCGGGCACAGAAAAAACAAACACAAGTCGTCCAGGAGGTGTTTTGAGTTATTCACAGATTCTGAAAGTATAGATTCTAAGCTTTCCAACGGTTCCTTACACATGGAAATCTGAGACCATTTGAAGAATTTGTGGCCATTTGAAAGCATGCACATCTGAAAACAATGAGCTGAGAAAAGCTTCTCTAAAGATTCTCTTGTCCAGGCCTTCAGAACTCATTTGCATGACATTAAGATAAGCCCTCCTCCATCACTGACATCACTGTGGTGTGGTGTTTCAGGGCAGGTGAGAATTAGAAGGTACTTTGTTAAAAATGGAAATGGTTTTATAACAAAAAGTCCATATAATCATTCAATAATTCAATAATACACAGGATATGTTAAGTCAAAGTCACCTGTATTGTCAATTTTATACTATATAATAGTATAGGACACTACACACACACACACACACACACACACAAGTCCTGTTTTAGTCCTGTTTTAGTCCTAGCTCTAGTCAGTTATTGACTAGAGCTGTTTAACCTCATACTGTGGAACATTCCAAGCAGAGCAGTGACATAATAGAAACAAGCCTTTAAAGCTTAACTGTGGAACATTTCTGCAGGGGGTTCCACTACCATGGTGATGATTGTATTGCTTTGCTTAGAATGTTCAACAGTATAGCATTATTTAACTTTATTATACTTGCACTGTGTTGAATTTAAGTCTGTTTTTTTTCAAATTTTGAGTGCCTTTATCTATTCACTGTTCTCGAACTGCAAATAAAAGTTCTCTTATCTTATTAAACACTGCAGACAGTTTTATTTCTCAAAATACAATGAAAAATTGGCTATGGGAATACGTGATGATTTAGTCATGGTGTTTATTGTCTTGTTTATCAGATGTTTTATGTTCACTGTGGGCCTAGGGGGCGCTGCAATTTCAGATCCTGTGTGTGCAACCTGTACATATGTTTTTTGACAATAAAGTTGACTTTGAAAACATTTACCCCCGCTCACAACCTCGTTCACCTTACTACGAGCGGGGTTGCCACTCCACAGTTCTGACCTGTAACCTGGCCTGGTGATGTCATCTGCTTGTCTCCATGGAGATAGACAAGTTTAATGCGATTCAACTGAGAATTACAGGCAAAGCAAGAACATATCGGTGGAGTCAAGCAGGTAGTGTATCCTGTAGTCTACCAGAAAAGATAGAGCAGTTTTAATGAGGTATAAATTGTGTTGCAAATGAAAGAACGTTTTACCATGATTTGAGTAAATTAAGTGAAATTATCTACCAGTGGAACAATTTTTGTCGGTTAAAATATAAAATACATCTTGCTACACTTCAGATAAGAACTTGCACTTTTACTTGATAATAATTGACTTTACTTAACAATTTTACTTGTCAATCTACTCTAATAGTAAAATGTTCTTGATATAAGTCATTTTAACTTATGATAAAAGCAGAAATTCATTTTAACTTGCCTAAATACTGCATATTGCTGTGTAATACCATAAAAAAAAAAAGTATGTTACCGTGTACACTTCCACAATCTCTATAATGCAACTGTGTCTGGGGCCTCCACTCCATCCCGCCTCTCCAACCTGCTCCTTGTGAATTTAATAGGCTCTTCTTATTTCTATATGGAGATAGAATTGGAAGACAAATAGGATTTAAGGAAACACATTACCTCTGGAGGCCGTCTGAATACAAAGGCCAGACCCCAGCGCTATCACAAAGAAAACAGCTTAGCGTCCCTCCATTCAACCCCTCCAGCACTTTGTCTTCCAATCGTTACCTGTCGGCAAATCAGCTGCTCCATTAGAGAGGTACAGGGGCTGTCTGTACGAAGGCTAAATTGCAATTAGGCGACCCGCGAGTTCGAGTCTGGCACCCGGTTAACTGTGGGATATGGGTGTGCGGGGTGCTCTGGTCATGTAGAACAATGCATAAAATTAAATTGATGTTAATGAATAATTGTACTGTGGATTCCGAGGATTTTAGCTAATTGCATGTTACAGAGAGCGTAATGCCCAGATAACCTTGCGTCCAATGCTATTCTTAACTGGACTCTGAAGTCATTATAGCTAGATAATACCAGTGAGAGGCTACCATCTTGTTGGGAATTTTCTTTTCACAAGCAATTTTTCTTTTTCTTTTTCAATTTTGAGAGTAAAGGTCATGGTGCATGTCTGGATAGGCTTTTAAACCTGGGTCCACTCACCTACAGGGCTGTCACACGCCTCAATGAGTACCTTAAGACAGCCATTGTGCACGCATAAGGACATAAGTGTTAGCCGCTAGCACTAATTAGTACATGTATCCCAGGTCGAACCGCACCCACCATTTAAGGCCCTATAGAGCACTTTTGTCCAGACTTGCAGATTGATGGAGCGGAAGAGTCAGAAATTTCACCTTTAGTGACGTACTTGGTGACAGCGGAATTAGCGTGAAGAAGGTACATGGCTGAAAGTACTAATAAACTGCTTTAAACTGCTTTGAAAAGTGCTATATATACAGCTCTGGAAAAAAATAAGAGACCACTTCATTTTTTTCTGAAATCAGCATCTCTACATGTATTACAGCCATTCCATTCCAGCATCTGTTGAATTCCAACACAAACACAAAGCTGATCTACTTCAGTTCTTGCACCAGGAGTGGAATAAAGTCACCCAAGAACAATGTGAAAGACTTGTGGAGAGCATGTCAAGACGCATGAAAGCTGTGATTAAAAATAAGGGTTATTGCACCAAATATTGATTTCTGAACTCTTCTTAAAGGGACAGTGTGTAAGATTTTTACCCGTTAATTACCGAAATTGAAGATACCCTTTCAAAAATACATTGTTTTTCAAGCCTTTTCACTTCCATCATGAAATCAAAGTATTCTTTTGGACTTAGATATAGTCACATAAAAGGGGGATCTTCCCCATATAGAGGCAGCCATTTTGAATACGAGAGCCGCAGAAGGACATTTGGGCTCCGCCTTCGCCTTCGGCAAGGCTCATGGTAGCACCGGAGGCAAAGCAGGCGGAGCGCTCGGCGTGCTCCGCAAGAGACAGGGAGAGAGGGAGAGAGGTGCGGGTGGGGTGGGGGGAGGCTCGTGGTTTTGGGTAAACAACAAGCATGCTGCAGTATCACACGTCGTAATGGATCTAACACGTGTTTTGGACTAAATTGTTTTACTGGATTTTATTTGCTGGATCCTTACGGACATATTGATACCAAGCTTGTGGTGAAATACAGAGTTTGACCTGTCCAGAGCCTTCAAAGGTAAGCAAAGTAACAAACCTCGTTTAGTGCTTTTCCGCATAAAAGCCCCATGTGCTCAGGGAGTGATTGTTGTGCCGGGAAATGAATTGCATAGTCAAAAAGAGGAGCCTGTAAGGTTTCATTTGATATGTAGATTATCATAGTACACGATCGGGAATGTGTGCTTTCATGCGAAAAGAAAAAAAAACTGAACGGGAGACCGCGTTTTATTAATACCGTTGTTGTCGGCCGGGAGCGCGTGCAGTTACACGAGCTGTCAGCTACGGCACGTCCGGTTGACCCTCGAGGTTTGCCGTAGCTAAAACAGGAAGTACCATAGCCACTATCCACCTATGCGCCACAAATCCTACACACTGGACCTTTAAGTGTAAACATTAGTATTATGTTGTTTTAAAATGAATTTGATCTTGTTTCTTTGCATTGTTTGAGGTCTGAAAACATGTATCTTTTTTGTTATTTTGTCCATTTGTCATTTTCTGCAAATAAATACTCTAAACGATCATATTTTATTTGGAATTTGGGGGAAATGTTGTCAGTAGTTTATAGACTCAAACAAAAATAAAAAATAGTAAAATCACAAAAAACTTATCATTTTGCAGTGGTCTCTTATTTTTTTTTCCAAAGCTGTAAAGTATTAATTGTTTTATTCTTAAAAAGGGGGTATTACACTTTTACGGGGTACTAACTGGTAACACTTAACATATTTACATCACCGTGTTGCATTTTATTGTTTTGAAAATGCTAAATGCTTGCAAAAAACATTAATTTCTGTTGTTTTGTTTTTGAAGCGCCGAGTCTCCCCTCCCTTAGCTCCCTGCACAATGTCACTTCCCCTTCAAAATAACAGTTATAACAACATTGGCATGTGTTCCACTAATGAAACTACAGCACATCAAATCAGGTTTGTGAAGTTGTAATGTATTGTTTTCTGTCTTATATGTCTTGTATTTATGGAAACGGCATGGGGGCTGAGCTGCAGATAGGAACTAATTATAAGCTAAGTATAAGCAGGGTTTGAATAGGGCCTGGGATGGTTTAGTTTTGTTTATTTGTTTATTTATCAGGGACAGTGCACATAAAAGCACTGAGCTAATGAGGTCATAGATCACAAAATCACTCAAACATCCATGGATGACATCTAAAATCTCTACAGGCATGCTTTTGATGAGTTCATTTTGCTTATAGCCCTATATACAATGCTAGCTTTGGTGTTTTATCTTTTTCTGGTCACTGTCATCGTATTGACACCTTTAAATACAATAGGGTAGATAATGTTTTGTTGTTACACAGGATTTGATTAGCAGTTTCCTTTTGTTACAACCCAGCTCAGCTAACTTTTCCAATTTACTTTATCAAATATGTATCTATAAATTACATTTGTTGCATTGAAAAAAATGCATGTTGTATTGATTTTTCTTTTTTACCTCCACGCTATCATTTAGGGCTGTCAAACGATTAATTTTCTTGATCGCAACTAATCTCAGAAATTTCATAGTTAATCGCGATTAATCGTGATTTATTTTGCATGTTTAAAATTGATATCTTGCAGTAAGACCGTTCGAATCTAAAGTTAAACTCACAATACAAAGTATTTCTCACCATTTTTTTTATTTCAAAAAAGTGCAGAGAAAGGAAAAAGTAACAATGAACCAGTAATAGTGCTTACTTTGAGAAATTGTAAATAAATGATTGACGCCCGCTCGAGCTGCCTACGGATGCGTAGAAGGAACAAAATACGAGCAAACTCAAAATAGCACGTTTAACCGACAATGAGTTTAATTAATACAACCAAATGAGCTGCATATGGATGGTAGAATTGCGGAAAATGCTGGCAAACTCTGATCGCGATTAAAAAAATTGTTCGCGATCATAACTCTAATCGCGATTAATCGCGATTAACGCGTTAATATTCCCAGCCCTACTATCATTACAATGGAAGGACTGTCAATATGCGATTTTCCCAATGTATTTCACAACAAACTCAAACAAACAATGTATTATATTATTCAATCATATTTTAATGTGTATTTTCATCTCATTGTGCTGTATTGTCAGTGATCTTGCTTACAGATCCAGGAGGTAAAGTGTTTTATTCCAGCCTCAGCAGAGCCCTCCCATTGGGAAACACTGTGAGGGGAACGGCAATGTATCAATTTAGCAGCTAATTTAGCATTGTCTCAGCTCATTAAGTGGCAATGCATCACTAACATCACATTATCACAGTAACATGCAATAAATAAGACCAAGGGCCAATATACACTAATGACTCTGATCCTCGCCAACTGATCAGGAGCGCTGTATAAACGTTTGGAGTGTGCTGTGCTGTGAGCCTTTGCTTAGTGGATTGAGTGGATGTTTTCTAATGGGCCAATCACTGCATACGCTGAGGTGCCCTAATGTTAAAGCATTAATAATGGCCTTAATTCCTCTCACACAAAACCTCTGCATCCGCTGATCTAACGAGGCTGTTTTCTACCACCACTGAACATTGCGGTAGGCTAGTGCTGATCATGGTATTGCTGGGTTTTAAATGATTTCACAGCATTCTTTACGTCAATAATGTTTAATTCAGATGGCAGTATTTTACTTTTATGGGTATTATTGCTAACACATGCAATATTTAGATCACCATGTTTTTGAAAAATCACTTTTGAAAATGCAAATTTTGCCAAAAAACAAAACAAAAAGTTTCACTTCTGCTTTTGACGCTCTGAGTCCCACCTCCTTTGCTCTCCGTGCTAAGTTACACCCCCTTCAGAGTGCTATCACATTACACTCAGTATACATCTCACCAATGATTTAGTATGAAAGTGGGTTGTGCATGAGCGATGGTGGTGGTCGTAGGGGCCGATGGCACAGATTGGCAGCTTTGTTTCAATCAGTCTGCCCCAGGACAGCTGTGACTACAATAGTATCTTACCACCACTGAGTGCGAATAATCTGTAAAACGCTTTGGGTATCTTGAAAGGCACTATATAAATGGAATGATTAATTACTAACTTAATTAATGCATTCATTCATTAATCTACTGAGCATCGCAGTAGGTTTGTGAAGGTGTACTGTATGTTTTATTTATGGAGAATTGCCATGTGGGAGCATGGATGACGTAGGTTTGTGGGCTGAGCTTTGGACAGAATCTTACAGCTAACTGGGAGGGTTCAAATAGGACCTGGGCGAGATCACTAAGAGAAGTGACTTTATTGATCTCACACTGGAGAAATTCTTCTCTGCATTTTAACCCATCCTATATATATACACATATATTAGGAGCAGTGGGCAGCACACACATTAGGGCGCCCGGGGACCATCTCCATGATCTTCTTGCTTCGGCTTGGTCAGGACCTAAGCTGGAGTACCTAAATTACTCAAACATGCATGGATGACACCTAAAACCACTTCAGACATGTTTCTGATGAGGAAACGTTATCACATGGGAGAAAGCTCAAAAATGTTGATTTTGCATAATACCCCCTCTTTAAGATTTTTTGTCCTGACAGCTTAAGTGTGAAATGGTGAGTGAAAGTTTTTCAGCAAATCTTAAAACTGTGAAAGATTTTGAACTTCTCTGATGAGTCCCAAGCCTTGGCATAAGCTCGTCTACACCAGGCCCCAGCAGAGACTCACCGAAGCTCGTGCTGCTGATGACTTACCTGACTGAAAAGGGTCATGAATAATTTGATCACATTTTTCATGGGACTCGAGTGCTGAACAAACAGGATTCTGTGATTAACAGTTTTAATTAGGATTCTAACTTGACAAATTCTTACAGCGCCGCATCGTGTCTCAGATAAATAAATCAGGGTTGGATCATCAAGCTGCTGCTGCTGTCTGCGAGGATGTGTATGAGATTACACTTTGGGATGAGCCAAACTTGAGACTCTAATGGAGTGAAGTAGGGCTACACGATTTGGGAAAAATATTTAGTTTTCCTGACAAGATTTGAGATTATATTTGTAATTTATGATTTAATATGCTTCTGTTCAAAGTTCATATTTTGAGCTCAAGAGAATTGACAAAAAGACTGATGTATGAATTAGGGTTGTCAAAAGTATTAAAACTAGATACTCATTTGAGCAGGTATGAATAAAAAGGCACATACACAGGACCTGTGAATATTCTGAATAGCTTGATTGATTATCTTGAGCTGCATGAGAAGAAGTATAAGACCACATAGATCACTATGGAACATACCTGGATGACTGAGGGATTACACGGATATAAAACCAATGCTAAAAATTACATTCTTTTGTCTAAATAAATGTGTGTTTTTAAAAAAATTATTATTATCATCATGGTATTGGAATCATTATTGCGTTTTCTATTCCTTAGTATTGAAACTGAATTTGAAATTTTAGTATCCTAACAACACTGTGGTATTTTTTGGACTATAAGGGCCTGTTTACACGAGAAAGCTTACGGGTACAAACAAAATATTTTATCAGAAGTGTCTTTCGTTTAGATGGTGATGGCGTTTTGGGGGCTTAAAAACGCAAAAAACTTAAACCTCCCTCCAAAGTGGAAAACTTGAATTATGCTCCGCCGTAGCGTCTACACTGCCCAAGACGCAAAACTCAAATCTGGTCAAATCTGCTGACGCGTACGTGTTTACATCATCATTTCTGGATATTTATATTTATAAAGTAAATTAAGTTAAATACATTAACTTAAAATTAAATTTAAAAGTTAAGTACATTAAAGTAAGTAAATAAATTAAGGAAGATTCTACTCATGTGCGCGGACATAGTGATAATCAATCAATCAATCAATCAAACAATATTTATAAGGCGCTTTTCATACAAAATTGTAACACAAAGCGCCCTACAGTGGTCAAGGATTAGAAGATTGACCTTATTTGATCTCGCACAGGAGAAGTTGTTTCTATATTTGACCCGGGGACCATCCCCATGATTTTGTTTTGTTATTTAGGCTTTGGTCAGGCCCTAGGCTGGAGGATTTTACCTATGGCGCATGTTTAGGTTGGTGGGGGAAACCGGAGTACCCGGAGGAAACCCACCCAGACACGGGGAGAACATGCAGTCTCCACACAGAAAGGCCCGGGCAACCGGAACCTTCTTGCTGTGAAGCATGAGTGCTAGCCACTCAGCCACCAGGAAAGGAAAAAAAAAAAAACAAACAGGAACAGCAGCAACAACAGGAACAACAGCAATAACAACAACAGGAACAAACAGCAGCAACAACAGCAGCAGCAACAACAGCAGCAGCAACAACAGCAGCAGCAACAACGGCAACAACGACAGAAACAACAGCAACAACAACAGTAACAACAGCAACAACAACAACAGCAACAACAACAGCAGCAGCAACAACAGCAGCAGCAACAGGAACAGCAGCAACAAGAAGAGGAACAACAGCAACAGTAACGACAACAGCAACAACAACAGCAGCAACAACAGCAGCAACAACAACAGCAGCAGCAGCAACAACAGTAGCAGCAGCAACAACAACGGCAACAACGACAGAAACAACAGCAGCAACAGCAGCAACAACAACAACAGCAGCAGCAACAGTAACAACAGCAGCAACAACAACAGCAACAACAACAGCAACAACAGCAACAACAACAACAGCAGCAACAGCAGCAACAACAACAACAACAGCAGCAGCAACAGTAACAACAGCAGCAACAACAACAGCAACAACAACAGCAACAACAGCAGCAACAACAAACATAATGTATCACAGCACCACCTAGCCGCCTGGCATGCATACCCAGTCGAATTCCACACACTTTTGCGTCACCGTATGCACGCAGATTTCCTCCTGAAAACGCTCATCTAAACGCGGAATAAAAAGTGAAGACGAGACGCCACTTTTGCATCTTCTGTTCAGACCGCCATCATATAAACGTAGCCTAAGTCGCACTTTTTTTTCCATGGTTTGGATGGTCCTGCGACTTATACTCAGGTGCAATTTATATTTTAAAATATGTAATTTCACATGTTTGTTATTTTTACACTGACAGCCGCGAGAGGGCGCTCTAGGCTTGTGTGCCAGAATCTGCTACTCCTGTTACTCCTGTACCACTGTCACTTGGCGCTCTACTGCGCATGTCTCCTGCAGTAAGAGCTGCTGTCCTGTCTGATATCATGTCAGTGTCTTACAGGATTTTTAGACAAAGTGACTTGTTCCTTAAGCATTCTAGACAATGACTGAATGGTTTTAAAACTGCACCAGCCTAAAAACCCTGGTGTGCATGTTGAAGGAAGGTGATGATAATTCTACTTTTACTTTGAGAGGACAAAAGGAAAAACACAAGACAACGGTCCAATTCCTGACCAACACAGATAAACACTTGCCTAGCTCCTCTCTCTTTTGGGTGGGTGCATAAATGAGGAGAAATGTCTCAAACTTCAGTAGCCGGACATCCACCCATACCTGGCTGATACAACTAACCTAGCCCCTGGGAGAGCCTGAAATCTACTGAAATCCTATAAGACACTGACATGATCCCAGACAAGACAGCATGACAGACAAGACATGTCTCCTGCAGTAAGAGCTCCCGTCCTGTTTGGTATCATGTCAGTGTCTTGTAGGATTTTTAGGTTAGTTGTATCGATCAGGTATGAGTGGATGTCTGGCTACTAAAATTTGAGACATTTCTTCTCCTCATTTATGCACCCACCCACTCAAAACAGAGAGAAGCTAGGCAAGTGTTTATTTGTGTTGGTCAGGAATTGGACCCTTGTCTTGTGCTTTTCTTTTGTCCTCTCACAGTAAAAGTAGAATTATCTTAACTTTCCTTCAACATGCACACCATGGTTTTTAGGCTGGTGCAGTTTTAAAACCATTCAGTCATTGTCTAGAATGTTTAAGGAACAAGTCACTTTGTCTTCTACCCACTTACTGACAGCTCACATCTGTTTTAACAAATAATAGTCATTTCTGTTCTTTCTCTCATTTAACTTTAAAACATGTATTCATAATGTGAGTGGCGTCACCTCTTCACAGATCTGACCTGAAACTGAAGAAGCTGCCTGCTTGTCTCCTTGAAGATAAATAGGTTTAAATCCTTTTGACTGATAAATGGAAACGGTAGCCTAGAAACCTCCACCAGACTGTTAATTGAGAGGGCATATCAAATTTCTCATACCCGGGAGAGAGTTCTGAAAAAGTCAAGTAAGTGTCCAAAGTAGAAAACATTGACAAAGTTAGTATATCTTCCAGCAGTTATTTAACTATGGGTGTTTTTATTGCTTTTATTGCCACTACAGAGATCTGAAATGTAATTTGGTCTGGTGGCCTCACCGGCTTGAGGGGGAGATAAATAAGTTTAATGCCAAACTGTCTAGGCATGGCAAAGCAGTCTAGGCAAGGCAGTATAATCTACACAGTTTAAGGCTGCGTCCCATTACTTTGTCTTACCCCTTCCCCTACCCCTTTATCTACATTTGTCTTGCCCCTCGATACCGAGCTGAGAGGACTCGGGGTATGAATGTTCCCCTAAGGAATGGGACGCCACTCGATTACCGTTTGCGTCATCATACGTCGCCTCTACCTGGCTGCTACGTCTACAGAGGCGGCAACAATTGACGCAAACAAACGTAAACAAATGTCAAGGATTATTGGGTACCTCAGCTCGACAAAAAACTAGCTTGTTTATACATGAAAGCTCGATGAAAACGATAACGTCGGCTAAACAGACATCACTGCAATTAAAACCGCAACCACAGTTCACTAAAAGTAACGTACAACATAAGTGTCATAATTGTAAACCTGCTAAACTGTTAATCGATAATTACAACTGCTGAAAATGCATTTATGAGACTCCTTTGCTGGTCGATGTGACGCTGCCATCCTGATCCCAAAACCTGCCTGAGCTTGAAGGCGTACCCCTTCGTTTCAAGTCTGGCCGAGAGCTTACTTTGTTTCAAGGGGTATGTAGCCCTCGGTCGTGGCCCTAGCCCTTGATCAAAATTAGAAACATGAACGCGCAAAACCAAGGGTTAAGGTTAAGACGAAGGGGTAAGACAAAGAAATGAGACGCAGCCTTATTGGACCCGTCACCAGAAAAGTTGTACAACGAACCTTTAAATCATCTGAACATAATCTAGATGTTCAATGGTTTGGGAAATGAATGAGTTTGGACTACGGCTAACAATTTACTAGCAAGATAAAAGGAGAAATTCAATTTGTCAACTGGACAAAGTTTGTTTGGTCGAAAACGTTTCGCCGCTCATCCGAGAGGCTTCATCAGTTCTGGTTCTAGTGCTGGTTCTAGACTGTTTATATCTAGCTGCAGGGAGGAGCTCACTACACTGAAATGGTTCTGAAACTATCTCAACTAATTTGTTTCTTTTGTTTTTCTAATTTCTCTGGCGTCTAGTTTAGCATACCTATTCAGCCCTAGGAAGAGCTCACTACACTGAAATAGTTCTGAAACTATCTCAACTAATTTGTCTGCAGTGAGCGCTACATTGGAGAAACAAAACAGCCACTTCACAAGAGGATGTACCAACATAGGCGGGCGTGCCAGAGTGGACCATCATTTTCCGTACATCTTCACCTAGAAGCCACGGGCCATTCTTTTGAGGACAGTGAGGTTCAGATCTTAGCCAGGAAAAAGAACTGGTTTGAGAGGGGAGTTAAAGAGGCAATTTTTGTTAAAAAAGAGAATCCTTCGTTAAACAGAAATGGGGGAGTTAGACATACTGTAACTTGTCTCCCATTTATAATTCGATTCTCAAACCAAGTCAAAACAGACAAAAGAAACATTAGGGCAGACAAGTCAGGGCCAGAGGTGTGGAGACGGTCGTTAGGGTGAATAGGTATGCTAAACTAGACGCCAGAGAAATTTGAAAAACAAAAGAAACAAATTAGTTGAGATAGTTTCAGAGCTATTTCAGTGTAGTGAGCTCCTCCCTGCAGCTAGATATAAGCAGTCTCGAACCAGCACTAGAACCAGAACTGACGAAGCCTCTCGGATGAGCGGCGAAACGTTTTCGACCAAACAAACTTTGTCCAGTTGACAAATTGAATTTCTCCTTTTATCATGGATTCTACCTGGACGACTGAGGGACTCTTCACGCAATTTACTAGCAACAATTTCTGTCTGCCAAGGTATGGAAACAGTAAAAGTTGGTTACAGCCCTTTATCTGCAAAAACAGTTTTAATATATCCCAATAGTCAATTTAGGCCTACATTTCTTCATTTTCTAGTTTGTTTCATCAACCAACAACGCTCTAAAACTCCTGTACTTTTTCAGTGGAAGTGCCAGTGAACAGGTCCTCATTAATCTGGCCTACAGTCTCAGATTTACACTCCCAAACTCAAACTCCTGTGTGCGATGTTGATGAGCGGCGTCGTAACCAGTGCAATCAGACATGGTGAGCCCAGGCGCAGTATTAATTGTCCAAAGCCTAATGATTTATTGTAGTGTGGCAGAATGAGTATTAATTTTCTGCTTGATTATACCTGTGGGCGGCCACCACCGCTCTGCACTCCTGCGTCTGTGAAATGAAATAGAGATGCTCGCTGCAAATGGCTCTTCGGAGAATCAACAACTTACTTTGCTTAATGCGTAATGTTTAGAGTGTTTCTTCTTGTCACAGGGTGTGTATGGTTGACCCTGTACTGCGCTTTATGTTGCGGTGACCGAGCTGTGGATGAATAATGGATTTAAAGCGACGTTAGGCAGCCATAGGTTTTCGTCACATAAAATGAATCTTTCTTTTTATTCTGTATGTTTTATTATGCTTAGTGGAGACAGAAATAAATTGCTGAATATTTTAATTACTGTTACTTATAGAGAAAATCAAATCCATTAAAATAAAAAAAACAACTCATCTATACAATCAGGTCACCCATACAAATACATTTGCATCTTGCTGTTTATTCATTTATTTATTTTAGATACCTTTCTAGGTGCAACCAGCCGCTTAAAGTGAGTATTTACCTAAAAGATCATACAGCTCTGGAAAAAAAAGAGACCAAGAGATTCAAAGGTTCAAAGCTTTTATTGTCATATGCACAGTAAAAAACATGTTTCCCAGTACAATGATGTTTAATTTGCTGCCCACACTGGATGCCAAGAGTATACAAAAAAAAAAAAGGTAAATAAGATAAAGAGAAGCATATAAAAATACAATATTTACAGAATATACACTATGAAAGATGTAGCCTATATAAATGATCAGTTTTTCTGATTTTACTACTTATAGGTATGTGTTTGGGCAAAAGGAACATTTTTGTTTGACTCTATAAACTACTGACAACATTTCCCCCAAATTCCAAATAAAAATATTATCATTTACAGCATTTATTTGCAGAAAATGACAAATGGTCAAAATAACAAAAAAGATACATGTTTTCAGACCTCAAACAATGCAAAGAAACAAGATCAAATTCATTTTAAAACAACATAATACTAATGTTTACACGTAAGAAGAGTTCAGAAATCAATATTTGGTGCATTAACCCTTATTTTTAATCACAGCTTTCATGCGTCTTGGCATGCTCTCCACAAGTCTTTCACATTGTTCTTGGGTGACTTTATTCCACTCCTGGTGCAAGAACTGAAGTAGCTCAGCTTTGTGTTTGTGTTTGTGTTGGAATTCAACAGATGCTGGAATGGAATGGCTGTAATACATGTAGAGATGCTGATTTCAGAAAAAAATGCAGTGGTCTCTTATTTTTTTCCAGAGCTGTACATTACACAAAATGTATTGTGTAAATCCTTGTTTATTAGACTGTCTACATCCACAAAGCTCAAAATGCTCTGTTCCACCTCGTAATGTCATGTGGTGGTAGTTTTCAAGTTAACAAGCTATCTTTTATCTTTAGTAGAGATTGGATATCATCAGTGAATCATCCAAATGATTCTAGTGAAGGTGTATGGAGTTCAAAAACACAGTGGAGCGTTTCCTCTATTATCACATGACTTCACAAGGTGGAGTGTTTTCTTTTTGAGAGAAGTACTCAGCCTAAATATGCAGGATTTGTGTGTTAAACATGTGTGAATGAAACTAAACTCCAGGTATGTTTGTGAACAGGAAATAACATTATAACAGATCAGAACATTGTGTAAAATGGACCCTTTAAAATGCCCACAAGTGAATGAAACATGAACGGTTCCCTGTCTATACTTCCCTGCAACTACCTTTTCATTGTATAGTTCAATATGTTTTCACTAAGACTATACAAAAGCTTTCCATCACTTGCAAACACAACGAAACTGTCTTACAAGTCAACACTTTTTGATAATTTGCACCTTTTTGTCCCCACTCTTTTCCACTAGCACCTGTGTTCCAACATAAACATGCAGGAACCCTGTGACAGCAGAGCCTCGCATTCCTACTCAACCTGGAGAGTGACATCCCCCTGTGTACAATACAATCTACTCCGGTCTGGGCAAGTCCAAGTCCGCCCTATAGTCCCCAAACATGGAATTCTCATCTGATCCGTGAAGAGCAGAATGTGTAAAGAGGGTGTAAGGGTGGAGGTATGCACAGGTGTAGGCACTTAGCTCCTTCATCAACGGGAAGAGGGGAGGAAGAGGAGGAGGAGGTGTGAGGGGTATTGCGGTAATGGCAGGTCCGAGCAAGAGTTAGGTCAACAAGGAGATATAGGCCCAGAATAGAGAATAGGATTGTCAAAAACAAGTATCGAAACTAGATACTCATCTGAGCAGGTATCGAAAGTAACAGGCCAGAATTTAGTCTTTCCCAAATAACTTTAGGGCCTGTTTACACGAGAACGCTTAGGGGTAATAACGACAAAATATTTTATTGGAAGTGCCTTTCGTTTAGACGGTGACAGCGTTTTGGGGGCTTAAAAACGCAAAAAAATGAAACCACCCTCCAAAGTGGAAAATTTGAATACGCTCCGCCGTAGCGTTTTTGTCTACACTGCCCAAGACGCAAAACTCTGGTCAAATCTGCTGACGTCACGTACGCGTTTACGTCACATCGGTCCATATATCAGTGTACTTTGTTTGGCAGGACTCCCAGTCCACACCTTGTTGCGCCTTCATTGCTTTGTAGTCTAACGTGGTCTGAAGCAATAGTTCAACTTCTTCGTCTGACCGCATAATTTTTTTTGCTACCAGTAGTCATGTTTTGTTTTGCTTTTTGCAGATGAGAAGAAGGAAGATTCTACGCATGCACGTGGACATAATGATAATGTATCACAGCACCACCTAGCCGCCTGGCATGCATACCCAATCGAATTCCACACACTTTTGCGTCACCGTATGCACGCAGATTTCCTCCCGAAAACGCTCGTCTAAATGCGGAATAAAATGTAAAGATGCGACACCACTTCTGCGTCTTCTGTTCAGATCGTCGTCATATAAACGTAGCCTTAGAATGATCTTGGGCTGTATCAGAAGTATAAGACCACATAGACTAGTGTCTGACCATGGAACAGTATGGACCAGGAAAGCAGAGGGATTCCATAGATTCCACCATTATTAAATTATAAAATTAGGGATTCATCAATCCGTCTTTCTCCGTCTTTCGATAATATGGTTTTAACGGCCAACCCCAATATTAACCAATACCAGTTAAACAAAAATCAAATCAAATCAAACTGATCCAAATGTGTAGTTGTCATTTACATAAAAAGGCAAAAGGGAGAGAAAGGAAAGTCATACATTTAAAGAAAAAAAAAAAGATGGTATCCTTGCCTTGTCACTTCTACATTCTGTTCGAATCCAGAAGAGAGTGAGACCAGACCATAGAGTTTGAAAAACCTCCGTCCAAACTTGAGACGATCCAACCACAGCTGCTAATTTGTAGCACGTGTCTCTCAAATGCGGAAGACCTCACAAATTCTCGTATCGTATTGAGAACAAAATCTATCTCTCCTTTTACCGGAAATAAGTAATCGTTTGGTGCTTCGATTGTTGATTTGGTAAAATTCTGCAATCTGCTTTTCAGTCTTGTATGTCAGATTTTCTCTTTTTCATGTGTAAACGGCCATGTTTTGTTTTTGTTTTGTTTTTTATGTGAATGGAGCATGCGTCTCTCTGATTGGTTAATCCGCCTGTCAATCACGCCCTCTGAAATCAAGCTCGTCTTTGTAAAGTTTTGTGATAGTGTGTGGCGTAATACACATTCTAGTAAAGTTTTAACAATGAAAATTAAACCAAATGCCTGTAAGATCAAGAAAAAATAAAATAAAGTCACACACAAATTGCACAATGAAATTTCAGTTCAAAACCTGATATTTTGCGAGAATGAAAAACTTGAAATATTGCTCCCCATGTACATAATTACAAAGCTTTACTCTGACGAAGCAGACTTTAAACTGATCTGCACTTGTACAATAGATAACTCCTTCTAACACAAGCTTTTATAAATGAATAAAAGTAACAGAAAGTTCTATAACCATGGCCGTGACCTTTTGAAGCCAGCTCTTTGTGCAAAACTTCCATACAGTATTCCCATTTAATACATGTTATTAAATGTACCAATTGTTCAATGAATAGATTTAATGTTGCCATTTTATAAAGTAGTTAATGCTTTGGTCTTAAGTGCATGTCAGAGCCATTGCCGTGTCATTAGCGGCCCGTAGTTTCTTTGCAGTCCAAATACGGAGGCCAATCTAAGAAAGCACACAATAGCCATGCCGTACTTTAGATGGCCATTTAAATAACTGCTGCTCTTAGACCTACCAATGCCATCATTAAGTCCTTTTACGCAATTTTGAAAACTAAGTAAAGGCTTGTCTATCTGCCATTTTAGCAGCACAAGGACTTATAGAACGCATATAGGGCGCCAACCAGTTATGAAAGCTACATACTTTTACTCATATGTTCTGTCCTCATTCTATTTTACTATAGTCTACATTCTTCAGGCTGCCATTAACATTCTTTTACTTTTATATTAGGTCCTATGTCATGTTCTTTCCCTGTTGTTATCTCATCAACATACCTGGTGTTATATTTTGTTTCATGCACACATGTTTGAGTATGATGATTAGTCTGTCTGTATGCTCTGTTCCACCTTGTGATGTCATGTGAAGTATAATAGTGCACTTCATAACACTGGAGACTTGAAAGCATTGATTGGCTTCTTTAAAGGTCCTATATTTCACAAAATAGATTCTTGTGAGCTTTAAGCCATGTTTTAATGCTGTTCCTTCATCAAAAACATACTTGGAGTTGTGTTTTGTTCCATTCAAACATGTTTCAGTAATCTTGGATTATTAGTCTGTCTGAGAGCCTGTTTACACGAGAACGCTTACGGGTAAAATCGACAAAATATTTTATCGGAAGTGCCTTTCGTTTAGACAGTGACGGCGTTTTGGGGGCTTAGAAAAGCAAAAAAACTGAAACCACCCTCCAAAGTGGAAAACTTGAATATACTCCGCCGTAGCGTTTTCGTCTACTCTGCCCAAGACGCAAAACTCTGTTAAAATCTGCTGATGTTGCATACGCGTTTACGTCACATTGGTCCATATATTAGTGTACTTTGTTTGGCAGGACTCCCAGTCCACACCTTGTTGCGCCTTCGTTGCTTTGTAGTCTAACGTGGTTTGAAGCAATAGTTCTTTGTTTGACCACACAATTTTTTTTTTTGCTACCAGTAGCCATGTTTTGTTTTGTCTTTTGCGGCGGAGATGAGAAGAAGGAAGATTCTATGCATGTGCACGGACATAGTGATAATGTATCACAGCACCACCTAGCCGCCTGGCATGCATACCCAATCAAATTCCACACACTTTTGCATCACCGTATGCACGCAGATTTCCTCCTACATTGCAAAATCTCTATATGCTCTGTCCTCCTTGTGATGTCATGATTCTAGTGAAGGTGTATGGAGATTAAAAACACACTGGAGCACTTCCTGTAGTACCACATGACATCACAAGGTGGAACAGAGTGTTTTCTGTTTGAGAGAAGAACTCAGCTAAATATGCAGGGTTTGTGTGTTAAACATGTGTGAAACAAAACACAACTCCTGGTATGCTTGTGATGAGGAATCAACATTAGAACAGAGAAAAGAAAATAGCTTAATATGGGCCCTTTAAACTGACCAAATGGAAAGCTATGGCGCAGTATTTTAGCCCACTGATTGGTACAAGTGTCTGTAACCTTTTTTCCTGACACGTGTACACAGCAGCGACCAGGCTAACCTCTCTGCCACTCCGACCAGCCTCAGATTAATTAAAAGACCTTTGCCGCGAATGAAGACAGGTGACAATGATCGTGACAGCTTCGGACCCCTCACACGGAACCAATTTGAGATGCGCTTCATTTTTCAAAAGCTCATCAGCGTGAGGGACGAGGGGGCCGGAGTGAAGTGGCTGCTGGATTTGTTTTCCCTGGGATTGGCCTGTCAGGTTATCTTATCCCGTGTCCGATGACCCAAACCCCGCCCTTATGACTCACAAACTCTCCCCCTCCACTGAACAGACAATGTGCTCTTTGTCTGAAGCACTCACAGCTGATACATACATGTCTTCAGAGATAGTGTGAGGTGGGGTTTTAGGTTATGAAGTGGTAGTTGTTGGCTGAAATATAACTTAAAGGGCACATATTATGCTGTTTTCTGTTTTCTTTCCAACCTAAAACACGTTCTGCTTGTGCGATGTGGTAATACAGGAAGTGCGTGTGTGTTTTTCAACTCCGTACACCTTCCTTCAAATCATTTGGATGATATCAATCCTGAAACTGTCCATCTTTACTATGCTATAAGTAAAAGGTAACTGTTGACTAGTAGATTCAAGATTCAAGATTGTTAATTTGTCATATGCAGGATCGACACAAGGTCAACAATGCAATGAAATGCTTAGGATCAGAAGAACCGTTGACTTGCTATATATATATGTGTGTGTGTGTGTGTGTGTGTGTGTGTGTGTAATAAAATATAATAAAATACAAAGGTACAGGTAGGATTAAATAAGGTGTAAGTAGAGTATTTCACAGATGGCACATAATATAGTGTAGTATAAGTATTGCACGTGGGTTATTGCACAGAACTGAACATGATACATTCATATAGAGCAGCAGCAGTAAATATATTATGCATAACGAAAAGTAGTTTAGTGTGGTATTATTGAGAGTTCAATATAATTTAGAGTATAATCCAGAGTTCAGTATTATTCAGAGTATTATCCAGAGTTCAGTAGTCTGACAGCTTGGGGGTAATAGCTGTCTTTGAGTCTTTTTGAGTCTTTGTGCGTGCTGGCAGGCTCCTGTATCGTCTACCAGAGGGTAGCAGAGGGAAAAGTCCTTGTGTCGGATGAGTATGGTCCTTAGTGATGCTGCGTGCCTTACACAGACCCCTGCTGTGTCCTGAATGGAGGGGAGACTGCTGCCACTGATGTCCTCTGCCGCTCGCTACGACTACATGACATATTGGAACAGTGGAACATATTTTGTATTTTGAGTTTTGCAGATGTAGACAGACTAATAATAAAGGATTACTCAAACGTGTGAATGAAACAAAACTCAACTGTTTTTGATGAGGTCAATTTTGTGTAAAATCAGATCTTTAAACCACCATATTATGAAAAAAAGTAAACATTCATATTTGATCAGTTGATTTTAAATTATAAAGATCCACTCTGTAACTTTTGCAGTGGAGGTCCATCACCTTCTTGTCTCCAAGGAGAAGTCATTGCCTTGCCTGGAAGTATGGAAGAGCAGGTGACACCACTAGACTTAGTCAGATCTGTGGAGCAGTAAATTAAATGCCATACTGTGGAATCTTCCAAGTCAAGCAGTGAAATCTCTATGGAAAAAAAGTGGGCGGTGAATCCTCCATAATCTAAAAGCAACTTTTAGCTGTGTGAGACCTGCATCCAAACCAGGAAGTGCTCTGTTAGCATGCTAGTTGTTATTACTGTGGCATTACTGTGATGGCAAACTGTGCACTGCTCTGAAAGCTGTAAAATGTGTTCATAAACTTCGTGGTGAGTAATTAGGATGCCAAGGATTAGGATGAGGAAAAGTGAGGATAAGTTTGGACCGCTTTGAACCACTTAAAGGTCCCATGACATGGTACTTCTTGATGCTTTTATATGGTGGCTTAATGGTTCCCTAATACTGTAAATGAATCCTTCTTCAAAATCAACATTCAGTGCATGAGAAAGACCCATTTACACATGGTCACAAATTCACTCTCTGAACAACTCATTCTGGGCCTTCTTGCTTGAATGCAAATGAGAAGGACACAGATTGGCTTAGACGCTCCTCTAAGCTTAGACGCTCCTCTAAGCCGCTGGAGCGTCTCCCAACTTCCGCGTTTGAAGCACGAAGACAGAAAGGAGAGCCATTTCAGTGAAAAAAACACATTTCCACAGAAAATAAAATTAAAAAACTGCTGTTTCAGAGGTCCAGAGGGTCGGGTAAAGGACTTCCGAGCCTAGAAACACTCTCATGTGCCTCCAGGCAAATAAAAAAACACATTTCGCATTGCGTAGCTCCTCCGCAGTCCAAACTCTCTGGGCGTGATTTCCAGAGACAGGGGGGTGGAGATTGAGACGATGGTGGAACTGCATTTGCATTTCTTTTTTTCGATCTGAAGTCAATAAGGTGCCTTGTCCAGAATCGCCCGTTTGAGCTGTGTTTTTTTCAAACGCAGAAAAGGATCACAAATGCTCAGTTTAGACATTTCGCAACTTTTAGCCATTGGAGGGGGGGCTAAACAGGGTAGGGGAGCTCACATTAACGTTCAAAAACCTCAGAAAGTGAAAATTTCATGCCATGGGACCTTTAAAATGATACGGGTTTTTTTTTCTTCGTGTTCTTTAAGGCTTTAAAAATTAGATACAGTTCCTTTAAGATGATCCAAATATTTCTTTTTTTCTTTTTTAAATCACATCGACTGACCACAAAACAGCTCCTATTTGTGTTCCCATCCAGTATGGTTTGGAGGAAAGATGTATTCAACTGGCCTCTGATCTGTTAGTACTTCAACAAAAATATATTCATAGCTAAAACCACATTGTCCACAAATTTACCTTCTCTTTCAGGGTATGTCAGGGTACTCCAGGGGTAAATGTCAGGGTACTCCAGGGGTAAATTCTCTATCCAGTGTGATAATCTATACTCACAATGCAATATGATTTGGTAGGTTGTTGGCTTTTTGTTGCTTTTTTTTCTGCTTTCACTAATACATAACTCTGAGTATAAGATAAGGTAAGATAAGATAAGATTTTATTGATCTCACACAGAAGAAATTCACTTTCCACATTATGCAGTTTAGTGCAAAAGAAAGCTAGAACAAAAAACAAAACAAAAAAACAACAGTATAACACAATACTTGTATTTGAACGAATACAATGGCACCTCCTCTGAATATAACACTTATTTTTCCATATTAATATTGCAAAAGTTCTTTTAATTGCTCAGATCAATCCACCATGTCTTACAAAGTTGCTTGAGAGAAAAGTTTGCCAAGTGTAATTGCTCTTCCAAAGTGTACTCGTGTTGTTTAATGTTTGTGGTAGAATTAGGTCATTAATCCGAACCAAACACATACTTCTGGACAATCCAATACCCAAACAGCTTCAGTGTTGTGGGGATGGCTGGTGATTAGCAGCTACTAGCATGTTGTGGGCTCATTACTGTGATGGAGCACGCCTGGAGAGGACCGCATTCCTGGGTCTGTGTGCAATACTCACCAGCCTCCTCACAGTCCCAGAGGTGAAGGAGAGGAACCACCCTGACTGTCCAAAATCTAACCCCGAGGGAGACAAACGCTATCGTGAGGAGAACCAGCCCTGCAAGAATTGTGAGAAGAGGGTGGAGGAGCACAAATATACCAAAAATATGATATAACATGGTACAATTACTATGCTAAAAATACATACATGAATTTGCTAGCAGTGGGGTCTAGTTGTAGGCCTTCTTTATACAGCTCTGGGAAAAAAATAAGACTGCATTTTTTTCCTGAAATCAGCATCTCTACATGTATTACAGCCATTCCATTCCAGCGTCTGTTGAATTCCAACACAAACACAAAGCTGAGCTACTTCCGTTCTTGCACCAGGAGTGGAATAAAGTCACCCAAGAACAATGTGAAAGACTTGTGGAGAGCATGCCAAGACGCATGAAAGCTGTGATTAAAAATAAGGGTTATTGCATCAAATATGGATTTCTCAACTCTTTTTAAGTGTAAACATGAGTATTTTGTTGTTTTAAAATGAATTTTATCTTGTTTTTTTGCATTGTTTGAGGTCTGAAAACATGTGTCTTTTTGTTATTTTGACCATTTGTCATTTTCTGCAAATGAATGCTCTAAACAATAATATTTTTATTTGGAATTTGGGGGAAATTTTGTCAGTAGTTTCTATACTCAAACAAAAATGTTCCTTTTGCCCAAACACATACCTATAAGTAGTAAAATCAGAAAAACTGATAATTTTGCATTATTGTTCTTGTTCACAAACGCTGGGGCAATTTTGAGCATGTTCCCATGCTTCAAAACGAATGTAACTTTGCACGGGCATCACAAAGTCCGGCCAGTATGACCACAAAAAGACCCGGTGTACTGTCAGAATGAGACGCTTTGTCACTTTAAGACGCCTCCTCCGAGATGAGCGCTACTGCGCAAGCGCGCATGATGTAATTCGAGAGCCGAGGCGCCGAGATGAGCGCCCCCCAATGAGGCTCAGGAGCTCGCTGGCACCCCCTAACGCAGTTTAAGTCAGGGCTGGCATACCGTTTAAGGCTACGTTCACACTGCAGCCTGAAGTGACCCAAATCCGATTTTTTCGCCTCTATGCGACCTGTATCTGATCTTCTAATGACAGTCTGAAGGACACAGATCCGATTTTTTCAAATGCGATCCAGGCCACTTGGATATGTGGTCCTAAATCCGATACATATCCAATCTTTTGGCATGCGACTTCAGTCTGAACGCCCAGGTCGCATTCATCCGACCTGAGTGTGTTTCCTCCAATGAGAGTGGTACAAGTAGGCGTTCACAAATGTGCACAAACGTTCTTCTCGTCATGCGAAAATAGTATATAAACTCGTATCAGTGAAGCGGCGATGCACGTAGCAATCCCACCCCTCCTGGCTGTGACTCCGCACCCACATGTTCCTTTCTGCAGACCTTGCTGCCACTGCCCCGCAAAACACTGTGGCCAAAAACCTTGTCCTTCTCCGTCTCGTCCTTAAAACAATTAAGCTGTACATGTTTTGGCTCCGGTACGAAAGCAACTTTAGGCTACTTCCGTAAACATTGAGCGTGTTCGCTGCATGTGACGTCATCGTGTCCTCCAAGGCGCATGCGGGACACTTTTGGGGAGTTTAGCGTTCACACTGGAGATCACATACAATTCGCATTTAACTGGAAATGTGAACGGCCTCGCAAAAAAATCGGATTTCACAAAAAAATCGGAATTGAGCATTAAGCCCTGCAGTGTGAACGTAGCCTAAGATAGCTGCACGAAATTTGGTATGGATGTGTATCTCAGTAAGACGAACAAAAAAGTCCATACAAAGGTAGGGCCACGCCCAACAGGAAGTGAGATAATTGGGCTTTTGTGTGATTTTGTGTGATTTGACATACAATGGATTTTGAAATACTCCTGAACCGTAACTCAGATGGGTGTAATTTTTGGTGTACATGAGCTCAAGACCATGGAGATGTTAAATTGCGAAGGGATTTTTGATATCTTGTAAGATGACAAAATGGCGGCCTGATGAATTTTGCTACCATTTGGAAAGTGCCAAATTCAATAGGTGTGTCACCACTTCATTTAGCAGGGGTTTAAAAGCCTGGAACCCCATAGGCTTATGTATATTGTGACTATGAACATTTTCAAGCAAATTAAATGGTAGTTTGGCATAGCGCCACCATATGGTAGGCAAGTGAACTGCAGGAAAATACAGTAGCTTAGCCCCCTAAACGCAAAGTGGATCATGGTTAGCATACCACTTGAGCCAATCACACGAAATTTGGTATAGCCTTGTATATGAAGAAGAGAAACATTTTTATGCAAATAAACTGCCCGTATGTCATAGTGCCACCATGTGGTAGACAAGGGAACTGTAAAAAAATGCACTGAAGCTGCTACTGTGCTTTAGATTGACATAACATCTTGTGCGGCTGAAAATACTTTGTATTGCTGGCATCGCGCATGCCCCACCCCCATAGGCCGCAGGTGCGAGGGCCCAACAACGCCGCTTGCGGCTTTAATTGTACTTGAAACCCTTAAAATAAGAAAATAAGCAACAAAATCTTGTGTTGCTCAAATAAAGACAAAACATCCATATTCTATTGGTAGATCATTTTTCTTGCCAAGTTGAATCAGCGCAAGTGAAAAAGGCAGTGTCCAAAAGCAGTTTGACCAGAACTGAAGAAGGAGCTTGGATGAGTTCTGAAACATCTTCACTCAACTAAACTCTTGTCCAGATGACAGAATTACATTTTTCTTCCTACCTGGATGAGAGATTATACAAACAACTCAAGTAAAGTCAAACATTCTTTATTTCATCCATTTTATCTTACAAAGATATTGCTTTTTGCAGTATATGGCGGTGTCATCAGTGTGCCAGTACCACTTTTGGAACAATAGCCATGTTTCAAAGGGCCTTGGTCAGTTTGGTGGGGTCAGTTCTAATTGTGTCTCCATGCTCCAGGCGAGTTTTCGGTCCAGGGACAGGGCTCTGCTACGTGAACACCTGACTTCACCCAAACTCAACTTGTATTTTCTTCATAAAAAACAGTTTGTATCTGAATTATACTTTTAAAACATAAGGGCAATCACAGCAATTCAAAGGCATTTAGTCATTCCAAATATGTTGTGCTGTGAAGCTAGGGACAACACAAAACTACTCACGGTTTATTCTACATTTTTTCTGCATTTATTTCACTTCTCTGCCCCTCTACACCATGTTTTAGCGTCTCTTTATGTTCCGTGTTGGGTTTGACTAATGGTTTATGCACTGGAAATATCAGATTTTCGATCTTTACGTGAGTGCCCTGCATCCACAAACAGGAAAAAACTACTAAACATGTCTGCACAACATAGAAGTCACCATCACTGGAAATACAGTGGTTTATCAAACTTTCAGGTCAGCCTTTGGTGAGAAATTGTTATTTTTTGTTTAAATCTGCTTCTGAGTCTGAGCTCTCTCTTGTCCAATTATCTGACTCTGGTTCTCAGCTTCTAGCTTCTCTTTAGCTAAAATAATCCATGATCTGAAGTGAACCAGGCCACTTTGGAAGGTACTGCCCCGAGCCAGTACAGTTCACTTCTAACTTTTCCGTTGGAGGTCTGTCAGCTTGTTTCTATAAATATGTCATTGCTCTACCTGGAATATTCCACAGTATGGCATTAAACAGCTCTACTTTACATTTATCCAATCACAAGTTGTTTTATAGGTCAAAACTACAGAGAAAAATATATTTTGATTGTGAGCAGGGTCGCCTCTCCACAGATCTGGATCTTTGATCTGGTTTGGTCTGCACTTACGGGTAAAAACGACAAAATATTTTATTGGAAGTGCCTTTCGTTTAGACGGTGACGGCGTTTTGGGGGCTTAAAAACACAAAAAACTGAAAGAAGAAGAAGAAGTGACTTTATTGATCTCACACAGGAGAAATTCTTCTCTGCATTTAACCCATCCTGTTATTAGGAGCAGTGGGCAGCACATGACTGCACCCGGGGACCATCTCCATGATCTTCTTGCTTCAGTTTGGTCAGGAGGATTTTACCTATGGTGCATGTTTTGGGTTGATGGGGGAAACCGGAGTGCCCGGAGGAAACCCACCTAGACACGGGGAAAACATGCAAACTCCACACAGAAAGTCTCGGGCGACCCAAATCTTACAGCCAAATGAAAAACTTGAATACACTCCACCGTAGCGTTTTCGCCTACACTGCCCAAGACGCAAAACTCTGGTCAAATCTGCTGACATCGCGTACGCGTTTACGTCACAATTTCTGAATATTTTATAAAGTAAATTAAGTTAAATAAATTAAAGATTCTACACGTGCGCGCGGACATAGTGATAATGTATCACAGCACCACCTAGCCTCCTGGCATGCATACCCAATCGAATTCCGCACACTTTTGCGTCACCGTATGCATGCAGATTTCCTCCCAAAAAGGCTCGTCTAAACGCGGAATAAAAAGTGAAGACGCGACGCCACTTTTGTGTCTTCTGTTCAGACCGTCATCATATAAACATAGCCTTAATAACATACTGTGAAACATTCCAGACAAAGCAATAACATCTTCATGGAGAAAATCGTTTGACGGACCCTCCACCAAAAATCACCAAAAGTGGAAACAGTTTCAAACCGCACAGATCTGCTCCCGAGTGAACCAACAGAAACATGGCTAGTTTTATTTACCAATAAAATATGGGATCATTTGGCCATCATGGTGCGCTATTCCTTTTCCATAACATATTGCTATGAATTTCAAAGTCTCTTGCCTGTTTTGGAAAATGCCTCTTGCTAACTTTAACCACGATGCCTGGTTTAGATGCACAGGCGGTCTAATGAAAGCGGAGTACTGATGGCTCTCATCAATCACCCTCTCTGCACCGGTGTTGTGTGGCCCAGGCAGCGTCAGGCCTTTAATCTCAATAAGTTAATGGACTTTAGTAGAACTTTATCTGTTGTTAACAAACTCCGGACATTTGCACATCACGCACCTGATTCTCCCCGCACTCGAAATTAGGAGGTCCCATTTGGGTTTGTCGATAGCCCAATAACGGACACTAAAAGGTTACTGACAACTGGAGAGGGCTGGCTCTACACTACAGAGGTCGACTCCATGGATTGAATGAATATTTGAAATGCACTTAAAAGTATGCGTATGATTTATTTGGCTGGAGGCAAAAGCAGTAATTATCATGCAGTCACAAGGGACACTTAGCATACCATCTGAAGACATTTAAACTTAGCGAAGAGATCCTTTCATCTGGATAGGAGCTGACTGAAAAGACACACATGCTAGTACTCAAGTTACAGCTAGCTTAATGGCCCTTCTTTAAATCTGATCTAGTCCAGGCTATGGTTTTAGTCCTGGATTAGTGCTAATTGTAATGTGGTTTATTCTTATCACAGACTGTATACAGTATACAGCTCTGGAAAAAAAATAAGAGACCACTGCAAAATGATCAGTTTTTCTGATTTTACTACTTATAGGTATGTGTTTTTGCAAAAGGAACATTTTTGTTTGAGTCTATAAACTACTGACAACATTTCCCCCAAATTCCAAATAAAAATATTATCGTTTAGAGCATTTATTTGCAGAAAATGACAAATGATCAAAATAACAAAAAAGATACATGTTTTCAGACCTCAAACAATGCAAAGAAACAAGATCAAATTCATTTTAAAACAACATAATACTAATGTTTACACTTAAGAAGAGTTCAGAAATCAATATTTGGTGCAATAACCAAAAAATTTGCAAAAATGTTTTGTTCTTAAAGAGAACATTTATCATTTGAGAGGTTATGGATACGTCATTTTGCCTAATGTTAGAACCACTCGTAAAAGTTTCTATGTGACTGTATGTGGGGTAAAAATGTGGAATGCTCTGGATTTACAGCAAAAGCTCTGCCAAAATATTCACAAATTTAAGTTCTTGTATAAAGACATGGTCTGGTCTGAATACAGAGAGAGACGAGTTTAAATGAATCGTCAAATGGCACCTTTCTGTATCAGTTTTGGGTATTTGCCTTTTTTTTGTTTTTGTGTTTCTTTCAACTGAACTGATAAGGAAGCTAATTGATAATTTAAGTTATGTTTTGGAAGACAGGGGTGGGATTTTAAAAGTTCTTCTTCCCACTCCTTTTTGAGCAAAAAGAAAAGACAAATGTATTTGACTGTGTATTGGTTACCTGTATTTATTTCCTCGTGTTGACCTGCTCGAAATGAATAAATAAAAAAATAAAAAAATAAAAAAATAACCCTTATTTTTACAGCTTTCATGCGTCTTGGCATGCTCTCCACAAGTCTTTCACATTGTTCTTGGGTGACTTTATTCCACTCCTGGTGCGAGAACTGAAGTAGCTCAGCTTTGTTTTTGTGTTGGAATTCAACAGACGCTGGAATGGAAAGGCTGTAATACATGTAGAGATGCTGATTTCAGGGCTGTATATATAAATGGACATAGCTAATGCACTAGTCGCTGCTTTCAAAATAGGATCTTTAAAATGTTCATATCAACCCGCTCTATATGGTCCTGGTGTTTTTATTTTGCTATTTTGTCCATAAATGAATTCCTATAGCATTGTGAGCTTCATTTAACTGGAGCCGAACTTTTCTGGAGGAGGATCCGTCACCAGCTTGTCTCCATGGAGATGTTACGGCTTTGTCTTTAACGTTCCACAGTATGGCGTTAAACTGTTCATCTTGCATTTACTCAATTACATGTGTTTTATTGACCTAAAAACACATTCTTCTGTAGATCTGACCCTTGCTTGTGCTAAGCTCAATGCCATACTGTGGAACACTCCAAGCAACACAATAACTCTTCAAATCTCCACCAGAAAAGAAACACAGTGCACCTTAAATAAACAAATTGTATATTATGAATGAACTCTTTCTTCATACTTTATAGAGGCTGTCAATAGTGTTTTTACTATTTGAACAGATAAGGATTTTAAGATATATTGAATTCTCCAAAAGCCCTGGGCAGACTTCAGTGTTCAGATTTGTAAAACCCTTCGACACTGTCAGAGAGAGGGATGATATGGAGAGGTGCAGGGAGTACTTAAGTTTTTTTTTCTTAAGTTCCTTCTGTACCCCAAAAGCACCACTGATCTGCCCTCTGAGAACTTGTCAAACTGAACATTCTTTTAAAAAAAAAATACACGGAAAAATGTTTAAAACTGTGTAGAATTATAAAATTATGCAACAGCGGATCCACATGCGTTCCTCCTATTCATGTTTTTGTACCCAGGAATGCTTGAAGGGCCCATATTACATCTATTGATCATACATATTGATCTGTTATAATGTTGTTTTCTTATCGGAAACATACTTGGAGTTGTATTTTGTTTCATTCACACACAAATCCTGCATATATAGACTGAGTTCTTCTCTCAAACTGAAATCACTCTGTTGTTATATGGTAATACAGGAAGTGCTCCACTGTGTTTTAAACGCCATACACCTTTATCTATTATCAATCTTTACTGAACTGAAGGTAAAATGTAGCCGATACCTTGAAAAGTACCACTTCGTGACATCACAAGGTGGAACAGAGCATTTTGAGCTTTGAAGATGTAGACAGACTAAGGCTACATCCACACGACACGACATCCAACACTCCTGGATTTTTTTTTTTATGCGGGTTGAAAAAAATTCACGTCCACACACGTGTCAGATCAATAAATATTCGTGTCCAGACCAAAAACCGAGTGCTAAGTGAAAACGATGTAATACATATGCCACACCGATATGTGGTGCTGTAAACAGGAAACAGCCAGAGCCACCGGAAACGCAATACAGTGAACCCTCGCTGTATCGCGGTTCACTGTTCGCGGCCTCGCTGTTTCGCGGATTTTTTTTTCCAATTTTTTTTTTTTTTTTTTTTCAATTTTTTTTATAGTGTAACTTTTTTTTACAGTGTAACATTGTGTCCTGCGCCCTGATTGTCTAAGAGACTAGACCAGGACTAAACCAGGTCTAAACCAGGACTAAACCAGGTCTAAATCAGGACTAAACCAGGACTAAACCAGGTCTAAACCAGGACTAAACCAGGTCTAGACCAGGGATGGTCACGCAGGGTGGTAGGGACAGAGTCTCTGATTTCCTTCACGAGAGCGCCTGGGTGACAGGAGGTGTGGCCTTTGTTTACTTGCACGAGCCATGGAAGAGACTGAGTGCGAGCCGGACCATGGAAGAGCCAAGAATCAACACGGACGGGCCTGGCCCGGACGCCGCGTGGCCGGGGGAGGCAGCGGGGCGAGGACACTCGCGCGCAGAGAGGAGACAGTGGGTCTTCCCCGTCACGAACCCGACCCCGTCCTAGAGAGCTGTGGAGTATTGGCGACGCATTGATAGCCATGCCCCGAACTCCGGGGCGGTCTGATTTTGGAGCCGGGGTGAAATGCAACCTACCCTTGTGAGCGCAGGTTAGTCTTACCTGGTCTTGTGGTGAGGACTGGTGCTCAGAGGCGTCTGTTAGCGGTTTGGCACTGTTAGCATTGGCTTGAGTCTTGCCCAAAACGATATCCAGGTCGCTTTCCACTCGACTTTCGCACATGGCATGGATATGTGGTACCAAAACAAACACATGTGTCCGCGCGCACGTGTCAGCACGCACGTGTCTGCATGGGGGAGCCCCGCGTCACTATTAATATATTTTGATGAAAATCTACAAAAGTTTGAGTGTTTAAACAAGAGAAAAATGTGAGAAAATGTTAATACCAGTCTCAGAAAGGTGTATAATGTGTCTGGTGAAGCGTTTTCAGCCTTAAAACATGTATAATAATTGTAAAATATAAAATTGTCCTACTTCGCGGATTTCACTTATTGCGGGCTATTTCTGGAACCTAACCCCCGCGATAAACGAGGGTTCACTGTACT
Source organism: Paratrypauchen microcephalus (assembly GCA_036785185.1). Classification (NCBI taxonomy): domain Eukaryota; kingdom Metazoa; phylum Chordata; class Actinopteri; order Gobiiformes; family Gobiidae; genus Paratrypauchen; species Paratrypauchen microcephalus. The sequence continues at coordinate 4,166,803 of JAVJIX010000064.1, read as the reverse complement.
ACAAAGAGCGCATGCACATAAAGTCCTTTCTCCTCCTCAAACAAGCATCGCGACGTCATCGTTTTCCAAAAGCTGCGTTTTGCTCATCCACACAACACCGCGACCCTGGCGTTCTCAGATTTCACCACTTTGGAACCCGTTTTCAAAAAACACAGTTTTCGCCCACTAAAAATGCCGGCGCCGTGTGGACGAAACGAATAAAAACTTCTCAGTTTCCACCAAAAAAGGTTGTCGTGTGGACGGGCCCTTATAATGAAGGCTTCCTCAAACATGTGTGAATGAAACAAAACAAACTCCAAGTCTGTTTCTGAGGAGTTAACAGTATGGCTTAAAGCTCACAAGTCAAATTTGCATATTATAGGACCTTTAAGCACTTTCTGGATCAATATTCCAATTCACAATTAACAAAATGTAAAATGCTGATTTACTTATGTCATTGTTCAAAATTGAGTACCTGAAAATAACCTTACAATGTCCCCTTTAAATCAAATTTAACATTTTTGTTTTTTTTCTTTCTCTTGTTTGGTGGCACGGTAGAAGAAGAAGAAGAAGTGACTTTATTGATCTCACACTGGAGAAATTCTTCTCTGCATTTTAACCCATCCTATATATATATATTATATATTAGGAGCAGTGGGCAGCACACTTCTGCGCCCGGGGACCATCTCCATGATCTTCTTGCTTCGGTTTGGTCAGGACCTAAGCTGGAGGATTTACCTATGGTGCATGTTTTGAGTTGATGGGGGAAACCGGAGTGCCCGGAGAAAAACCCACCCAGACACGGGGAGAACATGCAAACTCCACACAGAAAGGCCCAGGCGACCCGGGGATTGAGTTTGCATGTTCTTCCCGTGTCTGGGTGGCACTCTGGTTTCCCCCATCAACCCAAAACATGCACCATAGGTACCTCCAGCTTAGGTCCTGACCAAGCTGAAGCAAGAAGATCATGGAGATGGTCCCCAGGCGCAGAAGTGTGCTGCCCACTGCTCCTAATAACAGGATGGGTTAAATGCAGAGAAGAATTTCTCCAGTGTGAGATCAATAAAGTTGCTTCTTCTTATTATAGTCTTACAATACAGAAACATTAAAGGTGCATTCCATTTTAGTGTCAAACCAAAATTTCCTTTATTTCCAATATTCAATTCAAAGTTTATTCCAAAAAAAAGAAAAAAAGAGAAAAAAAAAACAAAACAGTCTAAGTGCCTATTTCAGTGTAGTTGTTTTTTGTTTTTTTTTGTGCCCCTATTATCCCCTCCTACCCCTCCCCCGGCCAGCCAATACTTTAATTACTTCTAGATTTAATATTTAGGGTTATTCAGTCTGTTTAAAGAAGGGCTCCCAAATAATTCAACATTTTTAATCTCACATTATTTAGGCTTTTTACATCTCTAAAATCGCGTACCTTATCCCAAAACAATAAAACCTCAACCCTGTGTATGTTGTTTATAGACTTTGCTGGCCTGCTTCCATCTCTGCTTCGCGTTCATATGTGGAGTACCGAAGCCAGCATGCGTGTAATGTGGAAAATATGCAGAAAATGTATTTGGGTTGACTGTCCATTATTAATAATGATTTGAGTAAATAGTGGCCTACTTTCTGAATCCATGGATCTAAATATTCCCAAAAGGCAGCAGCGGCTCTGGACTCCAGATTGATTGGTTTACTGTTTAAAGGTCACAGTCATAAAACATCAGTGTGTAATTAACAGACCATGATTTTTAACTATGTGCTTAATGTATGGCATGTTGTTTAACTTATGGCTTCCTTGTGTGCACTGGGTGACTCTGCATATTATAGCGAGTGGAGATGGGGTAAAAATAGTGTAGGAGTAACAGACTGGTCAAAGTGTCCACTAAACAAGGCCAGTTTGAAATATATGCGTGAACTGAGTCTCCACCTGGATAGGGAGATAGGGAAATAGGACTGTTTCATGGAATAATTATAGGAGTGATGGATCTGTATTGGCTAATGAAGTTACATAATTCAAAATAACAAGCAAAAAAGACTGGAATATGCTGATACTGTCGACAATTAAGGATGCACTATGTAACTTTTCTGGTGGAGGGTGTTATTGCGTTGCTTGGCATGTCCCACAGTGTGACATTAAACGTAAATACCATGCATTTATTCTAATTACAAGTGTTTTAATCATTAAAAGATACACATACATTTGCCTTTCCACAGATCTGACCTGTAACTTGGTCTAATAGAGTCACCGGACCCAAGTCTCCATGATCTGTTAATGCCATACAATCAAACATAACGTCTATTTATTTCTTTGCTGGACTATACAGTGGTTCCTCGTTTATCGTGGTGGTTACGTTCTAAAAATAACCCGCAATAGGCGAAATCCGCGAAGTCATCAGCTTTATATTTTACAATTATTCTACATGTTTTAAAGGGACAGTGTGTAAGATTTTTACCCGTTAATTACTGAAATTGAAGATACCCATTCAAAAATACATTGTTTTTCAAGCCTTTTCACTTCCATCATGAAATCAAAGTATTCTTTTGGACTTAGATATAGTCACATAAAAGGGGGATCTTCCCCATATAGAGGCAGCCATTTTGAATACGAGAGCCGCAGAAGGACATTTGGGCTCCGCCTTCGCTTTCGGCAAGGCTCGTGGTAGCACCGGAGGCAAAGCAGCAGGCGGCTCCGGCGCGCTGCGCAAGAGAGAAGGAGAGAAGGAGAGAGGTGCGGGTGGGGTGGGAGGAGGCTCGTGGTTTTGGGTAAACAACAAGCATGCTGCTGTATCACACGTATTGGATCTAACACATGTTTTGGACTAAATTGTTTTACTGGATTTTATTCGCTGGATCCTTACGGACCTATTGATACCAAGCTTGTGGTGAAATACAGAGTTTGACCTGTGCAGAGCCTTCAAAGGTAAGCTAAGTAACAAACCGTTTTGTGCTTTTCGTATAAAAGCCCCATGTGCTCAGGGAGTGATTGTTGTGCTGGGAAATGAATTGCATAGTCAAAAAGAGGAGACTGTAAGGTTTCATTTGATATGTACATTATCATGGTTCACGATCGGGAATGTGTGCTTTCATGCGAAAAGAAAAAAAAAACTGAACGGGAGACTGCGTTTTATTAATACCGTTGTTGTCGGCCGGGTGCGCGGCGGGTGCGCGGCGGGTGCGCGGCGGGTGCGCGGCGGGTGCGCGCACGGGAGCGCGCGCAGGTACGCGAGCTCTCCGCAACGGCGCGTCCGGGTGACCCTCGAGGTTTGCCCTAGCTAAAACAGGAAGTGCATAGCCACTATCCACCTATGCGCCACGAATCCTACACACTGGACCTTTAAGGCTGTAAACGCCTCACCACACACATTATACACTTTTCTCAGACTGGCATTAACATTTTCTAACATGTCTCTCTTGTTTAAACACTCAAACTTTCGTAGATTTTCAACCAAAAAAAAAAAGATTAATAGTGACGCGTGTATTTCACAGTTCCTCTAACCGTGCCTCTTCGTCCTGGCGCCGCTCCGCCTTGGTGCAGGCGTCTTTTTCCGAGTGAAGAACAGGTTTATGGGTAGTTGTTGGCGCTCTTTTCTCTTTTTGGGTGAGAAGATTCTTATAAACAGACATGCCACCTTTGATTTTATTTGAGAACATTACGTCGACATTGTGGGTTTTGTCGGGGAGAAAACTTGCAAACATACAGCACTTCAGTGTCATACTGTGAGCGATCGAACATTTATATAAATTTGGCTGAACGCATTTTGTACTGTACAGGAGACAGGGCATGGAGGAGAATGACAAAGGTCGACAGTCCCTTAGCCAATCAGGATGCAGAACACAATGCGCGTTGATACACTATAAAAAAAATTTGAATAAAAAATCTGTGAAACAACAAGGTCACGAAAGGTGAACCGCGATATAGCGAGGGACCACTGTACCACAGTATGTATTTCAAGTCAATCAAGCAATCAATCAATCAAACAAACAATATTTATAAAGCGCTTTTCAAACAAAAATGTAACAAAAAGCGGCTTACAGTGATTACGGATTCGAAGATTTGATCTCACACAGGAGAAATCTTTTCTACATTTGACCCGGTATCATCCCCATGATTTTGTTGTTTAGGTTTGGTCAGGACCTCAGCTGGAGGATTAGGGCGCATGTTTTGGGTTGGTGGGGGAAACCAGAGTGCCCGGAGGAAACCCACCCAGACACGGGGAGAACATGCAAACTCCAAACAGAAAGGCCCGGGCGACCCGAGCCTTCCTGCTGTGAAGCATGAGTGCTAAGCCACTCAGCCACCATGCTGCCAACAGAGAAAAAAAAAACAAAAAAACAAAACACACAAACACACAAACAGACGAACAAACAAATTCAATCAAAGGCCAAGCTAAACAGGTGAGTTTTGAGCCCACTCTTAAAAACATGAACGTTTTCTGCAGCCCTGAGGTCCTCCGGCAGGCAGGTCCATAGACGAGGGCCGTAGTACTGAAAAGACGCCTCTCCATGAGTGTGTGTCCTGACTTTGGGAATGACCAGGAGCTGCCGGAGGAGCGCAGGGCCTGTGAAGGTTCGTAAGGAAAAGCAGTTCTGAAAGATAAGAAGGCCCAAGACCATTAAGACGTTTAAAAACCAGTACCCTTGGAGATACATAGGACAACCAGAAACATAATGCATCTTTAAAAGTTACACTTTTCTGATCTATGTTAAAATGGTGTTTCCTCATCACACAAACATAATGTACCTGGAGTTTTTTTTTGTTTCATTCACACATGTTTAACACACAAACTCTGCATATTTAGGCTGAGTTCTTCTCTCAAACTTAAAACACTTTATTCCTTACAGGAAGTGCTCCACTGTATTACACCTTCACTAGAATCATTTGGATCATTTCAGCCCATTTCTTTCAACTGAAAGGTAAAAGGTGGCTGTTAACTTGAAAACTACTGCGGCATGGCATCACAAGGTGGAACAGACCATTTAGAGCTTTGGAGATGTAGACGGACTAATAATAAAGGATTACTCAAACCTGCGTGCATGAAACAAAACACAACTCCAGGTTTGTGTAGAATCCCTCAGTCGTCTAGGTAGAATCCATGGCAGAACCAGACCAGAACTGAAGAAGCAGCCTGGATGAGCTGCGAAACGTATTTCAACAAAAAAAAATTTGTCCAGTTGAGAAATTGAATTTCTCCTTTTCCCACAACTCCAGGCTTGTTACTGATGTCAATTTTGCATAATAAGGGACCTTTAATATCTACTGGACTTCAAACATAAGCACAATATTTAAAGGAAAAGTAACTTTTTTTTTTACAATTTGAGCCTTATTTCGGTAATAAAACAAGGATGTTTTACTCACCCATAGCACTTTGGTGTCATATGGAATACTTCCAGAGATGTTTTAGATTTGCGGTTAGCCTAGCGCAGCTTCTAGCCATAGCTCGGGGCATATAATATATTCCCCAAGCATGTAATATGCCCCGTGCGGGCTCCAAATAACACAAACTTTAGCACTTTTCAAATCATAGAGGCCCAATATCTTAGTCTACGATTTCGTTTGAAGCAAAAGTGGCCTGTAATCCGAGATTTATCCATAGTTTACAGCTTTGCGTTTCATGTTTGGGTCCCGGGAGCTGAGAGCACACTCCGCACATGCGCACTGGCCTCCTCATCTACTCGAAACTATGGCTAAATCTTGGATTACAGGCCACTTTTGCTTCAAACGAAATCGTAGACAAAGATATCGGGCTTCTATGATTTGAAAAGTGCTAAAGTTTGTGTTATTTGGAGACCGCAAAGTAATGCCCCGAGCACTCAAGTTAACGTATACCAGCGCTCTCAAGTTTTGAGTGGGGTCGTGCGTGAGACTGCGTAATTTCCGAGGAGCGGGGGGTTGTGCGAGTGAACAATTTTTCCCGAGGGGGGGGCTTGAATTGCGTGAGAAATGCCGTGTGAGCATGTGAACGCGTCGAATTGTCTCTCTCAATGCGTGAGACTTGAGAGTAGGGTGACCACTGGCATGAAACAGGAAAGGAGGACACTTGTGTCCAAAAAGGAGGACAAAGGCCCTAAAGTGAGGACACCTTGTTTTTTTTTTTGTTTGTTTGTTTGTTTTTCCCTGGGTTGGGGAAAAGAAAAACAACTTATGAATAATGTATGACGTCAACATATATTTATTAACATGGAACACCCATCAAAAAGAAAAATGTGGCAAATTATGGTCAAGATGATATGAACAAAAAACAATATCATCACTAATTCACTGAAAAAACAGTCTTTGCCATGCCATCATATGCCATGGCAAAGAAGAAAGAAGAAATGCAGAACTAGTAGTTCTGCATTTCACTTTTAAGAGGCAAGATCTCGCTACCTGGATTTGTGTAATTCGCACAAAATCCCCCAAATATTATTTGCAATTATGAAAGCCGTAATGTAAATATTGTAACGTATTTTAACTGTCTACATTGAGAGGAAACGTAAGCGAAACCTGTTACGCATGGCACTAAAGAAAACAACATTTTAAGGGACAGTAATAAGGCGATGAAGATGGAAGAAGGAGCCAAGTTGCACCTCAAAGAGTCGCTGATAGCGCAGATAGAGAGCGGACAATACGAGGGGCTGACGGGCTGTATCAGCTGCGCGCGGCGCGCATCGCAAATGTTTACATACAACACATCGCAGAGTAGCAAGTGTAAATAATGGGTGGGGATTTATGACGATTTATGCAAGGGTGGCCGATGAGGGTCCGAAAGGAAGACAAAATGTAAAAAAGGAGGACACGTGACAGACGGCCGGACAGACAGCTCTAAAACCGGACTGTCCGGACAAAATCCGGACGAATGGTCACCCTACTTGAGAGCCCTGCTGTAAATGTTTGTCTAAAGAGCAAACTTAAACTACAAAGCAACTAATGAGAGTTATATAAATGAAGTTATTACCTGATGGTTCTCAGTTTGTTTTATCATCACCGCAGTGTGCGCTTAGCAGCTGGAACTACACTCTACAGTCTGCCCAACAACAGAACAATCTATTTTCTGATTGGCTGATTTTTTTCCGGGGAGCGGGACGGGGAGGAGGGGGAGAGAACGCGCGGTGCCTGCATAAACTGAGCCACACAGACCGATTTTCTGGGCATTAAAAAAAAAAAAAAAAAAATCAGAGTGAGAAATGCCATGTGTGGACACGTCGGATTGCGTGTGTCACACTCTCAATGCGTGAGACTTGAGAGCCCTGCGTATACGCTACAACATAACTTCTACGAAACTGCTCAAAATGACACCAAACTGCTATGGGTGAGTAAAACTACTTGTTTTATTGCCGAAAGAAGGCTCAGATTGTAAAAAAAAAACGTTACTTTTTCTTTAATAACTCCAGGAATCATTGCGCCGGTGATCAGATCAAAATATATCTTAATCTACTGCAGAAAAAATGTATCTTGTCATAAATTGTATAAGTGCTAGATTTCAGCTCAAAGATATGCTATTATCAAAGCTAATGCCAGTCAAATACAACATTAGCCTTGTACCTCCAGAAATAGACTAATTACGGGCCTCCTTGTCTGATAGAAAGATCATTGTGACATTCAAAATGCTAAAAGGTTCTCACAACGGCACACAAAGAACACGCAGAGACAAGAAAGACTGTGACCTTACCCATCTCCTTTGGACCGATAATTAATTTCACCACAGCTACACAATAAACATATTGAGCTGCTTTTAACCCGATTCAAACCGCTCCGGCCTTGATATGACTAAGAGCTTAAGGTCGCGCTAATGGATGCTACGCTAACAGCTTCAATTAAACTCGTCTTTTCAGGATTGTCACCGAAATGCATTCAGTTGTGCTTTCAGGCGATGGGGCCATAAGCATTGACCACTACAGGGAGACGAGCTGTAATAGGGCGCATTAGCAGCTTTAATTCCCCAAATGACAATAGTGAGCCTTGGCTGTGCGCAGACATTGTGAGCGGAGGAAATGAGTGCGTTTGAAAACACGCTCGACTCTGAGGAGATGTGGCCACACGGAGGGGGAGCCGCTAATAGGTTTCCACTGAGCACAAAAGGGGAGAGGTGATTGGTGTTTGCAAGACAGGCAATTAAGAGATTTTATTGGGTTTAATTTTGGTGTTGTCCGGACAGATTCTCAGTCGGTGGTGATGATTTATACAAACAAATTAAATATGGGCCTAAAAAGAAAGACAGCCCTGAAAGGTAAGTTAAAGAGGCTACATTATGAAAAAAATGACTCTTGTGAGCTTTAAGCCATGTTAGAATGTTGTTATCAAAACATACCTGGAGATGTGTTTTTCTCATTCACAAATGTTTGAGTAATCCTAGTGAAAGAATGGGCCGCTCTCAGGAGCTTAGTGAGTTCCAGCATGGTACTGTGATAGGATGCCACCTGTGCAACAAGTTCAGCTGTGAAATTTCCTCACTCCTAAATATTCCACAGTCAACTGTCAGTTGGTATTATACCAAAGTGGAAGCGATTGAGAATGATAGCAACTCAGCCACAAAGTGTTAGGCCACGTAAACTGAAAGGGCGGGGTCAGCGGATGCTGAGGCCCATAATGTGCAGGCGTTGCCAACTTTCTGCAGAGTCAATTGCTATAGACCCCCAGACTTTATGTGGCCTTCAGATTAGCTCAAAAACAGTGAGTAAAGCGCTTCATGGAAAGGGTTTCCATGGTAAAGTTTGGTGGAGGGGGGATTATGTTGTGGGGTTGTTTTTCAGGAGGTGGGCTGAGCCCCTTAGTTCTAGTGAAAGGAACTCTGAATGCTTCAGCATACCAAGAGATTTTGGACAATTCCATGCTCCCAACTTTGTGGGAACAGTTTGGAGATGACCCCTTCCTCTTCAACATGAACATGAACACCAGTGAAGAAAGCAAGGTCTACAAAGACATGGATGAGAGAGTTTGGTGTGGATGAACTTGACTGGCCTGCACAGTCCTGACCTCAACCCGACAGAACACCTTTGGGATGAATTAGAACGGAGACTGAGAGCCAGGCCTTCTCGTCCAACATCAGTGCGTGACCTCACAAATGAGCTTCTGGAAGAGTGGTCAAAAATTCACATAAACACGCTTCTAAACCTTGTGGACAGCCTTCTCAGAAGAATTGAAGCTGTTACAGCTGCAAAGGGTGGACCGACGACATAACCCCTATGGATTAAGAATGGGATGGCACTTAAATTCTTATGCGAGTCAAGGCAAGTGAGCAAATACTTTTGGCAATATAGTATAGTTGTGAGCGGGGCAATATTGCCATTTAAAGTGTCTTTCCAATAAATGCTTTTGAATTCATTGTACTTGATTTTTACTGTCTTAACGTTTTTTTACAATCTAAACCTTATTTTGGTAATTTTTTAAAATTATTTTGATTTACTCACCCATAGCACTTTAGTAACATTTGGAACAGTTCCGTAGATTTGGTAGGTTAGGATATATCCGGGTAACGTGAGTGCTCGAGGTGCAGTCAAACTTTAGCACTTTTCAAATCACAGAAGCACGATGTGTCAGTGTAGATTTTTGGTGGATTTAAAAGCGGCCTGAAACCCGATATCCAGCTGTATTTTCATTTGATGACGTCATCATAGAGGACAGCGTGCATATGTGAATTCCCCAGCTGATTCGCAGATAAACACCGCACTTTTCTGTTGCGAGCGAGATATGGCTGAAGATTCGGACTTTGAGACTGAAGAGGACTTATTTGTGTATGATGGCTGTCCCTACCATTTTGAGCGTGAGTATACGGATGATGAGATATTAGAAAGAATGAAGTGGAGACAGTTTGAGGAGAGTGCACCAGATAACAGCCATGGGTATCGGATTATTTCTCAGAACTGCACGCTGAATCTACTGGCATTCCTTCTTTTCCTTTGCTGGTAAAAAGTCATCCGAACTGAAGTGAGTACTGCACACACGATGGTCCAAACGTCTTACAGCTTTGTCTTTCATGTCTGGGTCCATTCTCAAAGCAAGTAGCCACAGCAATAACGCCGGATTGTGATGAGGAAGCCTGTGAAAGCCCAACTTCGTCCAAGATGTCATTTTGTTTTCGCAACCGGGATAAATGCATGTTCGCACCATTTTCTCAAGCGGAGATGTTTTCGTCTTCTTAGCTTCTTTGGGACTGGAACAGAGATCTGACAGCTGGGAATTAGCGCATTCATGCTGTCCTCTATGATGACGTCATCAAATGAAAATATAGCTGGATATCGGGTTTCAGGCCACTTTTGAATCCACAGAAATTCTACACTGACACAGCAAGCTTCTGTGATTTGAAAAGTGCTAAAGTTTGTGTTATTTGCTGACTGCAACGTCGTGCCCCGAGCACTCACGTTACCCGGATATCCTAACCTACCAAATCTACGGAACTGCTCCAAATGTTAGTAAAGTGCTATGGGTGAGTAAATCAACATGTTTTAATACCGAAATAAGGTTCAGGTTGTAAAAAACGTTAATATTCCTTTAAACTGTAGTGGTCCAAAGTTATTCCTCACCAACCTTAAGCATTCAGAGCATCCTAACTATTCACTGAAATGAGTTTATAAGTGCTTTTTAGACATGAATGGAGTTTTAATTTCACGGTAAAGCTAACAGCTTGCATGCTAATAGTGCACTTCCTAATTACTGGACAATAAAACACTTAAGTACACAAACAGTAAAATAGTACACAGCTGACTTATTTGGACTTCAAGACCTGTTTATACAATATATCTGTACTGAGGAAAGACAATTTTTGCTCAAATACATGGCAATAATATTGACCTCATTTGACCCATACCACAACCCAAACTTCTGACACGTCACCAAAACAACAGTTTGTGTTTTTGTCGGGTGTCAGCTCCTTATTTGATGCTATGCTGGAAAAATGACCACAAAGGAAGCCGATATGAGTGGAGACCGCAGCATGGTAATTTAATCAGTGCGTCGCAAATCAAAGGAGGCAAAAGTTCACCATCTCAGACCAATGAAATCTATCAGGTCTTTAGAAGCTCCTGGTCACAGCGTGCACAGTAATGAAGATGGATGCCCCGTGTTATCTGAAAGCCACTTACGCAGCCTGATGTAACCTTACACATGGACTATAGCTCAGTGGCACAAAGAATCTAATTAACAAATGGCAGCAATGAGAGAGGAGCGAGGACTGTGCATTTGCAGATGAATCTAGACTAATGAAACGACGGCTTTTGTCTCCAGAGCAGGGCCGATATTTGGGAAGGGTTTTAACGCACTGTCTGCAGCTGCTCTGATGGAGGGGTATGGAGGTCAAAAGGTGAAATGTAGAGAGATGTGCTTACAGCAGATGAAGCAAATGTTAGATAAAAAGTGTGTTTGTTTGTTATAATGTAATATAAACTAGTGCTGTCAGGCGATTAAAAAAATTAATCTAATCGCATTTTAAGAGTGTGTGTGTGAGAGAGAGATTGTCAGTGAGTGAGCGAACCCACTTTGCTCATTCGTTTCCCAAATTCTGCAAGTGTGGTTTGGTGGTTTGGTGAAGTGCTCACTATCACCGGTAACGATAGAACTTGTCCGGACGCGTTTATCGTTCAAATGATCCGTCAGGCTGGAGCAACTTCGGTGATCGGAAAATTATTTTTGACAAAAGCTCCAAATCACAGCGTTCTTGTTGATCGTCCCGTCTGCTCTTTTTATAAATAAACTTGCCGTTCACAGGCCCGAGTAGCAATTTGCTCGCCGCACACCAAATTTAAATTTGCATTGAATTGCCACTCATAATTAAATGCGTTAATTTTTTATAACACGTTAATTTGCAGTGTAATTAATTAATCTAATTAAAGATCCCATGACATGGTACTTCTTATATGGCACCTTAACCCAAAACATGCTCCAGGTAAAATCCTCCAGCTTAGGTCCTGACCAAGCCGAGCAATAAGATCATGGAGATGGATCCCCGGGCGCCTGAAAGACGAGCTGCCCACTGCTTCTGAAGGATGGGTCAAATGCAGAGAAATAATTTCCCTACGGGGATGAATAAAGTCTGTCTTCTTCTTCTTCTTCTTCTTAGTGGTTCCTTAATATTGTAAATGAATCCTTCAAAATCAAGCCTCAGTGCATGAGATATGACTCTGACTGTCTTCATGAGGCTAAATATGTCTCTAAAATGCTTTATTATGGGCATTGTTGCTTGAATGCAAATGAGGAGGACAGAGACAGGCCAGTGCAGCGGGTGGGGCGTGGCCAAAGCGCCACTGGTTCCTCGTTTAGTGGTGCGATGGGCACTGGCCCCACTTCCGTGTATAAGCGCGGAGGAAGATATGAGACGAGTTGCATTAAAAAAACACATTTCCACAGAAAATAAAATTAAACTACTGCTGTTTCAGAGGTTTGGAGGCTCGGATAAAGGACATCCGAGCCTGGAAACATTCTCACGTGTCTCCAAGCAAATAAAAAAACGCATTGCGTAGCTCGTTCGCGGTCCAAATTCTCTGGGCGTGATTTCCAGAGACGGTGGGTAGACATCCAGAGGGGGGGGGGTGGAATCGTTTCCCTGAATGTGACGTCAGAAAGTTCCCTTGTTCAGAATCGCCCGTTTGAGCTGTCTTTTTTTCAAACACGGAAAAGGATTGCAAATGCTCAGATTTCACATTTCGCAACTTTTAGCCATAGAATGGCCCTAAACAGGGTAGGGGATCTCACATTAACATTCAAAAACCTCAGAAAGTGAAAATTTCATGCCATGGGACCTTTAACGTGTTAAACTGACAGCCCTAGTATAAAAATAATTGTAAGCTGAATTACATTTTCTGTGCTGTTAGGTCTGTTATGATAACAAATTTTGATGTACTGCTGAAGAAAATATAGACAATAAATGGTGATATTTAAAGGCAAAAGGAGAAATTCTGTTTGTCAACTGGACAAAAGTTTACTTGGTCGAATACGTTTTGCAGCTCATCCAAGCTGCTTCTTCAGTTCTGGTCAGACGCTGGAGGACACTGCTTATATCTGCCTGAAGGGAGGAGCTAACTACAATGAAATTACTCTGAAACTACCACACCTATTTGGTTACAGTTTCTGTTAGTTAGGTAAGCCTATTCAATATGCAGTGGGCGTGGAGTGTGGGGTCTTGTTAGCAGAACCATTCGGGGCCATAATGGGTGTTTTCACATCTCTGGTTAGTGTGTCACAACACATTATCTGGCATGGCTCTTGCAGAAATTGCAGAAGGTCATGGGGACTGTTTTCAGTCTGATTGGCCAAAGCATCACAACAGAGGAACAAGCCAAAAAAATCAAACTTTTGTTAAAGCCAGTAAAGAAAATCCGTATTCACACTAAAATAGGCTGAAGTACGCTGCCAGTGTTGCTATGTTTGTTTTGGTTCATTTGAGCGCTTGACCTTTGGCTTCCACACAAACCTCAGTGCTGTGACGTGATTGGTTGTCCTTCACCTGCCGGCCCTGTTGCATCAGCGGGCACCGAGATGGATTCTTGTGAGTTTGTGAACACGCAAAGATCACGAGAATCCATTTTGTTGTGAGTGGGGTCACCTCGCCGCAGATCTGTCCAGTAACTTGACCTTGTGGCATTTTGTCTCCACTGAGGTAGACAAGCTTATGCCACAATGGAACATTCTAGGCAGGGCACAGTGAAAAGCTGGTGGCACCCTCCACATGAAAAGTTACATCGTGCCCCTTTAATTTCAGCTTAATCTTTAAAAATACATTACGCTGTTGTTTAGCCTAAGCACCATTGGCTAAAACCACTTCATTAGCCCGCTATTTCTGACCCCAACAGTAGTTTTTCACTCCTGTTTTTGCCCTCTTCCATTTGAGTTGCCCCGGGAGTGAACCTGCCACAACACGCTTTTCCCAGTCCGAATATCATTACCCTAAAGGTGCTTTTAACATACCGCCATTTTCACTTTGAATTCCACTTTGAAAACAAGGAGCTGTTGATGTCATCCGAACAAGCGCTTGTAAAAACTAACATGTGGCCCGACCCCAGTGCACCCCTCCTCTTGGGTTTTCACTTTCCCATTTTGATATTGCTAATTGGACCGCTGCCTGCACTACTGTAAACCATTAGTAAATGAGCAGTCTGTTTTTATTAACATCTAACTTGTAAATAATACATCAGATCTCTGGCATAAACAATATAAGCCCCATGAATGGAGAGAAGCACATGGCGGCTACGCTAATCACATTTCTAATATCCCAAACGCAGGTTATATAATGTGTATTGCTTTAATCTATTAGCATGTTCGCGGTACACATTTACAAATTACTGAGGGCTTTTCCATTGGTGTGATTGGGGAAGCAGGGATCTGGTCAGTGGCATTAGATGATTACAGCAGGGTCCAACTGTCAGGTAAACAAGCCGACAATTAGTGTATTGCCTGGAAAAATAAAAAATACATATATTTGATTACAATTTTACGTCCTCGATTGAAAATGTCTTACTCAATTCAGATTTTTAAAGGCAAATGAAAAGCTGCATTGTGAATCGGTGAAAATTATTAGCAAGTCACTAACTCTGTAACCTTTCGAGTGAAGGGTCTGCCCCCTGCTTTTGTTCCAATCAGTTCTCATCCCAAAGGTCATATGGCTCTTTCTTACATTAGATGAAAATTGTGTGTAGCTGACTGATTTTTGTCACAACTTTCTGCTTATGAATACTAATGCTCTTTCTGGGTAGGGGGGCACAGTTTACTAATTTATGAGAAAAAAAAAATCTCTGTGTTACAATACACACAAGTTAAAGGGGCTATACACGATTTTGTGTTTAGTTGAGCAAAATTAGGCGACGTTCAGACTGCAGGGCTTACATGCAGTGAGTGTTGAGCACCTGGCGATTTTAAAGTTGCTGTCGTACCAGAGCCAGAACATGTACAACTTATTTGTTTTAAGGATGAGATTGAGAAGGAGAAGGACAAGGTTTTTGGCCTTGGCGTTTTCTGAGGCAGTGGCAGCAACGTCCGAAGAAAGGAACGTGTTGGTGCTGAGAGCGGTGGGATTACTATGTGCTTCGCTACTTCCCTGACACGGAGTTCATACACAGTATGACAAGAACAACATTTTGCGTACATTTGTGAGCGCCTACTTGTACCACTCTCACTTGTTGATGACGTGTAGGTCGGATGAATGCGACCTGGCCATTCAGACTGAAGTCGCATGTCCAAAAATCGGATATGTATCAGTTTTAGGACCACATATCCAAGTGGCCTGGGTCGCATTTGAAAAAATCGGATTTATGTCATTCAGACTGTCATTAAAAGATCAGATACAGGTCACATATAGAGGCAAAAAAAAATCGGATTTGGGTCACTTCAGGCTGTAATCTGAACGTAGCCTTACTTTCACCCCATTACGGACAAAAGTGAGACCGCTGTGTGTTATCTGCATCCAATTGTAAATCAGTTTATCCTCCGAGAATCAGGAACTGCGCTGTTAGCATGTTAGTGTTAGCATTACCATGGTGGCAAACCTTTGATCTGACCTATGAAAGATGAAAGTTGTAAAATTATGCCCATAAACTTATCGCATGCAGTAAGTGAGGAATAACTTTGGACCTTTTTCATATTTAACAATCATACACAGCGCCATTAAAGGTCCTATATTATACAAAAGTGACTCTTGTGAGTTTTAAACCATGTTAGAATGTTGTGTTTTGTTCATTTACACATTTGAATATCCTTTTATTATTAGTCTGTCTACATTTCCAAAACTCAAAATGCTCTATTCCATCTTGTGATGTCATGTAGTGGTAGTTTTCAAGTTAACAGCTATTTTACCTTTTGCTTAGTAGAGACAGACAACTCCAGGGCTGAATTCATCCAAATGATTCTAGTGAAGGTGTATGAAGTTTAAAAACACAGTGGAGCACTTGTTTTACCACATGACATCACAAGATGGAACAGAGTGTTTTATATTTGAGAGAAGAACTCAGAAATGTGCAGGATTTGCATGTTAAACTTGTGTGAATGAAACAAAACTACAGGTATGTTTTTGATGAGGAAACAACATTATAATAGGGAGGAGCAGGGGAGGTCTGGGTCTCAGTGGGGAGTGAAAGCAGCATTGTTGGCCAACAGGTGGCGTGGTTCCCGTGAGGGGGTTCTGTGCTTTAGGGGCTGTGTGTGTTTGGCGGTCAAGATGCTGTCACCGTATTTCACCGTCCAAGGACTGGTTCAAATAAAATATCCAGTGTCCAATGAAATACAACAAAGGCCACTACATGCAGAATTGGAACCAAGCTAAAAAATTAATGAAGTAATCTTAAAAGTCTGCATATTGTTTTAACCTAACTGAACTAGGCAAAATATACAGCTTTGGGAAAAAATAAGAGAGCACTGCATTTTTTTTCTGAAATCAGCATCTCTACATTCCATTCCAGCGTCTGTTGAATTCCAACACAAACACAAAGCTGAGCTACTTCAGTTCTTGCACCAGGAGTGGAATAAAGTCACCCAAGAACAATGTGAAAGACTTGTGGAGAGCATGCCAAGACGCATGAAAGCTGTGAATAAAAAATAAGGGTTACTGCACCAAATATTGATTTCTGAACTCTTCTTAAAGGTCCCATGGCATGAAATTTTCACTTTCTGAGGTTTTTGAACGTTAATGCGAGCTCCCCTACCCTGTTTAGCCCCCCCCCCCCCATCATGGTTAAAAGTTGTGAAATGTCTAAACTGAGCATTTGCGATCCTTTTCTGCGTTACAAAAAATCGGAGCTCAAACGGGCGAGTTTGAACAAGGCACCTTATTGACGTCAGATCGAAAAAAGAAATGCAAATGCAGTTCCACCCCCGTCTGTCTGTACTCAGCATCTCTGTAAATCACGCCCAGAGAGTTTGGACTGCGAATGCGCTAGGCAATGCGAAATGCGTTTTTTTTATTTGCCTGGAGGCACGTCCGAGTGTTTCTAGGCTCGGAAGTCCTTTATCTGAGCCTCTGGACCTTTGAACAGCAGTGGTTTAATTTTATTTTCTGTGGAAATGTGTTTATTTTTCAATGGAACGCTTCAAATCTCTCACCCGTGCAAAAACAAGGAAATGGATCAGCTGTGGGCTCTGAGCTCTGAGCGGAGTTTGGCCACGCCCCCACCCTCTACTATTGGCCATCTTTTTTCTCCTCATTTGCATTCAAGCAACAACGCCCAGAATAAAGAGTTTGAGAGAGATATTTATGACTCTTTCTCATCTTATCTCTGTTTCTCATGCACTGAGTGTTGATTTTGAAGAAGGATTCATTTACAGTATTAGGGAACCATTAAGGAGCCATATAAAAGCATCAAGAAGTACCATGTCATGGGATCTTTAAGTGTAAACATTAGTATTATGTTGTTTTAAAATGAATTTGATCTTGTTTCTTTGCATTGTTTGAGGTCTGAAAACATGTATCTTTTTGACCTTATTTTGACCATTTGTCATTTTCTGCAAATAAATGCTCTAAACGATAATATTTTTATTTGAAATTTGGGGAAAATGTTGTCAGTAGTTTATAGACTCAAACAAAAATGTTCCTTTTGCCCAAACACATACCTATAAGTAGTAAAATCTGAAAATTTTGCAGTGGTCTCTCATTTTTTCCCAGAGCTCTAGATCAGAAAATAGCGTAATATGGGCCCTTTAAGTCACATTACAACCAGTCTCTTAATATTACAATTAACAGTGTTTTTGCCTGAGAAACTCATTAGGGGGACCAGCTACAGCCTCTTTCCAGCCCCGTGGCCTTTGGTGTAGCGCTACCCGAGACATGCTACCCTCCTGCTGCACCCTGTCAGCCCTGGTTCTCCTCACTCCGCACCCCCACCTCACCCTCACCTACTCATACAGGCACCCACCCTCACAGATACCCCCGGGCTGGAGCTCTTTCACATGCACCATAATAGGGCCGAAGAGAATAAACAAGTGACCAGCCTCAAATAATTGTTGACTTGAGATGAGAGAACGGCACGCTCCCCTGTCCGATCAGCAGCGGGGGGCCTGTTCTTTCCCAGCATCCTCTCTGCTACCTGTTGTCAGTTTCCATGGCGATGGCACTTTGCAACTTTAACTGAAAAACACGGCGGTGGAATAAAGACATTGAGCTAATAAGAAATGTGCTGGAAAGATAATGTCAGAGGGTTTAAGTGCTGCGTTATGGTAATGAAAAAAATTAAGGTGCATTTATTTTATGAAAATGTTTCTCTCTAGATCACTGTTTATTCATTTCAGTTATCTTATTCAGTTATTTTGCCTAGAATATGGCCTTAAAATTATTAAGCAGCATGGAGGTTACATCACCCCCAGTGGAAAAGTTACATCATTACACCTTTAAATAATACAATAAGTATTATCTGTGTATTATCTTCACTGTACAATGTCATAATGGGAAGGGCAATTCAAATAAGAAATATGTGAATTTCTTGTTTGAATTTGTGATTTGTATTACATTGGTAAAGGTGCGGTGTATGTAACTAACTAAGCTACCTTCCCTCTTCACCTCCTCACCAGGCCTTTGCTCTCTGGTCTCCTTCTGTCAGGCCAAAGCTGATATGTGAGAATACAACAGGCGTGGATTCAACTTACGAATAGTAACTATATTTCCGCTTTCTTCCGCTTTCTCCATATTTCAGGTCGCAGGGGCAATGGTCCAGGTCCGCTGCCCAGATCACAACGCACCAGCCCCCATGGATCCCACCCTCGGGTGGTGGGTCCACGAGAGGACGGCCTGACTGAGCTACTGCCGCTCCACGAATGGTAACTTAAACCTTTTTTTTTTTTTTTTTTTTTTAAAGTTACCATTCTTAAAAAAAATAAAATTAAATTAAAAAAAAGGTTTACAAATGGCAACTTTTGTAATAATTTCTTGAAGGTATTTTTACTGCAAAATATCTTGAAAGTCGCATGTGTCTAGAGACATACTGAGTAACATTCCAGACAAAGCAATAACATGTCTATGGAACCAACCGGAGGGGTATTCCACGAAAGCTACTAAGCGCAAAGCCCGGCTTTATTCGTCAGTTGGCGCTAGTTTAAGTAAGAGTTCGGTTCCACGACGCTCGCTAAACTTAGTTCCCGCTGAGTTACTGGGGCAACATGGTCTTAGCAGATAGTCTGGTCGTGGGCTGGCTAAGTTGTGTCTTACTTAGGCCGTGTCGCAGAGAATACGTACCTGACGTAAACAGAGTGTCAAACACACCGTTCCGCACACCTCCCCGCATGAGTATCTGTGTTGTCCGAAAACAACATCAGCAAAAAAACTAATTACCTTACTTTCTCGGTTCTGGACAATTCTCCGGTAATCTAAACATATGCTTTTCAGCCGCTGTCTGGTTATGTGCTCTGACTCTCGTATGTGCGGGCCGGGTTCGATTCCTGCTATTGACCTATTGATGCCCACGTCAAATTTCAGTTAAATTTTCACGCATTTATATTTGCAACATATTACAGAAATGGAAATGAATTTAACCTACAATTACTGTTATCATCACATAACTTATATCAGTTAGTCCTAACATCACTCTCACATGACGACATTGACACTTTATATTTTATGTGTCATCTCTATCAAAGAATACAGTTACAGGTAAACCTTTACTTTTAAAACAAAATGTAGCCAAATAACAGGCACACTCCATGATGCAACATTTCAATGATTCAACAAATTTGCTTAAGAGATGCTGTGCTAGCCTTTTTAATGAAATCCTATTTATCAATTTCCATCAATAGGCATAAAACAATAAAAGACATTAGGTATGACATTCTGGTGTGAGGCCACTGCTGGAGGACTGCTGAGGGTCAGGCAAGGCACTGCTGGAGGACTGCTGAGGGTCAGGCAAGGCATTGCTGGAGGACTGCTGAGGAGGGTCCAAGTGTACGCCATCTTCAGTAACTTGAATATACTCTTCAGGAGAACTCGCAGGAAGGATCTTTGATGGGGTCCCTCCTTCAATTACCTCCACCAGTGGGTGACCCCGGTTTAGGGCCAGTGCCAGCTCCTCTGCAGGTGAAAGATTTTGAGGGGGGCTCCCACCTCCTGTGGCTTGGTAGCTACTGTTCATTTTAAATTAAATTAAGGTACCATTTCAACAGTATTACTAATTTCACTGAATAATAATATTAGCCTACTTACCACTCTGCAAAATGTTATTATGCTTTGTCTTTACCAGCAAAACAGTCCTCTTCACATTATTCCTGCTCAAAGACAAGATAACACAATTTAACGTATTAGTTGGAGCAAATACGTTTACACAGTAAAAATAAATTACAACTGACAAGACTGCTATACAAATAAATAATAATTATGCCATCAACTGCCTACTATGAGTATCGAACTCACAATCTCCCGTACTCCAAACGGTAACTTTACCCCTGCGCCACAAATCAGCGTAGACGTCAATGGTGAAAAACAGACTTAAAAAACTCACTGTCCAGCACTGTTATAGGACTTAACTTGCGTATTTAAGCGTTCGGCGAGCTTCTGCCACGCCATGTCTCTGGCCTTGGTTATTGCAAATGTGTTGTAGAGTTCCAAAAGCAACTTCTGTTCTGATGCGCTGAAATAATCGGCCCGAATCTTCGACATGATCGCGTTTTCGACAGTCGCTTGTTCAGGGCTTCTTACCTTCCCCGTGCACGCGTCTAGGCCCGGCCTGATTAGGCCTGACTGGGCTTAGCTCTGACTAGGCGCAGCTGAAACGCGTTTGTGGAACGGGTTCAAGCTTTTGTCTAAGTTGTGTCTCAGCCAGGCGAGAACTTAGCACTTAGTCGCGGCTAAGTTTAGCCACGTTCGTGGAATACCCCTCAGGTGGCAGACCTCACATCAGAAACACAACATACAGAACACAACACAAAATGTAACTCATGTGGTAAATACCCAAACATTGAGATTTTGAATTTTCAGGGCCAAGGGTGTTTTTTTTTTTCAAGTGTTTCAAGTTAAAACATTCCTAGGATTGGGCCAAATGGAAATTGTTCAGCTTTTTTTTTAAATACATAAATGATAAACAAGTCACGCACTAACCTTGTCTCTGCAATTAGTGACCAAATTCAGTGAAAGTTTTGCTCAAGGTTGTTGCTTAAAAGTCCTATATTATACAAAACTGAGCTTTAAGCCATGTTTGTTACCTCCTCAAAAACATACCTCGAGTTGTGTTTTGTTTCGTTCACATTTGAGTAATCCTGCGTTCCAAATGCTCTATTCCACCTTGTGATGTCATGAAGTGGTAGTTTTCAAGTTAACAGCTACCTTTTAATTTTAGTTAAGTAGAGATTGGCAATTCCAGGGCTGTAATTATCCAAATGAAGGTGAAGGTGTATGGAGTTTAAAAACACAGTGGAGCACTTCCTGTATTTCCACATGACATCACAAGGTGGAACAGTGTGAACGCGTGTGAATAAAATGAAACAAAACACAATTCCAGGTGTGTTTTTGATGAAAAAACAACATTATAACAGAAGAGAAAACAGCGTAATACGGGCCCTTTAAAGAATGTATACTTTTGACTGGGAAATGTCTCAAAATTTGACCTTATCTGTATCAACTTTACACTATTTTTTGAAAAGATACATTTTTATATTTATTTCATTTTCATATTGGTAAAGTGCAACTCGAGGCCTGTGAGCGGACGCATCGGTGTGGTCACATGACATTTGTCTCACTGTCTCTGCCCTGCTCCGCTCTGACAATCTCTGCATGCCACTGCCCGGAGGATGGAAACTCTCATTATGCAGCGTTAGATTTATTAAAATAGATTATGGAAATGTTAATTAAGTCATTAATTACATTATTTAAGCAGCACTGACAGATAAGGCAGCAGCAGGAGCAGAGGCGGCGGTTTATGTGTGAGGGTGGGGGTTGGGTGCTCTGTGGGTGCTCGGAGATGTGCTCGGGATGTGATGGGTGACACGAAAATAGTGATAAAAGTGGCCTGTTGTATTGACTCACCTCACGTTCATATCGGCGGAGGTGCATATACAACTGCCCCAGGACAAGTCAAGCTAAAGAAGGCCTTACACACAAAAATAAGAGAGCACTGCATTTTTTTTTCTGAAATCAGCATCTCTACATGTATTACAGCCATTCCATTCCAGCGTCTGTTGAATTCCAACACAAACACAAAGCTGAGCTACTTCAGTTCTTGCACCAGGAGTGGAATAAAGTCACCCAAGAACAATGTGAAAGACTTGTGGAGAGCATGCCAAGATGCATGAAAGCTGTGATTAAAAATAAGGGTTATTGCACCAAATATTGATTTCTGAACTCTTCTTAAGTGTAAACATTAGTATTGTCTTATTTTAATGTATCTTTTTTTGTTATTTTGACTATTTTTCATTTTGTGCAAATAAATGCTCTAAACGATCATACAGTAATCCCTCGTTTATCGCGGGGGTTAGGTTCCAGAAATAACTCGCAATAAGAGAAATCCGCGAAGTAGGACAACTTTATATGTTACAATTATTATACATGTTTTAAGGCTGTAAATGCCTCACCACACACATTATATGCTTTTCTCAGACTGGAATTAACGTTCTCTCACATTTGTCTCTCATTTAAACACTAGATTTTCAACAAAATGTATTAATAGTGACGTGTGGGGGGAGACATGGCTCCGGAAGCCCCGCCGGAGCACTGCCAGGTCCCGGGACGCGACACGCACCAACCCTTGGAGAAGTGCGCAACACATGCACCCCTCATTGTGGTCAAATCCGTGACAGAGCAACTTGACCGGCGTGAGGCCGCGCGTACACCGGGACTGCGAGCACAAGATCGAACCGCCGCACCTGGACCGCGTCCTCTCAGCCCGAGCCACAAACCAGCCACATGAAACCAGCAAAGAGTGGTTTAATCCTGGTTTAGACCTGGTTTAGTCCACGTTTAGTCCTGGTCTAGTCTCTTAGCCAATCAGGACGCAGAACACAATGTTACACTATAAAAAAAAAGTTACACTATAAAAAAAAAAATAAAAAAAAAAATCACCGCGAACCGCGATAGAGCGAGGGACCACTGTATTTTATTTGGAATTTGGGGGAAATGTTGTCAGTAGTGTATAGACTCAAACAAAAGTTCCTTTTGTCCAAACACATACCTATAAGTAGTAAAATCAGAAAAACTGATCATTTTGCAGTGGTCTCTTATTTTTTCCAGAGTTGTAGGCTCTTATAGTAAATGATTCTGTTTTTAGACCAGTTCATGGTAAATAGTAAATATTTATGTAGCACTCCACATTCAAGGCTCTCAAAGTGATTTACATCAAGGAACCACTCACCCATTCACACACGCACGCACGCACACACACATTATTAGTCTACATGCTATGCTGTCAAAATGCTCTTTTCCACCTTGTGATGTCATGAAGTTGTAGTTTTCAACTGCTACCTTATACCTTTTGTTTAGTAGAGGATGGCAATTCGAGGGCTGAAATAATCCAAATGATTCTAGTGAAGGTGTATGGAGTTTAAAAAACACAGTGGAGCACTTCCTTTATTATCACATGACATCACAAGGTGGAACAGAGTGTTTTCGGTTTGAGAGAAGAACTCAGCCTAAATATGCAGGTTTTGTGTGTCAAACGTGTGAATGAAACAAAACGTCACGTATGTTTCAGGTGTTTGATAAGGAAAGATCATAAATAGATTTTTTTTTTTAAAGCGTAATATGGGCCTGGTCCTGTTACAGGTTCAGTTCTGGTTTTTGATGTGGTGGGTGTGTATCATCTTAATGTGGAGACTAAAAGTATGCATTCTGGGAAGTGAACATGGAGGCGCTTCCTGCTACTTTCCACCCTCCCTCATTGGCTTACGTTGGAATATTGTCGTCACTTTCTGCTGTGATCCTCATCATTTTGGTCTTAAAATTTTCGTATTAACATGATCCTAGTGTATTTATTTCACAATTTTGTCCCTAAATACATTTCTATTCCTAATATGGCTGACTCCAAATTCGCTCCTATAACTGTTAGCCTCGTGAGTTTCATTTGACTGGAACTACACAATGGTTGACGCCACACTCCACTTCTACAGCTCTGGGAAGAAAAAAAAGAGACCACTGCAAAATTATCAGTTTTTCTGATTTTACTACTTATAAGTTGCCTGGAAGAATCCATGACTCATCGCTGTACCAGCGAGTGAGTCTGGTAACGCTTGATCCACAGAATGCGCTGCGGTTGCGCGTAGACAGACAGCTAAGTGAACCAATCAGAGATTGCGCCATCTTGATTCAAAACTGAGGCGGAACTTCCGCTGCCTAAGAGTGACTTTGCGGGCAAAGGCGGGGGCACTGACGTCACCATCTTTGAACGAATCAGAATCGCGGAGTCGGTTTGGAACCGGAGGAGCGAGAGTGGATGGAGAGTGTCCAAATGGTATCGCGGTGTATCGGAAATACAGAGAGATATCATTTGGCTGGCCAGGTAAACTTATAAGTATGTGTTTGGGCAAAAGGAACATTTTTGTTTTGTCTATAAACTACTGACAACACTTCCCCTAAATTCCAAATAAAAATATTATCGTTTAGAGCATTTATTTGCAGAAAATGACAAATGGTCAAAATAACAAAAAAGATACATGTTTTCAGACCTCAAACAATGCAAAGAAACAAGATCAAATTCATTTTAAAACAACATAATACTAATGTTTACACTTAAGAAGAGTTCAGAAATCAATATTTGGTGCAGTAAGCCTTATTTTTAATCACAGCTTTCATGCGTCTTGCCATGCTCTCCACAAGTCTTTCACATTGTTCTTGGGTGACTTTATTCCACTCCTGGTGCAAGAACTGAAGTAGCTCAGCTTCACCCACATTGTCTAGTATGAAAGTGGAGTGTGGGTGGGTGTTGGAGGTGGTCGGAGGGGCCGATGGCGCAGATTGGCAGCCTCGCTTCCGTCAGTCTGCCCCAGGCCAGCTGTGGCTACAAAAGTAGCTTACCACCACCAAGTGTGGAGTGAATGAACAATGCGTAAAGCGCTTTGGGTGTCATGAAAGGCACTAGATAAAAGCTATTCATTATTTGTGTTTGTGTTGGAATTCAACAGACGCTGGAATGGAATGGCTGTAATACATGTAGAGATGCTGATTTCAGAAAAAAATGCTGTGGTCTCTTTTTTTTTTTTTCAGAGCTGTATATACAGTCTGTAATTATACACTGAGACTTACCTGACCAAGCAGAACCACACTCTTTGACAAAACTTTACAAAGACATGTGGATCTCATTCTAGCACCATCTCTCACTCCATTCATAAAAAATGTTTCATTAACATTTCCAGCTGGAGGCCTGAGAGTGGGGCCTATAGACAAAAAAAAAAAAAAGGAGATGGATAGTTTGAGGAGGCTATTGTTTCTGATGCTGTGGTGGAAGCTATTCATTTTTATACATTTCCAAAACATAAAACATTTATTGATTTTTAAAAACGATTGTCAAGAAAACTAGTGACGCCAATTCCAGTCTTGCGTGCAGTCTTTTTCAAATTCTTGTACATTTCTTCCAAACATTTGCCGTTGTATTTTAGCTGGTCCTCAAAACATATTTCCAGAGGCGTTCCGACTGAAAACACTCGGTGCAATTGTAAGATGAATTACCCATGAGTTGATACTACAGACTCTCTTATCTGCTGACAGTTTAGTTACCACCAGCCCCAGAAATGTGTTTTCCAATTCGCTGAGAATAGAGCTTTTCTTTGCCCCATCAAACCTATATTAAGGGAGGGAGAATTGGCCCGATCACAGTTGATAAGTACAAATGATAGATGTTGTAAACAAGCCTACACCCTCCATTCTGATCTCAGACATTGATTTGCGTCAACAGCCAATTACAAGCCTGAGTGAGGATATGCATTCAGTCAGGCTGCAAGTCCACTGGTGGTAGTGGTTCAAGAATTTTCTCTTTTAATCTGGCTCACTCACAGTTTAGTCCTGACTTGGTAAAGTTATTTTTTAAAGTTCCCATATAACACTAAATGACTCTGTGAGCTTTTAATGATGCTATAATTCTGTTCCATCAAAAACATATCTGAAGCTGTGTTTTGTTCCGTTCACATGTTTTTAGTTCAGAAGAAATTGTCAATTCAGAGATGATTCTAGTGATGGTGTGTGGAGTTTAAAAACACAGTGGAGCACAGGCCTGGACTGGCCATCTGGCATACCAGGCATTTTCCCTGTGGGCCGACAGTCCTCGGAGGCCGGTGCCGATGCTGTTTTTTTTTTTTTTTTTTTTTTTTAACTTAGAGACCGATCACCGGCCCACAATTTCTCTGCGCTGATCCCCGCCAGTTTCATAATCATATTGTTGAGCGAATGAGCGGTAGAAAAGCTCAAGAAAGGAGGTGCGGAGAATTTGCGGGCGAAAAGATTAAAAAGCCTCACTATACATGCTGCAGTGTTCAAAAATAACAGCTCTATTCTCTGGAGGGGCTGCTGGAGCCTCCACGTCCTCTGCAGGTTGAAGGTGGACAGGGAGAGGAGCAGCCAGAGACTGTGGACAGGGAACCCGAGGAAACCTGGGGGAACCCAGGGGAACCCGAGGGAACCCGAGGGAGGGAACCCGAGGGAGAGGAGGAGCAGCCAGAGACAGTTGACAGGACACCCGAGGGACAGTGACAGTGACTAGGGAGGTGTATCACACCAGGTAAGCAGGTAGTAATGTTAGGATAATGTTAGGATTTTAGGTGATGGACAGGCATGCCGCATGGATAGAAAACGTCGAATTTCGTTACGATGCAGTAGCCGGTCAGCTAGCTCTAAAGTTTGAGTGCTCAAAATATCTGCAGTGGGGTACTAGCCCGGACTATGTTGTATAAGCTCTAGTGATTATTTGCCTCTACTAAGAACATAATTCATATTAACAAGAATCCATGTTCATGGTTACAACAAGGTCACCCTAAATCATTTAATCATTTATTGTTTCCCTCATGATATTAGCCCACTTCAGCATACAGTAAATGGAATGGAGACATAATTAACTACCTAGTGGGCAGCTAACTAAAAAAAATAAATGTTTAGATGGCAATCTAGAGTGATCTATTTGCTTGATTATATTTACATCGTGTCTAAACAACTATTGATTGAATAGATAATACTCCCTACAACTGTATACAGCTGGTACTGTATATCATATTTAGGGACCGAGCCCGAAGGGGGACGAAGGTCCCTATTGTTGTTGCTTTGTTTCCGTATTATTATTATTCTTGTTCATACACGCTGGGGCAATTTTGAGCATGTTCCCATGCTTCAAAACAAACGAAACTTTGCACGGGCATCACAAAGTGCTGCCAGTACGACCACACAAAGTCTCGTCCCCCAGTGACCCTCACTGGGGGTCACTGGGGGACCCCCAGTGGGGGGTCTCCTAGACCGTACCTCAGATGGGCATACATTTTGGTAAGCATAATCTTAAGACGTTGGAGATGTTAAATTGCGAAGGATTTTCAAATAGGCGGTAATATGACGATACGGCGGATCGATAAAGTTAGGTATGGAATTTGAAACACTTCTCCTACACCGTACCTCAGATAGGCTTAAATTTTGGTGAACATAATCTTAAGACGTTGGAGATGTTAAATTGCGAAGGATTTTCAAATAGGCGGTAATATGACGATATGGCGGATCGATAAAGTTAGGTATTTATTGAATGGGAGTGATGAGTTATGAATGGGAGGTATTTGTTGCTAGGCAACGCCCTGATCAAAGGTCTTTGATCTTTGTACCTTTGATCTGATATAGCTGCAAGCAGCAATGTGGGGACAAGCATCGAAGGTTCATGTAGGCCTCAGCATGGAGGCCACATGCAGGGTCTGACAGGGTCTAACAGAGTCTACAATGTCATGGCCACGCCCAACAGGAAGTGAGATAATTGTGCCAGGCACACAAAATTTGGTATGGGTGTGCGTCTCAGTAAGACGAACAAACGCAGGTGCGAGGTCCCGACCAACGCCGCTTGCGGCTTTAATTGATACTGTATTTTATATTTGACTATATATATACACTCAACAAAAATATAAACGCAACACTTGAGATGGACTTAAACATCTAAAATTCATTCCAGATACACAATATTACCATTTCTCTCAAACAAATCTGTCTAAATGTGTGATAGTGAGCACTTCTGCTTTGCTGAGATAATCCATCCCACCTCACAGGTGTGCCACATCAAGATGCTGATCTGACATCATGATTAGTGCACAGGTGTACCTTATACTGCCCACAATAAAAGGCCACTCTGAAATGTGCAGTTTTGTCTCACAGCAAAATTCCACAGATGTCACAAGCATTGAGGGAGCGTGCAATTGGCATGCTGACAGAAGGAATATCAACCAGATCTGTTGCTCGTGCATTGAATGTTCATTTCTCCACCATAAGCCGTCTCCAAAGGCGTTTCAGAGAATATGGCAGTACATCCAACCAGCCTCACAACCGCAGACCACGTGTAACCACACCAGCCCAGGACCTCCACATCCAGCAGGTTCACCTCCAAGATCGTCTGAGACCAGCCACTCGGACAGCTGCTGAAACAATTAGTTTGCATAACCAAACAATTTCTGCACAAACTGTCAGAAACCGTCTCGGGGAAGCTCAACTGCATGCTCGTCGTCCTCATCGGGGTCTTAACCTGACTCCAGATCGTCGCCGTAACAGACTTGAGTGGGCAAATGCTCACATTCGATGGCGTCTGGCACGTTGGAGAGGTGTTCTCTTCACGGATGAATCTCGGTTTACATTGTTCAGGGCAGATGGCAGACAGCGTGTGTGGCGTCGTGTGGGTGAGCGCTTTGCTGATGTCAATGTTGTGGATCGAGTGGCCCATGGTGGTGGTGGGGTTATGGTATGGGCAGGCATCTGTTATGGACGAAGAACACAGGTGCATTTTATTGATGGCATTTTGAATGCACAGAGATACCGTGATGAGATCCTGAGGCCCATTGTTGTGCTATACATCCATGAACATCACCTCATGTTTCAGCAAGATAATGCACGGCCCCATGTTGCAAGGATCTGTACACAATTCTTGGAAGCTGAAAATGTCCCAGTTCTTGCATGGCCAGCATACTCACCGGACATGTCACCCATTGAGCATGTTTGGGATGTGCTTGACCGGCGTATACGACAGCGTGTACCAGCTCCCACTAATATCCAGCAACTTCGCACAGCCATTGAAGAGGAGTGGACCAACATTCCACAGGCCACAATTGACAATCTGATAAACTCTATGTGAAGAAGATGTGTTGCACTGCATGAGGCAAATGGTGGTCACACCAGATACTGACTGGTTCTGAGTCCCCAGACCCCCAATAAAGCAAAAAAAAAAAAAAAAAATGCACATTTCAGGGTGGCCTTTTATTGTGGGCAGTATAAGGCACACCTGTGCACTAATCATGATGTCAGATCAGCATCTTGATGTGGCACACCTGTGAGGTGGGATGGATTGTCTCAGCAAAGCAGAAGTGCTCACTATCACACATTTAGACAGATTTGTGAACAATGTTTGAGAGAAATGGTAATATTGTGTATCTGGAATGAATTTTAGATCTTTAAGTCCATCTCATGAAAAATGGGAGCAAAAACAAAAGTGTTGCGTTTATATTTTTGTTGAGTGTATTTATTATCATTATCTTATGTATATAATTATGTCTCATCTGACACAGGTCTGTTGCTCTTTGGTTGCTATTCCATCTATTTTTCTTTTTGTTCTTTTACCCTCTGTTATATATCATATATCATATATCATATATTATATTTGATGAGTGAGCTACCGTACCCAAAACAATTTCTCTTGTGGATCAATAAAGTTTGTCTAAGTCTACGAATACACTTTAGGTTAACAAGAAACCTTTTAATCATGTAAATGTTTCCACACTACTGACTCCACTGGTGGCATCCATATTGGTTGACTTTTTCTGATAAACAACAAATTCCATACAAATCATACATTGACTAGGCCGATTTAAGAGCATCATTACTTCCGGTCAGCCATCTTGCCTTGCCTTGCCTCGTGCTGCCTTAGTTTGAGATTTATCTGATCATTATCAAAAAATAAAAATGTAACCTAAAGATACTACTGTAAATGTTTTGATGGTTTAGATAGTTCCACAGTTTTTCCAGGTAGTTCCCAATATTTTTATTTTTATTTTAGCTTTTTAGGTTTTCTATTTATCACTTAATAAACTGTAATAATCTGTCCCTCTTCCTGTCTAGTCAAGCCAAGTTGTTGAGAAGAGAGAAGAGAGAGCAGACTACTTTTCCCGTCCAGAGCCTGCTAGAATGCAAGAATTTTTAAATCACCACCCAAAGCAAGATGCTACAAACCCTGTAGTGAAGAAGGTGTTTCCCCTCGGCCAAGACGTAACAATAGTAAAATACATTACTTTGGGGAACACAAACATAAATCAGTCTGTTGTGCTCCACTAATTATGAGGGGCCGTTCTGAGCCAAAAATGCCAGGGCCGTTTTTTTGTCCCAGTCCAGCCCTAGTGGATCACTTCCTGTAATATGACATCACAAGGTGGAACAGAGTGTTTTGAGTTTGAGAGAAGAACTCAGTCTAAAAATGCAGGTTTTGTGTGTTAAACATGCGTGAATGAAAGAAAACACAACTCCAGGTATGTTTTTGAGTAAATGCTGACTTTTAGTAATGTTGAAAATTCTTGAAGTGTTTGATTCTGTTCTTCTCTTGGTTCAAGTTTAGTCCCAATGTGTGAACGCAGCTATGCAAATCCTTTTCCTGACTTTTTAGTTCAGGAAAATGAGTATGCCAGATAGGTGTCATGAAACCATGTGAGAGAAGGGACTAAGTAGGTGGAAAGTACTGCCTGTCTGAGGGCCTGTTTCCACGAGAACATTTACGGGTAAAAACGACAAAATATTTGATCAGAAGTGCCTTTCATTTAGACCAGGGGTGTCAAACATGCGGGCCAGATCCGGCCCTCCAAGGCCTTTAATCTGGCCCTCGGCTGATTTTCTATTATAATATTTTAAATATATTTTCATTTTGTATTAAAATATTGGTAATTTTCTGCGCCTCTTTTCTGTGCAGTTTTGCATAGCAGCATCACCAGCGCCTCTGTGCGTGGCCCCTCCCACCAGAGCAGCACAAATGAAGACTTGCCTCTTCCCAAATGCTCTTAAAGGACCATCGTTTTGACTGTTGACCATGACACCCTCATCAGCAAAATGTCAAAAATGAGAAAAGTGGACGCCGAGTGCAGGATTTTCCAAGAAAAATTGACTAATTCATATTTGTTCACGGAGGTGAATGGGAGACCTGTACGCTTGTGTCGAAATTGCATTTTTCTTAAAGTTTCAAGTTGCTCATAATATTCAAATATTTTGTAAAAGAAAGAGTTCATCAATAGAAAAGACTTCTGTAATAGATTTGCGTTTCTCTGCACAAAATTTTTTACTTATTGCTATTTTTGGGGTATATTTGCCATGAGTTTTATGATCCAGCCCCTATGGGATCAAAGAAGGTTGGATACGGCCCCCGGACCAAAATGAGTTTGACACCCCTGATTTAGACGGTGACGGCATTTTGGGGGCTTAAAAAAACTGAAACCGCCTTCCAAAGTGGAAAACTTGAATACGCTCCGCTGTAGCGTTTTTGTCTACACTGCCCAAGACGCAAAACTCTGGTCAAATCTGCTGACGTCACATACGCGTTTACGTCACATCGGTCCATATATCAGTGTACTTTGTTTGGCAGAACTCCCAGTCCACACCTTTTTGCACCTTCGTTGCTTTGTAGTCTAACGTGGTCTGAAGCAATAGTTAAACTTCTTCGTCTGACGACACAATTTTTTTTTTGCTACCGGTAGCCATGTTTTGCTTTGCTTTTCGCTGCACAGATGAGAAGAAGAAAGATTCTATGCATGCACGCGGACATAGTGATAATGTATCACAGCACCACCTAGCCGCCTGGCATGCATACCCAATCGAATTCCACACACTTTTGTGTTACCGTATGCACGCAGTTTTCCTCCCGAAAACGCTCGTCTAAACGTGGAATAAAAAGTGAAGACGCAACGCCACTTTTGAGTCTTCTGCTCAGACTGTCATCATATAAACGTAGCCTGACATAGTTCAACATCACAGTGAGAGAACGTGCTTATAAAAATGTTGTTCACTCCTGGTTCAAAATTGGTAGCAGCACCTTTAAAAGAGCTTTATTATGTTACCTCCTACTCAAAAACATAACTGGTGTTGTGTTTTGTTTCATTCACACATGTTTAATACACAGATGTTGGATATTTAGGATCTTAGAATCTTCTCTCTAACTGAAGACACTGGTAAATGTAGTAATACAGGAAATACTCAACTGTATTTTTAAACTACACATACCTTCACTAGAATTTGGATAATTTCTGCCCTGGAATTGCCAATCTCTACTGAACTAAAGGTAAAAGGTTGATATTAACTTGAAAACCACCGCTTTATGACATCACATGGTGGAACAGAGCGTTTTGAGGTTGGGAGATGTAAATCCAGCTTAGCCCTAGTTCAGTCATGTTTTAGACATGCAGGACTGGTTAAGACCCTGCTGAGACCTGTTTTCTAATGTGCAAATGGGAGAATAGAAATTAATGAACATACCTCTATTTCTACTGTCTACTGCTAAAAAGGTCTTATGCAAGAAATGAGAAGTGGTCACTGATTGGATGAAATAATACAGTGTGCATTGTGCGACCATGATTAGCTCGGGTTAGCCTCAATCAGCTAATGGTAGTAACACAATGGCCTTTTGTGATTATGTCAATTGTAGCAGCGGTATTGATTAGCATAGACCAGAGACATATAAGTGTGAGGTGGGTTCATAAGTCTACGGGAGCTATTAAATGAATGCGAATGAGACTACTTAGCTATACTTAATCCGTCTAAGGCCCATAGATATTCAGATAACTCCAACAAATCACAGCACTTTTAATGTAAGAACTTATATGCTGGTTTTTCTATGCATGAATAAAATAAATGTATAATGCAAAAGGTGTTGTTTACAGTGTGAAGAAAACTGATTAGCACCTAGCTGTACTGTTTCTTCAGAGATTTAAACAATTAAGTTAAATGTATACTCCATGTCAGCAGAAAGTAAGCTATTTCTTCTTTTGTTTCACTTTACCTCATTTTTCCACTCCAGACCTTAGTTGTTGGTGGTGAGAAGCTTCACCAAAGGTGCCATGGGGGAGACTGGCAGAAAAGTTGTTGGTATTCTGTTCCAATGGCCATCAAGCTAACGTAAATCCAATTATTATGTTAGCTTGGCCATCAAGCTAACATAATAATTTAAGTGAGATGGTTGAATGTCTTGCCCAAGGACACAGCGGACATATGAATATGGCTACGTTCAGACTGCAGCCTGACCCAAATCTGATTTTTTTGCCCCTATGCGACCTGTATCTGATCTTTTAATGACAGTCTGAACGATACAGATCAGATTTTTTCAAATGCGACCCAGGCCACTTGGATATGTGGTCCTAAAACCGATACATATCCGATCTTTTGACATGCGACTTCAGTCTGAACGGCCAGGTCACATTTATCTGACCATCAACAAGTGAGAGTGGTACAAGTAGGCGCTCACAAATGTACACAAACGTTCTTCTCTTCATACAAATTTGTGTATGAAGTCCATGTCTGTGAAGCAGCAAAGCGCATAGCAATCCCACCACTCAGCATCAACACGTTCCTTTCTACAGACGCTGCTGCCACTGCCCCACAAAACGCAATGGCCAAAAACCTTCTCCTTCTCAATCTCATCCTTAAAACCAGGCATGTCCAAACTATGGCCCGTGGGCCAAATGCGACCCACAGATGATTTTTTTCTTGGCCCTCAGGCTTCCAAGTGAATTGGCTCAAATTGCCTTGAGCAGATCTTTTGACTAAGTTTTTTAAAAATCTACCTTGATAAAACTATTTAATATTTATTGGGTGGTTTTGAGGATCTTAGCATAAATAAAGGACTGATGGCTCTAACGTGATAAACATGCATATATTTCAATTATTCACTGTACGGAGCACTAGTCTATGGCCCTCGATCGGCCCTCTGCTTCGTGTGTGTTTAGATATGTGGCCCTTGATGAAAAAAATTTGGACACCCCTGCTTAAAACAAATAAGTTGTACATGTTCTAGCTCTGGTACGAGAGCAACTTTAAAATCTCCAGGTGCTCAGTGCTAGTGTCCATGTTTAGGCGACTTCCTTTAATTTTTTTTTTTTTATGGGGGCGCGTTCGTAACCACGAAACGGCGTAAGTCGAGACCGTAGTAATCCAAGGACCCCCTGTAATTGGAAATGTGAACGACCTGAACGAAGCCAAAGATTAATCATTGACCCTTTTCTTAAAGGTCCCATGGCATGAAATTTTCACTTTCTGAGGTTTTTGAACATTAATGTGAGCTCCCCTACCCTGTTTACCCCCCCCCCCCATGGCTAAAAGTTGCGAAATGTCTAAACTGAGCATTTGCGGTCCTTTTCTGCGTTAGAAAAAAACACAGCTCAAACGGGCGATTCTGAACAAGGCAACTATGTTACATCACATCGAAAAAAGAAATGCAAATGCAGTTCCACCACCGTCTGGATGTCCACCCCCTGTCTCTGGAAATCACGCCCAGAGAGTTTGGACCGCGAAGGAGCTACACAATGCAAAATGCGTTTTTTTTTTATTTGCCTGGAGGCACGTGCGAGTGTTTCTAGCCTCGGAAGTCCTTTACCCGACCTTCTGGACCTCTGAAACAGCAGTGGTTTAATTTTATTTTCTGTGAAAATGTGTTTTTTTCATTGAAATTCCTCTCCTTTCTTCCTTCGCGTTTAAAACGCGGAAGTGGGAGACAGCGCACAGTAACAAGGAACCAGCGGCGCATTTGCCCCCCCCCCCCACCCGCTCCTCTAACCTATCTGTGTCCTTCTCATTTGCATTCAAGCAACAAGGCCCAGAATGAGTCGTTCAGAGAGAGATATTCTGACTCTGACTGTGTACATGTGTCTTTCTCATGCACTGAGTGTTGATTTTGAAGAAGGATTCATTTACAGTATTAGGGAACCATTAAGGCACCATATAAAAGCATCAAGAAGTACCATGTCATGGGACCTTTAAACTTCACTTCTAATAACCAGTCGCAGTAGGCTATCTCTCGTGACCCAATATTCTACAATTACATATGAAATAAACTGAATACAAATTTAAAACTTTTATTCCAGTTGACAGGATTCAATGTTCTTTTGCTGTGGGCCCTACATGGACGACTGAGAGCTTACACAGACAATATTTGAAGGTCCATTATTTATGAACTAGCAAAAGTAGACTCACTGGATTTTCACTGATAGCAGCTAATCTAACTAAAGTGATATGAATAAATGGAGAGCCCCGCTTGCTAATTGCGTTGTGACTTGTCAGGTGCTTGTATGGTCTTCTAAACACCGGACACCAGGAGTCTGAGAGGAGAGCTTTGGTGATGGTGTCCTGAGATGATAGAGTGGACTTAAAGAGGCCCCGAGACCCACAATCAAGAGGTTTAACAAGTCAAGAGGACCACAGCAGAGAAAGCGCTGGACAAAGAACTGAAGGTACTAAAGAGTTTGAGAAAAATTGATTTGGTTGTTACATTTGATATTACATTTGGCTGTGTGGTAGTTTCACTTAGCAGGCCCAGTGGATTTAATAATACTTGTACTTTTGTAGAGTTTGTTTTAACACTACTTTGAATTTCTTTAGGGATAAATAAAGTATTGTTTTCTTAATTAAAACTGACATAATACAGGAAGAATGCAATACTTAATCTTAGAATTGTCTTGATCAATATCCAAATTAGTATAAAACCACAAGGTAATGTTAAGGAAATTGTCATTATTTCGTGGTTAAGTTTTTTGTGTTCGTATCGTATCTTATGTTAGACTTTAGACTTAGACAAACTTTATTGATCCACAAGAGAAATTGTTTTGGGTACAGCAGGTAAAAAAATAAAAAGATTGAATAGCAACCAAGAGCAATATACCAGTATCAGATGAGACATAATTATATACATAAAAATAATGATAATAAATGTAAATGTACAAATCATATTTAAATAGAAAAGTAGTAATACAAGGTAAAATACAATATCAAATGAGATGTACAATACCAGCTATATACAGTTGTAGGGAGTATTGTCTAGGGAGTATTAGAGTATCTTTTGCACAAGAGTGAGTTGTTGTACTCTCCATGGAGAATGTTCCAAGGGTCAATCCAGAATTGAAGGACATTTTACGTCCCACCCATCAAATATTAAATAATCCACATACAAAATACTAAAACATACAGTTTCTAAGTGAATGTACTTGTCCTGAGACCAAATCTAAAAAACTAAGAGAAAAGAATGCTTGAAAATAGTTTTTAAAATACCAAATAAGTCTGGAGAACCCCCAAAATGCCATTTTTCTCTTGTCCCACCCCTCTAATGACCAAATTAAATCTCAAATAAACCAGTTAAAATTGAATTGAAATTTCTTGTTTTTTGTATAATTTATTTTATTGCCATCTCTTGTAACTGTGGAACATTTGTTTTAATAGACATAATATTTCAAATAATAATTATTATTCATAGAACATGTGTCCCACAACATGCACACAACCCTGTTACCAGAACATTTTTAGCCTGGTGGAAGAAGAAGAATAAAGCAGAACCACATGATCCCTGGACTCGACATCATCAAAGAGTGTTCCAAAAGAATGGGTAGAGCAAAGGTTTGTCTTCTCTTCTATTTTTCATATTTTTATAAAATCGTTAGCCTTGATTGAATGTCTCACTCTACCTCATGCATCCTGTTATGCAAATGATCAGAATAAGACAATTTTTATTATTTTTTTCTTTTACTTATTTGCATTAATAAGTTTTTCTTCTTGATTAGCAGTAACAGCTAGCTGAACAGCTAGCTTCTACTCCTGAGATAAAGCGAACTTTAGTGCGATTTTGCAACCCTGTTACCTGCAACCCTGTTACTGTGATTAGAGTAAATAAATAAATAAACCATATAAATCATGTAATAAAAATTTTACCATTGACTGTAAGCTGAGCTAATCAAACATTTGATCATTTATTACCTATTACTGATGAATATGTAGCAGAAAATCAGAAAAGTAAAGGTTTATTTTTCAAGAAAACAAAACAATTTCAAAACAGTTTCAACTTTCTATGATGACTTTCCATCTCCAGAAAGTTACATACTATCAGTTTAAACATATCTTTTCTACAGTATTTGAAGAATTTTTGTAACATGACATCACAAAACATAATGTTGTCATAGGATTGTGATGGCAACATTACAACATGAAAGAAAGAATAGAAATAATCTGTGTGTTTTTTTTAGCTAATTTTACTGATTTCACTGAAGAGACTAGTCATGCATTGTTTCTCAAGTATGGAAAATCGATACTAGTTTTCGATACTAAAACTAGTATCGAAACTAGGTGCTCATTTGAGCAAGTTATCGATACTGAAAAAGTCACAAAACAAGACAGAAATGAACCGTTCCTGAATAGCTTTATAATGATCTTTGAGCTGTAGGGATTACACAGACGTAAGTGGCGTTCCTAGAGTGATTTACTCCCTTTTGGCTCAGCTCCCTCTTCACCACAACGGTCCGGTACAACGACCGCATCACTGCCGACGCTGCACCGATCCGCCTGTCAATCTCACGCTCCATCCTCCCCTCACTCGTGAACAAGACCCCGAGATACTTGAACTCCTCCACTTGAGGCAAGGACTCCCCACCCACCCGGAGAGGGCAAGCCACCTTTTTCCGGTCGAGGACCATGGCCTCGGATTTGGAAGAGCTGATCCTCATCCCAGCCGCTTCACACTCGGCTGCAAACCGCCCCAGTGCACATTGGAGGTCTCGGTTCGATGAAGCCATCAGGACAACATCGTCTGCAAACAGCAGAGATGAGATCCTGTGGTTCCCAAACCGGATCCCCTTCGGCCCCTGACTGCGCCTAGAAATTCTGTCCATAAATATAATGAACAGAACCGGTGACAAAGGGCAGCCCTGGCGGAGTCCAACATGCACCGGGAACAGGTCCGACTTACTACCGGCAATGCGAACACAGCTCCTGCTCCGGTCATACAGGGACCGAACAGCCCTTAACAAAGGGCCCCGAACCCCGTACTCCCAGAGCATTCTCCACAGGACCCCACGAGGTACACGGTCGAATGCCTTCTCCAGATCCACAAAGCACATGTGGACTGGTTGGGCAAACTCCCATGCACCCTCGAGCACCCGATGGAGAGTATAGAGCTGGTCCAGTGTTCCGGGACGAAAACCACACTGCTACTCCTGAATCCGAGGTTCGACTATTGGTCGAATTCTCCTCTCCAGCACCCTGGAATAGACCTTACCGGGAAGGCTGAGGAGTGTGATTCCCCGATAGCTGGAACACACCCTCCAGTCCCCCTTCTTAAACAGAGGGACCACCACCCCGGTCTGCCAGTCCAGAGGTACTGTCCCCGACCGCCACGCGATGTTGCAGAGATGTGTCAGCCAAGACAGCCCTACAACATCCAGAGACCTGAGATACTCAGGACGGATCTTATCCACCCCCGGGGCCTTGCCACTGAGGAGCTTTCCAACCACCTCAGTGACTTCAGCCAGGGTGATGAGTGAGTCCGCCCCCGAGTCCCCAGCCTCTGCTTCCTCCTCGGAAGACGTGACGGCGGGATTGAGGAGATCCTCAAAGTATTCCTTCCACCGTCCGATAACCTCCTCAGTCGAGGTCAACAGCTCCCCACCCGCACTGTAAACAGTGTTGGCGAAGCACTGCTTCCCCCTCCTGAGCCGCCGGACGGTTTGCCAGAATTTCTTTGAGGCCGTCCGATAGTCCTCCATGGCCTCTCCGAACTCCTCCCAAACCTGAGTTTTTGCCTCTGCGACCGCCCGGGCTGCAGCACGCTTGGCCCGCTGGTACCCGTTGGCTGCCTCCGGAGTCCCACGAGCCATTAAGGCCCGATAAGACTCCTTCTTCAGCCTGACGGCATCCCTTACTTCCGGTGTCCACCACCGGGTTCGGGGATTGCCACCGAGTCAGGCACCACAGACCTTACGACCACAGCTACGGGCGGCCGCATCGACAATAGAGGCCGAGAACAGAGCCCGTTCAGACTCTATGTCCCCAGCCTCCCCCGGAATCCAGGAGAAGCTCTCCCGGAGGTGTGAGTTGAAGGTACCCCTGACAGAGGGATCCGCCAGACGTTCCCAACAGACATTCACTACGCGCTTGGGCCTGCTAGGTCTTTCCGGCTTCCTCCCCCGCCAGCGGACCCAACTCACAACCAGGTGGTGATCAGTTGACAGCTCTGCCCCTCTCTTCACCCGAGTGTCCAAGACACGCGGCCGGAGGTCAGATGACACGACAACAAAGTCGATCATCGACCTCCGTCCTAGGGTGTCCTGGTGCCATGTGCACTGGTGGACACCCTTGTGCTCGAACATGGTGTTTGTTATGGACAAACTGCGCATAGCACAGAAGTCCAATAACAGAACACCGCTCAGGTTCAGATCAGGGAGGCCGTTCCTCCCAATCACCCCTCTCCAGGTGTCACTGTCGTTGCCCACGTGGGCGTTGAAGTCCCCCAGGAGAATAACGGAGTCCCCGGGCAGTGCACTGTCTAGTACCCCTCCTAGGCACTCCAAGAAGGCCGGGTACTCTGCACTGCTGTTCGGCCCGTAGGCCGACACAACAGTGAGAGACCTGTCCCCGACCCGAAGGCGCAGGGACGCGACCCTCTCGTTCACAGGGGTGAACTCCAACACTCGGCGGCTAAGCTGTGGGGCAATGAGCAGGCCCA
The DNA here is from genome assembly GCA_036785185.1 of Paratrypauchen microcephalus. NCBI lineage: Eukaryota > Metazoa > Chordata > Actinopteri > Gobiiformes > Gobiidae > Paratrypauchen > Paratrypauchen microcephalus. Next base: position 4,127,089 of record JAVJIX010000064.1, on the reverse strand, counting down.
CATCAGCCCGCCGCCGTTCCCCGCGGGCAGCGCCAGAGCAATGGACAGTCCAGCTTCCTTCAAGGAGTTGGGTTCCAGAGCCCAAGCTGTGCGTGGAGGTCAGGCCGACTATATCTAGTCGATACCTTCTAATTCTGACCTGCCCTGAAACACCACACCACAGTGATGTCAGTGATGATCTGCAGGGGGAGGGCTTAGCTTAATGTCATGCAAATGAGCTCTGAAGGCCTGGAGTTAGAGAATCTTTAACGCGGCTTTTCTCAGCTCGTCGTTTTCAGATGTGCTGCTTTCAAATGGTCACAAATTCTTCAAATGTTCTCAGATTTCCATGTGTAAGGCATCGTTGGAAAGCTTAGAATCTACACTTTCAGAATCTGTGAATAACTCAAAACGCCTCTGGGACAAGTTGTGTCTGGTTTTGCCACGGCCGGTCACATAATATAAAAGAAAATACTTCAGTTTAATCCTGAAAACCACAGTGCATTGTCTAAAGAAAGAGTATTTTTAATTAGCAGTGTGGCGTTGGAATCAGTATTGAGTATCAAATCTATTCCTTTGAAATAGACTTGAAATTGTATCAAAATTGAGTATGATATTTTAGTATTGTGACAACACTAGTTCAGAAAGCATTCATTCTTTGTTTTATCATACCTGTAAACTTGATATTATGAATAATTACATGCAAACCTCTCTCTGATTGTATTGAGGGAAGAGCGAGCGAGCAGTGAAATGCTCTGTTTCCTTAATGACGGGCATGCACAGACAGGGGGCGCCGCGCTGATTAGTGTCACCTGTCCTTGTGCATCTCATCACGTTCATCATGGCCCCGTCTCGTGTGCTTCTGCTGCTAATTGAAAAGGCTGTGAAGTGGTGAGGGAGAGGAGGAGTGGAGGAGGAAGAGGAGGAGGAGGGGAGAGAGAGAGAGAGAGCTTTGTCCCACGCCTGCTGGAAAAGATGAGAGGAGAGAGAGTGAAAGAGAGAGTGGAAAGAGGGAGAGGAGAGAGATACAGTAGGGAGAGAGAGAAGAGGTAAGAGAGAGGAGAGAGAGTGAAAGAGAGGGTGGAAAGAGAGATAGAGATAGGAGAGAGAGCAGAGAGATACAGTAGGGAGAGATAGGAGAGGTGAGAGAGGAGAGAGAGTGAAATAGAGAGTGGAAAGAGAGAGGAGAGAGATACAGTAGGAGAGAGAGGTGTAAGAGAGAGGAGAGAGTGGAAAGAGAGAGAGAGATACAGTAGGGAGAGAGAGGAGAGGTAAGTGAGAGGAGAGAGAGTGAAAGAGAGAGTGGAAAGAGAGAGGAGAGAGATACAGTTGGGAGAGATAGAAGAGGTGAGAGAGGTGTAAGAGAGAGGAGAGAGTGGAAAGAGAGAGACAAAGCAGAGAGATAGTAGGGAGAGAGAGGAGAGGTAAGAGAGGGGGGAGAGAGAGTGAAAGAGAGAGTGGAAAGAGAGAAGAGAAAGAGCAGAGATATACAGTAGGGAGAGAGAAGAGTGGTTTCAGAGATAGAGGAAAGAGAGAGAGCAGAGAGATACAGTTGGGAGAGATAGAAGAGGTGAGAGAGGAAAGAGTGAAAGAGAGTGGAGAGAGAGAGATAGAGGAAAGAGAGAGACAAAGCAGAGAGATAGAGTAGGGAGAGAGAGGAGGGGTAAGAGGGGGGGGAGAGAGAGTGAAAGAGAGAGTGGAAAGAGAGAGAAGAGAAAGAGCAGAGATATACAGTAGGGAGAGAGAGGAGAGGTAAGAGAGAGGAGAGAGAGTGAAAGAGAGGGTGGAAAGAGAGATAGAGGAAAAAGAGAAAGGAGAGAGAGCAGAGGGATATAGTAGGGAGAGAGAGGAGAGGTAAGAGAGAGTGGAGAGAGATTAGAAAGAGAGAGAGAAAAGAGAGAAGGGGAAGAGAGAGAGGAAAGAGAGAGCATAGCGACAGGAAAGAGAGACAGGAGAGAGATACAGTAGGGAGAGAGAGGAGAGAGTGGAAAGAGAGATAGAGGAAAGACAGAGGAGAGAGAGAGCAGAGAGATACAGTAGGGAGAGAGAGGAGAGAGAGTGGAAAGAGAGATAGAGGAAAGACAGAGGAGAGAGAGAGCAGAGAGATATAGTAGGGAGAGAGAGGAGAGGAAAGAGAGAGAGGAGAGAGAATCGAAATAGAGAGAGAAAGCAAGCAAGCAAGAGCAAGAGGAATGAGAGAGGAAGAGAGCGAGAAAAGGGAAAAAGGAAAGAGAGAGATGAGAGCGAGAGAGACAGAGCGAGAGGACAGAGAGAGAATGAGAGAGAGGGGAGGTGAGGAGAGCTCTTAGAACATTCACTTCAAAACTAAAGCATTATGACAAGAGGGGGAGAGAGAGGGGCATCAAACCAGTGCAAATGCATGTACTTGTATTTGTACTGCAGTAGGATATTAATATCAAACACTTGTACTTTAGCAGAAAGATGCTGTATTCTCCCCCTTTAGCTATTTACTGGAGAAAAACATTTCAGAGATTTCATAGCAAACATACAAACTGTCAGAAAGTGGAGCTCTTGCCTGGAAAATAAATCCCCATTATTATTCATTATTTCCACACTATTTAACTGCTACAAATTGTATGAATTGTATATGTGTCTATTTTACTTGTGTGTATCAGAGAAATTTGTTGGTGGGTATTTTATGTCAGTAGAAGGCTTTGTTTACACGAGAACGCTTACGGGTAAAAACAACAAAATATTTTATTGGGAGTGCCTTTCGTTTAGACGATGAACGCATTTTCGGGGCTTAAAAACACAAACAACTGAAACTGCCCTCCAAAGTGGAAAACTCAAATACGCTACACCGTAGTGTTTTCGTCTACACTGCCCAAGACGCAAAACTCTGGTCAAATCTGCTGACGTCACGTACGCATTTACATCACCATTTCTGGATATTTATATTTATAAAGTAAATTAAGTTAAATAAATTAAAATTAAATTAAAAAGTTAAGTAAATTAAATTAAGTAAATAAGTTAAGGAAGATTCTATGCATGTGCGGACATAGTGATAATGTATCACAGCACCACCTAGCCACCTGGCATGCATACTCAATCGAATTCCACACACTTTTGCATCACTGTATGCACGCAGATTTCCTCATCTAAACGCGGAATAAAAAGTGAAGACGTGAAGCCACTTTTGCATCTTCTGTTCAGACTGTCATCATATAAACGTAGCCTGAAATTTAAAAATGTGTGCATTGGATTTTTTTGTCTTTGGAAATTTGGAAAACACAAAATTTTGCTGCAGATTGTATCCAAAAGTCAGAGCTGTTTTCCCTTGCAAAGAAGCACCGCTACATGTGCTATAGCAGTGCTCTCTGTTTAAATGGACATGTGTTTGGACCCAGACCATAAAAAACAGCAGACGATCCTTTTTTGGGACACACCAATCACAGGCACTCATTTGTATCACGTGTCTCTCAAAGGCGGAATACATCTCGAATGTCCTTGTAGCATTCATAACAAAATAGTAGTTATGAATGACAATGATATTGGTGTGTGAAAAAACCCTCAGTCGTCCAGGTAGAGTCCATGGTAAAAGGAGAAATTCAATTTGTCAACTGGACAAAGTTTATTTGGTCGAAAGCGTTTCGCAGCTCATCCGAGTTGCTTCGTCAGTTCTGGTTAGAGTGCTGATGGACACTGCTTATATCTACACCAAAATTATTCTGAAACTATCCCACCTCTTTGTTTTAAGTTTCTGTCTTTTGTTTTGTTTTTTTCCAGTTTCTCAAACAAAAATGTTCCTTTTGCCCAAACACATACCTATAAGTAGTAAAATCAGAAAAACAGATAATTTTGCAGTGGCCTCTTATTTTTTTTCCAGAGCTGTACAGTAGGAAAAAAAAAACATTGCCATTGTTACATACAAGTTTAAATTAATTCTCTCTCCTTCACATTTAAAGGTCCTATATTGTGCAAAATTGACTCTTGTGAGATTTAAGTCATGTTATGATTTTACCTCATCAAAAAACATACCCACAGTTATGTTTTGTTTCAATCACACTTGTTTGAGTAACCCTTTCTTGACTGTCTACATCTCCAATTGCTCTGTTCCACCTTGTGATGTCATGAAGCAGTAGTTTTCAATAAATACCTTTTACTTTTTGTTCAGATGAGACTGGCAATTCCAGACCTGAAATTATCCAAATGATTGTAGTGAAAGTGTATGGAGTTTTAAACACAGTGGAGCACTTCCTGTATTACCACATGACATCACAAGGTAGAACAGAGCGTTTTCTGTTTGAGAACTCAGCCTAAATATGCAGGTTTGTGTGTTAATCATGTGTGAATGAAACAAAACACAACTCCAGGTATGTTTGCGATGAGGAAACAACATTATAACAGATCCGAAAACAAACAAAGCGTAATGTGGACCTTTTAAATCAGCTTTACACCAGAAGAATGAGATGATTTGATTTAAATAGCACCAGTCCAGACCTGTCCCCTCTCGTGCATGTTCTCTGGGTGTAATAAGAGCAGATAGAGGACCAGATGGACACCTCCCTGAGAGTAGACGTGGGCTTACAGCTCTGTTTGCATCTGGGGCTCCACATGCTTGAGCAGACTGCACAGGGACACACAGGTGGGTCTGTGAGGGCTGATACACAACTACAGACAGCAGCAAAGAACATTCTGGAGGCTGTATTCTGTAAGGCTGTAGAATTCATCCATTTTTTAAAGATCAAAAGTCTATCATCTAATAATAATTAGATAGATAATAGATAATAATAATAATAATAATAATAATACATTTTTACATTTTGTTTATTAGGCGCCTTTCTGGACACTCCAGGTCGCCTTACAACAAGTACAATATACATTATAGGCAGTTAAAAGCAACACTTCAAATAATAATAATAATAATTAGTAAATATAGCTGCAAGCAGCAATGTGGGGCCAAGCACCAAAGGTTCATGTAGGCCTCAGCATGTAGGACGCATGCAGGGTCTGACAGGGTCTAACAGAGTCTGACAGGGTCTAACAGGGTTTAACAGGGTCTAACAGGGTCTAACAGAGTCTGACAGGGTCTGACAGGGTTTAAGAGGGTCTAACAGGGTCTGACAGGGTCTAACAGAGTCTGACAGGGTCTAACAGAGTCTGACAGGGTCTAACAGGGTCTAACAGGGTCTAACAGAGTCTGACAGGGTCTGACAGGGTTTAAGAGGGTCTAACAGGGTCTGACAGGGTCTAACAGAGTCTGACAGGGTCTAACAGAGTCTGACAGGGTCTAACAGGGTCTAACAGGGTCTAACAGAGTCTGACAGGGTCTGACAGGGTTTAAGAGGGTCTAACAGGGTCTGACAGGGTCTAACAGAGTCTGACAGGGTCTGACATGGTTTAACAGGGTCTAACAGGGTCTGACAGGGTCTAACAGAGTCTGACAGGGTCTAACAGAGTCTGACAGGGTCTGACAGGGTCTGTTCTGACAGGGTTAGACCTACGGTGCTTGTCCCCTAATAATAATCAATAATCAGAAAAAAAAAAAAAAAATCATTGGTTGAGCAGTCATATCCACTGGCCCACAGGTTGGCGGTGTGATTCCAGCTCCCACAGATGAATGCTGTCATTGTGTCCTTAGGGCCCGTCCACACAATGTTCTTGGTGGAAACGGACAAGTTTTTGTTTGTTTTGGCCTTTCGTCCACACGGCGCCACCGTTTTTGGTGGGCGAAAACGGTGTTTTTTGAAACCAGGTTCCAGAGTGGAGAAATTTGAGAATGCCGGGGTCATGTTGTCATGGGGACGAGCAAAACGCAGCTTTTGGAAAATGCTTCGCAATGCTTGTTTGCGAAGAGAAAGGACTTTATGCACATGCGCTCTTTGTAGTATTGCCTTTCCGGTGGCTCTGGCTGTTTCCTGTTTACAGCGCCACATATCGGTGTGGCATAATGTTCACTCAGCACTCCGCTTTCTTCTGGATGCAAATATTTACTGATCCAACATGTGTGTGGATGCAATTTTTTTTTCAACCTGCATAAAAAAAATCCAGGAGCGCTGTCGTGTGCACGTAGCACTAACCTACCTCGCCCCTAGTCTCTGTGTACACTGGTGTGTGAATAGGTGAGTGGTTCCTTGATGTAAAACTGTATAGGATCTAATTTGAAGAATTTTTTGTGCATGATAAAAATGGCAGTGGTTACAGTGGTTGCATTGTTTATGATCAGGGAATGGATTTTGAAAGACGTTTGTGGGGAAAAAAAGAAAGAAAAGAAATCAAATTGAACAATCTTGATTTTTTCAAGATGTGATCAGTTGTTTTTGGCATAATAAGAACAGTAAATGTGTAACAAGTCAGTGAAACCATAGTCTATATTTAACACAGGAAATACAGTTCAGTTGGTAAAACAGGCTCTTTTGTCCTTCTTCTTTTCCATGGCAAAAGGAGAAATTAAATTTGTCAACTGGACAAAAGTTTATTTGGTCAAAAACAAATGACACTGGTGGACACTGCTTATATCTGCCTGAAGGGAGGAGCTAACTACAATGAAATGACTCTGAAACTACCACACCTACTTGTTTACAGTTTCTGTTAGTTAGGTAGGCCTATTAGGTCTGCAGTTTTGATTTAGGTTTGAGGATAGAGTTATAAACGTGAACAGAAATGGAGGTCTCAGGTCCAGAAAGCAATTATATGTTTGTTTGTTTTATTAATCTAAAAATCTTTCAAACCAGACTACAAGCTTTGATAATTATCTTGCCCAGTGGCGTTCCTAGAGTGATTTACTCCCTGGACGAATGCCACTCTTGCCCCCCCCCCTCCCCCCCGACCAAACCCTAACATCCGCCCCACCACCCAAAAACAAACAAGACCGTTGTCCATACAAACTCAATTCACAACAACTACTTTCAAAAACAAATGTACAGTTTTAATGAGTACTGCAATAAAAAAATATAATCAATAATTACAAAAAAAAGTTTTTGAACATAAAAAAGACCAAAGGCGCAATTATTTCACGAAGGGCAAACATGCATCAATAATCACATCAGGGGAGTTTAACTAATACAACATCATCATCATCATCAAGTTAAACTTGAAGACTAGTCGATAGCATACCTTTTTCTTTTGCTCGCTTCTCCTCCTCTTCTTTCCATTTCTTTCGAAATTGGGCACCTGATGGCTTCAATCTTTTTCGGTCCATCACCGCGACTGTTTTGTCATACTGTACACCGTGACCTCCTCAAGACACTGACCGAAATCGGAATGATTACCCCCCTGGCCCCTCCCCCTAAAACAAACTCTGTACTGTGCTCGCAGCGTTGCCTAACGCGAGAGTCAGACCGAGTCAGACCGTCACACCTGAACCATTTCACTTGACCAATCGACCACCACGGCCACTACAACCACAATATTAGAATTCTTTCGGATCATACACAACAACACGGAATGAAACGTAATGAAATGTAGACAATTTCGACCCCATAATTGAAGTATATGAAAATAACATAGCAACACAGGGGTTTGTACAGGCGCGGGTGGTGGGTGCGTGCGGTGGGGGCGCTACTCTGTCTTCACGTAACCACGACCCCCCCCTCCGCGCCCACGCTCCACACCGGCTTTTTTTTTTTTTTTTGCTTTAACCCCCCCCTTCCCCCGTGATACCGCTAGGGGCAATTGCCCAGGTGGCCCCAGTCAAAGAACGCCCCTGATCTTGCCTACAAATCTCCACAAAACACTGCCTTCTTGTGATGGACTGAACCAGCGCCAATTTCTTTGTTGCACCAAGCCTCATTAGAGAAGTCCATCTTGTACAGTCTGTTCCGTCAGGGGGGTTTCAAACTGTGGTCCGGGGCCCTGTTTTGGACCCACAATGCACAGCACCACATGTATACCCCGAAATCGGCTTTGAAGACCCAACTCACTGATGCCAATTGTCCTAACTGAAGACGGAGGAGGCTAGCTACCTGTAGGGGAGGATTAAACTGTACAGATGGTGTTGATGAATCCAACCAACAAAGAAGCTCTATTCTACAAACAATGTTTTTACTCATGACTTTAATTAGCTGGACCTACTCGACCTCCCAAAAGATGAGGAAAAACTCATCTGCCATTTCTGATTATTGTAAAAGAGAGAACCACGGTATGGGATGGAACAAACGTCATTGGGACAGGATAACTAACATGGATTATAACTGGGGTTCTGACACTCTTTGTGTTTCACCCCTATTAGTATATTTAAAAAGCAGCGTTCTACCTGAAAGTAATAATAATGTACTTTTATTTCTTGTGACCCCTGAAGTTTTAAGGAAGCAGGTACAATAAAGAAACATGGTCACGGGACTATAAACCAGGACGAGGTTCGACTTCTTACTCTCACACGACTGGGATACTGTCCTAAAGAAGTCAGACTGCAGTTATTGAAGTGTTGTAGTCCTGCCTTTACCCATGAGAACACAGAACCAAAACCTGTATAAATTAGCTGACCAGACACATCACAGCAACATCACATGACCACTCTGAAGAATTTGTACAAAAAAAGGTCTCTCTTAATATATAATCCATATAGACCTCTTTCTCAAATTGTGGTACAAATTTCACACAAATCTGACCTAATTCACTTTTATTTCTGTATAAAAGGCCAGGGCCTATATTATAACTTATATCTCCAGCATATTACATCGATGCTGGAGTTGTGTTTTGTTTCATTCCCACATGTTTAACACAACAATCCTACATATTTAGGCTCAAATAGAAAACACTCTATTTCACCTTGTGATGTCATATGCCAGCTAAACAGACTCAGAGAAGACAGAAGTCATAGTCTTTGGCCCACAGAAACAAAGAGACAATGTCAGCAGTCACCTCCACTCTCTCTAAAACCTTCAAATCAGGCTAGAAATCTAGGAGTAATATTGGACTCAGACTTGATCTTTAACAGCCACATCAAATCAATAACATCTGCAGCCTTTTAGCATCTAAGAACAGCAAAAATCAAAGGTATACTGTCTAAAGACTTGGAGAGGCTTATCGAGGCGTTTGTCTCCAGTAGGCTAGACTACTTAATGGCCTACGTACTGTCCAAATGAGCTGTGAGAAAACTGCAGTGCATCCAGAACACTGCCGCTCGGGACTCGAACCGGGAAGTACGAGCACATGTGTCCTGGGCTCAGGTCTCTGCACTGGCTCCTGTGGCTCAGAGAATAGAAAACAGAAAAAGTGGCTCTGCTTGTGTACAAGTCTCTCCATGGCCTTACACCAAAGTACATCTCTGACATTGGTGCCATATGAACCAATGTCAGAGATGTACTTTGAGAAGTACCACGCTCTCAGGACCTCAGGGACCGGCCCCCTGCTGGTGCCCAGAGTCAGGACTAAACAAGAGGCGTTTCAGCGTTTCAGCGTTTCAGATTCAAGCAGCTAAAAGTCTTCCTGAACATGTGAGACAGGCCTCTACTTTGACACTGTTTAAATCCAGGCTCAAAACAGTTCTGTTTAGCTGCATATGACTGAAAGGTTTTCATTCTGCACTCTTCTCTCTCATTCTCTTTCATTTAATGTCTCTCTCTCTTTTTAATTTATGATGATTATTTATGTTTTGATTTGTTTGTATTGTGATTTAAGGTATTTCTTATTCTGTAAAGCACTTTGAATTACTTTGTGTCTTTGAATTGTTAATATCTATTGAACAAAAGGTAAAAGATGGCATGTTAGCTTGAAAACTACTACTAAACTACAACACAGGCTGGATCAGAGCATGTTGAGCTTTGGAGATGTAGACAGAATAATAATAAAGGATTACTTAAATGTGTGAATGAAACAAAAACAACTCCGGATATGTTTTTTAATGAGGTAACAACATTCTAACATGACTTAAAGCTCATAAAGGTCAATTTTGGGTAATATAGGACCTTTAAGTCCATCTTTATTCCTGGTTCAGACCTAGTTTTGTCCTGATTGTGCTGATTTCTTACGTGCAAACATGGAGCTCATTTGGCTCAAACTTTAAAATTACTGAGCGCTTGACCTTTGTTTAAATCCCGCACCAGCAGTTGAGACTTATGAAAAGGCTAATTACAGAGATTCATTACTGCACAGGTGTGGTGCAAAATGGTTTTCAGAAAGGGATGCTTGAAAATAATGAAATACTTCACATGGAGGTGTATTGTAGCAAAGTGGTTAGCTTTGTTAGTGATCAGATGCTTGGTTTGATTTATACTTTAGTATTTTTCTGTAAAGGTCCTATGTTATTCATTCATTCATCATTCATCTTCTTCCGCTTTTCCATTTTCTGGGTCGCAGGGGCAGCAGTCCAAGCAGATCTGCTGCCCAGAACACAATGCACCCATGGCAGAAGATACATCAAGGCCTGTTGTGACGTGAGCCATCCTCCTGTGGACCCACCACCCGCGGGAGGATTCATGGGGGCTGGTGCATTGCATTGCATTGTGGTCCTATATTGTGCAAAATTTAATCTTCTGAGATTTAAGACAGGTTACAATGTTGTGACCTCTTCAAAACATATCTAGAGTTGTATTTTGTTTCGTTCACACATGTTTGAGTAAACTTTTCTTATTAGTTTATCTTCAGCAAAGCTCAAATGATCTGCTCCACCTTATGATGTCATGAAATGGTAGTTTTCAAGTTAACAGCTACATTTTACCTTTACTTCCATAGAGGTAAGAAATTCCAGAGTTGAAATTATCCAAATGATTCTAGTGAAGCTGTATGGAGTTTAAAAACACAGTGGAGCATTTCCTGTGTTACCACATGACATCACAAAATGGAGGGGAGTGTTCATTCCAGAATTGGAGGATATTTTACGTCCCACCCATTAAATACAAAATACTAAAACACAGTTTCTGAGTGAATTTACTTGTCCTGAGACCAAATCTAAAAAAATTAAGAGAAAAGAATGCTTGAAAATAGTTTTAAAATACCAAATAAGTCTGGAGTACCCACCAAAATGCCATTTTCCTCTTGTCCCACCCCTCTAATGACCAAACTGAATCTCAAATAAAACTGTTAAAATTAAATTTAAAATAGTTTTCTGTATTATTTGTTTAAAGATCCCATGACATGGTACTTCTTGATGCTTTTATATGGCTCCTTAATGGTTCCCTAATACTGTAAATGAATCCTTCTTCAAAATCAACACTCAGTGCATGAGAAACAGAGATAAGATGAGAAAGAGTATTTTTTCTCCCTCAGAACAGGTCATAATGGGCGTTGTTGCTTGAATGCAAATGAGGAGAAAAGAGCTGGCCAATAGTAGAGGGTGGGGGCGTGGCCAAACGCTCCGCTCTCGCTCTGAGCTGTCAGCTGTGCCCTCTGATCCATTTCCTTGTTTTTGCACGGGGGAGAGATTTGAAGCGTTCCATTGAAAAATAAACACATTTCCACAGAAAATAAAATTAAACCACTGCTGTTCAAAGGTCCAGAGGCTCAGATAAAGGACTTCTGAGCCTAGAAACACTCGGACGTGCCTCCAGGCAAATAAAAAAACGCATTTCGCATTGCCTAGCGCATTCGCAGTCCAAACTCTCTGGGCGTGATTTACAGAGACGCTGAGTTCAGACAGACGGGGGTGGAACTGCATTTGCATTTCTTTTTTCGATCTGACGTCAATCGGGTGCCTTGTTCAAACTCGCCCGTTTGAGCTCCGAATTTTTGTAACACAGAAAAGGATCGCAAATGCTCAGTTTAGACATTTCGCAACTTTTAACCATGGGGGGGGGCTAAACAGGGTAGGGGAGCTCACATTAAGGTTCAAAAACCTCAGAAAGTGAAAATTTCATGCCATGGGACCTTTAATTGCCATCTCTTGTAACTGTGGGAACATTTGTTTTAATAGACATAATATTTCAAATAATTATTATTATTCATGGAACATGTGTCTCACAACATGCACCAACCCTGTTTCCATAACATTTTTAGCCTGGTAGAAGAAGAAGAAAGCAGAACCACACGATCCCCTGGACTTGACATCATCAAACAGTTTTCCAAAAGAATGGGTAGAGCAAAGGTTTGTCTTCTCTTCTATTTTTCATGTTTTTATAACATAGTTAGTCTTGATTGAATGTCTCACTCTACCTCATGCAACCCTGTTATGCATATTATCAAAATAACACTTTTTTTTTTCTTTTACTTAATTGCATAAATAAGTTGCAGTAACAGCTAAACAGCTTCTACTCCTGAGATAAAGCGAACATTAGTGCAGATTTGCAACCCTGTAACCTGCAACCCTGTTACTGTGATTAGAGTAAATAAAATAAATAAACCAAATAAATCATGTAATAAACATTGTACCATTGATCAGTATGCTGAGCTAATCAAGCATTTGATAGTTTATTAGCTATTATTGATGAATATGTAGCAGAAAATCAGAAAATTTAAGGATTATTTTTCAAGAAATTTAAAGCCCAAATGTCCTCCAATTCTGGAATGACCCTTTTTTGTTTGCGAGAAGAACTAATAGCAGGATTCGTCTGTTAAGCATGTGTGAATGAAACAAAACACTCCAGGTATGTTTTTGACGAGGAAAATAGCGTCATATGAACCCTTTAAGCATCATATTTGAATGAAACAAGCAAGTACCACTTCACTGTGTGACTTTCTGAATAAAACAAAACTAAAAAATACTAAACCAAGACACTACAACTAAATATGAATTTCTGTAACTTAAGGGCAGGAATGAAATACGGTCTGCTTTAAATTAGACATATTATGCAAAATGGACTTGAAATGAAATGAAATTCAAATCCAGGGCTTGCTTTGGTAAAATTTCAGACGCTGAGCATGCTAAGGTTTCAAAGGTAGTTTGTTTCAATTTCAAAAACATTGACCAGATTAAAACATCGGGTCAAAGGTCAGAAGCATTGACCTTTGAAACTTTTTTTTAACCATAGACCATTCCTGGATGAATGAGGGATTACAGTGGGCCCTCATTTATCGGGGTGGTTACGTTCTAAAAATAACCCGCAATAGGCGAAATCCGCGAAGTCGTCAGCTTTATATTTTACAATTATTCTACATGTTTAAGGCTGTAAACGCCTCACCACACATATTTTACACTTTTCTCACATTTCTCTCTTGTTTAAATGCTCAAACTTTCGTAGATTTTCAACAAAAAAGCACAGTATTATAGAATGAAACCAAAGATCAAAATCTGGTTTCAGGCCCTAAATATATCGCGTGTATTTCACAGTTCCTCTCACCGAGCCTCTTCATCCTGGCGCCGCTCCGCAGTCGCAGGTTTTGTCGGGGAGAAAACTTGCAAACATACAGCACTTTAGAGTCACACTGCGAGCGATTAAAAATGTATGATGATGACTGACAAATCGGCAAAAGTCTACATTCCTTTAGCCAACCAGGACGCAGAACACAATGCGTGTTGATAAAAATTTGAATTTAAAAAATCCGCGAAACTACGAGGCCGCGAAAGGTGAACCGCGATATAGCGAGGGACCACTGTACACCACGTTGACACAATAATGAAAAGAAGCCCATGCGCCAAAGTTTTATCATTCTCTATATTTCTCCATATTTCTATTTTTGTTACTCTTGTGTATTTTATATTGAAAATCAACTCATCTTAAAAGCATCTAAGCATCTTAAAACGTTTTCAAATTTGTTATCTTGCACCACTATGATTAATGTAAACTGACTGATCTTTCTGTTTCTTCGCTCGCGCCCTCTTTAGGTCGTGTACAGGCAGCACACTGTCCGCTCCTTTCTCCCGCCGTTAGCCCAGTATGTGGCTCTGATCCTCGGTAGGACAGCTGGGCTAAATTAAAGGAATTAGCCGCTGCCGTGTGTGAGCTGTGGAGATGCATGGTGGCACCTCCACGCCATTACTCCAATGAACGGGAGATCTGCATGGCCGTGTGTTCAAGAAATTACACATAGCACCCACAGGCTTTAAGAGACTGTGGCATTTGTGCACACACTCGCAACTTAATATGACAGGGAAATGTGTGCGGGCACATGAACAGAGGAGAGGGCTGGACTTGGCTGTGGCCATATGCACAACTAAGGGTTTATGTGAAAGAACTTTGCTTCGTGGATATCAAGAACAACTACAAAAAAAAAAATACAGTTTGGTTTCAAGTTTGGTCTGTATGTACTTTAGATTCTTGCTTTTGTACATTTGGGACACGACAAATAGTTCGGATTTACTTTGTTTTCCTGTGAAGTTAAAGGTGCATTGCTCAACTTTTCTGATCAAGGGTTCGTCACCTGCTTGTCTCCATGAAGATGTGCCTGGAATGTTCCTTGGTATGACATTAAACACATCTATCTAGCGTTTATTCATTGCGGTTGTTTCTATTGCTCAAAAGTACAACATAGTGCACCTTTAGAAAACCCATCCAGACAGGGGGGAAACATGCAAACTTTCTGTGTGGAGTTTCTCCCCGTGTCTGGATGGGTTTTCTCCGGGCACTCCGGTTTTCCCCATCAACCCAAAACATGCACCATAGGTACCTCCAGCTTAGGTCCTGACCAAACCGAAGCAAGAAGATCATGGAGATGGTCCCCGGGCGCCCTAATGTGTGTGCTGCCCACTGCTCCTAATATATGTATATATATATAGGATGGGTTAAAATGCAGAGATGAATTTCTCCAGTGTGAGATCAATAAAGTCACTTCTTCTTCTTCTTCTTCTTTACGGTATGCATGGAGAGTGGCTTACTAGGTTACTTAGTGGGGGTGTACCGGTCCACCAACCTGAAGGTCAGAGGTTTGATTACTGCTTGGACCAAATTCATGTGCACCCACCTTGCCTATGTATATGTGATGGGTGAATGATGGATTGTGATAAGAGGGGACAATGGTGTAGATTGGCAGCCTCATTTCTATCAGTCTACCCCACCCCAGGGCATCTGTGGTAGATATCTTACCATCACAGAGTATGGAGTGGCTGAATCATGACTAGAGTATAGTGCTTTGAGAAAAAGCACATTGCAGCTGAAAGGAATTATTATTATTATTATTCAAGTTTCTTTTCACAGAAAGTGTCGGTAACAATCTTTAATCTCAGCAAGCATCAGTGTACCATAGATTGCAATACTGCTACTTTGCACCTTTATGAAGTTCTTTTCACTCTTTGAGTCAGTGTGCAATTCATGGTTTGACTGTAATAAACTAAAGCTCCAGTTTTATCTCCATTCTCTCATTGTTTTGTCAGTTCTGTCAGACGTTATGACAAATGGGGGCTCGTCCGGGAACCATATTCAGGAAGTTGTTGTCAATTATAGGGATATGAGGCTTCTGTTTGATCAGAGATAATCAAATGAGGATCTTTTAGTGACAAGAATGTTATGGACAAGCAGTTTTTGAGACAGCCCAAACAACTGTGAATTATTTCAGTTGAGAATCTACTATTTAGTTTGTACAGTTTGAAGTGTAGAAATAAACTGTGTAACTGTATTCACTATCCATCATAGATTCAGAAGCATGTCTTTCAGTTTGTACGGGGCCCTCTGCACATGCCTTTAACAGACAGTCCTGACGCTTATTGTGATGCAAATAGCCCGAGCATTGTGCTTAAACAATGCCTTAATACGTCCCTGTGGATTCGATAACATCACATGACGCACAACACTGCCAAATGTCCTCTGAGGTTATTCAAAGCGATACGACATAAAATCCTGACAGTGCAAGAAGTGCCTGTCCACGCGCCCTTGTCTCCCCCCTCCATAAACGCAGATGAAGACGCTGCCAACCCCTATATGAGCCAAAACATTTACATAATTCCATGCATATTGTATTCCACATGCTAACCAAATTTGCGCTAACGGCGGAAAGCCTAAGTGCGGTATAGCTCATAGACACGTGGCGAGGTGTCCGATAACTTTTAACTTTGTCTTTGGTTAATCTGATGGCGTGCCGAGAGGAGGGATCGCGCCTCACTTGGCCTGACGTGATTTATGATTGAGGACATGTTAATAAAAATATCAAAGCGATCGGAGCTCTGCCGCGGGAGATACCAGCGCGCCACGTACATCATCGGAGACAGTCCCGAATGGTTGATACGAAGCCCGCATGGTCCGCGCATTCCAACTGTATGCAGCCGCTGTTTGTCTGGGAGGGTCGCTGGGACGTACAAGGTGACATTTGCATGAATAGTGGAACAGGCAAATGTTGAGGCCTGTAAAGAAGCATATATGCACTTCTGATTTGAATAAAGTCCATGCATAAGATGGAAGGTGTAAGATAAGTCGTTTTTCTTGTTTTTTTTCCATTAGTGGTCGTTGGTCAAAAGTGGGTAAAACTGACATGAAAATAAGTACAACAGTTTAAAAAAAAATGTATTGTTGTCGGATATCACTTTAGAATCCAAATGCCTTTGAACCTGACACTTTAATCCACTATGTGTGGAAGTCTGTTTGACGGTACTCCTGTTTGGATTGGCAATTCTGTCTGACCCAGGGCAGATGTGGCTACAGAAGAAGTATGAAGTAATAGATATTCTGAGGTGACTTTCGAAGCTCCAAAAAAAAAAGAGACCACTGCATTTTTTTCTGAAAAATGTATAACAGCCATTCCATTCCAGCGTCGGTTGAATTCCAACACAAACACAAAGCTGAGCTACTTCAGTTCTTGCACCAGGAGTGGAATAAAGTCACCCCAAGAACAATGTGAAAGACTTGTGGAGAGCATGCCAAGATGCATGAAAGCTGTCATTAAAAATAAGGGTTATTGCATCAAATATTGATTTCTGAACTCTTCTTAAGTGTAAACATTAGTATTATGTTGTTTTAAAATGAATTTGATCTTGTTTCTTTGCATTGTTTGAGGTCTGAAAACATGTATCTTTTTTGTTATTTTGACCATTTCTCATTTTCTGCAAATAATTGCTCTAAACGATAATATTTTTATTTGGAATTTGGGGGAAATGTTGTCAGTAGTTCATAGACTCAAACAAAAATGTTGCTTTTGCCCAAACGCATACCTATACATAGTAAAATTAGAAAAACTGATCATTTTGCAGTGGTTTCTTATTTTTTTTCCAGAGCTGTATTTGACACTTCAAATACTTCTAAGTACTATCATACATGCACAATAGACAAGGGCTGTTTCTCCTAACCATGAAGCTTGCTAAAACAATGGATCAAATAGTGGACAAATTCCATATTGGAACAGTGAAGTATTCCTTGCCAGAGTTTCAAAAGAACACTTTTTTTTTTCTTTAATATATATATATAATATATAATATATTTTATATATATATATATATATATATATATATATATATATATATATATATATATATATATATATATATATATATATATATATATATATATATATAAAAAGTGCTCCTCACCTTCCACGGTGGTTGGTCTCTCTCTCTCTCTCTCACCCAGCTCGGGTCCTCTACCAGAGGCCTGAGAGCTTGAGAGTTCTGCTCAGTATCTTTGCTGTTCCTAGTACTGCACTTTTCTGGACTGAGATGTCTGATGTTTTTCCTGGGATCTGTTGTAGCCACTCCTCCAGTTTGGGGGTTACAGCCCCGAGTGTTCCGATCACCACGAGCACCACTGATGCCTTCACCTTCCAGGCCTTCTCCAGCTCTTCCTTGAGCCCCTGGTTTTTCTCTAGTTTCTCGTGTTCCTTTTTCCTGATGTTACCATCACTTGGTATTGCAATGTCCACCACCACGGCTCTGTTCTGTTGCTTATCCACCACCACTATGTCTGGTTGGTTATATATATATATATATATATATATATATATATATATATAGATAGATAGATAGATAGATAGATAGATGGATATAAAGAGCAAGAAAGTCAAGGACTATACTAGTACTAGTATACTGTATTGCATATAAGACCAAAAAGTACCAAATCCTTTGTCATTTTTAGGAAGACATATTATCATGCTTTGGGGAAAACTGGAATTCTGGACCAATTAATCACTCTAAATACAACTTTGAAATACAAATCCCTCCAGACAGCAGCTTTACCTCTACTTATATTTACCCCAAAAATGTATCCTTTGTCCATAGCTTGTTTCCACTATAGGTTCAGTTTGAATTGGGGGTTAGACTTTTAATAAAAATCAGCGCTCAGTGTATGGGGTTAAGAAAAGTGATCCTAGACAAATGCACCTTATAAGTTTTGCAAATTTTGAAAATATTTTGTGCAATACTTGGGTCTTTTTATCCACTCCCTCAAGTAAAGCAGCGATTTATAATGTCCTGCAGATTCATTTCGAGAAGAATGTTTGTGCCACATTTTACCTGCCACCACTGTTGATGGAAATGACTTTAATATGCCATTTGCCATAAGCCTGACCTGGCCCTTTTTAAAACGCTCTATATTCTCCTGGGTGAGGAATGTGCAGCACTTACTGAATAAACAGCCATTCTCGTAGTTCAAATGAGGCATATTTGAACCCATTACAGTCCAAGAACATTTAATTAAATACAGAATAGGACCTCTCAATGAAAAGATACAGCGATGTGTTCACTTCCCACATTTTTCCCGGATTATATAGCGCTGGGGCGTGGACAGTGAAGTAATTTAGTCTGTGTTAAAAAGCCAATGTCCTTATATAGCCGGGAATACTCAGTCAATTCGGTGGCGTTCTTTGAATCTCAATGATTTTCTGTCTTGCACAAAATCACTGTCAGGAAAGAAGAATAAAAAAAAAACTCAGAAACCACTTACATTGTAGCATTGGTAACAGAGTGTCCTGATGCTCTCGTTGTTAAAGTGTTGTACTAATGCAAGTCTAGTGATGTTGTGTGAAAAGCTTTTTTACATCGGGATGGGCTTTTGTCAAGTGAATGGGAACACGCGAGCAGTGATTTGCCTCTGGACCTTGCCATATAATTCCTGCCTCTAATGGTGGGCTGATTGCGGCTTCTTTTTTGCATTGTGTTTGCAGCTGTAGGTAAGTAAGAAAGGCCATCTTAGCAAAGACTTATTAAAAACAACATGGGCAAAGATGGTGATGACCTACAATAACAACACAAAATTGTTTACTCTACTCAAACAATGATAGTTCAAGAGGTTGAAACAGACTAATTTTTCAGTTAAGACATCGTACTGTCCTTATACCTTATGGCAAGACTCTGCATTGGTGGTGGTAACACAAAGCAGGCATCATTCACTGTGACTTGGATAAGTTTTGTTCTAAATTGTAGATTTGATGATGTGAGCATAGACACAGTGAGGTGTTTGGGTTTTGTTTTCTAAAGATGTCAGAAGTGGAACAATATTCTCCATTAATAGAGATGAGTCTGACTTACCCACATAGGCTTAAGTTAGTTATACTCTGCTTCTATTCACCTGAGATAAGATAAGATAAGGTAAGATAAGATAAGATAAGATAAGACTTTATTGATCTCACACAGGAGAAATTCACTTGCCACATTAGCTTCAGGCAGTTTAGTGCAAAGAAGGTTAGAACAAAAAAGAACAGAACCTCCTACCATCATCCAATGGTTTGATTTTTAGAGCTGACTATAACCACTCTTTCCCTGTTTCATTTGCTCCAGCTTTGGTCTCTTAAAATAGCATAAAAGACAGGTCCTGTATGCTATAGCTTATCTAGGCTATTGCTTCTGTTCAATACCAACATCCAGGTATGAAGTGCTACAAAAGCATTAGCACAAACTCTTTAATTCATCAATAAAACCCAAGCAGTGATGCACAGCATGTTCAGTCATGTATAAACATGACGATCATTTAACACCGGGCCTCTGCGCCATCGTACCTTTAGCTCCATGACAACAGGCTAGCATTAGCGCGTGGCCTTATTGATTTCACTATCAGAACCATAATCTGATGGAGGCAGAAAACATTCCTTCAAGACACAGTTCCTGTGATGAGGCTGTGCCGACACTGACAAACTCTGAGCTGTGGAAATGTCAAGAGAGACGTGTCCTCCTTTTGTTCAGCGCTGAATTTGCCAGCAGCTCATTTCCTCCAGGAACGCATTAACAAAGCAGTTAATTCTGTCATTAATTAAAAGGAATCACAATTCAGTGAACACTTCAAATTAATCTATTGAGATTTGCTCTCACACAATGCGCACATTCATTTTTCCTTCTTTGTCTCATCAAAGACATCGGCTCATGAGACGGCTGTGTGTTGTGTGTTTGTGTGTAGTTTACCTCATCCTGTCTTGTGTAGCTCCGTTAGCAAAGCATGTCACTATCGCTGCTACGTTTAACACTTTTGATACCACTGGGAGCAATCCATGCATAAATAAATCAACTCCTAACATTAGCAGGGTGCTAACATGAATTAGCCTAAAAAACATCATATTACAAAGGTGTGAGAAGTGGAAAAGCTAATTAAAAATAATGACTGCTGTTGGAGGGACAGGGCGCTTGGTTGGGATGCAACTATTCTCAGTCTAAAATTGAACCAATGTGGCCTTCACTGTTCAGTACACACGTGTAAATTTAGCTTTGCACAGGCTATAATTAATTCCCTGCATAATCCTATTTAATTGCCTGTGTTAGTGAGTGTACCTGTCAGACCACACTCGGGGAATAGAAACTCCTCATGAGTGAAGATCCAATCACAGAGCACACAGCAGTTAACACAACCATTGCCTTAGTCTAATTCTGATTGGCAGCAGTAACTGTAACCAATCTATAATTTGTTAAGGTTTGACGATGAGATTATTTAAGTTTACTCGAAATAAAGAGAAGATGAATTATAATAGTATGGCTATTTTAACAGGGCCATACTCAACTTGAGCTTTTATCCATGTCATTTTTCCTCATCATTTGCTCACTCAAAGTTTTATTTTTGATTGATTCATGCATCTTTGAGTGACATTTGAGTGTATTGTCTTACATGTGAATCTTCCTGAGTGTTCAAGAAATATTTGTTTTCACCCACCCCCTGTCTCCGCCCACTGCTGTTATTTGTTTCCAGAATACAGCCAGAACATAAATGTAAATGTGCTGCTTGTTACTGGAAAATGCCACTAAAAAGAGGTGTGATCTCTCGGTTCTGTTGTGAATGAGTGAATGGTCCCATTTGTATTTTTATGTTGTTTTAGATCAATATTGAAGATTAAAATGAACAAAGTAATAATATGTAATGAGCATGATTTGACTTAAAGTTTCCCAACAATATAAAGATTAAAAAATGTGCAGGGTCTCTATGTGTGACATGAGATTTCAAACACAGTGGTTTGTGAGGCTCAAAGGCAAAAAAAAAATCTTTACAGAGTATGAATGAGGTGAACTACAACTCCAGGTCTGTTTTAATGAGGGAACAGTATTCTTACATGGTCAGAAACTCAAAAAAGTCAATTTTGCGTAGTATGTGTTCTTTAAAACCACACCAAATTACGCTACCAGTTCAAAACTACACTGGAAGCTACAATAATTGGCTTTCTCTCCTTTGACTGCTCATTCTTGTATCCCCTCTTCTTCCACTTCTTCTTATTGTCTCTTCTGATCAAATGAAGGAAAACAAAGCATTCAAGAGAAGGATGTACTTCTGTGTGTGGTTCTATGTGTAAACGCGCACAAACAACAACCACACCAGTCGAAGACCACAAATCTCAAAGTCAATGTTTGTTCCATAAATCCTCCATTTTGTCTGGAAGAACAGTGGAATTGTTTCATAACGCACTCCGAATGTTTGCTCTGGCCAGTGTCCATGCTTCGGCGAGCTGTTTCTCTCCGTCGTCACTGCACACCGTGGATATAAATACTCCGGCAGTATGGAGCGCCTCGGAGGGTGATAAGGCGCTAATTAGCAACTGTTAGCACGAGTAAAAAAAACCTATCCGCTCCTCGTTGTCACCCCATGTTCCTCCGCTATCCTCGACACTTTGAGAGATGTCCTTTAATAACAAGAAACATGGAAACATAACAAGAAGTGGAAGAAATTTTTATTATAATTTTTTTTTTTTTTTTTTGGCAAGTCTACAATATTTCAAAGTGCTGAGTAGAGTTTATGTTTACCGTTAATCCATTTACCACTGATGATTTAAAAGACTTGTGTGGTACTTGAAGATGTCAAAAAGCATTTGGTGTGACAAACCTGAAGAGAGATGAGATGTTAGAGTTTCCTATGTCTAATTTAAATGTTTTTGGTGGGGGGTTCATTCCATATTATTCTTCATGGAGATGTAACTGCTTTGCGTAGAAGGTTCTGCATAGAGCTTGTTTCATTTCTATAAGTTTTTATTGCTAAAAATACTTCAATAACCTTCTTACTGTGAGCAGGGTTGTCTCTCAGAGTCATCGTCAGAGGTTATAATATTCCCTACAATGGAAGTTGGCCAGACTTAAACAAACTTTACAATCAAAATGTGCTGAATGCTCTTTTGTGTTTCTTCAATAATTTATTCAAAATCCTGCATATCTCCTAGATGGGTATGTTTGATGCATACCATGGAACATTTCAGACGAAGCAATAACGGCTCGATGGAGACAAGCAGGTGCCAGTAAGGGTAAATAGTCACATTTTATATTGCACTTTTCAATCTCTGAGAATCAAAGCGCTTTACAACAAGGAACCACTCACTCATTCACACACACACATCCATACACCAGTGTACGCAGACACTGGGGCAAGGGGGGTTAAAGGGATAGTGCGGGTTTTTTTGTTTTTTTAATGTTAATCTGTATGGCTTCCCCTTCAACAGTGTCCTGAGATTAACACGGACTTACTCATGACAGCGCAATGTGATCCCGGTTATCCTCTGGTAACGTAGGTCGTAAACGTAGTTCCGGTAAGTTCGCTGGGTCATTTAAAGGTCCCATGGCATGAAATTTTCACTTTCTGAGGTTTTTGAACGTTAATGTGAGCTCCCCTGTTTAGCCCCATCCCCCCATGGCTAAAATTTGGGAAATGTCTAAACTGAGCATTTGCGGTCCTTTTCTGCGTTACACAAAACCAGTGTTGAAACGGGCGAGTTCGGACAAGGCACCTTTTTGACGTCAGATCGGCAAATGCAGCTCCAGCCCCTCCCTCTGTCTCCGCTCAGCGTCCCTGTATATCCCGCCCATAGAGTTTGGACTGTGAATGCGCTACGCAATGCGAAATGCGTTTTTTTATTTGCCTGGAGGCACGTCCGAGTGTTTCTAGGCTCGCAAGTCCCTTACCCGACCCTCTGGACCTCTGAAATACCAGTGGTTTAATTTTATTTCTGTGTAAATATGCTTTTTTTCATTGCAAAGTCTCCCATCTGTCTTCCTGTGTTAAACACGGAAGTGAGCAGAGCTGCGCTTCCAGCGGGGGAAACTCCCCCCCCCCCCCGCTCCTTAGCCAATCTCTCTGTCCTTCTCATTTGCAATGACGCAGCAACACCCAGAATAAAGCATTTTAGACACATATCTAGCCTCATGAAGACTGTCAGAGTCATATCTCATGCACTGAGTGTTGATTTTGAAGAAGGATTCATTTACAGTATTAGGGAACCATTAAGGAGCCATATAAAAGCATCAAGAAGTACCATGTCATGGGACCTTTAATAAAGCTTGTTTTTCTTCTCAAGACAACATGTGTCCGAAAAGTGATATATTTGCGTCCCAGACAGTTGTCCACAAAAAATTCAGCAGTGTATTTCGCATATTTTCTCGATTCGTATCAATGCGCCCACGTTAGCTCTATTAGCCTGTTAACTTTCAGCGGATGTGTACAGCGGATGTGTATGGCGGATGTGTATGGCGGATGCGGTCCGACGTAAGCGGAAGTTTACAAGTGAATGCGAAATACGCAACTGTCTGGGACGCAAATATATCACTTTTCAGACAAATGTTGTTTTGAGAAGAAAAACAAGCTTTATTAACTTTCCCCACGAACTTACTGGAACTACGTTTACGAGCTACGTTACCGAAGGATAACCGGGATGACATTGCGCTGTCATGGGTAAGTCTGTGTTAATCTCAGGACACTGTTGAAGGGGAAGCCATACAGATTAACATAAAAAAAAAACACGCACTATCCCTTTAAGTGTCTTGCACACGGACACACCGGCAGCATTCATTTGTGAGAGCTGAAATCGCACCACCAAACTGCAACATGCCAAGAGCGGGATTTGAACTGCTAACCTTCAGATCAGTGGACACCAACTACCAACTGAGCACTGACCCATCTGGGAATCAAAACCCGAGCCTTTTTGCTTGGAAGTAGGGCCACCAACTCCTCAGCCTTCTCTAAAACTAATTATATTTGTAATCTGTTCCTCCCACCTCCCTCCACAATCAACACTGTAGCAGAACCACTCGTTATTCATTCCCTCGTTCACGTAGAGCCAGGTTTGACAAATTAAAGCCGCTAGATTAGGATCACAACTTATCTTTCCTCCCTGAGACAGACTTTTATCGCTTGTATTCCACTCGCTCCCGTCTCGCGCCCTCACTCACCGTGCGATTGTTAGAGTAATTGGGATGTTATGTGACCGCAAAGGCCAGATAGGCTTTTAACCTTGTCATAGATTAACCTGGACATGTGAAAAAGGTCAGTGCCTGCCATGTTAAAAGTCTCATTTAAAAAGAAAACTCAGTGTATTGGGTGTAGTTCTAAAATCAGATGTAGCCCCGTTTGCTGTCAAGGCTTATTAAAGAGGAGCAGCAGGATAGAGGTACTTTTTGGGGTCTAGGTGCAGTGTCTTAACCTTTTAGTCTTAGTACGTGGTTGGCAACTGGGTGAAGCAGGTTGCATTTCGAATGTCCTGAAAGCATTTGGATATGACCTTTTAAAGTTAATCACAGTCATGCTCTGATGAGTTGCTGTAAAGAGAGCCAGGGATATCCATATAATAGAGGTACCGGATGGGAAAATGGTGTTCGTGGTATCACCAGTAATTAATTGCCTCCTGTGGCCTATATTCCAAATCCAACCTCCATTTCAATAGTGAAATAAAGCAAGAGGCCCTGCCAAGAGATTAGAAAGGTATGTGTTTTTTCCATTTTCATAATAAAGGGTTGAGAAGAAGCAGAAATAAGCCTGATGTTAGATAGTATAAATTACTGATGTTATTGTTGAGGTCATATGCCGCCATATTGTCCACTTTATCACCACAGCCTCACAGCAAAAGGGTCTCGGGTTTTATTCCTGTACTGCCTGGATCTTTTTTCTGTTTGGTTGTCCTTCCTGTGTCTGGGTGGGTTACCTTGCATTCTGTTTTTCTGTATCAGCCTGAAACAAAGGCTTTCAATTTCATTTTGTTGTATTAAAAGTGAATGTTTAATGTTATTTTTCACAAACAAAATAGTCTGTATTTTTGTTAAAGGTCCCATGGCATGAAATTTTCACTTTCTGAGGTTTTTGAACGTTAATGTGAGCTCCCCTACCCTGTTTAGCCCCCCCATGGTTAAAAGTTGTGAAATATCTAAACTGAGCATTTGCGATCCTTTTCTGCGTTAGAAAAAATCAGAGCTCAAACGGGCGATTTTGAACAAGGCACCTTATTGATGTCAGATCGAAAAAAGAAATGCAAATGCAGTTCCACCCCCGTCTGTCTGTACTCAGCGTCTCTGTAAATCACGCCCAGAGAGTTTGGACTGCGGAGGAGCTACGCAATGCGAAATACGTTTTTTTATTTGCCTGGAGGAACTTGCGAGTGTTTCTAGGCTCGGAAGTCCTTTATCTGAGCCTGTGGATATCTGAAACAGCAGTGGTTTAATTTTATTTTCTGTGGAAATGTGTTTATTTTTCAATGGAATGCTTCTCATCTCTCCCCCCGTGCAAAAACACGGAAATGGGTCACAGAGCGGAGTGGAGAGCTTGGCCACACCCCCACCCCCTACTATAGGCCATCTCTGTCCTCCTCATTTGCATTAAAGCAACAACGCCCATAATGGAGTGTTCCAGAGTGACATTTATGACTCTTTCTCAGCTTATCTCTCTTTCTCATGCACTTGATTTTGAAGAAGGATTCATTTACAGTATTAGGGAACCATTAAGGAGCCATTTAAAAGCATCAAGAAGTACCATGTCATGGGATCTTTAAAATAGGCTGAAGTACATCTGTTGGTGCTGCCATGTTTGCTTTGGTTTGCTTAAGCACTTCTCATTTACCTTCCATAAACCTGCATAAACCTTGTTGCTGCTCTGTGAATGGTCCCCCTGCTGTAGGGTGAATTAGGCTGTCCCATTACTCTGTCTTACCCCTTCCCCTTTATCTACGTCTTTGTCTTGCCCCTCAATACTGACCTGAGAGGGCTCGGGGTACGACTGTTCCCCTAAGAAATGGGACATCACTCGATTACCGTTTGCGTCATCATCCCTTGCCTCTATCTGGCTGCTACGTCTACAGAGGGGACGACGCAAACAAACGTAAACAAATGTCAAGGATTATCAGGTACCTCAGTTCGACAAAAAAACTAGCTTGTTTATGCCTGAAAGTTCAATGAAAACGGTAATGTCGGCTAAACAGACATCATTACAATTAAAACTGCAACAACTGTTCACTAAAAGTAACATAGAACATAAGCGTCATAATTGTAAACCGTGCTAAACTGTTAATCGATAATTACAACTGCTGAAAATACATTTATGAGACTCCTTGGCTGGTCGATGTGACGCTGCCATCCTGATCCCAAAACCTGCCTGAGTTTGTAGGCGTACCCCTTCGTTTCAAGTCTGGTCGAAAGCTTACTTCGTTTCAAGGGGTATGTAGCCCTCGGTCGTGGCCCTAGCCCTTGATCAAAATTAGAATTGGGACACCCCTTGCCCTCACATGAACACGCAAAACCAAGGGGTAGGGGTAAGACGAAGGGGTAAGGCAGAGTAATGGGACGCAGCCTTAGAACCGGTTCACAACAGCAGGAGTGTTGTGAACCCACAAATATTGTGAGAAACCATATTGCTGTATAAGACTATATACTCTGAGCCAAACCCCACGTTTTTACTGACAGAGAACCTCTCCATTCAAAAGACTCAACGTGATCATTGATAATTAGCCTCTTTCATTCACTGATCCAAAATCTGACTCATTTGCAAGAACAAAAATCACAAAGAGTATAATTATTGGAAACCATTTGCTCTGGACCTTCAACCCAGTTAACAAAACAAAACGATACAGGTCACTCCAGAGAAAAACAAATTACAGCGCCCCTACTGTCACTACACAGTAAAGCCCTTTATCTTTAATTCATTATCAAAGCGATATGGAGCGACACTCTCTCTCCATAATCAGCCGACAGTTTATCAGGCCGCTCAATTATCTCCCATCCCCTGCATATAATCTGCTCCAAGATAATTAAAAAAGCTCTCAATCCGTATCCCAACATCAAATAAACAATCACAACAGCAGGAAAGATATGTGACCCAATATCTAACTACTGCTACTGCCGCCACTGTATTTCCAGTTATTAATAATATCTAAGGCAAGAATCGCAGCCCGGAGCACCGTGATTAGAGTCTGCAGATTTATTATTCTTCAAAGCCCCAACAACATATGAAAAACACCTGAAATAAATGAACGGGACTCTATGGGCTACGGCAGCAAAAGCTCGGGGTGCGTTTGGTGTTTTACAGTGCTTTGTTTGAAAGGTCATTGCACCAGAGCGTTGATATCTAGACATTTCTTTGTAGCACTAATTGTGTCTACATTCTTGACCACTTTGTCAGCAGCTTGCTTGTTTACAACCATCAAGTTAACAAGGACAAGAAATAACGAAGCCCGCTAGAAAACACTTTTTTTCTTTCGCCTTCATTTTAATGGTGGTTTAAGACTGGAAGAGCTTGAAAAATGTAACCAAGGATTCATCCAAATGGCAGGGCTAGCTGTTGGGCATGTTGACGTTCCGTTTGATATAGGACATAACTAGCTTTAAGCCGTGTCTAGCTAGCAACCCGGGGATGTCGTGCTTGCCAAAATGTCTACCTTTAATTTCAAATTCTCTCATAGTCTCCCACACAGGCGGACATCAAACGCTGTGGTCATTAGCGTATTGTAATGTTGATCCAAAAAACAGCACCAGTTGGACCCTCTCTACGGATTTTGTCGTCCTCATCAATGGTGCATGTAATCGGATGGGACAGTATTTACATGTCAGATCAAAAATGCCAGAGGAGCTAGCATTAATTATTGAAAAACTGACAGAATCAAAAGAGGATCTTTTTTCAGTTTTTTTTTTTTTTTTTTGCCTCAGTGCCGGAGTTTGTTGTCTGACTGAAAAGCCACTCTCAGGGCAGTAAACATAATTATCTCAATTTAAAAGACAGCGCAGTTGGCTTTTGAGCGGCCGGCACAAAAGGAGGCGAGCGTTTTGACAGAGTAATAAAATAAAGGTTTTGGAGTGTGTGTACGACAATAGGCAGTAACAAGCTTCACACTGCGGAGGGGGCTTCATCTACCTATACCGCTGTCTACAACTCTACATCACAAAGGTGTCTAGTGGCGCGTTCTGATTGGACGATAAGGGCTGATTCAAGATAGCGATTTGTTTATGATCATCACAACAGAGTATGTCAAGTTAATAGGCAATGATATCCAGGCAGTGTGTGTTTTCGGATTTCGCAATGCCTCATGTTTTTTTATTTTTTTTATTTTTGCAGTAACATATTTCAAAGAGGTGGTATTTTACTTCTATGGGGTATTAACTGTTAACACATAACATATTTAGAAGACCGTGTTACCTTTCATTGTTTTGAAAATGCTATATTCTCTGAAACCAACTTATAAAAAATAAGTTTCACTTTTGTTTTTGAGCCTCTGAGTTCTCCATCTCTTTGCTCCCTCGCTAGGTCACTCTCCCTTCAGAGTACTATCACAAAGCAATCAGCATGCATCCCACTAATTAAA
The DNA here is from genome assembly GCA_036785185.1 of Paratrypauchen microcephalus. Classification (NCBI taxonomy): domain Eukaryota; kingdom Metazoa; phylum Chordata; class Actinopteri; order Gobiiformes; family Gobiidae; genus Paratrypauchen; species Paratrypauchen microcephalus. The sequence goes on along the minus strand of JAVJIX010000064.1, from coordinate 4,098,409 downwards.
CTACTGCACATCATATCAGGTTTGTCAAGTTCTTGTGTTCAGTTGTGTATCATGTTTGTGTATATTTATGGAGAATTGTCGTGTGGGAGCATAAATGATGTGGGTTGAGCATTAGACAGAATCTTAGGCTACATTCAGACTGCAGCCTGAGGTGACCCAAATCTGATTTTTTTGCCCCTATGTGACCTGTAACTGATCTTTTAATGACAGTCTGAATGACACAGATCCGATTTTTTCAAATGCGACCCAGGCCACTTGGATATGTGGTCCTAAAACCGATACATATCCGATCTTTTAAGATTTGACTTCAGTCTGAACGGCTAGGTTAAACTCATTCGACACATCATCAACAAGCAAGAGTGGTACAAGTAGGCGCTCACAAATGTACACAAACGTTCTTCTCATCATATGAAAATTGTGTATGAAATCCATGTCAGTAAAGTAGCAAAGCACAGAGCAATCCCACCACTCTCAGCACCAACACGTTCCTTTCTACGGACGTTGCTGCCGCTGCCCCACAAAACTCCAAGGCCAAAAACCGTGTCCTTCTCAATCTCATTCTTTAAAGAAATAAGATCTACATGTTCTGGCTCTGGTACGACAGCAACTTTAAAGGTCCCATGGCATGAAATTTTCACTTTCTGAGGTTTTTGAGCATTAATGTGAGCTCCCCTACCCTGTTTAGGGCCCACCACATGGCTAAAAGTTGCGAAATGTGTAAACTGAGCATTTGCAGCCCAAATGGGCAATTCTGAACAAGGGAATTTTTTGACGTCACACTCGCGGAAAGGTTTCCACCTCCCGTCTGGATGTCTACCCACCGTCTCTGGAAATCACGGAGAGTTTGGACCGCAAACGAGCTATGAAATGCGAGGTGCGTTTTTTTATTTGCCTGGAGACACGTGAGAGTGTTTCCAGGCTCGGATGTCCTTTATCCGAGCCTCCGAACCTCTGAAACATCAGTCGTTTAATTTTATTTTCTGTGAAAATGTGTTTTTTTAATGCAACGCGTCTCATATCTTCCTCCGCTCTTAAAACACGGAAGTGGGTGACAGCGCACGGCGCACCGCTAATCCAGGGAACAGCGGCGTATTTGGCCACACCCCCACCCGCTGCACTGGCCTGTCTTACTCTGACTGTGTTCATGAGGCTATCTCATGCACTGAGGCACTTTTGGGGCTTTTAAAGTTCACACTGGAGATCACATACAAGTCGCATTTAATTGGAAATGTGAACGACCTCACAAAAAAATCGGATTTCATAAAAAAATCTGAATTGAGCTTTAAGCCCTGCAGTCTGAACGTAGCTTTACTATATGGAAGGTTCGACTAGATTGCTAAATGACTCAAACATTTATGAATGATATCTTAAATTTCTTCAGACATGTTTTTGATGAGGGAACAACATTATAACATGGTAGAAAGCTCAAATTTTGATTTTGCACATTCGGAACTGGTTCAGAATTCATCATTTTTTGAAAGAAAGATTTTCAAAGATTTTATTTATTGTCAGGGATTGGCTCCACACACTTGTTATATAAAAATCTTATGGCTAAAGTATTTCCAACTGACAACAATTGCATCTTTGGGGTTGAATATTGGCACCATTTTCTGAAGTTATTGTGCCAGTTTTGTTTCATGTGGATAGGCCCAGTAATTAGGCTACAGACATATTCACCATAAACCAAGTAAACATCTGCAATCTGACCGCTAAACACTGACTTTTGCTATAGGATTTTGATCCGCCCTCTAACTCAGTTTAGGCATTGTACCATGTTATGATGATTTGTGGATACAATTTGCAGATTTTAGATATCAAAGCCTAACTAGCCATCTTGCTGTTTAGTAGTATCACAGATGTCGTATGTTGAGGGCTAGGTTAAAACTGTAGTGTTCCCAGAGTTGTTTGCATTTTTCCCAGACCTTTCCAGGCCGTTGTACATTTACTTTCAACAATAACAATAACCTTTTGAATGTGAGAACACAGGGCTATAGGAACATAGAGCCATGGGAACATAGGCATGTACCACAGCAAACAGACTTAGGGAACACAAGCATACTAAAAATTCAAATTTCGCCTTATTTTTGGAATTAAAATTGTAATAAATCAAAATGAGAAATGTAGGTGTAGAGTTGACAGTTACGTTGTTTCCACATGAAACTTTGTATGCTATGTGACCAAGCTGATCAAAAAATACAAAATTGAAAAAACGTACTGGTATTGTCTCCAATATCAATACTGGTATCGAATATAGGTGCCGATACTGAAGTCGGTTAAGTCGATAACCACTTGGGGCTTTATTTGGATGTAATAAGATGATTTACAGGCTGATTTTTGCCCAGAGCATCTCATAATGAACTTTGGTTCTCATGAAGTTCTTCAGTAGTCCTTTGAAGAATAAATAACAGTTGCATAACACTTTTGGATCTCTTGTATTATAAGTTAGTTGTGTTTTGAGGCAATAAGGCTACGTTCAGACTGCAGCCTTAAGTGACCCAAATCAGATTTTTTTTGCCTCTATGTAACCTGTATCTGATATTTTAATGACAGTCTGAACGATACAGATCCGATTTTTTCAAATGGGACCCAGGCCACTTGGATATGTGGTCCTAAAACCGATACATATCCGATCTTTTGACATGCGACTTCAGTCTGAACGGCCAGGTCGCATTCATCTGACCATCAACAAGCGAGAGTGCTACAAGTAGGCGCTCACAAATGTACACCAACATTCTTCTTGTCATACAAAAATTGTGTATGAACTCCATGTCAGTAAAGCAGCAAAGCACATAGCAATCCTATCACTCTCAGCACCAACACGTTCCTTTCTATGGACTTTGCTGCCACTGCCCCACAAAACTCCAAGGCCAAAAACGTCCTTCTCAATCTCAATCTCTTCCTTAAAACAAATAAGTTGCACATGTTCTGCCTCTGGTACGACAGCAACTTTAAAATCTCCCGGCACTCAATTCTAGTGTCCATGTTTAGGCTACTTCCATAAACACTGAGCACGCTCGCTGCATGTGACGTCGTCTTGTCCTCCAAGGCGCATGCGGGACACTTTTGGGGCATTTAAAGAGATCACATACAAGTCGCATTTAATTGGAAATGTGAACAACTTCACCAAAAAATCTGATTTCACAAAAAAATACGAATTGAGCTTTAAGCCCTGCAGTCTGAACGTAGCCTAAGTGTCATTTTCCATCCCTTTACTGGTATCGGTTAATATTGGGTGTTGCTATGTTGGTGACACCACCAGAACCCACAGTATCAATATCGCTATCAGAAGTGAAAAAGCTAGATCGATGCATCTCTTGTGTCTCCCTTTAAATTGCATCGAGACATGTTGAAGAACATGTTAAATCATTATTGTAACACTTTCTTACATTTTTTACAGTTTTGCTGACATATTGTCTACCAGTTATACACCAATTATACTCCACATTAGAAACATATAAAAAGAATAGTAGAAAATCACTAGCCTGATTGTAAATAGCCCATGTAGCTCTTGTTTTTACACTTTTCCCAGTGCACATTAGCCTTAACAGCGGCGCTCATACCCATACATTACACTATCAGCGCCCTTTTCGCTGCACACACTTAAGCCTCCACCTAATACAAAGTGCATCATATTGATCAGTGTCACCGGGCGCTGCTTATGCCGACTTAATTATTGAAAATACAGCGGCGCGCTAACAAAGAGATGATCCCCGCTAGCCCCTGCCTGTATACCATTATATATAGACACTTATTATCAGCCTATCCACATCGTCCATTAAGATAAAAGCCATGACCGGACATTAAACATCCACTTGAGCCTTTGGACATTATGAGGCATTATGTTTCCATCAGACATTTGCGTGTAATTACCTGAACTGTCTTTATTGTGGCTAGCGGAGTGTACTTTGTCATTTCGCGTGAGTGACTGTGCAGCTAGCTCGTGTGCAAAAGTTCCCTCCTTCACAGGCAAACTTTTGGGTTTAGCTGTAATTAATTAAATGTTATGCACTTTCCCTCTGGGGGTCATTAAAATTTCATCTTGATCTTATCTTCTTAATCATAATCTGTTTGAATATGGGCTAACCTGCTTTGGCACTGATGCAGTAACCTGTGCCTCCAGATTCTACTCGGCTCTGAAGTTTTATTTATCACAAAATGAAGGCTTTCCCATTTAAATGTATGCATGCACAGCAGCTTAAATGTGATGTTTACATATGAGTCATGTTGCCAGATGTGAATTGCTAAAGTGCTATTTATTTTATGCAATTTAAATTGGGTCATCTGTTAAATGGAGGCTTGGAGGCTTGATTCAGCCTTTGCTGATTCCGCAATGCCCGTGTACACTGCTGTTGTGTCCTTGAGCAAAACACTTAACACCTACAGTGTCAAAGTGTTGGACTGGTTGTTTCTGGAAAAAAAAATACTGGGAAAACAAAAATGTCACTACACTTGATATATGAGCTAATACCACTCCAATGGGAGAGTTAGTGTTAGCTATCAAAACATCACTAGGTATGAAAAACCAGGCCCACACGTTATCTACACAGTGATTTTAAAATTTAGACACTTTCACTTTCAATCTGGATTTTTAAGATATCGCCTGATATCCCATTTTGTTCTATAAACTGGTGTAAGAAGACAATTTACTGGTAACTGTTGGCTCAAAGCATCATAATTTTAAACTTGTATTTTATTTTTTACAAATCAGTTCTGTAGTTATTTGTTTTTATGCTGTTTGTGGAATAAATCATATTCTCAGTCTCTGCCCTAGTATCGGTTGATATCAGATATCATTAGATACATAGATACTTAAAGCCAAAGTATTGACATTGATATTGGAACAGAAAAATTCATACCTCTCTGAGCTAGAATAGTCCTGCCAGACTGGACTTGTCCAGATGACTTCCTTTGAAACATTTTCTAGCATGCAGCCTACAAATGTCACATTCGTATTTTGCTACCTCATTAAAACGAATGGGGTAGAACATTTATGTCAGCACCATGTCAGTGTTGGAATGAGCCATAGGTAATGTAATGTTACATTGATTATACTTAATGAGATAGGTTCAAAATGTAGAGTAAAAAATACTCTCACCTAATATTACGTGACACCCTGTAATAAAACGGCTGAAAACATACAAATATGTGCTAATTTAATCTTAACCAGTGCATAAATAATTACCAAATAAAAAGATCTGTGGACAAAATTACACAAACATAGTAACCTTTATTGCCAATATATCCCCCCCCCCCCTTCCCCCTTCCCTCGTTCTCCTCAGTGTGACCCAGAGCGTGCCAGTGCAGTGATGGGGGTGTAATGGGGCTGGCACTGCACCCTGCACAGCCTGTGGACCCCTCCTCGGCCTGGCACCGCTCCTGGCATGGCTCCTCTCTGACTTACATGCATTCTTATTGAAAAAGAAAGCTGCAACTGCCTGCTTTTTGCCTTTACAGATGAGACTGAGGCCCATCGGCATAAATAGATCTACATGTTCATTGCGTATATTAAGAGAGACACAGCTAAAGAGGTTTCATTACAATTGTAAATTCGTGCCTCTGGGCTCTTGGCCCTGCTCTAGATTACACGAGGTCTGCGCTCACGGACAGCGCCTGGCATCTGATGGAGGGTCCAGTGCAGCTAATTAATTTCATTAGAAAGTGAAGTCATCTTGTGCAGGAATTAATATTTGGAGCGTCATGTTGCTAATTTATTTCCCGATTTAATGAGCTGAGAGAAGAAATGTTGCTTGGGCAAGAGGACTTTTTAATTATCAGCTTGGATAAATTTGAAAATGTTGATGCCTAAGGGTTGAGTTAATTAAAAGCCGCATTATTTTAACTTTAATTAGCTCCCATCTTTGTTTTTCCACACCATATGGCCATGTCCTGTAGTCAAATTTAGTTAATTAAGCTAATTAAGCTAATCATTTTAATTACTCAAGACAATGTGATTGGATAGAGGATGACTACAAGTTTATGGCCAAGTGCGTGTTTTTCATTACATTGAAGGGACAGAGCTATTTCTGATTGCAGTTGGCAAGCATAGCCGAGTGGTTTGAGAATGTGACAGGCCTGAGATATTAAGGCTGAAGTCTAATTGCATTCCTTGATAATAAAAAAAAAACCTGTCATGGGAGGGTCTTTGAGAGGAGAGATGGTTTAGTATGTCTCAGAGGTTTTCACTAGTTTGGCTGCCAGGTGACGTGCGCTCCATCATATGAACTAATGTGCATGTTTACAGAGTTTAAAGCGACGGTACCCAATATGTTCATGGTTTCATATTCAGACCCGCCAGGAATTCGCGATGTTGCGATTTGCAACTTCAACGCAACTTCAGCCAATCCCCACGAATTCAGGGCGGTGTTGCAATTTTGACCAATCACCGCAACTTTTCCGCAGTTTTTACTAATTTTGACCAATCATCGGCGACGTATTGAACGCCGACCAACTTCCTTCTGTGTAGGAGACATAACTGAGATGAGGTGCACGGTGCGTTTGTGTGTGTGTGTGTGCGGCAGAGGCGGTGGTTCACGTGAGTGTGGGTGTGTGCACGTACGGAAATGTGTGCGTGTAAAAGCGCGCGCTCACCTGCCACACAGAGGAGAGAGTCAGGGTTGGGGTGTAGCCGTATTTTTTGTTGACCGCAAACCATTCATTCATCTTTCACGTTAATCTGTTCATCCTGCTGGTTTTATGAGTTTCATTTCATCCTGCTGCGCTGTCATAGCTGTGTGCGCTCTTTTTGTAATAAACGCACAAAACGCATATCTGGATCTCAGCGTATCTGTCACCATAGCCTCCTCTTTGCGCGTCACAAATCTGCGAGCCATAGGACCCAACCTCATATTCTCGGCAGCTAAAAGGTTTGAGTTTGGAAGCCGCAACATTCTGCTTTACTTCCGTGTGACAAAACTCAACTGCGGCCGTGTCCCAGTTCCCAGAGCGCACAGCTCGGAGCGCGGCCCGAAGGGGGTTCAGACTGCAGTCAAGGCGGTGCACACTTGCTCAGCCCCGACTGCAGTCCGCGGACCGCTTAACGACTGCGGTCTTCGGACCGCGTGTTAACTGCGCATGGGACAAAAAAGAAGTGGGACAGCAGTCGTCGCGCCGGTGTGCTGACGAAATGTGTGACGCACATGCCCTTCGGCCACGCTCCGAGCCGCGCGCTCTGGGAATTGAGACACGGCTTCTAATGGCAAAGAAACATGTCTGTGGCGCCATTTGCCCACAAAAATAACAGCAAAAGACGGCGCGAAACAGTTCCCCTCCTAGTAGTAATTTATTTTCGATGTTGGTAAGGTTGTTTTAGGACCATATCTGTGATCTCTGTGTCTTTGTATTATTCTTTGTCAGTAATAACTAAGTATTCAAAATATTACTCAATTTTAATTACAAAAAGCGAAAATCGCAACTATTTATCGCAACTTTCACTTCCTCCCGCAACAAAATCGCAACAAAAGCCTTAAAGGGATATGCCACCCCCAGGTCAAATTTGGGCATCTCCCCACAGTCCAGAGACTAAAACAAGTGATGAAAACCGTTTTCCTGGTCACCCAGCCATTGTCCGAGTCTGTCAGCACTGGCCGCCGCGCGAGCTGCTGCTCCTCCGCCTTAGACTGGAGGCTAACGTCGCCAGAGAAAGATTTCGGCCAAAAGGAATTAATTTGCTCGATGCTTTTCCCAATTACTTTCTGTGTAGTGCGCATTCATATCGAGTGCAAATAAATGTACAAATCAACACGGAGAGCTTGCCTTGGTCATTTTGGGTGAGAACTATTTTTCAGTGCGGAAAAAGAAAGACGAAGCACGCACCGGGGGAACTCCCTTTCTGGTGCGTAAACAGGGATTCCCCTGTCCGCGTGGTGCGTGCTTCGTCTGTCTTTTTCCGCACTGAAAAATAGTTCTCACCCAAAATGACCAAGGCAAGCTCTCCGTGTTGATTTGCACATTTATTTGCACTCGATATGAATGCGCACTACACATAAAGTAATTGGGAAACGCATCGAGCAAATTAATTCCTTTTGGCCGAAATCTTTCTCTGGCGACGTTAGACTCCAGTCTAAGGCGGAGGAGCAGCAGATACCGCGGCGGTCAGTGGCGACAGACTCGGACAATGGCTGGGTGACCAGGAAAACGCTTTTCATCACTTGTTTTAGTCTCTGGACTATGGGGAGATGCCCAAATTTGACCTGGGGGTGGCATATCCCTTTAAAAGCACCGCAACTTTCATCGCAACTTTTTGGAAAAGCTCCCGCAAATTCAGGCATTTTAGCCCGCAACAATCACAAAAAATGCCCGCAAAATCCTGGGGGGTCTGCATATTGTGAAATCGGTAAGAGTGATGACGTGGTTTTGCATTGTAGCAACTTGTGTCACTTTGGTTTCTTTTGTGGCGAGTCGTACAGTGTCCATGGGTTTCGGAGTGATGAGAAATTACGCCTGTTGCCATAGTAATAAATAATTCAAAAGGAAATATATCTTACCAACGGTCAATTGTATGCAACATGGTACCATATAATAAGAAACCAAAACATAAAGAGGTTGACGTTTCACATCGGATCTTTGGTAGGACATAGGCTACGTTCAGACTGCAGGGCTTAAAGCTCAATTCGGATTTTTTTGTGAAATGCGATTTTTTTGCGAGGTCGTTCACATTTCCAATTAAGTGTGACTTGTATGTGATCTCCAGTGTGAACTTTAAAAGCCCCAAAAGTGTCCCGCGTGGGCCTTGGAGGACATGACGAGGTCACAGAAGTCGCCTAAACATGGACACTAGCATTGAGCGCCTGGAAATTTTAAAGTTGCTGTCGTACCAGAGCCAGAACATGTACAACTTATTTCTTTAAAGGATGAGATTGAGAAGAACAAGGTTTTTGGCCATTGTGGGGCAGTGGCAGCATCGTCCGTAGAAAGGAACGTGTTGGTGCTGAGAGTGGTGGGATTGCTATGTGCTTTGCTGTTTCACTGACATGGACTTGACGAGAAGAACGTTTGTGTACATTTGTGAGCGCATACTTGTACCACTCTTGCTTATTGATGGTCAGATGAATGTGACCTGGCTGTTCAGACTGAAGTCGCATGTCAAAAGATTGGATATGTATCGGTTTTAGGACCGCATATCCAAGTAGCCTGGGTCGCATTTGAAAAAATTGGATCTGTGTCATTCAGACTGTCATTAAAATATCAGATTCAGGTCGCATAGAGGCAAAAAAAAAAAAATCTGATTTGGGTCACTTAAGGCTGCAGTCTGAACGTACCCTTAGTGGTGTGATGTTCTTGAAAGAATCGGCTCTTTTCAATGGTTCCTTAATGTGAACGGTTGAAGCTGGATCTCCTTTTTTTAAAAGAATCCAATCTTTTTCTTTCTGGTTTTTATGCATCTTTATACTGATTAATATTGGACCAACACAAGAATCGGCATGGAAGCAGAGTAGGACAACATCAGTGAGAGATAACAGCGTTTTATTTAAATTGTGCTTTATTTCAGTGGGTAAACACACTCCCCCTCTCAGTCTGAACCATTTCAAAAAATCTTAGCCTTGGTCATTTCTCTCTTGATTAGTTTGTTGTTCAAACTAGTCCTCACATTGGCTTCCGTCATATAAATAAATAGTGAAAGGGCCAGTCTTTTGAACGGCTCTTTGAAGTAAACAGATCCAAAAGATTTGGATCCCATAAAAGAGCTACAAGTCCCATCACGAGTAGGACTGAAACTGTGGACAAAAAAACTAATCACTCCCAAACGTTTAGAAGCCTTGAGTCACATGTTTTTAGATGATTGGAGGACACCTGAAAAAACCTTCTTGTCTTGATTAACAATGAATATGACAGGCCTGGGACCCACACACAAAATTTGACTGGTTTCCTTGATTGAGAAGCGTTTGTTTGTTTGGTTTAGACACTTTTGAAGCTTCTTATACTATTTTTAGTACAACATTGCCATGGTATTACTTTTCCAGACAGTTTTTTTTTAAATATTATTTTAGAGATAAAACTTCTAGTCCTAGTCAGTCATAACATGTAGTTTTAAAATTAGCCGGTAGATGGTGCAAAACCTGTATCTGCAAACATATTGAAAACATTCTGAGCTAACAAACAAAACATGCTAATGCTACTGTCTGATGCTGTCTGATTCACACAGGGAATTTGAGCTCTGAAATTGTCTGAAAAAGTCTGGTGATGATGTTACAAAGAGTAAGAGCAAGAAGAAGAGCCATTACAGAGAATGTTTTGTGTAACGTAAGCAGGCAGGTCAGGGTTCTGGACAGGTAGAGTGTAACAAATGAACGAATAATGTTTTTGATTAAGTTGCATCATAATAAAAAGCTCAAAAAATAGTAAATTAGGCATAATATACACAATTTAAATGTGCTGTACCTTAAAAACACATTTTTAGAACAGTTTGCAATGGTCCAAAGTTACCTTACATTCTTAGCATCCTTTTTATTCACCGCATTCCTGCGCTATCAAGTAAATATAAGCACCAGACACTTCCTGCTTCACTAACAATAAAATAATTAGACGCAGACAGTACACATCCGCCTTACCTTGACAGATTATGTATCAGATCTGAGGCATAAATAATCTAATATCTAATCTAGCAACAACAAATAAGTGTTCTAATTGATGCCTGTTAATTATTCTCATGGAACAACTTCTTGTGACCTCAACTGTGTATAGTGCCCCTGCTGGCTACAATTAGAGTGGATTTTTGTGTGTCAGAATCACAAATAGGCCGTTAGGCTGACAGCAGCTGCTCTGATGAGTGCAGGGGCGGCGCGTGGGACATTCAAACACATGTGATGTCTTTAATGAGGGCCAGATGACTCTCCAGGGTAAAATCTATCCACATACATGTAGGCAGGGGCTTAGGCTACAGGCAATTAGCATTCACTATCTATATGATCAACTCCTATATCAGGAATTTTGTTTTGGGCATGGAAATAGTTTTTTTTTTTTTGGTTGTTTTTACAGTTTGGCTTTCTTTCTTTTTTTTCTGTCTTCTCTTCTTCTTTTTTTAATTAAGAATTTTGTTCCATTGCAAATATTGGGCATGTTTCTCTGTACACCATGTTTTTCCAAGTGACCTCCGAGGACGGACTGTTCCAAACAAGCTGTGTTTGTGGAGGCTTCATGTCTTCATAATATGTTATGGTGATTATACTTACAGGTTATAGGCTATGCTCAGATTCAACTCCTCTTATTTAGGCTTGGGAGTGGCACAAATAACAGCCTGCCCCCCTGTAGCTGGATTGGAGATAGTGTTATTGCCAGTGGTGTACAGGGTATTGGAAAATTGTAAAAGTAAAGTACTGGTATTATAGTTAAAAAGGTACTCAGTGACAAGTACAAGTATATGGCCTGTACTCTATCAAAATTAGTCTTGCCCCAGTACAGATATATTGCATGAGCAGCTCTAGAGGTCAAAATAAGTGAGCTGCATGCCGTCAATATCTAATTAAAAAGCATTTTATTATTATTATTATTATTATTATTATTATTATTATTATTATTATTATATTTTTATAATCAGGAATTGTGTGTTAGCATGCTAGATGTTAACTTTACTGTCACTGCAAAACTGCACCATGTACTGAGAGTTGTGAAAACTGCCGTTTAAGTAAAAGCTTATTACAATACAGGGGCAGTGTTATACTCAAATGCATGTAGAATAATAGGCTCTATATATAAATGGACATAGCTAATGCGCTCACCGCCGCATTTCGAATAGAAACTTAGCTCCTTCTGACCCTTACATTGGAATATTGAGGTCCCTCTCTCTGTAAGTGCTGCAGTGAGCGTTGTCGTTTTGCTCCTGAAATGTTCGTATTAACGTGCTCTACTGGTGTTTTTATTTTGTTATCCCATTTTTATATCCTATTCCCAGGGCTCTCAAGTTTTGAGCGGGGTGGTGCATTTTTTCCGAGGAGCGGGGGGGGGGGTTTGCGAGTGACTTTTTTTCGTTGAAAACGCACGGTGCCTGCATTAACTAACCGATTTTCTGTGTAACTAAATTTCAGCGTGAGAAATACCATGTGTGGTGTGTGAGTGTGTGAACACGTTGAATTGCATGTGTCACACTCTCAAAGCGTGAGACTTGAGAGCCCTGTATTCCTAATATGGAACCTGGCTCCAAATAAGCTCCTGTCACTACTTCAGCTTCATTTGAGAAGAGCTGAACACCATGGGTGACTAGACACTTAGTCCACAAATCTGCTCAAAAAAGTACACTTAGCACTTACAATGATGTCAGTATTTCCTTTCCATCCTTGGCATTAAACCAAAACTGCCTGTCATAGCATCTAATATGTTGTGTCATGGAGCACTAACCTACCCTAATTAAATAATCGTGGCGGATATAATAGGCCTGTGCTCCTCTTTGTGACCTCACAGTGTGCTGAGGTCTGACACCGCGCGCCACATTAGCCGTTTGCATCTGCGCTCCAGCCTGGGCACAATCTGGGCCCAGCGCACAGAAGCCAGCCCTATAGCCGACAGATGCACCCGCTAAAACCCAATAACACTGGGAGAGACATCATGCCCGTGGTTTCCATCATTGTTAAAAGATTTTGGTACCCCCACTTAGGTAATTTGTTTCCCTGTATAATCCTATTGGCCACTATTAAATTAAACCAACTGGTCAGTTCAGTTTGAAGCCTATAAATAAACTGGTTGCTATGTGCATGAGTGCTGTGTGGGACGTCTCATCTGATTAGAACGGAAGCACTTAATAATTTGAGCTGAAAAGGTGCCCTTCAGTGGGCGACCTCGGCAGACCACAGTACACATATGGCTGGGACGGCTGCTGTAATATTACTAATGTCTGCTCCTAATGTATTTTTACAATCTGCAGCCAGCACCACTCTCTGCAAATTGTTTTGGGCTAATGCTGGATGTGAGGCTGCTAATGCTAACTGTTTACAATGGTCACAAGACGAAAGGTTATATGGGCTCAAATACAAAATAGGGACATTACATGAGGGAGCTTCTGAATATGGCGGATGAGTCGATATCTCTTTAAAGTTCGTACTGCATACTGAGCGCGCGTCCTTCTCAAGAGGTCATAATGTGCCGTTCCACCTGCTGATGTCATAAAGGTGGCGAGCTCCTTCTCCGTCCACCGTCATTGAACTTACTTGAGTCTCTGTGCTACAAATGAAGCAGCATGTCATGTTACTGGAAAAGCAAACAGGTCTCTGATGGTCACAGTTACATTTTGGGCTGAATAATGGTCTTATTATGAAACACCAAAGACTAATAATAAGCCTTGGCATGGGTTTAAGAGTTTGGGATAAAAATGTGGAATGCTCTGGATTTACAGCAAAATATTCACAAATTTAAGTTCTTGTATAAAGACATGGTCTGATCTGAATACAGAGAGACGAGTTTGAACGAATTGTCAAATAGCACTTTTCTGTATCAGTTTTGTGCTTTGCTTATCGTTGGTTTTATGTATGTGTGTTATTGTAGTTGTGCTTCCATTCCATTAATCCTCTTTAGTCCTGGTTTAGTCCTGATTTAGTCCTGGTTTAGTCCTAGTTTAGTTTTGGTTTGGTTCTAGTTTAGACCTGGTTTAATCCTCTTTAGTCCTGGTTTAGTCCTGGTTTACTCCTGGTTTAGTCCTGGTTTAGTTTTGGTTTGGTTCTGGTTTAGACCTGGTTTAATCCTCTTTAGTCCTGGTTTAGTCCTCTTTAGTCCTAGTTTAGTCCTGGTTTAGTCCTGATTTAGTTTTGGGTTTGGTCCTGGTTTAGTCCTGGTTTAGACCTGGTTTAGTCCTGATTTAGTCTCGGTTCAGCCATGGTTTAGACCTAGTTTAATTCTGCTTTAGTCCTGGTTTAGTCCTGATTTAGTCTCAGTATGGTCCTGGTTTAGACTTGGTTTAGTTGGTTTTAGTTGGTTTATTGTAGTTGTGCTTCCATTGTAGGTATTTTTTGTGCTTACCATCGCTGATATGTTTACTTTTTGCGGTCTTTAAATGTTCCTGATAGAAACACCATATGTGTAATTTATTGTCTCTGATCAAAAGGTTTTTTTGTACAAGAATGGCATTTGCCTTTGTTTTGTTTTGTGTTTTTCAGCTGAACTGACGTGGAAGCTAAATCAATAATTTAAGTTATGTTTTGGAAGACAGGGGTGGGATTCAATAAGTTTTCTTCTTCCCACTCCTTCTCGAGCAACAAAAGTGAATGCATTTGACTGTATTTTGGTTACATGTATTTATTTCCTTGTGTTGACCTGCTCGAAATGAATAAATAAATGATTGAAATGAAGAGTGGTGGAAATGAGCACAGTTGCCATAGTTATGAACAATTTAACATTTCAATATGTAACATTTATTGTGGATGTAACATCACTTAGCTTATAATAGTTTTTATGTTGTATATTCAATTGTAGACATTTTTATTGTTAAAATACCATGAAAAACATGTAATCTTTCCTTGAGTGGGCTCACCTCTGGGGATAGATCATTTTAATGATATGCTCAGGAACATTTTATACAAAGCAATTACATTTCCATGGAAACAAGCAGGGGTAGCATCCTCCCCCAGAAAATGGATATATTGACATATCTTTCAAGGACTTTCAAAGTTGAGCATTAAGCCAAGACCTTTTGTTTTGTTGAGATTGGAATTTCCAGGTCTGAAATTATCCAAATGATTCAAGTGAAGGTGTATGAAGTTTAAAAACACTGTGGAGCGCTTTCTGTATTACCACATGACATCACAAGGTGGAACAGAGTATTTTCTGTTTGAGAAGAATATGCAGGATTTGTTTGTTAAATGTTCAAATGAAAGAAAACAGAATTCTGACCGTTTTTGAGGCATAAACATTAGAACACAGCTCTGAAAACAGCGTAATATGAGCCCTTTAAGCAAGCCATAAAACAAGCTGAATAAAGCTTATGAAACACCTTCTGACATTACCCCACTTTTACTCAGTATAACCTACAAAACACACAAATTAAAGTATTCTTAGCACTTTCCATTGTACTATTATGTAACTCTTTCTCCCACCTGCAGCCTGGTTCAGTCTGCGCAGTGTCTGTAGAGGCCAGTAGGAGGAGCCTCTCTTCCCCCTCCCTCGTTGTACCTCACCTCAAATCGCCCAGAGAGGAGAGTTAGTCATCAGCTTCTCCGGTGATGTTCTTCTGGCCACCTGCACCTGCCGGGCTCCTGTCTCCGGCGCACCTGCCCACTTCACAACACTCTCATTAAAGGAGCAACAATACAGCGAGATGGGACGTCAACCTATTTTTACTCTATTTCTGGACAGGTATTATATAATGGACTCGTTATTAAAGGGGCAGTGTGACCGGCGGGGCTTGGCTGGGCTGGTTAGAAGGCCCAATTTTGAGATCAATTTATCATGACACAGTTTTGGTAGTAGAAGAAGTACTTTTTGGAATGATTATACTTGACCTTCTGAGTTAGTTGAGATCACATTTACGAACTAGGATAATACATTAAAGGTACACTGTATAATTTTGATTTTGATTGTCACCTTCTAGTTTCTATGGATATGTCATTGCTTTGCCAGGAATGTTCCACAGTATGACATTAAATGGTACTACCTTGCATTTATTTAGTTACTGGTGTTTTTATAGCTCAAAAATTCCAAGAAAAACTTTCTGACTGTGAGCGGGGTTGATATTATGAAACACCTTTGGGAAGTTTTGCCCTAAATCTGAACGTCTCGTATGTAGTGAAGTAAAAGTAAAAAATATCCACATTAAAATGTACTTAAGTAAAGTACAATTTTTTTTTTTACTTAAGTACAGTAATTTACTACTTTTACTTGAATGAATGTAGCTATTATTATAACATTTCCCATGTTTAAATTTTATTATTTTTATTTCTCTCTGAAGTAATAACTATAACACTTTGAGGAATAGGCATATATTACTGTAGTATTGTTCTCAGTTAGCATTCTCTGTCCATTCTCATACAGTCCTTCCAGTGACGTGCGGTCATTAGAGGCCTCACCTGTCATCACAGAGAAGAAAAAAAGTAAAATGAAAAAATAAATTGGTTATATTTATCCAGTGATTTGTACTATAAAGTTATTTTCTGTTTAACTACGCCATTTTAATTCTTTTTTTATTCATAATCACTGAATTTTCGCTTTTGCTTTTCACTTGCGGAGAGGAAACAGCGGAACCAGCGTGCCTCACATGGACTGACTGTGCTGTAGCTCAGCAGTGACAGATTCTGCGCTAAAGCGGCGGTGAAAAGGGGCCGGGTGAGGCCCGTAGTATCTGGCCTCATGGTAGAGGCACTCATGAGCCCAGGGATTCTTCTGCAACTCCTGGGGCAGCAGATTAGAATAAGTGACACAAGATACAGTAACAGAGTTAGCAAGTCAAGTTTAGCAATCCATTCAACTTCACTTTTTTCTTCTTGTCTGGCCCGACTTTTTGAATGGAGGAAGATTTCATATTAAAGCTCAAACAGTTTTCTAAACTGGACTTTTGGTCGAAGCAGGAGATTATAATTAAAGGAAGACCAATGCAGGAGCTAAAGGTTTTGCTCCAGACTACGGGACGAAAGACTCGCTCTTTTCAAACAGCGTGGTAAGAAATCGTCTTTTCTGCTTTTCCTTTTTTTCTCAACCTGCTGTGACAAAGTCTGGACTCAGATGGGATATTGTGACCTGAAAAGCCTCATTAAACACAAGCGGTCCACCACTCACATTCAGAGCCAGATCACACTAAAAACGTTGCTATTTTAATTTATGACGCTACTCGGTGCTCTGGAAAATGCACTGAACAATAATAATTAATTTTCTGCTTCACATCAAAAATATTACGAGCTCCAGTCACTTACAGGGAGAGAAATTGGCCCAGTGCCAAATTGACTTGCCGACACCTGGTGACGTCACTGATGACGCCAGTGCCTCACCAGCCATGACCCTCACCACACGTCACTGAGTCCTTCCAACTGAAGCTGTAACACAAACAATATTACTATTTTCCTATATAGAGAAAATCAGATAAATGTGTCAATATTTGCTTAGAAGCATTTTGCATTGTAATACTAATTAAATGTAGATTTTGTCTGAAATTGTTTGTTTAAAAATAAATAAATAATAAAACATGGGCAAGTACACTGACACGCTCTCCTTTAAAGGTCCTATATTATGGAAAATTTTTAGCTTTTAACTTTTAGTCATATTATAATGTTGTTACCTCCTAAAAAACATACTCAGAGTTGTGTTCTGTACCATTGACATGTTTGAGTAACCCTTTATTACTAAATAAAGGGTTATCTGTTTATTTCAAAACTCAAAATGCTCTGTTCCACCTTGTGATGTCATGAAGTGGTAGTTTTCAAGTTAACAGCTCCTTTTACCTTCTTCAGCAGAGATTGGTCATTCCAGAGCTGAAATCATCCAAATGAGTCTAGTGAAGGTGTGAAGTTTAAAAACGCAATGGAGCACTTCCTGTATTTCCACGACATCACAAGGTGGAACAGAGTGTTTTCAGTGTGAGAGAAGAACAAAGCCAAAATACGCTGGATTTGTGTGTTAAACATGTGTGAATGAAACAAAACACAACTCCAGGTCTGTTTGTGACAAAGACACAACATAATAATGCTGAATGGGCCCTTGAAAAAGTAGAATTTTATTTTATTTTTTAATTTTTTTAATCATCTTTTATTAAGTGGAGGAGTTCAAGTATCTCGGGGTCTTGTTCACGAGTGAGGGGAGGATGGAGCGTGAGATTGACAGGCGGATCGGTGCAGTGTCGGCAGTGATGCGGTCGTTGTACTGGACCGTACTGGACCGTTGTGGTGAAGAGGGAGCCGAGCCAAAAGGCGAAGCTCTCAATTTACCGTTCAATCTACGTTCCTACCCTCACCTATGGTCATGAGCTCTGGGTAATGACCGAAAGGATGAAACTGCGGATACAAGCGGCCGAAATGAGTTTCCTCCGCAGAGTGGCTGGGCGCACCCTTAGAGATAGGGTGAGGAGATCAGTCACACGGGAGGAGCTCGGAGTAGAGCCGCTGCTTCTCCACGTCGAGAGGAGCCAGCTGAGGTGGCTCGGGCATCTGTTCCGGATGCCTCCTGGACGCCTCCCTCAGGAGGTGTTCCGGGCATGTCCCATCGGGAGGAGGCCCCGGGAAGACCCAGGACACGCTGGAGGGACTATGTCTCCCGGCTGGCCTGGGAACGCCTTGGGGTCCCCCCGGAGGAGCTGGAGGAAGTGTCCGGGGTGAAGGAAGTCTGGGAGTCCCTGCTTAGACTGTTGCCCCCGCGACCCGGCCCCGGATAAGTGGAAGAAAATGGATGGATGGATGGATGGATATGTGCTTAATAAAATAGCATTAGTTTTGTTTTTGTATCTCACTGAGGCAGAGCTTGTGCCATGTTCTATGAAATATGATTTAAGTCTCTGCGGCTAAGACACTTGAAAATGTTTTGGCTAAATGGGCTAGAAATAAAAAATAAAAAAAAACATGCAAATGAAATCCAATATTTTCTGAGAATACTTTTGCCAAGTGGTACCTGTAAAAGCCAAACTCTTCCCTAATGACAGCCACAGCGGATTCGTTAATGATCATTTGGACTTGAATTTTGATAGCCGAGCAAAACTACGCTTCACAAAGTCCACATAATTTGACCACTACAAAGCCCGGGCCCCAAAAACACAAACCCAAACCCGCCACAGCTATAGTCATTACCCATTCCCACCAGCCAAAAACACTGCTCCTACTTCCAGCACGAACACGCAGACATCGGTGCTTTAAAAACGTGGAATTTTCACTTAATTTGATGGCTCTTATCTAATCATCTTAAAAACGAGATTACTCTTTGGCCCCGTGTTTGGCTCGCCGTCCAATCAGCTCGCGTGCGGCCAAGGAGCGCTCTGCGAGAGACAGCTTAATAGATTTAGATGAAAGGCGGAGGCATCTGCTCCAAAGGCCACCTCCCCGCGCCCCGTCACCGCCTGCCCCCTCCGCACACACACACACACACACACACACACTCCCGCACTAATTAGGTCCATGCATTTATTTATGACAGCGCTCGTTAGACAGGGAGCACGATGGTGGCCGCTCTGAACGCGCATTAGTCCCGGAGGAAAGTGCCTGTGAAGTCGCTGTCCTCGGGTGGTGCCAGGTCACGGTCGGAGACACATGAAGGGAGAGTCCAGGGAGAGGGTGCAGGGTGGAGAAAAGGGCGGGGGGGGGGGGACGGAGCAGGACCAGGGCCAGAGGTGTCACAGTCAACAGAGTGAAAGAGCGTTCTGATAAGGATAACATCATGACTATCACACACGTCGCTCATTAATTGGGTTTTATCGGCTTACGGGTTTGGGCGGGGGTGCCCTGTTGTGCTCGACATGCTTCATCCTGTATCCAGTCTGTTTTTTATGAATTTCTTTTGAGTTTATTGAGTTCTCTTTCGCTCATAGATAGTCCTATAACTGAAATTTGTATCAAGCGGCGATAAGTGCAGGGGTGCTCAAAGTGGGGCTGGCAGGTCAGACTGGGCTCTCCAGGGGTTCTAATTTGCCCAATGTGGTTGTGCTCAGATTTGTAAGAAGTACTGTATCTTTTTAGATTAAATTTTACACTCAAAAGACCATTATAAATACTTTTACAAACAAAGCTTTTACATAAAAAACAGTAATAGCCCATAATTTGCCCTGAGCCCGCTAATATACAACACATTCATTTGGCCCGCAGTGGAAAAAAGTTTGGTGTCATTGGGCAGCACACTTCAACCACCTAGTCTAAGGCTACGTCCCATTCCTCTGTCTTATCCCCCCCTTGGTTTTGCACGTTCATGTGAGGGCAAGTGGTGTTCCAATTCTAATTTTGATCAAGGGCCAGGGCCACGAGGGCTACATACCCCTTGAAACGAAATAAGCTCTTGACCAGACTTGAAACGAAGGGGTACACCTACAAGCTCAGGCAGGTTTTGGGATCAGGATGGCAGCGTCACATCGACCAGCCAAGGAGTCTCATAAATGTATTTTCAGCAGTTGTAATTATCGATTAACAGTTTAGCATGGTTTACAATTATGACGCTTATGTTCTACGTTACTTTTAGTGAACTGTTTTTGCGGTTTTAATTGTAGTGATGTCTGTTTAGCCGACATTATTGTTTTTATCGAACTTTCATGTATAAACAAGCTACTTTTTTTGTTGAGATGAGGTACCCGATAATCCTTGACGTTTGTTTGCGTTAATTGTTGTCGCCTCTGTAGACGTAGCAGCCAGAGGGGTATTCCACGAAAGCTACTAAGCGCAAAGCCCGGCTTTATTCGACAGTTGGCGCTAGTTTTAGTAAGAGTTCGGTTCCACGACGCTCGCGAAACTTAGTCCCCGCTGAGTTATTGGGGCAACATGGTTTTAGCGGAAAGTCTAGTACCGGGCAGGCTAAAGATGTGGCTTAATCAGGCCGTGTCGCAGAGAATTCGTACCTGACGTAAACAGAGTGTCAACAAATCATTCTGCACACGTCCCGCATGAGTATCTGTGTTGTCCGAAAACAATATCAGCAAAAAAACAAATTACCTTACGTTCTTGGTTCTTGACAAATCTCCAATAATTTAAAAATATGCTTTGAACCGCTGTCTTTATGACATTAGCATAGAGAATAATTCCAGAGCTTTTCTCGAGAAACACTTTGGTCGAGTGGTTACGTTCTGCGTCTTTCGTGTGGGCATCCTGTGTTCGATTCCCCCTTTTGACGTATTCATGCGCAAGTCCATTTTTGTGTTATATTTTCACAAATTTACATTTGCCACATATTACACAAATGTTAATAAATTTAACCTAAAATTATTCATATAATCATAGAACTTATATCAGCTGGGCCTAACATCACTCTCACTTGACGACATTGACACTTTATATTTTATGTGACATCTCTATCAAAGAATACAGTTACAGGTAAACCTTTACTTTTAAAACAAAATGTAGCCACATAACAGGCACACTCCATGATGCAACATTTCAATGATTCAACAAATTTGCTTCAGAGATGCTGTGCAAGCCTTTTTAATGAAATCCTGTTTATCAATTTCCATCAATAGGCATAAAATAAAAGACATTAGGTATGACATTCTGGTGTGAGGCCACTGCTGGAGGACTGCTGAGGGTCAGGCAAGGCACCGCTGGAGGACTGCTGAGGGTCAGGCAAGGCACTGCTGGAGGACTGCTGAGGAGGGTCCAAGTGTACGCCATCTTCAGTAACTACAACACAAGCATACTATTAAAATATACAAATGCTTGGATCACAGCTGAGGCAAGCATTAGCCTAGAGAATACTGTACCGTGAATATACTCTTCACGAGAATTCGCAGGAAGGATCTTTGATGGGGTCCCTCCTTCAATTACCTCCACCAGTGGGCGACCCCGGTTTAGGGCCAGTGCCAGCTCCTCTGCAGGTGAAAGATTTTGAGGGGGGCTCCCACCTCCTGTGGCTTGGTAGCTACTGTTCATTTTAAATTAAATTAAGGTACCATTTCAACAGTATTACTCAGACCCTCCAGGAATTCGCGATGATGCAATTTGCAACTTCAACGCAACTTCAGCCAATCCCCGCAAATTCAGGGCGGTGTTGCAATTTTGACCAATCACCGCAACTTTTCCGCAATTTTTACTAATTTTGACCAATCATCGGCGACGTATTGAACGCCGACCAACTTCCGTCTGTGTAGGAGACATAACTGAGATGAGGTGCACGGTGCATTTGTGTGTGTGTGTGCGGCAGAGGCGGTGGGTCACGTGAGTGTGGGTGTGTGCACGTACGGAAGTGTGTGCGTGTAAAAGCGCGCGCTCACCTGTCACACAGAGGAGAGAGTCAGGGTTGGGGTGTAGCCGTATTTTTTGTTGACCACAAACCATTCATTCATCTTTCACGTTAATCTGTTCATCCTGCTGGTTTTCATGAGTTCCATTTCATCCTGCTGCGCTGTCATAGCTGTGTGCGCTCTTTTTGTAATAAATGCACAAAACGCATATCTGGATCTCAGCGTATCTGTCACCATAGCCTCCTCTTTGCGCGTCACAAATCTGCGAGCCATAGGACCCAACCTCATATTCTCGGCGGCTAAAAGGTTTGAGTTTGAGCTTGAATTGCGTGAGAAATGCCGTGTGAGCGTGTGAACGCGTCGAATTGTCTCTCTCAATGCGTGAGACTTGAGAGCCCTGCTGTAAATGTTTGTCTAAAGAGCAAACTTAAACTACAAAACAACTAATGAGAGTTATATAAATGAAGTTATTACCTGATGGTTCTCAGTTTGTTTTATCATCACCGCAGTGTGCGCTTAGCAGCTGAAACTACACTCTACAGTCTGCCCAACAACAGAACAATCTATTTTCTGATTGGCTGATTTTTTTCCGGGGAGCGGGACGGGGAGGAGGGGGAGAGTTTTTTTCGCTGAAAACGCGCGGTGCCTGCATAAACTGAGCCACACAGACCGATTTTCTGGGCACAAAAAAAAAAAAAAATCAGCGTGAGAAATGCCATGTGTGGCGTGTGAGCGTGTGAACACGTCGAATTGCGTGTGTCACACTCTCAATGCGTGAGACTTGAGAGCCCTGGTTATTACAAATGTGTTGTTGAGTTCCAAAAGCAACTTCTGTTCTGATGCGCCAAAATAATCGGCCCGAATCTTCGACATGATCGCGTTTTCGACAGTCGCTTGTTCAGGGCTTCTTACCTTCCCCGAGCACGCGTCTAGGCCCGGCCTGCTTAGGCCTGACTGAACTTAGCGCTGCTGAGGCACAGCTGAAATGCGTTAGTGGAACGGCTTCACGCTTTCGTCTAAGTTACGGCTAAGTCAGGCGAGGACTTAGCACTTAGTCGCCACTATGTTTAGTGACGTTCGTGGAATACCCCTCAGGTAGAGGCAAGGGATGATGACGCAAACGGTAATTGAGTGGCATCCCATTCCTTAGAGGAACATTCGTACCCCGAGCCCTCTCAGCTCGTTATCGAAGGGCAAGACAAAGACATAGATAAAGGGGAAGGGGTTAGACAGAGTAATGGGACGCAGCCTAAGTGTGTACAGTTATAACTCGTTTGCCAGTAATGAGTGATTGTACACCAAAACAACTTGAGTGTCCAAAAGCATTAAAATGTTGTTATTGTTGTTAAGTACTTTGGAGCGTTTACATGCACAGGGAACTCCGAGTGAGCTTTACAACCAAATTCAAATCATCTTTGCCCCAAAACTTGTCACACCTCTTTTGTCCCAGCCCACATGCAGGTCAAAGAACTGAACAGGTGCGAACAGGGGGTTAAGAGACTTTCAGGTTTGTCTAGTAGTTTAGTATTAACCTACACTTGGCACCTATATTTGATAATAAAAATGTCTATCATATATCATATCATAACCACGCTTTGGCAGAAAAAGATGAGCGGGATTTCATTTACAATGTAGTACTTTTCACTTTACCATAGTGAACCAAAACAATGAAAAAAACGTGCTAGTTTGCGATAAGAGGAACTGTAGTTTATCATCACTGCTGATCCAAATGTGTGAGTGAGTACACTTCCAAACACATCTAATCATTTTCCTGTCTCTTTCTTAGCTCATGCAGTTTAATGCCTCTCCCAGCCTGCACCATTATTTCCAGCAGACATCCAAGTACGTATTAGCTTCTCCAGATTTGTTATTGGGAACTGAAAGATTCAAATTACTACGTCGACAGAGTACATATTCATAAGCAATATTTTTCTTTGATCTCAAGAAAACAAAACAGTTATTTCGAGATCTCGAGAAAACGAAACAATTATTCCATGATGTCGAGAAAACAACTGAAACATCTACCACCATGTTGTGACAGTCTGACTTCGGGGCTATTTCTCATTCTGAATAGACGCGTTTTTGGTCATTAGAATGTCTGGAATAATAATCGATCAGCTGACAAGGCAATATTTTGATCAGGGGTTGACACGGGGAGATTGCATTACGTCTTTTAAATATAATTTCAAAATTAGTCTGTGGCACCTCCGCAGAAGACTGGCTTTACTTCGTCTTTACCGACGAAGATACAGTGACCCAGCTGAGGTCGTTTTCTCGAGATCACTGAATCATTTTTTGTTTTCTCGAGATCAAGGAATAAGTCTTTGTTATCTCGAGATCTCTAAATAACAATTTTGTTTTGCGAGATCACAAATTAATTGTGTTGTTTTCTCAAGATCTTGAGTTAATTTTCTCGTTATTAAGGTGGAAAATAATCATTACGAACATGGCCTCTGTCGGCTTCCGTAAATTACAACACTGTAAACATAATATTTTTGAATATGCTATATAAAAAACCCTTGACCTTGTTTAGCCTGATGTTGTATATTTGTCTTTCTGCCTAAATGGGATCTCTCCATCCCAACAACCTCACCATGCTTGTCCCAGATTTGCGCTCCCGTCGGCCCAAACGCTGCCCGGGGGCCTTGCGTTGGACTCCCGTGTCTCTGGGCTGTATTCGACGCTGCTCGGGCTGGTCCTGTAATTGCATGCATAGGTCAGTGACTACGGAAATCACACTATGGGCGATTCCGCTTTGCATTTGTGTCTCCAGGAGATTTTTAGATGTTGTTCTTTACATCCATAATGCTTACAGTTAAACAAGACCTGACAGCTGCAGCGGGTAGCGGGCGAAACAGGACTCTGGGCGACTACTGTATCAATAATTAGCGGGCATAGCGTCACATTAGCTCTTATTGTGTGTTTGCGGGGCATTTTATAACTTGATTTATAACTTGACAGATTTCCTTACAATAAAGTGTATCTCATCTATATAATGTGTCTGGGATTATGGCAAGCCATTTTAACATTTAAACACTAAGTTTTACTATCCGGAATCAACAATGTAGATATCAACAACATCTTTCCAAATAGGCGTAATTTAATTTTGGATAGTGGGAATTGTCATTTGAGATACTGTATCTGTAACGTAATTTTGACTAGACGAAAACACAGTTAGAGATATCTGCAATTCACTTTTGACTAGGCAAAACGGAATTACAGATATCTGCAATTACGTCATTAAAAACGACTTTCAACTCATCACACATTATAAATAACAATTACAGATATCTGTTATTCAGATTTGACTAGGCAGATTAAAAGTTAAGGATATCTCAAACGTCATTATGACATAACACAGAAAGCACCACGTTGTCTCGAGCTACGAGCAGTGCACCATTCCATCCAAAGAGACATTTTGTCCCTAAATCTAAACAACCATCAGTGTTAAAATTAGTTTTTGTTGTTAATATAATTTTCAACGAACATTTCACTAGAGTGCATAAACAAAACGACCCTAAGATGCATTTTGGCTTTCTTACTGATAAATTAACTTTCCATTAACAGCTGATAGGTGCCATGTTTGCTCCGCTTCTGCCTAAAGTGGGATTATTTGCATACAACAACCTCATTTTGCTGAGTCAAAACTCCAATTCAAGATATTTATATTTTAATTATAATTATATTTTGACTAGGCAAAATGAACGATACAGATATCTCCAATTTCAGATATCTCTAATAAAAATTCATTTCAAGATGTCTATAACTTGATAATAGATACAATTACATTATGACGATCCCTAATTCCAGTTTGAGATATCTACAGCTTCATTTTGACTAGTTGTAATTCAAGTTACAGATATCTACATCTTCATTTCGCCTAGTCAAAACTTAATTTAAGACATCTGAAAAGGAACATAAAGATATCTTGACTTGAGTTGAATTAAAGATATCTTGAACCAAAGTTATGATTAGTCAAATTCAAATTGTAGATATCTCAAACTGGAATTACAGATACTGTATCTATATTTCAGTTGCGGATATCCGTAATTCACATAGTGGATATCTGGAAATGAATTGTGGATATCCATAATGATGAACTCCATACAAATGAATGGCAAAAGTGTCGTCATTTGCCCTGGGAAGAATGTCTTTACGGATATCCAAAATTTTCTTTTTGACTAGGGCAAACTGAGTTAGAGATATCTGCAATACATATCCAGCTTAGTGTTTAAATGTTAAAACGGCTTGCCATACTAGGATAACATTTTTGATTGATATTTTTTCATGTTTTAAAATCCAACCCACTTTATTTATATAGCACATTTTATAAACACGTCAATTTCCAAAGTGTTGCAGAGATGAATGAAGACAATAAAAGAGAGTAAATCAGAAATAAAAACAATACATAAGAATACATAAAGCTCAAAATTGTTATAACTATAAAATGAATTAAATCAAATGAAAATTCAATAGGACAACACTCCTCTATGTATTTATTGTTTTACTAGAATTTTAATTATGTGCCTTTTTGTGTTTTTGGGTAACTCTGTGCCTACAAAGTGAGGCTACATTTATATGATGACGGTCTGAACAAAATACGCAAAAGTGGCGTTGCGTCTTCACTTTTTATTTCACGTTTAGACAAGCATTTTCATGAGGAAATCTGCCTGCATACGGTGACACAAAAGTGTGTGGAATTCAATTGGGTATGCATGCCAGGCGGCTAGGTGGCGCTGTGATACATTATCACTATGTCCGCGCGCATGCGTAGAATCTTCCTTCTTCTCATCTGTGCCATGAAAAGCAACACAAAACATGGCTATCGGTAGCAAAAAAAATTTGTGTGACGAAGAAGTTAAACTATTGCTTCAGACCACGTTAGACTACAAAGCAACGAAGGCGCAACAAGGTGTGGACTGGGAGTTCTGCCAAACAAAGTACACTGATATATGGACCGATGTGACGTAAACGCGTATGCGACGTCAGCAGATTTGACCAGAGTTTTGCGTCTTGGGCAGTGTAGACGAAAACGCTATGGCAGAACGTATTCAAGTTTACCACTTTGGAGGGTGGTTTCAGGGTTTTTTTGCGTTTTTAAGCCCCCAAAACGCCGTCACCATCAAAATGAAAGGCACTTCCGATAAAATATTTTGTCGTTTTTACCCGTAAGCGTTCTCGTGTAAACAGGCCCTGAGATGTTAAAAATGTTATATATATATATATATATATATATATATATATATATATATATATATATATATATATATATATATATATATATATATAATGGGCCTATATAATGGGGTTGTATGTTGACTGAACCACATTCTCCCCCTGGATTCACAACCCCACCGTGTAATCCAGCCTGACAGCCACAATGGAAAGCCGCACCTCTCCAGGCTACAGTATAATAATTAGTGGACACTGCTAACATGTGGATGCCCTGTGCTCCCTCCCTCTCACATCACACTGGTATTTAAGCAAATCAAAGGCACAGGATCTCCCTTGGGTGCACTGTCTCTCCTCACTGTGCTGTGTGTTTTGTGAACGGTCCTCAAACTGCGGTTCAGATCCTGTGGCAGTAAACGATTGCAGTTATATAAAGCCTTTTTATATCTCCATTGGGTAGAGTGTTTACATTCATTGGAAGCAAGACGCTCAAGGCAAAGTGCGTGAAGTGTCCTGCCCAAGGACGTGTTAAAAGCATGCAATCAAAATATGTGGAAAAAGGGTTATGTATGAGATCTTGTTCTTGAAGTTATTGCAATACTGAAATTTCCACACTCTTGGACAAATACGTTATCTTAAGTGTGCCAAATTGGGGACAGGAGATGGTAATATGATGATAATATTAACAATTACAGTTTAGGGCCTGTTTACACGAGAACGCTTACAGGTAAAAATGACAAAATATTTTACTGGAAGTGCCTTTCGTTTAGATGATGACAGCATTTTGGGGGCTTAAAAGTGCAAAAAACTCCAAAGTGGAAAACTTGAATATGCTCCGCCGTGGCGTTTTCGTCTACACTCTACACGCAAAACTCAACTCACTGGTCAAATCTGCTGACGTCGCGTACATGTTTACGTCACATCGGTCCATATATCAGTGTACTTTGTTTGGCGGGACTCCCTGTCCACACCTTGTTGCGCCCTCGTTGCTTTGTAGTCTAACGTGGTCTGAAGCAATAGTTGAACTTCTTCGTCTGACCACATGTCAGTTTTTGTTTTGCTTTTCGCGGCGCAGATGAGAAGAAGGAAGATTCTACGCATGTGCGTGATGTGATACTGTGATACATTATCACATAGTGATAATGTATCACAGCACCACCTAGCCGCCTGGCATGCATACCCAATCCAATTCCACACACTTTTGCGTCACCGTATGCATGCAGATTTCCTCCCGAAAACGCTCGTCTAAACGCGGAATAAAAAGTGAAGACGCGACGCCACTTTTGCATTTTCTGTTCAGACCGCCATCATATAAACATAGCCTAATTCTGATTCAGGTTTGAGGTAAGCCCCAGTCCAGGTAGGTTCCATCACAAAAATAAAAAATAAAAAAAAATTAAAAAAAAGATCTAAGTGGCCAAATGTATTCACTCTTATTTCTCTTCAACTGTTAAAAGTCCTATATTACACAAAATTCACTCTTGTGAGCTTTTACCTCCTCAAAAACATACCTGGATTTGTGTTTTGTTTCATTCACACATGTTTGAGTAACCCTGTATTATTAGTCCATCTCTGACACTCGACATGCTCTCTTCCACCCTGTGACGTCATGTAGTGGTAGTTTTGTTCAGCAGAGATTGCCATTTCTAGACCTAAAATCACCCAAATAATACTAGTAATGATGTATGGAGTTTAAAAACAGAAATGAGAAAATATTGTAATATGGGCCCTTTTAATTGACAGAAATTGATTATCTTTTACAGTTTACTTTAGGATGGTGGGAGAAACTAAAATGATGATTTTGCAAACCTTCTGTATATTAAGTCGTTTATTACCGAATACTTTTTTTTAGCTCCTTGATCAGGACGTCCCTTAAACAAGATGAACTCTTGGTCTATTCGTGACTTCACAAACTCACAAGAATCCATCCGGCTCTCACTGTTGTGATTGGGCGAGGGCCACCAGTGGTTCAGACCAATCACAGGGCAGAATTGTGGTTTGTAGTAGTTCCCAAATACGGTAATGCCAAGGAACTACTTCAACCTATTTTAACAGAATAATGACTATTTCGTGTTTGAAAATAACATTCAGAGGGAAGTGCTTAGCGGTGGACAAGAAAAATGTGCTTTTCTCTGGATTTAAAATAAGTTTGATTTCTCAGATTTACCACTGTTTTGATGCTTCGCCCAATCAGCTCCAAATATTCATCAGGGTTATCAATGAGGCATCCTTTTCAATCAGAATTAGCAACTTTTCCCTGACAGCAAAGGGACTGCAACTGTTCTGATACTCAAAATGCAAAATCGCCTCATGCAATGGCCAGAGACAACACCAAACTATTTAAGTTTGTTTGCGTTTTTGACTGTTTTCTTTTTGCTCTGACCACTTTCTCTTTTTTTTTACTCATCATTCGTTTGCCATTATCTGTAAATTCCCCATACAACCCGCAAATGGGGGCAGCACGGACAAGATGGCAGTCATATTTTCCCATCATCCCTCGGTGTTTACCCGTCACCGCGGAGGAGAGGGAAGCAGGATAATAAGCGGACAGCAGTGTTTGAGATGGCGCTGAGGCAGAAGGGCAAAAATCAATGCTCGGCACTTCGTTTAGGACGCCTGATAAACACGAGCATTTGGTGACCTTTTGGGGTTCTTACCAGGATTTAACCCCCTGCTCAGAGGTGCAGTGGGGAGAGCTCAAAACTCAGATGGGACTTCGGCTCACACACGCTCCCAAATATCAGTCGGTGAGGAGGGGGAGGTCACATGGAGTTTTTAAATAGATGATGTGTTACTTTTAATGTTTAATGTTTGGGTTTAGAGCAGGGGTGTCAAACTCATTTTGGTCCCGGGGGCCGTATCCAACCTATTTTGATCCCAAAGGGGCCGGATCAGAAAACTCATGGCATATATACTCCAAAAATAGCAATAAGTCCAAATATTTGTCCAGAGAAACACAATTCTATTACAGACTGCTTTTTGTTCAGTCCCAGCAATAATTAGTTTATCTTCTGTCTTCTCAATTCTCCGTTCAAGTTACTGTATTGTTCGAAATGCGTGTCTCGTAGTGGCGTTTAAAATTATTTTCCTTGAGCACCGCCACTTTTTGCAAACACACCAAGCATACAGGTATCCCTTTGACCTCTGTGAACAAATAGGAATTATTCAATTTTTCTTGGAAAATTCTGCACTCTGTGTCCACTTTTCTCATTTTTGACATTTTGCTGTCACGGTCAACAGTCAAAACGATGGTCCTTTAAGAGCGTTTGGAAAGAGGCAAGTCTTCATTTGTGCTGCTCTGGTGGGAGGGGCCATGGACAGAGGCGCTGGAGACGCTGCGATGCTAAGCTGCATAGAAAAGAGGCGCATAAAATTACCAATATCTTAATAGAAAATTAAAATATAATTCAAATATTTTAATAGAAAATCAGCCGAGGGCCAGATTAAAGGTCTTGGAGGGCCAGATCCAGCCCCCGGGCCACATGTTTGACACCCCTTTAAAGATGCACTATGCAAGTTTTTGTCATTGCTCTGCCTGGAATGTTCCATAGTATGATTTTAAACAGCTTAAACTACCTTACAGTTACTGAATTACAGGTGGTTTTATAGCTCAGAAATACAGGTATTCTGACTCTGCAGGGTTGCCTCTCCACAGATCTGACCTGTAACTTAGTCTGGTTTGGTTTCCATGAAGACAGAAAGCTTTAATGCCATACTGTGAAACATTCCAGACAAAGCAATAACATCTTCATGGAGAAAAGTATTTGACAGGTCCTCCACCCCATGGGCATGCCACCCAAAATCCTCAGCAACTTCTACAGCTGCATCATTGAGTCCATCCTGACCAGCTGCATCACTGTGTGGTACTGCAGCACTACTGTGAAAGACCGCAAAGGCCTGCAGAGAGTGGTAAAGACAGCCACAAAGATCACCAGGACTCCTCAACCGTCTCTGCAGAGCATCTACCACCGCAGAGTCCGCAAGAGAGCTGCCTCCATCATCAAAGACCCCACCCACCCCCAACATGGACTATTCACACTCCTACCTTCAGGCCAGAGGTACAGGAGTGTGAAAATCAGGACTACTAGACTTAAGAACTCTTTCTTCCCAACTGTTATCAGACTCCTGAACCGCCGAGCAATAGCCCCCCTCCTGGACATTGATTGACCTATACTTGGCACATGAGTAATTTGCACTATTACTGACCAACTGTTAAACTAATCTGTCAGATTACAGCTGCACATGTAACTGCTCGAATGTTTACACTTCCTGTTTGCACTATATCAACCATGTTTACACCCCGTTTTTACTACTGACAGTTGCACATAAACTAATGTTGCACATTATCTGTAAATATGTACATAGCACCTAGCCTACGTATATTTTTCATAGTGTATATTCAGTAAAGATTGTTTCTATTGATTATACCTTTTTACATGCTTCTCTTTATCTTATTTATCTATTTTAATTTTTTTGCATACTCTTGGCATCCAGGGTGGGCAGCAAATAAGAATTTCATTGTACAGGGAAACGTGTTTCTTTACTGTGCATATGACAATAAAAGCTTAGAATCTTTGAATCTTTGAAAAGTGCCACAATGCACCTTTAAAGGGACAGTGTGTAAGATTTTTACCCGTTAATTACCGAAATTGAAGATACCCATTCAAAAATACATTGTTTTCCAAGCCTTTTCACTTCCATCATGAAATCAAAGTATTCTTTTGGACTTAGATATAGTCACATAAAAGGGGGATTGACCCCATATAGAGGCAGCCATTTTGAATACGAGAGCTGCAGAAGGACATTTGGGCTCCGCCTTCGGCAAGGCTCGTGGTTTTGGGTAAACAACGACAAGTATGCTGCCGGATCACACGTCGAATGGATCTAACACGTGTTTTGGACTAAATTGTTTTACTGGATTTTATTCGCTGGATCCTTACGGACAGATTGAGACCAAGCTTATGGTGAAATACTGAGTTTGACCTGTGCAAGGCCTTCAAAGGTAAGCTAAGTAACAAACCTCGTTTTGTGTTTTTACGTATAAAAGCCCCATGTGCTCAGGGAGTGATTGTTGTGCAGGGAAATGAATTGCATAGTCAAAAAGAGGAGACTGTAAGGTTTCATTTGATGTGTAGATTGTCATGGTACACGATCGGGAATGTGTGTTTTCATGCGAAAAGAAAAAAAAAACAGTGAACGGGACCGCGTTTTATTTATACCGTAGTTGTCGGCGCGGGTACGTGAGCTGTCCGCGTTACGGCGCGCCCGGGTGACCCTCGAGGTCTGCCGTAGCCAAAAGAGGAAGTGCAATAGCTACCATCCACCTATGCTCCACCAATCCTACACACTGGACCTTTAAAGTGGTGGAAAAAAAAAAAAAAGTTCTAATTTGATTTGGGTTTAGAGCATTCATTTCATGTGCTTTTGGTATTTTTGTTTAAAATTGTGAAAAGAAATACTTTGATCTTAAAAGGTAAAACACCAGATTTTAAAATGAAATCTGGGATTCTATGGATTTCCTGAACCAACCTCAATGAAGCTCAACAGTAACTGCCTATTCCCTGATTCTGAAACTAAATTTCCATTAATTTTCTCCATGGGCTTAAAATTTGAAAGCTTGCTCAGAGTTAATCAGATATGTGTTAACAAATGACCACAATACCTATAATTTTATGGCAAATCTGCTTCTAAAACTTTATGAAATGCTAAATCATTGAAACATTTCACCATGTTTTTTTTGTTTTGTTTTTTTTTTTGACTTTTGGACAACCGCATTATGAATTTTAGTTACCACATAGTGTGTAAGAAGAATGGCCATTACACCTCCATAGTTCCCCCCAACATTCCCCCCATTTTCATAGGACATTCAATCTCCACTAGAAATGTTTAAATGTCTAAAATCTAAAATGTGAATACAATAAAATCACTACAGGGTGCTAGATGATAAAGTCCAGTTGACAAATTGAATTTCTTCTTTCATCATGGATTCTACCTGGACGACTGAGGGACTTTTCACTCATACAGGGTGCTAGCTACATTTAAACTGTGAAGGAAACATGGGTGCACTCACGTCCGTAAAAGCCTCTAAGTTAATGTGTTAAGTGAGCACCCATAATGAAGACCTTAGGACCCCCATAGCTCAACCATATATTTGATTTTTTTTGAAAATACTATGGGAAAACGAATAGAAAATTTACTTACACTGAACCTGAGTAAACTTTGAAGTTTTGACGTAATTTAAAGATTGGCTTTGACTTGTAATAAAATCCTAATTGGATAGTTTGGGGCAGTGTGTAGGTATCTTCTCTCCAACAGACCCTGCTGTAGTGTGTGTGTGTGTGTGTGTGTGGGGAGGGTTTTTTGGGGTTGTGGCGGTGGAGGTGGGCACACAGAACAGAATGGGGTCTGAGTGGGACTCGGTGTAAGATGCTTTCAACAGCAGTGAACGCTCTGCACTCTGGTGAGAGGAAGCACACAGTGTTTAGAGTACTCAGCCACTTAATGCATTATTATTGTTAGTGCATTCTTGAGGAGAATGGGGGAAAATGGAACAAGGAATGCTTTTCAGGAGGAGTGCGGGTCTGTGTGGGGGGGGGGAAGAGAGGAAGAGACGAAGAGAGCAGAGAGGAGGAGGGATGGGCGTTCTGGCTGTGTCACTCCTCTGTATTTACGCTCATATTTCAATAATGCGCCATAAAAGTCTCCCAGCCCACATGTTTCCCATTTTCTTGGAGGAAATAAACATTTATATCAATGAGAAAATGAGTCTCATTACTTTTGTATTTATTGTTTCAGCTAAAATGAAAATGTATCAACTGCTGGGTTTATGTTGCAGTCAATAATTTATGAAATTAATAAACATTTATAAAGTATATTTGTTGTTATCAGAGTCGTATGAGAAAAGCGAGTTGATTTGTGCGTTTAAGCGCCCATTCTATGCTATTTTCTAAAATCTGTGTGATAGTGCTGTTTCCTCAACAAAAGCATACCTGGAGTTGTGTTTTGTTTCATTCGCAAAAGGTTAATGCACCAACCCTGCATTTTTAACTGAAAAAACTCCAGTGTGTCCATGTACCTGTCCATACGCCTTCGTTAGATTCATTTGCCTGATTTCGGCCCTGGAATTGCCATTCTCCACTAAACTCAACATAAAAGGTAGCTGTTTACCTGAAGACTACCACTATCACAAGGTGGAACAGAGCATTTTGAGCTTTGGAGACGTAGAAAGACTAATAATAAATGGTTACTCAAACGTGTGAATGAAAATCCACAACCCCAGGTATGTTTTTGACAAGGTAACACTATTCTAACATCAAAAGAGTCTATTTTGTGTACTATAAAGCCTTTAACTTTGTGCCCCCTCACTGCAGGAGCAGATCCCACTGTGAAGCTGGTGCTGAGTTTCCATATTACCAGTGCATTTGCTCCGTGAAGGACATCTCCTGTAAACCGAGCTGCTTTTTGTCAGAACTCAAGCCTTTTAACAGTAAAAAGCACAGCCTCACCAGTGCTCCTTGGCCCGCAGTTCACAGCCTTCATAATGGACGGGATAGAGTTACCTCCTACTTCAGGCCCAACACGACTGCCAATTACGGTCTTACCAATATTTGCATGTCCCTCTGACTGTTACTGAACACCGGGACTATTTTAAGGTGTTTGCTGCTGCCACGCGGGGCTGAGAGCAGACAATTATCAGCCCCTTTCACACCATTACAGTGTTTTAGAGAGGCTTCACATTTCGCTGGACGCTATACGAGGCTTTAGTTTAGATACCATTTAGATAAGAGGTCACCCAATCCGCTCTCCTCCAGATACCTGCACTCTGCTCGGCCTCTCAGGCTGTTTTGTATTTCAAAACCTGCACTTTTAATATAGGCTCACTTTAGTCGCTGACCTTCTCAAGAACCCTCAAACCAGCTTGCTTTTGCGCCATGTTTATTTTTAATAGCTACCACATACTTCCATACCAATGTAAAAAGATACTACCTCCAACCACAAGAGGTCAGTGAAAATGAAAATAAAGACTGTGGTTCTCAAACTGTTCATGCAATGTATTGGCAAAGAAAAGATATGGGTTTGTGAGTACCATTAAGGCTAAACCAGCTCTAAAAGCTACAATAGTTCTAACCAAGAAACTGCCCAAAGAAAGACCAAATTGTGAATGAAATTTACTTGCACATGAATGCACACTTCAGCCATTTCCCAATTCAGCGAGTGCACGGTTCGAAGCGTGCTTGGAGGGGGATGTGCGTCATATCCGGCGCGACAACTGCTGTTCCATTTCGTTTTTGTCCCATGCACAGTTAAGACGCGGTCCGAACACCGCAGTCGTTTCCATGGAAATCGGGGCGTGGACCAAGCGTGCAAACATGCACGCTTCGCACACTCAAAAGCCCCAGCATGCACAGCGCGGCAGGATATATGACTACAAAGATGGACTCGCCAGCAACATCGC
This sequence comes from Paratrypauchen microcephalus, assembly GCA_036785185.1. Taxonomy (NCBI): domain Eukaryota; kingdom Metazoa; phylum Chordata; class Actinopteri; order Gobiiformes; family Gobiidae; genus Paratrypauchen; species Paratrypauchen microcephalus. The sequence continues at coordinate 4,063,016 of JAVJIX010000064.1, read as the reverse complement.
CATGTGACAGTTGCGACTTCACTATAAAATGTAAGCACTGGTTCACCTCACCTACAACTATGCTACATGAAACTCTTCATAAACTACACTAAACATGTGACGGTAGCCATAACGGCATAGTTCACGGCACCTGTATTACCGTTCACATGGTTTTTCCCTTACACTTCTATATTTCCTTTGCTGTTGTAATGCTGGATATTCTACAGTATAGCCATGTCCCAATTCGAAGTATTACTAGTCGCAATAGAATAATATTTTTGTCTTTAGGGAACAAGGAGCAGACCACCCGGCTCATTGAGCTGAGGCGGGACCTGTTCCATTTCGCAAACGCCCATGCGATTCACGGACTGCACTCAGGGCTGAGTGAGTATGCACCGCCTCGACTGCAGGCTGAGACCACACTCCGAACCGTGCACTCGCTGAATTGGGAAACGGCTTTCTAATCATATACTGTTCATTCGTCAAAAACATACCTGGAGTTGTATTTTGCTTCATTCACACTTGTTTCAATAACAAAAAGCTGTCTTCTCTGAGCACCTTTTTTTTTTGTTGCCTCACAGGCGAAACTCTATTAGCTCTATTAGCATAGTATTCAAGTGTTGTAAGGACTTTATGGGAGTTTTTTTTTCTCATTGTTCATTCTAGTTGGTGACAGCAGCTCCACCTAAACACCTCATTGGAAAGTGCTGTAATACACAGATTTGATCCTTGTGTGATTCTTCTACCTTTAAAGATCCCATGACATGGTACTTCTTGATGCTTTTATATGGTGCCTTAATGGTTCCCTAATACTGTAAATGAATCCTTCTTCAAAATCAACATTCAGTGCATGAGAAAGACACATTTACACAGTCAGATTCATAATCTGTCTGTCTGAACGGCTCATTCTGGGCCTTGTTGCTTGAATGCAAATGAGAAGGACAGAGATTGGGGCAGAGGAGCGGGTGGGGCTCCCCCCACCCGCTCCTCCGGGTTTTAAAGGGATATGCCACCCCCAGGTCAAACTTGGGCATCTCCCCACAGTCCAGAGACTAAACTAAGTGGTGGAAAGCATTTTCCTGGTCACCCAGCCATTGTCCGAGTCTGTCAGCACTGACCGCCGCGGTATCTGCAGCTCCTCCGTGTTAGACTGGAGTCTTAACGGCGCCAGAGAAAGATTTCGGCCAAAAGGAATTAATTTGCTCGATGCGTTTCCCAATTACTTTCTGTGTAATGTGCATTCATATCGAGTGCAAATAAATGTACAAATCAACACGGAGAGCTTGACTTGGTCATTTTGGGTGGGAACTATTTTTCAGTGCGGAAAAAGAAAGCCAAAGCACACACCACGCTGCGCAACTGGGGAACTCCCTTCCTGGTGCGTAACAGGGATTCCCCAGGCAGAAATTAGAGGCATTTCAATGAAAAAAAACACATTTTCACAGAAAATAAAATTAAACCACTGCTGTTTCAGAGGTCCAGAGGGTCGGGTAAAGGATTTGCGAGCCTAGAAACACTCGCAGTTGCCTCCAGGCAAATAAAAAAACGCATTTCGCATTGCGTAGCTCCTTCGCGGTCCAAACTCTCTGGGCGTGATTTACAGAGACGGTGAATAGAGACACAGACGAGGGGTGGAGCTGCATTTTTCGAGCTGACGTCAATAAGGTGCCTTGTTCAGAATCACCCGTTTCAGCTGTGTTTTTTTCAAACGCAGAAAAGGAATGCAAATGCTCAGTTTAGACATTTCGCAACTTTTAGCCATTGGGGGGGCCTAAACAGGGTAGGGAAGCTCACATTAACATTCAAAAACCTCAGAAAGTGAAAATTTCATGCCATGGGACCTTTAAGCCATGTTAGAATGTTGTTACCTCCTCAAAAACATACATGGACCATGTTCTTGATAGCTCAAACTACTCTGTCCCACCTTGTGTGTCATGATGTGGTAGTTTTCAAGTTAACAGTTACCGTTTTACCTTTAATTCAGTAGAGATTAGATTCTAGTGAAGGTGTAAGGAGTTTAAAAATGCGGTGGAGCACAGAAATGTTTTCAGTTTGACAGAAGAACTCAGCCTAAATATGCAGGGTTTGTGTTAAACATGTGTGAATGAAACGAAACACAACTCCAGGTGTGTTTTTGATGGAAACAACCTAGAAGAAAATAGCGTAATATGGGCCCTTTAAGTGTGTTTTCCAAATATAGACGTTATTTTAAGTTAGAAAATGTGAAATACTAATCCCAAAAGCATGCTTAACTGGCAATTAAACCCACAAGAATGCATAAAATGTTTAATAGGCTTCTTTGCAATGGTGAAATTTGGTGACTCAGTGAATGTTTTTAACCCTGGTCTGGTGACAATCAAATAAGAATGACAAAATCCACTTTATCGCTCCATCCACGATCCAACCTCACTAACGAATAGATGTGAGAGGTTAACCAGAACCAGCTCCGTGTTTAGTACTAATCATGGCTGCATCATTATGTTTCAGGCGAGAGTATAATCACAAGAAAAAACTGGCATTGACGAGCTTGCATCTCGTTCCCAAGTTTGTGTTGAATGTAATAAATGGTTTATGAGCTCGGAGGAACAAAGGAACAGGCAAACCCCCACAGACCTAATCAATGTAATTAGAGAAGTGATGAGAGGCTTGATGTTAGCAGGTTCTGGCAAAATCAGATCAGACCCAGCCAAGAAACAGTGCATCGTGTAGGCTAATGAAGCAACAATTAGTGTATCAAGAAAGCTTTGTTCGAGATATGAAAGTCTCAGGCATGGAATCCAAATGAACTGTGTTGTATTCAAGCTCTGAGTAGTGAAGGTTTGGAGATTTTACTAAAGTTTGTGTACAAATTTTAAGTACAAACTGTAGTTTTTGACATATTAATGTAGTGTGATCTAATGAGGAGTTGGGGTTTACAAGCTTCATCCTTTGTTTTAAATAAAGAAAAATAAATGATCTATTTTGTCTACAGTGTGGTTGGGTTTTTGGTGGTGCAGATTGCTCTCACATAAAATCATATTCTGTTTCATTACTTTAATATGTTTTGGTAAAAAAGTAAGGCAGGTTTACCATAAATGGTCACTAGAGCTGCGCGGTATGATCAAAAATTGATATCACGGTATTTTTCAAAATTATATCGGCGTCACGGTATTTAACAGTTTTGTTTTTTTTCATGCATGACTAGGTGTTAACTCCATTTCCTAATAATTTAGGGAATAATTACTGCAGTAAATTCTATTTGGTAAAACATCTGGGTCCAGTGCTTTAATCATCTCCTTGAAGCTCCTTTCTCAACAGGACAAATTGGTACCAGGTCTTTGGCGAAGTGGACACTAACAGCGTTGGTAATATCGTTCCACCGTTTGCTTTTCTTGACGTAGGCCGTCCCCTTAGCAAACGCATCTTTAAGTGACGTCTGAGTTGTGTTTTGTGTTGCAGCACCAACTTGAACGATACGATCTTAGTTTTGTGTATTTTTCATATTCCAGGACATGTTTGTGACGGAGGTGGTGAAGTAGATCGCTTGTGTCGCCTCCTGCGGCTACAACATTTACAGAATATGATTGTTTGATCAGCGCCAGATTTTCTAAAGCCGAAGTTCTTCCACACAACTGACACGGCTCCTGTTTTCGATATAAGTTCCTCTGTTTCTAACAACAATGTTCATGTTGTTCACCTCTCAACACACACTGTAGCCGTGTCCCAATTCGAGGGTTATTGATCCGTGTGCGTAATTTGCGTGGTGCGTATTATTAGCATTAGCTAATAATACACTAATGCTAATAATAATGCTAATAATACGCTAATAATACGCGTATTATTAGCATTAGCTAATAATACGCCGTTGCTGGGTGACGGGAGCAGCTCTGTGGGCTGGACCTGTCCCATTTTGACAATGGCCTTGCGGTCCGCGAAGGCTAGTTCAAGGGCTGCAGCTTTTGCAGCCTTCGGAGTGGCCAAAAAGCAGCCGAAAAAGCAGCAGAGGCTGCAGCCCTCGAATTGGGACACAGCTTCTGCTTCCACTGCTCTCATACCCCTGCAAAACAGTCCCCCAGCACGACGTTCCGCCGCTCTGTGTTCCCGACGTTTTGTACGCACACCCTCACCGGTATTGTGGTATATAAATTCATATCATTAAAAAAAAAAAAACACCGGTATTTGGTATGAACCGGTATACCGCCCAGGCCTAATGGTCACATTGTTTCTGTAGAGCTTTTCCACCTTCAAGGCACTCAGAGAGCCTTACATCAAGGAACCTCTCACACCTTCACCCACTCCTTCATACACCAGTGTACGCAGACGCTGGGGTGAGGTGGGTTAAGCAGGCATATGTGGGATCTGGAATTGCACTGCCAACTTGTAGGTCAGCAATCTTAACGCTGACCAGTGATGTTTATGTTGAAAGCAGAACTTTTTTTTTTTAGGTTATGATGTTTTACCTCTAAACAGTTTCCTCATAACGGAAACACATTTTTGGATTTCTGATTCAGCAGCTTCATCTGAAACGTCTTGACACATCTCTGAAACCTTTTGTTTTGAGGATTGCTCTTAGAAGGCCAAGTCATGACAAAGCCTTGGAGTATCATGTAACAATGTCAGGGTGTGTTCACACTTGTATGAACATCAGATTAAAGTGGAGATTAAACTGGGACTAAACACAGAACTAAACCTGAATTAAACTGGAACCAGAACATACTTTATACTTTGGTCACCATGGGTATTGTCTAGAGTATAACAATGACCCTTTTGCAGGATCTCTCTACCATGAAACTTATTTGTATTTATTTTTATTTCTTTATTTCAGCTCTGACAGGACAGTACTAGTATAACATACTAGTCTGCTCATTGACTTGAACACTATCACACTAGCAAGCACACTTTCTTTTATTTTTTGAGGATAATAATAAACAGAGTGTATTTTACTTATTTTTTGTACTTTATTTCCAAAACTCAGATTTGTGGGTGCGTTCTATTTGAATTCTTCCCCAAATGTTAAAGACAATTAGTAAAGGTGACATGCAGTAAATGCTCAGATCCATGGGCTTAATTGATTTTAGCCACCGACAGATGGTAGAACGTGACATTTCCCTGCATACTGCCTGTGCTATTTTGACATTAGCAATTAGCCATCCTTGAGTACTTGGTTTGAGCCGCAGAGAATGGCACCCCCCTTGCTGCCAAGGCGATGCCAGCAGGAGGTTTGTCTGGCGTTTAAAAGGCTTGGGTTTGGATGGTTCTGGAACAAGGAAAATGCCACTTCATTTTTTTTTTTTTACAATTTGAATGCTGAAAATATGCTACTGTGTACTCCATACAATTTAATGCAAAACACAATATTTAAAAAAAAAAAAAAAAAAAATTCATCCACATGAATTTGCTGACATAAGATTGGCCTATTTATTAAAGGTGCACTATGTAACTTTTTGGTTGGGGGTCCATCGGCTTCTTGTTTCCATGGATATGTCGTTGCTCTGCTTTGAATATTCCACACTATGACATTAAATAGATCTACCTTACATTTATTCCATTAAAGGTGGTTTTATAGCTCAGAAAAACAGGCATTCTGACCAGTGAGTGGGGTCGTCTCTCCATAGATCTAACCTGTTACTTAGACTTGGTTTTGGTCTTCATGAAGATATAAAGGTTTAATGCCAGACAGTAAAGTATTTCAGGCAAAGCAATAACATCTCCCTGGAGAAAAGCAGATGATGGGTCTTCCAGCAAAAATGTTACACAATACACCTTTAAAGGAACCCTTGCATATACAGCTCTGGGAAAAAATAAGAGAACACTGCAAAATTATCAGTTTTTCTGATTTTACTACTTATAGGTATGTGTTTGGGCAAAAGGAACATTTTTGTTTGAGTCTATAAACTACTGACAACATTTCCCCCAAATTCCAAATAAAAATATTATCGTTTAGAGCATTTATTTGCAGAAAATGACAAATGGTCATAATAACAAAAAAGATACATGTTTTCAGACCTCAAACAATGCAAAGAAACAAGATCAAATTCATTTTAAAACAACATAATACTAATGTTTACACTTAAGAAGAGTTCAGAAATCAATATTTGGTGCAATAAGCCTTATTTTTAATCACAGCTTTCATGCGTCCTGGCATGCTCTCCACAAGTCTTTCACATTGTTCTTGGGTGACTTTATTCCACTCCTGGTGCAAGAACTGAAGTAGCTCAGCTTTGTGTTTGTGTTGGAATTCAACAGACGCTGGAATGGAATGGCTGTAATACATGTAGAGATGCTGATTTCAGAAAAAAAATGCAGTGGTCTCTTATTTTTTTCCAGAGCTGTATATTTGACGATTACAAATTACAAATATGAATTACCCAGCCCTACTATACATTTTAAAAAGTTTTTTTTTTCTTTTTTATGACAACCATACGGAATCACATACCAGACATTTTGGATGAGAACCATGTGGAACCAACTGCCTCAGAATATCCCTGATGGTTGTTTTTGTCATGGTTCAACATCAGAGTGAGGAAAAAACTAAGTGGTTAACAGGTGATAGTGAAACATGTTCTTCACTCATGGTTCAAAAGTGGGTCGAGGCTTTTTAACCTAGCCTTCTATCTAAACTGGTGTTGAAATAATTTTGGAGAATATTCAAAGTCAAATTCAAAGTGTACTTTATTGTTAATTCACGATGTAACAGACATTACACAGAGGACTGAAATTGCGTTTCACCAGACACCAAATGTGTAATTTAAACTAAAAACTGAAAACACGCACACACAAACACACAGACACACTCATGGACAAACATGAGTGTATACAGACGTCAACAATAAATAGACATAAGACAGGTAAACATATATGCTTCCAACAAGAAGGAACGTTAGAAATGAAAGGTTAGCCTGGGAATTCCCAGGCCGCTTCCGTTCGTTTCGAACTGGAAGGCGGCCTGGAAACTCGTCCAAGCGAGAGTCCCAGATTTAGGGCCCCAATCAGAGAGCGGGGGAGGTGTGGCAAGACGGTGACGCGTACCACATGACAAACGGAAGCTTGTAGTTTGAACTGACAACTGACATGATTGGCTATGGACTTACGTATACGCTCAATGATAGACATTCATAACGCCCAATAAACGGCCGTTGGCAATCGCTAACCACACCTCCGCTACGGGATTTTTCGAAGCGAGTTTCCAGACCCATATCTCACTTGTGATATGGTCAGGTGTTAACCAGACTAATGAAAGGTAGAATGAAATGTGCAATATGTAAGGTGCAATAAGTGAAGGTGCAATTTGTAAAGTACAAGCAGCGTGGACATTAGAGTGCCTAAGATTGTTTTTTGGATGTCAGTAGCATGTTCATGGTGTTCTTGGTGTCTTTAGCCAATGTTTATCATTCAAAAGTAAAAAATATTAGTTTAGCATAATGCTCTTTTAAATGAACCCCAAACCACTCTTGATTTCTTTGCTTCATATTTCAAATTGGCTTAGGGTCCCATCTTTATACGCAGCATAACTGATAAATTCTTACCCTGTTACTTTCACTGAAATGTATAAAAAAATAAAATAAACTATGGGCTTAAAGGTGCACTGCGGAACTTCTGGTGGAAGGTGCCCTACGAGCTTGTCTCCAGGGATGTTCCATGGCATGGCATTAAACATATCCATCTTGCATTTATTCGTTAGAGTATTTCTATTGCTCAAAAATATAATAATTCCTTCTGTGACTAGGGGCGACTTTCCGCAGATCTGAATTGTAATGTAGTGTAGTGCTGTAACCTGTTTATCTCAGTCGTGAAAACATTTCCATGGAGATAAACAGGTGGTGCCCCATTAAAGTGTTTTTGCTACATTCGCTTTGGTAAGTTACCTTCACATTTAAACAAAAACCTTGAGTCAAGTTATTTAATATTTTGCTGCAGTCAAATCACTTTTTATGTTTATCTGGTGCCTATTACTCCCAGTTCATAGAATTAAAAAAGAAATGAATAGAAAAGACCAGTTCTTGACACATAAAACACGTCATGTACCCATCCCCACACACTTATATTAATCAGAGGTAGGTCTAGCAATAGAAAGATGAGCTAAACTAATTAGAATTAAATCTAAGTTGAGGAATCATAAGTAATCCAGTGTGTTGGAAGTGTGAGCCCCAGGTGAGCTCGAGGAAAGAGCAGTGATTTCCCCGAAGTGGAGATGCCATTTAGGAGAGCTTCATTGTTGTGGGCGACATCTATTAGGCCAGACTATAAGACTTATCACATCAAAACAACTTACAATGCAAAGTCTTAAGGGAAAATTGTGTTTTTCTATTTTGTAAATTAAGAATACTAAATTTGAAAAAGGCAACATTAGTAAGTCAGTATTTTGTATTTGTGTCTGGGTGAGTCATTTCTAAACATAAGAATAAACGTTTAGGCCCAATATTTATTTATTTTTTACTAACTATTCTACACTAATATATGGGTCATTCCAGAATTGGAGGACATTTTACGTCCCACCCATCAAATACTAAATAATCCACATACAAAATACTAAAACATAGTGAATTTACTTGTCCTGAGACCAAATCTAAAAAAAAAAAAAAAAACTGAAAAAGAATGATTGAAAATAGTTTTTAAAATACCAAATAAGTCTGGAGTACCCACCAAAATGCCATTTTCCTCTTGTCCCACCCCTCTAACGACCAAATTGAATCTGAAATAAAACAGTTAAAATTTTATTTAATTTTTCCTTTTATTTTTTGTATTATTTGTTTCATTGCCATCTCTTGTAACTGTGGGAACATTTGTTTTAATAGACATAATATTTCAAATAATAATTATTATTCATGGAACATGTGTTCCACAACATGCACCAACCCTGTTACCAGAACATTTTTAGCCTGGTAGAAGAAGAAAGCAGAAAACCACATGATCCCCTGGACTTGACGTCATCAAACAGTTTTCCAAAAGAATGGTTAGAGCAAAGGTTTGTCTTCTCTTCTATTTTTCATATTTTTATAACATAATTAGCCTTGACTGAATGTCTCACTCTACCTCATGCAACCCTGTTATGCATATTATCAGAATAACACAATTATTATTATTTTTTCCCCTTTATTTATTTGCATAAATAAATTTTCCCTCTGAATTAGCAGTAGAAGCTAGCTAAACAGCTAGCTTCTACTCCTGAGATAAAGCTAACATTAGTGCGGATTTGCAACCCTGTTACTGTTATTAGAGTAAATAAATAAATAAATAAATAAACCAAATAAATCATGTAATAAAAATTGTACCATTGAGCCGTAATTTGAGCTAATCAAGATTTGATAGTTTATTACCTATTATTGATGAATATGTTACGGAGCCCTGGAAGTGACATAGGTGAATAAATAAAATAACAAGGTGTGGGAACAAGTTATAAGGTGTGGGAACAAGTTATAAGGTGTGGGAACAAGTTATAAAGTGTGGGAACGACTTATAAAGCATATATAGCCTACCTCATTGCCTACACACGTACACACAGGCTGTAGCTCACCATGGTAGCTCCGGAAATACTAGACGCTATTTTATTATATTTTAATATTGGACTCAGATACACAGAAATCCTCCATGCACTTGCATTCCAACATGGCTTTATTTTAAGTCTAAGTATTTTAATGGGCTTCGCCGTCGTAGTTTTTCTGACCTAGGAACGACTATAGATTTCATCATCAGCCAACTAAATAGCCAAGGTCGCCGCTGGATGCACGCAAAGTGCCTGGAACATGGCATTCAGGCAAAAAAAGAGGATGTACGGATTATCCTTCAACTACTGGACCCAGAGAGTGTTGCACTACGCCGTCGTTGTAGACTTCAGCGCAGACAGTACTTTTCCAAAGGACCAAATTTCATTTGGCATGTCGATTCTTATGACAAAATAAAACCGTTCAGAATCTGCATGAACGGATGCATAGACGGGTTTTCCTGTAGGATCGTCTGGCTGAAAGCCACACACACAAGTAGTAACCTGCGAGTGATTGGCAGTTACTATGTGGATGCAGTGGCGAGGTTAGGTGGATGCCAGAGAATCGTACATACTGATTTTGGAACTGAAAATGTCCAGAAGTTCTTCAGGCGTGACGGAGAAGACGACAGGGCAGGGGACCGAAGCTACATCTCCGGGGCCAGCACTGCAAATCGACGTATTGAGTCTTGGCGGGGCCAGTTGCGTAGACGACAACGGCGTAGCGCAACACTCTCTGGGTCCAGTAGTTGAAGGATAATCCGTACATCCTCTGTTTTTGCCTGAATTTCATGTTCCAGGCACTTTGCGTGCATCCAGCGGTACCCGTGAAGGCGACCTTGGCTGTTTAGTTGACTGATGATGAAATCTATAGTCGTTCCTAGGTCAGAAAAACTACGACGGCAAAACCCATTAAAATACTTAGACTTAAAATAAAGCCATGTTGGAATGCAAGTGCATGGAGGATTTCTGTGTATCTGAGTCCAATATTAAAATATAATAAAATAGCGTCTAGTATTTCCGGAGCTACCATGGTGAGCTACAGCCTGTGTGTACGTGTGTAGGCAACGAGGTATATATATGCTTTATAAGTCGTTCCCACACCTTATAACTTGTTCCCACACCTTATAACTTGTTCCCACACCTTGTTAACTCGTTCCCACACCTTGTTATTTTATTTATTCACCTATGTCACTTCCAGGGCTCCGTAATATGTAGCAGAAAATCAGAAAAGTGAGCGTTTATTTTTCAAGAATTTTAAAGCCCAAATGTCCTTCAATTCTGGAATGACCCATACAACACTTACCTTTAGTGGAAATTCTCACATGTGTATTTCAGCAGTTCACCACTAGGGCTGGGTACTGTTTGAAAGTAGTTTACCCAAAATAAAAATAATTTAAAAAAAAAATGCGTCCATAGACCACTTTTCACAGACAAGTCCACTGGAACAGCTGCAGCTGAAATGCAAAAATTAAACTCACTAAAATGATTTGTTGTGCCCTTGTGAGAACTATTTCAACTTTTTCTTCATCTTGTATCTTCACATTTTGTTGTGATGTGTGCTGGCTTTGGGCAGGCAGTTGGTTTTGGTTGTGGTTGAAACAGAAATTGAAATCTTTTTGTTTAAATTTAGTTCCAATGATTTAATTTACTAAGGCTTCACAATGTTGCAAAAGTATTGATATCGCTATATTGGCTGATGCAGTTATTGATATCGCAACAAGCTAAATATATCAAGAACTAACTATACTTGATTTAATTTGTTCTTTGTTTGACTTGTAAAATAAGACAAATGTTAGTAGAATGTATGTTTATAAATATATTAAAATATCAATGCAGTGGTTCCTCGTTTATTGCGGTGGTTATGTTCTAAAAAATAACCCGCAATAGGCGAAATCCGCGAAGTAGTCAGCTTTATATTTTACAATAATTCTACATGTTTTAAGGCTGTAAACTCCTCACCACACACATTACAGGGGGTCCTCGGGTTACGACGGTCTCGACTTACGATGTTTCATGGTTACGAACGCGCCCCCATTTAAAAAATAAAAAATACGCGTCATTCCGTCTTACGCGGTTTAGCGTGGTAAGCGACGTATACAAACGCGAATGGCGCACGGCGCACGGCAGAAGAGTACGGTCTGTTGTGGTTGTAGGGCAGAGAAGACGGCCTCGTGTGCGTGCCCAATGTGGGTGGAAGTACCTGATGTGGGCTCTGATCTGCTCCTATGAAAGCGACAGTGATAACCAAGCAGCGTAGTGGTCTAATTATTGAGATGGAAAGGTTATTGGTGCTTTGGTTGGAAGATCAAAGTCAAAATCCAACTTACGACGAAATTCGGGTTAAGAACGGATCAACGTCGTAACCCGAGGACCCCCTGTATACACTTGTCTCAGACTGGCATTAACATTTCTCTTTTGTTTCAACAAAAAAAAAAAAATTAATAGTGACGCTCCGTGCAGGCGTCTTTTTCCAAGTTATGGGTAGTCCAGTGCTTCTCAATTATTTTCTGTGACGCCCCCCCTAGGAAGAAGAAAAAATTTCACGCCCCCCTTCCTGCGCGCGACTATAAATAGTATTATTTGTCTAGAAAATTGTTATTAGAACACCATTGTATCCTTTTATTAACATTATAAACAAAAAAAGAAAGAAACTTACAACAAAGACTGCACTGAGGACTCAAATATTAATGTGTTTTTAATGCAGCTTTGCGCACATTTGTTTACGTTTTACAGAAATGAAACTTAAAACCACCTCATTTGCATAAGCTAAAAGCACTGAAAAAAAAACGCTCTCTCCTTGTGCCACTGATGCGTCAGCTTCTGTCGGACTAAAGGACACGACTCAGTGGAATATACGTGTTTTTTCTGTGACAGAGGATGTTCTGTTAATGGTGAGACTGTGCGTAAATTGCATGTGAGAACGCCACTGCCAACTACTGTTGTTGATGTGCAATTACACTTAGTTCTAGTACAGTACAGCAAAAAAACATGTTTCCCAGGGTCATACGCGCCCCCCCTGGCATCACGCCACGCCCCCCCAGGGGGGCCCGCCCCACTATTTGAGAAGCACTGGGGTAGTCGTTGGCACTCTTTTTTCTTTTGAGTGAGAAGATTCTTATAAACAGACATGCCACCTTCAATTACACTGGTCTACAAATGTTTGGACTCGATCTGCTTCCGAGATAAATGGCTAAATCTCATGTATATTGATAAGATGAACTGAAAATCAATTGATAACTGTGCTGGTTCGCTAATGTATTCAAGATATTTAATAATATATTATATATATTGATGTATGTTAAAACTCCAGACATATTAAAATGAATGTATTGGAATGTGCAGACAGGCTTTCAGATAGAACTGGTTGCTTGTAGACACACTGTACCTTCTGATAAACTACCGTTTTTGCCTTATTTTGCATAAATTTCCTATTTTGACCTAATACTATATCTTGGAAACTATAGCCAATCAGCACTTCTGACTTACGTTTTCTTTATTAGTTACCTAAACCAAGAAAAATTTCACTACTTTTGTTCCGGAAGCATTTTGCTTGTAGACCAGTGTAATACTTTTCGTTGACATTGTGGGTTTTGTCGGGGAGAAAACTTGCAAACATACAGCACTTCAGAGTCACACTGCTCGCGATTCAACATTTATATTAATTTGGCTGAACACATTCAATACTGTACAGGAGACACGGCACGGAGGAGAATGACTGACAAATCGGCAAAGGTCTACAGTCCCTCAGCCAATCAGGACGCAGAACACAATGCACGCTGATACACTATAAAAAAAATTGGAACAAAAAAATCGGCGAAACAACGAGGCCGCGAAAGTTGAACCGCGTTATAGCGAGGGATCACTGTATACCTCACCCACTAAATATCTGTCAATGGACATCTTAGCGTAGCCATTTTTCCCAACCACAAATGTCTGCGTGTGTGTGTCTGTAAACATCTTATACGATTTCATAATGGAACAGGCCTAATGCAGTGTAGCAGGAAATAGTGTAGTTATCACGTGGATTAGTCGAGCAAAAACAACCCAGAAATCAACTTAATTCATTTGGAAAACCGGACTGCCAACGTATCAACGTATCATATGAGGTAAAAATGAACGTTTCTGGACATCCCCAAAATGCCTTAAATCATGTGCTTAAGCTAAGTGAGTTTTTTTTAACAGTCATCCAGGCATTAGCTCGCGCCTGATATTTACATAGCAATTCCCCCAGATTCCTTTTCTAAGTGGTCCATGGAGTCTGCAGCCAAATCTCCAATTTAAATGTCCCATGAAAAAGCATCATTATCCCCCCATCATATTTTATTTGGGGGTAAATCTGGCCATATTGTTTTTGCATTTGCAGAAAAAGCATATTTATCATTGATCTGCTTTGGATTAACTTGGAATAAATGGGGTTGCGGTCTTATCTGTTCCAGTGCATTTTGTTGATGTTTCAGACTGGCTGGAATTATGAAGATACTCTTAGGTTTCATAAGGACAAAAGCTAGACTCATGTTTAAAGATTCACTATGTAACTTTTCCAATAGTCTCACAGTAGAGGTCCACCCACACCTACCTCTCCGAAGCTCAAAATACTCTGTTCCACCTTGTGATGTCAGTTACATTTTACCATTTTTTTCAGTAGATTGGCAAGTCCAGGGTTGAAAATGATCCAAATGATTCTAGTGAAGGTGTATAGAGTTTAAAAACACAGTGGAGCACTTCCTGTATTACCACATGACATCACAAGGTGGAACAGAGAGTTTTCCATTTGTGTATTAAATGTGTGAAAGAGGCAATATTACTGCATAACATAGATGAGAAAATAGCGTAATAAAGGCCATTTAAAGTTCATTAAAGGTGATAAATCGACTTTCAAATTGTCTAAAGTGAATGAAAAAAGACATATCTATGGTAGATTTTTATATTTTTTTTATCCTTTATTTATCCCTGTTGGGAAATTACTGTATTTCTCTGCATTTGACCCATCCTTCAGGAGCAGTGGGGAGCTCATCTTTCAGGCGCCCGGGGACCCATCTCCATGATCTTATTGTTAGGCTTTGTCAGGACCTCAGCTGGAGGATTTTACCCACCCAGACACGGGAAGAACATGCAAACTCCACACAGAAAGACCCGGGCAACCCAGGGATTGAACCCGGAAGCTTCTTGCTGTGACGCGTGAGTGCTAGCCACTTAGCTACCATGCCCATTTCAGTTCTAGTTTGAAATTGTCCAGCTTTGAGTTGACTGTTTAATGCTGTCACAAAAAGTAAAAGAAAACCAAATGGTATTTAACTGTCAGTGTAGGCCTACGTATACTAGTACATGAAAATGCATGAAAAGCATTGGCATATGAGACGTAGTTTGCCCGTGAATGTGTTGCCATAGGCCCCGTGTCTGGTTAAGATTAAACACATTTACAAATAGTGTTAAACAATGTGAACTTTAGTAACATTACGAAGAAAACAGCATCAGGGCAGGAAACAGTCGACTTATGTCTTTTGATATGGCCACTGTTTGTTTACTTTTAGGACCGTGTGGACGGAGGTCTGCAGGTTGGGTCTTCTGGGTGGTCTGCAGCCATTCTCCACTTTCTTGGTGCTTGTCTCCATGGAGATGCCAGTGCTTTGCCTGGAATGCTTCACAATATTAAAGGGATAGTTTGTTTTTTTTAATGTGAATCTGTATGGCATCCCCTTCAGCAGTGTCGTGCATTAACACTGACTTACCGCTGACAGTGTCCTGTGAGCTGAGTTCTGCCCCGGTTCTGGAGCTGACGAAAGTAGTTCCAGCAAGTTACTCAGGACAGTTAATAAAGCTTGTTTTTCTCTTCAAAACAATATTTATCCAAAAAGTGATATATTTACATCAGAAAACAGTTGTCCACGAAAAAGTCAGAAGTCATAATTGCTTGGTGCTATTTTCTCTAAGTGGCGATGTTTACAAGTGAACAGGCTCATAATAATAATAGGCACGCAGTGATACGACTCGAGAGAAAATAGCACCAAGCGATTATGACTTCTGACTTTTTTGTGGGCTGTTTTGTTTTGTGACACAAATGTATAACTTTTTGGACAAATATTGTTTTGAGGAGGAAAACAAGCTTTATTAACTGTCCCGGCTAAATTACCGGACCTACTTTCGCCAGCTCCAGAACCGGGGCAGAACTCGGCTCAGAGGACACTGTCAGCAATAAGTCAGTGTTAATGCAAGACACTGCTAAAGGGGACACCATACAGATTCACATCAAAAAACCCGAACTATCCCTTTAAAATGATTTAGAATACCTTGGAAAGCACGCATTCTTTACTGTGAGGAGCCTTGCCTTTTCACAGATCTGATATTTAACTTGGCCTGGTGTTGTTACCTGCTTGTCTCCATGGAGATAGATTATGCCATACTGTATGTGCCACATTCAAGGCAAAGTAAAAGTATCTCCCTGAAGAGATACTTCATGGAGCCACCAAAAAAGTACTCGGAGTTGATAATACCATGGCCCCACAACTGAAAAGAGTTGACTTTTGAATAACCTTTTGGCTGTCCATAGATTACCAAACTATTACTTATTTGTGTTTTACTTGAAGCTCGTCCCTTCTAACAGTAGTTAATTTGTTCCTATGGTGACGCTCACAGCATAGTGATAGAAAAGAGTGATTAACTGTTGATCGACTACCTATGCAGTTCACTCAAAAGTAACACACTTGTAAGCATTAGATTTCTCACTGACCATGGTTTAATGCTACTTAATCTAGCCCTATGTATTTAGTTGTAAGAGGACGATTAGTTGTAAGCTAGTCTGACAAATCAGCAATTTATACATGTAATTATGCAGAACATCTCATATTTCTTCCACTGTGGCACTATGATTTATATTCTATTTATGTATGACTTGAAATTCTTGTGTTGTTTTTGAGCTGACTCATTCATTGAATATATCACCTTTTTACTTATTAATGTTGATGTTATGGTTATGTAATATGATTTGTTGAATTAGAGTTGTTGCCTGTGGACACACTCACCACAGTGAAGTTCCTCTCCGGTGAAAGCACTGCATTTTATAATGCGTATTTTATACATAAAGAACAGTATGTAACGTTCTTGAGGTAGCACTGCGTGATTCCATGGGAAAAGAAAGTTAAAACCAAACTATAGAACATTTTTTGAACATTCTCCATGGAGATTCATACGTTTTATGCCATACTATTTTTTGTTACCCTCTGTTATATATTATATATTATATTTGATGAGTGAACTACTGTACCCAAATCAATTTCCCTTGTGGATCAATAAAGTTTGTCTAAGTCTAATACTGTGGAAGATTATAGCCAAAGGAACAAAGCAGGAGGCCCCCCTTCAGGCCAAATAACAGTCAAGTTTGTGGAGATGCAAGCCTGCTCACAGTATTTCTTTGTTTTTTAGAGCAATACAAACAAAATACTGTGGTTTTAAAATTGTTTTATATTGAAAAAATAAAACTAAAATCAGTGAATGGTGCCTTACAAAAACTGAGTTCTGCTACTTCTTACCCATTTTATCTTCCATTCCCAGTGATTTTGCATGAAGGTCTTTGCTGTATAGACCTATTGTTTCAGCCACACAGTGGCTCTTGAGAGGCCCAGACGCTGCAGATAAGCGCATCAGCCATTACCGGGTTCCTCCTTCAGACCTATTAGGTCTTGCAAGGACTTCAAACACCAATTTGTTCTGCAAATAGCCCATTCAATTTGT
Organism: Paratrypauchen microcephalus; assembly: GCA_036785185.1. Lineage (NCBI taxonomy): Eukaryota > Metazoa > Chordata > Actinopteri > Gobiiformes > Gobiidae > Paratrypauchen > Paratrypauchen microcephalus. The sequence continues at coordinate 4,045,846 of JAVJIX010000064.1, read as the reverse complement.
GGCTGCCAGGGAGAGACACCTCTCTCCCTCTCTGCAGTAATTGAATCTTCAAAGGGACATTTTCCTCTATTTCTGTCAGGTATTAGAGTGATGAATAGCAAGCGGTCATTTGAACAGAGAGAGTGGCTACATGTTTATCCATTTTCAGTTAGACGCTCATCATGTGCCTTGATGATTGCTGGGCTGCACACTCAATGGTGTCTTTAATAGAGTTTTTGCATTCTAAAGCAGACGACTCCTATCAGCTTTTTGCATGAAAGATAAATTCTTGTAGAGTGGCAAATGGGATCTCGTAGTAATTATGCCATTCAGACATAATGGTGCCTGTGAAAACACTTCTCTGCTAAAAACAAGGCAGTCAGACATCATGACAGCGCCGCGCTAAGTGTCTCCGCACCCGTAATTAGAAAATCTGTAAACTCCACAGAAGTAAATTGCAAGTTGGGAGTAAAATTCTCAAGAACAACAATGAAATTAAGGAGTCGTAATTGTCCATATTTTTTATTAATTAAATACACCATAGTGGAGCAAATGTCTCGGAAAATATCACAAATAAATTCTCTTTCATTCAGCATTTATATGTTGTTGATGAGTTCTACATTGGTGACTATGGGCATGGTTCTTTTGGGGTTGTTTTTGGGGGTACAAGGAGAACCGGAGCTGGGATGTCCTGTAGCCACGACATTTACATGCATACTGTACATACATGGAAACTTTTACAAATACACCAAAGTCTCATGATTTGTTTTGCACAAAAAGCCACAGATTTTAAAACCCATCTTTTTTATATATACCACCAAAAAACAAAAAAACAGTCCCCGTTTTGAACTTTTTCAAATATAGAAACACCGCGTTGTTTCGGGGGGAGGATAGAAAAGGAAAAAACATGATCCCACTTTCTTCTAAAGTCTTTTAACAAATGCGCAGAGTTGAAAAGTCTGCATTAGTCCATTTTCCACATTTTCCGATCTCTCTATCCGAAGAGTCTGTTAAGTTTCTGATTCTTTCTTACTTTTTTTTTTCTCTAGTCCGCGCTCACGTAGAGTCTTTATCCAGGTGCATTAAGTGCAAGTATCCAGTAGCCATAATCGGGGAGTGGGGGAGGCTGAGCTGAGGGGTATGGGTTACTGGGATGGTTGGAGGATTCCTTGAGGGCAAAAAGAGCCTGGGATCCACTCTGTCTCGTGTGACAATGAGTTAGGGCGAAAATGAAGGCACACATCCTGCTGCTCCCGCTCTCTCTCTTTCTCTCTCTCGAGCTCACCCAAGGCCAGCCTAACAAACCTGCATAGAGGAGACACAGAGTAGAGAGAGAGAAAAAAAAAAAAGAAAGATGAACAATCTGGCAACCCGTCATTCACAAAACACCGCTGAGCTGACACGTCAACTTTCACCGGTCCCACCGAGGCCCCAGCGTTCATTTATTGATCAGCCAGCCTTTGAAAACCATCTGGTGTCCCATTTACTGTGCATTAGACCTGGGACAAACTGAGATTCTGACGGGATGATAACCTTGAACAATGAGTGCATATAGTACATGGCTCATACACCAGTGAGGATTATACTTTTTTTTATTTTGTTTCTTAAAGGGCACAGATTACACCATTTTCTGATCTATGTTATAATGTTGTTTCCATATCACAAACACACCTGGAGTTGCGTTTTGTTTCATTCACATGTTTAACACACAAACCCTGCCTTGTATATTTAAGATGAGTTCTTCACTCAAACTAAAAACACCTTGCGATGTCATGTGGTAATACAGGAAGTGCTCCAATGTGTTTTTAAACTCCATACACTAGAATCGTTTGGATGATTTAAGCCCTGGATTTGCCAGTCTCAACTGAACAAAATCTAAAAAGCTAGCTGTTAACTTGAAAATTACAGTTTCATGACATCACGAGGTGGAACAGAGCATTTTGAGCTTTGGAGATGAAGACGGACTAATAAATCAGGATTAATCAATATTTATGTGTGAATGAAGCAAAACACAACTCCAGGTATGTTTTTAAGGAGGTAACATTATAACATGGCTTAAAGCTCAAGCTTGTGTAATATAAGTCCTTTAATACGTTTATTTTGGTATTCCACAAATATATAAACGTATTAGTCAAGCTTTTTAAACAACTTCTTGACACTTTTGCAACTTTTTTTCACATTACACAAAAATAAAATAAAAAAATATCCTTTGTATATGTACCGAAAAATAGTAAAAATAGTAAAAAATAGTAAAAAAAAAATAGTAAACGAGACCCCTGAACTGGACTTCCACGTGTGATGTACATGACTTTTGATGTTAGGTTGTCTTTTTATAGATCAAAACTTAATATGAAAACAAGCAATTTTGAAAAGAAAATTTGGACTTTGTGAACAACTTTGTGTGAGTTTGTGTTTTGTTCTTATGTGCACTGATGTAAGAATTCCTAATTAAGTTTTATAAATGAGACCCCAGTCCATGTTATCAGAAGAGTAAAACAGTTTAAAGGACACTAAACATAAAGGGATTCCTGGATTAACACCTGATGACATCACAAGTTGTCTGTCTGTGCATGAACCAAGATACAATTGAGTTTACTTTAAAACTTTGATCCTACATTCTAAAAATACAAAACTAATACTTTAAACTGTGAACATAGCAACGACTTGGTAATTCGTTCAGGTTTGTAAAAGACGTTGGCCTTACTTAAAACTTAATATTACACAAAATTGACTCTTGTGAGTTTTAAGCCATGTTAGAATGTTTTTACCTCCTCAAAAACATACCTGGAGTGTTTTGTTTGAGTAATCCCTTTTATTATTAGTGTCTACATCTCCAAAGCTCAAAATGCTCTGTTCCATTTTGTGATTACGTGAAATGGTAGTTTTCAAGTTAACAGCTACCTTTTACCTTCTGTTCTCTTGAGATGAGTAATTCCAGGGCTGAAAGTATCCAAGTGATTCTAGTGAAGGTGTATGGAGTTTAAAAACACAGTGGAGCACTTCCTGTATTACCATATGACATTACAAAGTGGAACAGAGTGTTTTCTGTTAGACCTCAGCCTAAATATACAGGATATGTTTGTTTAACATGCAAGAAACAAAACAACTCTGGGTATGGTTTTGATGAGGAAACAACCTTATAACATAGATCAGAAAATTGCGTAATTTGGGCCCTTAAACCTCTCTGTAATTGGGTTAAGCTGTTTAGAAGCCATGACTGCATAACTGAACTGTGTGTTAGACTTTTATAAGGGAACAGACTGTCTTGAGCCTAGAATCTACCTTCAAACCACGGTGTAGATCATCCTCCACCATTGCTGACACATCAACCGCAGGCTTCAGTGGGGCCTTGTTTAATTTATTGATCAGCCAGGCTTTGAAACCCATCTGGTGTCCCATTTACTTTGCATTAAGTTAAAAGTGCATCCATGAAGCGATTCTCTTTGGTATAATTATAATGACGTTCCGACATAACCGCGGGAGGTGCCGGGCCCCGCAAAACTGAAAACTGTGAAAAATGCCACGGAGTAAAGACAATTATCCGTCTTGAGTTCAACTCTTTCTTGTTTTTCTTTTGCCCTTTTTACACGATTCTGAAGAGTGATTTACTTTCCCCTTCATCCTTCAAATGACTAGGAGGGCTCGAGTCTATTAGTAATTGCAAACTCCTACTTGGGGGCTAATTAAAGTGACTGACGCTGGGAGGGTCTCACTCCCCTGGGTCAAAGCTGCTCTGTAGGAGAGAGGTAATTTGTCTGCTCTGAACAAAGAGATTAGAAAGAAGCCGAGAAGAAAGCTTAATAAATGAACATCAAATGTCCTATGCTGTAAATGCACACTGCACCAATTATGTGAGTGCAGAATCGCACATAATCAGAACTATGGCAGACTGGAGATAGCCCTCTTTTCGTACGAGCGGTGACTGCTTAAATCTCCGGCCTATTCATATTGATAACACTGATCTACACATTTTTGGACTCAATCTGCTTCCGAGTGGCTAAATTTCATATATTGATAAGATGAACTGAAAATCAGTTGATAACTGTGCTGGTTAGCTAATGTATTCAAGATATTTAATGATATTGTTTTACATCAAAATCATATCTGTTTATTCAATAGATTTAGGCATTTTTGCTTAAAAATAATATTTATATTTTGAAAATATTTAACTTGCACTTCTTTATCCGTCAAGAAATAAAGAAGAAATATCTTAAGACATCAGGTGCACACAATTTTGAGGCATCTCTCTTATGTGAAATCCAAAAATATTTGATGTTAAAACTCTATATTAAAATGAATGTATGTGAATGTGCAGACAGGCTTTCAGATAGAACTGGTTGCTTGTAGACACACTGTACCTTCTGATAAACTACCGTTTTTGCCTTATTTTGCATACATTTCTTATTTTGATCCAATACTATATCTTGGAAACTATAACCAATCAGCACTTCTGACTTACTTTTTCTTTATTAGTGACCTAAACCAAGAAAAATTTCACTACTTTTGTTCCGGAAGCATTTTGCTTGTAGACCAGTGTAACCTAACCTGTGTTATAATCTTATCTCAAAGTCTCAATTAATGTTACCTCATCATCATCAAAACATACCTGGAGTTGTGTTTTGTTTCATTCACGTTTGAGTAATCCTTCTGTTATTAGTCTGTCTACATCTCCAAAGCTCAAAATGCCACCTTGTGATGTCATGAAGCGGTTATTTTTAAGTTAACATCTACGTTTTACCTTTAGTTTAGTAAAGATTGGCAATTCCAGGGCTGAAAGTAAGTCATTCTAGTGAAGGTGTATGGAGTTTAAAAACACAGTGGAGCACTTCCTGTATTCCCAGAGAATCGCACACAATCAGAACTACAGCGGACTGGAGATACCCCTCTTTTCATGTGAGCTGTGACTGCTTAAATCTCCGGCCTATTCGCGGCACTAGCCCACTCCGTGTTCTATATTCAATTTAGGCTGTGCAGCTGAAGATACATGAGCGATATTGATTTGGAGAAGCGCTCTCTGCAAGCTGTTGTGCTGTGGGAAGTAGGAGGCTGTCCAAATTCTGTTTCGGTGAAAAGGGGAATGTTTGTGTGCTAACGCGCTTTAGCAGCAGGATCATTCTGCTTTATTTCACTCAACAAAAGCATCCTGAGACAGTCCCGCTGCGCCGCGCCTCTCTGTTTATTTAATAATTCTCTCTCTGCTATAATTAAAGCACCAGGGCCAATATTCAGATTGCATTTTAGCATCAATAATTCAGCACTTTTCACTACAATTGATGTTAGCGCATAAATAAGGAATGAAGCCTCGTATTTACCAGTGCTGCTGCAGTGCGAGAAGGGACAGGCGGGGAGGAGTTAAACAGGCATTTAAAATTAAGCTAGATAATGCTTTCAATTTAGACGTGAGCGCACTAAGAGCTGATTTGTAAAAGTGACAAGGCCCTAAAAGGAGTGCGGGAGGATGGGTAATGTAGTCCTACTTCCACTCGCGAACCACTCAAGGTGAAAGCGTGCTCCTAACCCCCGTATCTGTGAGCGGCGCAGGTATCAATAAAGCAGCTTGTTGTTGGAGCAAAAATGATTACATCTCCTGCAGGCACAATGAAGCTATCCTGAAGAATGAAGTTATCCAGCGTATATGATTAGGCCTTCTGTTTCGCTTTCACTAGAGGCATCCAGATCAAATCAGAGAGTAGCCATGATGACAGCTCAGTGATGGAGGAGCCGCCGCCGCCTGGGGCCCTGGATACAGATTTCGGGCCTCCCTGTAATAACTTAGCACAGGTGATGCCAGTCTTGTTGACAGAGTAGTCAAACGGGGCTTTAAACGCTCTCTTCACAGCCCACCGCTCATCTGTCAGCGCAAGGGGAAGTTTACTTTAAAAATGCTAATGCTAATATCACTCTGAATGGCGCTGAAAATTACAATGCGAAAAGTTGCGAGTTTTAGGGATGAAATGTGTTGATATAAAGGCATTTAATAAAAAAAAAAAAAAAAAGATAATACTGTAATTACATTTTGGACAAAATTAAGATTCTATTCTAATCTATTTTATGTAATACAAACTATTACAAATTACATCAAAAAGAGCTGATATATATTATATTATGTTATATATTATATTTGATGAGTGAGCTAATGTTCCCAAACAATTTCCCTTGTGGATCTATAAAGTTTGTCAAAAAAAAAAAAAAAAGTCTAAAAAAAACAGAAACAGCTAGTCGAATCAAAAGTATCAAAAATCAGATATAAATTAATAGTAGTATGGCACTCACATTGACAGGACATAATTGCACCTTTCCTGAATACAGGGGGGTCCTCGGGTTACGACGGTCTCGGTTTCGTGGTTACGAACGGGCCCCCATTAAAAAAAAATATATATATATTACGCGTCATTCCGTCTTGCGCGGTTTAGCGTGGTAAGAGATGTAAACAAACGCGAACGGCGCGCGGCGCACGGCGAAAGAATACGCTTTGTTGTGGTTGTAGGGAGAAGAAGACGGCCTCGTGTGTGTGCCCAATGTGGGCGGAAGTACCTGATGTGGGCTCTGATCTGCTCCTATGAAAGCGGCAGTGATAACCAAGCAGCGTAGTGGTCTAATTATTGAGATGGAAAGGTTATTGGTGCTTTGGTTGGAAGATCAAAGTCAAAATCCGACTTACGACGAAATTCGGGTTACGACGCGTCTTAAGAACAAATCAGGGTCGTAACCCGAGGACCCCCTGTAGTTTTAGAATGATTTTGAGCTGTTTCAGAACAAGCAGAGGAGCAAATAGACTAGTATACGCCATGGACCATTAATATAAAAGAAAGCATTACGATTTAATATGGAAAATCACATTTGATTGTCTATAGAAAGAGCGTTTTTCATTTAAACTATTACAAATTACATCAAAAAGAGCTGATAAAAAAAGAAAAAACAAACAAACAGCTAGTCTAATCTTTTAAAGAAGGGTATAAATTGATATTTCTATCCTTTTGTGGTTCATTTTATGGTTTATTCATGCTTTGACATTTAAACTAGGGTTATCAAAAGTATCAAAAATCAGATATAAATTGATAGTAGTATGGAACTCACATTGACAGGACATAAATGCACCTTTCCTGAATAGTTTTAGAATGGTTTTGAGCTGTATCAGAACAAGCAGAAGAGCAAATAGACTAGTATACGCCATGGACCATGAATATAAAAGAAAGTATTACAATTTAATATGGAAAATCACGTTTGATTGTCTATAGAAAGAGTGTTTTTCATTTATCATCGTGGTATCGGAATCGGTATTGCGTACCGAGTCTATTCTGTAGTATCGAAATAGAGTTTGACGTTTTAGTATTGTGACAACACTAATTTAAACCTCAACTAAGACATTTACAGGCAGATTTTGAGCACATTCCTGGTGATTGTGAAAATATCATGTGAATATTGTCATCAAAATCTTTTAAAATTGCATCAATTTTCGTCAAAATCTCTCCCGTTAATAAGTATGATTCAGCTCTTGGATTTAGAGATTATTCTGAGTTATGCTTTGCCTCGGAAATCACGTCACCATATCAAAGTTAATACAAGAAAAACACATCTGAGCGTCCAAACGTAGCATTGGCTAGTTCAATCAGAACCAGAAAATGAAATATTGATTATGGAGGTTAATAAGTCCCTCTGAGAATGACGCAAATTAAATGTCCAGTATCAGCGGGTCACAGGTCATGCATGTAAATCAATTGCAATTATTTTTGTTTTCTTTTTGCGTTATTAGTCTTTCTGTTGTATTACTTGCATGTGCTTGAAATGGTCTATGTACAAGAAGGACATGAATAATGATTAAAGCAAATTTTGGTCTCTTCCTTTTGTGTGGAAATTCCGTTTTATGATTGAATTTACTGTTTATGACAATGTTTAAAGAGGACCTATTGTGCAAAATCTAATTTTCCTTCTCATTTACCCTCTTGAAGTTGTTTTATCGTGATTTACGCAGGTTTGAGCAATGTTAATTCTGTATTCATGACGTCATAGCGCCGATCAAACCCATGTTTACAAGCCCACTGCTCTGTACTTACCTCGTTCTCCAAGTTTATTTTGTTAATCATTGATACATGTAGAATTTGGCAGCATCGCGTAGACATTTTATTTCAAGTGAGAAGAAAAAAAATCTGCTACTCGTTAACTACAGCTCCGAAAACTCCGATGTTTACAACAACATCGGCTCCCATTGGGCACCACAGTTTTCTAACATGGACGTCGGCAGTTTTGTTTCTTTTATTAAGTCATTTTAGATCAATAATAGACAGATATTACAAGATATTACATAGCCGACTCACACAATATGTCTTCTTTAAAGTGAAATGTAACTGAAATCCCTTCAACTAAAGTGAGCCTCACCAAAAATTCCAGTATTGCAGAGAAGAATCATGCATTTTGCGTGATACTTTGTCAAATCTAATTGTTGAAATCCTGACATTTCAGTAACTTTTCACCTTTCTTCTCTAATAACTTGACTTTGTACTTCCACTGCACTTGAATGTAGTGCTGTGGTGCGCCAAGACAGTTGTAGAAGAATTCATTTTCAGTTTTTGTTCGGTATTCGCAGTTCATGTCCTCCAGTAAGAATGATGGAAAAATCCATTGCCCATCTAAAAATAAAATTCATCTCTACTCTGAGAGATTTAATATCTGTCTCATGCGCCGGAGTAATCTCCCTCGTCAATACAAATGCGTCTGAAAAAGTTGCGTGAAAATTACAGCTGTTTTGCTTTTCCTGTTAATAGCTGACACTGTGATGGGGAGTAATCACAAGCTTCTTTCACTCCATCATAGACTTGTTTTTGAAGAGCATATGACAGGTTGGACTACACGTTTCAATAAAACATATTTAACATAGCTTAAAATCTGACTAAAGGTTTTGCTTCTTTTTTTTAATTCCTTTTTTTGTGAAGTTTGTAATTTTACTTCCTGATTGGACCTGAGCAGCGGGACATGACATAGTCTACGTTCAGACTGCAGGGCTTAAAGGTCCCATGGCATGAAATTTTCACTTTCTGAGGTTTTTGAACGTTAATGTGAGCTCCCCTACCCTGTTTAGGCCCCCCCCCCCCCATGGCTAAAAGTTGCGAAATGTCTAAACTGAGCATTTGCGGTCCTTTTCTGCGTTACACAAAACCAGTGTTCAAACGGGCGAGTTCGGACAGGGCACCTTATTGACGTCAGATCGGCAAATGCAGCTCCAGCCCCTCCCTCTGTCTCCGCTCAGCGTCCCTGTATATCCCGCCCATAGAGTCTGGACTGTGAATGCGCTACGCAATGCGAAATGCGTTTTTTTATTTGCCTGGAGGCACGTCCGAGTGTTTCTAGGCTCGGAAGTCCTTTATCTGAGCCTCTGGACCTTTGAACAGCAGTGGTTTGATTTTATTTTATGTGGAAATGTGTTTATTTTTCAATGGAACTCTTCAACTCTCTCCCCCCGTGCAAAAACAAGGAAATGGATCAGAGAGCGCTCAGAGCAGACAGCGGAGCGTTTAGCCACGCCCCCACCTTCTACTATTGGCCAGCTTTTTTCTCCTCATTTGCATTCAAGCAACAACGCCCATTATAGAGTGTTCTGAGTGAGGAAAATGACTCTTTCTCAGCTTATCTCTGTTTCTCATGCACTGAGTGTTGATTTTGAAGAAGGATTCATTTACAGTATTAGGGAACCATTAAGGAGCCATATAAAAGCATCAAGAAGTACCATGTCATGGGATCTTTAAAGCTCAATTCGGATTTTTTTGCGAGGTCATTCACATTTCCAGTTAAATGCGACTTGTATGTGCTCTCCAGTGTGAACTTTAAATTCCCCAAAAGTGTCCCGCATCCGCCTTGGAGGACACGACGAGGTCACATGCAGCGAGCGGGCTCAGTGTTTAAGGAAGTCGCCTAAACATGGATGTTAAAGAAAATTGTATATAGTGCCTTTAACGAATTATCAAAGTGTTATACTCTTCTTGTGTTGGTTCATCTCCTATTGAGAAACCATAGCATGGGACGAGGACAAAGACTGATTAACTGCTTCGACAAACAATCAAAGCAACTGCTGATTAGTGATGTATGTATGTATGGTAATGATTAACTTTGTTGAAACTGGTTCAACTGGGAATTTTGCGTTACGCCTATGTGTTTGACAATAAAAGAAGCCACAAGGAAGTGTTCTTTGAGATTTGAGTGTGTGGCCTGGAAGGAGGTAGAGGCGGCTCAGCTTAACACATACTACACCTCATTCTCCCTCGGTAACGAGTATAATACTTCTGTGTCTGTATTCTCATTTGTTCCCTTTGTTGATTTTTATTAGGAAAAATCCCTGACAATGGACACTAGCATTGAGCACCTGGCAATTTTAAAGTTGCTGTCGTACCAGAGCCAGAACATGTACAACTTATTTTTTTTACGGAAGAGATTGAGAAGGACAAGGTTTTTGGCCTTGGCGTTTTGTGGGGCAGTGGCGGCAACGTCGGTAGAAAGGAACGTGTTGGTGCTGAGAGTGGTGGGATTGCAGTGTGCTTTGCTGCTTAGGACCACATATCCAAGTGGCCTGGGTCGCATTTGAAAAAAATCGGATCTGTGTCGTTCAGACTGTCATTAAAAGATCAGATACAGCTCACATAGAGGCACTTGGGTCACTTCAGGCTGCAGTCTGAATGTAGCCAAACATATCCTAGACGTTCTTCCATAACTATTAACTTCTTTCACTCTATCATGGACTTGGTTTTGAAGTGAATATCACAAGTTAGACTACTCTTTTCAATAAAATAATAAAACAGTTAACAATAATATTTAACTATTTTTTGATGAAATGTATAATTATGGAATATAAAATGGAATTCATGATTGGACATGACATGCATAGGCTAGAAGTCATTCGGAATCCTAGCAACAATAGTGTTAACAAGTGCCAAAACCACAAAAATGTCAAATAAAACGTGTTCCTTGCATGTCAGTTGTCCTTTGCATTTTAGATGGAATGTTCTGTGGTAGAACTCACTGCTTCTGTCTTTATTTTTGTCAACTTTTTTTCCACAAGCTGCTACTTATCCTGTAAAATATCACAGGTACTATCCCACCAATAATATTTATAAAAACATGAAAACCTGTTTCCACTGTAGAGTTGTCAAAAGATTTGAAAATCAGACTCTAATCCATACTAAAACTACTATCGAAACCAGATACTCATATAAGGAAGTGTCTATAGTTAAAAAGAAAAAAATCACTAAACTGAATTTGACCTTCCTGAACAATTTCATTTTCAGTTTTCTCCAAACTATTGTAAAAGCATATGGTATAATCAACAAAAAATACTATTATCTGTGTTGAAAAGTACAATATTTTCTAAAAATAAGCTTTTAAAATGATCATTTAGGTATCAAAATCAGTATCAAGCCTACTCTTAAGTGTCAAAATGGACTTTGAAATTTTGGTGCTAATGTAAATGAACATGGGGCCTTTATATTTGAGTGGAGCTTGCGTGTGAGGGGCGGGGCTACCTTTTGGTCTGACAGCAGTGGATTGGTCTGCAGTGAAGTCAGATGGCCGTTGATGAGGGCCGTGGGTCTGTCGTGTTCACAGAAGAGGCTGCCATTGATGTAATGGAAGCGATCTCCTGGGACCAGGCGATTCCGGCAGGTGGAACATGTGAAACACTGCAGAGACGGAGCAGAATTGAGTTATATTAGGACAAATTTACTTAAGACAGTCTCTGGCAAAAGGACAAATTCAATTTGTCAACTGGACAAGAGTTTATTTAGTCGAATACATTTCGCAGCTCATCCAAGCTGCTTCTTCAGTTCTGGTCAGACACTGGTGGACACTGCTTATATCTGCCTGAAGAGAGGAGCTAACTACAATGAAATTACTCTGAGACTACCACACCTATTTGTTTACAGTTTCTGTTAGTTAGTTGAGCTTATTAAATATGCAGTGGGAGTGTGGGGTCTGGTTAGCAGAACCATTCAGGGCCATAATGGATGTTTTCACCCCTCAGGACCAGACCTGCTGCCCTATTGTTTTCTTTGTTTGTTTTGATTTAGGTTTGAGGATAGTTATAGATGGGAGACAAATGATGTCTGACCCATCCATTTTTGTTCAAGGAAGGATTCTTTTTCTTGACAAAAATTAAGACAGTCTCAGTTTCAAGAAGTAATTTGTTAAAGTGATACTGATTTAAAAGTGACTCCATCAGGACGAGTTACAGGTCAGATCTGCGGAGAGGACACCCGCTCACAAAGAGAATGCATGTTGAAAGCGCAGACAACCAAGCGGCAGATCCTTCCACCAGAAAAGTAGTGCCCCATCGTTACATTTATTCATTAGGTAAGGTCAAGGTGTTTCAAACATACATTCTTACGGATTCGCCTCTTTACAGATCTGACCTGTAACTGGTAGCGTCAACCGCTTGTCTTCGAAGAGATAGATGTTTAATGCCATACTGTGGAACATTTCAGACAAAGAAGTTACCGATTTTCATGGAGACAAGCAGATGGGTGCACTAAATATGACGATCGAAATCCTGTATTTTCAAAACAATGTGTTAACAGCATAAAAAATTGGGGAAAAAGCAAGAATTCAAAGTTTTTTTCACCCCAACATTTTGTCATGATAATAACGTTTCCACGCCTGCGTCCATATTCAGTCACGTGACCTCCCGCCCGCCCTCCCTCCCAGTGGCTCTATACATATTGCATCATACACATGTCTATGGAGCGTCACATGAATCTTTGATAAGGAGCAGAAGTGAGGTGTCAACCGGCTCAGCACTGTCATGCAACGTTGCAAAATCTCTAGTAGCGTTGTGATATTTAAACGCTTTTAAATTCCTGCCTGTTTGGACGTCATCTGTTTTAAGCCACGAAGGAAATTATTTAGTCATTTGTCGATGATGTATTATAGAAAGGTCAGTAATGTGCTATGTTGGGTTCACGTTTCGCAATTCGGCGATGTCGTAATTTCAGATGGAGGGCTGGGGTCAGTATCGTTCTGTGGGAGATTTACTGTTTTTGAAAGAATTCCAAAAACCAACCATCCACAAATGTTGAACCTTATTATTATTTGTTTGAGATGGGCTGAGCAAATTTGCCATCCTAACTGACCCCATTTTCTGAAGCGATTGTGTAAAAATATTTTGTCAGTTTGAACAAATAACAACTAAATGGCAAATTCTACCATAGAATTCTGACCGGTCCTCTATTTATTCTATTTGACTACAATTATTATGTGATACTTCTTCTACTTCTATTCGTAATGCTTATTTTTATGGAGATGTTTTTTTGCTTGGAGTATTCCTCAGTATGGCATTAAAAGCACAAACTTTTTACCTAAATTCTTGCTCAAAAACATGAATTCTTACTTAAGTTAGTGTCTTACTTAAGTTAGCGGTACTTTTAATGCCTACCTTGGAACATTCTAGGCAAAGCAAAACATCTCCATGGAGACAAGCTACAAAAGTTCTGCAGTGCGCCTTTATCTTTTGACTACGTAACTTTAAATACCAAAGGGACTTCATTGCACTTTTTGGAGTTGATCATTGATGCGATAGTGTTGGTGTTCATAATGAAAACTGAAATCTAAAATCTCGTGGTTAGAGTTAGGTGCTTTTGCAAACAGAATCGTATTTCTTTCCCGAGTTTTGGGGAAAGAAATACGATTCGGATACGATACGGGTTTTATACATGCGCTCATTGTAAACCCACTGTAGTGTAAACGAAAGGTCAAAACGTCAGAGAAATGCCCTGTACTCTGACTGAAAAGCTTTGCCATGTACATTGCTTGAGGTGTTCATTTGAGGTTGTTTGACTTTTTCAATTCAAAGAAAGGTCTGCCAGCTCGACAGAAAAGCTGTGAAGAGAAATAAAGTGATTCCTTTATTCCTCTGTATTGAGTTTACCTTGAGATGGTACACATTGCCTTGTGCCCTCATCACCAGTTCACTTGCGGGAATGGATTGACCACAAGCGCTGCAAGCTCCGCTGTTGCCAAATAATCTGCGAAAAACAAGAAAAAGGAAACATATGTTATGAGAGATATGAACGGGACATTGGCCGAGACATACTTGGCTGGTGTGTCACTTTACTGAGCAAACTTCCCCATTTTCAACCTCAAACTTAAAAACTAGATAAATACAACCAAACTACAGGGAGCAACCAGAAAGCCATCACAATTGATACTTTGCAGCTGATGTCATTCCTTCATTCCTTGGAGGGGTGATGCTATGTAGAGGCACTGCTCCGATGTTTGTTACTCAAGTTACACTTTAATCAGAACTTTAACACTTTACACTTTAATCAGAACTTTAACCACAATGAACTGGGGAGCTGTCATAACAGTCACAAGTAAACTAGTATTAGCCAACTGGTATTAGTAAAGTACAATATATATGCTGTCATTTGGTTCGTCACACTCACTTTTTTTGGTAAAAGGAGAAATTAAATTTGTTAAAGGTCCCATGACATGGTACTTCTTGATGCTTTTATATGGCGCCTTAATGGTTCCCTAATACTGTAAATGAATCCTTCTTCAAAATCAAGACTCAGTGCATGAGAAAGACACATGCACAGAGTCAGAGTCAGAATATCTCTCTCTGATCAACTCATTCTGGGCCTTGTTGCTTGAATGCAAATGAGAAGGACACAGATAGGTTAGAGGAGCGGGTGGGGGGCAAATGCGCCACCAAATGCGGTGCGCTGTGTGCTGGCTCCACTTCCGTGTTTTAAGAGCGGAGGAGGAAAGGAGAGCCTTTTCAATGAAAAAAACACATTTTCACAGAAAATAAAATGAAACCACCGTTTCAGAGGTCCAGAGGCTCAGATAAAGGACTTCCGAGCCTAGAAACACTCGCACGTGCCTCCGGGCAAATAAAAAAACGCATTTCGCATTGCGTAGCTCATTCGCAGTCCAAACTCTCTGGGCGTGATTTACAGAGACAGTGGGTAGACATCCAGACGGGGGGTGGAGCTGCATTTTTCGATGTGACGTCACATAGTTGCCTTGTTCAGAATCGCCTGTTTGAGCTGTGTTTTTTCTAACGCAGAAAAGGACAGCAAATGCTCAGTTTAGACATTTCGCAACTTTTAGCTATGGGGGGGCCCTAAACAGAAAGTGAAAATTTCATGCCATGGGACCTTTAAATTTTCACTTTCTGAGGTTTTTGAACATTAATGTGAGCTCCCCTACCCTGTTTAGCCCCCCCCCGGCTAAAAGTTGCGAAATGTGTAAACTCAGCATTTGCGATCCTTTTCTACATTTGAAAAAAAGACAGCCCAAACGGGTGATTCTGAACAAGGGAACTTTCTGACGTCACACTCGCGGAAAGGTGTTTTTTTAATGGAAAGCGTCTCATATCTTCCTCCGCTCTTAAAACACGGAAGTGGGTGACAGCGCACCGCTAATCCAGGAAAAAGCGGAGCATTTGGCCACAACCCACCCACTGCACGGCCTGTCTCTGTCCTCCTCATTTGCATTCAAGAAATAACACCCAGAATAAAGCGTTTCAGAGAGATATTTAGCTTCATTAAGACAGTCAGAGTCACATCTCATGCACTGAGGCTTGATTTTGAAGAAGGATTCATTTACAGTATTAGGGAACCATTAAGGAGCCATATAAAAGCATCAAGAAGTACCATGTCATGGGATCTTTAAAAGCAGTGTCCTGCTTTTAAGAGTGTGACCAGAACTGATGAAGCAGCTTGGATGAGCTGCAAAATGTATTCGACCAAATAAACTTTTGTACAGTTGACAAATTGAATTTCTCCTTTTGCCATGGATTCATCCTGTACGACTGAGGGATTCTACACGCACTCACTTTTTTGTTGAAAAAATTGAAACTGACCAATAAGAGTGGCTGTTTTTTTACTTTATTTATTTATTTATTTTTATTTTTTTGAGATCACAATTCCATTCCATACCATTTTTCATAGTAGCTCAGTTGGTAGAGCATTTGTCCACTCATCCAAAGGTTAGCGGTTCAAATCCCGCTCTTGACATAAAAAAAACATCACTGGTTGAGTGGTCAGATCCACTGACCCATAGGTTGGCGGTACGATTCCAGCTCCCACAGATGAATGCTGACGTTGTGTCGTTGAGCAAGACACTCAACCCGCCTTGTTGTATAGCGCTTTGGGTGCCTTTAAGGTGGAAAAGCGCTATATAAAGATGTGACCATTTACCATCCATTTTGTAGTTTTCAAACTATCAGCCAAAACTGTCTCCATGGTCACCGCCGGACATCTCTCCATAGATATACGCGCATTAACCCCCATCCCTGCAGCATGATGTCACTCTAAAGTATCAATACCAAGAGAAAAATACTCCACATTCCTGCCTTCCTGCTCTGGAGCTGCACACTACTTTTGGTGGCCATTTTTTGCAACCTAATAATAACCTGGAACATAAGCAATCAGGCCCTAAGAGGATTTGATTGTACATCCAGGCGAAGACGTAGTGCTTTTGCCATTAGGAGTCCTACGAGCGCTCTGTCACTGCCGTGTTTCCATTAGAACGCCGGAGCTACTCGCCTTGATATATAATGTGCATGGGTTAACCTTTTCAATCATGGTGTCAACACTTTAGATTTGCTTCTGCTCATCTCTTTCGTCCCTAACCTTCTCTCTCTCCTTTCTCTCTCTCTCCTCTCTCTCTCTGCCTCTTGATAATGAAATGCTTGCTCCAGCTTCCCTTCTATCTTCCTTCTGAGTCCACAATTTAGATTACTTCATCTCGGTGAGCAGCAAACTGAATGAAATTTCGATTTGAGCAGAAAGTAATTTACTGGGATCTGGACCCATTTGTCATCATATCTCACCGGGTGTTTGCTCTATCACTGCACTTTTCCTAAGCAATCAAATAAGACCACGGCATCTGACATGCTCGGCACGGCGGAGAAGGGGGTGCCGGGGGGTGTGGGGGGGCCGGGGAGGGTAAGGGATAGGGGGAAGTGGTTAACCGGCCGGATTGCACGGAGAAAAAGTCGGGATACGGAGGAATTAACAAGATACGCAAATGTTTAACAAGGTTCCTCATTAGAAGTGTGATGTGTACGATTTCCAAGATTACAAGGAGCACACTGATCTGGTTTTACAGTTTAGTTATCGTCTTGACCTCAGTAATGTCAACATGAACACAGATCATGTCAAATTTATTTTCAGCTGATGGCCTTTAGTTTTTACGAATGGTGCTGTGCTTGAGTGCTGTAAGGTGGCAGGGTTAATGGCAATCGCGAATCTTATTTTGCATAAAAAACTGCTAACCTTCGCAGTTAAGAACTCTACAAACAAGTGAGTGTTTTAAACAACATGTTTAAAATGTGAACTTTGAACAGAATCCTATTAAAACATAAATTGAAATGAGAGAGCTCCAAGAGAGCAAGGACATTTTTTTTTTTTTTACAAAAAAAGAAAGAAAACTTTCTCATAACTTTCTCGAGGACAGTTACAGTCTAAAACTGACAAACTGACCTAGAACATCAGAATGTTTAAGTTGCAGCTAAACCTGAACTCAACAGTATTTCCAATTTTCCATCCAGGTTAGTATTTTGTTCGTATTTAAATAAAAGGTTCAAAAGTTATTCTGGGTCCTGAATACCTTTTTGCACTTTATCAAGATTTTGTATGGTTTGGTATTTTTAAGGTTTAAATGAGCAAAAAGCACTGCAGTCTGTGTGGTCTGAACCTTAAACCTGAAGGTCGTGTATACGCAGCATTCTGGGTAGATCTGAGATATTTAAGAGAGAACCTTATAATTCAATGGGAACGGTTTGACAACTGTCTTGTTTGTACAAAGCAAATTGCAGATATTTTAAGTGGGAGCAGCACTCTAAACTGTTAACAAAAGGATTTATCAAAATCTTGCAGCAGGCAAATTAATATTTCAAGTATTCAAGCCATAACCCAAGCAGTTAGATATATTGACAAACAAACAACAAGCCAGACCTCTTTGCAAAAGCGACTGAAATGGCTTTCAATAAGACAGCCAAGGCAGAAGCAAATTTTGTCTTGGCATCATTTAGAAAGGCTCCATCAAAACTCAATTTCAGAAACTAATTAACTGGAGACTGTCGTCACAACACTGCCAATTCTGCGCCTTCTCCGGGACAGACGTGGGACTGAAAAGCCATATACCAGGGCCTTGCTTTCAAACATTTGTGTTGAGGATAACGTCTCTGCAAATGTGTTCACACTATTTCAAAAGAGTGGTTAATATGAAGGCGTCTTTCTCAGTCTCTGTGCTGTGGTAGCAGTCATATAATCGTCATGTATGAAAATCACATACAATGAGGTAAGGATGCCTCTATTTTAAAATGTTAATCGTCAAGATTATTGCCTAATGTTACCAGATTTATAAAGACAAACACTCCTAATGATAGCGTAAAGTTACAGGGCATCAGCTTTTTAATGTATTGACTTTTTCTTACCTTATCGTGGCCTGCATAATTGACTATTGATTAAAAGAGTGATCTTGGCATCCCTCTCTGTATTGACGTTATAATTATTAGAGCTGATGGAAAATAGGAATGAATTTTCTGCAAACGTCCAAATAGGGGTAACTAAAACATCTGAAGACATGTTTTATCCCATTTCTGTTCGATTGGCAACTGTGAATAGCATCATCAGCATAGTCATTTTTGTCAATATCCCGCACTGCTCCTCAGACTTCACCCTGCCAAATCACATCATCATATGTTATCATGAAGAACTATTGACAGCTTGTCCAGAGCCTCAAAGGACGCCTCTTCTAATCAACATGTCACTTCTTGTATAAAATATTTTACAGGTATTATTTTCTCAGGCTTTAAAAACTGGGATATAGTTCCAATTCCCAGCATTGGGTTTGGGTCTGGCTGCACCTTTAAATCTCCTAAATTACTTCTGAAAGCTGCAGAAACAAAGGCTGGAGGACATTTGCAGCGCGCTCTTTGTATTTCGCCACAGTGTGGAACTCATACCAGGTTAATTATTTTACCACGGGAACAGCTCTTGATAGTATTTGATTTAAGGAGCCCGTGCCTTTAGGTGCTCAATTAAGTTGCTATATCGGTTTGAACTTGGGCTCTAATGGGCTCCTCTGCCAGTGAACTACAGCGCTGGGGTGAAGCCGACACCCTGGGTCACTATAATTAAGGCCAAGGGACTCTTTAATTGCAATGACACATCTGGTTTCTCCCTAAAAATCAGTAGCACTTTGAAAACGCTAGAGACGGCTTTATCTTGATTTATGTCTCTGCCTCCCTCTTGGATTTGACTTTAAAATGCTAGTGCGCTTGAATTAAAGAACAAACAAAAAAACACATTTGGAGCTGTCTGTTGTCCATAGGCGATGACTATTGAGTTTCATTTCAGCGCTGACTGCCAGGTGAAATATAGCATGGGCTGTCTGGTAAATGCAGAGCTCATTCAGCAAGGCCTTTGAGTAGGGTAAAATTACCCCACAACAATGATTTCTGCAACACAGTCCATTAAAAATGCCTCTCTACATCAGCAGCCAAAGCACCTTAAAAGCACTCGGCCATATTGATACTGAAGCGGGGCTTTGCATAATGGCACGAGCTGCATTAGAGAAGAGCTGGGGCAGGCGGCGAGGGGAGGGGGCACATTGTAAGGACGAGAGGGCGGTCCGTGTGGTGAGAGTAACACTGCAAAAACTGATATCTAAAGACGTTAAAGGTCCCATGGCATGAAATTTTCACTTTCTGAGGTTTTTGAATGTTAATGTGAGCTCCCCTACCCTGTTTAGGCGACCCCCCCCCATGGCTAAAAGTTGCGAAATGTCTAAACTGAGCATTTGCGGTCCTTTTCTGCGTTAGAAAAAAAACACAGCTCAAACGGGCGACTCTCAACAAAGCACCTTATTGACGTCAGCTCGAAAAATGCAGCTCCACCCCCGTCTGTGTCTACTCAGCGTCTCTGTAAATCATGCCCAGAATGCGCTAGGCAATGCGAAATGCGTTTTTTTATTTGCCTGGAGGCACGTCCGAGTGTTTCTAGGCTCGGAAGTCCTTTATCTGAGCCTCTGGACCTTTGAACAGCAGTGGTTTAATTTTATTTTCTGTGGAAATGTGTTTATTTTTCAATGGAACGCTTCTCATCTCTTCTCCGCGCAAAAACGCGGAAATGGATCAGAGCGGACAGCTGAGAGCGGAGAGTTTGGCCACGCCCCCACCCTCTACTATAGGCCATCTCTGTCCTCCTCATTTGCATTCAAGCAACAAGTCCCATAATGGACTGTTCAGAGAGAGAAAAATTACTCTTTCTCATCTTATCTCTGTTTCTCATGCACTGAGTGTTGATTTTGAAGAAGGATTCATTTAAAGTATTAGGGAACCATTAAGGAGCCATATAAAAGCATCAAGAAGTACCATGTCATGGGATCTTTAAAGACACTGTACCTGATTTTAACCAATGTGAAAAACAAAACTAATTCATTTTAAACAGTCTGCAGTGGAACAAAGTTATTCCTTACTTACCTTGTGCATTCTGAACATCCTGATTATTCACATAAGGAGTTTATATGTGCGTTTCTCAACTTTCAGAGGCCACAGCGGCATTTTGCCATTGCGGTAAAGCTAACGACTAGCAAGCTAACGCACACGTCCTTAATATCAAACAATAACGCAGACAGCAGCGAACATATTTTGACCTCAACAGTTGCTTATACAATATATCTAGCTGGGATTGTACATCTTATTTGATATTGCATTATATATTTTATTACTACTTTTCATTTAAATCTGATTTATGTACATGTACATTTATTATTTTTATTTGTATAATTATGTCTCATCTGACACTGGTTTATTGCCCTTTGGCTGCTATTTCCATCTATTTTTTTTTTACCCTCTGTTATATATTATATATTATATTTGTTGAGTGAGCTACTGCACCCAAAACAAATTCCCTTGTGGATCAATAAAGTTTGTCTAAGTCTAAGTCTATATCTGTACTGTGGTGAGACACATTTTGCTCAAGGGTACAGGGCCTTTACAAATAAATCAATATTTTTTCCTGATTTGAGCAGATTTTATTTGACAAGTAAAATGATCTACCAGTAGAACATGCCTTTTTGTACTTAAAACAAGAAAAAAACGTGTTTAACTCAAATTCAAAAGATCAAAAATCATATGTTGCCACTTAAGAATTAAGAAAAACGTGTTCCATTGGTCGATATTATACGTGACTAATCTATACTCACATCAAGAAAATGTACAGCTCTGGAAAACAACTGCAAAATTACCATTTTTTCCCCTGATTTTACTACTTATAGGTATGTGTTTGGGCAAAAGGAACATTTTTGTTTGAGTCTATAAACTGACAATATTTCCCCCAAATTCCAAATAAAAATATTATCGTTTAGAGCATTTATTTGCAGAAAATTAAAAATGGTCAAAATAACAAAAAAGATACATGTTTTCAGAGCTCAAACAATGCAAAGAAACAAGATCAAATTCATTTTAAAACAACATAATACTAATGTTTACACTTAAGAAGAGTTCAGAAATCAATATTTGGTGCAATAACCCTTATTTTTAATCACAGCTTTCATGCTCTCCACAAGTCTTTCACATTGTTCTTGGGTGACTTTATTTCACTCCTGGTGCAAGAACTGAAGTAGCTCAGCTTTGTGTTTGTGTTGGAATTCAACAGACGCTGGAATGGAATGGCTGTAATACATGTAGAGATGCTGATTTCAGAAAAAAATGCAGTGGTCTCATAGTATTTTTTTCCAGAGCTGTAAGTAACGTCATTTGAACTCACCTAGATTTTGCTTTTTGCAGTGCAGTTTGAGTACGTGCGCGTGTTTTGCGGGGGGAGGGGCGCTGTGAGCGTCGGACGGCGGTGGGTGTTGGAAGACGGTGGGTGGGAGTGGGAGGGGTTTGAGGAGTAGGAGGGGGGGGGATCAGCCAAATTACACTTGGATAATTCAGAGTAACAGATCTGGCCCCTAGTGAATTGAAAGCCTTGAATTAATTCTGTTATGACAAATCAAGATAAACGTCCCCCCTAAATTGCATGCAGTTTAATTAATTTCGGAGATCCCGCTTTTTGCCCGGGCCTAATAGTTCACATTCTCTTATGCTGTCAGGGTGCTTGAGTGGGCAGACTTCAAAGTGATATTAAATAACCAAGTATTAAATTTACCTCACACATTCTATTGGAAAAGTGCCATTTAATTACCTAGGCTTATTCAATTAAGGGGACAGCATTCTCCCTGAAAAGTAAATTAATTCTCCGACGACTGGCAGACCACAGAAATAATATCACCTCGGGCTTAAGACAACATGATCCTGAGTGAAACGCCAAACTTCAGCAGTGTTTGACATTAAAGGTCACACCAGCGTGCTCCCTGCCACAAACTAATATTCTTTATTTGGGTTCATTAAGCCTGGTTTATAGGTGTTAAAAAGCAATTTACTATTCGCCAGCCCCACAGGGAAAGTGTTCGTCTCATAAAAGGCTCCAGTGCCCCGAGGCATGTGTTTCCAAATATACGCTCATCAGAGTCGTAATGACAGGTAAGGAAGGCGAAATCTGAAACTGTTGACTTGGCTCTATCTTTGATTCAAGTAGTAGGGTGTTGTTTTCTTAAAGGTGTACTGCTTTAAACTTGCGGGTTCGGCTTTGTGTTATTGCTTTGCCTGGAATGTTCCACACGGATTCAACTTTTTACTAAATCTGTGAATGGGTATTTATTCTTTGCACTACTTTATATTCTTAGCACTTCTCTATATATTTTGTCTTAGATAGTTTTTGTATTGTCTTATGTTGTATTTTGTACACTGTCTTTCTTGCACTGCTTGGCCAGGGAGAAACGGAATTTCGATTCACTGTATGTCGAAAACATATGGCAGAATTGACAATAAAGTTGACGTTAAACTTTTTTGAACTTGAACTTTTCCTAATTTCCATTTTTGATCTATTTGCCAAAACAAATATCTTTAAAATCATGTGTGTTTTTGAAGATTATATTTTGTAAAACGCTTCACACAGCTCCGCGGACCTGCCAGTAACTTGGCTGACTGGTTTAATGCGATATTGTGAAACATTCTAGGTAAAAGAATAACATCTCCATGGAAACAAGCTGGTACGGGACCCGCCAATAGAAAGGTTACACAGTGGACCTTTAACATCAGCAGTCATTTACTCAAACTTGATTTAATAATATATGTTTTGGCAAATAGATCAAAATCGCTGAAGTATTTCATGCAATAAATGGTTGCTTTTCATTTAGCAAATATGTGTTATACTGTCCAGACCATACTTCATCTGGACTGTTTCAATCTGAAAAATACACTATGCATAAAAGCGGCATAATTTTAGATAAGTGGTTTGGTCTGGTCAGTAAGATTACGCCCAATGATGGATGACTCCTGAAAGAGATTCCACGCCAACTAAAAATGAAATAAGTCTGGCTAGCCTATGTTACACTCATGTGACGGGGAGTAGTTTCCAAGCATCTGCAAATACGAAACTTTTCAGAAAACATTGATACTTTCAAAAAAATGTATTCAAAACCTTCTTAGCCAGCTTCATTTGAGGTGCGCAAAATCATGGACGACTTTGCACACGCGCCACTTGAAAATTTTGACAAAACTACGATAAAACCCTGAAACTAAACCAAGACTAGAACATAGAAGTTCACATTTCCAATTAAATGCGACTTGTATGTGATCTCCAGTGTGAACTTTAAACGCCCCAAAAGTGTCCCGCTTGCGTATTGGAGGACACGACGACGTCGCATGCAGCGAGCGTGCTCAGTGTTTACGGAAGTCGCCTAAACATGGACACTAGCATTGAGCGCCTGATTTTAAAGGTCCCATGGCATGAAATTTTCACTTTCTGAGGTTTTTGAACGTTAATGTGAGCTACCCTACCCTGTTTAGCCCCCCCCCCACGGTTAAAAGTTGCGAAATGTCTAAACTGAGCATTTGCGATCCTTTTCTGCGTTAGAAAAAATCAGAGCTCAAACGGGCGATTTTGAACAAGGAAACTTATTGACGTCAGCTCGAAAAAAGAAATGCAAATGCAGTTCCACCCCCGTCTGTCTTTACTCAGCGTCTCTGAGTCACGCCCAGAGAGTTTGGACTGCGGAGGAGCTACGCAATGCGAAATGCGTTTTTTATTTGCCTGGAGGAACTTGCGAGTGTTTCTAGGCTCGGAAGTCCTTTATCTGAGCCTGTGGATATCTGAAACAGCAGTGGTTTAATTTTATTTTCTGTGGAAATGTGTTTATTTTTCAATGGAATGCTTCTCATCTCTCCCTCTGCGCAAAAACACAGAAGTGGGTCAGAGCGCACAGGGCACAGCTGAAAAGGAAAGAGTGGAGAGTTTGGCCATGCCCCTACCCGCTACTATAGGCCATCTCTGTCCTCCTCATTTGCATTCAAGCAACAACGCCCATAATGGACTGTTCCAGAGTGACATTTATGACTCTTTCTCATCTTATCTCTCTTTCTCATGCACTGAGTCTTGATTTTGAAGAAGGATTCATTTACAGTATTAGGAGCCATATAAAAGCATCAAGAAGTACCATGTCATGGGACCTTTAAAGTTGCTGTCCTACCAGAGCCAGAACATGTACAACTTATTTGTTTTAAGGATGAGCTTGTGAAGGAGGTTTTTGGCCTTGGCATTTTGTGGGGCAGTGGCAGCAACGTCCATAGAAAGGAACGTGTTGGTGCTGAGACTGGTAGGATTGCTATGTGCTTCGCCGCTTCACTGACACGGACTTCATACACAATTTTTATATGACGAGAAGAACGTTTGCGTACGTTTGTGAGCGCCTACTTGTACCACTCTCGCTTACTGATGACATGTAGGTCGGCTGAATACGACCTGGCCGTTCAGACTGAAGTCGCATGTCAAAAGATCGGAAAAGTATCCGTTTTAGGACCACATATCCAAGTGGCCTGGGTCGCATATGAAAAAATCAGATCTGTGTCATTCAGATTGTCATTAGAAGATCAGATACAGGTCATATAGGGGTGAAAAAATAGGATTTGGGTCACTTCAGGCTGCAGTCTGAACGTAGCCTAATAGTTTGAGAAGGTGTTCCCCAAGGGTCCATCATTGGCCCTTTGTTGATTGTGTATTCCTTTTATATATTTTCAAAATGATGAAGCTAACCAAAGTCTAAAATGCGATTATAATAAGTGACCTTTAAAAGCTTTAGTGGCATCATGCTAGCTAGCCCAGTGATGGCCTCAGATGTTTACTCTGTGTGAAATATCCTTGCTTGATTGATGGCTGATGGCTATCTTCCCAGGCCAGGCGTAGTACATCCCATTATAGCAGTGATATGATGCATTTCAACTTGGCCGTCCTGATCAATCAGATGAGCGTTTTCATTATACGCTCCACTCTGGAAAATATATGTCATTCGAGCTGTTTAGCAATCTATTTCCAAAGCCCCGTCCTGTCCCTTTAAGATGCAAAGAGGGGGAAAAAATAACGGCAAATGGCCTTCACAATAATCCCTCTTCTCTATCTGTCTCTCTTGCTCTCTCTCAAAAGCCAATTTGGTTAATTAAATGTTTTGTTTGCAGTGTGGCGCTCATTCATTTCGGACACGTCATTGGGAGCGGATACAAGCCAGGGACCAGATCTCATTAGATAAAACCCATCAGGACTAAAGGAAATGGAGGGGGGACTATAATTAAAGCATTTAATTGTGTAGACTCACTGTCAGATGTGTTGTGTTTTTTTTTTTACTCCCTGCTCCTATCTTTATCTCTGCTCACATCTCCTGGTTCCATAATATGCATTTTAGCTCCAAACGCGCTCTTATTACAAGTGGGAAGGTGTATCCACGCTTTACCCCCACTTTCCAATTTTAATTACGTTATAGTCCCATTATGAATGAAGTACCCCATTGACTTTCTCATCCTTTTTATGAGTTGTGTGTGTGTGTTTGCGCAGAGAAACACATTACATTTGGAAATTATCAGTGCAGATTTAAGGGCGTGACTATGTTGACTGCAAACCCGATTCCTTTTTAGATTACGCCATATCAGAGCCATACATTTACATACTTACGATAAAATAGACTCAACTTATGCAATTTTCCATAGTGACAATGGTAAATGTATCCAGTTACACACAAGTTACACACAAGTTAAGCCAAAAGGTGACATGACAAAAATGGAAGTCTTGGAGATATGTAAAATTGTAATATTAGCGATAATAACTTCTCCAACAAGAGAAGTTTATCAATAAAAATGAAATTAACTTGCAGCGTAACCTTTCAAAATATAGTATGAAGTGATATTCACCCCTGAACAACATTTAACAGCAGTGTATGAAATTAAAATTGTACTGAGCAAACAGAGATGGTGCAATATGGATTTTTTGAGCTGATACAAATATCTCATATGTCTTGCTGTTGTGGCAGATAACCGATACTGGCCGATATTAAGCTTTTAAAACCTATTGTACAGACCAAAGTTATCTTCATTTGTAAGCTTCACTATAGCTTTTCGCTTTTGTAAAAATAACCAATAATAAAATGTATTTATCTGGGATATAAATTCATATTTTCAGTCATTTAGTCTGCTCTAAAGGGCAAATCTGATGCCTGATGCACTGGGACAAACTGGGAACTGAGAATGGCACATGGGCACACACTCAATGCACCAATGTGATGGCGGTATTGGATATCTGTGCGGATACTAAACATTTTGGCGGATCAGATATCAGCTTCCAAGATAACATTTCAATCGATATCCCATTTTGTTCTATAAACTGGTGCATTAAGATGATTTACTGGCCCCAAATGTCTCATAATGTTAAACTTTTAGCCGTTCAGTACTTAAAAAACACATTTGGATCATTTTACCTTAAGCTGTTTGTGTTTAAAGGAAGTAAGTTATATTTTCAGGCTCGGTCCCAGTGTCGGTTGATATCGAGTATCAGCAGATACTTCAAATCGGAACAGAAAAACTTGTATCGTGCGTCCCTATTTAAAATGACGAAAGCTCTCCACTCTAAATCAGCATGAATTGGACTCAGAGTATGAGGTAGACTTTCTTAGTAAAGCTAAATGTGGATTTGCATTTGGCATTTTGGAAGTGGCTCCCCATGTTTAACTAATGACCTAAGTGAATAAGAGAGGACTTAGTGTTAGAAGTTTGAGTGAGGCGACGCCACATCACAGGGCTCTACATTACCCGAATGAGCGTATCATCAGTGAGTGTGCTTGGGTGTCTGTCTGGCACACCTACTACAATATTTAAAAAGGCTCTCGTGCTAATTAAATGCTCCTTTCCATTAGAATTAAGTCCAAAGAGGTGATAAATCTAATATGAAATTCTGAACTCAAACCAAAGTCGGTAAAATGTCTCACAAGGTAAACACAAGACTCATTTTCTTAAAGTTTTTTTTTTTTTTGTGTGTGTGGAGAAGTTTGGAGGAGCAAATGGGCGTGACGGAACGCTCACTTTGCGCTGTTACTATCAACTTATCTATGATCCACTTAAGCTGACATCCACAAGAAACATATGCAGGGCTGGGCAGTTTATCAAAAGTTAATCAGAACTGTTGGAAATAGCAGATGTTATCTTCCCTGCAACAATTACTATGATTTATCTTATTCTTTTACTCGACTATATTCCCTTGCTGTCTTGAAGAAGTTTTGCACTATAAGCTAAGGCATTTCGGAGTCTGAGGATTTTTTAACAATTGTACTTTATAACATGTCCAAAGGTATAATTTTGGTACAACTTTTAAGCTTTTTATAATGCCAAAAGTAGATCTAAGAATAAGTGCAGTTTAATGTTACAATGCAAAAAATATCTAGTTTATATTCACGCTGTTCGCTCTAAACTTTGGACTAAATATTATTAGTATTTGATAAGCAAATTGCACAAACAGATCTTACTCAGAGGACAGATTTATACCTTAATTTTACTTTAAACAAGAATAATATATGAAACAGTCAAAACATGTGAGATCCAAATATTTTGTTCAACTAACTTTGCTTGTCCAAACAACTATAAACACTATAAATAATCATCTCAAGTCAACTCAAACATTTAGACAGACATAATACTGTTTTTTTTATCATACTAAACTAATTAATTTTGACAAAAAAAACAACAAAATAAATTAAATTGTGTGACTTTTAGCTGCCTTACCCTTGCGTTGACCCTTACAAATATAATCCCCAAACTGTCCCCACGTTTTGCCCCTCACCTGATGTAGTCATTCCGACACAGGATCATGCCACTCTTTGTGTAACACGACGTTCCGATCTCTCCGAGCTGGGCCTGGCAGCAGGAGCACTTGAGGCAGCGGCTGTGCCAGTAGCTGTCCATGGTGTAGAGGAGGAAGCGGTCGGCGATCTTGCCCCCGCACCCTGCACAGCGCTTCCAGGACAGCGACCCCGTGCCCACCGACGGCTGGCTGTTGCCCCCCGGATTCACCATGGTCCCTGGAACAAAGACAGGAAGATAGGAGCGGTCAGAGGGAGTAGTGCTAGACATACTTTAGTGATGAATCATTATTACACAGTTGGATTCTATTTAGGTTTGACTGGAGTTTGTTTACTCCTGTTTTACTCATTTTTTACCGTAGATGTCCAAATCGTGTATATCTTGTTAAAGAAATATCATACTAACCGATACTAGAACTAATTTGGGCAAGTACTGACTGAAGAAACGACAAAGTTGGACCATTCTTGAATAATCTTGATCTGTTTCAGAACTAGCACAAGGCCACATAATAATAGAAATTACAATAAGTATTAAATTGTGTTTTTTTGATTGTATTGATTGTAACTGTAGTAGCAAAATTGGTACAGAGATTTTGAAATTTTCAAATCAAGCCCCGTTGCTGCTTGCTTTTTCAGTATTATTAACTATATGCTATTGCAATTACTATGTTGTTTTTTCCCGATACAATTAACTGTGGAAAGTAATTACCCTTGAGGATCAATAGAGTCAAAGTCATTATTGGAATAGATACTTTGTAGTACCAACATTTTTCTAAATTAACACTTACATTCGAGCGCACACTTTTCGCAAACTACGCAGCATTTTAAATCGGATCCAAAACTTTATGGAGTGCAAATGCAGAGTCTTATATTACAGCGCGTAATCATGCACAATAAGCTGCAATAACTCGACTCCTCTCCTGTTTTCCTCTTCTTCCTTGTGTGTTTTTGGTGCACAAATGTTATTACATACACCACTAGCAACAAACACAAGGCCTGGTTGTTGTCTTGGTGGTTATACGGTTTGCAGCAGCTGTACCGCTTCTAGACAAAACAAGTCTGTGTCCGGGACAATAGCGTATAATTGATATGCTTGTCCAGTGTTGTCAAGAGACTGTAACTAAGCAAAGTACTCACACACACATCAGAACGTCACAATACCCCGCCCTGACCTGTACCGTCTATGATCATAAGTAATAGTAGAATTTTAGCACTAATACTGTAAAGTTTGCATAAGTTTCACACAAGTTTGATTCATTTTTTAAGTAACCGAGACTAGATTGTAAAAACATACTGGCTGACTTGAGAAAATTCAGACAAACTTTCATTTTGTTTCGTATTTGTGGCAGTATCCAGATTGATTTGTATGACCAGATATGGAAAAACGCCACTTGTATATCAGAACTGAATCGAAATTGCAGTTTGACGAGGCTCAAAACTAGATTTATTTCAGTAACAGCATGTGTTTTGACTTTGTGTTTTTGCTCTGAAGTAGAATTCTTATATTAGTGTGTCACTTCATATTTCTGTCTTCTCTCAAATGGGTTGTTTACAATGTGCTCTCTGATGGGAATCTTACTTTTTAAGCCGGAACTGCAATATTTGTCAGAAAAAATTGTTTAACCTACTTTGAAAATGTGAAATCCTCATAGTACACCACCACTATCCAGAGCAGTAGGGTGTTTTTAGGTCATGTGTTGACTCTCCAGCCTCAACGACCCGATCAAGGACAGCCCCTATTCTCAATTATCCCTTCTCTCCCTCTTCTTTCTCTGTCAGCCTCTCATTGCTCTGACTGGCGTATAGTCTTTGAACATCTGCAGTCTGCAAATTGCACCGGAGCACAATAGCCCGATCTCATTATGGAACTGTTCAGAGCGCACTGTTCCGCTACAACAGAGCCTACGAGTCATTTAGCGAACTAATCTGCGCCCTTGATCTCCGTCTCATCCCCCGTGCTGTTGCTTCGTTGGACCTCTCGCGATGAATCTGCTTTCACCAATAACACAATAACACCCAGGGCCAAAAACACACAAAAAAAACCCCAACAATTACGCAGGCGTTCTTTTCTTTTGTTCAGCTGTCCAAGGAATTTCTCAAATAGTGCTGTAGTTCCAACACACCTTCCTTGTTTTTAATAGCTGGCCCGGGGGCGTAGGTGTGCACGGGAACGCACAAAAGACTTGGGGAAAACAATTGGCACTTTACCCCCGTGTTTACCGACACTTTTACGCATTGTTTTTTTGACCTCAATTCATGCATACGATCCGTCTCCGGAGTCTCCAGCAGAGTCAGAGCCGGGTTCTCATCAGCGTTTAGCACTGTAAGGTAATAGGGGCCACAGCTTTGCCACGCTACGGCGCTCCGATAATGACGCGTAAAGTGGTTTGAATCTATCGTGCGCTGCGTCCCCGCAAAATTAATGTCTTTTCCAAATGTAATCCCCTTCCAATTTGGTCAGCCGCAGACAACACAAGCCTCGGATAACGCTTTAAATCTTTGTTGAAAGGCAGGTAGAGCTAATTAGAGCTGGGTTACACACGATACGGGAGGGAGGAGGAGGAGGGGGGGTTGCTTTGCGCACAGAAATGCGTTCAGTTCAGTTTAAGCCCATTACGGATGGCTCTTTAGCGACAAACCGCAGCCTACCTTGCGCCGATTAGATCTAAAAAAAAGGACGAATGAATCAAAACGCAGAGCTGTATCCATGGATAAACAAGCCCATAGTCAAGTTTCATCCGGGAGAGGAGTTTTTTTTTCCGCTAGGAGATGACAGCGATGGGGAGAGACGTGGAAAGAAGTGAGGAGAGAGAGGGAGCAGGCAGGGGGGTGGCTTTTAACTTAAATGGGCAAGTAATTACACGGGTAAGCAATTTAGGAGTCAGTGAAATGGAAGAGAGACGACAAAAAGATCAGGCTAAGAGCTTTCTCTATTGTGAAATCGCGTATATTTGGGGATGTAATGGCAAAGTAGGCTGCAAACATTAGAGGGTAATTATCTGCAAGGGGATAAGAGGGATTATGGCATCAACGAGGAATACGGAAAGAAAACGCGCACTGACCACGATCAAACTTCCCAAACCCACCTTGTGTTTAGGGCTAAAACCGGAGACTGCGTTGCAAAGTTGACGATCCGGAGATGAAAGGTGAACAGCGAGGCTTAAAGAGTCTCCAAAAGTGTGATCTTGCTCAAAAATGTCCAAAAAACTACAGCAGCGGTCCGTGCGTAATCAACCTCCCCGCCGACTGCAAACCTCAGCCCGGGCTGGAGATCTCCGACGTTCCGCCAAGCAAATGGAGTTATCAGATAGTATTTCCACTAGATGCTTCTTCCCTCTTCACTCTTCGCTTTGCTGTCGTGTAAAAGTCCATAGCAGTAGATGTAGATGTGCCGTAATGTCCGCTGGAGAAGGGGGAAAGCTGCAAAGAGGTGCGGACCAGTTGAAGCGGCGGTTTTGCGTCCTGTTCTCGGCTGCGTTCCGTCTCTCGCCTCGGTCTCTGGTCTGGTCTCGTCTCCGGGTTCGCAGCTCCTTCTGCATGTGTCGCTGACAGGAAAGAAACCTCCTGTAAATAGCTTTTATATACGCGTGACGACGGCGTATCGGCGGCCAATAGGAGCCCGCTCCGTTTGAGGGGAATAACAAATCCAGCCAATCACACGGAGGCGTAATTGACTTGGACACGGCGCAGAGAAGAACGGAGACGGCAATGATCCACACCAGAGAGATGTGAGTGCGAAATATGCATTGCAAATAACCAAAAACAACTTAAAAAACAAGGAATTCACCCACTTTTATAAGACATTTAGCACACTATAGTCTACAATACCCATATCCAACAGCTTCTTCTAAACAGACCTGTTAGATAATTCAATAAAATGGTCAAAATAGAACAGGCTATTCAAGATTTAAGATTCAAGATTGTTTATTTGTCATTGCAGGATCAACACAAGGTCAACAATGCAATGAAATGGATCAGAAGAACCGTTGACTCGAAGATAAGATAGTCAAGAAGTACTAATAGCATGCAATAATAGTACATGGTTAAAAAAAAGTGTTGCAAAAAGTGCAGGGGAAAAGGTAAAGAATATAATAAAAATCTGCACTAAAATATAATAAAATACAGTTACAGGTAGGATTAAATAAGGTGTAAGTAGAGTATTTCACAGATTGCACATAATAGTATTGCACGTGGATTTCGTATTGCACATAGTATACTATAAGTATAAGGCTAGTTTCATGACTGAGGCTGGATGTTATAGAAGGATCTAGTAACCTGCCCTATTCCAAGACACATTACCTAAACCCAAATAAAAGCATTCTAAAAGATGAAAAGGTGGGTAGTTGCCTAAATGTAAACTCCATACTATATTTTTTTAATGAATGCCATCTAAAATGTAGGATTTTGTGGGATGCCACATTGAAAGACTCAAAGACAGCTATTACCCCCAAGCTGTCAGACTACTGAACTCTTGATAATACTCTAAATAATACTGAACTCTCAATAATACTGCACTAAACTACTTTTCGTGACGCATAATACTACAGTATGTTTACTGCTGCTGCTGCTCTATATGAATGTATCATGTTTGTCGCTACCTCACTGTAAACTACTGTCACCTGTGCAATAACCCACGTGCAATACTTACAGGCCTACTATACTATATTATGTGCAGTACGAAATCGACGTGCAATACTGTGAAATACTCTACTTACACCTTATTTAACCCTACCTGTACCTTTGTATCATATTATATTTTCTTACATTGTTTTTTATTATATAGTTCACTTTTTTCCTTTGTATTTTTATTGCATGCTATTAGTATTTCTCGACTATCTTAGCGAGTCAGCGGTTCTTCTGATCCTAAGCATTTCATTGCATTGTTGACCTTGTGTTGATCCCGCGTATGACAAATAAACAATCTTGAATCTTGAATCTTGAATCTAAAATGTAGGCTTTCGTAGTATGCCACAGTGAAAACAGCATACAGCATACAGCATACAGTGAATGATCAGTTTATGTTAAAAGCCTGTATTCTTTCAGTCCTGTGTGCTTGTTAGAGAAAACAATGCAATACAATACCACACAATGCATGTTAAAAATCCGATTTTCAAGTCAGTGGGTTTACTCAATGACTATTTAGTTAAAGTCTGGTTCAATTAAATCCCGTAAAAGTACACCCAATAGGACCACTGGGTTTTAATAGATCGTTCTGAGATAAGACAGTGCTATTTAAGAAAGTGAGCTGCACGGTAACATTAACTGCCTTACATGCGCCTCACGTCTCGGTTTAATTAGTTGACATTCAATAAGTACTTGGTTTACGGAGGGTGACTGCTGCAACCTCTGGGAAATATCAAGGCCCAGAAAGCTGCGTAATGGCGCCATCGTCTGTCACAGAGAGAAATCGCAGCGTGGCCTTGTGTCGTTTACAACCCCATTACGCTCCAGGTCATTGGTTTCAACACCTATTAAGGCTAATCTGCCAGACCTTGATTTGGCTCACATCCTCTAATTCATTTAGTCCCACAGATTTTCACAGGAGAAAAGATGGAGCGATGGGAGGATATTTCAATGTAAAGTCACAGAGGTAAAAATAGGACAAAAGAAAGACGGCGTGTTTCAGAGTTAAAACCGGGTAATGGATTTTTAGTGTTTGGTTCTGGTAGATTTAGGAAGTCACATTGTAATGGGGGATTTGATTTATTCTTTACAACATCATGCTACAGCTGTGGAAAAAATAACAATAAAAATAAGAGACCACTGGATTTTTTTTTTCTGAAATCAGCATCTCTACATGTATTACAGCCATTCCATTCCAGCGTCTGTTGAATTCCAACACAAACACAAAGCTGAGCTACTTCAGTTTTTGCACCAGGAATGGAATAAAGTCACCCAAGAACAATGTGAAAGACTTGTGGAGAGCATGCCAAGACAAAAGTGAAAGTGTGATTAAAAATAAGGGTTATTGCACCAAATATTGATTTCTGAACTCTTCTTAAGTGTAAACATTAGTACTATGTTGTTTTAAAATGAATTTGATGTTGTTTCTTTGCATTGTTTGAGGTCTGAAAACATGTATCTTTTTGTTATTTTGACCATTTGTCATTTTCTGCAAATAAATGCTCTAAACGGTAATATTTTATTTGGAATTTGGGTGAAATTTTGTCAGTAGTTTATAGACTAAAACAAAAATATTCCTTTTGCCCAAACACATACCTATAAGTACTAAAATCAGAAAAACTGATCATTTTGCAGTGGTCTCTCTCTCTCTCTCTTTTTTTTTTTTCCCCCAGAGCTGTAGTATAGAAAGCGCTAATTAGTTGCAATAACATTAAAGTGAGATGGCATCAAAGGAGACTCATAATGCAATGGGGGAAAAACGAAAATGAAATCAAATGAAAGCGAACAAAAAGATGGTATGCAAAACAATTAGAATTAGAATTGTCAACAAACAATATAACTTCAAAGGGAATAAATAATTTCTGATATATAAAATGTGGTATAAGATCTGATTTATTCATCAAATCTGTAGCCCGGTTGTCCAAAGTGCCAAGGGACTGAATGAAATGACAACCCTGTAGTGTTTATTTGAAAAGGGGACAGTTTAGAATTAAGTAATTAAAAAAATAATTAGTGTACAGGCCAAAATACACAAAACTAACGGGTCATTCCAGAATTGGAGGACATTTTAAGTCCCACCCATCAAATAGTAAATAATTCACATGCAAAATACTAAACCTACAGTTTCTGAGTGAATTTACTTGTCCTGAGACCAAATCTAAAAAAAACTTAGAGAAAAGAATGCTTGAAAATTGTTTTTAAAATACCAAATAAGTCTGGAGTATCCCCCAAAATGCCATTTTCCTCTTGTCCCACCCCTCTAATGACCAAATTGAATCTCAAATAAAACAAGTTAAAATTAAATTTGTTTTTTTTTTGTATTATTTGTTTCATTGCCATCTCTTGTAACTGTGGGAACATTTGTTTTAATAGACATAATATTTCAAATAATTATTATTATTATCCATTGAACATGTGTCTCAGAACATGCACCAACCCTGTTACCATAACATTTTTAGTCTGGTAGAAGAAGAAGAAGAAAGCAGAACCACATGATCCCCTGGACTTGACATCATCAAACAGTTTTCCAAAAGAATGGGTAGAGAAAAGGTTTGTCTTCTCTTCTATTTTCATATTTTTATAACATAGTTAGCCTTGATTGAATGTCTCACTCTACCTCATGCAACCCTGTTATGCAAATGATCAGAATGAGACAATTATTATTATTTTCCTTTATTTATTTGCATAAATAAGTTTTTCCTCTGGATTAGCAGTAACAGCTAAACAGCTTCAACTCCTGAGATAAAGATAACATTAGTGCGGATTTGCAACCCTGTTCCCTGCAACCCTGTTACTGTGATTAGAGTAAATATATGAATAAACCAAATAAATCATGTAATAAACATTGTACCATTGATCCATAAGATGAGCTAATCAAGCATTTGATAGTTTATTAGCTATTATTGATGTGTGAAGAATCCATCAGTTGTCCAGGTAGAATCCATGGTAAAAGGAGAAATTCAATTTGTCAACTGGACACAGTTTATTTGGTCGAATGGGGGAGTCAGACATAATTTGTCTCCCATCTATAATTCCATTCTCAAACCTAAATCAAAACAAACAAAGGAAACAAGGGGGCTAGCCAGGTCAGGTCCAGAGGTGTGAAAACAGCCATTAGAGTTTGAATGGGTATGCTAAACTAGACGCCAGAGAGAAATAGAAAAAACAAAAGACCAAAAGCTGAAAACAAAGAGGTGGGATAGTTTCAGAATAATTTCAGTGTAGTTAGCTCCTCCCTGCAGCTAGATATAAGCAGTGTCCATCAGCACTCTAACCAGGACTGACGAAGCAACTCGGATGAGCTGCGAAACGTTTTCGACCAAATAAAATTTGTCCAGTTGACAAATTGAATTTCTCCTTTTACCACCTATTATTGTTGCCTGACCGGCTGGTTAGCTCAACTGGTAAGTCATGGACTTTCCCCCTGGAGGTTGTAGGTTCAAACCCCCCCCGGGCAATGAGCTAACCAGTGTGGGTCCTTGGGCAAGACCCTTCACGGTACTGCCCCCCGGGCGCCGAAAAAAGATGGCTGCTCACTGCTCCTGAAAAAGGATGGGTCAAATGCAGAAGTCAAATTTCTCCCGTGTGTCACTGTGTGTCATTGTGTGTGAGACCAATAAAGGCTAAAAGCTAAAAGCCTAAAAGCCTATCACAAGTGATATATGGTCTGGGAGCCACCTTTGAAATATCTCGTAGCGGAGGTGTGGTTTACGATCGCCAATGGCCGTTTATTGGGCATTACGAATGTCTATCATTTGGCGTATACGTAGCCCATAGCCAATCATGTCAGTTGTCAGTTCAAACTACAAGCTTCCGTTTGTCACGAAGTACGCGTCACCATCTTGCCACCCCTCCCCGCTCTCTGATTGGCTCCCAGAATCGTGAGAGCTCGCTTGCCATAGTTGTCAGGCTGTCTTTCAGATCGGAATGAACGAAAGCAGCCTGGGATTTCCCAGATTGCTATTATTGATGAATATGTAGCAGAAAATCAGAAAAGTGAAGGTTTTCTTTTTCAAGAATTTTAAAGCCCAAATGTCCTCCAATTCTGGAATGACCCTAATACCATAATCTTGTGGTCATCCTATCTTGGACTGCTGGGGATATGAGGTGCCACAGTGGGGCAACAGTGGCAGTGTTGTTGTGTCCTTCGGCAAGACCCTACACCCACATTGTGTAGTATGAGTGTGGTGTGTTGGTGATAGTTGGAGGGGCACATGGAGCAGGTTGACAGAATTGCTTTTGTCAGTAAAGTAGTTTACCACTTATGAGAACTGCCAGGTCAAGTTACGTGTCAGATCTGTGGAGAGACAAGTGAGAGCATGGTTCTTACATAGACTGTATATATAAATGGACATAGCTAACCCTAATCCCGCTCTCAACATAACGTCATTGATTGGACGGTCAGATCCACTGACCCACAGGTTGGCGGTACAATTCCAGCTCCCACAGATGAATGCTGCCGTTGTGTCCTTGGGCAAGACACTTAAACCCACCTCGTCCCCAGTGTCTGCGTACACTGGTACAATGACAGTAGATACATCAAGCCCAGTTGTGTCAAGCGACGTGGGGCCGTCCTCCTGTGAACCCACCACCCGCAGGAGGATCCATGGGGGCTGGGGCGCTGAGATCTGGACAGCAGATCTGGTTGGACTGCTGCCCCCCCAACCTGAAGACTCGTGAAAAAATGAATGAATGAATAGCTATCCCATTAGCCGCCGCGTTCCATATAGGAAGTGAACACGGGGGCACTTCTGGCTCCATCGATTCCAGTTGACTTTACATTGAAAAACGGTCACCCCTCTCTGTGTAACTGCTGCTGTGAACCTCATCATTTTGGTCTTGAAATGTTAAATGTTAAATGTGAAATGTTGAAATATTAAACCACTCTGCATGATCCTGGTGTTTTTATTTTGCTATTTTGTCCATAAATAAATTCCTACAGTGGTACCTCACCTTACGAAAGACCCAACAAACGAAAATTTCAAGTTACGAAACGCCTTCACGTTAAATTCTGGTCTCTAGATACGAAAGAAAATTCAAGTTACGAAACGCGAAATCTCAAAAATTCAAATAATGCGTGCTCAGCCACACACATTATACGCTTTTCTCAGACTGAATGTAAACTTTTCTCACATTTCTCTCGTTTAAACACTCAAACTTTCATAGATTTTCAACAAAATGTATTAATAGTGAAGTGTGGGGGGGAAGGGGGAGGGCGGTGTGTGCGCGCGGACACGTGTGTGATAGCGCAGCATGACCCGGCGCGGGGCATGAGCACGAGACCCATGCTCAAACCGTGCCAGGTCTAAACCAGGTCTGAACCAGGTCTAAACCAGGATTAGACCACCGCGGCTCTTGCATGCGTTTGTTCATGCGCTCAGACTGCGTGCGGTCCCGAGGGGAGTCCTCGCTGCTCGCCTCAGCCGTGACTCGAAACGAAACCAGGAAATAGACCCGGTGGATTAATAATAAACAATATTAATCCACCTGGTTTAGTCCTGGTCCAGTCCTGGTTTAGTCCAGGTCTAGACCTGGTCCAGTCCAGGTTTAGACCTTGGTCTAGACCTGGTATAGTCCACGTTTAGTCCTGGGTCTACAGTCTCTATGCAGGACACAGTGTTACACTATAAAAAAATGTTACACTATAAAAAAAAAGAAAACTTGGAATGAATCAGGCCTTTTCCATTGAAATAGCTACTCAACTTACAAAAATTCACATTACGAAACCACTTCTGGAACAAATTAATTTCGTAAGGTGAGGTACCACTGTATTCCTAGCCTGCCTGGCTCCAAAATGGCTCCTATAACTGCTAGCCTCTGTGAGCTTCATTTGACTGGAGCCGAAAGCTATGGGTGATGTCACACCACCTTTATACAGTCTATAGGTATCTTATTATTCATATTTTGAGAACCACGGCATCAATTTCGAGTGCTTGGATAAGAAAAAAAAAAACATTTCTTCGCATACAGTGACATGATCAATCGTTGACGTTGAGATAATTTCCTCTGAAGTTCCTCGAGTTAACTACTGCATTGTTTAAAACCGAATTGAATTAAGGACACCCCAACTACTTCATGCACCATCACCATATCCAATTCTCACATCATCATTACCTGCATCTAAACCATGTCAAACTAATTAAACAGTGAGACTGAGAGAGTGTCGAGAGCTAAAACCTAACACCAAAATAAGCACGTGTAAATAGAACTGTCAATCAACCCGCGTTTGGAAACACCGCTACAAACACCGCTACAAAACCAACAAGTTGCAATTGGTGAAAAGTTACCGAAACATATTTAGGATTCACCAGCCTGCGTGGTTTTACATGACAAAACAGCGTGATTAGGAGGCACCGCAGGCTTCATTAGAAAGACATCAGACGTATAAAGACAATCTTTTTCTTGACGTTAATTGTTTAATTATTCTTGCAGCTCCGAGGAGATTGAACGGCGTCAAGCTGATTTCCCTTTTGGCAGACACAGCAGCGCCCCCTTGGTCTCAAACTCTTTCTTTTGACACTCTCATCACTCGCTCGAACAAAAAACATGCAAGATGGGGAAGAATGTCTTTTCCACCAAGGAATGATTAATTGATATAAATGATTAAAACAGAAGGAAATTATGAAATGGATTTGAAAAGGGGCCTCACAGGAGCTGTATTGTTTGTTGATGGTGAGTTTTAATGAGATTTTCATGACTGGGCAGCAGGAATTATTGTGCACATTGGCTTTTTAGAGGAATTAATTGTGGGTAGTTGAAGAGCAGGACGGTGGAGGTAGTGGAGGGACCCAGGTGCTGGTGCAATACAGGGACATTTTCTTTGTCCTTTACGATCAACTTATCTTTGTTTAAAGGTGCACACGAACTT
Organism: Paratrypauchen microcephalus; assembly: GCA_036785185.1. Taxonomy (NCBI): domain Eukaryota; kingdom Metazoa; phylum Chordata; class Actinopteri; order Gobiiformes; family Gobiidae; genus Paratrypauchen; species Paratrypauchen microcephalus. The sequence goes on along the minus strand of JAVJIX010000064.1, from coordinate 4,006,164 downwards.
GCAAAATGTTTGTTGGATACTTGCCCTAAACAATATTAAAGAAATATTAACGTTTTTACAATTAGAATCTTATTTCGTTAATAAAACAGCGTCATTTACTCACCCATTGTACTTTGGTGTCATTTGGAGCATTTCCGGAGATTTTGTAGTTTAGCGATATCCGTAACATTAGTGCTCGGGGCAGGGGATTGCAGTCACCAAATAACACAAACTTTACCACTTTTTAAATCACAGAAGCTCAATGTTAGTCTCCACTAACAAAGTCAGTCAAAAGTGGCCTGTAATACGATATCCATCCATGTTTTCATTGGATGGCGAGGACAGTGCGCATTCACAGCTGATTTGCAGATACCACGACGCTCTCAGCTCTCGGTTACAGTTCTAAACATCTCCGCTTGAGAAAACCCGAAATGGTGCGAACATGCATTTATCCCAGTTGTGAAAACAAAATGACAGCTTGGACGAAGTTGAGTTTTCACAGGCTTCCTCATCACAATCCGGAGTTACTGTAGCTGTGGCTAGTTGCTTTGAGAATGGACCCAAACATGAAAACATGGATGGATATCGGATTACAGACCACTTTTGACTCCAGCGAAAGTGCAGACTAACATTGAGCTAACATTGAGCTTTTGTTATCTGAAAAGTTTGTGTTATTTGGTGACTGCAATCGCCTGCCCTGAGCACTCACGTTATGGATATAGCTAAAGTACAAAATCTCCGGAAATGCTCAAAAATGACACCAAAGTACAATGGGTGAGTAAATGACGTTGTTTTATTAACGAAATAAGGTTCAGATTGTAAAAAACATTAATATTCATTTAAAGCTGCATTGTGTAACTTTTCTGGTGGAGGGTTCGTCAAATGCTTTTGTCCATGGAGATCAAAGTTCAACTTTATTGTCAATTCTGCCATATGTGTTCGACATACAGTGAATCGAAATTTCGTTTCTCCCTGATCAAGCAGTGCAAAAAAGACAGTGTACAAAATACAACATAAAGACAATACAAAAATTATCTAAATCTAAAAAGTATTGCAAAATATAAATAACTATTTACAGACTTAGTAAAATGTGCAATAGAATGTGCATTGAAAATAAGGTAAACAAAAAAAAAAAAGTAATAAAAGTAAGGTTCAGCTTCCTGACAGCCTGGTGGGTGAAGTTTGACAGTCTGGTGGAGTGGGCCCGGAGACTCCGGTACCTTCTCCCTGAGGGCAGGAGGCTGAAGAGGCTGTGTGAGGGGTGCCTCAGGTCACCCACAATGCTGGACGCTCTGCGGGTGAGGGGAGTGTTATAAATCTCCAGGAGGGAGGGTACCACACAGTGATGCTGCTCTGCCTGGATGTCATTGCTCTGTTCCAAAGTATGACATTAAACAGCTCCAAGTTACATTTATTCAATTACTAGTGGTTTTGTAGCTCAAAAATACCTAAAAACAGGCATTCTGACTGTGAGCAGGGTCGCCTCTCTACAGATCTGACCGGTAACTTGGTCTGGTTTTGGTTGCCATGGCATTAAGATAGAAAGGTTTAACCCCGTACTGTGAAACATTCCAGAGAATGCAATAACACCTCCACGGAGAAAAGCATTTGGCGGACCTACCACTAGAAAAGTTACACAATGCAGCTTTAATATTGTTTAGAACAAATATGCAACAAATGCTTTTCAAGATCGTAGAATTTATTAGTTCAGATCTGAGACAGGTTTAGACTCACTTAATGTTATACTGTGGGGGCAAAGCAATCACATCTCCATGGCAACTAACACAGCAAAAAGTTACATGTATTGTAGTGACCTTAGGGTCACAGCAACTGAAAGATAATGTGACAATGTTGTTATTATCAATATTTCAGATCATAGATTTGTTATTTTCTGTTTCAGTTTTAGAGTCAGGAAAACATACAAATACCCTAATGTGGAGATTCTAGGTTGAAGGAGGAAGCATATGGATAATTTGGTAAGAATTCTTTAAAGGGACAGTGTGTAAGATTTTTACCCTTTAATTACCGAAATTGAAGATACCCATTCAAAAATACAGTGTTTTCCAAGCCTTTTCACTTCCATCATGAAATCAAAGTATTCTGTTGGACTTAGATATACCTGCATAAAAGGGGGATCTTCCCCATATAGAGGCAGCCATTTTGATTACGAGAGCCGCAGAAGGACATTTGGGCTCCGCCTTCGGCAAGGGCTCATAGTACGCGTTTGGATAAACAACGACAAGCATGTTGCCGGATCACACGTCGTAATGGATCTAACACGTGTTTTGGACTAAATTGTTTTACTGGATTTTATTCGCTGGATTCTTACAGACAGATTGAGACCAAGCTTATGGTGAAATACTGAGTTTGACCTGTTCAGAGCCTTCAAAGGTAAGCTAAGTAACAAACCTCATTTTGTGCTTTTCTGTATAAAAGCCCCATGTGCTCGGGGAGTGATTGTTGTGCCGGGAAATGAATTACATAGTCAAAAAAATGAGACTGTAAGGTTTCATTTGATGTGTAGATTGTCATGGTACACGATCGGGAATGTGTGCTCTCATGCGGAAAGAAAAAAAAAAGTGAACGGGACCGCGTTTTATTTATACAGTAGTTGTCGGCAACTTCACGCGTGCGCGCGGTTCGTGCACGGGTACGCGAGCTGTCCGCGTTACGGCGCGCCCGGGTGACCCTCGAGGTCTGCCGTAGCTAGAACAGGAATTTAGGGATGGGCGATACCAGTTATTTTTGTTTTGATACGATACCAAGTAATACCAGGGTTAGAATCGTGATATCGATACCGATACTTTCATACATTTTTTTTAATACTACAGAAAAACAATAACCTGGCTCTAACTAGATACCTTGGCTTCGCAAAGCTCCACCAGGGGGCTTAGCTCCACACATTCTAACACCAGATATCTAAAAAAAAAATCTTTGATGAAATGAAAATGGCAATGCAGACATCAAAACTATTGTAAGTTGGGCACTTGTAGCCTATGAAAAAAGACAACAAATGAAGTATCACTATTCTCACTCTCACATACATACATTCTCCTCACATACACTACTCTTAGTCTTCTACATGCTTGATGGTTACCTGGGTACATTCTCCCTCTCTCAAAGGCCTCGGCAGCTGACCTCTGTCGTACTGCTGTTGCTGCTGTGCTGGAGGGAGCTGCCTGACTAGCCTCCTGTCATCGTTTGGTCAGTAGCATTTCGTCATGCTGAGGTTTATGATTTATGATCAAGTGTTTATTTAAATTTGTGGTATTGCCACAATATCGGATAATTTTTTGGCACACACTGCACTTCGCAACATTGTCGTCCACGGTGTGGAAGTAACTCCACACCACACTTCGCTTGCGGTCTCCCATGGCTCCCACAGCCCCGCGCCGCTTTGACTGAAATCTCACAGCAGTGAGTCTATCGCGGGATGACGTACTACCCCACGTTTGGTGAGAACGCGGAAGGAAAAGTAGTGCCTGACAAGTGGCAACGGTTGAATAATGAACAAAACACATATGAATTTGAACTAAATACTAAATAAACTGAAAGTTAAGTCAGTAAGAAAACATGACTTGATATCAATCATTTAATACCAGGATCGATCCATATTAAATATCCCATCAGGATCGATATATCGATACGCCCATCACTACAGGAATTGCAATAGCCACCATCCACCTATGCGCCACGAATCCTACATACTGGACCTTTAACATTTTCACAGCCGTTCCTCGTCATGTTGCCTATTTCAATAAGGCAGGTAATATCTTATATCATGATTCAGGTCTGGTATCGCTGTAAAAGAGAACAAAAAAGATACAGTATATGCATACAGAAGATGATTATACAGACATCTGATTAGACTTAACATTCTTAGAAAATTGCCTCAAATCAATTGCTGTAAAGGGACCATAGAGGGTAATAGTGGTAATTCTTTGTCTTTTGCTTCAGTGTGCCATGGGATAATGACCCTGCAGCAGAGATTTGGTTCACTAGTTTTGCAAAAGGAAGTCAATAAATCAATTTCTTGGTTGGTAATATTACACCAACATTGTATAAAATGTAACATAACAATGGACATTTCACCTTATCAAATCACCTTAAGTAAGACTTTCCTTTAGTACTCCATTGGTATTAACGTCAACATGAACGGGAGTGCACGACAGTAAGTCAGAAGTTATAGTGTGTGGTGCAGAACAAGGTGAAAATTGAATTCTGTTAATTGGACAGAAGTTTTGGAGTGAATACATGTCGTCACTCATTTGAGAGGCTTCTTCAGCTCTGACAAGGTTACCTGACTATTACCTGAGTCATATTTTGCATGATCGTTCAAGCTGCTAATAGGAAATTTAACAGCTATTAGCATACTCTGACTATACTCTGGTTATTACTGGGTTTCAGATGACATCAGTTCAATAATGTTTAATACAGATGATGGGGCAGCTAAAATGAATATTGTTCAAATGCAGGTTTGTGTTGTAATACAGTTCAGTTCTTGGGTCTAGTCACTGTTAGGCAACGTTCAGACTGCAGGGCTTAAAGCTCAATTCAGATTTTTTGGTGAAATCCGATTTTTCTGCGAGGTCGTTCACATTTTCAGTTAAATGCGACTTGTATGTGATCTCCAGTGTGGACTAAATGCCCCAAAAGTGTCCCGCATGTGCCTTGGAGGACACAACGTCTTCACATGCAGCGAGTGTGCTCAGTGTTTACGGAAGTAGCCTAAACATGGACATTAGCATTGAGCGCCTGGCGATTTTAAAGTTGCTGTCATACCAGAGCCAGAACATGTACAACTTATTTGTTTTAAGGAAGAGATTGAGAAGGAGAAGGTTTTTGGTCATGGCGTTTTGTGAGGCAGCGGCAGCAACATCCGTAGAAAGGAACGTGTTGGTGCTGAGAGTGGTGGGATTGCTATGTGCTATGTGGACTTCATACACAATTTTCGTATGACAAGAAGAACGTTTGTGTACATTTGTGAGCGCCTACTTGTACCAATCTCGCTTGTTGATGACGTGTAGGCCGGATGAATGCGACCTGGCCATTCAGACTGAAGTCGCATGCCAAAAGATCGGATATGTATCGGTTTTAGGACCACATATCTAAGGCTACGTTCACACTGCAGCCTGAAACGACCCAAATCCGATTTTTTTGCCTCCATGCGACCTGTATCTGATCTTCTAATGACAGTGTGAACGACACAGATCCGATTTTTTCAAATGCGATCCAGGCCACTTGGATATGTGGTCCTAAATCCGATACATATCCGATCTTTTCACATGCGACTTCAGTCTGAACGGCCAGGTGGCATTCATCCGACCTGAGTGTGTTTCCTCCAATGAGAGTGGTACAAGTAGGCGTTCACAAATGTGCACAAACGTTCTTCTCGTCATGCTAAAATAGTATATAAACTCGTATCAGTGAAGTGGCGAAGCACGTAGCAATCCCACCCCTCCTGCCTGTGACTCCGCACCCACATGTTCCTTTCTGCAGGAACACTGCCCCGCAAAACGCCGTGGCCAAAAACCTTGTCCTTCTCCTTCTCCGTCTCCTCCTTAAAACAAATAAGCTGTACATGTTTTGGCTCCGGTACGAAAGCAACTTTAGGCTACTTCCGTAAACATTGAGCGTGTTTGCTGCGTGTGACGTCATCGTGTCCTCCAAGGCGCATGCGGGACACTTTCGGGGAGTTTAGCGTTCACACTGGAGATCACATACAATTCGCATTTAACTGGAAATGTGAACAGCCTTGCAAAAAAATCGGATTTCACAAAAAAATCGGAATTGAGCATTAAGCCCTGCAGTGTGAACGTAGCCTAAGTGGCCTGGGTCGCATTTGAAAAAATCGGATCTGTGTCGTACAGACTGTCATTAAAAGATCAGATACAGGTCACATAGGGGCGAAAAAATCGGATTTGGGTCACTTCAGGCTGCAGTCTGAACGTAGCCTAAGACTATATTATTACTATTACTATTAGTCACTACTATCCGGTTCAACATTTGTGTACTTTATCATGAAATACCTTTTGGATATTTCATGGTAATCAATAGGAAAACCTGTCTTTTGCCCCTCATCTGGAAGTATGACATCATCGCATTCTACAATCTGAAAACCACCAATAATGTCTAATTAAAAGCTGTAAGAATGGCGTGTTTCAGTTTTAACGCATCATCCGATTTCAAACAGCGAAAAAGACTAAATTTTATCAGCCTCACATTCCATTCTATTCTGCGCTTGGTACATTCACGAGTTACCCTCACTAACTAATCAAGTCCATTCTCCTCACAGATACTACAGACTTGTGTCACTTCCCCAGCAGCTGTTTTCTGAAGAGGATCCAGGCATGATTCTGATAGCGTTTCAGTGTGTGGACCCATGTTTAAACAGGCATAAGAGCGTCACATGGTACCCCAGTGTTGATGCTCCCCACTGGGCTGATCTCCGCCGCATAAAGGGAGACTGTGGGGCTCTTAATGAATCCGTTCGTCCAGTGGGAGAAAGCCACTACACAGCCAGCCAGTCTATTAAAAGGCCATTGTGCAACACCCAGGCAGCTAGACTCGCAATTATGCATGTTCACAAACAATCTTAGGACAATAACAGCGGTGTCCTTCAGAATTTTGACAGAGATTGTGTGTTTCATTTGTCAGTATTCTTTGTGAGGAAGGATGTCCGATCAAGTGTAAAAGGCAAAAAATAGTCTAAAAATAGACTAAAATATGATCATGTTTTGTTTTTGTTTTTAAAATTTCGGTTGTGTTTATTGCACTGCAAAAACATAGAAAACATGCGTGCTTATCATATAATGCAGGGGTCTTCAACGTTTTTCAGGCCAGGGACCCCCAAACAGATGGCGAACTGGGCCAGGGACCCCCTACTATATATACGGCATAGAATTGTGTTTTATATTAAATTGAGCTTAGTGTCATGTATAAACATTGCTACTCTGTTATGGTACATCCAATACAAGGAAATAATACACAGGTTAATACTGTATTTTACACTATAAAATATAAAATTATATTATTTTAAAGTGAAATCAAAAGATTTCGCGACCCCCCTGCAGTACCTCCGCGACCCCCCTAGGGGTCGCGACCCCCCTGTTGAAGACCTCTGATATAATGTATTAAGAAGAGGACTAAGGGAGTGCGACGTCACCCACAGCTTTTGTCTCCAGTCAAATGAAGCTCACGAGGTAAGCAAAATCAGGCTACCATTTACCATTGACTTGCGCTAGCCTAGCAACTGAAAACTCTGAAGCTGGAAGGACTGCATGAAATTTGCTCCACATCTCTGCAACACTCTGGCTAACTCGGAAATAAGCCCCCATGTCAAAAATCCTGGAATATCCCTTTAATGTCCTATAATCAGCAAGTGTGGGTTAGCATGCTAGCTGTATGTCACTACCTCACTGTAAATACTACTGTTACCTGTGCAATACTTATATTATGTGCAATACGAAATTCATTTGAGCAGTATTACCGCCTGTGAAATACTCTACTTACACTTTATTTAATCCTACCTGTACCTTTGTATTTTAATATATTTTATTACATATTTTTTATTATGTTGGTTACTTTTTTTACTTGTATTTTAATTGCATGCTATTAGTACTTCTTGACTATCTTAGCAAGTCAACAGGTTCTTCTGATCCTAAACATTTCATTGCATTGTTGACGTTGTGTTGATCCTGCATATGACAAATAAACAATCTTAAATCTGAATCTTCAATCTAGCTGTTGTTAGTTAGTGCTTATAAACTTATTGTTGGGAATAATACTTAAGGTAACTGAGCAAAAACCCTGTACCGTTGCAAACTGCTTAAACTGAACTAGTTTTTAATTCAGTAAAAATCAGGTACAACACCATTAATATAATAGACATTTTTTTTCACTGTTTTGGATCATGTAGTTAAGTCATTTTATCCAGTCAAGGTCAACTTGTATTTCACTTGTATAGTACATTTACAAGTACCACAACTGCCCAAAGTGCTGTACATATTTACAGATACCAGGAGGTAAGTGCAACGCCGTGTTATAATGATTCCATGTTTTGACACCGAGTTTCCAATCAACAACCCCAGACAAGCCTTTCTTCTCTATTAAAGCACTGAAGAATCCTCTCTGTTTACAGCTCAATAGAACAACTGATCTTCTCATTTTCTCATAACACGGGATTGTTTACCACAGCGAGCAGTGAGTGGCCTTGTCTGCTTCAAACACTACAAAGATCACAATTGTCTCATCCTCCGTGCCTTTCAAAGAGTCCTATATTCACTTAGCCGACTGAACCCAGGAGGGAGCAGAGATGATCTACAGATAGAGATAACCAGGTTGGGAGCGTTCATCACAGGACAGATCTCCAAATAAAATCTAATGATTGACTGAAGCTACCCAACTATCAGAGCTTAAATGCTTGATGAAATTACATTGCAATCCGAAGCATTCAAGTTGTCTTTATCACCGCAGCTCGAGGCGTACTAAAGGGAGTCCAAATGTAAAAATCAATAGTAAATAGCAAAGAAGTACAAGATCTTTTCAGAAAAATTCTAAATTAAATGTGTAACGATTTGGAAATTGAAAATAGGTATTTTTTAAATTCCCTAACTCTTTTCAGTGAGTTCTAGTGAATAAGGACAAAGGCTTGTTGAAGTGAGCTCGTGAGCAAGGTCGGTGTTAAGAGAGCTGTTGATCCAGACGAGAACAGTGTCACTCGCTTCACTCCAAGTACCACCACACCAAATATTTCACTCACATTTAGAAATGAGACAACAACTTTGGCAAAGACAAATGAGTAAGAAGCAAAGTTACACTTTACTCTAACTCCATCTTTAATCTTCTATGAGGTATTCATTGCTAACACACAACACATCACCATGTTTCAAGATTTTCAAGATTTCAAGATTGTTTATTTGTCATATGCAGAATCAACACAGGGTCAACAATGCAATGAAATGCTTTGGATCAGAAGAACCGATGACTCGCCAAGATAGTCAGAAGTACTAATAACGTGCAATAATAGTACATGGTAAAAAAAGTGTTGCAAGAAGTAAACAATATAATAAAGAATATAATAAAATATGTAATAAAATGTAACACAAATACAAGGTACAATATACAAAGGTGCAGGTAGGATTAAATCAAAAATCAAATAAGGTCTAAGTAGAGTATTTCACAGATTGCACATAATATGGTGTGGTATAGGTGTTGCATGTGGATTTTGTATTGCACATAGTATGGTATAGATATTGCACATAGGTTATTGCACAGATTACTGCACAGGTAACAGTAGTTTACAGTGAGGTAGTGACAAACATGATACATTCATACAGAGAAACAGCAGTAAACCTTTCAAACCTTTTATTGTTTGGAAAATGTTGTGTTCGACAAATTTAATTATAATTTTTTACTTGGTCACTTTACTTACACTTTACTTTTGTGTATTTATACAGCTCTGGAAAAAAATAAGAGACCACTGCATTTTTTTTTCTTCTGAAATCAGCATCTCTACATGTATTACAGCCATTCCATTCCAGCGTCTGTTGAATTCCAACACAAACACAAAGTCACCCAAGAACAATGTGAAAGACTTGTGGAGAGCATGCCAAGACGCATGAAAGCTGTGATTAAAAATAAGGGTTATTGCACCAAATATTGATTTCTGAACTCTTCTTAAGTGTAAACTTTAGTATTATGTTGTTTTAAAATGAATTTGATCTTGTTTCTTTGCATTGTTTGAGGTCTGAAAACATGTATCTTGTTTTGTTATTTTTGACCATTTGTCATTTTCTGCAAATAAATGCTCTAAACAATAATATTTTTATTTGGAATTTGGGGGAAATCTTGTCAGACTCAAGAAAAATTTTCCTTTTGCCCAAACACATACCTATAAGTAGTAAAATCAGAAAAAAATGATAATTTTGCAGTGGTCTTTTATCTATATGTATATCTATGGTTCAGATAGGCCCAGGAGAGATTGCTAGATTACTCAAACATGCATGAATGGGCATCTGATTTAAACCTACATCAAATGAATATGTAAATATACTAAAAGATGTCGTCCAGTGGAAACAAAAGGTCACAAAGTTGTTAGAGCCATCTGGTTAACTCATTGTCCAACCACATTATAAACTTACACTGAAAGTTAATGAAAGCAGCGTCTTTATTTGGAATAGTCTTCCACAGTGTTTGAATGAAGTCAATCACTTTCCCTGTTACAGAAGTTTGTTTATGTACAACACCGTAAGAGCACATTTGGCTCAATACATTGTAAATCAATACGCTGGAGTTTATTGTTACGGCAGACTGCACTCAGGCAATGTGGAGTTGGACTGGCACAGACGCAGCCACGTTCAAGCTAATTTAGACCAATCAAAAGCCCTAATCTTGACTCCATGTCTGTGGTTAGCTCTCTGTTCTGCCTCCGCTTTCCCCCATGCGGCTTTAGCTCCGCTCCGGTCACGAAACAATGAAACAGCAAGACGTCTTTGGCTGGATCTGTTCCCTCTTTTTTTTCCACATCGCATTTGCCTGGTGCTATTGATCTCCCTAAATTATTGTGCGCAATTAAACAGAGAACACATGAGCTTTGGTAAACAGAAATCAACAAGTCAATAAATGCCCTTCGAATGTCAACTGATTCTGGTTTACAGGCGGATGACTGCATCTGGCAGGGCTTACAAGAAAGCATCATGCACGAATGGAGTGTAGGGCTGTGTAAGTAAAGTCTGCAAAAATCCCTTTTACAAGACAAATTGAGCACATGTGTTTAGACAAATTGTTTCCGTTTATTTGAGCCAAAATATGATAATGTCGGTTTTATAGCCTCTAAGTACAAATCTGCGGCTGGATTGGGCATAGTGTAATGTGTAGGAGAATGATGAGGGTAGTCCGGCAAAATGTTCAACACAAGCATTTCTTAACTGAGCAAGTTCTATTATGTTCTTCTTAAGCTACGTTTATATGATGACGGTCTGAACAGAAGATGCAAAAGTGTCTTCACTTTTTATTCCGCGTTTAGACAAGTGTTTTCGGGAGGAAATCTGCATGCATACGGTGACACAAAAGTGTGTGGAATTTGATTGTGTATGCATGCCAGGCAGCTAGGTGGTGCTGTGATACATTATCCGCGCGCATGCGTAGAATCTTCCTTCTTCTCATCTGTACCGCGAAAAACAAAACAAAACATGGCTACCGGGAGCAAAAAAAAAATTCCGTGTGGTCAGACGAAGAAATTCAACTATTGCTTCAGACCACGTTAGACTACAAAGCACCGAAAGCGCAGCAAGGTGTGGACTGGAAGTCCTGCCAAACAAAGTACACTGATATATGGACTGATGTGACGTAAACGCGTATGCGACGTCAGCAGATTTGACCAGAGTTTTGTGTCTTGGGCAGTGTAGACGAAAACGCTATGGTGGAGCGTATTCAAGTTTTCCACTTTGGAGGGCGGTTTCAGTTTTTTGTGTTTTTAAGCCCCCAAAACACCGTCACCATCTAAATGAAAGGCACTTCTGATAAAATATTTTGTCGTTTTTACCCGTAACCGTGTTCTTGTGTAAACAGGCTCTTAGTTACATTAAAAGCTCACAATGTAACTTTTCGGGCGGAGGGTTTGCCACCCGCTTGTCTCTATAAAAATGTTATTGCTTTGCCTGGGACTTTCCACATTATAGCAAATAACATATCTATCTCAAATGAAAGAAACAGGTGATGCTACAAAGGCAACCAGGTGAAATCACAAGTCAGACCTCCAAAAAAGACTCTCAATCCTTACATTCTCATACATGCCAGGAAAAGCACATAACTGATTTAGTCCAGTTTATACAGAACTTCCAAAATGCATATGATTCCAATACCACACCAGAAAAACTCCATGTGTACTCTGATAACCACTGCAACACTGTAACAGTGCAGCTCACACTAGGAGAGGCATTCAACTGCACAGTGTAAGAAACATCCAAGAAATTATAAGACGTGTTTGGTCCCTCAACTGCGGGCTAGGTTATGTTGTTCCATTGTTTGGGTTTGCTACATTAATATGAAAGTTGCAGCGTTTCAGTGTGGAGTAACACTGCTCCCAACTGAAAATCTAATGCTCATTCTAAATGAGATGTCACTTATCAATGTTTGAAGCTAGTCATTTGTATTAACAATTATAAGATAAGATAAGATAATCCTTTATTTGTCCCACAATGGGGAAATTGCAGTGTCATACAGTGTTATACAGCTCTGGGGAAAAAAAGGCTGCTGCAAAATTATCAGTTTTTCTGATTTTACTACTTATAGGTATGTGTTTTGGCAAAAGGAACATTGTGTCTATAAACTACTGACAACATTTCCCCCAAATTCCAAATAAAATACAGTGGTACCTCGCCTTATGAAAGACCCAACAAACGAAAATTTCAAGTTACGAAACGCCTTCACGTTAAATTTTGGTCTCTAGATACGAAAGAAAATTCAAGTTACGAAACGCAAAATCTCAAAAATTCAAATAATGCGCACTCAGCCACACACATTATACGCTTTTCTCAGACTGAATTAAAATTTTTCTCACATTTGTCTCTTGTTTAAACACTCAAACTTTCATAGATTTTCAACAAAATTATTAATAGTGAAGTGTGAGGGGAAGGGGGAGGGGGGAGAAAACTGCGCGCAGACACGTGTGATAGAGCATTATGACCCGGCGCGGGGCTGCCAGCAGGTCTAGACCTGGACTAAACCAGGACTGGACCAGGACTAAACCTGGACTAAACCTGGACTAAACCAGGACTAGACCAGGTGGATTAAAGCGCCGCGCGCGGGTCTATTTCCTGGTTTCGTTTCGAGTCACGGCTGAGGCGAGCAGCGAGGGGGACCGCACGCAGTCTGAGCGCATGAACGAACGCATGCAAGAGCTGCGGTGGTCTAGACCTGGTCTAGACCACCGCGGCTCTTGCATGCGTTCATCTAGAGGTCTAGAGGAGGTCTAGAGGAGGCACGGTTTGAGCACGGGTCTCGTTCATGCGCTCAGACTGCGTGCGGTCCCCCTCGCTGCTCGCCTCAGCCGTGACTCAAAACGAAACCAGGAAATAGACCCGCGCGCTGCGCTTTAATCCACCTGGTCTAGTCCTGGTTTGGTCCAGGTTTAGTCCAGGTTTAGACCTTGGTCTAGACCTGGTATAGTCCACGTTTAGTCCTGGGTCTACAGTCTCTACGCAGAACACAATGTTACACTATAAAAAAAGTTACACTATAAAAAAAAACTTGGATCGAGGCCTTGGAACGAATCAGGCTTTTTCCATTGAAATAGCTACTCAACTTACGAAAAATTCACGTTACGAAACCACTTCTGGAACGAATTAATTTCGTAAGGTGAGGGACCACTGTATTATCGTTTAGAGCATGACAATTGGTCAAAATAACAAAAAAGATACATGTTTTCAGACCTCAAACAATGCAAAGAAACAAGATCAAATTCGTTTTAAAACAACATAATACTAATGTTTACACTTAAGAAGAGTTCAGGAATCAATATTTGGTGCAATAACACTTGTTTTTAATCACAGCTTTCATGCGTCTTGGCATGCTCTCCACAAGTCTTTCACATTGTTCTTGGGTGACTTTATTCCACTCCTGGTGCAAGAACTGAAGTAGCTCAGCTTTGTGTTTGTGTTGGAATTCAACAGACGCTGGATTGGAATGGCTGTAATACATGCAATGGGCTCTTATTTTTTTCCAGAGCTGTATGTGCAAAGTTTTAGTGCTAAAGCTAATTGACTAGACATCTTCCCTGCTTACCTATTCTGCTCTTTAACCTGCACAAGAGTGGTGTTATAGGTTTGGGGGTCAAAAATTAGGAGGAGGAGGAGCAGGAGGAAGTGTCCGGGGTGAAGGAAGTCCAAGAGTCCCTACTCAGACCGTTGTCCCACCAGATAAGTGGAAGAAAATGGATAGATGGATGGGTAAAAGATTAAATTCATTTGTTGTGCGTACTTGGAGTTCTCAATGAATCCATGTTTTTCTATTGTATTTTTTTGTTATGCAATAAAAGCATCTGTAATTGAGGAAACACAGCATACACACGTTATATTGTAGAACATTCCATACAAAGAAAAATCAATCTTTCAAACATCCATGCCATTACGATGCACTGTTTTGTACCAGTTGGGCATCACTGGCTTTCTAAAGGAATAAAAGGCAAATGAAACAGAATATTAATGTTTACCTCTGGCAGAAAAAGCTCGGGCAATGCTTTTGACAGACAATTTTAGCCTTTTCAAAAACACTGGGATATTTTGGATGCCACAAGTTGCTTTTAAACTGAAAGCACATTAACACGGACACGGCCAAAGTGTGGATTTTAGGCATGGAAAGCACCATTTGGGAGCCTGTCACCACATTTTTGTATAATATAATAGTTTTAGTCGGGTTTTGATGGATCGGAGTGCGCAATTCCCCTCGCGCCCAAAAGCCCTTGACAGTAATAAACACACAAAAACATCTCGGCGAAGGCAAACGAGACGGAGATGCTCAAATTCACAAACTAAATGACAGGGAGCGCTGGCTTTAAGTGCTTTAATCGCGCCGTAATTACTTCTACACACCAGCTCCCGGTCTCTGCGTGTGCAAATGTACAAACACAAACAGAACAACATGCTCTGCCTCCGACACTGTTTTAATGAAATGTCGTGAATCCGTAATGAGGCTCGGTGTCTTGTGATAAATTTCATAATTATTCAACCCCACGCAAGAGCCGAGGGAGAGTCATCAGTCAGTGCAAATTAGTAGGGATCCATTAGGGCTCAGTGTCTTGTAGGGACATTCACTTTATTAGTTTCTTACACCCATTGCCATAATTGGAAACATATTTCATTTGGCGCTAACCCCACTTTACTGAATGACTTGACTGTGTGTTCTTCTTTATTTACGGCGACGTAGAGAGCGCCCGATGTCGAACATTTGTCCAAACCGTGGTTAGATCTTATCCAGTTGTTCAATTTGACCTCTTTTTGTTTCTGTAACCTTTTCCCAGTTTGAAAATGATTTGTTTTTGCAACAGTAGACTGACGTACAGAAATATGGGAATGGTTTTGGAAACGGGACTATAGAATTGGAAAGGCGGCCGCTCATGTAAAGCCATTCACAGGTTTGAATCGGGCTAGCAGCATACAGCCATTGTATCACGAGGCAATACATTTCTCTCTGTGTCTGTCTGTCATTTAGTATATTTGTGTTTGTTTATTGTTTTTATTTGTCCTCAGCATTTGACTCATTCTTAACCCAGTGCCTCTGAGCAACCTGTCAGGAACTGCAAGCAGCTGCAGTATAGTACCCAGGGACCCATGACCAGGGCTGGCCCTTATTTATAAAGGATTGGGCAGGATTTTTCTGAGCTAGTGCGTACTCCTAGTGGCCACCAGAGACATGCGCCACGCAAACTCAAAATTTAGAATACCCTCCATGCGCACTCCACCACGCAATCCTCATAGATCCCACCTGCAGCTAGAATCTGCGCACATAAAGCCACGTCACATCACTCCCTCGCCACACCTCCACTTCACCATAAAAGGAGCAAAGTGACTCGTGATTGAGATTTACCTAAACAAGAGCCGATAATCAATGAGTTTGACCGAGACATGGGAGACAGAGAGGGAAGGGGTGATGTCCCACGCAGCACCACTCAGTCACGTCAAAGGCTTAAACAAGGTTTTACAAATAAATACAAAACAATACAATACAAAACAACAACAAACAGTGACAACAACGACTCATCTATTCATTTAATAATATCTTATAATATTTAGGCCGTACATCTTAGCAGGTAAAATTAAATTATTTTCTTGCTGTTTCAAGAGTTTTATCACTATATTTTAAAGGGACAGTGTGTAAGATTTTTACCTGTTAATTACTGAAATTGAAGATACCCATTCAAAAATACATTGTTTTCCAAGCCTTTTCACTTCCATCATGAAATCAAAGTATTCTTTTGGACTTAAAATATAGTCACATAAAAGGGGGATCTTCCCCATGCAGAGGCAGCCATTTTGAATACGAGAGCCGCAGAAGGACATTTGGGCTCCACCTTCGCCTTCGGCAAGGCTCGTGGTTTTGGGTAAACAACACAAGCATGCTGCCGGATCAGACGTCGTAATGGATCTAACACGTGTTTTGGACTAAATTGTTTTACTGGATTTTATTCGCTGGATCCTTACGGACAAATTGAGACCAAGTTTATGGTGAAATACAGAGTTTGACCTGTGCAAAGCATTCTAAGGTAAGCTAACCTCGTTTTGTGCTTTTCCGAATAAAAGCCCCATGTGCTCGGGGAGTGATTATTGTGCAGGGAAATGAATTGCATAGTCAAAAAGAGTCTGTAAGGTTTCATTTGATGTGTAGAGTGTCATGGTACATTATCGGGAATGTGTGTTTTCATGAGAAAAAAAAAAAAAACCGGGACCGCATTTTATTTATACAGTAGCGGCGCGCGGCTCGTGCGCGCCCGGGTGACCCTCGAGGTCTGCCGTAGCTAAAACAGAAAGTGCAATAGCACCATCCACCTATGCGCCACGAATCCTACACACTGGGGCTTTAAGTATGCCTATGATGTGTGTGTGGCTGGCTCTGTTTATGCACATATACTAGTAGATACGTGCACACGGTGGCCTGAATGGTCAAAGGAGGGGGCTATGAGTGTGTGCGAGAGATTCAGATGGGAGGGGTGGGGTTACGTGGGTCAGCGGCCAGGGGACGAGTGCTTCGGCAGATAGAACACAGATTTGGCATGTAACACATCAGGCATAGGTCAGGCGTTATATTTCTGCCAATAGAAGTCCACACGAAACAACCAAACTCTGCTTATCGCTGTGATGTGTGGGACTGGGTCGAGACGGGCACAGACATTATTATGTTCTTTTTACAGACAGAGAGCAAGCTCTCATTTGCAAGAGCTCCCCATTACACAAAAATGCAGGGAATATTTAGTGTTCGGGTCAGGTTTGGTTGTAGGCTGTCACGTGCAGACTCGGGACACTCTGGCACTTGGTGTCAAATGTAAAGTGTTGGGGCTTCGTTAAACCAAAGCCTTGCTCCTGTGCTCCCTCTGAGGAAGAGATTTCTCTCAGGTCTGATCATTATTCCGTTCTCTCAGTGTTGGGTCACAACAACCACAGATTGTATTCTTTTGAAGTCTATGGTCACGACACGGATGCTGCACCGGAAAAGTGTACGCACTCGCGCAAGAGTTTCTAATGTATAATACTGTTGAGAACAATGAGTCGAATAAACAGTCCCTCTCTATGTTTTGTTTAATCTCTGCTTAAATGCACAAATCTGAATGTAGTTATTATATATGCATACATTTTCTGGTGATTTCTGTATCAAACACTCAAACTCTTCACTTCTGCTCCTCTCCACGAGTGTCGCCTTTTCCCCGTGTCTCTAGACTTTGCGTACGGCAGGGTCCTGGTTGCCGTAGAGATAAGCAAAGCACTGTGCTTAGGGGGAGTTTCTTAAATCCCGTAGTTGGCATAAAAAGCACCTACACAATGCTTTATAAATGAGGTCCCTGATATTGAGGTAAGAACTTGATCAGGAGCATCGAGCTGCAGGTGCATGTTTTGGGCTGATGGGATACGACTTGTTGCTTGAGCAATTGTTTTTCTTGTTAATTTCCATAAATCTATAAAGAGCAAATGAATAAAGTATATACATGTATTTCTTTTGAATTGTGGGTGTGAGAATATGTAGGAAAGGTCATAATTTGGGCTTGATTAGTGTTTTCTTGTCAGAGCTCCAGCTTTGTTCTAGTTGGCAGCTTGAGTACATCCAGTTTTTCTCTGCAACATCCTCAATGGCCTTTGAACTCACCAGGCCAAGGAAGATCCTGGCTAGACAAAAAACAAAAAAGAATGAATATGATATAGATTTACATCAATGCATGTGGAGTTGAATGTTTTAATTCATTTTTTTTTTTACTAGGAATGAGACTGAGATGAAATTGCCACATGTGGAAAGTGATCTCATTAGATTTAATTCCGAGTGTTTACACTAGACTCAGACAGACAATGGGCTGCAAAGCCATACATATAAAAACAGCTACAATGACAGCATTTTTTATAAAATTGTAACCTGGCTCACACCAGATTGATATGTGTGTCAGTCTAAATTGAGTTCTATACATTTCAATGGTCTACAAGCAAAATGCTTCCGGAACAAATGTAGTGAATTTTTTCTTGGTTTAGCTCACTAACAAAGAAAAAGTAAATCAGAAGTGCTGATTGGCTATAGTTTCCAAGATATAGTATTGGGTCAAAATAGGAAATTTATGCAAAATAAGGCAAAAACCATAGTTTATCAGAAGGTACAGTGTGTCTACAAGCAACCAGTTCTATCTGAAAGCCTGTCTGCACATTCCAATACATTCATTTTAATATGTCTAGAGTTTTAACAAATATCAATATATATATTATTATTATATTATTATTATATCTTGAATATATTAGCTAACCAGCACATTTATCAATTGATTTTCAGTTCATCTTATCAATATAAATGAGATTTAGCCACTTTTATTTCAGAAGCATCAAGTCCAAAAATTTGTAGACCAGTGATATCAATTTGGAATGGCTCTCAGTGAAAACAATTAGAAAACACAGAACGCCGTAGTGACTATTTGAATCTAACTGGTTGAAACTTCACAACAGCCAAACAAGCAGGAAAAAATATGTGAAGAATCCCTCAGTCGTCCAGGTAGAATCCATGGCAAAAGGAGAAATTCAATTTGTCAACTGGACAAAAGTTTATTTGGTTGAAAATACTTGGTTGACCAAATACACTTTGTCCAGTTGACAAATTGAATTTCTCCTTTTTCCAAGCAGAAAAATCAAACTTTAGTTAAATCCAGTTGATAGAAAAGCACAGACATGTTCTCTTGGCTTGTCTCAATCTCATAGACCTAATCTCATGCCTCATCTTGTGGGAATTGTGTCTCGCCCCATTCTTAGTAAACCCCAGTCTCCATCAGTCACCATGTACTCCTTAACCAATGGACTAATACTACAATATGAATGAAAGGTGAACATAACTCTCTAATACTTCATTATTTCTACTGCCTAATTACAGCCCAGGTCAAGGTCATTCATTTTTCTGTCAGTGCTTCTCGGAGTCACATGCCCCGTCTTTATTGATCCCCAACAGCTCCATTGACAGAAGTGCGATGGGCTCCCTTCAAAGTAGATGCCACTGGCCGCTTGTGAATGGCTGTTTTGTCTGCTTGTTGACGTCCGGGGAGGGGTAATTCCATTAGAACGAGCGGTGATGACTCGGGGTGCACAGACGCCCCTCTTGTTTGTCCCGGGACAGTTTCAGGTCTCGCTTGGAGTCCGGACTCAGGGTGTTTGAGATTTGACAACCTGCGGACATGTCAGAAGAGACTACCCACATTCTTCCCACACACAACACATGCGAGGAGACAATGGTGGAGTGGACTGTGCCATGAGAAAGTGCGAGGTACTGTTTTCTCAGAGTTTGTTTTTAAGGTAAAGTAGTTTTGCACACACTACCAAAAGTTTGGACTCTCATTCAACGTTTTTTTTTCTATATGTTTACTATTTTCTACATTTGATATACATGCAGAAGACATCAAATATATGAAGTAAGATGTATGGAATTATGTAGCAAAGAAAATCAAATCAAATCTGATTGTCTCTGATCAGAGGTTTTTGTTATTTTTTGTACAAGAAAGGAATTTGCCATTGTTTTGTTTTGTTTTTGTGTTTTTTAACTGAACTGACATGGAAGCTAAATCAGTAATTTAAGTTATGTTTTGGAAGACAGGGGTGGGATTCAATTTCTTCTTCCCACTCCTTTTTGAGCAAAAAAGTGACTGTATTTGACTGTATTTTGGTTACATGTATTTATTTCCTTGTGTTGACCTGCTCGAAATGAATAAATAAATGAAATGAAATGAAATGATGTCAACTTAGTTTAAAATAGAGCTGCAAGATTAATCACAGTCACATTGAAATTTCAGTTTGAATGGATAAAATTAGCAAAACGCAAAAGGCTGAACTATCATTTCCTCCACAAACAACCAAAAAACTGGTTTTGTTCTGAATAAAAACAAAACAAAACAGGAAAATAGTAACCATTACTGGCAAAAAGCTGCAGTTTTTCTGGCCACAGTGCAAAAATATATAGTCCTTTTCCACCTTCAAGGCACTCAAAGCGCTTTACATCGAGAAACAATCCCAAGCTCGATTATTATCAAAAAATCCTGGTAATTTAATGTGTGTATACTGAGTTAGGTTTAATCATATTTCCATTACAATAAGTTTACAACAATGAGAAATGTGTCACAAAGTGTATAGTATTATAATAAATAGATCTTTAGTTGTTTACTGAACTCTTCTCTTCGCGCCAGTGCATTATTGTGTCTTTGGGCAAGGCATTTCTTTGGTTTTAGGCCCATGTGAGATCCAGTTTGTGCAGAGTAGTTTCCACTGTGGCTGCATATAGTTCACAAGTGTGCAGAGGAGTGAATGAATAATAGACTAATGTAGAGTGCTTTGAAAGGCGCGGAAAGTGAGACATAAATGTATTCCATTATACAACTGTAAATGAAAAAGCTGAACAAGAGAAAAGAATCACTGAAAGGGGTAGATGCAGACTGAGTGATTTTCAAAACCATTGAGGAATGACGTAGAAAAAAAAAAAGAAAAAAAGGGTTGTGTTCATGTCCTAAAATTTTCAGATTTTCAGACACAATATTTTCTGCAAACATAAAAATACTAAAATGTATAGCAAAAGGAGAAATTCAATTTGTCAACTGGACAAAGTTTATTTGGTCAAATATGTTTCGGAGCTCATCCAAGCTGCTTCTTCAGTTCTGGCTAGAGTGCTGGTGGACACTGCTTATAACTAACTGCAGGGAGGAGCTAACTACAATGAAATTACTATGAAACTATCACACCTATTTGTTTTCAGTTTCTGTGTTGGGTCTTGTTAGCATCATCAATCAGGACCATAATGGGTATTTTCACACCTCTGGACCTGACCTGCTGCCCTTTTGTTTTCTGTGTTTGTTTTGATTTAGGTTTGAGGATAGAGTTATAAATGGGAGACAAATTATGTCCGAGACCTCCATTTCTGTTCAAGGAAGGATTCTCTTTCTTGACAAAAATAGCCTCTTTAACTCCCCTCTCAAACCAGTTATTTTCTCTGGCCAAGGTCTGTACCTCACTGTCCTCAAAGAAGTGGCCCGTGGCTTCTAGGTGGAGATGTACGGCAGATGAAGGTCCACTCTGGCACGCCCGTCTGTGTTGGTACATCCTTTTGTGAAGTGGCTGTTTTGTTTCTCCAGTGTAGCGCTCACTGCAGTCCTCACTACACTGAATGGAGTAGACCACATTGCTTTGTTTGTGGCTCTTTGTTTTGTCCTTTGGGTGGACCAGTTTTTGTCTTAAAGTGTTTGTGGGTTTGAAATAAACTGGGATTTCATGTTGTCTGAAAATCCTCTGTAGTTTTTCAGAAACGCAGGCCAGGTACGGAATAGTTACACCCTTCCTCCTGGGTTCTGATTCTCTGTTGTCTTGTTTCTTGTCTCTCTTAGTTTTGTTGAAAGCCCATTTAGGATATCCACAAACAGAGAGGGCTTTCTGCACATGTTGTTCTTCTTTCTCCTTTCTCTCTGTGCTTGTAGGAACCACTTGGGCCCTGTGTCGTAATGTCTGAATAGCTCCAAGTTTGTGCTGCAGTGGGTGGTGTGAATCAAAAGGCAGGTATTGGTCATTGTGTGTGGGCTTCCTGGACTAAAATGTAAACAAAAAAAAACAAAAAAACAGAAGTGAGATGTGAGAGTCAAACAGACCTTATATAAAATGATAAATTTGGACAAAAGCAATACTGCATTATGCACTGGAAATATGTCTTTTTCTATTTTAATGCTTTACTGCTGCTTGGGTTTGGAAATGTTGAACAGAAAACAGTTGCTGCTAATGTGCGCTAGTTTGGTTTTGCTAAGCAGGTCGGCTCAGCGTGAATTACCTTGACTGGAAATACAACGATTTATCACAAGATCAAGTGTCAGCGTTTAGTGACAAATTATTATTTTCTGTTTATATCGTTTTTTGCTGTCTTGTTTTCGCTTAGCTTAAAGGTAATATTTCACGTGGAGGGTCCGCTACCTGTGCAATACGAAATCTACGTGCAATACATATACTATATTATGTACAATACAAAATTCATTTGAGCAGTATTACCATCTGTGAAATACCCTACTTACACCTTATTTAATCCTGCCTTTACCTTTGTATTTTATTATATTTTATTACATATTTTTATTATATCCTCCTGGGACCCAAAGAAAGAAAATGTATCTATCTCTATTATCTTTATTATTATTTAAATTTTCTATTTGGAGGTAAATTAACATGTTAGCATTTACATTTTGTTAATTTTATTTTTATTCACAATGTTGTAACATGTCTTCTGTAATGGACTATAATAGTGTTAAATCCCTATCAAGTTAACAACTTCACAAAATCCTTTTTTTTTTTTGATGACCAACATCTGACAAGCTTCTACAGTCACTTCTGCAGTTGCCTCAAAAAGTTTTTAGACTCCCTTTTAATTTCTTATTTATTTATTGACTTACTTATTTATGTATTTATTTATTTATGGCTTTTTGTTTATTTTTTTTATTATTTTTTTTATTTAGTATGTATTTTTATTTATTATTTTTGTATATGTTTATGTATTAATAATATAATAATTAATATTAATAATTAATTAATTAATCAATAATTTATATTATTATTATTATTATTTATTTATTTTTATTTTTTAAAAATTGTATTATTATTATTTTATTTTTATTTTTTTATCATAGCGCAGCCACAAACTAGAGTACCTCAAAACTTAACTCAATGTCCACTATAAAGGACACAAAAGAATGGGCTGGGTCTATCCATCCCAAGAGAGGCAAGCAGGTTACATCACTATGTTACAATTCAAATCTGTGGAGAGTAGGAATTATTGTATTTTTGAGCACCAGAAACATACAAACACATAGATGGGTATGTTTAATGTCATACCATGGAACATTCCAGGCAAAGCAAAAACATCTCCATGGAGACAAACAGGTAGAGGACCCCCCACCAGAAAAGTTGCGCAATGCACCTTTTATACCCAAAGCGGAAGAGTGCTACGCCTCTTTGGAAGCTAGTGCCATGTTTAGTTCACTTTAGACAATGGAATCACCTTTATTTAGACTGTTCTGATCTGATCCATACTGAACCAAACAAAGCTATAGTGAACCTTTAAAGGGCTCCTATTACGCTATTTTCTGATCTGTGTTATAATGTTGTTTCCTCATCAAAAACATATCTGGAGTTGTGTTTTGCTTCATTCACACCTGTTTAACACACAATCCCTGCTTACTAAGAACTACTGTTGCACATTTATTTTTATCTTTATTTTTCAATGCATATCCTATTGCACATTTTGATGCACACTGCACATTTTTGGACATCTGTAAATAGGTATTCAAGCCTTTCCACTGCTCTTAGATTTTGTCTAAGATAGTTAGATAGTTTTTGTATTATCTTATATTGTATTTTTGCACTGCTTGGCCAGAGAGAAACGGAATTTCGATTCACTGTATGTTGAACACATTATGGCAGAATTGACAATAAAGTTGACTTTAACTTTATTTAGACTGAGTTGTTCTCAAACAGAAAACACTGTTCCAGCTTGTGATGCCATGTGGTAATACAAGACGTGCTTCACTGTGTTTTTAAACATCGCACACCTTCACTAGAATCATTTGGACCATTTCAGGCCTGGAATTGCCCATTTCTACTGAACAAAATCTAAGATGTAGCTGCTAACTTGAAAACTACCTTTACATGACATCACAAGGTGGAACAGAGCATTTTGATCTGATGCAGACGGCCTAAATATGTGTGAATGAAACAAAACACAACTCCTGGTATGTTTTTCAGGCGATAACTGCATTGTAAAGCTCACAAGAATCAGTTTTGCGTAATATATAGGCCTTTAAACTATTGCGTCTGTAGATTGTTGAGATGTCACATGGTTTGAACAACCCCAGGAAGAATAGTTATTACTGAAAACAAAGTCCCACTATATTGACAATATTGTCCCCTTGTAGCGCCATCTGGCCTTAATAGCGTCATTGTTGTTTTTCTCTCCTCATCTCTACTCCTTCAGTCCACGTCCAAGTTAATCTCATTCTACACCACATCCCGGCTGTGTTTGTCCAAAAAGGCTTCAGTGTGGGGCTGACCTGATTGGAAGGTAATAAAAATCTAAGTTGAACAAAGGGACCGAAATAAGCTACATTCACACTCACTCGAGCACACACACATAGAAAATAGCAGCCTTATCATCCCCGTTTCATTTAGACTTGATTGCTGTCGGATTATAATGCAATCACAGCGCTGTGTGAGCCGTCTCTATGGGAACTGGTTTTAACTGTTTATCTTGCGGGAGATCTTAATTTAAGTTTGAACACTCTGGAACGCTTAGATGGGAGAGAGACATCGGAAATTGACAAAACGGGGACAACAAAGAAAGAAGGCAGAGCGCAAAAAATGTTATGGAAGAAAAAAAAGGAAAAAAAGAAAAACGTGCAAGCTACAGCCACGTTCTTGTTCTTTATTTCAATTTAATTTGTCTTTCAGATGGAGGGAAAATCAATTTATGATGACAAACCGGCAAGCTGGATTGAAAGCGGACGCAGATTCTTTGCCATGGGAAAGTTTGTGGCACTAATCTGGGCGAAATGAATCATTCACACTTTATTTGGACATCTGTGTGAGCCGTGGCCCCCCTCCATACCCCCATCCTCCCCGAAGTTTCATTCATTTGTGACAGTTTTATTACAAGAAACGCAGGTGGCTGGAGAGAAAGAATGTGGCGTGGAGATGGGCCAAAGCGGTAAAGAGCCATTGAGGTTAGAATGGAGTTTTTTCTCTCGATATCCGAAATAGCTGTCAATACGTAATCATTGGCTCATTCATCGTCTTCCGTTGGGTCTTGCGAAGAGGACGGAGCCTATGCCAGCGACTATGGGCCTTAAGTGGCGGACATCTTGCCAGTTATGCAAACAATCCATGCGGGAAGCAGAAGTGAGAAAATAAGGCTGAGTCCAATCAAATTCTGTAATTACAAATCTGCAATGATCATCTTTTTAATAATTATAAGTATTTTATAGGAATAAATGTGATTGTTTGTTTTTATTTTGTCCATAGATATTAAAGCTATCATTTGTAAATTAGTTTTTTCTGATTTTACTACTTATAGGTATGTGTTTGGGCAAAAGGAACGTTTTTGTTTGAGCCTATAACCTACTGACAACATTTCCACCAAATTCCAAATAAAATATTATCGTTTAGAGCATTTATTTGCAGAAAATGACAATAACAAAAAAGATACATGTTTTCAGACCTCAAACAATGCACAGAAACAATATCAAATTCATTTTAAAACAACATCATACTAATGTTTACACTTAAGAAGAGTTCAGAAATCAATATTTGGCACAATAACCCTTATTTTTAATCACAGCTTTCATGCGTCTTGGCATGCTCTCCACAAGTCTTTCACATTGTTCTTGGGTGACTTTATTCCACTCCTGGTGCAAGAACTAAAGTAGCTCAGCTTTGTGTTTGTGTTGGAATTCAACAGACGCTGGAATGGAATGGCTGTAATACATGTAGAGATGCTGATTTCAGGAAAAAAATTCAGTGATCTCTTATTTTTTTTCCAGAGCTGCATTATCACACTTCACCACTAGTCACTATCTACATTACATCTGTCTATGTTCCAGCTTTGGTCTGATAGAAGAAAACCGGAGTGCACAAGTGAGCCTGAACAAAGGCAAGGTGGGAGGGGACAGGATTCAAATCTGCCGTCTACCGCTAAAAAAAACAAACAAGAAAAAACAAGCAAAACAAAACAAAAAACATACTGTACAGATTATATTTGTATTTCTAAAGGGTGCAGTATGCAACTTGTACTATTCTGGCAGAAAGTCAGTCACCTGTCACCATGGCGATGTCATTGCCTTCCCTGAAATGTTCCACAGTCTGACATTAAAGGTGCATGATGTAACTTTTTGGTTGGTTTCTATGGATATGTCATTGCTCTGCTCATAATGTTTCACAATATGACATTAAACAGATCGACCTTGCATTTATTCAATTACAGGTGGTTTTATGCTTCAAAAATACCTCGAAAAACAGGAATTCTGACTGTGAGCGGGGTCGCCTCTCCACAGATCTGACCTCTAACTTGGTTTGGTCTCCATGAAGACAGAAAGGTTTAATACCATACTGTGAAACATTCCAGACAAAGCAATAACATCTCCACGGAGAAGAGCATTTGGTGGACCCTCCACCAGAAAGGTACACAATGCACCCTTAAATCTATCTCCATGGATAAAAGAAGTTGACACCACTAGACCAAGTTAGATCTGCGGAGAGGCAACCCCGCTCACTGTGGAACATTCAAGGAAAAGCAATAACATCACCTTTAAACATCACTACAATATCTGTTGTTAAAAAATGCTTTGGTTCGGAAAACTACGCACTACGCACAGCAATGAACTCTTTCCCATCCATCAACCTGCCAAAATGTATACGAGTACAGCACACCACCTCTAATTTGTACGTTTCATGTACTTCTACGGTCTACGTCAATGTTACTGCTATAGGTACTTCCCATTCCAAAGCAGGCAGCGTTCCAACAGACTGCGCGGCTGGTAGACTTTGAGGTGTGAGAAAACACAGATTAAAGGCTCCGACGCTATGACTTTGTGTAATCCCGCGCCTCTGCCTTAGTCCCTAAAACCAACTCCATCCTAAAGACAGGAAATTGCACTTGCTGCCACGGTATCCACGCGGCAATCTCGGACCCACCGCGGAAAGACATTTAGCGCCCTCGTGGCATCCCAGGAATTTACAGTGCACCTCCGGACCTCAGCCACACACAAGCAGATCCCAGGCCAATCAGAGGGCTAGGTTTGTACCGTATCAAAATGAGTCAAACTTGAAGGTGCTGGAGCAGAGATTTAAGTCTTAAAGATGTTCATTTTAAATTCTCAAAAGATTTTCTCCATGAAGATGTTTTTGCTTTCTCTGGAAGGTTTCACAGTATGATATTAAACCATTCTATTTTCATGGAGATAAAAACCAGGCCAAGTCTCAGGTCAGATCCGCTCACAGTCAGAATGTGTGTTTTTGCAGATATTTTTCAGCTATAAAATGATCTGTAATTAATAAATCTAAGGTAGAGCTGTTTAAACTCATGCTGTGGAACATTCCAAGCAAAGCAATGACATATCCATAGAAACAAGCAGGTGACGTATCCCCAACCAAAACATTACAAAGTGCACCTTTAAACTTTTAAAGCCAAAGCGGAGTCTTGATGTTATGCTAATGCTAACAACAACTAGCATGCTAACAGTGAACCAGAGCTCTTCATGAGGTTGGTAAAGATTTACAATGAAGAGAAACTGGTTGCTTACAGAATCAGAATCAGAAAGACTTTTATTGCCATTGTCATGTGAACACAATCCACAAAACTAAGAACTTGTCTCGGCGATAAGGTGCAAGCATAAAACACTAAATAATAATAGTAATAACTAGAGTATAGACATTAAATAATAATAATAACTGAAAAATAGCTATAATATAGTAAAAAATAATAAACAGCAATGGCCTAGAATTGGACTAGTTCAAATCAAAATTAATCAATATAAAGAAAACTGTCTTCATGATGTACAGTAAAAAAAACAAAAAAACTGAGCTACAGCGATCCAATGTCTTTCTGGACGGAGTGGAACTCAGTCTTGTCAAAGAGTTTAAATATCTGGGACTGACGTTGGACCGACATTGACGTTTAAGAAACACATTAAGCACCTCACAAAAACTGTTAATTTTAACTTAGTGAATTTTAGACAGACAAGATCCTTTATGACTCTATATGCGGCACAAATGTTTTTATACTCCATGACTCTGTCTCATATAGAGATCTGCAGAACCACATGGGCACAACACTCAAACCAGTGGAATCACTTTTTTAAAAAGCAGTGAAAATATTAGACAAGAAACCATTCTCAGTTCACCACTGCACTGTTTTAGACAAGTATTAATTGTAATAATTTTGTTCATTTTAAATATGGTTGTTTTATATATAAAGTTTTGCATGGGCTCCTCCTCCGCTACAGGATTTTATTAAAACAAAGACTGTCAGTGAGATGGGAACTAGGGCCACGGGGGAATTGTGAACCCACACAGACGCACTACATTTGGACAAAGTGTGCTCTCAGTCCGAGGCACTAAGTTCTGGAACTCTCTCCCATTATCAATAAGAGAGACTCCAACACTGGACACTTTCAAATCACACTTGAAACAGCATCTAAAGGAAAACCAGACTTGTGGACACTTTTAATGTTTCAATGTTTAACTGCTGCTATTCATTGTTTTTATTGTTTTTGCTGTGGTGTCGCCTGCCCAGGGACTACAGATGGAAATGAGCATTCTTGCTATAATCTGGCGTATTTACACTGCAGTGTTGTAGATGTTCATTAATATGCACTGTCCCTATTAAATAAAGTTCAGACTAAAATAAGAATATACCAGACAGACTAATAACAAAGGGTTTTGTATGAAAAAAACACAACTAAGGTAGGTTTTTGAGGAGGTAACATCACTATAACGTGGCTAAAAGCTCACAAGAAAGACCTTCACTCAAAATTAACCAATCACTACTTGCCGATGAAAAGGATTGCTGTCATGGCGTGGTCACATCAATTGTTTACTTATCAAATGCTTCCATTACAACACAGAAACACCAAAAATACAGTCAAAACTTGTGTAATATGTGTAGAGGCACTCCATGGTCACGATCAAAACAAAGTCTTTCTGGCTGAAAGAAATAGGCTTCGGATATTTCAGTAATAATCAATAATTATAGAGATTAGTGAAGGTATGAGGCAAAAAAGCATAGTTGTATAACACACTGCAATCCCTTTGAACTCTTTTAAAAGTTGTTTTAATACCAATTTACTGTAAAAAGAAAATTCTGATGACCCATAACTATTGTGAAAAGTGTATGTGAAAGAAGTGCAGATAAACTTGTGCACTCCACTCAGACATAGATTTTGGCGTCCAATGTGGCTTGTCTCAAATGCGTATTCTTCACGAAACAGAAAGCGAAAGTCAGACCTGATAAAAGTAGCTGCATTTCAGTTACACGTTTTACCTTGTCATCCTGGACCTTCTCTCAGAATACTGCATGCTCCGAACAAAGGTCATTTCACATTTTTGACTAAAGAAGTCCGAGTTCAGCCTCCTCTCTGTGTGATGGCGCGGCGAAGTTTACATAATACCGTTTCAGCGTTAACCTTGTACAGTATTTTCCAACGAAGAACAGACAGCCTCTCGAGTTTGATGTGGCGCCATCCTTGAGCTCCAATCTCAAGTCCCTACTTTAATTTTCTACAAAATATTCTTTATCGCCCAATCATGAACTTTTAACAAACGCGATCTTCCCCTCAAAAGGAGACGCAATCCGGCGATGAATTAAATCTCATTATTGTGCAATTAAATTAACACTTGCCCTTATGTTCCCTCACAGCACATCGCGTGGGAGTTATTTTTTTTTTCACCGCTGAAAAAGCTAAATGCATTGTGGGCCCATGCGCGGGATTGGAAATAAGTTGGAGTGGCAAGGTCAACGATCAATACTAAGTTAATTAATGAAGAGTACGCAGTGTTGTGGTGTATGGATTTCCGAATGCTTATGATTGTGTTGCGATCATTGAAATGTCACCAGCGTCGCATCGGAAAAAGGCGCTTTTCATTTACCTTGGATTTCGATTAAAAAGAGCCCCGGTTGGTTTTAAGTCCCACTTTGAAGTGCAGCACCAGCTAAAATGTGAAGCACTAACTTTTTTTTAATGGAAGATTTGTGTTGTAACTCTGCAAACTTTAATAACATTGGCAAATTCTGAAAAAGAGAGCTTTGAATATTTTAATCATCGCTTCTCGGTTTGATCATGTGTTGAATATTTTTCTTCATAAATCAAAATGTGGTTTCTATAGTCGACATTAAGTCCGCTTTGATCCGAGGGGCTTCAAAGCAAACACAGGGAAATGTACAGCCCCGGGGCCACACGGGGTCTTACGGTGGGACAAATGGGACATAAGAGACATGTTTAAAGATTAAGGAGGAACATCTTTTCTAAGTTGTAAGTGTTTTATTAAAGGTGCTATACCTCATTTTAAACCATTAGAGAAAAACATTTTTATCATTTGAAGTCTCAGTCACGCCCACTTTTGTCTGGGATAACCGCAGACAGTTGTTTACTTATGGTTCTCACCTAACAACGTGCCTGATTGGACAACAGTGGCCTAAATTGCTGCTTCTATATGGTTCTCACTCGACAAAACATCTTTTGTTTGTTGCGTTTGTTCGGGGGTTGTGAAAAGCTGAAGTATGAACTAAGTAAATCTACAGGACTTTAAGGCTGCATCCCATTACTCTGTCTTACCCAGGGCTCTTTTTTTTTTTTTTTTTTTTTTGGTGGGGGGGGGGGAGGCATTAGAAGGTGCTTTGTTAAAATGGAAATGCTTTTATAACAAAAAGTCCATATTATCATTCAATAATTCAATAATGTACAGGATAATATGTTATCACACACAGTCTTGGTTTAGTCCTGGTTTAGTCCTGGTTTAGACCTGGTTTAATAATAATAATAATGTTTAGACCTGTTTTAGTCCTGGCTTAGTCTTGGTTTAGACCTGGTTTAGTTTTGGTTTAGTCCCGGTTTAGTCCTGGTTTAGACCCGGTTTAGATCTGGTTTAGTCTTGGCTTAGTCCTGGTTTAGACCTGGTTTAGTCCTGGTTTAGTCCTGGTTTAGACCTGGTTTAGTCTTAGCTTAGTCTTGGTTTAGTCCTGGTTTAGTCCCAGTTTAATCCTGGTTTAGACCCGGTTTAGTCCTGGTTTAGTCTTGGCTTAGTCCTGGTTTAGACCTGGTTTAGACCTGGTTTAGTCTTGGTTTAGTCCTGGTTTAGTGCCGAAATAGATGCAGAAATAATCTGATAATATAACTCACCCATAAGAACGCGGTCACTCCCGATAGTTTGCGTATCCATGTATGCACGTGTCACGGTCTTTAATAACCCAGAGCTCCGGAGAAAAGAACATATCCCGAATTTATCCTGTGTCCCGAGGCAAGAGTTCCTTCTTATGTAGCATTAACGTAGCAAGTTAAGGATTCTTATTCTCTTGGAAATGCCGCGTAAATATCAGCTGATCGGCGAACAGGCGCAAACACAACAGCGGTAATCGTCATGATTGGCGGGAGCGTGATCGGTGCGTAATTATGCTGCAACATGATTGGAAGCTGGAGCGCAGTTCGGCCTATGATTGGCTCTTGGCACTGGCTATTTTGACTTAAAGACAGTGAATTTCGCCAAAGAGTGAGGGATTTTCATGCCTGATTGATAAAAAGCCACAAGGGATGGAAGAAGGGATGACTGTTTTAGAAGAGGGATGATTTTGACTATTTTTTCCCCACAGGGAAAACTTGAGTACTGGTGTGCGAGTGACTTTTTTTCGCTGAAAACGCGCGGTGCCTGCATTAACTTACCGATTTTCTGGGCACAGAAGCGCTGTGAACAGTGGCTACAGTTTTGAATTGCTTAAAAAAAATTTCAGCGTGAGAAATACCATGTGTGGCGTGTGAGCGTGTCACACTCTGAAAGCGTGAAACTTCAGAGCCCTCGGCTTACCCCTTCCCCTTTATCTACGTCTTTGTCTTGCCCCTCGATACCGAGCTGAGAGGGCTGGGGTACGAATGTTCTCCTAAGAAATGGGACATCACTCGATTACCGTTTGTGTCATCATCTCTGCTACCTGGCTACCTGGCTGCTACCTCTACAGAGGCGACAACAATTGACGTAAACAAACGTAAACAAATGTTAAGGATTATCAGGTACCTCAGCTCGACAAAAAAAATAGCTTGTTTATGCACGAAAGTTCGATGTAAACGATAACGTCGGCGAAACAGACATCACTACAATTAAAACCGCAACAACAGTTCACTAAAAGTAACGTAGAACATAAGTGTCATAATTGTAAACCATGCTAAACTGTTAATCGATAATTACAACTGCTGAAAATACATTTATGAGACTCCTTGGCTGGTCGATGTGACGCTGCCATCCTGATCCCAAAACCTGCCTGAGCTTGTAGATGTACCCATTCATTCCAAGTCTGGTCGAGAGCTTACTTTGTTTCAAGGGGTATGTAGCCCTCGGTCGTGGCCCGAGCCCTTGATCAAAAGTAGAATCAGGACACCCCTTGCCCTCACATGAACGCGCAAAACCAAGGGGTAGGAGTAAGGGGGTATTTGTTGAGTGAGCTACCATACCCAAAACAATGTCCCTTGTGGATCAACGTTTGTCTAAGTCTAAGTGTAAGAGGAATGGGACGCAGCCTAAGTGACATGTTTCAAGATTAAAGGGGAACATCTTTAAAAAATGACAAGTGTTTTATTAAAGGTGCTGTACCTAATTTAACCACTGGTGAAAAACATGCTTATAATTTGAAGTCTTAGCCCCGCCCACTTTACTTATGGTCCTCACCTAACGACAGTGGACAACAAACAGTGTCCCAAATAGCTGCTTCTGTATGGTTCTTCTCATGCAACAAAATGGCTTTAAAATGCAGTACCCACCTTTACTTGTGCTAGAATAAATAAAAGTCAGGTACAAGAGCTTTAAGTAATCAATAATTTTTACCCATATGTTTGTTTGGGGTTGTGTATAGTATTCAAAAATCTACAAGCCTTTAAATGGCATGTTTAAAGGGGACATCTTTTTAAAATTATTAATGTTTTATTAAAGGTGCTGTACCTTCTTTTAAACCATGGGTGAAAAACATGTTTATAATTCGCAGTGTTAGCCCTGCCCACTTCTTCTCTTCTCTCACTCTTACGTTGAACCATGAAGACAAACAGCTGATAGTCAAAGGCGGTTGTCTCCATGTGATTTTCATCAAACTCTGACCCTTGATATTACAACATGACAGAGAGACCATTTCCTGGGATAGCTGCAGGCAGTTGTTTACTTATGGTTTTCAACTAACAATGTGCCTGATTGGACAACAAGCAGTGTCCTAGATAGCTGCTTCTATATGGTTCTCACTGAGCAAAATGGCTTTAAAAATTCATAGGCTTTAAAATTTCACATTACACTGCATTGTGTGAAGAGCACTTGCTTGTTCTAGAAAAAATA
The DNA here is from genome assembly GCA_036785185.1 of Paratrypauchen microcephalus. Lineage (NCBI taxonomy): Eukaryota > Metazoa > Chordata > Actinopteri > Gobiiformes > Gobiidae > Paratrypauchen > Paratrypauchen microcephalus. The sequence continues at coordinate 3,972,871 of JAVJIX010000064.1, read as the reverse complement.
AAAGTTAGTTACAGGCACTTTAAAGGTGCACTATGTAGCTTTTTGGTTAGGGGTCTGTCACCTGCTTGTTTCTATGGATATGTCATTGCTCTTCCTGGAATGTTCCACAGTACAACATTAACCCTAAAACACTTTCGCTATACGGGTAATTTTTACCTGATATAATATACCCAACAAAAAGCATTTATCATGAAAAATTAAAAAAACACATGATAAATTAAAGTTGTTTTCTTTTATTTTCAACTGTGGTATGTGTAACTAAAAGGGGAAAAAAACATATATATATATATATATATATATATATATATATATATACACAATTTATAAAGCGCTTTTCATACAAAAATGTAACACAATGCACCTTACAGTGGTTAAGGATTAGAAGATTGACTTTTATTGATCTCTATATTTGACCCGGGGACCATCCCCATGATTTTGTTTGTTTAGGTTTGGTCAGGACCCAAGCTGGAGGATTTTACCTATGGCGCATGTTTTGGGTTGGTGGGGGAAACCGGAGTGCCTGGAGGAAACCCACCCAGACACGGGGAGAACATGCAAACTCCACACAGAAAGGCCTGGGCGACCCGAACCTTCTTGCTGTGAAACATGAGTGCTAGCCACTCAGCCACCGTGCCGCCAGAGGATGAAAAAAAAAGAGACTTCCCTGGTGAAGCACAGACTCTTTGACACATGAACAGTTGCAGGAAAGAAGAACAAAAAATAGTATTTTTTCAGTGGGTAAAAATGACCAGTTGACTAAAATATTGTTTTCACCATAAGAATTACCTTTGAAATCACCACTGTGTTATATTTATTCATAACCACTGCACTAAATAAGGATAGATACACATCCCAGGACCACTCTTACTATTCTTACTAACCTAATCTTACTATTCCTTACATCCTCTTACATTAAATTCATTACATTCTTACATTCCTCTTTCACTATTGCCGGGTGAAAATCACCCAAAAGCCTGTAGGAAAAAGTGGGCTTTGGGGTAGGGAAACACCTACACCTTCAAAGATGTCAAAAACAATGGTGAAGCTCCCCAGGGACCCACAACACTCAGAAAAATGCAACATATTGAAAATCATGTAAACACTTTTGCTCGGGTGAAAATCAACCTGCGATGGTGCTCTAGGGTTAAACTAAATCTACCTTAAATTTACCAGTTTACAGCGGATTTTGAAGCTCAAAAATACCTAGAAAAACAGGCATTCTGACTGTGAGCGGGGTCGCCTCTCCAGAGATCTGAACTGTAACTTGGTCTGGTTTCGTCTCCATGAAGATAGAAAGGTTAAAGGGATAGTGCAGTTTTTTTGATGTGAATCTGTATGGCGTCCCCTTCAGCAGCGTCGTCCATTAACACTGACTTACCGCTGACCGTGTCCTGTGAGCCAAGTTTCTGCCCCGGTTCTGGTGCTGACGAACGTAGGTCTGGCAAGTTATCAGGGACAGTTAATAAAGCTTGTTTTTCTTCTCAAAACAATATTTGTCCAAAAAGTGATATATTTGCGTCACAAAACAGTTGGACACGAAAAAGTCTAATTTGCTTGGTGCTATTTTCTGTCGATTTGTATCACTGCGCCCCATTAGTATTATTAGCCTGTTCACTTGTAAGTGGATGTTAACAGTGCTTTATTAACTGTCCCCGCTAACTTGCCGGACCTACTTTCGTCAGCTACAGAACTGGGCTCAGACGACACGGTGAGCGGTAAGTCAGTGTTAACGGACGACACTGCTGGAGGGGACGCCATACAGATTCACATAAACAAACAAATGCACTATCCCTTTAATGCCATACTGTGAAACATTCCAGGCGAAGCAATAACATCTCCACGGAGAAAAGCAGTTGAAGGACCCTCCACCTGAAAAGTTACACAATGCACCTTTAAGCGATCAGACATTTTTTCCCTCATGTTTGTTAGAGGTTGTGAATAGCTTAAGTATTAAAACAAGTATTTAAAAAAATCTATGGGCCTTTAAATGAGAACTCGCCAGCACAAACTAGAAGCACACTATTGCTTCCAAGTCGTGCGATTTCTTTGGAAACGCTACCAAGGATTTTAACCCACAACCACTCTTGCGCCAGCCCCTCTGCCAGAAGCTTCCCCTTAAATCAGTTCATTTAAAAGTGGTTGAAGTTCATAAAATATTGCCACTATACTTATCCAAACAGCAGATTGGTAGACAGACTATTCACCGTCATTAATCAGTGAAATTTCATGCAACCCCCACGAAGGATCCCTAACTGAGCCTTTGTTGTTGCTTCTCAACCTAACAAAGCTGTATTGTTGAACCTTTGCGAAGTTTGCATTGGAAAAGTTAGCGCGGTGCAGGAGAACAAGAGTAAAAAAATTAAACCCTGATTACAATTACGGGACGTGACACTTAGCTGATTTCGAATCAGCGAGGCCAAATTTCACAAAGCCTGTCAATGGTGGCAGCCGGCTCGCTAGATCCCTCCCCAATCAAAAGTTTGCTCTATATAATTTTACGCAATCAGATTTCTCCACAGTCATCCAGTGCAATCAGGTAATCAGGGGGGAGCATTAACAAGACAAATGGGGTTTAAAAAGTGGGTGCACTCTGTTTGCAGGAACGTCCCACAGAGAAGCCCCCCTCCCCGACTTGATTACTCCTATCACCCTCATACAGCGCCACATCCTGCCTGCACCACACTACAGCGGCTTGTGCGAAAAGGAGCTACCCGACGTGATTGACTTTACATGTAAAATTCAACAGGTAAATTGTTACTCTTAAGGCTATTTATGTCAAGTGATTAACTGCTCCAACCAACAGTTTCCCTCAATGAGTCGTATTGTGAGCGGTAATAGCAGAGCCGCAACCTCCCGTGCACCTTTCATTAGACCTTCAGTTCCCCGAGCCAGATTGCACAGTCAGGGACTATTTACACCACCGTGCACTTTCAGTCTCTTATGCAGATACAAGCTTATGGTATGGATGTAGGTTAAGCATATGCCGACTGCTCGTGCATATATTTTAAGGGTTTTAAATTGGGTTAATAAGTGGAGTTTGGTGACACAGCCGTAATGCAAGATGAAGTGGTGTCGTTGAGGGACAAATGTATGGTTTTATATGGATGTGTCCTATTCACAAGCATGGCTGCACTTGTACATACAAGAAATCAACAAGCTATTCATTTTGGTCTCCTTTGTTTACTTCAAAGAGAGGGTATTTTACTTCTATGTGGTATTAACTAATAACACATAACATACTAGTATTTAGGCTACGTTTACACGTGGCCGGCTATGTTGAGAAACTAATATTTCTCTCCCTCCGTTTTCCAAAATATGGCCTTTACATGTACACTGGTATTTTTAAAAACATTTCCCTTTGTTTGTTCCATCTTTTACACACAAACGGCGAATTTGCCTCTTAAAACGAAGGAGAACGCTCTGCAACCAAACAGAATCGCACTTTTGATGCATCATCTGCCTAATACACCAAACCGTAGTTTTCCAGAATCTCCACTTTAGCCGGAGTTTTTAGAAAGATTCGTTTTCAGAGGCAAATTCGCCATTTGCGTGTAAAAGACGGGTACAAACGAAGGGAAACGTCTCAGTATTTAAAAATACCAGTGGACTTGTAAACGGGGCTGTAGATCACCATGTTACCTTTTATTGTTTGGAAAATGTTAATTTGCTGAAAACAACATATTAACATGTTTTATAAGTTTCACTTACATTTTTGAGTTTCTGAGTCTCCCCTCCCTTTGCTCCCCATGCTAAGTCACTCCCCTTCAGAGTGCGATCACATTACAGTCAGCCTGCATCCCGCTAATGAAACTACTGCACATTGCATCAGGTTATTCATATATAATATGAATTGTTTGTGTACAGTTTTGTATCGTGCTTTTATATATTTATATTTTATAAGAATTGTTAGCATGGATGATATACAGCTCTGTAAAAAAAAAAAAATCACTGCATTTTTTTCTGAAATCAGCATCTCTACATGTATTACAGCCATTCCATTCCAGCGTCTGTTGAATTCCAACACAAACACAAAGCTGAGCTACTTCAGTTCTTGCACCAGGAGTGGAATAAAGTCACCCAAGAACAATGTGAAAGACTTGTGGAGAGCATGCCAAGACGCATGAAAGCTGTGATTAAAAATAAGTGTTATTCTGCCAAATATTGATTTCTGAACTCTTCTTAAGTGTAAACATTAGTATTATGTTGTTTTAAAATTAATTTGATCTTGTTTCTTTGCATTGTTTGAGGTCTGAAAACATGTATCTTTTTTGTTATTTTGACCATTTGTCATTTTCTGCAAATAAATGATCTAAACAATAATATTTTATTTGGAATTTAGGGGAAATGTTGTCAGTAGTTTATAGACTCAAACAAAAATGTTCCTTTTGCCCAAACACATACCTATAAGTAGTAAAATCAGGAAAAACTGGTAATTTTGCAGTGGTCTCTTATTTTTTTTCCAGAGCTGTAGGCTTGCAGGCAGGCAAGTTTAAACAGTTTGAAATGGTCCACTTATTCCTCATTTTGTTGTGCATTGTGCTCATTGTAATTATTCACTACAATGCATTTATGAGCTCGTTTCGGGACTATTTAACTCTTGCTTGCTCAGTTTGTCCTTTCCGGGCACCTGTAGGAACTGGAACAGGAAGTTTTCACCACACCACTAATGATATGTTTTTGTTCCAAGACATTCACCGACTAAGAAAGCATGTAATTTCAATTGATGCTTTCACGACAGCTCAAGGTTTTATCATTAAAGCCAAAGCGTGAGTACAGAGTTGCGTGAAGATAACAAGACACATTAAATATTTGCACTACGTTTTAATGAACACTGCATCTCAACCACTCAGACAGTCTATTAAAACAGTCTATTAAAAAGGGCCCATCCATACTTTTCTTACTAACAGCGGTTGCTATATTATCCCATGGGACCAGAATGCATTGGTTAAGTGAGTTCTATTCACAATCTTCCCCTCCACACAAATGTATTTTACTTTAATTAGCAGCCCACATATTTGGAAAAACCACCCCATTACCGACTCGGCGCTGTTCCCTTGGCGACCGGGGCATTAGGCATTCCTTCTGCAGCTGCTTTCTAATTGTCTTGTCCGCCTTGTTTGACCATTGGCGTGCTCAGAAAGGAATCCATATTTGGTTTCAGTGCGCACAAAGGTGAATGTGCAAAGTCACTGGGCGCTCATGGTAATATTATGAGCTCTCCGTGGTCCGGCGTTCTTTGTGGAGGGTATGAGACTTCGCCGGGGCCATTGTTGAGCTTTGTAATTGGCTGTGTGTTCGCGACAAAAGGCGGACTAGGAAGGGGACCCTGATGAGAAAGTGCTTCAATCCAGCCTCTCTGTTTCTAGATGGGCTTAATTAGAATGGCTGTAAAAGACCCGAGGGCCAGAGAGAGAAAGAGAGGTGGAGAGAAAGAACGAAAGAAAGAAAGAAAGAAAGAGGGGGGGCTTCATTTAATTTGCCTGTTGTCTTTTGTCGTCCTGTGCACATTGACTTCCCTAATTATTTCAGTGCTATAAGAAAGTGCGCTGCTCTAAGGATTGGCTAAGTGTCTGAAGAGGTCAGTGTCTTAGAAAAGGGCAGAGATCTATCATTTTAACAAGGGAGAAAAGTTAAATTCCATAAAGACTTGAACTCCACCGACTGCACACTTTTTCATGCGGAACTTGGAATAATGGACAATAGTTGTTAAAGGTGTATGCCAAGTTCTGTGTGAAATACAAGGTCGTACTTATGGATTAATTAAGAAAGTCATAATTTTTTAGGCAGACTGAACAAACATCTAACCAATCCTGATAATATATTAGAATTTTTTGTCTCAATTAGGCTATGTTTATATGATGATGGTCTTAACAGAAGTCTTCACTTTTTATTCCGCGTTTAAATGAGTGTTTCTGGAGGAAATCTGCGTGCAGACGGTGATGCAAAAGTGTGTGGAATTCGATTGGGTATACATGCCAGGCGGTTAGGTGGTGCTGTTATACATTATCACTATGTCTGCGTGCATGCGAAGAATCTTCCTTCTTCTCATCTGCGCCGTGAAAAGCAAAATAAAACATGGCTACCGGTAGCAAAAAAAAATCCGTGTGGTCAGACGAAGAAGTTCAACTGTTGCTTCAGACCACGTTAGACTACAAAGCAACGAGGGCGCAACAAGGTGTGGACTGGGAGTCCTGCCAAACAAAGTACACTGATATATGGACCGATGTGACGTAAACGCGTATGTGACATTAGCAGATTTGACCAGAGTTTTGCGTCTTGGGCAGTGTAAACCAGACCCCCCAGGATTTCGCGGGCATTTTTTGTGATTGTTGCGGGCTAAAATGCCTGAATTTGCGGGAGCTTTTCCAAAAAGTTGCGATGAAAGTTGCGGTGCTTTTAAGGTTTTTGTTGCGATTTTGTTGCGGGAGGAAGTGAAAGTTGCGATAAATAGTTGCGATTTTCGCTTTTTGTAATTAAAATTGAGTAATATTTTGAATACTGAGTTATTACTGACAAAGAATAATACAAAGACACAGAGATCACAGATATGGTCCTAAAACAACCTTACCAACATCGAAAATAAATTACTACTAGGAGGGGAACTGTTTCGGTCTTTTGCTGTTATTTTTGTGGGCAAATGGCGCCGCAGACATGTTTCTTTGCCATTAGAAGCTGTGTCCCAATTCCCAGAGCGCGCGGCTCTGCGGAGTTAACACGCGGTCCGAAGACCGCAGTCGTTAAGCGGTCCGCGGACTGCAGTCGGGGCTGAGCAAGTGTGCACCTCCTTGACTGCAGTCTGAGCCCCCTTCGGGCCGTGCTCCGAGCTGTGCGCTCTGGGAACTGGGACACGGCCGCAGTTTCGTTTTGTCACACGGAAGTAAAGCAGAATGTTACGGCTTCCAAACTCAAACCTTTTAGCCGCCGAGAATGAGGTTGGGTCCATGGCTCGCAGATTTGTGACGCGCAAAGAGGAGGCTATGGTGACAGATACGCTGAGATCCAGATATGCGTTTTGTGCATTTATTACAAAAAGAGCGCACACAGCTATGACAGCGCAGCAGGATGAAATGGAACTCATGAAAAACAGCAGGATGAACAGATTAACGTGACAGATGAATGAATGGTTTGCGGTCAACAAAAAATACGGCTACACCCCAACCCTGACTCTCTCCTCTGTGTGACAGGTGAGCGCGCGCTTTTACACGCACACACTTCCGTACGTGCACACACCCACACTCACGTGACCCACCGCCTCTGCCGCACACACACACACAAACGCACCGTGCACCTCATCTCAGTTATGTCTCCTACACAGAAGGAAGTTGGTCGGCGTTCAATACGTCGCCGATGATTGGTCAAAATTAGGAAAAATTGCGGAAAAGTTGCGGTGATTGGTCAAAATTGCAACACCGCCCTGAATTCGCGGGGATTGGCTGAAGTTGCGTTGAAGTTGCAAATCGCAACATCGCGAATTCCTGGAGGGTCTGGTAAACGAAAACGCTACAACGGAGCGTATTCAGGTTTTCCACTTTGGAGGGCGGTTTCAGTTTTTTGCGTTTTTAAGCCCCCAAAACGCTGCCACCATCTAAATGAAAGGCACTTCTTCTGATAAAATATTTTGTCGTTTTTACTTTACTTTTGTCGTTAAGCATTTTCGTGTAAACAGGCCCTCTTGTATAGTCAGTGGTACATCATTTCTTGCAATGGTCATACAGTGTGACAAGTGTATTGCCCAAGAACACAATGGCAATATGCGATGTTGGAACGTTCCTCCTCAAAAACATACGCAGAGTTGGGTCTTGTTTGAGCAATCCTGCCATTATGGGCTGTTAAAATGCTTTGTTCCACCCTGCAATGTCATCAAGTGGTAAAGTTGACAGCTTTTATTTTTTTTTATTTTTTTTACCTCTATTCAACTGATTAACTCCACATTACACTAGAATAACCAAATATTCATCTGGTAAAACAATGTACCTTCAAAGTTTGGTAGTTCTAGATTCTAGTGAAGGTGAATTGAGTTTATAAACACAGTGGAGCTCCTCCTGTGTTACTGCTTAATTATTATTATTCAATTCTTTTTATTGATTTTTAAGAAACATTTAAACATACATAGGCATTACACAAAGCATGCAAAAATAAATTAAATTAAAACATTAAATTAAATATAGAAAGGGAAATTTAAAGGGGCTTTAGAATGTGGAGTAAGTGAGCTATTTATTTACTGGTTTGGATTCAAAATAGAGTAGGAATGGCTGCCGGGTTTTAAAATAGTTTTGAATTGATCCATTTACAGTATGTCTCAGCTGTTCGAGCTTTAAATGGGACAAGTCTTCTTCCACTCGACGTTTAAAAGATGGTGAGGCTGCCTTCTTCCATCTAAACAATATTAAGCGTCTTTTAAGCAGCGCGATGAACACTACTGCATCTGCCTGCTGAAGGGTCACTGAAATATTCAGAGGAATAACCTCAAACAAAGCTGTTCCACAGTTTGCTATGATATTCCTTTTGCATATGAATGAAATTGTTTTGAATATTTTCTCCCAGAAGTCATTTAGACAGGGACATACCCAGAACATGTAGCTCAGGTTAGCTGGAGGGATCCGCACCAGGTACAGTCTGGATATCTTGCTTGGCGACAGATGTAGCCGGTGCAGTACCTTAAACTGTTAACAAGCCATGTCTTATGCAGATCGATTCAAGATTCAAGATAAGAAGACTGACTTTTATTGATCTCACACAGGAGAAATTGTCCTCTGCATTTGACCCATCCTGTTTTAGGAGCAGTGGGCAGCACATCACTGCACCCAGGGACCATCTCCTTTGGTCAGGACCTCAGCTGGAGGATTTTACCGGAGTGGCCGGAGGAAACCCACCCAGACACGGGGAGAACATGCAAACTCCACACAGAAAGGCCCGGGCGACCCACCGTGCCGCCACAGTGATTCAAAGCTTTTATTGTCATATGCATAGTAAAGAAACATGTTTTCCTGTACAATGAAATTCTTACTTTGCTGCCCATACTGGATGCCAAGAGCATGCAAAAAATTAAAATAGATAAATAAGATAAAGAGAAGCATGTACAAAAAATATAATCAAATAGAAATAGAATATACACTATGAAAAATATAGTACAATATGTACATATTTACAGATGGATTTACAGATCGATGTTAAATGGATTCTTGTGATTGCTTTTTGCCAAGTTTTATCTGTGAAATGTTCACCTAGTTCCTCTTCCCATTGAGTTTTGAGATGGCCCAATGATGGGGATGCTGCACCTTGTATTTTATTGTAGCTGACTGACACCAAGCCGTACTACCACTTAATGACATCACAAGTAACAACAAAGTGTTATCAGCTTTGGAGATGAACACATCCTAAATAAGCAGGACTTGCATGTTAAACCTGTATGAACGAACCAAAACACAACTCGGGGTATGTTTTGACGAGGATATAAGATAAGATAAGATAAGATAAGATATGCCTTTATTAGTCCCTCACATAACGTGAATCAAAAATCTGCATAATACAAGCCCTTTAAACTTCATACGTAATGTGTATAGATATACAGCTCCGGGAAAAAACAAAAAACAAAACAGTTTTTCTGATTTTACTACTTATAGGTATGTGTTTGGGCAAAAGGAACATTTTAGTTTGAGTCTATAAACTACTGACAACATTTCCCCCAAATTCCAGATAAAAATATTACTGTTTAGAGCATTTATTTGCAGAAAATGACAAATGGTCAAAATAACAAAAAAGATACATGTTTTCAGACCTCAAACAATGCAAAGAAACAAGATCAAATTCATTTTAAAACAACATAATACTAATGTTTACAATTAAGAAGAGTTCAGAAATCAATATTTGGTGCAATAACCCTTATTTTTAATCACAGCTTTCATGTGTCTTGGCATGCTCTCCACAAGTCTTTCACATTGTTCTTGGGTGACTTTATTCCACTCCTGGTGCAAGAACTGAAGTAGCTCAGCTTTGTGTTTGTGTTGGAATTCAATAGACGCTGGAATGGAATGGCTGTAATACATGTAGAGATGCTGATTTCAGGAAAAAAATGCCGTGGTTTCTTATTTTTTTCCCAGAGATTTTCCAGTGTATAGATCACTGGTAGCCATCTTTAACTGTTTTTGTTAATGCATTTTACTGCCAAAGTTTTAAATTATAGCACTGTATATTTATATATTTTTAGTCAGTGGAGGGCTTGGGTCATATTGTTCACTGCTCCAAATTATCCAAAGCCCCAATAGAGTTGTAACCCATTCCACACAATCGTCCATTATGCACTAGGGTTTGAATGGGCTCTTTATATCTACACATGCTAAAGATAACCTCCACTTGTTTATGATCTTTGCTTATTAGTCTGGTTGAATAATGCGAATGGCAGTGTAATCTGGAGCTTGCCCGACCCCAGATTATAGAAGTGCCTCTCAGTTATTCATTGTGCTCGGAGGGTAATTACAGTGAGATAAGTGTTCCTCTTTCAGGGTCCAGTCAGTGAGAGGAGAAACCAATCTGCTCCCACACAACGGCAGGGGCTGGGGTTTGGATGGAGCTGTTTGGTTTGAGATAGACTCTAGAACGTTACATTGAGCAAGATTAAGATTCATTTATTAACATATTATTCATTGCTTATTTTAATAATAAAGAATAATAAACAAAACGTGGTGGATTTAAGAATGAACACACTTTAAAGGGCCGTATTACGCTATTTTATGACCTGTGTTATAATGTTGTTTCCTCATTAAAAACATACCTGGAGTTGTGTTTTGTTTCATTCACACGTTTGACACACAAATCCTGCATATTTAGGCTGTGTTCTTCTCTCAAACAGAAAACACTCTGTTACACCTTGTGATGTCATGTGGTAATACAGGAAGTGCTTTTGGATAATGGCCACGTTCTAATTCCAAATTAATTGTTCCGAATTAAATAGTTCTCTTCGAGTTTACATGAAAATAATAATTCTGAATTGAGGTTTGTATGGAAAACACATTAAAGGGACAGTGTGTAAGATTTTTACCCGTTAATTACCAAAATTGAAGATACCCATTCAAAAATACATTGTTTTCCAAGCCTTTTCACTTCCATCATGAAATCAAAGTATTCTTTTGGACTTAGATATAGTCACATAAAAGGGGGATCCTGCCCATATAGAGGCAGCCATTTTGAATACGAGAGCCGCAGAAGGACATTTGGGCTCCGCCTTCACCTTCGGCAAGGCTCGTGGTTTTGGGTAAACAACACAAGCATGCTGTGGGATCACACGTCGTAATGGATGTAACACGTTTTTTGGACTAAATTGTTTTACTGGATTTTATTTGCTGGATCCTTACGGACAGATTGAGACCAAGCTTTTGGTGAAATACAGAGTTTGACCTGTGCAGAGCCTTCAAAGGTAAGCTAAGTAACAAACCTCGTTTTGTGCTTTTCCGTATAAAAGTCCCATGTGCTCGGGGAGTGATTGTTGTGCCGGGAAATGAATTGCATAGTCAAAAAGAGGAGACTGTAAGGTTTCATTTGATATGTAGATTGTCATGGTACACGATTGGGAATGTGTGTTTTCATGTGAAAAGAAAAAAAAAACAGTGAACGGGACCGCGTTTTGTCGGTGAGGGCTCGCAAAGCCCGGGTGCGCGCTGGTACACGAGCTGTCCACGATACGGCACGCCCGGGTGACCCTCGACGTCTGCCGTAGCCAAAAGAGGAAGTGGAATAGCTACCATCCACCTATGCGCCACGAATCCTACACACTGGACCTTTAAATCGGCTTTATTTAATTCTGCTCAGCGTACAGGGTTCGAGAAGGGTTCTGATTGGACAGGGACACGACCGTATTTACGTCGACTGGAAGAAAACGCACAATCAGCTGCTAACGGCTTTTTTGTCATCTCGGTTTGGTTCGTTTTTATGTTTTCTGCTATCCACTCTTTTCATTATTTGTAGGCCTTCCAGCGTTTGAGACCAAAGTTTTCTCCGGGCCGCCATCCCGCAGTGCGTAATCGTGTCTAAAGGGTGACCCAACGAGCATATAACTATAAAATATAAGCATATAATTCCGAATAACCGGAATTATTTTTAAGCGGAATAGTTTACGTGAAGAGGAATAAATTGATTTGGCTTTAAAATCGGAATAAATCACCCACTTCTGATAAATGAATAATAATTTTCAGTAGGAATTAACTGTTTACATGGACCTTTTAAAGGGATAGTGCATTTAAAAAAAAAAAAGTTAATCTGTATGGGTTTCCTTTTAAAAGTGTCGTGCGGTAACGGCTTACCTCTGACAGTCTCGTCTCAGCCCAGTTCTGCTCGGGTTCTGGTGCTCACGTAAGTAGGTTCGGTAAGTTCGCGGGGACAGGAAATAAAGTTTGTTTTTCTTCGCAGAACAACATTTGTCCAAAAAGTCACAGACAGTTGTTGGAAAAAATCCAGCTGCCTAATTCGCATTTGCATATTTTCTCTAGATTCGTATCACCCTGCCCACGTTAGCTCTATTGCCTGTTCACTCGTAAGCAGATGGTTTCGGCAGATGCGGTACGGCGACGGAAGATGTTTACAAGTGAATATGCTAGGTAGGTTAGGCTACGCGCGCCATGATACAACTCCAAGAGAAAAGGGAACCATGCGAATTAGGGAAAATAGGCAGCTGGATTTTTTCGGACAACTGTCTGTAACGGAAATATATATCACTTTTTGGACAAATGTTGTTTTGCGAAGAAAAACAAGCTTTATTTCCTGTCACCGTGAACTTACCGGACCTACTTACGTGAGCTCCAGAACCCGAGCAGAACCGGGCTGGGACGAGACTGCCAGAGGTAAGCCAGTGTTACACGACACTTTCAGAAGGAAACCCATACAGATTAACATAAAAAAAACGCACTATCCCTTTAAAGCGGAATACATTTTTATTTGGAATTCACTTACTTTTAATCAGAATTAAAGCTCTCATGTAAACGTGGCAAATGTTAGATGAGGAATTACCAATCTCTACTGAATTAAAAGTAAATGGTAGCTGTTGGAAATTGGAACTTGAAAATTACCACTACATGACATCGCAAGGTGGAACAGCATTTTGAGCTTTGGAGATGTAGACAGACTAAAAATAAAGGATTTCTCAAACGTTTCTCAAACAAAACACAAACGCTCACAAGAGTCCATTTTGTGTTAAATAGGATATGACGCGACCCTCAAAAGGCCACTGGCGGATCCCCCACCAGAAAAGTCACACAGTGCACCTTTAATCTTGAAACATTAACAAGCCCTCTCCCTAAACTCAATAAAATAGTGCGTGGTGTTTATAAAAATGAATATTGATTATTGGTGCAGATGAAACGCAGCTTTAGTTGTTGCTATGGTGTGGCTGCAGTAAAGTCTATAGATACTTTGCAGTGACATTAATGGGGGGGTTCTAGATGGATCTCTATGGTGGAATGTTCAGCAGTTATGGTGACACAATGCACACTGTCCAAAAAGTTTTAAGATAGTCTGAAAATATTTAAAAAAATTAACAAAATTGGTTTAAATAATACATTTTCAAGAGCCTGTGATCAATACGAGCGTTCGTGGTCGTGTTTAAGTGACAAACTGGAAAACTGTTACCTAATGTTATGACTACTTTTATGGTTGAGAGACTTTTAAGAGCACAAATCATCTCACTTGTTGTAGTTCCAAATAAAGCAGCCTCTTTCTGGTCAGATTGTGTTAAAATAAATAATATAAATGTGCTTAGCAACGGGGCTGTCGGTCATATTTGTTGTTTATGCTAGTGGGAGCAACCTCAAGGAAAACTGGCTTGGCATGGGATTGGTCTGTTATTAATGTTCATGAATAGAAAAATAAAACAGAGCAGGTTAATATGAACTAGTGCTGTCAGGCAATTTAAAACAATGATCTAATTAATCACAGGATTTGTAATTAATTAATCTAATTAATCACATTTTAATCTCAAGAGAGAGAAAGAGAGAAGAAGAAGAAGAAGAAGTGACTTTATTGATCTCACACTGGAGAAATTCTTCTCTGCATTTTAACCGATCATATATATATATATATATATATATATATATATAAATTAATCGTTTGACAGCCCTAATATATATATATATTAGGGCTGTCAAACGATTAATTTTCTTGATCGCAACTAATCTCAGAAATTTCATAGTTAATCGCGATTAATCGTGATTTATTTTGCATGTTTAAAATTGATATCTTGCAGTAAGACCGTTTGAATCTAAAGTTAAACTCACAATGCAAAGTATTTCTCACCATTTTTTATTTAAAAAAAGTGCAGAGAAAGGAAAAAGTAACAATGAACCAGTAATAGTGCTTACTTTGAGAAATTGTAAATAAATGATTGAAGCCCGCTCGAGCTGCCTACGGATGCGTAGAAGGAACAAAATACTAGCAAACTCAAAATAGCGCATTTAACCAACAATGAGTTTAATTAATACAACCAAATGAGCTGCATATGGATGGTAGAATTGCGGAAAATGCTGGCAAACTCTGATCGCGATTAAAAAAATTGTTTGTGATCATAACTCTAATTGCGATTAATTGCGATTAATGCGTTAATATTCCCAGCCCTAATATATATATATATATATATATATATATATATATATATATATATATATATATATATATATATATATATATATATATATATATTAGGAGCAGAGAGATTGAGAAAGAGACAGAGAGATTGAGAGAGAGAGAGATTGAGAGAGAGAGAGATTGAGAGAGAGATTGAGAGAGAGAGAGATTGAGAGAGAGAGATTGAGAGAGATTGAGAGAGAGAGATTGAGAGAGAGAGAGATTGAGAGAGAGAGAGATTGAGAGAGAGAGATTGAGAGAGATTGAGAGAGAGAGATTGAGAGAGAGAGAGATTGAGAGAGATTGAGAGGGAGAGAGAGATTGAGAGAGAGATTGAGAAAGAGAGAGATTGAGAGAGAGAGACTGAGAGAGAGAGAGAGATTAATATAGAGAGAGAGAGAGAGAGAGAGAGGCAAACGACTTTGCGATTGAGTTGATCAGTTTTTCTGTGGTCTCTTTGCTCATTCGTTTCCCAAATTCTGTGAGCGTGGTTTGTTGGTTTGGTGGTTTGTTAAAGTGCGCTCACACTCACCGGTAACAATAGAACTTGCCGTTCCAGGGCCCTGGCAGCGATTTGCTCGCCGCGCACCAAATTTAAAATGCACGCACAATGAATTGCCACTCATAATTCATTGCTTTAAATTTTATAACGCGTTAATTTGCAATGTAATTAATTAATCTAATTAATGTGTTAAAATGACAGCCCTAATATAAACATTTTAAGACTAAAATGATGAGGTTTAGCAGTAGTTACAAAGAGAGGGGTGAAGAGTTTTCAATCACAACCACAAGGTCAATCACAACCAGAACTCGAAGGAACCACTTGGCACCCACTCTCACTTCCTGTTTGGAGTGCGGAGGCTTGTACATTTCTATATACTCTATGGATTGGGCAAAGTTGGCAAAATGTTTACGCTAGCCAGAACTTCATAATTTCTACATAAGGACCAATAAGTGGCCAAGTCTATAATGTTTATCTTCAGAAAGTACAAGCCCAATTTTGTCATATTTAGGGTGAAAACTCATTCAAGACTCCATATTGCTGTGTGTAGGCATTTCCATTGTCAAATCTGAAATGAATTCTCCTTGTGCTGACATGTCACTGAAAGCAATTAGTCCCTGAAAAACTATTGTGCGATTTGTGCTGGTGATAAGCGAGCCCAGATTAATGCTTCTACAAAAATCAATGTGAGTGGGAGTGAAAAAATAGCCTTAAGTGCTGTGAATTTGCACCTCTGATGTCGGCGCATACAACCTCGCAGTAATACGTGTACTATGAGTAAACAATGGACCTCTTATACGCCATTGTTCAAGTAACCACTGTCACCTGGAAAAGGCTTTCAGCACAGCTCCAAGGAGAAACTAATCAATGTTATTTATGCTCAAGCAAATGTGAACATAAAACCATCAGAGACTGCATTATAATTGAGAATACTGAGCTATCTGGATCAGTGCTTTCAAGGTTAACAATGAATGCAGTGTGTGAGTTTCACTGCAACATTACCAGAAAGCTCTGACAATTCTGAGCAAATTATCTTCTTGGAATTAGATTGGAAATACAAACAATATCAGCTCTGAAAATGAATTTTAAAAAATTTAATTTAAATTAAATTGTTTAAAAAAAAAAAGGATTTTAATTAAAAGTTTGTCTCATTGCCAGTACAGATGTTTTACAGATGATTTAAAGGGCTCATGTTGCACTATTTTCTGGTCTGTGTTATAATGTTTCCTCATCACAAACATACCTGGAGTTTTGTTTTGTTTCATTGACACATGTTTAACACACAAATCCTGCATATTTAGGCTGAGTTCTTCTCTCAAACAGTAAACACTCTGTTCCACCTTGTGATGTCATGTGATAATACAAGAAAAGCTCCACTGTATTATTCAACTCCATGCACCTTCACTATAATAATTTGCATGATTTAAGACCTGGGATTACCAATCTCTACTGAATAAAAGGTGAAAAGATAGCTGTTAACTTGAAAACTACAGCTTCATGATGTCACAAGGTGGAACAGAACATTATGAGATTTGGAGATGTAGACAGATTAATAATGAAGGATTGCTCAAACATGTGCGAATGAAACAAAACCCAACTCCAGGTATATTTTTGAGGAGGTAACAGCATTCTAACATGGTTCACAAGAGTCAGTTTTGTTTAATCTAAAAAAGTTGGTATTGTCAATAAATCACTATAATGTTAATGCTCCTGGAGTTGTTTACAATGTGCTCTCTGAACAGAATCTTACTTTTGGTGGTATTACACTTCTATAGGATATTAATTACTAACATTTGGTTTCAGTTTGGTGGGAGCATGGGGGGAGTTTCCTGGTTTCCTGGTATTGTACATCAAACTGAAACAAAGGTTTTAATCTCAGGCGCTTTGTGCTACAATTTTGTATGAAAAGCGCTTTATAAATATTGTTTGATTGATTGGCTCAAACTGTGCCCCAGAGAGACTGTAGTGTAGTTGATTTTGCGTAATACCTCCTCTTAAAATGTATATTGCAAATCTAATCATAATACAATTCTCGAAAAATTGCAATTAATTTTTTTCCCCAGTATCATCAGTAATGTCTATTTTTGACAGTTTAAAGGTCCTATATTACGAGCATCTTAGTATGCTGTTACCTCATCAAAAACATACCTGGAGTTGTGTTTTGTTTCATTCCTGCTACTTTTTACCTTTAGAAATTGTAAATTCGAGGGTTGTTTGAGTCAACATTTTAGCATGGATCAGCAAACATGTGATCATGTGTGTGATCATGTGATTCAGGTGTATTTCTCACTGAATGTAACAGCACAACAGTCAGATTACGCGAGGAGAGGCATTCAACTGCACAAGGTAAGGAGGCCCCATTTTATGAAATATAGAAGATAAGATAAGATAAGCCTTTATTGATCTCACACAGGAGAAATTTACTCGCCACAGTAGCTCCAGGACAATTGGACAAGAGGGAAAAAGTGCATGCAGGCAGGGAGGGGATAAAGTAAGTAATAAATAGTGCAAATAGTAATACGTAATCAAAATAATAATAATAGTAACAACAAGCATCAACATGAAAGGAGGATATTGCACGTCTGGCCTATATGTTAGAATTATACAGTCTGATGGCGGTGGGGATGAAGGATCTGCGGTAGCGCTCCTTCTTGCACTGGGGGTGTCTTAGTCGGCTGCTGAAGGAGCTGCTCAGCTCCTCTACAGTCCGATACAGAGGATGAGAGGTGTCGTCCTTAATGGACATGAATTTGGCCAGTACCCTCCTCTCAGCCACCTCCTCTACACGGTCCAGAGGACAGCCCAGGACAGAGCTGGCCCTCTTGACCAGCTTATTCAGTCTTTTTCTGTCCCGTTCTGTGCTGCTCGGGGCCCAGCAGACGACAGCGTAGAGGAGAGGAGAGGCCACCACAGAGTCATAAAAAGTCTTGAGCAGAGCCCTGCATACTCCAAAGGACCTCAGTCTCCTCAGGAGGTGGAGGCGACTTTGGCCCTTCTTGTACAGGGTGTCAGGGTGTCAGTGTAGAACGGTAGTTGGCCATTTCTACCACAATCCTCCAGCTAGGTACTCTTGACCAAGTTATTGACTCAGGGCCTTCAGATGCTGCTGAAACCTCTGGAGCAAGGAGCAAGTTTCTGTTTTGTCTCTATGTATGTATGTTTTTTTAATGTAAACTTTTATATTCTGTTTATTGTATTGTTTGTTAGTAATGTTTTGGGGGTTTTTTGGACTCCCTCAACAACAATGGTACGTCTTGTTTTTTTTTTCTCGTCATAAATTCAAAGATTGGGTCAAATGCAGAGGACAAATCTGTGTTCAGGGACAAAAATGATTACAGCATACATCTACAATTGTCCAGTTTGCATATCAACACCTAAGTCATTGTCGTCAGTAATCAATCACGACTATGCCCTTCAAGCTTCGTCTTTCTCCATAAATTGCCAAATGTAACCACACAACAATTTGGCAGATGACCTCAGCTGAGTATCTTGCCCAAGGACACAACAACATTATACCTTTGGACCGGATTCAAATGAATGGTCCTCAATTTTCAAAAGTCATTCGTACTTCAACTAAATAAAAAAGTGAAAAAAGACTGATTATTGTTAGGTTAAGCTAAGCAGAATCCAGCCTAATTACAACCTCCCGAGCAAGGACAATGTGTGGGTTCCCTCCGGAGCCGAGCGGTCGACCGTCCCCCTGACTGTGGATGCATTCTGTATATTTATCATGGGAGCGCGATTTTGCTAAGTGTGCATGTTCTCTTGTTGCTCTTGCACAAACCACAAGCGTCGGCTGCTGGCCTTTGAGCAGCATTAGCGGAACAAATGGGAGCAAAGTGGTGGTTCTTGGAGGCGAGAATATTAGTCATTCCTTTTCAACGGCACCCACTCTCTCCCAGCTGGTGCGCGCAGACCAGAGGAGCAGTTTCGCCCACTTTTAGCCGACCAAACAATGCCAACTACCGCAGGCTTTTGGAGATATTAATACACTGAGAGTTGGAAGGGTAAAAGAACACGCTAATGACTAGTCTAATTTGGTAAACCCTTTCCGCATTGTTTTCTGGGGAGCTAACACCCTCCCAATCTGCTCCGAAGATGCTTTCAAACTGTTCCAGGGCATTAATACAACATTTGCTACTTGCAAGTTTCTTTCTTTGCTAATTAGTATGGCACAAAAGTAGGGTTATTTTTAAAACTGTACTGCGAAACTTTTCCAGCAGGGGGTACGCCATCTGTTTGGATTCAGGGAGATGTAATTGCTTTACCTGGAATGTTCCAAAAACATATATCTAGACTTGAAAAGTACCTTGAAAAATGTGCATTCTTACTGTGAGCCAGATTGCATTTCCACAAACTTGACTTGTAAATGCACTTGGTATCTAGACAAAGCAGTAACATCTCCAAGGAGACACCAGAAAAGTTACACAGTTTGTCTTTACATACCATAACATGTTCAACTAATAGCAAAAAGTGTGATATAGTGCTGAAGAAAATATAGACGATAAACGAAAATACTGAAATGCGTGAAAAGTCCCTCAGTCAGAAAATACTGAAACAAATTTTTCCCACTTACACAATACCCCTGAAGTAGAATTATTCCACTAAACAACTATTCAAAAGGTAAAAGTTTATTGAAATGTGATTGCACTCATCTTGAGACCAAGACCGGTCTTGAGTACTACAACACTACAATTTACCCACATTACCACCTGGTTTAGTCCGGGTTTAGACCTGGTTTAGACCTAGTTTAGTTCTGGCGTAGTTCTGGTTTAGACCTGGTTTAGACCTGTCTTAGACCTGGTTTAGACCTGGGTTAATCCTGGTTTAGTCCTGGTTTAGACCAGGTTTAGACATGATTTAGAGCAGGTTTAGGCCTGGTTTAGTCCTGATTTAGACCTGGTTTAGTCCTGGTGTAGTCCTGGTTTAGACCTGGTTTAGACCTGACTTAGGCCTGGTTTAGACCTGGTTTAATCCTGGTTTAGTCCTGGTTTAGACCTGATTTAGAGTGGGTTTAAGGCTGGTTTAGTCCTGGTTTAGACACTGTAAATATTCACGAGCTGCTCACAGCTCATAGGCTGAAAAAGAAAACAAAAGGAGCGATAATTGTCATGTGAATGGCTAGGAGCGCGAGCGTGGGTAATTATGGTAATTCACGCACGCCCCGATTCTTTCAGAAAAACGAGCCAGGTTCACAGACAAAATGTATGCTTTTTAAGCAACCAATGCTGTTATCTGAAAAATGGAGGGTCTTCTTCATGATCTCAACTCGCACATTCTGCAAAAAAATAAAAATCACACATTTTTTGGGGGGAAAAAATGCTTCTAATGTGATTTTCTCATGTTCACTAATCACTCGTAAAAAATAGAGTAAAAAGTAAAAAAAAATATTAGCTCAAAAAAATAAATGGCAAAACGAAATACTTTAGTAGTTAGGATACATCTAGAATGAGTCGTGGAAGTGATTTATCAAACCAAATCTAATCAGAGAACAGAAAAAGAACAAACAATTCCCAACTAGTAATAAGAAAAAGTACCCATCGTAAATACTGCCCCGCCCCCAAAATGTTATAGTAATTATTTTAGGGGGATAAAATTTAACTCTTTGGAACTGAAAATATACCATTAAAACCATTCTCAACAAACAATCATGGAACTCTTTGTTGAGAAGAAAAACATTTTAATCCAAAAGTTTGTGATAGTCACTCTAATGCCCTGTAATTCAAAGATGATTACTCAAACAATTGTGGTTGTTTTGTCGATAAAAAACAATCTGACTGCTTACAAATGAACTTGGCTTCAGTTCATCTGTAATTAAAATAGTGACAATGGGACAAATAATGAGACTACACTCGCACAATCCATTTGAGCTTGAGGATGAAAAGCCTCAAAGTAAAAGTAATAAATGAAAGAACGGCTGTAAGTGGGTTAAATTATTCAAGTCAAATTACAATTCAATTTTCTAACATTTTTTCCTTTAGCAAATTTAAATGTTTTTTTCTGTGGTGTTTAGATGTTTTGGTCTGTGTAAACACTATATAAACATTAAATTATGAGACACTTTTTTGGGCTGGAGTATGCCACATTGCTTTGCTTGAAATGTTTCACAGTAGGGCATGAGTTAAGTTGTCTGTCTCCATGGAAACAAGCAGGTCACGTTACAGGTGACATCTGTGGAAAGGCAACTTCTCTCACTGTAAGAATGCAAGTTTTTCATTGTAATTGAGCACATGCATAGATTCATTCACTGAGTGCGTACACATGCGCTCGAGTCTCCGGTTTTGTGTGTGTCTGCGTAGATCCAGTATCCTAATTTCAAAATCCCGGATATTCCAGTACAGTATTATGGTTATGAGAAACCAGGATACTCTCACTGGGTTTTCCTCATAGTCTCCAGGTAGTCTGGTTAACACCTGACCATATCACAAGTGAGATATGGGTCTGGAAACTCGCTTCGAAAAATCCCGTAGCGGAGGTGTGGTTAGCGATTGCCAACGGCCGTTTATTGGGCGTTATGAATGTCTATCATTGAGCGTATACGTAAGTCCACAGCCAATCATGTCAGTTGTCAGTTCAAACTACAAGCTTCCGTTTGTCATGTGGTACGCGTCACCGTCTTGCCACACCTCCGCATGTCACCTCTCTGATTGGGGCCCTAAATCTGGGACTCTCGCTTGGACGAGTTTCCAGGCCGCCTTCCAGTTCGAAACGAACGGAAGCGGCCTGGGAATTCCCAGGCTAAGTCTCCAGGATACTGTGGCATAGAGAAGCAGTATCCTGATTCCTCAAAACTGGTGCTGTACTGAGCATGTGCCAACTCAAGTAACAAAAACAGTAGGAACAGTTACTTTACCAAAACAACTTTATCAATCAATCAATCAAACAAACAAACTTTATTTATAAAGCACTTTTCAGACAAAAAAATGTAACACAAGGTGCTTTACAGTGATTAAAAACAACCCACATGTTCTTCAACCCACCCACCCACACATACACGCACACACATGCACACACACATGCACACACACACACACACACATACTAACATGCTAAAATACATAAAACTACACATAGTAAAAAGTGAGGCTGAATACAGGCGAATCATCAGAGGAGTCTACACCAGGAGCAGAGAGCTGTCCACCGCCACCAGGAACCGCCACAGGGCCCAGGGGAGAGATGAGGCCCACCACCCCTCCACCAGGAGCCCACGGGACAGACCTTGGCAGCCTCAGCCGACCACCGCTTCCGGTGCAGAGGGCTCCTACAGAGGGAGGCTCATAACGGGGATGACGCTCATAACCGGGATTAGGCTCCTAATTGGGATAGTGATGCGCATGTAAACACAGTTAATGTTATTTTATGGAACATTTAAGAAAAAAAGGCATTAAAATCTCCACGGCGACAACCTGGTAGTGGACGCTTCACCAGAAAAGTTACATTGTGCACCTTTAAAACATATCACATGACTCTCCTTCATTCTCCCCCAAGAAATTGACCAGACAAGAGAGTACCAGCAGCACCAAAGCATTTCCTGTTGTGTGCGCTCCTAAAACAGTCCACCCTTTGATAGTGAAAGCCGAGCTGGGTCATAATCTCATAAATAGTTGTTGTATTTCTGTTTGGTTCCTTTGTGCGCGTTTCCTTGGACACAGGAAGTGGTGGCGGGACACTCATCTGTGGGACAGCGGAATGCTCACAGAAGGATCCCGTTTTGATCAGGGCCCGTTGACGGATTGGCCGGAGAAAGGCAAATGGATCGTACGGTGCTCCGATGACAACGCAGTAATTTGGATGTCCTTTTTCTCTCAATGATTCTTTTTCAAACAGACCGCACTGTCTGCGGAGCCTGGGAAAATGCACATCTCACAACCAAATGAAGCTCAAGACTGCACTTTTTCAAAATCTAGCTGTTTTTTGTGGTGTCAGTGTTGTATCAGTGGTGGAAAGAAATCAAAGTTAATTTCGGAAAGTGTAGCAGTCTTAATTTCAGAGAGAAAAAAAAATATATTTTACTCAATGTCAGTTTTAACAGATCATTCTAAAAGTTTGATGGCTGAAATTCAGAAGGTTGCTGGCTATAGTTCAAAACACATTTCCAAAGTGAGAGCAAAAGTCTGATTTCTGAAGGTGAAAATTTATTGAGAAAAATATCACAGTTTTCAGTAGATTACTTTTTTTTTTTTTTTTTTTTTTTACACTTTTATAAAACATTTTTATAGGTCCCGAACCAGTAAAACTGCTTGTTGTTAGCAATGGCCTGATGACAAAACTGCTCTGGCTCCTGAATGTTGTTCAAATATGCTTGAACTGCAGAAAATTGTTTGAATTGAATAAGCTTTTTGAAGCTTTTAAAAAATCTGGTACAATTACATTTGAAATGTTTTACTTAAAGGGACGATATTACACTAGTTTCTGATCTGTTATAATGTTTTCTCATTACAAACCTGGAGTTGTGTTTTGTTGCATTCACACTTTTAACACACAAATCCTGCATATTTTTATATATTTAACTTCTTCTCTCAAACCTTATTATGATTTTTTACATTTACTTTATTTAAATTAGGACCATGCATATTAATCAACATGACAACAAACAGCATAATTGTAAATATGCTGGAATTAGCACAATAGCTACTTTACATCCGTTGTCCTAAGGCAGGTCAGGACAGAAGAACATTTAGAGGAACACACAGAAGTGCGCAGACCTGACGGCAAGTTCACCACAACAGACCATTCTCTGAGTTTAAGAGGCCCAGAGAAGAACATCTACTTGTGAGAGCATGTTTGATTATTTTTCAACCAATGTTTCAGAGTGTTTTTGAAGGTTGAGAAGGACCCACAGTTCCTGACATGAGCAGGTAAGGAGTTCCATGACTGTGATCCTCTGATAGACGTCACCATTTGGCCAAATTTGGTCCTGCGTCTCTGTATGTTCCAGTCTCCTCTGGTCAATGCTCTCATGTTAACTCGGTTAGTAGTTTTTTACTTATAAAATCCATTAATGGTGGAGGAGTGAGTCCATTTTAAACTTTAAAAACAAGGCAAGCAACTTTTGAGATCCAAAATATTATACTTACTTAAGATATTAAAATAGTGATACTGTAGAGGCTTTTTGTCAAGTGTTTTCAAAGTTTTTTTTGAAGAGGGACTTTAGGGGCTTCAGGATGGCCTTGATGTATGAGACCATGTGGTGTAGCAGTAAGATGTGGCTGAAGATCATGGCATGTATATACAGAAAATATTTGTGCTGTCATGTGATAATACAGGGTACAGTATTATCGCTAATCTCTACTGAACTAATGGTATAAGTTAGCTGCTCATGTTTTTTGTTTTTTTTTATTACAGGTGAATACTGAAAACACAAAAGACAGTATGCATACAGTTAAGAACAGCATTTTCATCATCTTAACCCTAGACCACTATCACCGGGTGATTTTCACCTGAGCAAAATTATTCACATGATTTGTCATGAGTGTCATGGGTCCCTGGGCTTCACCATTGTTTTTGACATCTTTGAAGGTGTAGGTGTT
Source organism: Paratrypauchen microcephalus (assembly GCA_036785185.1). Classification (NCBI taxonomy): domain Eukaryota; kingdom Metazoa; phylum Chordata; class Actinopteri; order Gobiiformes; family Gobiidae; genus Paratrypauchen; species Paratrypauchen microcephalus. The sequence continues at coordinate 3,948,232 of JAVJIX010000064.1, read as the reverse complement.
TCCCTACCCCAAAGCCCACTTTTTCCTACAGGCTTTCAGGTGATTTTCACCTGGCGATAGTGAAAGAGGAATGTAAGAATGTAATGAATTTAATGTAAGAGGATGTAAAAAATAGGTAAGTAAGAGTGGTCCTGGAATGTGTATCTATCCTTATTTAGTGCAGTGGTTATGAATAAATATCACAAAGTGGTGATTTCAAAGGGAATTCTTATGATGAAAACAATATTTTAGTCTGAAAAAATACTATTTTTTGTTCCTTTCTCCTGCAACTGTTCGTGTGTCAAGGAGTCTGTGCTTCACCAGGGAAGTCTCACATGTCCCAGGAATGGGGAGGACCAAAGACCAAGTTTCCAGTATTATTATTATTATTATTTATTTTATTTTTTTTAGGATTTTTTTTTTCCAAATTCCTAATTTTTCATTACCTGGCCAGCCAAATGATATCTCTCTGTATTTCCTATACACCGCGATACCATTTGGACACCCTCCATCCACTCTCGCTCCTCCGGTTCCAAACCGACTCCGCGATTCTGATTCGTTCAAAGATGGTGACGTCAGTGCACCCGCCTTTGCCCGCAAAGTCACTCTTAGGCAGCGGAAGTTCCGCCTCAGTTTTGAATCAAGATGGCGCAATCTCTGATTGGTTCACTTAGCTGTCTGTCTACGCGCAACCGCAGCGCATTCTGTGGATCAAGCGTTACCAGACTCACTCGCTGGTACAGCGATGAGTCATGGATTCTTCCAGGCAAAATTTTTCAGTAATTCGGAGCATGTTTTTATGGTCTTCCTATGTTATTTTTTAAATGCCATTTTGTTACACATTTATCATGTGTTGTCATATTTTGATCTATTTTTCATGACAAGCACTTTTGTTGGGTATATTATATCGGGTAAAAATTACCCGGCAAAAGTGATGGTGTTACTTTTTATAGCGAAAGTGTTCTAGGGTTATTGTAACCCCACTTTTGAATGCTGTTGAAATGATGTATACTGCTCTTGACTCCATCTAGTGTTCCAAAGTGATACAACAGGCCACCCAAGTCCACATTTTCTCAGCCTTCTGTTGATCTTTGAATTTCAGTGCATTAAACCCTTTGGCACATCTCACCCGGTACACATCCAAACATCATAATCATATTTCGCAATTCACCATAATATTTAGAGTGCTGTAATTACATAAACCCATTTACCAGAAGTCTCCGCTCATCCGCCTGTCTCATATTAATACTCACTTTCAGGCAAAAAACATTCAAAAACTGCAGAGTCGGACCACAGCTTGAACCAAAACACACTATGCAAAACCATCTTACTCCATTTCATCCCCTATTGTTTAATTCACAAATGTTGACCCATGTGAGACGCATTAGCCGCGCGTAGCATCCAGGTTCATATCGAGTGAAAGGGGAACCTCAAAAGGCCACATGTTCCCAGTGTTTATCATGCATTAGTGGAACAAACTCTGCACTGTACTGCCTTCACCGGTCCCACCTGCTCTGCGATTGGTTGCAGATGTGGCCCTCTAATTCATAATGAAGTAATAATGGTTTTGTTAGTGCAAGATTGTTTTGCCTGGGCTGCTCGCACACACGGACCTGGGGCTAATCTGCGCAGGAGGTGTGGCTCTCCTCACAAAGTGTTAGAGGTTTCAAACTAGATATGAAATGTGCAATCTGTTACAGCCGCATAATTGAACTATTGTACTGTTGAGTCATAGCAGGAAAGTGTAATCAAATTTAAAAGCAATTTGGCGAAATCAGGAAAGACTTATTTTAAACTAATGGAGAATTCAATGGAAAATTGCTCTGGCATTTTAGCAATGCTTGAATCGCTTAAAGGTTTGTTTTATTTTATTAGGTACAAATGTATTGTGTAAGCGGCTGTTGAGGTCAAAATGAGACTGTTGTGTGCTATCTGTAAGCATTTTTTAGGTCGAGAATCAGGAAGTAAGGCCCGTGCGCTGTTGCCATGCTTGTTCTTTGCAGTGATATGATGGCAAAAGTCTGTGGAAAGGGCTGATAAACTCACCACAGTGAATAATTAGAATGAAAGGAATACATTAACAAAGTGAGGAATGTTTAGACCAGCGGTCGGCATCCCGCAGCTCCAGAGCCGCATGTGGCTCTTTCATCCTTATGTTGTGGCTCCCTGTGACTTTGGAAAAAAAATAATTATAAAGAGTATCAAATTACAATGTATTTTTATTTTAGTTTGTTTGCTTGCTTTTAAATGTAATTCTAAATTTGCAGATAATGGTAATCTTGTAACATTCAAATAAAACATTTTTAATATTTCGGTCGCTCCAAATATGCCTTAAAGCCGCAGATGTGCGACACCTGGCACATACACCGGCACCTACACCAGCAGTGTGATTTATTGAGGCCCCTGGTAGGTAAATGATGGATAAATCCAAGAAAAGAAAAGTTTCTGAAGAAAACAGAACGTTTATTGCTACGTGGGCAGATTATTTGCTTTCACGGCTGATGAGATGAGACCAGTACACGCGATAAAATGATGAATGAACACTGAAGCAGACGGCATTTTTGGTTTGCTGTGAGTGGATATTTTAAGCTTGGATTTTTATTTCCTATGAGGAGGACTCAAATAATAATGTGTTTAATGCAGCTTTGCGCACATTTGTTTACGTTTTACAGAAGCAAACTTAAAAACCACATGGCTCATTTGAATAAACTAAAAGCACCGAAAAAACAGCTCTGTCCTTGTACCTGATGTGTCAGCTTCTGTCGGACTAAAGGACACGACTCAGCGGAATATGCGTGTTCTTTCTGTGCCAGAGGATGTTCTGCTGCTGATGAGTCTGTTCTGTGCGTATATCGCATTGGAAATGGTTCATGTTAAACTTTTCAGAGATCATGTGTCTGCAGGTCGTACGTGTGCAGCCCAGTTCTTTATTTAACAGCAGTCACTTCATTTATGCTGGCTACCGTGATGAAAAGACTGAAAGGCGTAAATAATTCTCATAAGACTGAGCGCAGTAGTTGAGGATGGTGTACTTTTTGTAGTCTGGGAGTTGTATTTTTGCCTGTAGTTCTGCTGCTGGTTAGCGCTGGTTTAGTCCACAGGGTTTTGTGGCTCTGGGTGTTTTCTTTTCTGTGGGAGACGGTCCAAATGAATTTTTGAGTATTTAAGGTTGCCAGCCCCTGGTTTAGATCACAGTAAACTGTTTAAATTGAATTAGCCCAGTTTTTAACCTTTTTTTAAGCTTCAAAAACCAGTAACGTATTTAACATTTTTTGTCAGCTCTTGATGGCATTTCCAGTTGGAAATTATGCAGAGACTCTCCTGACACTGTTACATATTGTAATGATTCAAAACTAAATATACTGTCATTGTAAAGTGAAACATTTGGTTCTTTGTGTTACTATGGTAAGCAAAAGAAAAGTTGTATTCTGTCAAGTGGACAAAAGGTTAGAGTGAGACGTTTTTGTGGCAATTGCATGAAGAATAATAACAGCTGTGTACTTTTGTGTTTGATAGTTAAATGAAACAGACCTCACATCACTATCTACAAAGCTTCTCTCCCTTGACAGTGTGTTTTTTCCATTAGGCTCGGGCCATATGGAGGAAATGGGAAAGTGACTACAAATTAAAACAAGGGACAAATCCATAGGTGCCATTGATTGCAGAGGCCATGGCTGTGTGTAGAGCCACATAGCGCTCTGCTCATGTTACAGCCTCATTGTTTCAGATTGATAAAACATTGACGTTATCGACGACTCACAGGGCTAATTAAGTGTCAGCCCAGATGAGAGGGGGCTCGGCCGGGGACATGAAGGTAAAGAAGGCAATGGATTTGACTAGAGCAGTTACATCATATGGGACATAATGAGATCCTGGACTTCTAGCCGGCATGCAACTAGAACAATCACACCATAGAATAAAACACATGTCGCTTGCGTGGCCGGGTGTCATGGTGGACATCCGGCGTACACATGGTAATAAATGTGTTCGTCATGCGTGAGCTAGTGTGGAGTCGTTTAGAAAGACTTCCATGGAATTGTACAAACGGAGCCGTACATGAGCTATCCACTGGGGGCAGAAGTGACCTCCGCTTGATAGTGGAAGCTAAATTTGCTAAAAAGCTTAAAGTGACTAGAACCAGCTACAAAACAAATAAATTCTCTCACCTCATTTTTCTTGGCTCTTTTCTAACAGATATGATCTAAAGCGCCCTCTGGTGGTTGTTGAACAGAACACAGCCTTGACAATAGAAATGTTTGGAAATATAAATGCAGTAACAGTTACTATGTTTGGAATGCACAGATCTGTTTAGGTACAAAATGGAGAATAAATGAGCCTTCTGCATCTAAGTATCAAGCGGTTTATTGTCTGAGAAACAGGAAGTGTTTGTTAGCTTTACCGTAATGACAAAACTTCACTCTTTTTCCTGAAAGTTGTGAAAAGTGCTTATATATACTCATCACACTGAATAATTTGGATGCTAAAATTGTGCAAGTGAAGTTTCAAATAAGCTAGTTCTGTTTTGCCAAAATATAGCTATATAAAAGCAGCCCTAACAGTCAAGTGCACCGTTAGCAGGCTAATTTTTTGGTTTGACCATGATGGCAAAACACCTCTCTGGTCTTTGAGAGCTGTGAAAATCTGTTATAAACTCGTCACCGTGAATAATTACGATGCTAGAAATGCACTAGGAAAGTGAAAAAAAATAAGCATTGACTTCCACTGTTGAAAATGAACTAGTTCTGTTTTTCAAGTTTGTAAGACAGTAAAATCAGGTAAGCATTTCTCAACATTCAAACTTTGCATACTTTACTCTCAATGCATAATAGTACTTGTGACATGGGAAACACTAAACCTCCCCTGAGTGTCTCCAGACTGTATATGTTGTCCCAGTCGCAGCAGACATCCAGTGGTGTCTGTCCTGTATGATGTGGAGCAATGCAGCGTGCTTGTGTTACATACTTCCATGGGCTGCCTCCTTGACAACTGCGCACAAAGGGACTATTGAGGCGGGCAGCGACAGGCCTTTGATGGCTAATCTACATGCGTTTGTTCAGGGAAACTGGAGCTGCCTTAAAGGAAGCAGGTGCAACTCATTACCACGTCCCGGGCCAAGCTTTTCCTTTGGATTTCCTCCTGCTTTTTAGACTTCACTCCATTCTCTATGTCCTGCAAAATGATACAGTGCAGAAAATATGAAATGCACTTCAGGCTTCTCACGTTGATGTGTGATAACTTTCAGTTTTGTTCGGCTTGTTTGTTTGTAGCAAATAGACATCTGTAAAGGATTGAGGCACCTGTAGTTGGGGTTTTGACCTTTAGTGTGACCCTTAGAGTTCACTTTTGTATTTAAGTTTAGTTTATGTTTTGAGACACTGAAAGTCAGACCTCGTTTTGACTCTCTGACCTGGCTCTGTGAGGCTTGGGATAGTTAAGGGTGACATCATTACAGTTGTTTGGGTTTAAAAGTTCAGTTTCATTGATACAAACAGCAGAGGTAGAGACTTTTCTGAACCCCCTCATGAATTAAAGACATATGAGGGGACAGAACAACTATATATTTTTTTGTTTTAGCTATTTTATTTTTAGTTTTGAGTTATGTGATGATGTCATTACATAACAGTCCCATAGTCTGTATTAATCTTTTGAGATTTCCATAGATCATTTGTTTATTAAACAAGGCAAACATAATTAGAAAAATTGTTAAAGCCTTCAAACCCTCTGAAACAAAGGCAAATGCTCTAGCAGTCCCTCTTGTGAACAAAGCATGAGGCTTTCACATGGTAAAGACAACCCCTTCACAAGTGGCTACAAGATGGTCAGTAAATTGTTCTTTGAAATTAGATTTTTAAGAGTGATTCAAAAGCAGCCAGTAACAATACTGATGCTGTGGACTATTGCAAAGGCTTTTTGAAGCTCTGAGTTAATGCTTGAAGGACGTGTCTATCACACACAACACATTTTCAAGTGAGTAAATGTTCTGATATAAAATGCAATACACAAAATGACCAAAATAAAAAGTAAAACTGAAGATCTAAAAATGTTCTCTGGCAAAAACCTTGTACTTGTCTTTTTATTGTGTAATCTCTAGGGTTACAGTTCATTAATGAGCACTAATGACAATCGTGTTGGTGCAGAGCCAGCATGTGGCTACGTTCAGGCTCAAGTCAGACTTCAAAGTGCGGAGGTGAGATCTTACAGCTGAGAAATGGGAAGAGCAGTTTAATGAAATCCTCACAGAGCACACGCACAAGGGCTTTGGTCTTCACACGACACGTGCCTCAACCTCCAGTGAACTGAAGTGAGGTAGATGACACTCAATACACTAGGTTTGAAAAGGACTTAAAGTTTTGTTATGGGATTTTAGCGTCGACGTGCACCACTCGAGGCCAGAGGAATCTCACCAGTGATCACAGAGTCGATAATACATGGATTTTCACAAGGACTATGAAAACAGTGAGATTATTGCACTCATGTTGCCCTTTAGTTGCATGGAGTGAATGAAGGCCTATAGCTTCATGCCTCCATCAACCCATTTAATTCTCATCCTTCAATGTCATGGGAAGAACATGCAGACAAAAGTTTTGGACAGCAACTATCTGAGTGTGCAGTGCATTTTTTCACTTAAGGTCCTGCTCCATGCATTTGCACCTGTATAAGAACGTTGGTGTGCATTTTCTATCTCATTTAAGAACATGCAAACTATAACATACAAAGCAAAGGAGAAATTCAATTTGTCAACTGGACATAAGTTTATTTGGTCGAATACATTTCACAGCTGATCCAAGCTACTTCTTCAGTTCTGGCTAGAGTGCTGGTGGACACTGCTTATAACTGCTCCTGAAAAGGATGGGTCAAAATGCATGCAGTCTCACGTGTGCCACTGTGTGTCATGGTGTGTGAGACCAAATAAGTGTGGGGTCTTGTTAGCAGAAGCATTCAGGACCATATTTGGTGTTTTCACACCTCTGGACCTCACCTGCTGCCCTATTGTTTTCTTTGTTTGTTTTGATTTAGGTTTTAGGATAGAAACTACAGAGGATATGAAAATCCCAGTTTATTTCAAACCCACAAACACTTTAAGACAAAAACTCGTCCACCCAAAGGACAAAACACCGAGCCACAAACAAAGCAATGTGGTCTACTCCATTCAGTGTAGTGAAGACTGCACTGAGCGCTACATTGGAGAAACAAAACAGCCACTTCACAAGAGGATGTACCAACACAGACGGGCGTGCCAGAGTGGACCGTAATCTGCCGTATATCTTCACCTAGAAGCCACGGGCCATTCATTTGAGGACAGTGAGGTTCAGATCTTGGCCAGGGAAAAGAACTGGTTTGAGAGGGGGGGTTAAAGAGGCTATTTTTGTCAAAAAAGAAAATCCTTCTCTAAACAGAAATGGTGGAGTCAGACATTATTTGTCTCCCATCTATAATTCCATTCTTAAACCTAGATCAAACAAACAAAAGAAACAATAGGGTTAGCCAGGTCAGGGACAGAGGTGTGAAAAACAGTCGTGTCGGGATGAATAGGCATGCTAATCTAGACGCCAGAGAAACAAAAGACAGAAACCAATAGGCGAGATAGTTTCGGAAAGTAGTTAGCTAGTTAGCTCCTCCCTGCAGCGAGATATAAGCAAGTGTCTTACCAGCACTCTAACCAGAACTGACGAAGCCTCTCGGATGAGCGGTGAAACGTTTTCGACCAAACAAACTTTGTCCAGTTGACAAATTGAATTTCTTCTTTTATCATGGATTCTACCTGGACGACTGAGGGACTCTTCATGCCTTTTAGGATAGAGTTATAGATGGGAGACAGTCAGTGGTGAAAGTAAAGCGGTGCGCACCGGTACGCAGCACCGGTATAAAATTCACAGCCGGTACGCAGCACCGCTAAGAGAATATGGTTAATGGTGGCCAAAACCCACATACATCCATCCATCCATCCATTTTCTTCCGCTTTTGAAAAAAAAAGTAAGGTGCGCTATGCCATTCGAGAATAGCTGAAAGCTGATTTGCCCAACTGCATACCGTCTGGTTAGCTCAACTCGTAAGTCACTGATTCTCCCCCCGGAGGTTGTGAGTTCGAATCCCCCCCCGGCAAGAGAGGGTTTGCTGAGTCAGCACTATAGTTAAATTTTGAGGACCTAAAAAAAAACAACAAGTGTTTGTTTAAAAGAAAAAACGGTAAAGTGATGCACTGGACATTATAGCACCTGTAAGAAATGAAAACTACTTTCACCACTGGAGACAGTTGATGTCTGAGACTTCCATTTTTGTTCAAGGAAGGATTCTCTTTCTTGACAAAAATAGCCTCTTTAACTCCCCTCGCAAACCAGTTCTTTTGTCTGGCTAAGATCTGTACCTCACTGTCCTCAAAGGAGTGGCCCGTGGCTTCTAGGTGGAAATGTACGGCAGATGAAGGTCCACTCTGACTCTCGTCTGTGTTGGTACATTCTCTTGTGAAGTGTTTTTTTTTGTTTCTCCAGTGTAATGCTCACTGCAGTCTTCACTACACTGAATGGAGTAGACCACATTGCTTTGTTTGTGGCTCAGTGTTTTGTCCTTTGGGTGGACTAGTTCCTGTCTTAAAGTGTTTGTGGGTTTGAAATAGACTGGGATTTCATATTGTCTGAAAATCCTGTGTAGTTTTTTCAGAAACGCCAGCCAGGTAAGGAATAGTTACACCCTTCCTCCTGGGTTCTGATTCTCTGTTGTCTTGTTTCTTGTCCTTGTCTCTCTTAGTTTTTTTTGAAAGCCCATTTAGGATATCCACAAACAGAGAGGGCTTTCTGCACATGTTGTTCTTCTTTCTCCTTGCCCTTTTGTAATGTCCGGTCCAGAGGTGTGAAAACAGCCATTATGGCCCTGAATGGTTCTGCTAACAAGACCCCACACTCCCACTGCATAACTAATAGGCCTACCTAACTAACAGACACTGTAAACAAATAGGTGTGATAGTTTCATAGTAATTCTATTGTAATTAGCTCCTCAGATATAAGCAGTGTCCACCAGCACTTTAGCCAGAACTGAAGAAGCCGTTTGGATGAGCTCCGAAACGTATTCGGCCAAATAAACTTTGTCCAGTTGACAAATTGAATTTCTCCTTTTGCCATGGATTCTACCTGGACAACTGAGGGATTCTACACACATCTTATAACATACAAAGTAATGAAACTTGGGGCCTTGTTGTTGTGAGGCAAGAAGGCCAACCACTCTGCCGTCACCAATATAGCTTTGTCCAATGCATTTTCTTACCATAACCACATTCACTTGAGGAACTTCCAGTCATTACATACACTGTGGAATTGGTCTTACCATTTTAGTGCAACACACAACTTCAGTTTCATTTTTGTCCAGTACCTGATGCTGTCTGCTGTCTGACCAGCATCACTCACTCACTGGTATCTTGCCCAAGAACACAACGGCAACCATCATCGGCCAAAGCTAGAATCTAACCACCAACTTCCAGGAGACAGTACGACATGGAGTAGATGACATTGGCGATAGTGGAGGAGGAGAAAGCCGAAGAACCAGCTGCAGTGAAAGTCTTGAGTTGGTAAAGTGGAACAAATTGCAGACAGGCTCCCTCTCTGTTTGCGTCCTGCGGGCACTTACAATCTTTGATCTCATTTACTTAATTGCTCTTGTTTTAGCTGATTCATTGTTTTGTATGGTAATGACTGCACTTATTCGACTGAACGGACTTTTATAGATACAGCTTTGTTCTCCACCACATCCTAAAGCCTAAACTGAACAGGACTAACTCAGTCCATGGAGTAAACCACCAGTGCTACTTTTATTATTTAAAGTCTGTCAGGCAAAATGAATAGAGATCAGCAAAGGTCAATTAAACATGTTAAATTATTCCAGCTTGATTAAAGAAGACATATCAAGCTCTTTTTTTATTTAGCCATAAACTCTAACATACACAGATCATTATTTTCTATTTGACTTAATAATTGAAAGCAAACCACTGACTTCCTGTTAGAAATTGTAGTACTGAGACTCATAGTAGCATGTAAGTATAGCATGCAGTGGCTTTACTTTTATGGTTTTGTTTTTGACAATGGCTACGCAACATTTTTAACCTTTTGTGTATGACCCAGAGGGATTTCTTTTATATATAAATACAGGGAAGTGGGTGGAGATAGGGGTTAGGTGAATAAAATAAAAATAAAAAAAACATTGTTAAAACTTGGCTAAAAGTTCATTTAAGTAATATGTCTCCTCTTTTAACATTAATTATAATAGTTTGGATACAATTCAATTGGAAAATGGATCACCTTTTAACACTTTATTTATTGTTTTATTATTATAGTGTCCAAAAGCTACAAATGTGTTGGGGCGATGGCAGCCATCATTGATTTTTTTTTTTTTTTTTTACACGGTCTGCAGTGGGCTTTTATTTTCTAGTTTGGACACACATGAGCAACATGAAGTAAGAGAAAGCTCTTGAGAGCGGTAAACTTACTCCATGCATAACTAAAGACAAAGCTGAGACGAAGGGCAAACAAGCATTGGTGCAACATGTAGCTTGTTGATATGGTTAGATGAACAAATTAAACTGGTCTTGGTTAATCGAACTTAAGTTTATTATCAGACTATTTTAACTACTTTTTCACATGAATGAATGACATGGCAAATAAAGTAATGCATATGTACACTATTGCCAAAAGCATTCTCTCACCCATCCAAAATCAGGTGTTCCAATCACTTCCATGGGGTGGCATCCCCCCCCTGTGGGAAAAAATAGTCAAAATCATCCCTCTTCTAAAACGGGCATCCCTTCTTCCATCCCTTATGGCATTTTATCAATCAGGCATGAAAATCCCTAAACTTTTGGCGAATTTCGCCGTTTTTAAGTCAAAATGGCCAGTGCCCAAGAGCCAATCATAGGCCGAACTGCGCTCCAGCTTCCAATCATGTTGCAGCATAATTACGCACCGATACGCGCTCCCGCCAATCATGACGATTGCCGCTGTTGTGTTTGCGCCTGTTCGCCGATCAGCTGTGAGCGAGCCGCCTGATTTTTACGCGGCATTTCCAAGAGAAGAAGAATCCTTAACTTCCTACGTTAATGCTACGTAAGAAGGAACTCTCGCCTCGGGACACGGGATACGTTCGGGATTATGTCCTTTTCTCCGGAGCTCCAGATTATTAAAGACAACACGGCAAACTGTTAGAATGGATCTGACCGCATTCTTATGGGTGAGTCATATTATCAGATTATTTCTGCATCTATTTCGGCACTAAACCAGGACTAAACCAAGACTAAACCAGGTCTAAACCAGGACTAAACCAAGACTAAACCAGGTCTAAACCAGGACTAAACCAGGTCCAAATCAGGACTAAGCCAAGACTAAACCAGATCTAAACCGGGTCTAAACCAGGACTAAACCAGGACTAAACCGGAACTAAACCAAAACTAAACCAGGTCCAAACCAAGACTAAGCCAGGACTAAACCAGGTCTAAACCAGGTCTAAACCAGGACTAAGCCAGGACTAACCCGGGACTAAACCAGGACTAAACCAAGACTAAACCAGGACTAAGGTGTGTGTGTGTGTGTGTGTGTGTACGTGTGTGATAACGTACACACACACACACACACTGAATAATTGAATAATCATTCAATATTATTGAATTATTGAATGATTATATGGATTCCCCCCCGTTGGTGAAAAATTTCACCATCCCCCCGGTTTCATTTTACAACTCGACTACTGGCCATAGGTGTATAAAATCAAGCACCTAGACATTCAGACTGTTTCTACAAACATTTGTGAAAGAATGGGGCACTTTCTCGAGCTCAGTGAATTCCAGTGTGGTACTGTGATAGGATGCCACCTGTGCAACAAGTTCAGCTGTGAAATTTCCTCACTCCTAAATGTTCCAGTCAACTGTCAGTCGTATTATAACAAAGTGAAAGTGATTGGGAACAACAGCAACTCAGCCATGAAGACCACATAAACTGACGGGGTGGGGTCAGTGGATGCTGAGGTGCATAGTGCGCAGAGATCGCCGACTTTCTGCAGAGTCAATCTCTACAGACCTCCAAACTTCATGTGGCCTTGAGATTAGCTCAAGAACAGTGCGTAGCCTCATGGAGTGGGTCTCCATGGCCGAGCAGCTGCATCCAAGCCACACATCACCAAGTTTAAAGTTTGGTGGAGGGGGGATTATGTTGTGGGGTTGTTTTTCAGGAGCTGGACTTGGCCCCTTAGTTCCAGTGAAAGAAACTTTGAATGCTTCAGCATACCAAGAGATTTGGACAATTCCATGCTCCCAACTTTGTGGTAACAGTTTGGAGACGGCCCCTTCCAATTCAACATGACTTTGCACCAGTGCACAAAGCAAGGTCCATAAAGACATGGATGAGAGAGTTTGGTGTGGATGAACTTCACTGGCCTGCACAGAGTCCTGACCCTATGGGTGAAGAATGGTATGTCACTTAAGTTTGTATGCAAGTAAGCAGGTGAACGAATACTTCTGGCAATATAGTGTATGAAAACTTGGAAAGTCAGTCAGTCTTCATTTCAGCATTAAAAAAGAAGCAGGACAGACACTAAAAAAAGCATAACTCGGGCATAACTCCACCACATCCTAAAGCCTAAACTGAACAGGACTAACTCAGTCCATGGAGTAAACCACCAGTGCTACTTTTATTATTTAAAGTCTGTCAGGCAAAATGAATAGAGATCAGCAAAGGTCAATTAAACATGTTAAATTATTCCAGCTTGATTAAAGAAGACATATCAAGCTCTTTTTTTATTTAGCCATAAACTCTAACATACACAGATCATTATTTTCCATTTGACTTAATAATTGAAAGCAAACCACTGACTTCCTGTTAGAAATTGTAGTACTGAGACTCATAGTAGCATGTAAGTATAGCATGCAGTGGCTTTACTTTTATGTTTTTGTTTTTGACAATGGCTACGCAACATTTTCAGCATTAAAAAAGAAGCAGGACAGACACTAAAAAAAGCATAACTCGGGCTTTTTGGCTTTGTATGGGTAGGCCTACTTTAAAGTTAATGTTATAACATTTCCTCATCAAATGAAGTGAAGTGGTTTTGTATGTCATCCATGCATGTTTGTAAATCTCTCTCTCTTGGGCACTATTTGAACCCTCTTTATGGTTTGCTGTAAGCCTATGTCATCCATGGCCCTACATGACTATTCTCCAAATATACAAAAGCATAAAGCAAAACAACACACTACAGCTTAGTAGTTCCATTAATGGTACGCACACGATTATAAAACAATAAAAGGTACATGGTGATATAAATATTTTAAGTGTGAGCAAAATCCTTTTTAAGATTTTAAGTCCAAGGGTTATAGTGGCCACTTACCATAAAAGGACAAACATTTAGGGTTTTCAGTTTAATATCTCAGTAATATAAGAATCTCTGAATTCAGTGCACCATGTAACTTTACAGGAAGAGGGTCCGCAAGTTAGAGATCAGATCTGTGGAGACGTGATCACAGCCCAGCGCAAGAATGCATATATTTCCATGTATTTTTGATTAATAAAAACACCAGTAACTGAATAAATGCGAGATCGATCATGTCAATTGCATACTGTGGAAGTGACGCACTTTCCGCCAGAAAAGGTCCCCAGTGCCCCTTTACATAACCTAATTCTAACACAAACCTTCACATCCCCTTCTCCTTTTATAGAAACTGTCCTTGTTTACGTTATGCCAAAAGTGACGCGGGACTCCATCTCTCATCTTTACCTCACGGAATCTTCAGTGACGACGAAGGCCGCTCCACACAGAGGGGAGGGGGTGTTATAAAAGGCGGAGAGGGAGGAGGCTGCGCAGCATTCAGCCACTAATTAGAAAAATTAGATCTATGAAAGGCAACCACTGATCTCTGGGCCTTCAACCCACGCCCGTGCATCACCGTAGTGGCACAAAAGAGGACGTAACAATGAGCGGCGAGGAGGGTAAGGGGAGGGGGGCAGATAAATAATTTAATCCATTATCTACTCGGCGAAGCTCATCAGCACGGCTACACAATGGCCACGATTGAATTGCTGATTGCGCCTCTTTTCTACCCTCCAAGAGAAAAAAGAAGAAAAAATAGCCTGCTAGCTGGGGTTGTTGCTAGTATGGCGTGGCGATGGGAGGAGAGAGAATGAAGGGAGGAGGAGGAAGGGGGAAGGAGGGGTGTGGGTGTGTTACAAAGTGTCTTCCACCAAGGTCAAACTACAATACAGCAATCTAATTAAGAGTATTAGAGACTTTCCTTTGCCGGGTCATAGCCTTATAGTGTCCATTAGCAATTACATCATGTCGCGTGATGGATCGGTTTGATTACATCGCCTTTGCTCGATCGTGTTCGCCATGTTTTTCATAATTGGGACCTGTTTGAGCTAAAGAAAGGTCTGGTAGTATGGCAGAACTGTTCTGGAACCATTTTAATTTTATCGTACTGTTATTTGTGGTATGGATCAATTATACATTTCCCCATGTTTTAGAGCAAACTTTTCCTACTTTTGTCTTGCCCCAGTACAGATATGTTCTATAAGCAGCTCATGAGGTTAAAATAAGTCTAATTATAAAGCATGTCATTGTCTGAGTATGAGGAAGTGCACTCGTAGCATGCTAATTGTTAGGTTTACAGCAAAACCACTCTCCACTCCGGCCTCTTGTGAAACACGATCATAAAATCATCATAGTGAATAATTGGGATACACAGAATGCATAAATTAAGTGTGGAAACTTTGGATGCAGTGCAGATTGTAACATGAACCAGTTCTGTTTTTCATGAGTATTCAAGATGCACTATAAGTAACTTCTGGTGGAGGGTCAGCTACCTGCTTGTCTCCAGGTTTATTTTATTGTTTCGCCTGGAATGTTCCACACTATGGCATTTAACTTATTTATATGTTAGCAATAGGAGAAATTCAATTTGTCAACTGGACAAAAGTTTATTTGGTCGAATACATTTCGCAGCTCATCTAAGCTGCTCTTCAGTTCTGGTCAGATGCTGGTGGACACTGCTTATATCTGCCTGAAGGGCGCGCTAACTACAATGAAATTACTTTGAAACTATCGCACCTATTTGTTTTCATTTTCTGTTAGTTAGGTAAGCCTATTCAATATGCAGTGGGAGAGTGGTGTCTTGTTAACATAGCCATTCAGGGCCATAATGGGTGTTTTCACACCTCTGGACCTGACCTGCTGCCCTATTGATTTCTATGTTTGTTTTGATTTAGATTTGAGGATAGAGTTATGGATGGGAGACAAATGATGTCTGACAAGTAGCTGACACCATCAGGCCAAGTCACAGGACCTGGGGAGAGTTAGAATGCTTTTTTTCTTTTCTTTTTTTTTTTTGGTATTTTTTGCAATAAAAACGCCTGTAACTATGTAAAATTGACTCTTGTGAGGTTTAAGCCACATTAGAATGTCTTTACTTTCTAAAAAAACATAGTTGTGTTTCATTTCATTCACATGTTTGAGTAACCCTTTATTGTTCTTTTTACATCTCCCAATCTCAAAATGTTCTGTTCCACCTTGTGATGTCATGAAGGCATTGTAACAGCTAAAAGCTAACTTTTATTTTAGTTCAGTAGAGATTGGCAATTCTAGTGAAGCCGTATGAAGTTTAAAAACACAGTGGTGCAATTTACTTTACAAAATGATTCTAACTTCATTTTGATATTTAAAAAAGAAATCCTACTGTGTACTGTTACGGCTATAGAGTGTGGCATGTTTTTGAACTGATATCAGCACTAATGATAGTCCACAGTGGTGAGAGGTGTTATATTGTAGTTAATGAGGCCAGATGGGACTCAGTGATCATGTGACTATAATGCACCATAATGAAGATGGTCTTCATGAGTTTTAATATCGCCTCACATCATTATTGAATCATATTTAAAGTAATTGCATGATGATTTGAAAATAAGCTGATGATGGAAACTATACTATATTGTAGGCCTGCTTGTATTTCAAGGACAGACTAAGCAAGACAAATGAGGTGTAAATACTAGACACTTAGATTGGTAAGTAGCATAAGAAGATTTTAGTTTCCCCTCATCATTTATACTCTTAAGTTGTATTTAAAGTGATTTGTGCATATTTGAGCAATCTTTAATCTTAAACTCGTGTTAAACTCGTGTTTTACGACCGCTTTTCTTTGTTCACCAATTTAATTTTCTTAATCTGTGATGTGCAGCTATTCATCAGAGGTACCAACTCTTTGTTGCGAAGTTGTTTGAACAGAATATTGCATTTGAAATGTTCAAATTATAACAATGATCCAAGGTGTCATAGATTATACCTATGGAGCAGACAAAACCATAATATGGGTCTTTCCAGAATTCGAGGACATTTGGGCTTTAAAATTCTTGAAAAATAAACCTTCACTTTTCTGATTTTCTGTTACATATTCATCAATAATAGGTAATAAACTATCAAATGCTTGATTAGCTCAGCTTATGGTCAATGGTACAATTTTTATTACATTATTTATTTGGTGGAGTAACCCTGTTACTCTAATCACAGTAACAGGGTTGCAGGTGACAGGGTTGCAAATCTGCACTAATGTTCACTTTATCTCAGGAGTAGAAGCTAGCTGTTTAGCTGTTACTGCTAATCAAGAGGAAAACCCTATTTATGCAAATAAGTAAAGGAAAAAATAATTGTCTTATTCTGATCATTTGCATAACAGGGTTGCATGAGGTAGAGTGAGACATTCAATCAAGGCTAACTATGTTATAAAAATATGAAAAATAGAAGAGAAGACAAACCATTGCTCTACCCATTCTTTTGGAAAACTGTTTGATGACCTCAAGTCCAGGGGATCATGTGGTTCTGCTTTCTTCTTCTACCAGGCTAAAAATGTTATGGTAACAGGGTTGGTGCATGTTGTGGGACACATGTTCCATGAATAATAATTAGTATTTGAAAAATATTATGTCTATTAAAACAAATGTTCCCACAGTTACAAGAGATGGTAATCAAACAAATAATACAAAACAAAAGAAATTTAAACTTAATTTTAACTGTTTTATTTGAGATTCAATTTGGTCGTTAGAGGGGTGGGACAAGAGGAAAATGGCATTTTGGGGGTACTCCAGACTTATTTGGTATTTTAAAAACTATTTTCAAGCATTCTTTTCTCTTAGATTTTTTAGATTTGGTCTCTGGACAAGTATATTCACTCAGAAACTGTAAGTTCTATTATTGCCAATAATATGTAACCTTAAAAAGAATGTGTAGCATAACTCATAGATTATGGCAATTTTAAACTTCAAGGAACACAGAGTGATCTTAACTAGCATTGCAACATTTTTCAAACTTCTCTTTAAAAAAATTAACTAAAAAATAAGCAAAACAAAACTGTATCTTCACTATACCTTCATTTGATCAAGATCATACAAAAGGTGCTACTTGATTTCTTGTGATTGGCTGAAATATCCATTATTATTAGAACATTTCTGAAAATATGACCCTACCCTCGCTTGACCCCGACAGTTAACTATAACCATCAACCCCTCGTTTTAAACCTACACACACACACACACACATTCAAATCCGCGCCTGTCTTCAATTCTCAAATGCCATTACGTGGAAAGTTAAACAGTATAAACCACTAATGGAGAGATTTGGCAGTACTTTTGTGATAGAGTAGAGAGATGCCTTCTTCAGCTCACCCCAATCACGTGCAATCCATCTCATCTCCTCCGAGCTAAAACAGGAACATTAGGAGCACTTGTGTTGGCCCTCTGCCCTGGTCATGCTGGCTTCACTCAACCTTCACATTAACATTAGAAACAGGTACCACCCCTTTGGTCCCCCTTTGGCCAGAGGAGCTTGGAGGTTGTATCCACGGTCTGCTACGGTCTGCCTGATCTGCTCTGCTTGTTTTATGGAGCATACAGTTGAACCGCTTTGAGGTCACTTAGCTGGTGAAAGTGTGCTGGGTCTCTCATGGTCGGCTGAAATAGGATCCAAAAGGCACTCCGCAGGGCTGTTTCTCCTGCCCCGGCCAAGTCTCATTGACAAAAAGAGGTCATTATTCTACACACACATTCACAGGGGAAGATGCCAGTGTCTAGGAGCGAATGTGTGTCAGTCAAGCTCAGTTTCCAGCATGAATTTGAAGTAAAAAATTTTCAATATGGGATCGTTACTGCAAATCACCGAGCTTCGATGAGCAGTGAACTCATGCAATGTAGTGAGGGTTTTGTTATTTTAGTTTTTTTCTGAGCTTTGAACTTCAGGATCAAACAAAAATCATGTGGTTAAGGGTTATTCTAGACATGGACATTTTTGGTTTTGATGGGTAAAATAGGCAGTTTTTGCTCCTTATTTTGGCTTTTTTATTTGATTAAATTTTGTCTAATTAAAACAGATTTGATCTTTGCTGAAACGAACAAATGCCACCATCAGAGAACCGCAAACAAGGTCCAAGGAGCATAAAGCAGGACAAGGAAGCTTACACCTTATCACACCCAGGATGCACTTCACTACTTGCCTGGTTTACACCTGACCATATCACAAATGATATATGGTCTGGGAGCCACCTTCGAAATATCTCGTAGCGGAGGTGTGGTTTACGATCGCCAACGGCCGTTTATTGGGCGTTACGAATGTGTATCATTTGGCGTATACGTAGCCCATAGCCAATCATGTCAGTTGTCAGTTCAAACTACAAGTTTCCATTTGTCACATAGTACGCTTCACCGTCTTGCCACCCCTCCCCGCTCTCTGACTGGCTCCCAGAATCGGGAGAGCTCGCTTGCCATAGTTGCCAGGCTGTCTTTCAGATCGGAACGAACGAAAGCAGCCTGAACGAATGTTGCTTTGGGGGAAGGCTACAGGAAGTAACTGAAGCATGTAAAGTAGGTAACCAAACTCTCCTGCCTGACAAAGAGATTTGTTACTTAAAAGTTACAAAAGTATGGAACTTTTTTTTGCATTGAAAAACATATGGACATGCAACTGTACTCTGAGCAGGCTTGCATCTCCATAAACCTGACTCTTATGGTCTGAAGGCTATAATCTTTCAGTGTGGCATAAACCTTTTTTTTTTTTTATCTCCATGGACAATGTTCTGAAGTATGATTTTAACTTTCTATTTCCATGGAATTATGCAGAATAATGCAGCTGCACCTTCAGAAAGTTACATCCTGTACCATTAAAGACCTTGTACCTGATTTTTTATCATCTTAAACCCATAAAAAATAGAACTAGGTCCTTTTATACAGTTTGCAGTGATCCTCATTTACCTTATACATTCCAAGGATCCTAATTATTCACCTCAAAGAGTTCATAAGTGCTTTTCGCAACTTTCAGAGGCCACTGCGTAGTTTTGTCATCAAGATAAAGCTAACAACAACTCGCATGCTAACAGTGCACTTCTTGATTATTGGGCAAATGCTATAATTAGGCTGCGTTCCATTACTCTGTCTTACCCGTTCGTCTTACCCCTACCCCTTGGTTTTGCGCGTTCATGTGAGGGCAAGGGGTGTCCCGATTCTAATTTTGATCAAGGGCTCGGGCCACGACCGAGGGCTACATACCCCTTGAAATGAAGTAAGCTCTCGACCAGACTTGGAACGAAGGGGTACGCCTACAAGCTCAGGCAGGTTTTGGGATCAGGATGGCAGCGTCACATCGAGCAGCCAAGGAGTCTCATAAATGTATTTTCAGCAGTTGTAATTATCGATTAACAGTTTAACATGGTTTACAATTAAGGTGCTTATGTTTACGTTACGTTTAGTGAACTGTTGTTGTGGTTTTAATTGTAGTGATGTCTGTTATCGTTTTCGAACTTTCATGTATAAACAAGCTTTTTTTTTTGTCGAGTTGAGGTACCCATAATCCTTGACATGGCAAGGGACGATGACGCAAACGGTAATCGAGTGGTGTCCGATTTCTTAGGGGAACATTCGTACCCCTGGCCCTCTCAACTCATTATCGAGGAGCAGCACAAAGACGTAGATAAAGGGGTAGGGGAAGGGGTAAGACAGAATAATGGGACGCAGCCAAGATACATAAAGCACACAGTGGGTTATTTTGTCTGCTGATTGTACAGTATAGTTGGCCAGCCAGAGCCACACGCTTTGACAAAACTTTAGAAAGACAAATGGATCTGGAGATGTATCCTGTCTCCCTGATTTCAGAGGGGTGTGACTGACAGGCAGATTAACCAATCAGAGAGATCCATGCTCTTTTTATGTAAAAAACCACCATGGGTGCTTACATGTAAAAAAGTTGAGAAAACAGCTTTAAGGACTGAGAAACAGCATGGATTTTTACAGAATCAACAATCGGCGCACCAAATTATTATTTATCTATTGTATTATATACAAGTTTACGGTACTTTTTCTACTGGTATATGTGATGGTTTAGTCATGGTGTGTATTGTCTTGTTTATCACATGTTTTATGTTCACTGTGGGCCTAGGGAGCGCTGCAATTTCAAATCCTGTGTGTGCGGCACGGTGGCTGAGTGGTTAGTGCTCTTGCTTCACAGCAAGAAGGTTCCAGGTTCGATCCCTGGGTCGCCCAGGCCTTTCTGTGTGTGTTCTGTGTGGAGTTTGCTTGCATGGTCTGGGTGTGGAGTTTGCACGTTTCTCCCCGTGTCTGGATGGGTTTCCTCCGGGCACTCTGGTTTCCCCCATCAACCCAAAACATGCCTCCACCTCCAGCTTAGGTCCTGACCAAACCGAAGCAAGAAGATCATGGAGATGGTCCCCGGGTGCCCTAATGTGTGCTGCCCACTGCTCCTAATATATGTATATATATATATAGGATGGGTTAAAATGCAGAGAAGAATTTCTCCAGTGTGAGATCGATAAAGTCACTTCTTCTTCAACCTGTACATATGTTTTTTGACAATAAAGCTGACTTTGAACTTTATCTTAGGTAAGAGGTTATACATTTTGTTCTGAATGTTGCAAGAAGTTTCTCAAGTCTTTCACACTTGAGAGACACGTGCAACAAATTAGCACCTATGGTTGGATTTTGTCAAGTTTGGGCAGAGGATTTTCATGCTCTATGGCAGACCTGGGCAAACTGTTTCACAAAGGGCTAGTGTGGCTGCAGGTTTTTGTTCCAACCAACCAAGAGCACACCTTCAACTGTCTGAAGACTGAGATCAGCTGATTAAATGAGTCAAGTCTGGTGTGCTGCTGCTTGGTTGGAAAGAAAACCTGCAGCCGCACCGGCCCTTTGTGGAAGTTTGCCCAGGTCTGCTCTATGGTCTGATACAGAATGTAGAAGGGACTGGCTGGTCAGGCAATATCTGACACATTTTGCTCAAATACATAAGAATTAACTTTTCCCACAGTGATATGGGAATAGTAGTCACACTAGAACTACAATGACAAACAGCAGCAACTTTCGTCGACAGCCTCGCCAAGTTCCATTGACAGAAAAGCCATTCTCCTCCACAGCTTTAGCCTGTGTCAAGTCAAAGCCTCAGTAAAACCCACACTACTTCTCACATCTGCAGCTGGGGCTTCACTTTCCCCCAAACTCTAAAACTGCAGAGGCAAAGGCACATCATTAAAAGGGGGCCAAAATGTCCCCTTTACAACACTCCACGCGGCGAATTAATTTGAGAGCTGTCATTATGCAAGTGCGGCACAAATTGTCCAAGACCCAGTCAAACTATTAATAGCCGACAGCAGCCCTGGAGCCAAGTGTGCCTGGATGGTGTCATTTGTATTGTTAATGGTAATGCTCTATTAGTTTGTTCCATTTGGCTCGGCACAGGTGCAGTAATGGGGCCCGGAGTGGAGAGGAGAGGGAGAAAGGAAATGTTGGGATGAATGGCAGGGTTACAGCGCCCTCTAGTGGATGAGTGGGGAAGGGGCGAGGGAAAAGACCGTACGTTGTTCCATATAAGAATTAAATGAATTTTTACAGTGATTAAAGGTCTTATATGACTCAAAATGTGCTCTTGAGGGCTTTAAGACATGCTATAATCTGTTGCCTCATCAAAAACATACCTGGAGTTGTGTTTTGTTTCATTCACACGTTTGGCTAATCTTTTATTATTAGCCTGTCTACATCTCCAAAGCTCAAAATGCTCTGTTCCTCCTTGTGATGTCATGTAGTGGTAGTTTTCAAATCAATAGCTACTTTTCACCTTAAGTTGAGTAGAGATGCGCAATTCCAGGGCTGAAATGATCCAAATGATTCTAGTGAAGGTGTATGGAGTTTAAAAACACAGTAGAGCACTTCCTATATTTGACATCACACAGTTTTATGTTTAAAGCCCCAGTGTGTAGGATTCGTGGCGCATAGGTGGATGGTGCTATTGCACTTTCTGTTTTAGCTACGGCAGACCTCGAGGGTCACCCGGGCGCGCGCACGAGCCGCGCACCGCGCGGTCCCGGTTATTTTTTTTTTCTTCTTTTCTCATGAAAACACACATTCCCGATCATGTACCATGACACTCTACACATCAAATGAAACCTTACAGTCTCCTCTTTTTGACTATGCAATTCATTTCCCTGCACAACAAACACTCCCCGAGCACATGGGGCTTTTATACGGAAAAGCACAAAACGAGGTTAGCTTACCTTAGAATGCTTTCCACAGGTCAAACTCTGTATTTCACCATAAACTTGCTCTCAATTTGTCCGTAAGGATCCAGCGAATAAAATCCAGTAAAACAATTTAGTCCAAAACACGTGTTAGATCCATTACGACGTCTGATCCGGCAGCATGCTTGTGTTGTTTACCCAAAACCACGAGCCTTGCCGAAGGCGGAGCCCAAATGTCCTTCTGCGGCTCTCGTATTCAAAATGGCTGCCTCTGCATGGGGAAGATCCCCCTTTTATGTGACTATATCTAAGTCCAAAAGAATACTTTGATTTCATGATGGAAGTGAAAAGGCTTGGAAAACAATGTATTTTTGAATGGGTATCTTCAATTTCAGTAATTAACGGGTAAAAATCTTGTCACTGTCCCTTTAAGAGAAGGACTCAGCCTAAATATGCAGGCAAAACAACTCCAGGTATGTTTATGATGAGAAAACAACTTTATAGCATAGAACAGGGCGGCACCGTGGCTGAGTTGCTAGCACTCACGTCTCACCGCAAGATGGTTCTGGGTTCAATCCCTGGGTCGCCCTGGCCTTTCTGTGTGGAGTTTGCATGTTCTTCCCGTGTCTGGGTGGGTTTCCTCCGGGCATTCCGGTTTCAATAAATCCTCCAGCTGAGGTCCTGACTAAGCCAAGCAATAAAATCGTGGAGATGAGTCCCCGGGTGCCTGAAAGATGTGCTGCCCACTGCTCCTAGAGGATGGGTCAAATGCAGAGAAATAGTTTCCCTACAGGGATAAATAAAGAACAATAATACAAATTTTAAAAAAGCTAAATATGGTGCTTTTAATCTCGCAGGATTGTAAATTTGCTTATTTTAAATTGGTGCTTTTTGGATTTTACAATCGTCGTCATACTCCCAGATGGGGGGCAAGAGCCAGTTTTCCCTACTGATTTTTAAACTGTGCATTGCCATGAAAAATCCAAAAAGTAAATTCATAAATGTTGAACGTGATCATTTCCATTGGTGATTAGACCCTGGAGCTCGCTATATCGCAATAGAAATCAGAAAGCATTCAAGTCAATTTAGCCTTGTGACGTCATTTGAAACCCAGGAGTAGAGAAATATAGGCTTTAATTTGGTCCAACTTTTTACTTTTAACTGGAATGGAAGATCAGCAGATAATTAAAATACAGTTAAAATTTCAAATGAACACATCACATTTGTAATTAAAGAACTGGCAAATCCTTACTCAGTGGTGTAATTTCAGTGCATGTTTAAAGGTATGTAACTCATCATGTTATTGCTATGCTTAGAATATTTCACAATTAATATGCAGTTATTCATTTTCACGTGTTTTTGTTGCTCAAAAATGCATCTGAAAAACGTGGACGACTGAACAGGATGGCCTCTCCACAGATATAGCTGCAACTTGGTGCTGTCACCTGATCGTCTCCATGGAGATGCACCTGGCTCATTCATCTCCATCTCATTCATCTCCATGGTGACAAAGCAGCATCTTCTTTTTTTTTTTTATTGTTATGAAAATTGTATTTGAAATAATGAAGGAATTACAAGGTCAATTTGGGTCACATTTGTGCAAAAGTGAAATAAATATAATATTAAATAATAAAAGTATTACACAATGTTTATATTATTAATCAGGGTTCAACCAAGGACAGACAGATGGAGCGGCTTAATTATCTTTTATCTTATTCTGCCAATATTTGTTTGTAAATTAAATGAAAAACAAACAAACCAAAAAAAAAAAAAAAAGAAAGAAATAGCTTCCACAACTCTGAGAACAATAACAAAGAGCCATATTGTGTTCCTAATTAACCTCGTTCTGGTGCGTCGATACAGAACGCGCTCAGTCTTTCTAAATGAGAGTGACTCATTATCAGACTGGAATCATCTGCAAATGAAACTAAGGCAGCCTCCAGCCAAATGCGGGGACTTGTGTTCGGTCCTCAAATTAATGCGCTGTAAAGGTTATGATTCGAAATACAGTAGTCGTTGGTGGTGCCCGTGATATCAAGAATGTGTGCCAGTCAAGTACAGGTTAATTTGTGTCCATATTAGGGATAAAATAATGTACAGCTCTGGAAAAAAATAAGAGACCACTGCAAAATTATCAGTTTTTCTGACTTTACTACTTATAGGTATGTGTTTGGGCAAAAGCAACATTTTTGTTTGAGTCTCTAAACTACTGACAACATTTCCCCCAAATTCCAAATAAAATATTATCATTTAGAGCATTTACAGATATGGTTAAAATAACTAAAAAAGATACATGTTTTCAGACCTCAAACAATGCAAAAAAAAACAAGATCAAATTCATTTTAAAACAACATAATACCAATTCCAGAAAAAAAAGTTTACCACACACTCGCTTGACTTTACTCTTATTCCTTTTATAAAGAAGCATTTTATGGAGCTAAATTATTCCCTGATTGTGGGAAAGATGGACTTGAGTGGGTAGTGTTGTATTTTAGTTTTAGTTTTTCCTCGAGTGATGCAGAAAAAAGGGAGCCACTGTCTGTGTTCATGTATGTTAGCTTCCTGATGACGCTGTAGAAGCGAAGCACGTTGTTCTTGCTAAGCCCAATAAAGGAATAAGAGTAAAGTCAAGCGAGTGTGCGGTAAACTTCTTTTTTTCTGGAATTATTCAATGTTCCTGTTGTTACCAGCACCTGGAAGCTGTGCATGGAGTTTTGAACTTTTGAATTAACATAATACTAATGTTTACACTTAAAGATCCCATGACATGGTACTTCTTGATGCTTTTATATGGCTCCTTAATGGTTCCCTAATACTGTAAATGAATCCTTCTTCAAAATCAACACTCAGTGCATGAGAAACAGAGATAAGATGAGAAAGAGTCATTTTTCTCACTCTGAACACTCTATAATGGGCGTTGTTGCTTGAATGCAAATGAGGAGAAAAGAGCTGGCCAATAGTAGAGGGTGGGGGCGTGGCCAAACGCTACGCTCTCCGCTGTAGCTCACAGCTGATCCATTTCCTTGTTTTTGCACAGGGGGGGGGGGGGGGGGGATTTGAAGTGTTCCATTGAAAAATAAACACATTTCCACATAAAATAAAATTAAACCACTGCTGTTCAAAGGTCCAGAGGCTCAGATAAAGGACTTCCGAGCCTAGAAACACTCGGACGTGCCTCCAGGCAAATTAAAAAACGCATTTCGCATTGCCTAGCGCATTCGCAGTCCAAACTCTCTGGGCGTGATTTACAGAGACGCTGAGTACAGACAGACGGGGGTGGAACTGCATTTGCATTTCTTTTTTCGATCTGACGTCAATAAGGTGCCTTGTTCAAAATCGCCCGTTTGAGCTCCGATTTTTTGTAACGCAGAAAAGGATCGCAAATGCTCAGTTTAGACATTTGACATTTGGGGGGGGGGGGGCCTAAACAGGGTAGGGGAGCTCACATTAACGTTCAAAAACCTCAGAAAGTGAAAATTTCATGCCATGGGACCTTTAAGAAGAGTTCAGAAATCAATATTTGGTGCAATAACCCTTATTTTTAATCACAGCTTTCATGCGTCTTGGCATGCTCTCCACAAGTCTTTCACATTGTTCTTGGGTGATTTTATTCCACTCCTGGTGCAAGAACTGAAGTAGCTCAGCTTTGTGTTTGTGTTGGAATTCAACAGACGCTGGAATGGAATGGCTGTAATACATGTAGAGATGCTGATTTCAGAAAAAAAAATGCAGTGGTCTCTTATTTTTTTTCCAGAGCTGTGTTATAATGTTGTTTTCCCATCACAAACATACTGTATCTGGAGTAGTGTTTGGTTTCATTCACACATGTTTAACACACAAATATTTAAGCTGAGTTCTTCTCTCAAACAGAAAACACCCCCTTGTTCTGTTCGATCATGTGACACCCCCTTGTTCTGTTCGATCAGGAAGTGCTGTGTTTTTAACTCCATATACTAGTACATTCATTACTAGTATATGATTTCAGCCCTGAAATTAACAATAAGTACTGAACAAAAGGTAAAAGGTAGCAGTTATCATGACATATGTGTGGGGGAGTATGTGTGAATGAAACAAAACACAACTCCAGGTATGTTTGCGATGAGGTAACAGCTCACAAGAGTCAGTTTTGTGTATTATAGGACCTATAACAAATTGGAAATGTTGCAGTTATTTATATTAAGTCCTCTGCAAATTTAGACCTCTACAAACATGTTTTAAATTGCATTGGATTCTTACAGTTTATTAGTTTAATTTCAGTCTTCTTCTCTCAAATGTAATGCCCCTGGAGTTGTTTACAATGTACTCTCTGAACAGAATCTTAGTTTTGGGTATTACTACAGGGTATTAATTACGAACATTTGGTTTCAGTTTGGTGGGAGCATGGGGGGAGTTTCCTGGTTTCCTGGTATTGTACACCAAACTGAAACGAAGGTTCAAACTGTGCCCCTGAGAGACTGATACTGTAGTTGATTTTGCGTAATACCTCCTCTTAAAACATATATTGCAAATCTAATCATAATACATTTCTTGAAAAATTGCAGTTAGATTTTTTCCCCCAATATCATCAGTATTTTGTCAATTTTTGACAGCTTAAAGGTCCTATATTACGAGCAATCTTAGTATGATGTAACCTCATCAAAAACATACCTGAAGTTGTGTTTTGTTTCATTCCTGCTACTTTTTACCTTTAGAAATTGTAAATTCGAGGCGTGTTTGAGACAACATTATAACATGGATCAGAAAACGGTGTAATATGGGCTCTTTAAAGAAATGGCTACAGGGGGGGAAAAAAAGTTAAAAAATTAAAGACACAAGGATCAGCCGAGGGTAGCTCTGTATTGATGTTAAAAGAACAAAACAGTGTCAGTTCAAATTAATTCATAACCAGTGAATCGCCAGTCTGAATCAAGGCACTATCTCTGCGTCTGTCACATCAGTCCCATAACTAACCCTGCGTCCACCCCAAATCACACATCACTTCATTTTCCATTAATAATTACAGTTGAGTATCAAACATTGGCCCTGTGTAACCTCATGTCACCAAATGTGTGTAGAACATGTTGTAGAATTGACAGCGTCTCAGGATTGAATACAAAAATATCTGTCAGACACACCAAAGGAAGCGGTGGTCCGGTCCTCTCATAGGTCTGCTCCAAAACATGTCAGCTCCATGTTAAAAGAGAATGTACAAAGACAATGTCATCCAGAAACAAGGGCAGGAGATGTGATCCCTCTTTGAAAAGTGAATGAAAAAAAAACTGTTGTGTTCGTTCTACAGTTTGTTGGCTCTTTTAAAAGTGCATTGCGTAACCTTTCTAGTCTCCATGAAGATGTCACTGCTTGAAATAGAGATCGATCAATATGGGTTTTTTCATGGCTGATGCCGATACCGATTGTTTAGAATACAGAGCAACTGATGGCCGATAACACTGGTCTACAAGCAAAATGCTTCCGGAACAAAAGTAGTGAATTTTTTCTTGGTTTAGGTCACTAATAAAGAAAAAGTAAGTCAGAAGTGCTGATTGGCTATAGTTTCCAAGATATAGTATTGGGTCAAAATAGGAAATTTATTCAAAATAAGGCAAAAACGGTAGTTTATAAGAAGTTACAGTGTGTCTACAAGCAACCAGGTCTATCTGAAAGCCTGAAAGCACATTCCAATGCATTCATTTTAATATGTCTACAGTTTTAACATCTATCTATCTATCTATCTATCTATCATTACACATCTTGAATACGTTAGCTAACTACAAGTTATCAATTTATTTTCAGTTCATCTTATCAATATAAATGAGATTTAGCCACTTTTATCTCGGAAGCAGATCGAGTCCAAAAATTTGTAGACCAGTGTAAGCTCTGCCGATATTTTTGGGACAATTTTTATTATTTCATTAAGTATGCAATTTAAATGTGCCTTTAAGAAAGCAGCTTAGTCAAATTTCCAGCATTTATCTCTTTGTATTTTAGTGTTTTTCTGAAAAGATTTGTGTGCATTTCTTAAGCAGCAGATTGAAAACAAAAATATCTATGCTGGAAATTGAAGGCCGATATGCTAAAAAGTGCAAATCCAACCAATATATTGGTCAATCTCTAGCTTTAAAGGTGCGCTGTGTAACTTTTCTGGTGGAGATTCTGCCACTTTCTTGTCTACATGAAGACCTGCGTGAAGTTGGCCCCCCATCAAACGCATACCTACACAAAAACTATGTAAATCGTTTGTGCTTTGTTTGTGCTACTTTAGTTTTTGAGGTATTAACAATTCTTTTATAGGTCAAATTGGGGTCAGCCAGCCCCCCACGAAGCTTTAAAATGCTCTAAAATGGCGTCAATCGTTTGTGCTTCGTTTGTGCCGTTTTGTGCTGCAAAAAGTTTCGTTTGTGCTGCTTTAGTTTTTGAGATATTAAAGGTCCCATGGCATGAAATTTTCACTTTCTGAGGTTTTTGAACGTTAATGTGAGCTCCCCTACCCTGTTTAGGCCCCCCCCCCCCCCCATGCTTAACTCATTCACTGCCGGCCTGTTTTCAGAATTCTAACCCCAGAGTGCCACAGGTTTCAGTAGAATTTCACTGATTTTCCAAGACCCACAGAATACTGAGTTCTTTGACTATATAAACATGGGACACATCAAAATAAAGTGTCGACTCTCTTCTTTCACCTGGAAAAAAAAATTATGTTTCTAACCTTTTCGGTTCTCAAATAACTGATAGTAGAACATAGGGAAGTTTCAGCAAAAACACTGGTTTTTGAGCAAGAAATGGAGAAAACGAGCGTTTAGTTCAGAGAAGGATTTCGAGCAGATCAGTGACTTTGACATCAATATTTATCGATTTAGTGACACCTCAAACATCTAAAATAACAGAGAAAGAGATTTTTGATGACAAAGTACATTTTTTATTTACAAATATAAGAATATAAGGCTCTGTGAATTGAATATTCGTTCAAATCAATAGTGCCAAGAGATGTTTACAGGATATAATAATATCTTTTCCTATAAAATAGAACTTTGTTGAGGATTTGTCTGAGGCCCAGAGTACAGACCCATAATAAAAACTAATACACACACACACACACACACACACACATATATATATGTACATACACACAAGCCCATGCATAAACCTTTACACACACACAGCTACACACGCGCACGCACGCACGCACGCACGCACGCGCACACACACACACACACACACACACAACTTCATTCATTACAATTACCATACACTGCTCACTGCTCCAAGTCAGTAAACTTCTTCTCTGGAGCTGTCGTAGTTCTGAGGAGACTCCCTGGTCCGTGCAGCGCACACAGGACACGCCCCCTCCTCGGGCACAGCAGATCTCTGCTGCTTGATCCGGCTTGTCTCTGCGATCCTCTGATCCAGGATCCTGGGTCCCAAGAGCAATCTGATCGCTCCATAGGCGCTGATCAACAGTTGTCTGCTTTTCCGGGTTCTCTGGCCTCGCCATCTTACTACTCTGGCCAATACACCATACACACGCTGCACTCCTCCTTTCTTCCCCGGCTCTGATCGGCTAATAATGATACAACATCGCCATCTACAGGTTGAGAGATGTGAATTACACCTCAAAAGTTGCTCCAGGCCGTAACCTAGCAACCCCCGCTGAAAAAAGCAATTGACGTCTATAGACGTCACGGCACTCAACGGTTGGATTCGAGGGGACGTCAATAGACGTCTCCGGCACTGAATGAGTTAAAAGTTGCGAAATGTCTAAACTGAGCATTTGCGATCAAAGCTCAAATGGGCGATTTTGAACAAGGAAAGTTATTGACATCAGCTCGAAAAAAGAAATGCAAATGCAGTTCCACCCCCGTCTGTCTGTACTCAGCGTCTCTGTAAATCACGCCCAGAGAGTTTGGACTGCGGAGGAGCTACGCAATGCGAAATACGTTTTTTTATTTGCCTGGAGGAACTTGCGAGTGTTTCTAGGCTCGGAAGTCCTTTATCTGAGCCTGTGGATATCTGAAACAGCAGTGGTTTAATTTTATTTTCTGTGGAAATGTGTTTATTTTTCAATGGAAGGCTTCTCATCTCTCCCCCCGTGCAAAAACACGTAAGTGGGTCACAGAGCGGAGCGCTTGGCCACACCCCCACCCCCTACTATAGGCCATCTCTGTCCTCCTCATTTGCATTCAAGCAACAACGCCCATAATGGAGTGTTCCAGAGTGACATTTATGACTCTTTCTCATCTCATCTCTCTTTCTCATGCACTGAGTGTTGATTTTGAAGAAGGATTCATTTACAGTATTAGGGAACCATTAAGGAGCCATATAAAAGCATCAAGAAGTACCATGTCATGGGATCTTTAATGATTCTTTTATAGGTCAAATTGGGGTCAGCTAGCCCTTCCTCAAAAACTAAAGCAGCACAAACGAAAGTTTTTGCAGCACAAAACAGCACAAAACAGCACAAACGATTGACACCATTTTGGGCCATTTTAGAGCATTTTTAAGCTTCGTGGGGGGGCTGGCTGACCCCAAATTGACCTATAAAATAATCGATAATATCTCAAAAACTAAAGCAGCACAAACAAAACTCTTTGCAGCACAAAACAGCACAAACGAAGCACAAACGATTGACACCATTTTGGGCCATTTTAGAGCATATTTAAGCTTCACGGGTGGCTGGCTGACCCCAATTTGACCTATAAAAGAATCGTTAATATCTTAAAAACTAAGGCAGCACAAATGAAACTTTTTGCAGCACAAAACGGCACAAACAAAGCACAAATGATTGACACCATTTTGGGCCATTTTAGAGCATTTTTAAGCTTTGTGGGGGCTAGCTGACCCCAATTTGACCTATAAAAGAATCATTAATATCTCAAAAACTAAAGCAGCACAAACGAAACTTTTTGCAGCACAAAACAGCACAAACAATTGACACCATTTTGGACCATTTTAGTGCATTTTTAAGCTTTGTGGGGGGCTGGCTGACCCCAATTTGATCTGTAAAAGAATTGTTAATATCTCAAACACGAAAGCAGCACAAACAAAACTTTTTGCAGCACAAAACAGCACAAACGTTTGACATAGTTTTTTGTGTAGGTGTGCGTTTGATGGGGGGCCAACTTCAGGCAGGTTACATGAAGATGTTATTGGTTTACCTGGAATGTTGACAAGCAGGTGATGCCACAAGGCCAAGTTAGTCACAGTAAGAAAGAATGTTTTGGAAGGTATTTTTGAGCAATGAAACAACCTGCAACTGAACTAATACAAGATCGATTAATGCCATCCCTGGCAAAGCAATGACTTAAATTGTAGAGACAAACAGATGGTAGACTTCCAAAAGTTACAGAAACAATAACCTTGTCTGTTTTCTCATTTTAGATGCTCATTTTAAATGCTGGTGCCATACTATGGAAAGCGATAATATCTCCATGGAGCGTGTGAAAAGTTAGGCAATGCACCTATAACTTTATAATAATGAATTGAAAAAAAAGAGCAATGAATACATTTCCTTTCACTTTGAGCTTCAAATTTTGGGGTTAGTGTTATCACAAATGTTCAAAAATGTCCTTATTTAAACCATTTGTTGAAGATTACAAAAATGACAATACTGTAGGTAATTTGACCAAAGCAAAATACTGAAAAGGTGCGCTCCATGGTATCGTGCAGTGCAACTACACAGTTAATGAATGTGATTTGATGACAGACATGCTCCAAACAAGTCTAGTGATGATCTGTAGAAAAACAACATAAAACAGAGCTCCAGTTTCTAATTTAACACCAGGTAAAATGTAATGTGTGTTTTTTGAGAGCTCAGAGGAAGAGCAACAAGCGTGATTGAAGTGAAATACAACTCCGGGTAAGTTTTTGATGAGGAAACAATGTTATTTCATGGTTAAAAGCTCAAAAAAGTCAAAGTTACCTAATATGTGTTCTTTAAAGGTGCACTATGTAACTTCTAAGGTGGAGGATTGCTCGTCTCCATGGTGATGTTGTTTGGAATATTTCACAGTGTGGCATTAAACCTGTCTGCATTCGTTTATTCAAGTGCAGCTGTTTTATAGCTCGACAATACCTTGAAAACCATTTGTTCTTCTTACTATGTGCAGGCTTGCTTCTCAATAGATATGACCATTAGCTTGTCTCCATTGTGTTAACCAGTTTGTTTCCATACTGTAAAATCATCCAGGCAAAGCAGCAACATCTCCAAGACAAGGAGGCAAGCAGGTAGCGGACCCCATCACCAGAAAAGTTACACAGCGCACATTTAAGCTCTTTTTTGGTTTAGGATATTAAAGGTAGTATTAGCTGTATTGGCAGACAAGTTGGTGGCCAAGTGTGAAACAACAGGTCATGTGTCATCTGAAGAGAACTAGAGTTGTATGAAAAAGTTTGGGCACCCCTCAGAGGTTGCATAATAATTGATTGAAAATGATCACAGTGGCATGTCATTCATTTTCCCATAAAAGCCGAGGACTGGGTGTTTTCCAGACACAGATTTTAAGTGTGGCAATATTCATTTGTATGAAATTCAATCAAATGTGAAAAATAGGCTGTGCAAAAATGTGGGCACCCTTGTCATTTTGATGCTTTGAATACCTGTAACTAATCAACACAGAGTAATTGGAATGCAAAACTGGTTTGATGAGCTCATTAAGCCGTGAACTTCATAGACAGGTGCATCCAGTCATGACAAAAGGTATTTAAAGGTGCCATATGCAAGTTGTTGTTCTTCTCTTTGACTCTCCTCTGAAGAGTGGCAACATGGGGGCCTCGAAACAACTCTCCAATGACCTGAAAACAAAGATTGTTCAGCATTATGGTTTAGGGGAAGGCAACAAAAAGCTATCTCAAAGATTTCAGCTGTCAGTCTGAAAGTTTGTATTTTTATTTAACCTTTATTTAACCAGGAAAGTCCCATTGAGATTAATAATCTCTTTTTCAAGGGAGTCCTGGCCAAGACAGCGGTACAGATCAATACAATTACAAAAGGCCAGAAGTGGCAGGCCAAGAAAAATATCAGAGAGGCAAAGACGAAGGATGATCAGAATGGTCAAAAACAACCCACAGACCACGTCCACAGACCTGCAAGGTCATCTTGCTGCAGATGTTGTCACTGTGCATGGGTCAATACAGCACAATTTGGACAAGGAAAGGCTGTACGGGAGAGTGATGTAGAAGAAGCCTTTTCTTCACAGATGCCACAAGTCGCTTGAGGTATGCAAAAGCACATTTGGACAAGCCAGCTTCATTTTGGAATAAGGTGCTGTGGACTGACGAAACAAAATTGTAATTATTTGGTCATAACAAGATATGCAAAAGAACACAGCATTCCAAGAAAAGCACTTGCTACGCACAGTAAAATTTGGTGGAGGGACCATCATGCTGTGGGGCTGTGTGGCCGGTACTGGGAATGTTGTTAAAGTTGAGGGTTGCATGGATTCCACTCAATATCAGCGGATTCTTGAGAATAATGTTCAACAATCTGTCACAAAGTTGAAGTTACGCCAGGGCTATTTCAACAAGACGACAACCCAAAACGCTGCTCAAAATTTACTCAGGCATTCATGCAGAGGAACAAGTACAATGTTCTGGAATGGCCATCCCAGTCCACAGACTTGAATATCATTGAAAATCTGTGGGCTGATTTGAAGCAGGCTGTCCATGCTCAGCAACCAGCAACCATCAAACCTCACTGAACTAGAGATGTTTTGTAAGGAGGAATGGTCCAATATACCTTCATCCAGGATCCAGACATTCATTAAAGAAGAAGAAGTGAACTTTATTGATCTCACACTGGAGAAATTC
This sequence comes from Paratrypauchen microcephalus, assembly GCA_036785185.1. Lineage (NCBI taxonomy): Eukaryota > Metazoa > Chordata > Actinopteri > Gobiiformes > Gobiidae > Paratrypauchen > Paratrypauchen microcephalus. Next base: position 3,913,953 of record JAVJIX010000064.1, on the reverse strand, counting down.
TTCTCTGCATTTTAACCCATCCTATATATATATATATACATATATTAGGAGCAGTGGGCAGCACACACATTAGGGCGCCCGGGGACCATCTCCATGATCTTCTTGCTTCGGTTTGGTCAGGACCTAAGCTGGAGTACCTATGGTGCATGTTTTGGGTTGGTGGGGGAAACCGGAGTGCCCGGAGGAAACCCACCCAGACACGGGGAGAACATGCAAACTCCACACAGAAAGGCTCGGGCGACCCCATCGAACCCAGACCATGCATGCAAACTCCACACTCCACAAAGGCTGTTATTTTTGCAAAAGGAGGCTCTAGTAAATATCGATATGATTTTTCTGTTATGCAGCCCAATTTTACGCACCAGTCTAATTTTGTTTTGATGCATATTGCACATTTTCTGTAAAAAAAACAAAAACAAATCACTGTTGAAATAACTCAAAATGACGTTGTGAACCCAAACACCCAATGTTTTATAAATGAAAATAATGTCAATTGTCAAGGGTGCCCAAACGTTTTCATACAACTGTATGTTAGTGTGAAAAGTCTGATTACCACTGCACTGCAAGTCACACCTAGAATATTATTTGGCTTTCTGAATAGCACTAAATTCTAAACTCAGACTACATCAGATCTAGATTGGGCCTAAACAATGACTAACCCAAAGGAGAACAAAAACAGTATAGATTTGAATTAAAGATACTCAAACTGTAGACAATCCCATGTACTAACAGTGGAACATGTACTTCATTGTTATAGTACAATTACTTTGTGTAGTTTGACCCGATCAACTACCAGACAGGACAGAACCTAGAAATCCCCAGATAGATCACAGACCTTTTAAAATATGCAACAGCTATGTTCATTAATGTTTATTTTAACCAACAAGTATCAAAGAGTTAAAAGAACTTTCAAAATGTTTAACCCCATCTCAATCAAAAATATTACGTTCACACTTCTAAAATGTTTCAGTTTATCCATGATTTAGTATTGAAAGAAATAGAAGTATATAAAAACAAATTATCTTAAAATGCCAGTGGATGTGAGGAATGAAACAGACAGTTGCTTTAGAGACAAATTCTGTAAAATTCAAAACTACATCTCTGCTTGATCCCAGTTTTTCATGACGACAGCTGCAGTGGCAGCAATAAGAAAACTTTCCAATGAACCTCTCCACTTTCAGGAGAGCTAATTTCCCAAAAATATAAATTTCAGGGAGCAGATTCCAGCATTCAGCACTAGACAAACCAGCGTCTCTTTTGGACCAGTGTTTAACCTCGTAGCGTCCAGATGTCCCGTGTCTCAGTTGACTTTGGGGTAGATTTTTTCGTAGAAGAAGCTCTGTGCCAACACGTATAGCTCTCCGTCCTTCTCCCTGACAGCATGGGCACGCACAAACTGGAACTGTTCAAGAGCAAACTCGTAAAACTCATTCTCCATTTTCCAGATGTTGGACTGCTGCAGTTTGGTGATGGTCTCTTTGGCCGGGGCCTTCTTCTCAGTGGTCTTCCTCAGATGGGACTTCTTTCCTGAATAGCATGGGAGATAGTTTAAGATGTGGTGGGTAGAGCAGGTAAAATTATATTCCACTAAGAGTTACTTCAAAATAATATCACTCAAGTTTAATTTATCATTTTAGGTTAATGTAACTGGAATTGGACAAAACATTAAATAATACACAAAATCTGGTATTTTCAAAGGATAGACACAAAAATGTGACAAACTAAATCATATCTGAAGGAGCAACGCAAAAAACACAAATATTCAAATCAATGAATATGATAACAAGATTAAGATTAAGTCTTTATTTGGTCTCACACACAATGACACACAGTGACACACGGGAGAAATTTGACTTCTGCATTTGACCCATCCTTTTTCAGGAGCAGTGAGTAACAAGTGGGAAGAGTAACCCACTCTTTTACTCACTGTTATTTCTGTGTTATTTCTATAAATATATTACTCAAGTAGGAGTAAAGAAAAGTACTGCTTTTACTTTTAATACTTACTTCTTGGGCTGTGCTATTAATCGCATTTTAATCAAGATTTAAAGGAGAGGTCTACAGCCAATCATCTGTCATTATTGATTTGGAGCACTATTTTTGGAGCACTAACTTGCCAGTTCCGATGATTAAATGACAAATGAAAGTAATACTGAAATCCATCATTAACCGTTTTAATAAGACAAAATAAAATAGACTCAAAAGTTGATGCATTTCTATAAGAGAAAATTATTATTATTATTTCTGACATGTTGCCAAGCCATACAAACATTACGTTTGCTACAAAAAATGAAGAAGAAAATGTCTTGAAGTCTTGTCGTTTTTGTTGAGAAATGGGTCTATTTCCTGTCACTTGATTTAATTAAGTGTATTTTAATATAGTTCATACAGAATAATGCTATAAAATACTATAGTAATACACTATTTTATTTTTTCCTCAGCGCTCCCAGACATTACCTGGGTTAACTTTTGGCCACTCTACCCCCACCCCGTTAGTGATTCTGTGGAATAAAATAGGTTCTTGTCCATTAACTGCACTGGCATCAAAACAAACTAGTCATGTGAGTTTATTGATGATCTATGACTGGATTTGGACATTTTTCGGTACTTAAAGAGCTAGTTTTGTCCAGTAAATCAATCCAAGTGGAACACCAAAATAAATTTATGTTGTATTTTGATTATAAATTATATTCACGAGTTTAAAATCTGCATGCAATTTTTGCAATGGATGTGGAAAAACCCTTTAATGGGCCCCATCAAACTGCAGAAGTTCAAGGAGGAAACATCGCCCATTTGCAGTGTTGGGAGTAACGCGTGACAAAAGTAACAAATTACTGTAATGCATTGGTTTTTGCTGTAACACAGTAATGTAAGGCATTACAGAAAAATTGTAATGTTTTATTCGTGTCAGTAACGCGCATTACAATGCATTTTTAACCTGGATTGGTGGTGGTTTTTTGTTTTTCTTCATACAAATTCGCTAAAGTCACTGCGAGATCAGCAGCGGTGAACAGTCCTCGCAAAATGTTTCACTTCCTTTTCCTTTAGGCAGACAAGAGAGAGAAGAGTGAACCTGCAGATAATCTAATGTCAGATAGCACATTCTGCAGAGTTTCGGTTTGTTAGTGAAAAGTTAGTTTAGTTTGTGAAAAATAAGGATATGAAGAATATCGTAGTCAAATGCACTTTGTGTGTTAAACCTAAAGAACTGTCCACTTCTCGAAATAGCACCAGTAATTAAACTAAACATTTAAAGAGGTGCTAATGCCAGAGTAACATGAAGTTAGCAAGGAAGCGGAGGATGAGAGTGGTGATAAAACCACAAAGCAGCCAAAATGAACGTTCTCAGAGCCTCAAGAGGTTTGGAGACTTGCGGCGGAGTACGTTATTGAAGATATGCCACCGCTTTCAACAGTGGAATTGCCAGAACTTGTCAGCAAGATCCGTGTTGCGACAAGCGGCAATGATGACAAGGTAAGAAGGCTAAAGGCCGCCACACACCAGAGGAGAATTTGCCCAATTTTGGCTGCGATTTGCTTCTCCCCGAGTTAGGGAGGCGCGACCCGACTTTGTGTCTACGTGTGTGATTTTGAAGCCGCTGCGCTCCTCGTGTGTGTGACTCTGAGCTGCTCTGTCAGATCAAAACCACCAAACATCCGCACTGATACGGTAAAAGCCAATAAAACAGAGTGTCAGAGGCTGAGGAGGAGTGACGGACACAGAGACGCAAGATACAAACTCGGGATATAGTGAAAATAATGAGAAGACTTTATTACTCACATCTCACAAAGTGGTAAAATTAATTTAAAGTGCAGCATCTCATCCACATTACCCATAGAAATTGCTCTCCGTAAATAATGACATACAGTCCACAAAATCTGATTATTAATCCAGTTTGAGGCGTTCTTTGAAAGTAAAAAGGCCAGAGTAGTTCATCACGTGTGTCTGTTTACATCCACACAGCGCATGGATCAAGGTGAAGCTGCAGATTACCGATAGTGACTCTACTTGCTGTGAACGTTACTGACAATCTTTTATGCTTTAAAAATCACATATCTGAAGTACTGCACCACATTTCACAAATAATAACACAGTTTTGACGCTCAGAACTTTACAGCCTGTGGTCCGCAGACATATCCCGGTGCAGTCTTTGCGATCAAAGATTTTAAGTCTCACAAGATTTTCCTCATGTCTGTGGTGTGCGCTTTTTGTCACACGTTTAAAAATCATTTAAGGCCTAAAGTTGCAGTATTTCTATCACAATTTGCAAGACTTTGACCTTTTGTCTGTTTGTGCGATTGTTCCTTGTACTGTGCCATAAACCATCACTGTGGCTATTATATTCTACTGTTTTTATCCATAAGTGTAGCTCAGATACCACATCACCTTCCACTGGATGTGTGACGAGCTAATTGAGCTACATTTAGCCAAATCCATATTTCCAGTTATTTTGATGAGAGTAACTTAAAAGTAACGCAATAGTAGTGTAATGCCTTACATTTTAAATACAGTAATATTCTAATGTAACAAATTACTTTGAAATGACAGTAACAAGTAATAAATAACACATTACAGTTTTGAAGTAACTTGTCAAACACTGCCCATTTGTGTCCCCAGCTATAAAGAACACATGTAAAAAACATATTACCTGATTTTTATTTCAAGTATATATTCCTCACATTCTTAACGCACCGCTAGCATCCTAATTACTCACCACATTGAGATTATAAGCGGGTTTCCTAGCTTTCAGCGGCATGACACCCACTGCTAACAACTAGCATGTTAACAGTGCACTACTTCCTGGTTTGTGGACAGAGCACAGCAGTATTATTTTTACCCCAAGACCTGCTTTTACAATGCTGAGCTGAACACGCTAAAAGTTTAATCTATTTTTAGTCAAAGATAAAACTGTTCTACGACTTTTTCTAACTTTTTTCTGAACGTATTATGACCTGAAACATTACTCAGTACCTGATTTGTAGAGCTCTGCAGCCCCTTTGAAAAACCTGGGCACGGCGGCCTCTAGGATCATGATGAAGTCCTCCAGTTCCTCGGTCACTCCCACCAGAAGATACTCATTCACCAGGTTCAGCTTGGCCTGCTCCAGGGCCCAGTGGCTGCCCACGTTCCTACAAAGTCAATTCAGTTTATTTTTATATTGTCCAAGATCAAAACTGCAGTCGTCTCTCAGGGCTTCACACAATTCTTGGTTTATCCAACAGAATGTTAGAAAACCAAACAGTCAAACGGGCATTGGAAACATGGAAACAACATCTACAGGAAACAAGGATAACTGCTCCTTATTATTATTTTAGTAGTCGGTGATTTTTTATATTAGTCAACTCGTCAAACAATAACACTTTTGCTACAAAAGTAGTGACATTTTTCTTGGTTTAGTCACTAATAAAGAAAAAGTAAGTCAGAAGTGCTGATTGGTTATAGTTTCCAAGATATAATATTGGGTCAAAATAGAAAATGTATGCAAAATAAGGCAAAACTGGTAGTTTATCACAAGGTACAGTGTGTCTACAAACAACCAGTTCTATCTGAACGCCTGTCTGCACATTCCAATACATTCATTTTAATATGTCTAGAGTTTTAACATATATCAATATCTATATCTCTATATATATATCTATATCTATATAATCTATATAATCTATCTATCTATATAATGTATCTATCTATCTATCTATCTATCTATCTATCTATCTATCTATCTATATATATATATATATATATATATATATCTATATCTATATCTATAATATATATATATATATATATATATATATATATATATATATATATATATATATATAATTATTATTATATCATTAAATATCTTGAATACGTTAGCTAACCAGTCATCAATATAAATGAGATTTAGCCACTTTTATCTCAGAGGCAGATCGAGTCCAAATATTTGTAGACCAGTGTTATTTATATTGTACATTGAGAATTTTCAAATACATTATTAATCAAATACTAAAAGGTGCAAATATGGTGACTGAAGTCTTCTAAATAGAGAATATTTACAAAAAAATGCATTACTGTGGAAAATCTGAAATTGTTTATTTTTATTTTACATTTTTATTGAATAATGCTGTAAAAATGGTAAAAGGTCACATTTATACAGTGCTTTTCTACTTTCAAGGTGCTTTACGTCAAGGAACCACTCGCCCATTCACACACATTCATACACCAGAGTACACGGAGACCTGAAGCAAGGGAAGTTAAAGGAATATTAACATTTTTTACAATCTGAACCTTATTTCTGTAATAAAACAAGTTGTTTTACTCACCCAGTTTCGTAGATGTTGTAGCGATATCCGTTAACGTGAGTGCTTGGGGCAGGCGATTGTGGTCACCAAATAACACAAACTTTATCACTTTTCAAATTACAGGAGCTCAATGTCTTAGTCTACACTTTCGTTTGAGTCAAAAGTGGCCTCTAATCCGAGATTTAGCCATAGTTTCGAGTAGATGAGGAGGACAGTGTGTATGCGCTCATTCACAGCTGATTTGCAGATAAGAAGACGCTAATAACTTTTCTGTTGCGAGTGACACATGGCAGAAGATTTGGACTTTGAGGCTGAAGAGGACTTATGGAGAACTGAGGACTGAAGAGGAGTATACGGATGAGGAGACAGAATAAGGAAAGAATGAAGCGGAGAGAGTTTTAGGAGCAGCGCAGAGAACAGCCACCGGTATCACATTACTTCTCAGAATCGTGCGCTGAATCCGCTGGCCTTCTTTCTTTTCCTTTGCTGGTAAAAAAATCATTCTGACTGAAGTGGGTACTGAAAACATGATGGTCCAAACGTCTTACAGCTTTGCCTTTCATGTTTGGGTCCCGAGAGCTGAGAGCGAAATCAGCTGTGACTGAGCGCATGCGCACTGTCCTGTCATCTACTCGAAACTATGGCTAAATCTCAGATTAGAGGCCACTTTTGACTCAAACGAAAGAGACATTGAGATTCTGTAATTTGAAAAGTGATAAAGTTTATGTTATTTGGTGACTGCAATCGCTTGCCCCAAGCACTCACGTTAACGGATATCGCTACACCAGAACATCTACGAAACTGCTCCAAATGACACCAAAGTACTATTGGTGAGTAAAACAACTTGTTTTATTACAGAAATAAGGTTCAGATTGTAAAAAAACTTTAATATTCCTTTAAGTGTCTTGCCCAACGACACAATTGAAATCATCTGGTCAAGCCGATGATGTTTATGTCAAAAGTGGGATCAAATCGCCAGCCTTCAGATCAGAGGACTTACTGAGTTTACTACAAACACAGACTGTTATAAAAATGTCTTTTTGTATGTGTTCATGTGTGTATGTGTCTGTACAGCCAAAATACGACTATGATTCTTTTTATATTTGACTAGTCACGTTTAGTCACGTTTAGTTGATCATATGTTATAGCCCCAACTGTTCCAGAGCGCCCCCTAACTTTAGACCCTCCTTTTTGGGAAGGAAAAGCTCTGAAATCCCCAGTGGGACAAACACATCACATATAAACAAGTGCAAACAGTGTGAGACAGGCCTGGGCCAGCTGTAGTCCAATGATTGGTCACTGTTCAATGATAGATACTCTATAATGAGCTTTATAATGAACTTTAGTCACAACGCTCAATGTTCTCATTTAAATAATCCATCCCGCAACAAGTCACAAACATGACCCTGGCGACTACACCTACTGCAATCACAAAGAACTTCAAAACACAGAATATTACTTCCTATGTATGTAGCATCTCAGAGAAAACTACACACAAGTAGGCCTGGTTTCAGTCAACTGATCAGGCTTAGAGTATCGATAGGTAAAATAAATGCATATAGGTAATAAATGATTTTGATTGGCTGTATCAGAATCAAATTTGGGTCTGTGCCTTGGTCTTCATCTAGAGCGAGCCCAGAGCAAGTATATGTTGTAATACAAGCTTAATACAGTGACTGATAGGCTTTGACTGCACCAAAGATGCAAAAATACAAAAATACTTGCATGTGTAGGCTGGCTGTATTGTGTTGGGAATTAGCCAGTAGAGCAAGAGCTATTCTTCTGGAGTAACAAAAATATACAAATAGATTTAAAGATCCCATGACATGGTACTTCTTGATGCTTTTATATGGCTCCTTAATGGTTCCCTAATACTGTAAATGAATCCTTCTTCAAAATCAACACTTAGTGCATGGGAAAGACACATGTACAGAGTCAGAGTCAAAAAATAACTCTCCGAACAACTCATTCTGCGCCTTGTTGCTTGAATGCAAATGAGAAGAACACAATGCGCCGCTGGTTCCTTGTGTTAGCGCTGCGCTGTGTGCTGGCCCCACTTCCGCGTGTGTAAGCGCGAAGGAGGAGAGGAGAGCCTTTTCAATGAAAAAAAACACATTTGTACAGAAAATAAAATTAAACCACTGCTGTTTCAGAGGTCCAGAGGGTCGGGTAAAGGACTTCCAAGCCTAGAAACACTCGCACGTGCCTCCAGGCAAATAAAAAAACGCATTTCGCATTGCGTAGCTCCTCCGCGGTCCAAACTCTCTGGGTGTGATTTCCAGAGACAGGGGGTGGAGATCCAGACGATGGTGGAACTGCATTTGCATTTCTTTTTTCGATCTGACGTCAATAAGGTGCCTTGTCCAGAATCGCCCATTTGAGCTGTGTTTTTTTCAAACGCAGAAAAGGATCGCAAATGCTCAGTTTAGACATTACGCAACTTTTAGCCATTGGGGGGGGGGGGGGGTAAACAGGGTAGGGAAGCTCACATTAACGTTCAAAAACCTCAGAAAGTGAAAATTTCATGCCATGGGACCTTTAAAGAGGGTTTGCTCTAAGTTAAAGGGAATACAGTGCTACTGAAAAGTGGAGGATCTCACCAGCACTCAGAGTGGTGTCCACAGAAGAAGGGGATCTGCAGCCACAGCTTCTCCGGAGCGCAGTCTGAGCCTCCAGACGCCACGCACTCGTCAAAAGTCTGAAACACAAACGAGATGGCGAACGCCCCATGTACTGTAGGACTAAATCAAGTAACAGAAACATTGATTCTTGTCTATGATTTCTCTTTTTATATTGATAATTGAACACAAACTGATTCTAACTTTTCTGAATTGAAATGGTTGTGCACACCATCTAAATGTTTAGCATATTGGAACTCTGATTTGGTAAATTATCTATAGTAACATAGCATGAATTGTTTTGGACCCATCAAAAATGTATCAAAAATACACAAAAAGCTGTGTGGTCAGATTACGCTCTGTTCCACCTTGTGATATCGTGTGGCATACAGGAATACAGCAAGTGCTCCACTGTGTTTTTAAACTCCATACACCTTCACTAGAATCATTTGGATCATCTTAACCCTGGAATTTCCGATCTCTACTGAACAAAAGGTAAAAGGTAACACAAACAGACTAATAAAGGATTGCTCAAACGTGTGTGAATGAAACAAAACATAAGCAGGTATATTTTTGAGGAGGTAACATTATAACATGGCTTAATTTTACATAATATATGACCTTTAATCCATAATACTATTTTTCAGGAGGAAAAGTAGTATACTTTGAGAAGAAATTATAAAAGATTAGACAAATAGCTTTACGGATTAAACAAAAATCACAATGACCAGCTCTCCATAACCTACCTTTTTATCTCCTTGCTTTCTCCTTCGTAGCCCAGGCCTGTAGTCGTCTCCGAACCTCAGGAAGTAGTAATAGGACACCAGGCGCTCTATAGGGTCCCTCACCACATTAATATACAGCGGCTTCCCTTTCACTCCATACCTATAGACACATAAAGCATTCTCATTTAAAAGCGCACTTGAAAACTCAGACAGCCTCTCACTGCTCTGTGAACCTAGTGTTTATTGTACTTAAGAGGGAGCCTTTTTCCATTAGCAAAAACACAACGCGAGAACACTTAGGATAATTAGCTTTGATGACTGAAATGATAAAGCCAGTGGAGATAAGGACAACAAAGCCATTAATCAACACCGAAGCATTAGCATTAGTGGTCAATAGGAGAGCTAACAGTTTCCAACTCATCTGGATATGAACGCTATTAGAGGAAACGGGAAATACGAGCGTACTTGGAGAAGTCGAGATAGGCGACGTGGCCGTGGTAAAAGCCCGGTTTCATCTCTTTCCAGGAAGTGACATTTCGGACAAAGCGCACCTGTGCACAAGGACAGTGGAGAGGAATTAGTAACAAAACAAGATAATACACACATTTTTATACAACAGAGACCAATACAATACAAATGGATTAATAAGGGGCTGAACTATACGTAAGTAAGAGTATTTCCATTTTAAAAGTGAGCATTTGAGAACACACCCACGGGCATGATCATTTAAGACCGGACTAATATTCAAATTGAAAAGAAAAATCCCATGCATTTCAGAACATGTTTGCAGAGGTATAAACTTGTCATGTCGACTGAATCTTGTAGGAATTTATAATTGCCTGAGCTTTTTTTTTTCTTTTTCGCCCAAAGGTGCATTGTGTAATTTTTCTGGTGGAGGGTCTGGCAAATGGAGGACTGGAAAAAAGTGGCTTGCCCTCTCCGGGTGGGTGGAGAGTCCTTGCCTCAAGTGGAGGAGTTCAAGTATCTCGGGGTCTTGTTCACGAGTGAGGGGAGGATAGAGCGTGAGATTGACAGGCGGATCGGTGCAGCGTCGGCAGTGATGTAGTCGCTGTACCAGATCGTTGTGGTGAAGAGGGAGCTGAGCCAAAAGGCAAAGCAATCGATTTACCGTCAATCTACGTTCCTAACCTCACCTATGGTCATGCTTTGGGTAATGACCGAAAGGACAAGATCGCGCATAAAAGCAGCCGAAATGAATTTCCTCCGCAGAGTGGCTGAGTGGCTTAGAGATAGGGTGAGGAGCTCAGTCACATGGGAGGAGCTCGGAATAGAGCCGCTGCTCCTTCACGTCAAGAGGAGCCAGCTGAGGTGGCTCGGGCATCTGTTCCGGATGCCTCCTGGACGCCTCCCTCGGGACGTGTTCCGGGCATGTCTCACCGGGAGGAGGCGCCGGGGAAGACCCAGGACACGCTGGAGGGACTATGTGTCCCTGCTGGCCTGGGAACGCCTTGGGGTCCCCCTGGAGGAGCTGGAGGAAGTGTCCGGGTTAAAGGAAGTCTGGGAGTCCCTACATAGACTGTTGCCCCCGCGACCCAGCCCCGGATAAGCAGAAGAAAATGGATGGATGGGTCTGGCTAATGCTTCCCTCTATGCAGATTCTATTGCTTTGTCTGGAATGTTCCACAGTATGGTATTAAACCTTTCTATCTTCATAGAGATTAAACCAGACCATGTTACAGGTCAGATCTGTGGAAAGACAACCCCGTTCACAGTCATAATGTTGTTTTTCTATGTATTTTTGAGCTATAAAACCACGTGTAATTGAATAAATGTAAGGTAGAGCTGTTTAGTTGTTTAATGTCATACTGTGGAACATTCCAGAACAGTGACAGGTGACAGACCCCAAAACAAAAAGTTTCACCGTGCACCTTTAACTAAACTGAATGTTTTATTCAAACATTTTATGAACAAAATGGTATGTAACTTTGGAGCCATTATGGAAAATCTCAAAACAACAATTGTACAATTATATCAATACTGATTATTGTTTTGAAGATATGGTCATTTTATAATTGTAATAATGTTTATAATATGAAAAAAATATGCCCGCAACAAGATTCAAATCTTTTTTATTGTCCGGTATACTTAAAAATCATTGTGAATATCCAGATTCAAAACTGTTCGGTTAAGCTGAAAGGTTTTTAATTCCGCACTCTCTCTTCTCTTTTGATGTTAATTTTATAATGATTATTTATGTTTTGATTTGTTTGTATGTATGCTGATTTTAATGTGTTTCTTATTCTCTAAAGCATTTTGAATGACTTTGTGTACGAACTGTGTTATGCAAATAATCTCCCACTCGGACCTTTAGCGTCTTGCCCGTGGACACTACGATAACATAAACTCCACAGAAACCAGATGAATACGATCAAAGAGACCATCGAGTTAAACAAACGTGCTTCTCGTTATGCTGTCGAACAATAGCAGTGCCAGGCCTTAAACAGGAAAGTCAAACTGGCATGTGCGCACAGTAACAACTTTGGGTTCTGAACACCTGTAGGTAATATTTCATAATGTCCTGTGGTTTGAGTTAAAATTATGGCAATGTCAAAACCTGGATTTGGCAGCGCTGCGTGGCTTTCCTGGAAACAAGACAAATGTTCCTGTTGAAATGAAACGATAGTGATGTGCGGTGTGGTGCTTTATCCTCATTAAAATAATAATAATGATAATCAGTAGAGCTCAGCCTGTAGTGACATGGCGCTCAGGATATTACCTTGGCATTGGAACCAGATTTCACCAGCACAAAGCTCCGGGCTGTTTACCATGTCCTGGGCTAAACCACAGCTGTGCCCGCGTGGGGTGGGTGCGGGGTGGGTTTGTGGGGTGCCGTGAAAAGAGCGGTGTCAAAAAGTGGGCGAAAAGTCAACGCGCCACTTTGGAAATTGTGTGAGAATGTCAAAGCGGTCAAAAACAGCACCCCTAAAGGCACAGCAGTACTTTTAGCTGACAAAATGAAGCGTTTATATTTTTGTAATACCAACACAGAAAATAATTAAAGAAAGGCTTAATAATACTGCCAGTACCAGCATGCAAGTCTCTCTGAAAGTTATGGGAAAATATGACTGCAGGAGCTTAGTGTGAGGAGTGCATTAAAGGTAGCATTAAAGGTAGACTGTGCAACTTTTCTGGAGACAGTATGGCCTAGCAGATGAAACTATCAGACCAACTTACAAGTCAGAACTGTGGAGAGGTGGCCACACTCAATAGCCGCTTTCAGACTGTCGGGCCAGGCCGAGCTGGGCCACTAGGGGGCCACCTCGGTGCTAATAGCCCCAACCCACTAGCCCCATGCCCTGAGACCGGTTGTGTTCACACTGTTGGGCTACCAGCCTCTCCGTGTTACGCCCCCATTTTCGGAAACGTCACTGATACAGCCCATTTTGAAACATTTTGAACTCAGGCAATTCAGTAGCACGATGACAGAAGATGATTTGTATATCAGACCAACAACTACTGCCGATACCTCTGACTACGACCACTACAACACTCATAATGAACACTATGGAAGTATGCAGCAGTATGCTTCATGACATCCTGTTTCTGCAAACCCTGTCGATTTTCTCAGACAGTGAGGAGAGCATGCACATCTTCAGCTGACCAGAACTGGCGATCCATCTTTTTGTGACGGTAATGAAGGTACAGGTAATACTCTGCCATCTTCGCTTTATTTTGCTTCCAAATGTTGGCCCCTCCCCAACCTCCGCCCCGACCTCCGCCCCGACCTCCGCCCCGACCTCCGCCCCGACCTTGACACCACCTCTGGCCCCTCTTTGCCAATCGTTTTGCTCGGGCCAGAAATCGTGGGCCATTAGCCCCAAGATCCGGGCCCCTAGCCCCTGTTAGCACCTGGCCCTGGACGTGTGAAAGCAATTAGCCCCGATACGCCACTGTTGGCTCGTATTTGGCCCGACAGTCTGAAAGCGAAAGTAAGAATTAAAGGTTTTAAATGCATAAAAAACATCTGTGAGGAAATCAATGCTGGAAAGGTGCATTTAATGCCTCTCCATGGAGCAGGCGGCTGGCCTTTAAAAGAGCTATTATGCAAAATCAACTTTTTAGACATTGTATGTAGTGTGATTCATACCCGAGTAATATTTATAAGCAGAAGAAAATGGATGGATGGGTCCGGCAAATGCTTTTCTCCATGCAGATGTTATTGCTTTGACTGGAATGTTCCACAGTATGGTATTAAACCTTTCTATCTTCATGGAGTTTTAAACCAGACCATGTTAAAGGTCATAACTGTAGAAAGGCAACCCCGTTCACAGTCAGAATGTTGTTTTTCTATGTATTTTTGAGCTATAAAACCACTTGTAATTGAATAAATGTGAGATAGAGCCATTTAGTTGTTTAATGTCATACTGTGAAACATTCCAGACAGAACAGTGACCTAAACAAGCAGGTGACAGACCTCCAACCAAAAAGTTTCACCGTGCACCTTTAACTAAACTGAATGTTTTTATTCAAACATTTTATGAACAAAATGGTATGTAACTTTGTAGCCATTATGGAAAATCTCAAAACAACAACTGTACAATTATATCGATATTGATTATTGTTTTGATGATATGGTCATTTTATAATCGTAATAATGTTTAACCACGTTATACTTATCCCGTCTCATACCCACTGTCGTATGTAGTGTGATTCATGTCTGAGTAATCTTTATACTCAAGTCACCATTGCTCCGATCTACTGCCGTTTTCACCTCCACCGATACACGCCCACTGCCCAGTACTTACATCGTCACCAAATTTATCAGTGATACATACGATTTAACAGCATCTTGTAGTCATGAAAAAAGAAAAAAATCTGCTGGAGTGATCTGTGTCTGTACATAGGAGGTATCGAGTGAGTGATGATGTTTACCGCGATGACAGCTCCCATTGTGCACCGCAGTTTTCTAACGCAGAAGTTACTAAGTCATTAAATGTGTATTAAAGGAAAATTTACGTTTTTTTACAATCTGAGCCTTCTTTCGGCAATAAAACAGGTAGTTTTACTCACCCATAGCAGTTTGCTGTCAATTGGAGCAGTATCGCAGAACTTATGTTGAGCCGTTCTGTTCTTCTAATGATCCCGTATCCGTTAGCGTGAGTGCTCGGGGCATTACTTTGCGGTGTCCAAATAACACAAACTTTAGCACTTTTCAAATCACAGAAGATCGCTGTGCCAGGGTAGACTTTTAGTGGATTCCAAAACGGCCTGAAACCCGATATCCAGCTATAGTTTAATTTGATGACGTCATCAGAGAGGACAGTGCGCATGCGTGAACTCAGCTGTTTTGTAAATACAGCTAGTCCGAAAGAAGCTAACACCGCTCTGAACTTTACTTTTCTGTTGCGATATCGGGTTTCAGGCCGTTTTGGAATCTACTAAAAGTCTACCCTGACACAGCGATCTTCTGTGATTTGAAAAGTGCTAAAGTTTGTGTTATTTGGAGACCGCAAATCAGTGCCCCGAGCACTCACGCTAACGGATACGGGATCACTAGTAGAACAGAACGGCTCAACATAAGTTCTGCGATGCTGCTCCAATTGACAGCAAACTGGTATGGGTGAGTAAAACTACCCGTTTTATTGCCGAAAGAAGGCTCAGATTGTTACCTGGCCAGCCAAATGATATCTCTCTGTATTTCCTATACACCGCGATACCATTTGGAGACTCTCCATCCACTCTCGCTCCTCCGGTTCCAAACCGACTCCGCGATTCTGATTCGTTCAAAGATGGTGACGTCAGTGCACCCGCCTTTGCCCGCAAAGTCACTCTTAGGCAGCGGAAGTTCCGCCTCAGTTTTGAATCAAGATGGCGCAATCTCTGATTGGTTCACTTAGCTGTCTGTCTACGCGCAACTGCAGCGTATTCTGTGGATCAAACGTTACCAGACTCACTCGCTGGTACAGCGATGAGTCATGGATTCTTCCAGGCAACTCAGATTGTACAAAAACGTAAATTTTCCTTTAAAATAATTCTGTATTATGTGACTTAAAATGCCATTTATTATAATATAATAGAATATAACTATATGGTAGACAAAAACACAATGTGTCTTCTTTCATCACATAAGACCAGTAGGTTACTGTTTGATGATTAATCAATGTAAAGGCATTCAATACTGCTGTTGTATGACAAATTAAACTATGGATGTAAAATGGAAAAGTGTATCTCAAAAGTCATCTAACCGTCCTGTTTGAGAAGCATAAATGCATTTGTAGAGGGTTGTGGAACTGTGCGCACATGCAGTCAGGTCTTTTAAATTGAGAGGTCTATAATCCCTGCAATCAGACTTTAAACTTTTCATTTTTTGTGTTAAACAGAAATGATTATGTCTTTATAAAGCCAAAATAAAAGCCATCATCTCAGTCCTAATCCATGGTTTAGTTTAGAATGTAAAGCAAATTAATAGCAGTGATAGACGAGTCCCGGCCCTGACCTGGTCTTGTAGGGACATGACGGGGTTGTTCTTGCTCGTGTTGATGTGGAGAACGTGGAAGTTGTTCTTGGGGCAAAGGTCGTAGGCGATGTTGGTGAAGGAGGTGCTGCCGGTCTTTGGGACTCGGTTGTAGATGATGACAGAATCGTCTCTCTCTGATGTCACGGCAGACTCTCTCTCCAAAGACTCGCTGTGCCTCTGCTCCACCTGCGCCACCTCATGCCTGGCTATGGTGCGTTCTGAAACAAAAGGACCACAAGGTAAGGTCAGGGATGGGATGTACTGCCATCAATTATCATTAACCACGGTCTTAAATATGATCGGTTTATTTTAGGTTACACTTTGGGAAAGAAACAGACATCTTAGCATTGAGTTACAACTTCAAGGCCACCATTTTTTGATCTGTATAACATCGTTTCTTCATAAAAACAGGCCATGCGTTGTGTTTCAGAATCAGAATCAGAAAGGTTTTAATGCCATATGTTTGAACAAGTTCACAACATTAGGAAATTGCTGCGGTGCTTGGAGCAGAATGTAAACCAACACTTAACATGCAATAAATAAAATAGAATAAAATAGAGTAGCAGAAAACTTAAATCTAACAAATTTACAAGAGTACAAGGATATAACAGTGCAGGTGCAGGTAATGGTCAGGTGCAAAAAGAAGAACCGGCGCAGGGTCATGTGACTGACACAGAGCGGGGGGTGGGGTCATGTGACTGACACAGAGCGGGGGGTGGGGTCATGTGCCTGACACAGAGCGGATGGGTGGGAGGGTGGGTGAGAAGAGTCCTAGTGTTGTTATTGTTCAAAAGTCCGACAGCAGAGGGGAAGAAGCTGTTTTTATGGTGGGAGGTTCTGGTCCGAATGGACCGTAGCCTCCTGCCTGAGGGGAGCAGGTCAAAGAGTCCATGTCCAGGGTGAGAAGGATCGGATGCAATCCGACCTGCACGTGTCCGTTGTTTAACACACAAACTCTTCAAGTTCTCTCAAACAGAAAACACTCTGTTCCACCTTGTGATGTCTTGTGGTAATACGGGATGTGCTCCACTGTGTTTTTAAACCTGATACACCTTCACTAGAATCATTTCGATCATTTCAGCCCTGGAACTGCCGATCTCTACTGAACTAAAGGTAAAAAGGAGCTGTTAACTTGAAACTTGAATCCACAACAGTCAATTTTATCTAATACAGTGGTACCTCACCTTACGAATGACCCAACAAATGAAAATTTCAAGTTACGAAACGCCTTTACGGTAAATTTTGGTCTCTAGATACTAAAGAAAATTCAAGTTACGAAACGCGAAATCTCAAAAATTAAATTAATGCGCGCTCAGATGCACGCCCCGAAACGTAAATACACTTTATCAACAAACACGGGGTTAGGTTCCAGAGGTAGCCCGCGGTGGGAGAGGTCCACGAGGTAGGACAACTTTGTATTTTGCAATTGTTCTACATGTTTTAGGTCTGTAAATGCCTCACCACACACATTCTACGCTTTTCTCAGATTGGAGTTGGGCTTTTCTTGCATTTCTCTCTCGTTTGAACACTCGAACTTTCATAGATTTTCAATGGAATGTGTTGATAGTGAAGCGTGGGGGGGGAGCACAGCTCAATATAGCGCCGAACGTGCGAGGGGAGCGGAGACACAGGATTACTATCAACACCACATCATCAGCAGGGTAAAACTCACCTGACTCACGACGGTCTAAACCCAGCTCACGTTCCCTTAGTGAGTGAACAATCCAACGCTTGGTGAATTCTGCTTCACAATGATAGGAAGAGCCGACATCGAAGGATCAAAAAGCGACGTCGACACGGCGCCGTGGCGCGCGGGCCCGCGGCCCCGAGGGGGAGGCACGGCCCGGGCGCCACGGCGCCGTATCGACGTCGCTTTTTGATCCTTCGATGTCGGCTCTTCCTATCATTGTGAAGCAGAATTCACCAAGCGTTGGATTGTGCTCAGCCCGCACAGCTCACAGTGTCAGCCCCCCGGCTCTGGAAATCACATAGAACCAGAGCCCGCCCCGAGCGAGACCCCGCGGTCTTGCCCGCCGATAGAGCACCTTTCTCGGCCTGTTAGCTCACAGTGTCAGCCCCCAGGCTCTGGAGGTCAGATAGAACCAGACCCCGCCCCGCTCTTAAAGAGCCCCGCTGAAAGAGCGTCTTTCCTCGCGCGGAGACAGGAGCACTGCGCTCCTCCAACGGCACTGCCATGTCCCGGGATAATCCTGGTTTAGTCCAGGTCCAGTCCAGGTTTAGACCTAGTTTAGTTCTGGTCTAGACCTGGTTTATTCCAATCAGGACACAGAACACAAATGTTACACTATAAAAAAAAGTTACACTATAAAAAAAAAAAAAACTTGGAACGGATCAGGCCTTTTCTATTGAAATAGCTACTCAACTTACGAAAAATTCACGTTACGAAACCACTTCTGGAACGAATTAATTTCGTAAGGTGAGGTACCACTGTACAGGACTTCTAAAATTATATGAATTATACAAATTAAGAGAACAGTTCTGGAGGTGGCGTCACCTGCATGATTCCATGGAAATAGAAAGTTAAACCCACACTTTGGAACATTGTCCATGGAGATAGAGAAGTTTAATGCCCTACTGTGGAAGACTATAGCTAAAGGGACACTTCTATAGAAACAAGCAGTAGAAGGCTCTCCTCCAGAACAAATAGGTTCACTCATGGTAAGGACACATTTTCTTGGCCTGACGATAACAAATTTTGAAAAAGTACTATGTATTTCCTCAAAAACAATTCTATATGTGCAGTATTGTTAATGAACATGAGCTGCAATAAATAAATGAAACACGTAATGAGTAACAGGTATTGTTCTAACATATATTAAAGGATAAGTCGAAGGATAAATAGTGTAAAGTAGTAATTATCATGACAGGCCTATGTTTTTCAGTGTAGTAAAAACAACCAACATGGAAGCTGAAGTGAAATCCCTCAGATGTCCAGGTAGGATCCAGAGCAAAGGAGAACAACATGGAACATAGGCAAATGGAGAAATTCAATCTGTCAACTGGACAAACGTTTATTTGGTTGAATACATTTAGCAGCTCATCCAAGCTGCTTCTTCAGTTCTTAAACTTTTGTCCAGTAGACAAATTGAATTTCTCCTTTTGCCATGGATTCTACCTGGACGACTGAGGGATTCTACACACATCTTAAGAACAACTACGAGCCTACCATCGTTGGACTGGTAAGAAAGCTGGAAAAGGACACAAAAAGGTTAGTAGAGAAGAGGAATCATTTACGCTCTAACCTTAGATGTCGACAGAAGCAACTTATTCCCAAGGCTTTACAGAAGAAAGCACCGGAACCAGGGCAGAGGGCAGCCAGGTTAACCCAGCGTTACCCGAGAGGGATGTTCAACCTTAGAATCAACCGTCTCAATTATGACATTGAAAACTTAAAATAAACTTTTGTCCAGTAGACAAATTGAATTTGTCCTTTTGCCATTGATTCTACCTGGACGACTGAGGGATTCTACACACAACATGGAACATAGTTTTATTTTAGTCTATTTTTCAGCTAAAAAAATGTGCAAATAATTTCAATAGTGAATTGTGAATCATCAATGAAAGGGGAAAAACTGTTTATTTTTAAGCCCTAAGCAAGAGACTAGAATGTTTTGATGTGTAGATCTGGACATTAGATCTTTTTGATTGCAATAACTTATTTGACAATTTTGAATTTATGAACCGATTCTTACTGCATAGCCTCAACAAACAACCTTACTTTTCCACAGTAATGAAGTTGTATATTTCCACAGCCGCTAGTGAGTTGTTTACTGTTTTCCTCTGGCAGCAGGTGGAAGGGCCAACAACCCCGCAATAAAGACAAAGAAATAAACCGCTACTTTTTAAATTAAGGACACAGAAGCTAATTAGCCAGGCTTAATTAAGGAAACAGCCTAGCCCTCAAAATACAATACCACAGAAACAACTCATTAGGGCTTCCATGATAATATTGACAGGAGGCATAATTAAAAGTGTTGCTCTCAGCTCGCTCCGGCGCAGTGTTAATTAAAGGCGGTTACAGCAGTGGCCTTCGTCTATGGCTGCTGCTCATTCGCTCCGCTCTGAAGGAAAGCATATGCACTGTGAGAAAATAAACATGAAAGAATAACAATTAAGAGCCGCAGATTGTAAACAAAGAACACAATTACAGCGTTAAAATAATACGGTTATAAATGGGACTAAAGTGAGCCGGTTTGTGCATTGTTGTGTCTGGACATGGCTTATGAGATTAAATGAAGTGTACGTTGTTGTGTACATTGTCGTGCTGTAAGAAGACAAGAAGATATTTTAAGGAATTTCACTGAATAAGTCTTCAAGGGCTCAAATTATGCTAAATTCTGATCTATGAACATACTTGGAGTTTTGTTTCATTCACACATGTTTAACATACAAATCCTGCACATTTAGGACGGGTTCTCAACAGAAAACGCTCTGTTCCACCTCGTGATGTCATGTGGTAATACAAGAAGTGCTCCTGTGTTTTTAAACATTTTCACTGTCTGTCTCTACAGAATAAAAGGTAAAGGTTAACTTTAAAGCTACTGCTTCATGACATCACAAGGTGGAACAGAGCATTGGAGATGCAGATAGACTAATAATGAAGGGGTATTCACAATTATGTGAAGGAAACAAAACACAACTCCAGGTATGTTTTTGAGGTGGTCCCAAAGGAGAAAAATTATCTCACGAGATTCTTTCCCCATGAACTTACCTTTGGCTTGGACAAGGAAAAAGATAAGAGCTGGTGAGTTATACAATTTGAGAAGGTGTAGTTCCATAAAGCAGTAGAACAATGACCGCTAAAGTATTGCATAAAATAAATAATAGTGATGCCAAAATTGTGAAATGGACTGCACTACTTATTACACATTATGTCAAAATATCGTCTTGTCTCATTCTCTTGGACGCAATCTCATGGTCTGTTTTGTCTCATGGAAATTGTGTCTTGTCCCCCCTAGGAGGTATAACACAGCTTAAAGTTCACATGAGTGAATTTTGCGTGACCATAAACCATCACTGGACTTACTCTGCAGTCCATTCACAACAAACCATGGCTGTATTAGAATAGTCTTCAAGGGGCATACGGACTTCATTTACTCTCATTGTTAATTTGTGTTGCTGACAGCAGAGGGAGCTCTAACATAAATGCCTTAATGAAAACAGAGGTGTAGTTTATAAAGTATAATTTCCAAATGTAGACATTTTTTAAGTTGGAAAATGTGAAATACTTATCTCGAGGTGACCAACAGAATGTGAATTATTACCATATGAGTTCATAAAATGTGTTCTTTAAAACCTGGGGTACAAGACTTTTCTTATGAGTACATGTTGTGTTTTCCCCCCAAAGACGATGCTATAAAAACAGCCTGTCTACAGATCGACTTTCTCTGCAGTGTGAAAATCAAGTAGTCTAGCAAAGTGTAATTGCAGGGCAGGGGTGGTGGAAAGAAAAAGTAATTACAAAAGAATTTTCTATTTAAAAACAGTAATTATTTCTTTTATGAGTTCCATGAACATGCACAGTTCTTATTATTAGTCATTTAGAAAGTCTTTTAATCAGAATACAGTCAATGCACTTCTATTAGCAAACATAAAAAGATGCCACTGGCTATTTGTTAAACCACGACTATAGCAACCCCTAATTAATATGGCTATATTTTGAAACATATCAAATGATCAATTACTAAGTTAAGTTAATTTTGTTTTTCTTTTATCCATGCTTGAGTACAACAGTATGACTCATGTACACTCAACAAAAATATAAACGCAACACTTGTGTTTTTGCTCCCATTTTTCCTGAGATGGACCCAAAGATCCAAAATTCACTCCAGATACACAACACTACCATTTCTCTCAAACATTGTTCACAAATCTGTCCAAATGTGTGACAGCGAGCACCTCTGCCCCGCCGAGACAATCCACCCCACCTCACAGGTGCGCCACATCAAGATGCCGATCTGACATCATGACCAGTGCACAGGTGCGCCCCAGACTGCCCACAATAAAAGGCCACCCCGAAATGTGCATTTTCTTTTGCTTTATTGGGGGTCTGGGGACTCAGAACCAGTCAGTATCTGGTGTGACCACCATTTGCCTCATGCAGTGCAACACATCTTCTTCGCAT
This sequence comes from Paratrypauchen microcephalus, assembly GCA_036785185.1. Taxonomy (NCBI): domain Eukaryota; kingdom Metazoa; phylum Chordata; class Actinopteri; order Gobiiformes; family Gobiidae; genus Paratrypauchen; species Paratrypauchen microcephalus. Next base: position 3,891,703 of record JAVJIX010000064.1, on the reverse strand, counting down.
AGAGTTTATCAGATTGTCAATTGTGGCCTGTGGAATGTTGGTCCACTCCTCTTCAATGGCTGTGCGAAGTTGCTGGATACAGTGAACCCTCGTTTATCGCGGGGGTTAGGTTCCAGAAATAGCCCGCAATCAGTGAAATCCGCGAAGTAGGACAATTTTATATTTTACAATTATTCTACATGTTTTAAGGCTGAAAACGCTTCACCAGACACATTATACACCTTTCTGAGACTGGTATTAACATTTTCTCACATTTTTCTCTTGTTTAAACACTCAAACTTTTGTAGATTTTCATTAAAATATATTAATAGTGGGGGGGGGGGGGCACGTGACACGCGGACACGTGCGCGCGGACACGTGTGTTTGTTTTGGTACCACATATCCATGCCATGTGCGAAAGTCGAGTGGAAAGCGACCTGGATATCATTTTGGGCAAGACTCAAGCCAATGCTAACAGTGCCAAACCGCTAACAGACGCCTCTGAGCACCAGTCCTCACCACAAGACCAGGTAAGACCAACCTGCGCTCACAAGAGTTGGTTGCATTTCACCCCGGGTCCAAAATCAGACCGCTATCAATGCGTCGCCAATACTCCACAGCTCTCTAGGACGGGGTCGGGTTCGTGCCACTGTCTCCTCTGTGCGCGCGAGTGTCCTCCCCCCGCTGCGGCTCCCTCGAATGCGGCTCTCCCCGCTGCGGCTCCCCCGGCCCGTCCATGTTGATTCTTGGCTCTTCCATGGTCCGGCTCGCACTCTCTTCCATGGCTCGTGCAAGTAAACAAAGGCCACACCTCCTGTCACCCAGGCGCTCTCGTGAAGGAAATCAGAGACTCTGTCCCTACCATCCATGGTCTAGACCTGGTTTAGTCCTGGTTTAGACCTGGTTTAGTCCTGGTTTAGACCTGCTTTAGACCTGGTTTAGTCCTGGTCTAGTCTCTTAGCTAATCAGGGCGCAGGACAGAATGTTACACTGTAAAAAAAAAGTTACACTATAAAAAAAATTGGAAAAAAAAAAAAAAAAAAAAATCCGCGAAACAGCGAGGCCGCGAACAGTGAACCGCGATACAGCGAGGGTTCACTGTATTAGTGGGAGCTGGTACACGCTGTCGTATACGCCGGTCAAGCACATCCCAAACATGCTCAATGGGTGACATGTCCGGTGAGTATGCTGGCCATGCAAGAACTGGGACATTTTCAGCTTCCAAGAACAACATGGGGCCGTGCATTATCTTGCTGAAACATGAGGTGATGTTCATGGATGTATGGCACAACAATGGGCCTCAGGATCTCCTCACAGTATCTCTGTGCATTCAAAATGCCATCAATAAAATGCACCTGTGTTCTTCGTCCATAACAGCCTTTGAAGAGGAGTGGACCAACATTCCACAGGCTACAATTGACAATCTGATAAACTCTATGTGAAGAAGATGTGTTGCACTGCATGAGGCAAATGGTGGTCACACCAGATACTGACTGGTTCTGAGTCCCCAGACCCCCAATAAAGCAAAAAAAATGCACATTTCGGGGTGGCCTTTTATTGTGGGCAGTCTGGGGCGCACCTATGCACTGGTCATGATTTCGGATCGGCATCTTGATGTGGCGGACCTGTGGGGTGGGGTGGATTTTCTCGGTGGGGCAGAGGTGCTCACTGTCACACATTTGGACAGATTTGTGAACAATGTTTGAGAGAAATGGTAGTGTTGTGTATCTGGAGTGAATTTTGGATCTTTGGGTCCATCTCAGGAGAAATGGGAGCAAAAACAAAAGTGTTGCGTTTATATTTTTGTTGAGTGTACAATAAAGACTAACCAGACTAACCAGTCCAATGAGCACATGTGCACAGACACATTAAATTATCATTTGAGGATAGATTGAATTATTACAGGAAATGTTTGTGGAGGACTGAAGTTTAACAGGATTTTCCATTAAAAAAAAAAAAAAAGTGTAAGTTGTTTGCAGGAGACATTTTACTATCTAAAGAATTTGAATATTGCATCCATTCAAATTGCTATTTCGATTTGCGACACACTATATTATGCACTCCTTTTTGGACAATTACGCATGCATAAAATCTTAAAATTCTGTGTAATTAGGCTGTTTAGTATCAGGCTAGGGTCCACAAAGTAAATTTTTAAATGAATGAAAGCAACCATGTGCCCCCACTTGCCCCTACTGTTATTTATGACCCATCTGTCTCAACACGTCCCAGTCCAGTCATATGAAAGCAGATTAGTTTGAGATCACTGACAATACAACATACAGAGCAGGGGTAAAATATTGAATAATTAACACTGTAATTGTTATTTGGAGATATGCAAAATTAGAATATCAAATATATAGTATATACATGGAAGAATTGATTGACAATTGACATAGAACAGACCAAAACATCTAGTGTTACCTACCTTCTTAACAAAAGTATAACCACTTTTGTGGTTAACTGAATAGTCCATTCACGTTTTATGATGGACTTTATCCTCAACCAAGACATTTTATTTGGCATGTTTTATTCCATTTCAGATTAATATTATCTGCATCGAGATTAATGCAAATAAAATATAAATAAAGGGGGTTACAGAAGCTCAGTTTGTAAAGCGTTTGTCCACTGATCAGAAGGTTGGCAGTTCAAATTCTGCTCTCTGACAAAAAAAAAACAAAAAAACATCATTGGTTGAGCGGTCAGACGCACAGGATGGTGGTACGATTCCAGCTCCCACACATGAATGCTGTTGTTGTGTCCTTGGGCAAGACACCCACCTCGCCCCCAGTGTGTGCTGTGCATACACTGATGTATAAAAGTATGTGTGAAGGTGTGTAAAAGCACCTTGAGTGCCTTGAAGGTGGAAAAATATGACAATTTACCATTTAAATATAATACAAATAAATATTACTTTTTTGTCATTACAGGATAACACCATAAACCACTATAAAATGTCGACTCGGAGTTTGATGCTGCTCCTCTGAACCTTTTTTTCTTATTGGATTGTTTATTTTTTTACTATATTATAGCTATATTTTAGTTATAATTATTTAGTGTCTATATTGTAGTTATTATTATTATTATTTAGTGTCTATATTCTAGTTATTATTATTATTTAGTGTTTTATGTTCGCACCTTATCACCGAGACAACTTCCTAGTTTTGTGTGAAGGTGTGTAAAAGCACCTTGAGTGCCTTGAAGGTGGAAAAATATGACAATTTACCATTTAAATATAATACAAATAAATATTACTTTTTTGTCATTACAGGATAACACTATAAACCACTATAAAATGTCGACTCAGAGTTTGATGCTGCTCCTCTGAACCTTTTTTTCTTATTGGATTGTTTATTTTTTACTATATTATAGCTATATTTTAGTTATAATTATTATTTAGTGTCTATATTCTAGTTATTATTAGTGTCTATATTCTAGTTATTATTATTATTTAGTGTTTTATGTTCGCACCTTATCACCGAGACAACTTCCTAGTTTTGTGAATTGTGTTCACTTGACAATGGCAATAAAAGTCCTTCTGATTCTGATAGCTTCATTCTAAACTTTAATTAACCCCTGAAAGCTTTGATTGTTCTTACCCAATTTGGCTCGGGACTCATCTAACCGCTGGATCTGGTTTTCTATGAAGAGCACGGCCACTCCAAACGCGAGCACAGCCAGGAGGTACAACTTCGGGGCCATCATTATGATCCGAAGAAGAGCCATCAAACTCAGTCGAGCCTCTGATCCCTGGTGCCGGAGACTCTGCTACTGCGGCTAGGTACCGCTCACTTTTCACGACCAACACTCACTCCAAGCCAAACAAAATGCATAGAAATGACTAGCTTTTGTGCTTCATGTTTCCGAATGTGAAAACTGTAGTTATTTACACGATGCGCTTTGATTTTTTGCAGAGAACATCATTTCTAAACAGCATCACCCAATCTGGCACTGCTACTCTTGCTAGCGCTACGAAGTAGATCCACGATTCCCTACGATTCCCATTCCGGTTCAGGCTTTTATATGTGTCAGCTGTACGAGTGCAGTTTTAACGTATTTCCGATCGTTAAAATACTATAGTCAAACCGGTAAAAGTAGAGGAAAAGCGTCTCGAAAGTCCAGAGTTGAGGGATTGTAGCATCAGTTAGCTTAGCATCACTGTTTACTTCTACGCTTGTTTTCTTCGGCGAGACAGTGCGCACAGTCACGCCCTCTAGCGGAACAGCAAAATACTAAATAAATACTTTTTATATAATAATAATAATAATAATAATAATAATAATAATAATAATAATAATAATAATAATAATAATAATTATTATTATTATTATTATTATTGTTATTATTATTATTTTGAATATTTTTCATTTTATTCAATCAATTCTTCAGTTATATTCTGAACATGGCTCTTTCTCCATTTTGGATATTTGACTATTTTTAATTCAATAATTTAATTCAGCCTATCTGAAATTCAAAATCATATTAAAGTGAATGGACTGTTTTTGATTTCTTGTCAAGGTGATCAAAATAGCGAAAGGGATCTGAGTGCAGACCTCCACCCAGAGGACCCATTCCGCAGACCTCCACCAGGAGACCCTCATGTGACTTATCTCCACCCACAGGCCTCTAAAGGTAAAAAAGAAAAAACAAAAAAAAAAGCAAGATTTCCTCACTACTTTTAAACGTAAGTTTACCAAACTTCATATTGTATTACACTAAAGACAAGCCGAAATCCGTTTCCTAACCTTAACCGTTACAGATTTATGCCTTATCTAAAGCAGACACAGGGCCTACTAAAGCGACACATGGCCAAAGTACATAATATGCCTCTGGATATTTACACCATTGTATTTATTGACAGTTTGTGCCAACATTTTTAAACCGTTAATTTCCCTACACAAGCAGACTAGAGCAGAAATTCATTTCAATTTTGTTTTAGGAATGTATTGGTAATTTTTTTTTTTTTTTTAAATATTTGAAATGAGATGTATCACTTTCAATAACCTTTAATAGCATAAATAGTACACCAATAGAAAATGACAAGGGGGGGTGTCAGTGGAGGTCTCTTGAATGTACAAAGATAAAGTAATGATTGACTATGTGACTAAGAAAAATATTTCAGTTAAAGAAGCGTAAACCACAAATGGAAACTAAACGTGCCTGTGACTCATTGGTGACTTGGTTGGGATGGGGAACAATTGTGATTTGAATGATCTGTGAAAGGAGCAAGGTTTATAAGATTAATCTTCTTCTTGTTCCTTTTGTTCGCGCCAGTCAGGACATGGTGCATAATGGTTGGAGCCTGTATTTTTTGTCGTTCTCTTTAAATTAATGCAAACAAAATGAAATGACAAGAGCAGTAAATAAATAAAAAACAAATACAGTGGTACCTCACCTTACGAAATTAATTTTTTCCAGAAGTGGTTTCGTAATGTGAAAAATTCGTAAGTTGAGTAGCTATTTCAATGGAAAAAGCCTGATTCGTTCCAAGGCCCCGATCCAAGTTTTTTTTTTTAATAGTGTAACTTTTTTTATAGTGTAACAATGTGTTCTGCGTCCTGATTGGTTTCTCAGACTGGATTTAAACTTTTCTCACGTTTGTCTCTCGTTTAAACACTCAAACTTTCATAGATTTTCAACAAAACGTATCAATAGTGAAGTGTGGGGGGAAGCGGGAGGGGGGAGAAAACTGCGCGGACACGTGTGCGCAGCATGACCCGGCGCGGGGCTGACAGCAGGACTAGACCAAGATCTAAACCTGGACTGGACCAGGACTAAACCAGGACTAAACCTGGACTAAACCTGGACTAGACCAGGTGGATTAAAGCGCCGCGTGCGGGTCTATTTCCTGGTTTCTCACGAGTCACAGCTGAGGCGAGCAGCGAGGAGGAGGAGAACTGCGCGGACACGTGTGCGCAGCATGACCCGGCGCAGAGCTGACAGCAGGACTAGACCAACATCTAAACCTGGACTGGACCAGGACTAGACCTGGACTAAACCTGGACTCTAGACCAGGTGGATTAAAGCGCCGCGTGCGGGTCTATTTCCTGGTTTCTCACGAGTCACAGCTGAGGCGAGCAGGAGACCGCAGGGAGGAGGGGACCGCAGGCAGTCTAAGCGCATGTGAGCGCGGCTCCTCCTGGTTTAGTCCAGGTTTAGTCCTGGTTTAGTCCAGAACACCGCGGCTCCTCTAGACCTCCTCTAGACCTGCGCTCAGACTGAGCCTGAGCCTGCGGTCTCCTCCTCGCTGCTCGCCTCAGCTGTGACTCGTGAGAAACCAGGAAATAGACCCGCACGCGGCGCTTTAATCCACCTGGTCTAGTCCTGGTTTAGTCCTGGTTTAGTCCTGGTTTAGTCCAGGTTTAGTCCTGGTCCAGTCCAGGTTTAGATCTTGGTCTAGACCTGCTGTCAGCCCCGTGCCGGGTCATGTTGCGCACACGTGTCCGCGCAGTCTTCTCCCCCCTCCCGCTTCCCCCCACACTTCAATATTGATACGTTTTGTTGAAAATCTATGAAAGTTTGAGTGTTTAAACAGAGACAAATGTGAGAAAAGTTTAAATCCAGTCTGAGAAAAGCGTATAATGTGTGTGGCTGAGCGCGCATTATTTGAATTTTTGAGATTTCGCGTTTCGTAACTTGAAATTTCATTCGTATCTAGAGACAAAAATTTACCGTGAAGGCGTTTCGTAACTTGAAATTTTTGTTTGTTGGGTCATTCGTAAGGTGAGGTACCACTGTACCTACATACATACATAAAGTACAAAACACAAAATTGCAATATTAGTAGTATTATGTTGCTGATTAGCCAAATAAATACATACATAAATAAATACATGCATACATGCATACATACATACATACATACATACATACATACATACATACATACAACAGCTCAAAATAGCAATGTCAGTTGTATTATGTTGCTGATTAGCCTACTTGAAAATTATATAGGCCTAATGTACAAATTCAGAGAAAACTTTCGGCAAAAAAAACCCCATTTTGGTCAGTATTGTTTCTCAGTTATAAGGCTAATGAATTCATAGAGCTCTGTAAAAAAAATAAGAGACCACTGCAAACTTATCAGTTTTTCTGATTTTACTAAGAAGAAGAAGTGACTTTATTGATCTCACACTGGAGAAATTCTTCTCTGCATACACATACAGTACCTCTGCTACACATACCTATACTACTTATAGGTATGTGTTTGGGCAAAAGGAACATTTTTGTTTGAGTCTATAAACTACTGACAACATTTCCCCCAAATTACAAATAAAATATTATCGTTTAGAGCATTTATCTGCAGAAAATGACAAATGGTCAAAATAACAAAAGATACATGTTTTCAGACCTCAAACAATACAAAGAAACAAGATCAAATTCATTTTAAAACAACATAATACTAATGTTTACACTTAAGAAGAGTTCAGAAATCAATATTTGGAGCAATAACCCTTATTTTTAATCACAGCTTTCATGCGTCTTGGCATGCTCTCCACAAGTCTTTCACATTGTTCTTGGGTGACTTTATTCCACTCTTGGTGCAAGAACTGAAGTAGCTCAGGTTTGTGTTTGTGTTGGAATTCAACAGACGCTGGAATGGATGATTTCAGAAAAAAATGCAGTGGTCTCTTATTTTTTTCCAGAGCTGTTTTCTGATCCATTGACAGTTCTGTAGGACAACAGTACTGGCACTAGATGGAGCCAAAGTTACAAGTATGCGTTATGTTTATTTATTCCTATTAAAAATGACCAAAATGCACTGCACATTTCACTGTTTTCTAAAGAAATAACAACCTAGTATTTCACAGACGGCAAGCCTGAAATCTATCCAAAAAAATAGCTGATTTGTCTATTTATCACTGAATTTGTTTACTAGGATATGCATAATTTGTGTGTGTGTTGTGAACCTGTTCACTCATATGGTAATAAAAACCTTCCTGATTCCTGATTCCTGATTTAACTCCTGTCCAATATTTTTCAACATCTGAAAATGTCTCCAGACACTGCTTCGTTAACTTGTCTCCCACGGATGAAGAATGGGTTAAATGCAGAGAACCCATGTGAACAATAAACGCCTAAACCTCGAAGTTCAAAGTTCAGCTTTATTGTTTTGTATATGTACAGGTTGCACACACAGGATTTGAAATTGCAGCACTCCCTAGGCCCACAGTGAACATAAAACATCTGATAAACAAGACAATAAACACCACGACTAAAACATCACAAAGTACAAGACAATAAACACAAATGTCACATATACACCTATATTGTTCACTTTAATTGTACCCCAATGCACATGAGGCACCCTAACCCACACTTGCCTTAGTAATTGCTTTATCAAGTCCTCTTTGTAATTATAATTTCAAACTGTGGGAGCAGACACAGTGATAACCATCCAGCTCATCTCCTTTATCGTTTCCTTCAATGTAGACCTTCTTTGAATCCTCTCCTTTTTGGTCTTACATATAGCTTTTAAAATACTTGATAGAAAGGAGCAGAGATAGGGTTATTTCCATCTTTACCTCTTTGGGAGATGAGGAGAGCATTTGAATAGCGTTAGGTAAGGCTCACACCGCCGGCTTAAAGGCATAATCATGACACAATTAAGATAAATTCACAACGAACGCCGGTGGCAAGAAAAGCAATTTTTACATGCTGTAATAGAGTCTGCTGACAGATTAAGATAGCAGGTGATTGGAGGGGGATGTATTGGCTTAAGTCTTAAGAGCGGGATCCAGGTGGCCCCAGGTGCGCTTCTCGAGTCGCCCCCGAGGAAAGACAGTTTTGATTTTTTGAAAATGAAAGAAACGTTTGAGTGTTGGATTTGTGAGCAGTTATAGTGTGGATTTCAACTAACATCAGCGTCGGTATCTTTTACTTTTACACTTTGTTAGCCAAACGTGGAGCAAACAGGTGAACAAAATATGTAAACTGTCTGATATTATAGTTTTTTTGTGTGTTACTAAGATATTTGTCCACGTACTTTAATATTTTGAGTTGTAAAGCTGAATTGAATGTGGTGTCATTTTGGTATTTTGTTTAAAGAAGACAATAAGGAGTGCTGTAATGATTTTGATTGTCCCAAAATGAAAAACCAAGCGCAAACTATGTCAAATTGACCTGGATTTTGTGCTGAAAGACTGCGTTCAACCACTAGATGGCGCTAATAGAATGGCATATTCATAGGAAATCAAACATTGGATATTTCAATTGCAACCATTCTGGAAACAACATACAGTTTGTGGAAGAATTACTAGATACAAAATGAGCATCATATCAGAAAATCCAACAACAAGAGTGCATTATAACAGTGAATAGTTGTATTATATAAAGGTGCACTATGTAACTTTCCGGTAACATGTCTGCACCTTCTTGGTTCCATGGAGATGTTCTTGTTTGGCTATGACATGTTAAAAAAAGCCATACTGTGAAACATTCTATCCAGTTCAGATACATTTAGAGCTCCAAATTACAACTTTACACTTACATCTGTCGTTCTGTGGTATTGGCGTTACAATTTTTACAATTTTAACATTTTTTGCACACACACGTACACACTGGGTTTCCATGGTTCTTTGGACATTACATTGACTTACTTAACCTACAACTGAGAGACCACTGCAAAATTATCATTTTTTCTGATTTTACTACTTATAGGTATGTGTTTGGGAAAGGAACATTTTTGTTTGGGTCTATAAACTACTGACAACATTTCCCCCAAATTCCAAATAAAAATATTATCGTTTAAAGCAGTGTTTCCCAACCAGGGGTACAAGTACCCCTAGGGGTACGTGAGCACATTGCAGGGGGGTACTCAGCAGTGTTGCTGCCAGGCGCAGGGGAGATTTTTTTGAATTTTTAAATTCTAACTTGAGTAAATTTGAGTTAAAGAAAAGAGACAAAATGCCTGAGAATTAAGTTTTCAAATTAAGGAGATGAAATAAAATGATTTTCATTTAATAATCCATTGTGTCACATTCTACTTTTGAAGAATTACCAACACGTATGAGTGAGGGGGTACTTGAGGTGTGACAAAAAGGCTCAGGGGGTACACACTGGTTTAGAGCATTTATTTGCAGAAAACGACAAATGGTCAAAATAAAAAAGATACATACCTCAAAAAATGCAAAGAAACAAGATCAAATTCATTTTAAAACAACATAATACTAATGTTTACACTTAAGAGTTCAGAAATCAATATTTGGTGCAATAACCCTTATTTTTAATCACAGCTTTCATGCGTCTTGGCATGCTCTCCACAAGTCTTTCACATTGTTCTTGGGTGACTTTATTCCACTCCTGGTGCAAGAACTGAAGTAGCTCAGCTTTGTGTTTGTGTTGAAATTCAACAGACACTGGAATGGAATGGCTGTAATACATGTAGAGATGCTGATTTCAGAAAAAAAAATGCAGTGGTCTCTTATTTTTCCAGAGCTGTACTTACTAAACATATTTTAACCCAAATGTAAACTTTAAACCGGCTGTTGAACTAATAATAAAGAACTTGCATCATGAGGACCTGATTCTTTTTCCCATTTGAGAGACAAGTCCACATGAATTGAGCGCGTATCTGATTTAAGTCCCTACAATGTAATAAAGACCCGCCCACGTGAAAATCTATGGAGATAATTTTGTCTCATAAAGATTTGTATAAATAAAAAAAGATATATATAAATATAAATACATTTATAAATATTCAAACACAAAATACAAATACAAAAACGCGGCATACAAATAAATGATGCATATAAATACACAGGCATTTGTAAATATATTTTCGAGATTTGAAAACAAATGTAGTTGACTTTCTATGTGGAGTCTGCATTTGTGGATCCATTTTTTGCTTTCGTGTCTATGACGTAATTGTGAGACAGTCCTAGCGCAAACCACGATTTGTATAAATAAAAAAGATATATATAAATATAAATACATTTATAAATATTCAAACACAAAATACAAATACAAAAACGCGACATACAAATAATTGATAGAATGTATATAAATACAGGGAGTCCTCGGGTTACGACGTTGATCCGTTCTTAAGACGCGTCGTAACCCGAATTTCGTCGTAAACCGGATTTTGCCTTTGATCTTCCAACCAAAGCACCAATAACCTTTCCATCTCAATAATTAGACCACTACGCTGCTTGGTTATCACTGCCGCTTTCATAGGAGCAGATCAGAGCCACATCAGGTACTTCCGCCCACATTGGGCACACACACGAGGCTGTCTTCTTCTCCCTACAACCACAACAGAGCGTATTCTTGCGCCGTGCGCCGCGCGCCGTTCGTGTTTGTTTACATCTCTTACCACGCTAAACCGCGTAAGACGGAATGACGCGTAATATATACATATTTTTTTTAATGGAGGCGCGTTCGTAACCACGAAACGTCGTAACCCGAGACCGTCGTAACCCGAGGACCCCCTGTACACAGGCATTTGTAAATATATTTTCGAGATTTGTAAATATATTTTCGAGATTTGAAAACAAATGTATTTGTGGATCCATTTATTGCTTTCGTGTCGATGACATAATTGTGAGACAGTTCTACCGCAAACCACGATTCGCAAATAAATGTCACCGGATTTGAATACAAATAGCCTTCACTGGACATCCAGCAGATGGCAGTGTTGAGCAGCTTGTCGGTAGTTGCTCTTTAGATGCGTGAATGAGTGAATTACTCCTTTTATCATAGTTGCTCTTTAGTAAATGAGTCTACAGTGGCCCCTCGCTCTATCGAGCGTGGGACCACATATCCATGTGCGAAAGTCGAGTGGAAAGCGACCTGGATATCATTTTGGGCAAAACTCAGGCCACCGCTAACAGTGCCGAACTGACTGACTACGCACAACGCCTCTGAGCACCAGCCCGGTCTAAAGCCCCGATCAGATCAGTAGCTTTGTCAAATAAATTCAATATCCTGGACCATGAGGATTTTCCCCCACTAACCTGCGCTCACAAGGGTTGGTTGCATTTCACCCCGGCTCCAAAATCAGTCCGCCCAGGAGTTCGGGGCATGGCTATCAATGCGTCGCCAATACTCCACAGCTCTCTAGGACGGGGTCGGGTTCGTCCGCTAGGTGTGACGGGGAAGACCCACTGTCCCCTCTCCGCGCGCGAGTGCCCCCCTCCCTCCGCCGGCTCCCCCCGCCATGCGGCGTCCGGGCCAGGCCCGTCCGTGTTGAGGATATTGAATTTATTATAGGCTGGTGCTCAGAGGCGTTGTGCGTAGTCAGTCAGTTCGGCACTGTCAGCGGTGGCCTGAGTTTTGCCCAAAATGATATCCAGGTCGCTTTCCACTTGACTTTCCACTCGAGCGAGGGCCCACTGTCGTCTCATTTACTAAAGAGCAACTATGATAAAAGGAGAAATTCACTCATTCACGCATCTAAAGAGCAACTACCGACAAGCTGCTCAACACTGCCATCTGCTGGATGTCCAGTGAAGGCTATTTGTATTCAAATCCGGTGACATTTATTTGCGAATCGTGGTTTGCGGTAGAACTGTCTCACAATTACGTCATCGACACGAAAGCAATAAATGGATCCACAAATGCAGACTCCACATACATTTGTTTTCAAATCTCGAAAATATATTTACAAATCTCGAAAATATATTTACAAATGCCTGTGTATTTATATACATTCTATCAATTATTTGTATGTCGCGTTTTTGTATTTGTATTTTGTGTTTGAATATTTATAAATGTATTTATATTTATATATATCTTTTTTTATTTATACAAATCGTGGTTTGCGCTAGGACTGTCTCACAATTACGTCATCGACACGAAAGCAAAAAATGGATCCACAAATGCAAACTCCACATAGAAAGTCAACTACATTTGTTTTCAAATCTCGAGAATATATTTATAAATCTCGAAAATATATTTACAAATCTCGAAAATATATTTACAAATGCCTGTGTATTTATGTACATTCTATCATTTATTTGTATGTTGCGTTTTTGTATTTGTATTTTGTGTTTGAATATTTATAAATGTATTTATATTTATATATATATCTTTTTTATTTATACAAATCTTTATGAGACAAAATTATCTCCATAAAAATCAAACCATTCATTTTCATATTTCATTTAAAAATAACTCGAAAAAAGAGGGGGTCCCATCTGTGCCTGGATCAATTTGGATCTGGGGCGCTGGCAGCAGAGGGACCCAGACCAGACTGCAATCCCGAGCGATGTAGACTGGCACAGTTCAATCAAACCACCACATTTCCATGGCTCTCAATGCCCTGTCCGATACACGGGCCATAGAATAGACCCGCCACCTGAAATTTCTGCTCAACTTTAAGCCTTGAATAAATAAATTCGCCCCCATATTTGTCCTGCATTGGCTCTGAGCATGTGCATATCTGTGCCTTTTTAAATCTGTTTGAGGGGTAACGTGTTTAGTGATTTTGGAGGGAGAATGGGAGTGTTTCTTTGGAAGTGTCAGCAGTTTTGTCGTGCATTTGTGCAGGAGGTGGAGAATGGTACAGGGCAAGCGGTGTTGTGGCCAGAAGAGGGCGCATGTGCACAGGGAACACACCACAGTGTGAGGAAATGGATCATCTATTTATTTTACACACATCTTTCAGTGATATAAACAGACTAATCAAGATATATTCCTGAGTGAAAAATGTTGAATTGCTTTTTGAACTTTTAACATGTCATAGCTGACTCAATTTAGTATTTTAGTGGATTCATACATGTTTGAATAATCCTGTATTGTCCTGCATTTGAGGCTTGTTTCTATCAAGGCATTTTATATCCATGTTTCAGCTTCAAATGAACTCACGTCGAATAATAATTTAATGGCTCTACCTGTCAGCATCGTGTGATGGTGATCCAAGTGACTGTTAAAAAATACAGCTCTGGAAAAAAATAAGAGACCACTGCATTTTTTTCTGAAATCAGCATCTCTACATGTATTACAGCCATTCCATTCCAGCGTCTGTTGAATTCCAACACAAACACAAAGCTGAGCTACTTCAGTTCTTGCACCAGGAGTGGAATAAAGTCACCCAAGAACAATGTGAAAGACTTGTGGAGAGCATGCCAAGACGCATGAAAGCTGTGATTAAAAATAAGGGTTATTGCACCAAATATTGATTTCTGAACTCTTCTTAAGTGTAAACATTAGTATTATGTTGTTTTAAAATGAATTTGATCTTGTTTCTTTGCATTGTTTGAGGCCTGAAAACATGTATCTTTTTTGTTATTTTGACCATTTGTCATTTTCTGCAAATAAATGCTCTAAACAATAATATTTTATTTGGAATTTGGGGGAAATGTCAGTAGTTTATAGACTCAAAACACAAAAATGACACAAAAATGTTCCCTTTGCCCAAACACATACCTATAAGTAGTAAAATCAGAAAAAAACTGATAATTTTGCAGTGGTCTCTTAATTTTTTCCAGAGCTGTATGTGACATGACTGTTAAAAATGACAATAGCAATGATTTCCACTCACTCATTTGTTTTGTCTTTTAAGATTTTTTATGTCACACTACAAGATGTGTAGAATTTAGCACATGAACACTGTGTGATGCTTCACACGATCAGTTCTGATTATGACCAATTATCAGGCTCTTGGTTCTGTAAAGAAACGTCACAGTGGTTAGCAGAGGCTATTGCTAAATGTGAGTGAAAATGGGAAATGTATTTTTATTGTCTTTTTTGCTTGGTTTATGGTGTATACTACTGTGATTTCTGGAAACATCCACATGTCTGTATTGAGCATATTTTATTTTATTTTTTGGTCACTTCTTTCAAAAATTGTGCCTTATTCACGATATTGGTACATGGCCTTGATCTGAAATTTGGACCTCATCACGTTCTAGAGCATGAACCTGACCCATTAGGAGCATTGCATTGTGGGATAGAGTGCCCTGGCCCTCCCCGGTGCCAAGCAGGTTCCTGGTGGATGGTGATGGAGAATGAGAGCAGCAGAGAGGATTTGGAGAGGGGCGTCCACACAAAGACATTGTCTGAAGTACAGGCTCCTCGCTGTGCTGCACTGCAGAGACAGGCCTTTAGTATTTCCTGTCAAACGGGCCATTGTTGCTTTTAGTTCACCTTAAGTGTCTAGACAGTGGTTTTGCTGCTCCACTGGTTCTCTTGGATTGAGGCCAAATCTTCACTCCTGAGGCGATAAGAGTCTTATCAGGCTGTTAGCGGGGCTGGAGACTGGAGCAGAGCTCAAGTGCAGTGTCAGTCAGGTGGGAGTGTGGGCACCGGAGAGGGAGCACAGCACAGGTTTACTATGAGCTGCACAAAGAAGCAAAAGCACCAGTTCTGGACACTGATCAGACCGGACCCAAGCAGGGAGATGCTCTTTCAGCTAATGCTATTTCTGTCTCACATGCCAGTTTGGCCATTTACTACATCAAAGTTCTATTTACAGCTGCTGAATAAAAGGGGCACCGTGTAGTTTTTAGGTGGAAGTTCTGAAACCTTTTCTCCATAGAAATGTTGCTTTGTTCCACAATAACATATAGCTTGGAAGAACCTCCATCAGACGCTCTCTGTGTACCACCCGCTCCAAGTCCTGGCTCCAGATTTGGGCCTCGGTGACACCAATCCGGGTGAAGTAACTGGCCTTGTTTTTCTATTATTCAGAGCTCCTGGGGTCATTCGCACAAAATTATGCAGGTTAAGGTAGCAGTTCAAGGAGGGTTGCTTTTTATTTTTGTCCAAATCTATGAATTTAGATTTCCCTACACTTCGAATCATAATAAGATCAAGTATCAATCATGAAAAAGACAGACATCCATGAATAGTGGATGACATAGCAAGTCATTTGGATGATGGCAGTGATGACAAAATGTACAGACTCTTTTAAATAATAATTTTTACAACAACTGAAACCTAATTTAAATGTGCACTATGTAACTGTTCTGGTGTGTGGGGAAGGTTTTGGTGTGTGTGTGTGTGTGTGTGTGTGTGTGTGTGTGGGGGGGGGGGGGGTGTCTTGTCTTTATGTTATTACTTTGCTTGGAATGTTCCACGTTCTTACATTTCTCACATTAACTCAATTACATGTATTTCATTGGTTGTAAAATACCTTGAAAACATTCATTACTATACTGTGAACAGGGTCACCTCTCCACAGACCCAACCTGTAACTTCACCTACAGCTCTGGAAAAAAAAATAAGAGACCACTGCATTTTTTTTCTGAAATCAGCATCTCTACATGTATTACAGCCATTCCATTCCAGCGTCTGTTGAATTCCAATACAAACACAAAGCTGAGCTACTTCAGTTCTTGCACCAGGAGTAGAATAAAGTCACCCAAGAACAATGTGAAAGACTTGTGGAGAGCATGCCAAGACGCTTGAAAGCTGTGATTAAAAATAAGGGTTATTGCACCAAATATTGATTTCTGAACTCTTCTTAAGTGTAAACATTAGTATTATGTTGTTTTAAAATTAATTTGATCTTGTTTCTTTGCATTGTTTGAGGTCTGAAAACATGTATCTTTTTTGTTATTTTGACCATTTGTCATTTTCTGCAAATAAATGCTCTAAACCAGTGTTTCCCAACCAGGGGTACAAGTACCCCTAGGGGTATGCGAGCACACTGCAGGGGGCACTCGCTGCCAGGTGCAGGGGGAGATTTTTTGGAATTTTTAAATTCTAATTTGAGTAAATTTGAGTTAAAGAAAAGAGAAAATGCCTGAGAATTAAATTTTCAAATTAAGGAGATGAAATAAAATGATTTTCATGTAATAATCTGTTGTGTCACATTCTACTTTTGGAGAATTGTCAACACGTATGAGTGACAGGGTACTCGAGGTATGACAAAAAGGCTCAGGGGGTACCAGTGGTGAAAGTAGTTTTCATTTCTTACAGGTGCTATAATGTCCAGTGCATCACTTTAGTTTACTTAAAAACTTTACTTAAAAAAAACAACACTCGTTTTACGCGTGAAAAGTCCCTCAGTCGTCCCAGGTTTTTTTTTTTTTAATTTTTTTTTAAAATGTTTTACACCTTTTTCATAGATAAATAACTTTTTTAATATACTTAGGCCTAATTATTTCATATTTTTTTAGTCAGCATAAACCCTCTCTTACAGGTGCAGGCAGAGCGCCGGCCTTAAAGGTCCCATGACATGGTACTTCTTGATGCTTTTATATAATGGTTCCCTAATACTGTAAATGAATCCTGCTCCAAAATCAAGACTCAGTGCATGAGAAAGACACATGTACAGAGTCAGAGTCAGAATATCTCTCTCTGAACAACTCATTCTGGGCCTTGTTGCTTGAATGCAAATGAGAAGGACAGAGATGGGTCAGAGGAGCGGGTGGGGGGGCAAATGCGCCTTGTTTTAGCAGTGCACTGTGTGCTGGTTTCCCCCAAGAAAGGAGAGGCATTTCAATGAAAAAACACATTTTCACAGAAAATAAAATTAAACCACTGCTGTTTCAGAGGTCCAGAGGGTCGGGTAAAGGACTTCCGAGCCTAGAAACACTCGCACGTGCCTCCAGGCAAATAAAAAAACGCATTTCGCATTGTGTAGCTCATTCGCGGTCCAAACTCTCTGGGCGTGATTTACAGAGACGCTGAGTAGAGACACAGACGGGGGGTGGAGCTGCATTTTTCGATGTGACGTCACATAGTTCCCTTGTTCAGAATCGCCCATTTGAGCTGTGTTTTTTTCTAACGCAGAAAAGGACCGCAAATGCTCAGTTTAGACATTTCGCAACTTTTAGCCATGGGGGGGGCCTAAACAGGGTAGGGGAGCTCACATTAACGTTCAAAAACCTCAGAAAGTGAAAATGTCATGCCATGGGACCTTTAAATCTTCTACCAGTACCCCTCGCAATGGCTTAGGCTACTTTCACGGCTACAGTCAGATAAGTTTTGACAATCCTTGCTTAACAGACTGCAGATATCTCTGCACGAGAGTTTCGGGTAGCTTTCAGTTATTCTCGAATGGCATAGTGTGGTTGTTTGTGTTTTCTACTTAAATAGCGCACCTTACTTTTTTTTTTCAAATGTGGGTTTTGGCCACCATTAACCGTATTCTCTTAGCGGTGCTGTGTACCGGCTGTGAGTTTTATACTGGTGCGGCGTTCCGGTGCACACCGCTTTACTTTCACCACTGGGGGGTACGCAAGACAAAAAAGGGTTGGGAAACACTGCTCTAAACGATAATATTTTTATTTGGAATTTGGGGGAAATGTCAGTAGTTTACAGATTCAAACAAAAATGTTCCTTTTGCCCAAACACATACCTATAAGTAGTAAAATCAGAAAAACTGATAATTTTGCAGTGGTCTCTTATCTTTTTCCAGAGCTGTAATATGGATACATTCCAGCCAGTGCAATGACATCTTCACGAAACATTAGTACAGCTTGTATTCTTTATGTAATCTTTTTCATTGATCTCTCTGTATCTCTGTATTGGTCCGCAGTAAACGCATAAGGTCATGTGAAGGTGTCTCAAACATCCTCCAAAACCCACAGTGTCTACAGCTTCGAAACAATACAGCAACCTCCGCTTGTCATAGTCACTTTTTGCTCACTGCGTTTTTACACAATGTTAAATTATGAGATTGAGGTCATCTTTTGGCGTACAATGAGGAGCCGGCATTCTTCGCGACAAGGGGCAAGAGGGTAATACAACGTCTATTCAATGGCTTCTCTTTATGTCCGTCATTGCTGGAAAATGTTTGCCGCGAAAGTCCAAGGTCCCTCAAGTAAAAATCAATGGGAGGGATTGTATACTGGTCCTTGTTTGAAGTCTATTGAGGCTCTATTCCCCGGCCAGGTAACACAAGAATGCTGCTTTTATTCGCACCATAGTTGATCCACAATATTGGCAAATGGCCCTTAATTCCACTCCATACAAGGTAACTGTCCAGCTTGAAGACGTCTTTCTCTCCTGTTTGAAAGACGGGCTTGTGTTGTGCTCTGAAAGGGACTCAATAGATACGGATGAGTTATTCAAGGAAAACGCGTTAAGACTTTGGAATACGAGGCGCTACTGCATTATTTTTGCGAAGGACATGGTATTTTCCGGTGGAATCTACGGCTGCTCGATCCATCCGGGGCGACAAAAGAAATGGGGGAGATAAAAGGGGGCGAGGGGGGGAATCAGAACTTGGGGACTGTTTGGAGATTTGTGTGTTTGCAGACAGGACGATGCAAATTTCAAAGCTGATAGTCGAGAAGTCTTTTTGGGGTTTAAAGATTTAGTTTGGGTTTACAGTGGTGTTTTATGTAGTGGCTGGTTATGGTTTGACAGTAGAATAGACTGGGATTATACATTATAAAACAAATGTGCCCGTATTTTACATTATAGTCAAAGTTGTGTCAAAAAGTAATCAAGTGCGGAGAGATCAATTGTATCGTCACTATCTGCATCTATTTGTCTCAGTAATCTGTATATTTTGTGTGAATGGAATATTGTAAAGTCCCAAAGTGAAATAACTATTTAATCATCTTACTTCATACACTGACTGACGTTTAAGAAACACATTAAGCACCTCACAAAAACTGTTCATTTTAACTTAGTGAATTTTAGATAGGCAAGATCCTTTATGACTCTATATGCGGCACGAATGTTTTTACACTCCATGACTCTGTCTCATATAGAGATCTGCAGAACCACATGGGCACAACACTCAAACCAGTGGAATCACTTTTTTAAAAAGCTGTGAAAATATTAGGCAAGAAACCGTTCTCAGTTCACCACTGCACTACTTTGTTATTTAAGTACAACTGCTTCATTTTAATAATTTTGTTCATTTCAAATATGGATGTTTTATATAGGCTATAAAGTTTTGCTCCTCCTCCATTACAGGATTTTATTAAAACGAAGACTGTCAGTGGGATGGGAACTAAGGCCAGGGCTCATGGGAACTGTGAGGTCCCGCACAGATGCACTACATTCAGACAAAGTGTGCTCTCAGTCAGAGGCACAAGTTCTGGAACTCTCTCCCATCATCAATAAGAGAGACTCCAACACTGGACACTTTCAGATCACACTTGAAACAGCGGCTAAAGGAAAACCAGATTTGTGGACACTTTTAATATTTAACTGCTGTTATTGTCACTTGTCATTATTTTTGTTGTTTTTACTGTGGTGTCCTGCCCAGGGACTACAGATGGAAATAAGCATTTTTGCTATATAATCTGGAGTATTTACACTGCAGTGTTGTAGATGTCCATTAATATGCACTGTCCCTATTAAATAAAGAATAAATAAAATAAAATAAATAAATATATTTCATGTCTTCTGTATTCATATCAAATGTCGGAACTAGTAAACTTATAGAAAAAACATTGAATGAGGGTGAGTCCAAACTTTTGACTAGTAGCATAGGTGCATTCTGATTGTGGCGGTAAACTTCAGAATTACTTCACCTATAATTAGCCTCCAGACTTAAGTCACGGTGAACATAATATTGTTTATTACACACATTTTCTTACCTAAACATAACCACCTCAATAATGAGACCTGACAGCCAATGTTTCATCTGTCAAATTTTCCATAAAAAAAAGTTAAAAAGCAGATTATACGAGACACATGCCAATATTATTAATGGAACTTACCTTAAAAAGAAATTTTTGTTATAAAATGACTTTATAATACACAGGTCCATTTACTTACTAATTTGCACTGCAGCTCTTGTCTCCTGTAGCTGTGATTTTATATTTTATTTTAGATTTTATTACATATTTTTCCTACTTTATTTTGACTTGTACATAATACATTTATTTTTAGAATGATGTCTCCTTTGACACCGTTCTCTTGCTATCTTTTTTGCTATACCATCTATTTTTTGTTACCCTCTGTTATATATTGATGAGTGAGCTACTGTAGCCAAATAATTTCCATTGTGGATCAATAAACTTTTTTTTTTTTGAAGAAAGGCTACATGTGACATTTCTGAACTCATGTAAACTGGAGTAAGATTATCCTTTTTTTTTTTTTTTTTTTAAATAATTGCAAACACAGAGAAGAGGGTGGAGATAGGGGGTAGGTGAAAACTGAGCAGTAAATTGCAAAGTTCATGATGAGGGAACACTGTTATTACGTGATTAAAAGTTGAAACTGAATCTGAATGTTTTTGAATGATTGCGAGTAAGTACAGAGAAGTGGGTGGGGTTAGCGGGGAGATGCAAATAGACATTTATGCAGTCTCAAGCCTTGAATGCGGGATTAAACAGGATCACTCACATGTATGTATCAACTGAAACTTTGTCTATGTTTATTGATGTTCAAACATGAATAAACATTCATAATACATCTCGGTTAACACTTTCTGATCAGATTTCTTTTGCCTTATACAGCTCTGAAAAAAATAAAATAAAATAAAGAGAAAAAAAATAAGAGACCACTGCATTTTTTTTCTGAAATCAGCATCTCGAAATGTATTACAGCCATTCCATTCCAGCGTCTGTTGAATTCCAACACAAACACAAAGCTGAGCTACTTCAGTTCTTAGTTAGGCCTCATCACTAACAACGGCGAGAGCGCCTAGAGACGAGGTGAAATCACTGACCAGCTGGTGTCAGGAAAATAACCTCTCTTTGAACGTCAGCAAAACCAAGGAAATGATCGTGGACTTCAGGAGACAGCGTGTAGACCAGCATCCCCCCATCTTCATCAACAACACTGAGGTGGAGCAGGTCTTTAACTTCCTTGGGGTACACATCACTGAGGATCTGTCCTGGACACTACAGACACTGTGGTTAAAAAAGCCCGGCAAAGACTCTACTTCCTAACAAAGTTGAGGAAGTTTGGTATGAACACCAACATCCTCACAGACTTCTACAGGTGCACCATCGAGAGCCTGCTGATGGGCTGCATCACAGTGTGGTATGGGAACTGCATCGCTCAGAACCGCAAAGCACTACAGAGGGTGGTGCGAGCGGCAGAGGACATCACTGGCAGCAGTCTCCCCTCCATCCAGGACATTTACCACAGCAGGGATCTGCGTAAGGCACGCAGCATCACTAAGGACCATACTCATCCGGCACAAGGACTCTTCTGTAGTAAAGTAGTAAAATCAGAAAAAAACTGATAATTTTGCAGTGATCTCTTATTTTTTTCCAGAGCTGCATGTATCAACTGTAACTTTGTCTACGTTTTTTGATATTCAAACATGAATAAAAGCTCATAATACATCTCGTTGAACACTTTCTGATCAGATTTCTTTTGCCTTATGTTTTGTTTATTTCTTTTTGCTTCTCCATGCATCTCATAATAATGGTGTTTTGATGCCTCAGTGCTTTTGACGTTTGACGGTGCCTCTGTCAACTCTTGTCTTGGATTAAACCCGGCATCTGGCAGACATGTGTCCTTTCTACCTTTGTATCCGTTTGGGCTTTTTTATCGGCCCCAAATATAATTTTTATCTCACTTCATTCAGAGTGACAGTTCCTCAAAATCGCAGCACACTGAGGGATATTCATTACTTTTTGTGGAACTGCCTGGGTAGCCGTCAACTCTCTCATCTCGTCTCATCTATTTCACTCTCCGAAAGAACGTTGTTGTTTTTTTTTCACCTTTGGCAATTTTCTTGGTTATACTTTGCTATGACCTTCCCTGCTTAAATTGCTTGGCTTGTGTTATTCACAGTTGGAGATTTGCCGAGAAGAATATCGTGCCTTAGGATTTCGCGCGCTCTTAGCTGCCCAATAACTTGTGACAGGAATGCGTTTTAACCTGGTTGTCTGTATTTTCTCAGCTTATGGTGTAGGTGATGGAGGCTGGAGTCGGTATTTGGCTTTTGGTCCAGTGTGGGTTTAATCTGTACCACAGGCAGTTCAAAAGCTCCATTCAACTTCCCCTCAATGCTATACATGAAACTGCAGACTTCTTTTATTCTTTATCAGACAAGGCCAATGTTGTTTACTTGGCAATAGCGATGAGTTTGTTTATGGCCAGGCGAAGCAATAGTTTGAAGAGGTCAGATTAACCTTTGGGGACATAAGGTTGAAATGGTGCATCCTGGTTGAAATGGATTGAACAAAGAAAATAAATGTTGTGTACAAGGAGATTCTATTCAAGTTTTGTAATGTTGTTTCTTTGCACCTTATACTATTTACATCAGATGCCCTACCTGACAGAACCAGTAACATCCATGAATTTTCAAAGATCACATACAGCTCTGGAAAAAAATAAGAGACCACTGCAAAATTATCAGTTTTTCTGATTTTACTACTTATAGGTATGTGTTTGGGCAAAAGGAACATTTTTGTTTGAGTCTATAAACTACTGACAACATTTCCCCCAAATTCGTTTAGAGCATTTATTTGCAGAAAATGACAAATGGCCAAAATAACCAAAAAGATACATGTTTTCAGACCTCAAACAATGCAAAGAAACAAGATCATATTCATTATAAAACAACATAATACTAATGTATTATTTAAGAAACTAATGAACTTAAAGGCAAATTAATGTTTTTTTACAATCTGAGCCTTCTTTCGGCAATAAAACAAGTAGTTTTACTCACCCATAGCATTTTTCTGTCAATTGGAGCAGTATCGCAGAACTTATGTTGAGCCGTTCTGTTCTACTAATGATCCCGTATCCGTTAACATGGGGCTCGTATCATATGCTCGGGGCATTACTTTGCGGTGTCCAAATAACACAAACTTTAGCACTTTTCAAATCATAGAAGCCCGATGTCTTAATGTAAGATTTCGTTTGAAGCAAAAGTGGCCTGTAATCCAAGATTTAGCCATAGTTTCGAGTAGATGAGGACGCCAGTGCGCATGCGCGGACTGTGCTCTGAGCTCCCGGGACCCAAACATGAAACGCAAAGCTGAAAACTATGGATAAATCTCGGATTACAGGCCACTTTTGCTTCAAACGAAATCTTACATTAAGACATCGGGCTTCTATGATTTGAAAAGTGCTAAAGTTTGTGTTATTTGGAGACCGCAAAGTAATGCCCCGAATACTCATGCTAACGGATACGCTACAACATAACTTTCTTCAAACAGCTCCAAATGACACGAACGTGATATGGGTGAGTCAAACGACTTGTTTTATTACCGAAAGAAGGCTCAGATTGTAAAATAACGTTACTTTTCCTTTAAGAAGAGTTCAGAAATCAATATTTGGTGCAATAACCCTTATTTTTAATCACAGCTTCCATGCGTCTTGGCATGCTCTCCACAAGTCTTTCAGATTGTTCTTGGGTGACTTTATTCCACTCCTGGTGCAAGAACTGAAGTAGCTCAGCTTTGTGTTTGTGTTGGGATTCAACAGACGCTGGAACGGAATGGCTGTAATGCATGTAGAGATGCTGATTTCAGAAAAAAATGCAGTGGTCTTTTATTTTTTTCCAGAGCTGTATATTTGTTTATTTTGTTGTTCAGGTATTAGGTGTATTGTATTGGCAACATAAATTTTAGGTCTTTTATCCTATATTATGCAACATGAATTCTTGTGAGCGTTAAACCAGGTTAAAGTGCTGTTAACTCATCAAAACATAATCAGAGTTGTGTTTAATTCACATGTTTGAGTGACCCTTTACTAGTCTGTAAGATAAGATAAGATAAGATAAGATAAGATAAGATAAGATAAGATAAGATAAGATGATTCTTTATTTGTCCCACAATGGGGAAATTGCAGTGTCACAACGCAAGTTTCAGAAACAGCTGGAAAAAGAGCATGCATCAAAAATTAAGATAAATAATAATAAGTATGTACAATCAACTAAAAAACACAACACTGTAAGGTTAAAGGCACAGGAACACTGTACAATAAATGTCTTTGATTCTGAGCAGTGAACAAACAGCAGTTAAAGTGACTCCAGTTCAGTAATATACAGTATAATATCACTACAATAAAGTGACTCCAGTATAGTAATATATAATATCACTACAATAAAGTGACTCAGATGATTGTGTACAGTGCAGTGATGGACAGTGGTTGTTAAATAAATAAGTAGCAGGTAAAGTGACTTTAAATAATATTGCACATGTAATTATTACTATGGAGATGACACATGGTTGCTATGGAGATGAACATGACTAGCATTGATCATTGTACAATCTGACAGCAGCAGGAAGGAAAGATCTGTGAAATCTCTCTTTAACACAGCGAGGGTGAATCAGTCTGTCACTGATGCTGCTCTCCAGAGCCGACAGAGCGTCCTGCAGGGGGTGACACTCATGGTCCAGCATAGACATGAGTTTAGCCAGGACCCTGGCTAAAAACATCTCCAAAGCTCAAAATACTCTCTTCCACCTTGCAATGTCATGTGGTAGTTTTCAAGCTAACAGCTACTTTTTATTAACCCAAAGATGTTCATTTTATCTTATGTACTTATGTATGTAAAAAAAAGAACCCAAGATGTTAAAGCTTCCTTTTACTTTTAGTTCAGTAGAGCTTGGCAATTTCAGGTCTAAAACCATCCAAATGATTCTAATAAAGGTGTATGGAGTTTCAAAAGAAAGTGTTTTGTGTGTTGAGTGTTTTCCATTTGAGAGGAAAAATTTGCAGGGTTAGTGTGTTAAACATGTGTGAATGAAACAAAACACAACTCCAGGTGTGTTTTTGATGAGGAAACACTATGGCTACATTCAGACTGCAGCCTGAAGTGACCCAAATCAGATTTTTTTGCCCCTATGTGACCTGTATCTGATCTTCTAATGACAGTCTGAACGACACAGATCCGATTTTTTTCAAATGCGACCCAGGCCACTTGGATATCTGGTCCTAAAACCGATACATATCCGATCTTTTGGCATGCGACTTCAGTCTGAATGGCCAGGTCGCATTCATCCGACCTACACGTCATCAACAAGTGAGAGTGGTACAAGTAGGCGCTCACAAATGTACACAAACGTTCTTCTCGTCATATGAAAATTGTGTATGAACTCCATGTCAGTGAAGCAGCAAAGCACACAATTCCACCACTCTCAGCACCAACACGTTCCTTTCTAGGGACGTTGCTGCCACTGCCCCACAAAACGCCAAGGCCAAAAACCTTCTCCTTCTCAATCTCTTCCTTAAAACAAATAAGCTGTACATGTTCTGGCTCTGGTACGACAGCAACTTTAAAATCTCCAGGCGCTCAATGCTAGCATCCATGTTTTGGCTACTTCTGTATGTGACGTCGTCGTGTCCTCCAAAGGCGCATGTGGGACACTTTCAGGGCATTTAAAGTTCACACTGGAGATCGCATACAAGTCACATTTAATTGGAAATGTGAATGACCTCGCAAAAAAATCGGATTTCACAAAAAAAAAAAAGGAATTGGCTTTAAACCCTGCAGTCTGAACGTAGCCTAAGATAGCATAGATCACAAAATAGTGCACTATGCGCTCTCGAAAATGTCTCTCTTAACATGGAATTAAGAAGTGAGTGGCAATTAGTGCAGAGGGTCAAATGGGGTTTCTCCATATGATTAGTGCATATTGACACTACTGACATTGAAAATTCAATATACTGTATGGTTGAGACAAAAGGACATACGTAAGAACCCACTGAAATCTTTTTTGTTCATTTTGATGCTTTGATAATTTTTGTATCTGGCGTCAGCTAATGTAGCATTCTTTAAAGAAGGTAGCTTTTTAAACATTAATTATCACATTTTGTGGATACCATTCATTGCCGATAATCATCATAATAGGCTTCATTTAAGACAGTGAACGCTGTGCCTTGTCCTGCTACACAAAACCCCAAAAAGCCAGAGTACAGAGATCTTATTCTGCTTCCTCCAGCTCTTGCTTTCACGTCGTCACCCTCTCATTTGTCCCACATAATAGTGTCTGGGTCTCTCTGTGGCCTATTGTGGACCACGGTACTGCTTGTCCATTTGGGATCATCCAAAATACAGGGAGGGCTTTAATCTTTCTTCATTATTTTCCAATTTTGAGCTAAATGTGCTAATAATACCAGCCTCCTTTTGCGCCTAAATGAGAGTCTTTGACCGTCTCCGCTCTCTTCCACCCGCTTTCATCTGGTACAGTGGAGTGGTCCCAAATGCCTGGTGCCACGGAGCAGATAGAAGGATAATTGAGGAGATAAACACAGGGTTAGAGGTAAGGCTATTGTCGAGATTTCATTCAGGAGGTGCTTACACAGGTTTCAATGCACATATTACCATATTTGACTTATTTGGATTAACAGGCAGAATTGACCTAGACAGGCTACTATCCAAAACTGCTATTGTGTGTGTCGTTAACAGGGCATTTAAGGTGGTGCAGACTGGTCTCTATAGCTTAAATGTGGCAACAGAAACTGGTGGTAAGTTATGAGAAAAAAATGAAGATGAATTTGAGTTCTACTTTTCAGAAATAGGCCACCCAAAATGTGAGTTTTTCTTGTTTTAAAGGTTTTGTTTTAAATGTAGTGAGGGAGTGAATGCATGTCTTGTGATGTATTTTCAATTTGAAGATAAACATTGGTATATGTTTTTATATCGGATGCCCTTCCACAGGATAAGACAGGGGTGACAGTGGCTCAGGTGCTATAGAGTGCTGACTTTATAGCCAGAAAGTTGTTGCTGTAAAATTTCAGCTTTCACCAGTGCATGCTGTTCTGGTGTAAGGTGTACAACTTGCATGAATGTGATTTATATGATGTATAAAGAATATGTGAATATTAAATAATGAATGATTAATGGCATGCAGTAGTGCTTTGAGAACGTTGGTTTATATACCCCAAGGACCCCAAGGTCAAGGTGGGAAACACCTCTGAAGGTTGCAGAGAATGACCGGGCCAAGATCCTGTGGGACTTCTAGATACAGACTGACAGAATGGTGATGGCGAACCAACCAGACATAGTAGTGGTGGATAAGCAACAGAACAAAGTCATGTTGGTGGACATCGCAATACCAAGCGATGGTAACATCAGGAAAAAGGAACCCGAGAAAAACCAGGGGCTCAAGGAAGAGCTGGAGAAGGCCTGGAAGGTGAAGGCATCAGTGGTGCCCGTGGTGATTGGAGCACTCGGGGCTGTAACCCTCAAACTGGAGGAGTGGCTACAACAGATCCCAGGAAAAACATCAGACATCTCAGTCCAGAAAAGTGCAGTAGAGGAACAGCAAAGATACTGTGCAGAACTCTCTGGTAGAGGACCCGAGCTGGATGAGGGGGAGGGAGGCCAACCACATACATATATAATACACATTCTATGCTAAACTATTTTGATATATTCAGATTTTCTTAATTACATTGAGAAAATCAAATTTGAACTTTGAACTTTTGACCCACATGAATGTCTGACTTACAGTAGTCTTATACCTCATCCAAACATGTACAGAATCAGAAAAACAAAGATTTAAATAAACAAAAATATATATTTCTAAACACTTCACTGTCTTTCTAATTTAAATTTATAACACTTCCACATGCAATTTACTGAAAGACAGTGGTGATACAGATACAAAGGTAAAAAGTTACTCAGTAAAAGTATCACATAAAAAATGTACTTTAAGAATAACAAGAAAGTATTAAGTAGTTCACACAATTTGTTAGTATTTTTGTTTGCTCAAAGCCAAAACTTAAATAAAATAAAATAAAAATGTTTCAGGATGTTACCATAAACATGGTAAAATAACCCCTAAAATAATTTGAAACTTTTCAATCCAGTTCAAAAATAGAGTAGAAAGTACAGATACCTGCTTTGAAATGCAGGCAAATAAAAGTAAAAAGTATCCACTGTAAAAAGTACAAACACCTACAAATTATCGTACCTGACTACTTGTACTGCTGAAAACACAACCATAGGCTACATACAGTATATTATACCATTTGGAGAAAGTACACTACGAAATAGGCCACATGAAATATCTTCCAGCCTTGATACGACCCGCAGACGGCTGCATGGTGCTGTGACAGACCTGATTGGATACAAATGTGCTCAAACGCTGGGAGCACTGGCACCCGGTCACCCACATTTGAAGACCTTATGTGACATTCCAGACATCTTCTCGCGTTCTTCTGAATGTGTTAGACCATAGAGTAGGTTTTATCAGCTCCAGTAGAGGATAGAGGATGGAGGAGGAGGATATCAAGGTTATTTAGTGGAGCCAGACACCAATTACAGCGTACAGGTAAAGTATGCCAACATTTTCTGCTTTGGTCTGGTGGCGTTTGGCCAAATGCCAAATCAAATGTAAACTGCAAGCTACACTGTGTTGTTAGTGGAATCTATGGAGAAAGACAATGGTTGACAGAAAGGTTGTTTTTGTTCGAGATGGAAGGTGGAGAAAGATATATTATGCTAAATATACTATTATGAGTTTTTAGCCATGTTAGAATGATGTTACCTCATCAAAAACATACCTGGAGTTGTATTTAGTTTCATTTACACATGTTTGAGTCACACTTTATTATTATATGTCTACTTCTCCAAAGCTCAAAATACTCGGTAGTATTATATATATAGCGGTAGTTTTCATGTTAACAGACACTTTTTACCTTTTGTTCAGTAGAGATTGGCAATTCCAGGGCTGAAATTATCCAAATTATTCTAGTGAAAACGTATGGAGTTAAAAAAAAACAAAAAAAACAAGTGATTTCTGTTTGACAACTGCAGGTTACTGTATGTATGCAGGATTTGTATGTTAAACGTGTGAATGAAACAAAACAGAGGTATGTTTTTGACGAGGAAATATTATAACATAGAACATCAAAGTCAAAATAAACTTTATTGTCAATTCTGCCATATGTGTTCGACATACAGTGAATCGAAGTTCCGTTTCTCCCTGACCAAGCAGTGCAAAAAAGAAGAAAAAGTGCAGAAGTGTACAAAATAGAAGAAGAAGAGACTTTATTGATCTCACACTGGAGAAATTCTTCTCTGCATTTTAACCCATCCTATATATATATATATATATATATATATATATATATTATATATTATTATATATTATATATTATTATATATTAGCAGTGGGCAGCACACGCATTAGGGCGCCCGGGGACCATCTCCATGATCTTCTTGCTTCGGCTTGGTCAGGACCTAAGCTAGAGTACCTATGGTGCATGTTTTGGGTTGGTGGGGGAAACCGGAGTGCCCGGAGGAAAGACACGGGGAGAACATGCAAACTCCACACAGAAAGGCCCAGGCGACCCAGGGATCGAACCCAGACCATGCATGCAAACTCCACACAGAACACACACAGAAAGGCCTGGGCGACCCGGGGATCGAACCTGGAACCTTCTTGCTGTGAAGCAAGAGCACTAACCACTCAGCTATCGTGCCGCCACAATATATGGGCAATACAAAAACTATCTAGGGACAAAATTTAAGAGCAGTGCATACATACAACATACAACATAGATCAAAATTGTGTAATACGGGCCTTTAATTGCAAGAACATTCAAATTAATCAGAAGCATAGTGCTCTTCCCTTTGAGACTGTTAATTCAATTGCCCACTCAGTCAAAACACTAAATCTGGATGGAGTCTATACTTGTCTAACATTTGTTTTGCTAGTTTTTGGTCATAGTCCACGATATGTAGACCAAATAGCTAGAATGAATGTGAAAGATGGTTGGTCTTTCTTTTGATACCTGCTCAAATGAATATGTAGTCTCGATACTTTTTCTCTACTTTTGACAACCCAAGTCCAGGCTGTACCCAAACCACAGGCCATAGTTGTCTTTGGTAAGAGTTTATTCTGACTTCAGCCTTCCTCAGAAGCGTCATGTGGTGATGTGATTGTTTGGGATGATGTGTCTTGTAGGTTGCTTACATGGTTTTGCCAGGGTTATCAGCACTGAAAGCAACAAATGCCACCACTGGATCAGAGAGGTCATCAAGATCCGCAAATGACGTCCCAGGAGCATGGGAGCCTAGCCTTTATCACACACGTAGCATTCAGCTGCAGCTCATGAGGCTAGTGGTTTATACTGCAACATTTGGAGCAGAGTTCCATATTAGGAATAGGAATTTACGTATTTATGGACAAAATGGCAAAATAAAAACCCCAGGACCATGTAGAGCATTGTAATATAACATTTTAAGAGTAAAACGACGAGGCACACAGCGGCAGTTACAGATAAAGGGGCAACAATTTTTCAATGCAAATTCAACTGTGTCCAGAGTTGATGGAACTGGAAACACCCCCATGCTCTCTTCCTGTTTGGAACGCGGCGGATAGCTGGTTAGCTATTTATATGGTCTATGGTTATGGGTCAGAAATCTGTTTGTCCCCATGGAGATGCCATTGCTTTGTCTGGATGTTCCATAGTATGTCATTAAACATTCCCAATTGACTTTTATTACATTTCACCTGTAGAGCTCAAAAAGCCTTACTATAAGGCGGGCTGCTTCTCCACAGATCTGACTTGTAACTTGGTCTGGTGATGTCACCTGCTTGTTTCCATGTGTTGATTCATTTCAGGCAAACGATTCCTTCCTGATTTGAAGGATTTTGTGAAGGCCTTATATAATGTTTATTTGCACTATTGCTATAAGAACTAGGCCTGTCATGATAACAGTTTGAAATGTGATATATTGCTTAAGTAAATAAATGATATATGATAAACGATAATATTGAAGCCAAACCATAAAGCAGAATCCAGCCCTCCCAAAAAGTATTCTAAATGTACAGCATGGTTAAAAACATGAGCTGGAATAAATAAATATTAGAATGCAACCCTTATGTCTAGTGCACTGGTGCAAGGACAAAAAGTACTCACAATAAATATTAACTCCCTCACCTGACTGCTCCTTCTGTCATGTTTGTGGATAAGTGGATATAGTCATTATCATGGCAGGCAACGAAGGACAGTTACCAAGTTAAATATTTCAAATCAAGAAGGAATCCTTATGCCTGGAACTACTGCTATGTGAAATGCCACACTGTGTGACATTCTAGTAGCATACTAGTAGTAGCATGTCACCTGCATGATTCTATGGAAATAGAAACATTGGAACATTCTCCATGGACATAGATATGTTTTATGCCATATTGTAGAATAAAATTATAGCCAGAGGAACAACTTTTCCAAGGAAACAAGCAGATGGAGGCTTTCCTCCGGACCAAATAAGAGTCAGGTTTGTGGAGATGCAAGCCCAATCACAATAAGGATGGATGTTTTTCAGTCCAGTAAATACAGCCAAAATGAAAAACACATGCTTTTATTTTTGTCTTTTATTTGCTAAAAAAGTTACCAATTGTTGTTTGAATCAAATCTGTTTTTGCTTAGTGCTACCAGTCAAATTTTCATATAGACTGTTATTATTTTTTGGCTGCAAACTACAATAATGTCAACCTATTGGAGATTGAATTGTTCCCTCAAAGTGTGGCTAGGCTCTCCTCTTCATACTATCATATCCTCTTTGTGTGTGTTTGTAATTTGTGTGAGTTAATCCAGGATTAGTGTTTTTTAAGCAACCCTCTCCTCTCCACTACTGCACTCTAGGACTATATCTACAGTAATATACTGTATATGGATCCAAAAATGGCCTTCTCAAATTGAGTCTTTGTTTTGCAGATGTTTTTGACCTTGTCTGTTTGCATTGCCTCTTGTGATGTTTTCGCATTTCTAAGGTTAATGCACGATCATCATTGATTGTGTACTGTGGTGGGAGCAGTTTCATTGATCTCATAAGAGCTGTTGAATTGTGTTTTTCAGAATGGGGATCTATACTTCTACATCTACAGCTGGGTCCACCACTGCATTTGTGAAGTACGTCCAGGTAAGAAAATGCACTGATGTTCTAGGATAAAATTATGATAACAGTTTAATTGTCATCAAATTTAATTTGATTAATTTGACAAAATTCACAAACCTTCTCTTGAATGCAGTTCTATTCAATTTAGGGCTGCAATGATTCATAGACTAAATGTGACTATCCGATTTAAAAAATAATAATTATTATTAGTATTGTAGCCTTGAGTCTCCATTATTTCAACCTTTATTTTGTTAAAAATCTATTTAAAAAGCCTGAGTGTGCAAGAGAACAATGATTTTTAAATGTGTGACAAAAAGCACACACCACAGACACAACAAGAATCTTATGAGGCTTAAAATGTCTGATTGCAAAGACTGCGGTGGGATATGGCTGCGGACCACAGGCTATAATGTTGTGAGGGCTATCACTTCAGCCATTTCCTGTCTACAGTAAAACGACTCGCTTTGAGACGCTTTAAGTGTTCAAAAGATCAGAGCACTGAACTTCTAGTTTAGATACAAGTCAAAACTGTGTTATGATTTGTGAAATGTGGTGCAATACTTCAGATACATGATTTTTAAAGCATAACAGTACACAGGAAGTAGAGTCACTATTGCTAATCTCAGTCCCCTCACAGGGCTTAACAAGATAATTGATTTAACCAACAGAAAGTTTGAAAATCAAACGGTCAGAGTCACTGGTCAAACAAAGACTCACATGTTTTACAGTCTTGTCAAAGCCTGTAAACATGCTCCACTGTCGTCATTATTCACTCTCTCCACACTCAGTCGGGGTAACACAAAAAGTCTTTTCAAGTGCCTTGAAAAATAATCTATTATGAGTTAACTGATTCACACAGGTTATTAAATGAATAATGTACATGTTTGGAGAGTGCTACAAAACACTGAAAATAATTATCACTGTCAAATTCAGAGTCCACCAGACAGCAGCACAGACAATATTTACACCACATTTTCAATATTCATCTGGCCCAATGTCTGTTTTTGCTTTCCCACTCTTATTGTTGATTGGTATTTGGGTGTCCGTTTCTCCAGGAGGTGGTCTCACAGAACTCTGTGGTGACCACGTGTCCTTACTGTAAAATGGCCAAAAACGTCTTTAACGAGATCGAAGCACACTACAAAGTCATTGAACTGGACGAGCGCGACATTTGGAGGAGACTGCAGGATGCTCTGGCTCAGATGACTAGAGCTCGCACTGTAAGGAAGCCTGTTATAGTTTAATAAAGGTGCATTATGGAACTTGGATCTCAAAATCATCAAAAAAAGATTCTGATCTCCATGGAGACAACAAGACAGCTGACCCTCCACCAGATAGTACACCTTTTTCAGTTGTTGTGAGAAGTGCAAATCTTGACAGTATTACCAGACTAGTGGTTCTGAAATAACCCACAATTTAAACTTGCTCTATAAAAGGACTAAACCAAGTCTAATATAAGACTAAAACAGGACTTGCCCTGGCCAGATTCCGGATATTTTAAAATATATTGCTTTATTTGTGTGAGGCTGTTAATTTGGAAAAGACATCTCTCACACTGTTGTTCTTGCAGCACCAGTAACTTATTTAAAAAACAGCAACATTCTTTTGTCCTTCATCGTGAAACATGTACCAAGGGCCAGTTTGGCAGGCAGTGTGTGCACTCCCTCTTATACATCCATCCTAGAGTAGGATGTGCAAAGTTTGCTTTTTTAAAGACTGTTCTTTTCAAATCAAGGAAGAGAATGAAGTGTAGCGGAAGAGTAGAAATGGAAACGATCTCTAAAGTTAGTTGTTTTACTTAGTTCTGCTCTGCTCGGATAATGTTTATTAACACTTTAAATACATTTTTCACAGACTGAGGTAGTATTATTTATATTCCAATAGCAAATTTGATTGAACAAATCTTAACTCATTGACTGCTGGAGACGTCTTTTTACGTCCCCTCGAATCCAAACGTAGACTGCCGTGACGGATAAAGACGTCAATTGTGTTTTTCAGCGGGGGTTGCTAGGATACGACCTAGAGCAGCTTCCGTATTACTTCTCAGAGTCGCACGCGCTGAAACCGCTGGCCTTCTTTCTTTTCCTTTGCTGGAAAAAAATCGTCCGGACTGAAGTGAGTACTGCAAACACGATGGTCCAGACGTCTTACAGCTTTCCCTGTCATGTTTGGGTCCATTCTCAAAGCAAGTAGCCACATTTTCAATAAATCAGGATTCTGATGCGGAAGCCTGTGAAAGCTCAACTTCGCCCAAGATGTAATTTTGTTTTCGCAACCGGGATAAATGCATGTTCGCACCATTTTCTCAAGCGGAGATGTTTTCGTCTTCTTAGCTTCTTTCAGACTGTAGATCTGACAGCTGGGAATTCGCACATGCTGTCCTCTATGATGACATCATCAAATGAAACTATAGCTGGATATCGGGTTTCAGGCCGCTTTGGACTCCACTTAAAGTCTACGCTGACACAGCAATCTTCTGTGATTTGAAAAGTGCTAAAGTTTGTGTTATTTGGAGACGGCAAACATTTGCTCCGAGCACTCACGTTCAGGGATACCGCTACAACACAACATCTACGAAACTGCTCCAAATGACACCAAAGTGCTATGGGTGAGTAATACCAAAGTATCGATATTTCGATCCTAATGGGGTATTTAATATGGATCGATCCTGGTATTAAATTATCGATACCAAGTCATGTTTTCTTACTGACTTAACTTTCAGTTTATTTACTTCAAATTCATATGTGTTTTGTTCATTATTCAACCATTGCCAGTTGTCAGGCACCACTTTTCCTTCCACTTTCTCACCAAACGTGGGGTAGTACGTCATCCCGCGATAGACTCACTGCTGTGAGATTTCAGTCAAAGCAGCGCGGGGCTGCCGGAGCCATGGGAGACCGCAAGCGAAGTGTGGTGTGGAGTTACTTCCACACCGTGGACGACAATGTTGCAAAGTGCAGTGTGTGCTAAAAAATGATCCGGTATTATGGCAATACCACAAATTTCTTATGGCTGTTTTGGTTATAAGTCAGTGTATAATTGTTATATTTATAAGCTATTCGTTTAAAATATACATTTTTGTGCACATTAGCTGTAGTTTGAGTTACTGTAATAATTATTTTATCATATTTTGTAGACTTATTCTGGGTATGTCCAGAATAAGGCAGCCTACAGAATAGTCAAGGAAATTCCCTCCAGCTCCAGTGATGATGAGTGCAGTGACAACAGTGATGATGAGTGGCTGCCAGAGAAGAACAGAGACAGAGGAGCTGAGTATGATGGAGATACAGACAGTCAGGATACAGAAGGTGAGGATGAGGGGCAGGATGCAGAGGATGGTCAGCATGTTCAGGAAGCTGTGGAAGATGGGCATAAGGCACTTGACCGTAGTCAAGACCGAAAAAAACATCTAGATGTTAGGGCATGAATGTACTGGTCTAGTGAGGATGGCCTTTCATACAGCCTAGGTGTGATGAACATAGAAATGTTGGGAGATGCAACGACTAAAATATTAGTTCATGTTTTCTTCCAACATGCTAATATGTAATACTATCCTGCATCCTTATAGAACTGTGCAGACTCACAATAATGTTTCTCCTGTTGGGGATCGTTTGTTACATTTAGGTAAGGTGTTAGATTCACAGCTATGAGTGTCATTGGTTTCATATTCAGGCCTAAACATTGTGCCTATACAGTGCAGAAATTTCTCAAAAGATTTTGAAATGTTTTTTAAAGCATAAAAAGAAACAAGGGTTTACAAGTTAATTTTTTTACAGTTAGTTCACAATGTTTAATGTTGAGTGCTCGGGTGCATGTAGTCCACTGGAATGGACATGTTTGTAATTTTATGAAAAAATTATATTTTTTGAAAACAAACAAACAAACAAAAAAACAGTTTAACATGTTTTTTCATGCCCTGAGAAGTATAAAACAATTCAGAAAAAAGTGACTTTGATCTTTTGATTTTGATCTTTGATCTTTTTTTGAGATCAAAATCAAAAAGTGACTTTGATCTTTGGATTTTGATCTTTGATCTTTGATCTGAGGGCCGTCACTCACAGCTTGTGCGGGATACCACTGCCTGAAACCGATTCCCTTTAAACGAAAAGCCCCCCACCCAAAGATTAACCATGCAGGATGACAAAATCGCCGCACTTGTTTTTGACAACGGATCTGGTATGTGCAAAGCCGGATTTGCCGGAGACGACGCCCCTCGTGCTGTCTTCCCCTCCATCGTTGGTCGCCCCAGGCATCAGGGAGTGATGGTTGGTATGGGCCGGAAAGACAGCTACGTTGGTGACGAAGCTCAGAGCAAGAGGGGTATCCTGACCCTGAAGTACCCCATTGAGCACGGTATTGTGACCAACTGGGATGACATGGAGAAAATCTGGCATCACACCTTCTACAACGAGTTGAGAGTTGCACCTGAGGAGCACCCTGTCCTGCTCACAGAAGCCCCTCTGAACCCCAAAGCCAACAGGGAGAATATGACCCAGATCATGTTTGAGACTTTCAACACCACCGCCATGTATGTTGCCATCCAGGCTGTGCTGTCCTTGTATGCCTCTGGTCGTACCACCGGTATTGTCATGGACTCCGGTGATGGTGTGACCCACACAGTGCCCATCTATACGCTCTGCCCCACGCCATCTTGCGTCTGGACTTGGCCGGCCGCAACCTCACAGACTACCTAATGAAGATCCTGACAGAGCGTGGCTACTCTTTCACCACCACAGCCGAGAGGGAAATTGTTCGTGACATCAAGGAGAAGCTGTGCTACATTGCCCTGGACTTCGAGCAGGAGAGGAACACTGCTGCCTCCTCCTCTTCTCTGGAGAAGAGCTACGAGCTGCCTGACGGACAGGTCATCACCATCGGCAATGAGAGGTTCCGTTGCCCAGAAGCCCTCTTCCAGCCATCCTTCCTTGGCATGGAATCCTGCGGAATCCATGAAACCACTTACAACAGCATCATGAAATGTGACATCGACACCCGTAAGGATCTGTATGCCAACACTGTGCTGTCTGGAGGTACCACCATGTACCCTGGTATTGCTGACAGGATGCAGAAGGAGATCACAGCCCTGGCCCCCTCAACCATGAAGATCAAGATCATTGCCCCACCTAAGCGTAAATACGCTGTCTGGATCGGAGGTTCCATCCTGGCTTCTCTGTCCACCTTCCAGCAGATGTGGATCAGCAAGCAGGAGTACGATGAATCTGGCCCATCCATCGTTCACCGCAAATGCTTCTAAACAGACTGTTCCTCTTTCCCTTTCCCGACAAAACGCCCAACTACAGCTCTGTGCAAAACAACCACACACATTTCTCATACATTCTCAGGTGCAGAGCATAAATGACCAAGTCGTAGGCATGGCTTCAGTTATTTTTGGTGCTTGACTCAGGATTTTAAAAACTGGAAGTGAAGGCTACAGTAACGTTTGAGTAGTTGAAAAAAAAATACCCCGAGTTCAGACATGTATTTGCCTCTGTGAAGGCTGCCCACTGGCTGGAGCATATTTAAACATGGTTGTAGTATTGCTTGTATGTAAATTTATGTCTGTTTTTTTTGTACTTTCAGCCTTGGTAAACAATCCTAATAAAGTGCACGTGTTCCAAAAAAAAAAAAAAAAAAACTTAACATTTCTGCGAACTGACACCTTTTTACTCCGGTATTTTTCACTCTTCCACCGAACGCGTGTCTAATCCTTAAGACAGAAACCAGAACTAGTCACAATTTCATTTAAAACGGCGGAAAACCTGCACGATGCTATGTTTACGGTGCAAAGCTAGTGGCTAAATGCTAATCTGTTTAGCCCAAATAGTAAACAGGGTATATCTGTGATTTTACATTAAAGTCTGCAACATCATTCGATCTGTACGTGGGTTAGATGTTTACTTTTTATTTAGATTAAATTAAATGCAAAAATATGACTGTGTTGCCTTGATATTTGTGATGCTCATTGTGTTATCAAAATGTAAACTTAGTAAACATATGTGTAATATATGATCATTCAAAATAACTTTTACTGGTTTGCTTTAATACTGATTATTTAAGATGTAAAAATTCAAATAGTTATTTTATTTATTTATTTATTTATTTATTTATTATTTTTATGTCTGATGCCCTTCCTTTATGCACGGCTGTGTCATTTATTTTATTTTATTTATTTTAGTCTGTATTATTTATTCATTTAATTTTTTTTTTTTTTTTTTTTTTAATTGCTGTTTATTGTTATTTCTGTTATTGCACTTAAAAAAACATAATTCAGTAACTTTACTGGCAAGAGATCCACACCTACTGGTCTCCATGGAGATGTCACAATGTTCCAAAGTATGACATTTAAAGGGATAGTTTGGGTTTTTTGATGTGAATCTGTATGGCGTCCTCTCCAGCAGTGTCATGCATTAACACTGACTTATTGCTGACAGTGTCCTCTGAGCCGAGTTCTGCCCCGGTTCTGGAGCTGATGAAAGCAGGTCCGGCAAGTTAGCCGGGACAGTTAATAAAGCTTATTTTTCCTCTCAAAACAATATTTGTCCAAAAAGTGACTTCATAGATTGTGTTATCACATCCCCAGGCATGATGGGAGGTGGCTATAGCAATAGAAAGAAAAAAAAAACATGGTTAAAAAGTAACCTATAAAAATAAGCAAGGCAAGTTTATTTGTACAGTACAATTCATACACAAAGTAATTAAAAGTACTTTACGCAGTGGTCCCCAACCTTTTTTGAGCCATGGACCGGGTAATGTCACCAAAATTTTCATGGACCGGTGGGGGTGGAGGGGGGCGGGGCGCGTGGATATCGGTGGAAAATACCACAAAATAAAATTATACGAACAACACAAGAACTGTGGTATGTTGTATATAATAAATTGTAAATATAATAATAAACGTGAATCCACTGTGTACTTGTATATAACTTTAATAACAGTGTCCTCATGACATGCACCAACAACATAACAAGAGTCACAACATCCTCTCTGCCCCTACGCTCTCTGGTCGCTATGGTAATGCTTAAACATGCCTTCAAAATAAGATACACCACAAAACAAATATAAAGTACATGAAAAATACAACTCACCATAACACTGAATCAATGAGAGCCCTGAGCTTGTTTCTCTGCTACAAGACGGTCCCATCTCGGTGTAAATGGAGACAATGACACCCAAAGTGTGTTGCTTATGTCCAGTCTACTCCGTAACTTTTATCCAGAATACAGGCAGAGTTGATGTCTCGAACACACTTTTAAGGCCTCCTCATTGGAGAGCTGGTCGCCACATGTTATGCAGAGCGGGCTTGGTGCGTAGGAATCACCTGTTGCGATAAATCCATATTTTAAGTAGGTCTCCTGGTATTGTCGGTTAAAGATCCCATGACATGGTACTTCTTGATGCTTTTATATGGCTCCTTAATGGTTCCCTAATACTGTAAATGAATCCTTCTTCAAAATCAACACTCAGTGCATGAGAAACAGAGATAAGATGAGAAAGAGTAATTTTTCACCCTCAGAACAGGTCATAATGGGCATTGTTGCTTGAATGCAAATGAGGAGAAAAGAGCTGGCCAATAGTAGAGGATTGGGGCGTGGCCAAACGCTCTGCTCTCGCTCTGAGCTCTCAGCTGATCCATTTCCTTGTTTTTGCACGGGGGGAGAGATTTGAAGCGTTCCATTGAAAAATTAACACATTTCCACATAAAATAAAATTAAACCACTGCTGTTCAAAGGTCCAGAGGCTCAGATAAAGGACTTCCGAGCCTAGAAACACTCGGACGTGCCTCCAGGCAAATTAAAAAATGCATTTTGCATTGCCTAGCGCATTCGCAGTCCAAACTCTCTGGGCGTGATTTACAGAGACGCTGAGCACAGACAGACGGGGGTGGAACTGCATTTGCATTTCTTTTTTCGATCTGACGTCAATAAGGTGCCTTGTTCAAAATCGCCCGTTTGAGCTCAGATTTTTTGTAACGCAGAAAAGGATCGCAAATGCTCAGTTTAGACATTTCACAACTTTTAACCATGGGGGGGCCCTAAACAGGGTAGGGGAGCTCACATTAATGTTCAAAAACCTCAGAAAGTGAAAATTTCATGCCATGGGACCTTTAAATCCAGCTTTCTTTTTCTTAGTGGTCATAGGCTCTTCTTCTGTCTCCTCACTGGGCCTTTTCCCCTTTGCAAAGAGACTTTCCAAAGATGTCTGTTTTTTACTCATTTTGCTGCTTGTGGGTTTAATATTAGCGTTAATGTATCACGTGCCTAAGACAAGCATCGTCCGCATGTGGAAGTCGACTTGCTCTTTTCGGAACACGGATGGGCCACTCAAAATGAAGGGGTGGGGGAATGAGCCGCCGCGGCCCGGTACCAAAGGGCTCACAGCCCGGTACCGGTCCACGGCCCGGTGGTTGGGGACCACTGGTTTACAGAATAAGACGTACATTAAAATCACAATACAAACATCAAAACATAAAATATAGCTGCAAGCAGCAATGTGGGACCAAGCACCGAAGGTGCATGTAGGCCTCAGTAGGCCGCATGCAGGGTCTGACAGGGTCTAACAGAGTCTGACAGGGTCTAACAAGGTCTGACAGGGTCTAACAGGGTCTGACAGGATCTAACAGAGTCTGACAGGGTCTAACGGGGTCTGACAGGGTCTGACAGGGTCTAACAGAATCTGACAGGGTCTAACAGGGTCTGACAGCGTCTAACAGAGTCTGACAGTTTTCATAAACTATAATAACCTTGTTGCAGGTGCTGGGGTTTAGATAGACAGAGTCTGACAGGGTCTAACAGGGTAGTTAGACCCTGTCAGACTCAGAAACAGGGTTTAACAGGGTCTAACAAGGTTTGACAGGGTCTAACAAGGTCTGACAGGGTCTAACAAGGTCTGACAGGATCTAACAGAGTCTGACAGGATCTAACAGAGTCTGACAGGATCTAACAGAGTCTGACAGGGTCTAACAGAGTCTGACAGGGTCTAACAGAGTCTGACAGGGTCTAACAGAATCTGACCCTGACAGGGTCTAACAGAGTCTGACAGGGTCTAACAGAGTCTGACAGGGTCTAACAGGGTTTAAAGATCCCATGACATGGTACTTCTTGATGCTTTTATATGGCTCCTTAATGGTTTCCTAATACTGTAAATGAATCCTTACTGTAAATGAATCCTTCTTCAAAATCAACACTCAGTGCATGAGAAACAGAGATAAGATGAGAAAGAGTATTTTTTCTCTCTCTGGAACACTCCATAATGGGCCTTGTTGCTTAAATGCAAATGAGGAGAAAAGAGCTGGCCAATAGTAGAAGGTGGGGGCGTGGCCAAACTCACACAGCTGATCCATTTCCTTGTTTTTGCACGGTGGGAGAGATTTGAAGCGTTCCATTGAAAAATAAACACATTTCCACATAAAATAAAATTAAACCACTGCTGTTCAAAGGTCCAGAGGCTCAGATAAAGGACTTCTGAGCCTAGAAACACTCGGACGTGCCTCCAGGCAAATAAAAAAATGCATTTCGCATTGCCTAGCGCATTCGCAGTCCAAACTCTCTGGGCGTGATTTACAGAGACGCTGAGTACAGACAGACGGGGGTGGAACTGCATTTGCATTTCTTTTTTCGATCTGACGTCAATAAGGTGCCTTGTTCAAAATCGCCCGTTTGAGCTCCGATTTTTTATAATGCCGGCGTGTCGGAAAAACTACAGAGGATTTTCAGACAATATGAAATCCCAGTTTATTTCAAACCCACAAACACTTTAAGACAAAAACTCGTCCACCCAAAGGACAAAACACCGAGCCACAAACAAAGCAATGTGGTCTACTCCATTCAGTGTAGTGAAGACTGCAGTGAGCGCTATATTGGAGAAACCAAGCAGCCACTTCACAAGAGGATGTACCAACACAGACGGGCGTGCCAGAGTGGACCGTCTTCTGCCGTATATCTTCACCTAGAAGCCACGGGACATTCTTTTGAGGACAGTGAGGTTCAGATCTTAGCCAGGGAAAAGAATTGGTTTGAGAGGGGAGTTAAAGAGGCTATTTTTGTCAAAAAAGAGAATCCTTCTCTGAACAGAAATGGTGGCGTAAGATATAATTTGCATCCCATCTACAATTCCATTATTAAGCCTAGATCAAACAAACAGGGAAACAATAGGGTTAGCCAGGTCAGGGCCAGAGGTGTGAAAAAGCAGGCGTGTAGGGATGAATAGGGATCGTTAAGCTAGACGCCAGAGAAACAAAAGACCGAAACCAATGAGATCCCTACAGCAAGATATAAGCAAGTGTCTTACCAGTATTCTTATTAGAGCTGACGAAGCCTCTCGGATGAGCGGCGAAACGTTTTCAACCAAACAAACTTGGTCCAGTTGACAAATTGAACTTCTCCTGTTATCATAATGCAGAAAAGGATCGCAAATGCTCAGTTTAGACATTTCACAACTTTTAACCATGGGGGGGGGGGGGGGGGGGGCCTAAAAAGGGTAGGGGAGCTCACATTAACGTTCAAAAACCTCAGAAAGTGAAAATTTCATGCCATGGGACCTTTAACAGGGTCTGACAGGGCCTAACAGGGTAGTTAGACCCTGTCAGACTCAGAAACGGTTTAACAGGGTCTAACAAGGTTTAACAGATCAAAGACACATCAAAGACAGATCGGTTGCTAGGTGCGTTGCTCGGCAATTCCTGCAAATTCCTGCAAATTTGACCTGCTGGTGCCTCTAGACGGTTGGGGCTGGGGGCCTATAAATTGCTGTGGGTAATGAGGAGACTGACTGGAATGTGCATGCAAAATTTCACAACTTTTGCATGTTCTCCCCGTGTCTGGGTGGGTTTCCTCCGGGCACTCCGGTTTCCCCCATCAACCCAAAAACATGCACGATAGGTAAAAATCCTCCAGCTTAGGTCCTGACTAAGCCGAAGCAAGAAGATCATGGAGATGGTCCCTGGGCGCCCACTGTGCTGCCCACTGCTCCTAATAACAGGATGGGTTAAATGCAGAGAAGAATTTCTCCAGTGTGAGATCAATAAAGTTGCTTCTTCTGCTTCTAAATGAGAGAGAAGAGTGCAGAATGAAAACCTTTTGGTCATATGTGCAGCTTAAACAGAACTGTTTTGTGCTTGGATTTAAACAGTGTCAAAGTAGAGGCCTGTCTCACATGTTCAGGAAGACTATTCCAGGTTTTATCTTCATGAATCTGAAATGCTGTTGTGTTTAGTCCTGACTCTGAGCACCAGAAGGAGGCCAGTCCCTGAGGCCCTCAGAGTGCAGATGGATCATATGGCACTAATATGCCAAAGATGTACTTTGGTGCTAGGCCATGGAGAGACTTGTACACAAGCGGAGCAGCTTTAAAGTCTACGTATTCTCTGAGCCACAGGGGCCAGTGCAGAGACTTAAGCTCAGGACTTGTGCTCGTACTTCCTGCTTCGAATCAGGACCCGAACTGCAGCATTTTGGATGTACTGCAGCTGTCTTACAGCTCACTTGGAAAGGTCAGTGAGTAATCTAACCTACGGGAGACAAACACATGGATAAGTCACTCCAAGACTGTTTTAGACAGTTTACCTTTGATTTGTACTGTTTTTTAGATGGTAAAAGGCTGCAGATGTTTTCTTTTTTTCTTGTTCAAACTTTATCTGCCTGGAGCAACTGTGGCAAGTAAATTTCTCCTATGTGAGATCAATAAAGTCTTATGTTATCTATCTTATCTTATGTTATTGATTTGATGTGGCTGTTAAAGTTCAAGTATTAACCCTCTGGTTCATAGCGGTCACTACAGTGGACAGCAACTAAAAAGTAACTTTCTCTTTAATGGATTGACTTCTATGGTGAAATTGCATATCAGCCTCTAGAGTGCCCTCTGCTGCCTTAATCTATTGAGGTCAATTCAGTGGTCAGTTGGTGTAATTGCGTGTAAATTTTCTTTGAATCCAAGATGGCTGCTCAACAGTCACCCCTGCCAACCACTGCTGGAATATCTTGCCAATCCTTCTATACTAGAAGTGCTCCACTGGTAAAAAATAAATAAATATGATGATATACAGTAACATCTAGGGAAGGATATTATCTGTTTGGAATATGAAATTTTTA
The DNA here is from genome assembly GCA_036785185.1 of Paratrypauchen microcephalus. Taxonomy (NCBI): domain Eukaryota; kingdom Metazoa; phylum Chordata; class Actinopteri; order Gobiiformes; family Gobiidae; genus Paratrypauchen; species Paratrypauchen microcephalus. The sequence goes on along the minus strand of JAVJIX010000064.1, from coordinate 3,847,024 downwards.
TGTCCAATATGTAGAAAATTTCGACTAACCATGTGTCCAGTGAAGTGGACATCATGCATCACCCAGTATATTTTTTAAGACAAGTCATATAATTGCTTCACTATTTCTTATGGCTGTTTTGGTTATAAGTCAGTGTATAATTGTTATATTTATAAGCTATTCGTTTAAAATATACATTTTTGTGCACATTAGCTGCAGTTTGAGTTACTGTAATAATTATTTTATCATATTTTGTAGACTTCAAGCACAGCAAAGAATAAGGCAGCCTACAGAATAGTCAAGGAAATACCGTCCAGCTCCAGTGATGATGAGTGCAGTGACAACAGTGATGAGTGGCTGCCAGAGAAGAACAGAGACAGAGGAGCTGAGTATGATGGAGGTACAGACAGTCAGGATACAGAAGGTGAGGATGAGGGGCAGGATGCAGAGGATGGTCAGCATGTTCAGGAAGACAGCTGACCATCAAAAATGTTGAAATGTTTTTTAAAGCATAAAAAGAAACAAGGGTTTACAATAGAACACAAGATGGGCATATGGCACCTGACTGTACTCAAGACCGAAAAAAACATCTAGATGTTAGGGCACGAATGTACTGGTCTAGTGAGGATGGCCTTTCATACAGCCTAGGTGTGATGAACATAGAAATGTTGGGAGGTGCAAAGACTAAAATATTAGTTCATGTTTTCTTCCAACATGCTAATATGTAATACTATCCTGCATCCTTATAGAACTGTGCAGACTCACAATAATGTTTCTCCTGTTGGATGGTTTGTTATATTTAGGTGTTTCACGGCTATGAGTGTCATTGGTTTCATATTCAGGCCTATACAGTGAAACATTGTGCCTATACAGTGCAGAAATTTCTCAAAAAATGTTGAAATGTTTTTTAAAGCATAAAAAGAAACAAGGGTTTACAATAGAACGCAAGTTAATACATTTTTACAGTAAGTTCACAACGTTTAATGTTGAGTGCTCAGGCGCATGTAGTCCACTGGAATGGACATGTTTGTAACGTTATGAAAAAATTATATTTAAAAAAAACAAAAACAAAAACAGTTTAACATGTTTTTTCATGCCCTGAGAAGAATAAAAACAATTCAGAAAAAAGTGACTTTGATCTTTTGATTTTGATCTTTGATCTTTGGAGATCAATATCAAAGGTGACTTTGATCTTTGATTTTGATCTTTGATCTTTGATCTGAGCACCGTCACTTACAGCTTGTGCGGGATACCACTGCCTGAAACTGATTCCCTTTAAACGAAAAGCCCCCCCACCCAAAGATTAACCATGCAGGATGACAAAATCGCCGCACTTGTTTTTGACAACGGATCTGGTATGTGCAAAGCCGGATTTGCCGGAGACGACGCCCCTCGTGCTGTCTTCCCCTCCATCGTTGGTCGCCCCAGGCATCAGGGAGTGATGGTTGGTATGGGCCGGAAAGACAGCTACGTTGGTGACGAAGCTCAGAGCAAGAGGGGTATCCTGACCCTGAAGTACCCCATTGAGCACGGTATTGTGACCAACTGGGATGACATGGAGAAGATCTGGTATCACACCTTCTACAATGAGTTGAGAGTTGCACCTGAGGAGCACCCTGTCCTGCTCACAGAAGCCCCTCTGAACCCCAAAGCCAACAGGGAGAATATGACCCAGATCATGTTTGAGACTTTCAACACCACCGCCATGTATGTTGCCATCCAGGCTGTGCTGTCCTTGTATGCCTCTGGTCGTACCACCGGTATTGTCATGGACTCCGGTGATGGTGTGACCCACACAGTGCCCATCTATGAGGGATACGCTCTGCCCCACGCCATCTTGCGTCTGGACTTGGCCGGCCGCAACCTCACAGACTACCTAATGAAGATCCTGACAGAGCGTGGCTACTCTTTCACCACCACAGCCGAGAGGGAAATTGTTCGTGACATCAAGGAGAAGCTGTGCTACGTTGCCCTGGACTTCGAGCAGGAGATGAACACTGCTGCCTCCTCCTCTTCTCTGGAGAAGAGCTACGAGCTGCCTGACGGACAGGTCATCACCATCGGCAATGAGAGGTTCCGTTGCCCAGAAGCCCTCTTCCAGCCATCCTTCCTTGGTATGGAATCCTGCGGAATCCACGAAACTACTTACAACAGCATCATGAAATGTGACATCGACACCCGTAAGGATCTGTATGCCAACACTGTGCTCTCTGGAGGTACCACCATGTATCCTGGTATTGCTGACAGGATGCAGAAGGAGATCACAGCCCTGGCCCCCTCAACCATGAAGATCAAGATCATTGCCCCACCTAAGCGTAAATACGCTGTCTGGATCGGAGGTTCCATCCTGGCTTCTCTGTCCACCTTCCAGCAGATGTGGATCAGCAAGCAGGAGTACAATGAGTCTGGCCCATCCATCGTTCACCGCAAATGCTTCTAAACAGACTGTTCCTCCTTCCCTTTCCCGACAAAACGCCCAACTACAGCTCTGTGCAAAACAACCACACACATTTCTCATACATTCTCAGGCGCAGAGCATAAATGACCAAGTCATAGGCATGGCTTCAGTTATTTTTGGTCCTTGACTCAGGATTTTAAAAACAATGAAATGTTGTGCACTGTCCCTGTGCAAATAAATAAACCATACCATACCATACCAACTGGAAGTGAAGACTACAGTAATGTTTGAGTAGTTTAAAAAAAATACTTCCAGGCAACTTCATTAGCATCTGGCACTTAAATGTACATTTTATTTTCTTTGAGTCATTCCAAATGTTTGTTATTTGCATTGTTCAACACATGATTCCAAATGTTAACTGCATTGTTCAGACACGTATTTGCCTCTGTGAAGGCTGCCCAGTGGTTGGAGCATACTTAAACATGGTTGTAGTATTGCTTGTATGTAAATTTATGTCTGAGGTTTTTTGTACTTTCAGCCTTGGTATACAATCCTAATAAAGTGCATGTGTTCCAAAAAAAAAAAAAAAAAAAACCTTAACATTTCTGCGAACTGACACCTTTTTACTCCGGTATTTTTCACTCTTCCTCCGAATGCGAGTCTAATTCTTAAGACAGAAACCAGAACTAGTCACGATTTCATTTAAAAAGGCGGAAAACCTGCACGATGCTATGTTTACAGTGCAAAGCTAGTGGCTAAATGCTAATCTGTTTAGCCCAAATAGTAAACAGGGTATATATGTGATTTTACATTAAAGTCTGCAACATCTTTCGATCTGTACGTGTATTAGATGTTTACTTTTTTAGATTAAATTAAATGCAAAAATATGACTTTGTTGCCTTGATATTTGTGATGCTCACTGTGTTATCAAAATGTTAACTTAGTAAACATATGTCAAAATGTAATATATGATCATTCAGAATAACTTTTACTGGTTTGCTTTAATACTGATTATTTAAGATGTAAAAATCCAATTGTTATTTTATTTGTTTATTTATTTATTTTTATGTCTGATGCCCTTCCTTTATGCACGGCTGTGTCATTTATTTTATTTTATTTATTTTAGTCTGTATTATTATTATTTTTTATTTTATATATATATTTTTTAATTTCTGTTTATTGTTATTTCTGTTATTGCACTTAAAAAACATGAACATAATACAGTAACTTTACTGGCAAGAGATCCACACCTACTGGTCTCCATGGAGATGTCACAATGTTCCAAAGTATGGCATTTAAAGGGATAGTTCGGGTTTTTGGATGTGAATCTGTATGGCGTCCTCTTCAGCAGTGTCGTGCATTAACACTGACTTATCGCTGACAGTGTCCTCTGAGCCGAGTTCTGCCCCGGTTCTGGAGCTGACGAAAGTAGGTCCGGCAAGTTAGCCGGGACAGTTAATAAAGCTTATTTTTCTTCTCAAAACAATGTTTGTCCAAAAAGTCACTTCATAGATTGTGTTATCACATCCCCAGGCATGATGGGAGGTGGCTATAGCAATAGAAAGAAAAAAAAAACATGGTTAAAAAGTAACCTATAAAAATAAGCAAGGCAAGTTTATTTGTATAGCACAGTTCGTACACAAAGTAATTCAAAGTACTTTACGCAGTGGTCCCCAACCTTTTTTAATGTCACCAAAATTTTCACGGACCAGTGGGGGTGGAGGGGGGCGGGGCGCGTGGATATCGGTGGATAAATACCACAAAATAAAATTATACGAACAACACAAGAACTGTGGTATGTTGTAAATATAATAAACGTGAATCCACTGTGTACTTGTATATAACGTTAATAACAGTGTCCTCATGACATGCACTAACAACATAACAAGAGTCACAACATCCTCTCTGCCCCTACGCTCTCTGGTCGCTATGGTAATGCTTAAACATGCCTTCAAAATAAGATACACCACAAAACAAATATAAAGTACATGAAAAATACACATGTACTGTTTTGGATCTGGAGAAGCGACCGTGTCCCTCATGGGGTCCTGTGGAGAGTGCTCTGGGAGTACAGGTTTCTGGGCCCTTTGCTAAGGGCAGGAGCTGTGTTCGCATTGCCGGTAGTAAGTCAGACCTATTCCCGGTGCATGTTGGACTCCGCCAGGGCTGCCCTTTGTCACCGGTTCTGTTCATTATATTTATGGACAGAATTTCTAGACGCAGTCAGGGGCCGGAGAGGATCCGGTTTGGGAACCACAGGATCTCATCTCTGCTGTTTGCGGATGATGTCCTGAGGGACAGTGAATACTGTATCACTGGCAAAGAGGGCTCAGAAGCGCCTCTATTTCCTCCGCAAACTAATGGGTGGAGCCCCTCCACCCATTATGACCACCTTCTACCGAGGCACCATTGAGAGCGTCCTGACCAGCTGCATCACTGTGTGGTACGGGAGCTGCACTGAACAGAACAGGAAAGCCCTGCAGCGCATAGTGAATGCAGCTGGGAGGATCGCTGGTGTCTCTCTTCCCTCCCTCCTAGACATTTTTAACACCCGGCTCACCCGCAGAACGTCCAGCATTGTGGGTGACCCGAGCCACTCCGCACATAGCCTGTTCAGCCTCCTGCCCTCGGGGAGAAGGTACCGGAGTCTCCGGGCCCACTCCACCAGACTGTGAAACAGCTTCATCCACCAGGCTGTCAGGAGGCTGAACTCACACCCGAACTCTCACCTTGCCCGTCTCCCACCCCCCACCCCCCATATTGGCATAACCTGTATTCCATAAAAAGACATATCACTCTAGACACTTTAAAAAACTGCTGCTAAGGACGACTGTTGCACATTTACATTTACTACTGGATTTTACTCCTGTTGCACTGTTGTTTACTACTGTTATTGCACATTTACATTTACTACTGGAATTTTTAATACTGTTGTTTACTCCTGTTATTGAATTTTACCCCCGTTGCACTGTTGTTTACTACTGTTATTGCACATTTACTACTGGAATTTTTAGTACTGTTGTTTACTCCTGTTATTGCACTAGAATTACTACTGTTGCACATTTATTTTTATTTTATCTTAACTCCAATGCACATTCTACTGCACATGACCAATTCACTGCTGTATCTTCCATTGCACATTTTGATGCACACTGCACACTTTGGAAATCTGTATATAGTATAGTTTATTTATTATGTTGCACTGTTTTAAGATTTTAGATCTTAGACTTTAGTTTTAACTTTAGATCTCTGTCTTAGATAGTTTTTGTTGTGTTTTGTCTTCATATTGTATTTTGTACACTGTCTTTTTGCACTACCTGACCAGAGAGAAACGAAATTTCGATTCACTGTATGTTGAACACATATGGCAGAATTGACAATAAAGCTGACTTTGATCTTTGATCTTTTGATCTTTGATCGAACCGGGACCTCCAATGTGCACTAGGGCGGTTTGCAGCCGAGTGTGAAGCGGCTGGGATGAGGATCAGCTCTTCCAAATCCGAGGCCATGGTTCTCGACCGGAAAAAGGTGGCTTGCCCTCTCCTGGTTGGTGGACAGTCCTTGCCTCAAGTGGAGGAGTTCAAGTATCTCGGGGTCTTGTTCACGAGTGAGGGGAGGATGGAGCGTGAGATTGACAGGCGGATCGGTGCAGCATCGGCAGTGATGCGGTCATTGTACCGGACCGTTGTGGTGAAGAGGGAGCTGAGCCAAAAGGTGAAGCTCTCAATTTACCGGTCAATCTACGTTCCTACCCTCACCTATGGTCATGAGCTCTGGGTAATGACCGAAAGGACAGGATTGCGGATACAAGCGGCCAAAATGAGTTTCCTCCGCAGAGTGGCTGGGCACACCCTTAGAGTTAGGGTGAGGAGCTCAGTCACACAGGAGGGGCTCGGAGTAGAGCCGCTGCTTCTCCACGTTGAGAGGAGCCAGCTGAGGTGGCTCGGGCATCTGTTCCGGATGCCTCCTGGACGCCTCCCTCGGGAGGTGTTCCGGGCATGTCCCACCGGAAGAAGGCCCCGGGAAGACCCAGGACATGCTGGAGGGACTATGTCTCCCGGTTGGCCTGGGAACGCCTTGGGGTCCCCCTGGAGGAGCTGGAGGAAGTGTCTGGGGTGAGGGAAGTCTGGGAGTCCCTGCTTAGACTGTTGCCCCCGCGACCCGGCCCCGGATAAGCGGAAGAAAATGGATGGATGGATGGATGAAAAATACAACTCACCATAACACTGAATCAATGAGAGCCCTGAGTTTGTTTCTCTGCTACAAGACGGTCCCATCTCGGTGTAAATGGAGACAATGACACCCGAAGTGTGTTGCTTATGTCCAGTGTACGCCATAACCTTTATCCAGAATACAGGCAGAGTTGATGTCTCGAACACACTTTTAAGGCCGCCTCATTGGAGAGCTGGTCGCCACATGTTATGCAAAGCGGGCTTGGTGCGTGGGAATCACCTGTTGCGATAAATCCATATTTTAAGTAGGTCTCCTGGTATTGTCGGTTAAATCCAGCTTTCTTTTTCTTAGTGGTCATAGGCTCTCCTGGGAGGGTTTAATATTCACGTTAATGTATCACGTGCCTAAGACAAGCATCGAGCGCATGTGGAAGTCGACTTTCTCTTTTCAGAACACGGATGGGCCACTCAAAATGAAGGGGTGGGGGAATGAGTCGTCACGGCCCGGTACCAAAGGGCTTACGGCCCGGTATCGGTCCACGGCCTCGTGGTTGGGGGACCACTGGTTTACTCCACCTTGGACTTCAGTTAAATGTAATCATGTTTGTAATTCATTTAAAAGATTTAGTGATAGAATGATAAGGTCATTAATCATTTCATATTGTCAACATTTTGTGACTTGCAGGCTTACTCACAGTGGGAAGAGTAGTCAAACTTTTACTCAAGTAAGAGTTCTGTTACTTAAATGTACATGTACTTGTAAAAAACATAAGTATTCATTCAGTTCTCTTCAACTTTAAACATATAGATGTAGCATAATTGTCTTATTGATGCCTTCATGTATTTGCACATTTAAAAACACCTGTTACTGGGACCTTAATAATAAAAATAATACAATCACAAACACATTTAAAATGCAAAGAGAAACAGGTTGGCGTAGTGTGAGATTAGCTCGGTGCTAGAAGTGTGCGTGCCTTGTGCAAAACCTAAAAGGTATTGATCAGTAATCCTCCCATTCATCAAAAGAAAATATAAGAATTCTCTTAGGATTTAAAATAGATTAACACCTTTTAAACATGAGCATTATAGAGGTAGGCTAAGACATCACATAGACAAAACCTATTTTTATGTGCATCCAGAAACACAATGAAAAATTACTTTGAAATGTGTAAAAATACAGGTCTAGCATAATGTTATAGGTGTCATATTTTTAAAAAATCATTGAAAATATGGGACTTTATGTTCTTCTTTCACCTGTGTCAGAGGCCGTGCCAGCAGAGGAGACAGGATCACGATATGTTCTTCCGACAGGGGCGTCAAACCCGGCTCTGCACCTGTCAACTGCAAATTATCAATATACAATGTGAAGCATAGCGGGCTGGGGAAAAAAGTATTTTAAATAAAGCTTTGAGCGGAGGAGAAAAAAAAGCACATCTCATTGGGTCTTAATCTTTAGCTTGGAGCGCTGCATTGCTAAGCTTCGGTTTTGGGCTGACAGGTCCCCCACCTGGACAAGCTTGGACAATGTCTCCTCCTTGTCTCATTTGAGCAGGAACAGTGCGTAAACCAAAGGCACCTGCTCTATCTGCTTCCCCACTCGCCGGCGAATCTCTAAAGCACACTTTTCATGCTTGTCTCTCATTCACGTCTAGCTGCTTATCAAATGCTCGCTGGTTGCCTCTGCCCCATCTTCCCTCCCACCAGTTTTCCAAGACTGCCGAATCCTTGACGGAAGTATACCACCAATCTGAGTAAAGACCAATCTGGGCTCATACTGTCAGTAGTGCCATATTATGCCCCCGAGGGAACATTCTTTTCATGATCGTCGTAAGCTGCTTAGCGGTGTGCTGCTATTTAAGGCATACATATTAATAGCTATAAGGGAATCATATTTGGAGTGTACGCCGGCAATCAGTGTCTTTGGGTTTGACTGTTGCACTTTTGTGTGAGAAGGGGCTGATAACTGGCAGATCTGATCCTTTTGTGCGATGGAGACTGGGGCTGGCAGATTGCAAAAAGGGCAAAATGGTGCAACACTGGTTTAAGAGGGTAATTTAGACTGTTCTGGAAAAAGGAAATCCGGGATTGTGTACAATTTTAAGACGTTGGAAGAGCTAGTTCGGTGGTGATCAGTCCCACTTCTAAAGGTTGATTCAGTGCGTTCCAGTTCGCGCAAATAAACACCTACCTTTGTGTATTTTAGTCACACTCAAGTGATAAAAACAGGCCTATCGGTTTTTATCTCAAATTTGAAATCTTGTACCTTCCTGCTTTGGAATGCTTTTGTCTACCCAGATGAACTATTTGATTTGGTTTTAAATATTTACAATTTTACTTACATTAACTTGAACTTGACAGTACAGCATCACTTTAAAAGAATAAGGATTTAGTTAAGTAGTAGGTAAATGTTCATAACATATTAGTACTAGACATGACTGAGAGTTGATATTGATAATTAATTAAAGGAGCTGTATGCAGCCTGAACTCTTAGTGTTTAAAAAAGTACTACAATGAGAACTGAACTGGGTCGCCTGTGCCTTAACCTACATATAGAGGAGGAAACATACTAGTTTTTTTTTCTGTATATGTATAGCGCAGAACTTCCAGAATTCACTCAGTGAGCTGCAGAGGCTACACTAGCACTGGTTACTGATTAAGTTTAAATAAACTTTTAGCCTTGAAATTGACAACCTAAAGAGAAAGAGAGAGACAGCTATTACCCCCAAGCTGTCAGACTGCTGAACTCTGGATAATACTCTAAATAATACTGAACTCTCAATAATACTGCACTAAACTACTGTACTTTTCATTATGCATAATATGTTTACTGCTGCTGCTCTATATGAATGTATCATGTATGTCACTACCTCACTGTAAACTACTGTAACCTGTGCAATAACCTGTGCAATGACCCACGTACAATACTTATACTACACTATATTATGTGCAATCTGTGAAATACTCTACTTACACCGTATTTAATCCTACCTGTACCTTTGTATTTTATTACATTTTTCTACCATTACTTATTACTTTTCTACCATGTACTATTATTGCATGCTATTAGGACTTCTTGACTATATTAGCGAGTCAACGGTTCTGATCCAAAGCATTTAATTGCATTGTTGACCTTGTGTTGATCCTGCATATGATAAATAAACAATCTTGAATCTTGAATCTTGAGAGACTCATTCTGCTTCTGTGAAAACCAAAACACCAACATAATTCTTTTTAATATATATTAAAAAATTTGACTTTGTAAATTGAATTTGTAATTAAAGCAGACCTATTCTGCAAAATTGACTTTTCAGAACATTCAACCATGTTATTATAGTCCCCTTCTCGTTTACCCTCTCCAGGATGTATTTGGAGTGATTTGTACATGTTTAATCGCTTATTCAAGATGCCACATTGCCTATCAACCTCCGTTTTCACCACCACCGGCATACGCCCACTCCTCTGTACTTATTTCGTTCTCCAATTTTATTTTTTAAATCAGTGACACATGTAGGATTCGGCAGCATTGCGTAGTCATTTTTTTGCAAATGAAAAAGAAGAGGTCTCTATCTTGTGATGAAGTTTACGGTGATGTCAGCTCTCACTGGGCACCGCAGTTTTCTAACACACAAAGTCAGCGAACTAGTTTCTTTTATTTAGTCATTTTAGATGAATATTAGAATTGAAAATGTGCAAATTATAGCACAATGATCCAGGGGTGTCACAGACTATAACTATATAGCAATTACAATTGTTAATAGTGAAAGCAATAATTTGATTTGAACATGTTTACCTTTTATCTAAGGACACTGATGTTTGTGAAAATTGTTACTTACACTTCCTTTAAAGTTGAACAAGGTTGTGTAAAGCCATGTCATATGTGTGACGACAGATTTAATTGTTTTTTAATTACATATCTATTACCTCTTTATTTATTATTACTTTAATACAACACAAAAACATGCTCCATAGGTAAACAACAACAACTGGCAAACCTAGCAATGAGATCATGCCCACTGCTCCTGAGGGATGGGTCAAATGCAGAGAAATAATTTCCCTACAGGATAATAATAATAATAATAATAATAATAATAATAATAATAATAATAATAATAATAATAATAATAATAATAATAATAATAATAATAATAATAATAATAATAATAATACCACTTTAGCAGCAAATATGAAAACAACTTGAGCTTAAGGAATACAAATATAAACACAAAACCAAAAAATGTCACCGGATTTCATTTGTGCACAAAGTGGACACTACTTCCAATACTAATACTTGCGATTATGTTCAGTACGTATAGGAAAAGTGTCACTGTGCTCCACACTGGCCCAGCCTAAGCAGAGCTGGAGGGTGGATCATCTCCGTCTGTGGGCTCTAAATTTTAAATGACTTCCTCTTTTTGTCAGGCGCTGGATAATAGTCCTAATAAAACATCATTATTCGGAACAAAGAATTATGGGAGCGGGTATCCGCGTACGTCCACAGCCCACGGGAGTTTGACTTAAGTTAATTTTGTCATTTATCCAAAGTGACTCCACAGACTGTTCCAATTGTCTAGAGGAGATAACCTCTTCTAGAAGTGCTATGGAAAATTACTGTGCTTTAAATAAGGTGAACAAGGGCGTGCTGGGAAAGAGCGAGCTAGTTACTGTTTCAGCACAACAATGTAAAACTATGCCAAAGTTATCAAGCTGTAAAATGGATTGAGGGTAAATATTTTTTTTAGAATCTTTGAAATAAATGAAATGCTGAAACAAATAATGAGATAAAATTTAACAATTCTCCCTGTTGCTACCATAGATCGTTTAAAGAAGTAAAGAAGAAGTTGAATAAGCGCGTGTGACGTCACCCATAGCTTTCGAGTCCAGTCAAATGAGGCTCACAAGGCTAGCAGTTACAGGACTGAATCTGGAGTTCCATAATAGGAATAGAAATTGATTCATGGACAAAATAGCAAAATAAAAACAACAGGATCATAGGAGCAGGTTAGAGCGGGTTAATACGTACAAAATGACGAGGCTCACAGCAGCAGTTACAGAGAGAGGGGCGATAATTTTTCAGTGCACAGTCGATGGAGCCGGAAGCACCTCCATGAACACTTCCTATTTGGGCTAGCAGATTAGCTATGTCTTTTTATATATACAGTCTATAGTTGCTACAGCTAATTGGTAAGCATGTGTTTTGAAGCATTTCCAGCATTTGATTTAAAATTATTATTTTTTTCTAAGATTAAAATAAAAACAAAAAAAACATTCATTTAGTTACGTTTTGTGCACTTCCAGGTTCAACACTCATTATTTATACATGCTGGGGACTAGCACAAATAGTTGGTCTGTACATGTTATACCCCAGATATGAGATATGAGAGATGTTTGCTAATAAACAATACAATTTAGTCTGGTAGTCACTTGTATTGCTCATATTAGGTAATGGTCTGCAAACTCAAAACAAAGCAAAAATGTTTTCCTGTCCTTCATATTTGTCAGGATTACGATTGTCAAAATGTAATGTAAATCAGATAATAATAATTGTCCAAAATCAGATAATAAACGATACTAAAGCTCAAGCACCCAGATACTCATTTGAGCAAGTATCGATTCTAAAAAAAGCATTTATCGGACAGAAATGAACCTTTCCTGAGTAGCTTTTGAATGATCTTGAGCTGTAACAGAACAGTATAAGAGCACATAGACTAGTATATCCTCCTGGGACCTGATGAAAAAAAAAATATTTAAAAAATGTTTTGGTGATTTTTCATTTTAGCATTTAAATTTTGTTAATTTTATTTTTACTCCTAATATTGTAACTTGTCCTCTGTAATGGACTGTAACAGTGTTAAATCCGTGTGAAGTTAAGAACCTAACAAATACATTTCTTTTGATGTCCAATATCATAGTGCAGCCACAAACTAGAGTCTATCTCAAAACACTTAAAAGATAGATTGGTTAATTCAATGTCCACTATAAAGGACACAAATAAATGGGCCGGGTCTCGGGAGGATATGCCCATCGACCACTGTGGAACCTATCTGGACATGTGAGGGATTACACATAAGGCCACATGGTATCATAAAAGAAAGTACGATGATTTAACATTGAAAGTCACGTTCTATTTTGTAAATAAGTGTTTTGTTTTTTTTGTGGTATTGGAATCCATATTGAGTATCGAGTTTGAAATTGTATCGTGACAACACTAGTCTGGATGTGGTAAACATTTTTGAGTCTGGTCACCCTGAAACCGTCTTGACAATGAGTTGTTTGTCCAGCAGGGGGTGCTATCTCACAGCGCTTGGACTGCCTGAACTCCTATACACAGAGGGGAGAATTTGGCTGGCTTTTTGTGCTTCCACTCTGCAGCTCAGATGAGTACTTCAATTGTAGGATATTTAGCTCTAAGCCTGGAGATGACAGCAACACAGTGCACTTATTTAAAGCAATTTCAAACATGTCGTGTCTGACAAGTTTTAAATCCTACTTAACGCCCCATAACAGCCACCAGTTTTCTGTCAGAATTAAAAGAAGAAGAGGATTCACCAAAAAAGGCCAGAAATTATCACTTTCATTTTGTTCGACTCTTGTTTCGAAGGGATGTGGCAGGGATGTTTACCTTCGGATGAGCATAATATTAACACCCAGAGGTTCGTGGTTTCAAAGGGAAGTTTTTATTCGGTGTTGTTTTTTAATTGCTACTAAAGCTGCAGAAATGTGAGATTTAGCTTTAGACGATTTAATGCCCTTTTGGCTTCATAATACATACTGGGGTTTTTGCAACTAAAATGGATGCTAGTGAAATGTTATGCTACAGAACTCAAATTTAAAAATGTAAAAAAAAAATCTAAAAACACACTTCTTTATAAATAGATTTTGGAAAATTTTGTAATTTTGTATTTCTTTGTATTTAACATTCCTAATTTTTGAATAATGCATTTAAGATACACAGCAATACTATTTTCAGTATTTGCTACTTATTTTTCACTATGTATAAGAATAAGTCAGACACTTCTATGTCCCATTATCGTCTTTGTGAGTATGATGTGATTTTTTAAAATTACATTTACTCCAGGTGCCTTTCCATACTCGGGACAGACGCAAAGAATATTGTGACTGTGGCAAAATACATTTCAAATAATTTCAAACGTTTTCAGTTATTCCAGTTCATAGGACCTACACCTCAAAATCAGTAATCTCATGGGAATTATAAACTTGGTAACTACATTTCTTTGGCATTCACAAAGCTAAACCCAAATCATCTTAATTAACATCTTAATTCATCATCTTAATTAACTCAAAATGAACAAACAGTTAAGTCTGTTCATGCTTATTAGGACTAATTACTGTGTAGATACAAAAACATTTCCACTTTTCACTAGGAATGTAACAATATTCAAATTTGTCTGTACAATTTTTTTTTAATTTTCAATATGCATCTCACGATACGATATTTATTGCAGTATTTTGTAGAAGCTTACAAAATTGTAAATACTTTTACCTTTAAAAATGCCTTGATAAGCCTTTGGTTCTGTCATAAACCAAAGAGTTAAGATTTAAATGTGCGTAATAAGTTATTTCATTGTCTAAATTGGCCAATTAGAGCAAAGGATCATGGTCTATGTAGTTCCTTCTGTTTCTTTTTGCTATTGCAGCAACATAGCAATGAATAAGCAAAGAGACTTGAGACTCGATATATTGTGATGACCCAGGATATTGATAATTGAGAGATTTTTCACGGTACGGTGTGACGATATTTCGGTTGTTGTTACGTCCCTACGCCCCTCCTTTTCACCCATTTTAGCAGTAAATCTTTCAGAAATTAAAATAAAAAATCAAAAACAAAAACAAATCACCATTCTTCAAACCTTTCTCTCCCTGCACACCTCAGTTTGCCCCTTCCACGGCGAAGCATATGCATTTGTTATTACTATTTCCATGAAGACGTACAGATCCGGGCCTGCCTCTGCTTTGCTTTGGCGTATGTCGTGCCTGTAGAGATGTTCTATCAGAGAAAGCAAAAACAAATCACAAATGTAACAATCCTGCCCCGTCCTCCTGTGATTGCAGGTTAGCCGCTCGCGATAAGGCACAGCTACGTGTTGTTGCTGTGTGAAAGAGAGCCTTTATCGACTGGGCGCGTGCTTAGTCTAGTTCGGCTGGAGAAAATATGAGGCCATCTTGATAGAGGACGGTCCCATCTCGACATCAGCCAGAGTGCACGCCTCGCAAGCCAATGTTTATGCTCCTTGGCCCACTGTTCCTCTGGGAGAAATGTCAATAGTGTGAGTGAGGGAGGATACAGACAGGGTACAGGGAGGGTACAGGAGAAGGAGATGGCTCTGACCTGTGGAGAATGAAGAGTAGACATCAGCCTGGAGAGGTGACAGGCTGGTCTAGTGCACGTATACGCCTGATCAGAGTGTTGAGGGGAGGTTTTTTTTTTTTTAAGTTATTTTCAGTTGACGGTGTTTAGCAGTAGCAGTGCGAGGTAAAATGTTTGGGGAAAAGCTAACCGGCACTGTAAAGTTCATATTCAAAAACATGTTGATATGACTTTATGAAGTTTTAAAAATATTTTCTGTAAGTTTATGAATTTAGGTTTTTAAATGTACAGTACAGTAAATCAGTGAAAACTAAAGCTTTCATTACGTTTAGTCTAAATTACTTTTTTAGTTTCACTTTTTTCAAGATTTTCTAAAAAATCATTTTATTTTTAGGGTCTAAAGAAGAATTTATTGCGTTTATTATTATTATTATTATTATTATTATTATTATTTTTATTCTTCTTATTATTATTATTATTATTATTATTATTATTATTATTATTAATAATAATAATAATAATAATAATAATAATAATAATAATAATAAAGTTTACTGTACTTTTGCTATGGGTATATGTGATGTTTTAGTCATGGTGTTTGTCTTGTTTATCAGATGTTTTATGTTCACTGTGGGCCTAGGGGGCGCTGCAAGACCTTTCCGTGTGTGTTCTGTGTGGCGTTTGCATGCATGGTCTGGGTTCGATCCCCGGGTCGCCCAAGCCTTTCTGTGTGGAGTTTGCATGTTTCTCCCCGTGTCTGGGTGGGTTTCCTCCGGGCACTCCGGTTTCCCCCCACCAACCCAAAACATGCACCATAGGTACCTCCAGCTTAGGTCCTGACCAAGCCGAAGCAAGAAGATCATGGAGATGGTCCCCGGGCGCCCTAATGTGTGTGCTGCCCACTGCTCCTAATATATATACTGTATATATATATAGGATGGGTTAAAATGCAGAGAAGAATTTCTCCAGTGTGAGATCAATAAAGTTCACTTCTTCTTCTTCTTCTTCTTCTTCAAATCCTGTGTGTGTTGACAATAAAGCTGACTTTGAAGTTTGAAGTTTGAATTTTTATGTAGCTAAATTATTCCCTGATTGTGGGAAAGATGGACTGGAGAGGGTAGTGTGTTTTAGTTTTAGTTTTTCCTCAAGTGATGCAGAAAAGAGGAGCCACTGTCTGTGTGAATGTTCATGTATGTTAGGTCTTTTAACCTTATTAGGAACCCAGATTCAAAAATGTGTATCAAAACTGGATACCCAAATGAACAAGTATTGATTCTGAGGAAAAAAACAAACAAACACAAAAACACCTAAATAGAACAAATTTGGACCTCTCCTTGTTTAGAGTGGTCTTGATGAACAGAGCCAGACCACATGGAGAAGGTAAAAAACACTTCTATTTTTAGTATTTCTGTTAAGTACATTAAAATTAAACCCCACTGTTAATCATGTTCTTAATCATCATTGTGGTATCAAAATTGGTGATTGTGTATTAAAAGTTTTTCATACTATTTGAGTGTAGCCTGTATACTGTATTGTGAACTATATGTATTATGCTGTATATACTATATTGTGTATTGTCTGTATCAGTTCATACTGCAGGAGGTTAATACTGTCATGTGTTAGTGACATTTTTCAAGTAAAACAAAATCAATCAACACTTGAAAAATATTAAATCAGATACTAAACTAGTATCAAAACTAGATACTTATCTGAGCAAGTATCGATACTAAAAAGTCACACGCAAATGAATGAAAGTATAAAAGCACATAGACTACA
The DNA here is from genome assembly GCA_036785185.1 of Paratrypauchen microcephalus. Taxonomy (NCBI): domain Eukaryota; kingdom Metazoa; phylum Chordata; class Actinopteri; order Gobiiformes; family Gobiidae; genus Paratrypauchen; species Paratrypauchen microcephalus. The sequence continues at coordinate 3,830,373 of JAVJIX010000064.1, read as the reverse complement.
TGCACATGAACCACTGTGGAACCTACCTGGACAACAGAGGGAGTACAGATTATGGCCACATGGCAGTATAAAAGAAATCATTAGCATCATAGTATCAGAATCAGTATTCAGTATCCTGAGTATTGAATGTATCATGACAACACTAACGGACTTTACAGACGTATATTGCATTGACAGGTAACGTGCTGTATCTTCACATCCACATGATTACTCGTACCCGTCTGTATCCACCGGTCAGCCTCCATCAGGACAGTGGCAGGCGTCCAGTGTGTCTGTGATGGGACCAGGACAGGACTGGACACGGTAATTACACAGACACACACACGGGCAGCACACACGCCTTTATGTCTCGATGCCTCTGTGCACAAACGCTGCTCTGATCAAAAGTGTCACCCATGTCAAATGGAGAGAGCGCCTGTGAAGTTAAGCTGTTTTACGTGTACAGAATGGACACGTGCCAGAGAAGGGACAGAGCGAAGGTACAGGCAGGTCCAAATGGTCACAATAGAGGGTTTGATATGTGGTCCATAGCTGTGTGTCGGCGGGATGTACTAGACTGGAAAACTATATATGCTAATAGCAAGGATGACACAAACTATGCAAATTCAAAATATTAAATTATAACTGATTCAAATTTGCATTTTTAGAGCACCATTTTGAAAAGATTTGTGAGATTTATGAGATGTAAACAGTTGGAAACTTATGTTGCTTGCCCCAAAACCTGTCAGACCACTCAGTCCACATGCAGGCCAAAGAACCGAGTAGATCCGAATGGGGGGCTATGACACGTTCAAGGCCATCTAGTAATTTAGCATTAGCACTAAAACTTATAATTACTATACTACTATAATAATAATTACTATACACAGCTCTGGAAAAAAAAAAAGAGACCACTACAAAATTATCAGTTTTTCTGATTTTACTATTTATAGGTATGTGTTTGGGCAAAAGGAACATTTTTGTTTGAGTCTATAAACTACTGGAAACATTTCTCCCAAATTCCAAATAAAATATTATCATTTAGAGCATTTATTTGCAGAAAATGACAAATGGTCAAAATAACAAAAAATGTTTCAGACCTCAAACAAGATCAAATTCATTTTAAAACAACATAATACTAATGTTTACACTTAAAGGTACAGTGTGTAGGATTCGTGGCGCATAGGTGGATAGTCGCTATTCCACTTCCTCTTTTGGCTACGGCAGACCTCGAGGGTCACCCGGGCGCGCCGTACCGCAGACAGCTCGCGTTGTTGCGCGCACCCGGCGCTGTGCGAACTACGGTATAAATAAAACGCGGCCCAGCGGTCACATTTTTTTTTCTTTTCGCATGAAAACACACATTCCTGATCGTCTACCATGACACTCTACACATCAAATGAAACCTTACAGTCTCCTCTTTTTGACTATGCAATTCATTTCCCTGCACAACAATCACTCCCCGAGCACATGGGGCTTTTATACAGAAAAGCACAAAACGAGGTTTGTTACTTAGCTTACCTTTGAAGGCTCTGCACAGGTCAAACTCTGTATTTCACCATAAACTTGGCCTCAATCTGTCCGTAAGGATCCAGCGAATAAAATCCAGTAAAACAATTTAGTCCAAAACATGTGTTAGATCCATTACGACATGTGATACAGCAGCATGCTTGTTTACCCAAAACCACGAGGCTCCCCCCTCCCCCCCTCCCCTTCTCTCCTTCTCTCTTTCGCTCCCTCAGGCAGCGCGGCTGAGCAGGCGCTAGCAGGAGCCGAGGCGAAGGATGAGCCCAAATGTCCTTCTGCGGCTCTCATATTCAAAATGGCTGCCTCTATATGGGGAAGATCCCCCTTTTATGTGACTATATCTAAGTCCAAAAGAATACTTTGATTTCATGATGGAAGTGAAAAGGCTTGGAAAACAATGTATTTTTGAATGGGTATCTTCAATTTCAATAATTAATGGGTAAAAATCTTACACACTGTCCCTTTAAGAAGAGTTCAGAAATCAATATTTGGTGCAATAACCTTTATTTTTAATCACAGCTTTCATGTGTCTTGGCATGCTCTCCACAAGTCTTTCACATTGTTCTTGGGTGACTTTATTCCACTCCTGGTGCAAGAACTGAAGTAGCTCAGCTTTGTGTTTGTGTTGGAATTCAACAGATGCTGGAATGGAATGGCTGTAATACATGTAGAGATGCTGATTTCAGAAAGAAAATGCAGTGGTCTCTTATTTTTTCCCAGAACTGTATACTACTATAATAATAATTACTATATATACTAATAAATACACCTATCATACATATAATGTAATTTAAACTGAGCATTTGATTTTATATAGCCTACATTGAAGCTCTGGTTTGTTTCATTTTCACTTTAAAGTAGCAAACCAAAACAAAGCAACATGCTCAGTGGAGAGGCCATAGTTTGTCATCACAGCTGAACTAAAATGTCCAAACACATGTTAATATCTTTCCTGTCTCTTTTTTATCACATGCAGTTGAATGCTTCTCCTATTCTTTGCCTAATATCAGCTTCTGCAGATGTATTATTGGCATCTGTGAGATTCAATTCACGAACATCAATCATAGTTCCTGGGTTTGCATGTACTGTATTCAGAAAAATTTGTTTTAATTGGACTATGCCAGTTATCAGATTTTCTGTAACCATAGTGACTGTATTTAGCTCCTCCCTACTTGGATGAGTGAGCTAAACATATTAACTCTTAAAAACTTTTGTCCAATTCAGTTTGCTTTTGAGATCTTTCCGCTTTTTACCACAAAACCTTGTGTCGTCTATGGAAACACCTTTGATTTTTTTTTTTTTTCCACCACAACTTAGGAGAGTCAACAAAGCCACTGTCGGCGCCTACATTCACTTCCATCCACTGCAACATGTGTCTTGTTAGCTTAGCTTCGATAACATTGGTGTGGATGGGGGTATTTGGAGGTGGAAGAAAGGAGATGGTATCCTGTTTAAATGAGGGAAGATTCACACAGAATAATGAGAGGAGGCCAGAGCTTCACAGCTGATCTCTATCTAAAAAGACCAGTGGTAAATACGTTTTCAGAAGAATAGAGGAGCTATCTGCAGATATACATATACCCTGTAACCACGGACCCCACATGAGGGCCCATGTATCGCTGCATCGTTTTTGACTGTTTTTATCTCAAAAGGTGGAAAAATGTAAGACTCCCATCAGTTTAACCCTTGCGGAGCTTGTGTGGCGTTCACCAAACAGGCGTACAGATATTTGGGGACATTTTGCTATCACACAAAATCATTATCTCTTTGTATGGGTATCAGGAGTTCCATGGTTTCAAATTGTCATGTAATCTCTGAAATGGACGTTGGAAAAAACTGCAGGAGATTTTTAGAAAGTAGACAAGAAATAACAACTTTTTTTTTTTTTGACAGTATTCATCTGTGGGAACTGGAATCACACTGCCAACCTGTGGGCCAATGGATCTGACCGCTCGATTCGAACTGTCAAGCTTCAGATCAGTGGACGCTACTCTCGCCTGCATAACATAAAAATCCATCACTGATTTGTAAATGACTGTATAAACACATTTGTACAATAATAAATAAATAAAAAAAAATCAAGTTACAAACATGCACTTTTTCATATTTTTTCTCTGGCTATTCTGTATTTTCTTCCCGGACAACTTTCTTTGATAATCTGGCAGGTTATTGATGGAGAAATTACACTGCGGTGCTGAGGACACTGCCCTCCCAGTCTTGTTATCTTGGCCCATGTTATCAGAGGTATAATACTCCCTACAACTGAACCATAGCCAGGCTTGACTTGCACATGTGCAATCCTATCACAGGTATTGAGGGTTCATGTCTCCAGGTCATGATCTGAAATAAACATAACTCCAGACTCATGCCTCTTCTTGTGTTATGTTATGTTATATTAAGTTATATTATACTTGGCTCAAGAGCCAGTTAGAGGACACTTTCACATTTTTTGTACAGATTTTATTAATTCATAAAAAGATACTGTTGTCTTTTGAGGTCAAACGTATGGTACTAAAGGGTGATAACATACTGTAGTATATTTATTATAATTCAACCAGAGTGATGGTGTACATTTTGGTTTATATTTTTTATTAAATATAAAATTGATTCTCTATCTGAGCAAATTGTTTTTCCACCTTCTTGTCCAAAGAGTCATTACAATACCAAAGCCATCCCTGCATTTTTATAGGTAGAGAAGCACAACGTTCTTTAATGACAGTTTTCCTTTAACAGCAAACCTGGGGCTGATCTAAGAGCGGTTTTGTTGTCTGGATTATCCTAAAACCACCAGATGAAGCGTTTAGCACAGCTTTGCATGTGTGCTGAGCTTTCTGCTAACTCAGTCAAAAGGTCCTTTATCCAGTGCTTCTCTAGCTCACTATAAGTACAAATATAACTTCAAATTCAGGCCAAGTTTGAGTTGTCACTCAAGCTGGAGTTTTTTATTTATTTATTTTTTTTGTCTTACTTTGACAAAGAAAGTTTTTGTTACGGCAGTGAAAATGTCTGACTGGTGTCAATGATGGTGATCAAAAGCAATTCATGTCTTTCAACCTCCAGTTAAATGGTGACATTTCTTCATTCTAAAGATATACTGTATTTATACATTATATATATTTTAAAGTGTTCATTGCTATGGCAACAATTGTAATTTTTCTTCATTCTTAAACATACTGTAGATAGATAAATTGATTGGAAAAACTGAGCTTATCTCACTATGGTGAAGTGTTCAGGAAATCTACCACGAAGCCAATATAGTTCTGCTCGGGTTCTGGAGCTCACGTAAGTAGGTCCGGTAAGTTCACGGGGACAGGTAATAAAGCTTGTTTTTCTTCGCAAAACAACATTTGTCCAAAAAGTGATATATTTTTGTCCGAAAAAATCCAGCAGCCTAATTCGCATTCGCATTTTTTCTCTAGATTCGTATCACTCCGCCCACATTAGCTCTATTAGCCTGTTCACTTGTAAGCAGATGTATACAGCAGATGCGGTACGGCGTAAGCAGATGTTTACAAGTGAACAGGCTATAGGCTAGGCTTCGCGTGTAGTGAGACAGACAAATCTGAGAGAAAAAGGCACCATGCGAATTAGGGATAATAGGCAGCCGGATTTTTTCAGACTGTTTGTGACAGAAATATATATCACTTTTTGGACAAATGTTTTGCAAAGAAAAACAAGCTTTATTACCTGTCCTCGCGAACTTACTGGACCTACTTACGTGAGCTCCAGAACCCGAGCAGAACCGGGCTGAGACGAGACTGTCAGCGGTAAGCCAGTGTTAACAGACGACACTTTAAGAAGGAAACACATACAGATTAACATTAAAAAAATTAAAAATAAAATAAAAAACTGCACTATCCCTTTAAGTGAACCAGTAATTACAGTTTCAAAGGTGTAAAGATATTCAAGTTTGTGTCAAGGTTGCCAGGCCTGTCGACAGAAGACATGGGACTTTCTTTAATAAAATATAACAGGAAGAGCGTCCAATTCTGGGAGCCCTAGTTCCTGGGATGACATAACCCTATTCAGTTGGAGGTGGGGGAAGTTTGTGTTTGGATTCCATTTTCCTCCACTATTTTGGAGACGTTTATACATTCCACCACCCTGTATGTCAACCAAAGCCCACATAAAATTGAGGATTGCATCTGTTTGTCCGGCCTTAGAAACGGTTTAAGATCCAATTGTAAAGGCAACAACAAGATGCAAAAATGTCCAAAATGGCCAACATAAATAATGACTAAACCTGCAGATCTCATAGGCCTAGAAATGACAGAGCTAGACCCTAGACTCCAGTCGTCCGGTCCTGGCTTAGATTGTTTGGGGTCCTCCTGTGAACAGGCTGTTTCTTCTTCTCCTGTTACTGCCACTGTCGCGGATAAAACCAGGAACCGCCAAAAGGTCAACTGGATGTGAAGCTCCCATTATCAGCAATCTTCCGTTGGCTTCCGTAAGCAGCTTGTTTCTAAGCTGCGACCTAGCCAAGCATGAAGAGAATATAATTTCAGCCAATCTCCGGCTAGCATAGGTGCACAGAAAGCCATTGTAACACCAGCAAAATGGTCACAATGGAGTCAGCGGCCTCTCGATAAGGATCTGCATACGTAATACTGGGCCGGCTATTTTTTGTTATTTCTTTACATCTGGCATTGCTCCCTCTCTCTTGCACTGTCACTCTGTCAAACTCTCTTGCTCTCTTCTTTCTCTTCTTTCTTTTTCTTCAGTAACTGCTTGGAAAGTTGGTAAGTTAGAAAAAATAAAACATGTGGTGGAGTGCCTGGTTTGGTATCCATTTTATCTTCAACTTAACCTGAGATATACGAATCAGGACCTATGACGAGTTGGACTAAAACACATTAATGATCATTCTATTTAAGATTTTACAAAACATTTTACACTGTTGTTTTTTTCCCCCCAGTTTTCTAAGTTAGGTTTCGCTTTTGACTTCCTGGTTGGAAATGATGACATAACACTAGGGAATTTCATAACTGTTACCTAGCAACCATATTGTACACGGAGCCAGAACTCCTCCAATATAAACAGAGATTATAATCGGACAAATGAAAATACAAGAAAACACTTTTATTTTGTTGAAACTATTGTTTAAGTATCCAAAAAAAAAAAGTTTCTTATGTTTAAATCGTGCAAAACTTTTGGAGAGAATTCACCCTAGCCTCCCGTAATTTTCAACATATATACTGTATATACAGCTCTGGAAAAAAAAAAAAAGAGACCACTGCAAAATTTTTCAGTTTTTCTGATTTTACTACTTATAGGTATGTGTTTGGGCAAAAGGAACATTTTTGTTTGAGTCTATAAACTACTACGACAACATTTCCCCCAAATTCCAAATAAAAATATTATCATTTAGAACATTTATTTGCAGAGAATGACAAATGGTCAAAAGATCAAATTCATTTTAAAACAACATAATACTAATGTTTACACTTGGATGGTTTTAAAGGTCCCATGCCATGAAATTTTCACTTTCTGAGGTTTTTGAACGTTAATGTGAGCTCCCCTACCCTGTTTAGCCCCCCATGGTTAAAAGTTGCGAAATGTCTAAACTGAGCATTTGCGATCCTTTTCTGCGTTACAAAAAATCGGAGCTCAAACGGGCGATTTTGAACAAGGCACCTTATTGACGTCAGATCGAAAAAAGAAATGCAAATGCAGTTCCACCCCCGTCTGTCTGTACTCAGCGTCTCTGTAAATCACGCCCAGAGAGTTTGGACTGCGAATGCGCTAGGCAATGCGAAATGCGTTTTTTTATTTGCCTGGAGGCACGTCCGAGTGTTTCTAGGCTCGGAAGTCCTTTATCTGAGCCTCTGGACCTTTGAACAGCAGTGGTTTAATTTTATTTTCTGTGGAAATGTGTTTATTTTTCAATGGAACGCTTCAAATCTCTCCCCCCATGCAAAAACAAGGAAATGGATCAGCTGAGAGCTCAGAGCGAGAGCGGAGAGTTTGGCCACGCCCCCACCCTATACTATAGGCCAGCTCTCTTCTCCTCATTTGCATTCAAGCAACAACGCCCATTATAGACTGGTCAGAGAGAGAAAAATTACTCTTTCTCATCTTATCTCTGTTTCTCATGCACTGAGTGTTGATTTTGAAGAAGGATTCATTTACAGTATTAGGGAACCATTAAGGAGCCATATAAAAGCATCAAGAAGTACCATGTCATGGGATCTTTAATACATGTAGAGATGCTGATTTCAGGGGGAAAAAATGCAGCGGTCTCTTATTTTTTTCCAGAGCTTCTTCTTCTTAGATTGCTTCTTGATTAGACTAAAAGTATAATGACTGTAATTTATATTTACAACATGTAAATTGAGAATCATAAAAACATGTCATACGCACATTAACTGAGGCACAAAATTTCCTTGTTGACTATTACTGGGTTTCAGATGACATCACAGCATTTAATAGGGCAATACTAATTAATACAGATGGAGGGCAGCTAAAATTAAATTTGTTAAAATGCAAAATTATGTTGTAATACAATGAGTTCTATGCTTTACTTGTAAATACCACGTTCCACATTATGTGAATTTACCTTTTGGATATTTCATGTTAAAGTACAAAGTAATCAACAAGGAAATCTGGCCCATCACATGCTAGAATCTGAAAACTGTACAGAGGCAAGGTTTAACTAATTCACATGACAGGATTTATTCTTTAAATAACTTCGCTTGAAATCGTTTTTAACAGTTGTTGCACTTCATTTCAGTTCACACAAGTCCGTCTTTCCTGAAGTTGTCGCCACAGTAGCACCACAACACCCTGAATGTTTAGAAATACCAATTAGTACCACAGCAAAAGCAGAATAAAACTAGATTTGATTACTACCTGGAGATGAGGGTGATGAGGGACAACAAAAGGAACAGGAAGTGAGTGAGGTCAGAGGGTGAGTGAAGCGAGTGAAGCGCTTATATTGACGACAGCTGAAATAAGCGATCGTGATAATGGAGCTCCTAAGTGGCATTGCCCGTCTGTAGGCTATACTAGTACTGTACTAAAAAGGAAGTTTAGGTTACAACACAGGGGGAAAAAGCATCAACAGCTGCAGCACATATACAGCAGGGTGTTTGATATGCAGTTTATACTTAAAATTTTACTTTATTGGTAGATAAATGTTTTACCAGGAAACAAATCAGTGCAAGGCTTTAGTTCCGTTAAATCTTAGATAACAACATGCAAAACATAAACACTGATTTTAAGAAGTCATAAGAATGGAATGTTTATCCTGCAATCTATGTTTTGTTTTAAGAGGACTGATATACAGAGAAGGAAAAACACTCTAGTCGAACCAAGTAGAACCAAGACAAGGCAAGTTTAAACTGTGAACTAAATATGAAAAAAAAGAGTTGGTCCGTACATTGTATATACTGGAAAATTTAGTTTATTAATAACTGCTGAAATGTTGATAATTACAGAAACTTTTCTGTTTTTTCATCAGTATGTCACTTTTTCATTATGGATGAAAAACATAGAAAAGCATATTGTCCCGTCTTGCTTGTTTCCATGGAGAAATGGCCATAATATTCCACAATATACTCCCTACAACTGTATATAGCTGGGATTGTACATCTTATTTGATATTGTATTTTATACTTTATTACTACTTTTCTATTTAAATTTGATTTGTACATATACATTTATTATCATTATATTTATTTTTTATAATTATGTCTCATCTGACACTGGTCTATTGGTCTTTTGTTGATATTCCATCTATTTTTTTTTTTACCCTCTGTTATATATTATATAATAATAATAATACATTTTATTTATATAGCGCTTTTCATGACACTCAAAGACGCTTCACAGAACAATACAATAAAATGAGTCCATAAAACAGTCAAAAATAAAACAAAATGAATTAAAATAGCAAAATAGCAACATTAAAAGCAGCTTTAAACAGATGGGTCTTGAGGTTTTTTTTGAAGATGGTGAGGTCTGTGCAGTCTCGGAGGTGTTGAGGTAGAGTGTTCCAGAGGGTGGGGGCAGCAATAGAAAAGGCTCTGTCTCCCCAGGTTCGGAGCTTGGTCCTGCAGGGGAGGGACAAGAGGTTTGAATGGGAGGAGCGGAGAGAGCGGGATGGGGTGTGGCGGTGGAGCAGGTCTGCGAGGTAGGCTGGGGCCAGTTTATGGAGGGCTTTGAAGGTGATGAGGAGAACTTTGAACTGTATGCGCTGAGGGATGGGGAGCCAGTGGAGGTTCTGGAGGACAGGGGTGATATGTTCACGGGAGCGGGTGTGTGTGAGGAGACGGGCAGCAGAGTTTTGAATGTATTGTAGCTTATTGAGTGTTTTGGAAGATGTACCATAAAGAATGCTATTGCAATAGTCTAATCTAGACGTGATGAAAGCATGAATGAGTGTTTCAGCGGCAGAGAAAGCGAGGGATGAACGGAGGCGGGCAATGTTTTTAAGGTGGAAGAAAGCAGACCGGGTTATTTGGTTGACATGCTGTTCAAATGTGAAATTGGTGTCAAAAAGAAAACCAAGGTTACGGATGACAGGTGATGGAGAGAGTGTGGTGTTATCAAAGTTGACCTGAAAATTTTGGATGGATTTTGTAATGTTTTTTGGACCAATTATCATTATGTCTGTTTTTTCACAGTTGAGTTTGAGAAAGTTCTGTTGAACTTGTTGAGTGAGCTACTGTGTCCAAAACAGTTTTCCCTTGTGGACCAATAAAGTTTGTCTAAGTCTAATATGGCATAAAACTTGTCCATCTCCATGCAAAATGTTCTGAAGTATGACTTCTGTTTCCATGGAACTGCAGGTGATGTTCCTCCTCCTCAAAGTTATATATCATCAATTAAATCCTCCTGAAAATCTGTTAAAATTTCTGTTTGTCCAGCTTCTGATAAAAGGAAACTATCAATCTCATATCCAAAAATAAAAAGATAAACCAAAAATTCATAAAAATTGAATGGGATTTTACTATGAATTCTACCTGAACTTTTTTGTTTTATCTAATTAAAAGTCTCTATATGGGTCATTCCAGAATTGGAGGACATTTTACGTCCCACCCATCAAATATTAAATAATCCACATACAAAATACTAAAACATACAGTTTCTGAGTGAATTTACTTTTCCTGAGACCAAATCTAAAAAAACTAAGAGAACAAAATGCTTGAAAATAGTTTTTAAAATGCCACATAAGTCTGGAGTACCCCCAAAATGCCATTTTCCTCTTGTCCCACCCCTCTAATGGCCAAAGTGAATCTCAAATAAAACAGTTAAAATCGAATTGAAATTTCTTGTTTTTTCTATAATTTATTTCAATGCCATCTCTTGTAACTGTGGGAACATTTGTTTTAATAGACATAATATTTCAAATAATAATTATTATTCATGGAACATGTGTCCCACAACATGCACGCAACCCTGTTACCAGAACATTTTTAGTCTGGTAGAAGAAGAAGAAAGCAGAACCACATGATCCCCTGGACTTGACATCATCAAACAGTTTTCCAAAAGAATAGGCAGAGCAAAGGTTTATCTTCTCTTCTATTTTTCATATTTTTATAAAACAGTTAGCCTTGATTGAATGTCTCACTCTGCCTCATGCAACCCTGTTATGCAAATGATCAGAATAAGACAATTATTATTATTATTTTCCTTTACGTATTTGCATAAATAAGTTTTTCCTCTTGATTAGTAATAGCAGCTAGCTAAACAGCTAGCTTCTATTCCTGAGATAAAGCTAACATTAGCGCGATTTTGCAACCCTGTTACCTGCAACCCTGTTACTGTGATTAGAGTAAATAAATAAATAAACCATATAAATCATATAATAAAAATTTTACCATTGACTGTAAGCTGAGCTAATCAAGCATTTGATAGTTTATTACCTATTATTGATGAATATGTAGTAGAAAATCATAAAAGTGAAGGTTTATTTTTCAAGAATTTCAAAGCCAAAATGTCCTCCAATTCTGGAATGACCCATATCTATTTTATAGTGAGATAGGCTTCATCTTGGACATGGGAACTGTCAAGACCCCACAAATTATCAACCTACTGTTTCTCAGATCATCCCCTGGGACACCTGCTATATTTATTCTTATTTTATCCCAAATAATTCAGCCGCAATTTGAAATCTGACTTTCCTCTGTGTAGAGATTTTTCCCACTTAAAATGAGCGCAGATCGGGCAGAGGTCAAAGAGCCTCAGCTTTACAAAGAGTCCAGCCATTTGTCTGTACTCCAAAGGGTTCAGAAACACATTCAGTTTGAAAAATAATTTTAGTTAGACATTAAAAAAATCATCATCGACAGTTTCTTGAGCTCTTTAGCACCTGTTCCTGCATAAGTCGTCCATTGATGTTACTTTTACCAAATGAACCCAATGCTGAGTCTTCACTGACTTCTTATGACTCTGTGTATCCATTATACAATCCAGCACTTCCTTCCCTTTAATTACACAGCCAGTCTGAACCGTTCACCTGGGCCTGGCTTCTTCCTCCTCTCTCTGTTGTCTTCATTTAGCTCCGGGCGCTCACTTAGCCAATCAAATGATGACACGCTCCATTGTTGTGCGGTTTAATGGAAGGTGAGCCCTGAAAAGCAGTTTGTAATTAAGTGACAGCTTTAGTCCTAAACTACACAGGGCAGAGCTGAAGGTGTGGAGGACAACAAAACCATGTCTTTAAATGTGTTCCCTTCAAGGAGACAGGCTCTGAACCAGTTTGCTTTGTAGATGACTGTACAAAGTGGATGCACATGGCGTGAGGTGCTACTGCCCAATGCTGAAGACTATAAAGAAGGTTTTCTCTTTGAATTATATTGGAGTCAGGTTATAATGTTCAAATGTACATAGAGATGGACCTTACATGATATTACCTGCGCTTGTGTTTGACCCATTTCACTACTAATGAAAACGTGTTACGTGTTAATTACTTAAATGTAAAACATGATTATATTTCAGATGTTGTAGTCCTTCATTTGTCCAGGAGTGGCTCAACGTAGAGACAGTTGCAACGTGGACACTGTTTTTGCGATCAAGATGATTCAGCTTCCTGTTCCCATTTCAGTTTGAAAACACATAAATATTTATTACAGCTCTGGAAAAAAAAAAATACAGTAAGAGACCACTGCATTTTTTTCTGAAATCAGCATCTCTACATGTATTACAGCCATTCCATTCCAGCGTCCGTTGAATTCCAACACAAACACAAAACTGAGCTACTTCAGTTCTTGAACCAGGAGTGGAATAAAGTCACCTAAGAACAATGTGAAAGACTTGTGGAGAGCATGCCAAGATGCATGAAAGATGGGATTAAAAATAAGAGTTATTGCACCAAATATTGATTTGTGAACTCTTCTTAAGTGTAAACATTAGTATTATGTTGTTTTAAAATGAAGTTGATCTGGGTTCTTTGCATTGTTTGAGGTCTGAAAAATTTATCTTTTTTGTTATTTTGACCATTTGTCATTTTCTGCAAATAAATCCTCTAAATGATAATATTTTATTTGGAATTTGGGGGAAATGTTGTCAGTAGTTTATAAACTCAAACAAAAATGTTCCTTTTGCCCAAACACATACTGTACCTGTAAGTCGTAAAATCAGAACAAGTGATCATTTTGCAGTGGTCTCTTATTTTTTTTCAGAGCTGTATTTTCAACAAAGGTTTAAACTGTCAGAATATATACATCTCTTTCAATAAATATTTAAATCTCTTCCATTTTGGGCGGAATTCTGTGTGTTGATGAAGACATAGATAGAGGGATTCCTTTTTTCAATCTAAGCTCCACTTCATATCTGTATTTTTTATACAGGCTGCTATCAGTCTGGACACCACGCCATCCGTTGCATCTCAAGCCTGACCAAACATGATAGTGCGTTCAGATTTGTTTTTTTCAGTAAGACATGTGAAACAACGGAGCTCATTTGTCAACTTTCATTTCCAAACAAAAGTCAAATTTCTCTCACCTCAGATGAACAAAGTTATGTGCTTCACTTGTTGATTCTGCAGAAATAGCTACAGTTTTTCAGTTCCCTGTGATATTTTCTTTTTTCCTCGTGAGCAGCCAAGCAGTTTTGAAATGGACAGACCATGCATGTCCCTGATTGGCTAATCCACCTGTCAATCATGCTCATCTGAAATCAAGGAAATTTAAGGAAAATCTTTGTAAATTATTGACATTCAGGATCCCAGGCAATATCTCTGTTATGTATTTTTCTACCTTTTTCAACTTTTCTTCACCAGCTGACACTTGACTGATGATAAACTGTGATACATATTTCCCACATCCCACCAATTAGAAATAGAATAAAATTAAAATCATTTGTCATATGCACTTGGGGAGATTTTTGTATTAGAATGATTTGCTGTTCAAAAGTTGTCTTTTTGAATGAACTACTTATATATGAAGTTACATAACAATTTACCTGGATCAGCCATAATTGTTTGACGTTGTAGGTAAAGGATGATAACAGGAGAAGTTCAATTTGTCAACTGGACAAAGTTTGTTTGGTTGAAAACGTTTCGCCGCTCATCCGAGAGGCTTCGTCAGCTCTAATAAGAATACTGGTAAGACACTTGCTTATATCTTGCTGTAGGGAGGAGCTACCTAGCTAACTACTTTCCGGAACTATCTCATTGGTTTCCGTCTTTTGTTTCTCTGGCGTCTAGCTGACGATCTCTATTCATCCCTACACGCCTGTTTTTCACACCTCTGGCCCTGTCCTGGCTAACCCTATTGTTTCCCTGTTTGTTTGTTGTAGGTAAAGCTTGATAAATTTGTAACAATCACTTTTGAAATGTATATATAATTTATATTTGTTGGCGTTTTCAGTTGAATCTGTGCTTACTTTTTGCCATTCATGTCAGCTCATTCATAATGTCATACCAAGAACACAATCCAACTGAAATCTCCAAAATCCTACCATCCCCACACTTGTGCAGCTAGTTCAGAGACAAAACAGTGATTGTTGTGACATTCCTTCGCAGGTTTAAGATGATATGGTCAGGTGACACTCCAGCTGGTGTAACATGTGTGAGAGCTCTCTGTATTGTCTGATACTTTAGCACAGCTCTTTGAATGTAGCCACAATACAGATCTCATCTCCTGTAAGATCTACCACAGCGTCCAACATCAGAGAGGAGGTAGGTGAAGCTCCACTCAGGAATGTGTTTGGAGTCATCGGGCATTTTTTATAATCCTGGTGGTATAATGGAAATGAGGGTTTACTGTTCGAAAACAATATGCTTATAATGAAAAGACTTGACGCTCTGGAGTTTGCTAAAGCTTTTAAACAAGGAAAGGAGGTTTAGTTTCTTCTAAATATCTTAGGCTGGTGCGAAAATTATTAGAGGGCTCATTACGCTCTTTACTGATGTGCTATAATGTTGTGTCCTCGTCACAAACATACCTGGAGTTTTGTTTTGTTTTATTCACACATGCTTAACACACAGATCCTGCATATTTAGGCTGAGTTCTTCTCTCAAACAGAAAACACTCTGTTCCACTTTGTGATGTCATGTGATAATACAGGACTCCATACAACTTCACAAGAATCATTTGGATAGTTTCAGCCCAGACGTTGCCAATCTCTACTGAACAAACGCTAAAAGCTAACTGTTAACTTGAAAACTACCACTTCATGACATCACTAGGTGGAACAGAGCATTTTGAGCTTTGGAGATGTAGATATTCTAACAATAAAGGGTTCCTCAAACATGTGAATGAAACAATGTTTAACATTCGAACATGGCTTGAAGCTCACAAAAGTCAGTTTTACATAAAATAGGACAAAAGATTCATTTCTTAGCTTGTTCTGCTGTTTTGATGCTTTGTCCAATCACCTTCACATATTCCTCCTGACATTCCGCCATTCCACATTGATCATTGAGTTGAATTTAATTCAATTCAGAGTTCTACTCATATCAATCTAAGGTTAATGTATAATCCCTCATTTGTCCAGGATGGTCCAATGTAGAGAGGTTTTCAGAGGTTTCATCTGGTCACTGTTTTTGCAATCAAGACTTTTCCGCTCCCGTCCAGAAGCAATTTTCAATACCACTCCTAGACGAATGTAATATGTCCAGATAACATTTAAATCCTCTTCTATCGATGCGTGAAGAGTCCCTCAGTCGTCCAGGTAGAATCCATGATAAAAGGAGAAATTCAATTTGTCAACTGGACAAAGTTTGTTTGGTCAAAAACGTTTCGCTGCTCATCCGAGAGGCTTCGTCAGTTCTGGTTCTAGTGCTGGTTAGACACTGCTTATATCTAGCTGCAGGGAGGAGCTCACTACCCTGAAATTGTTCTGAAACTATCTCAACTAATGGAGTAGACCACATTGCTTTGTTTGTGGCCACAAACAAAGCAATGTGGTCTACTCCATTCAGTGTAGTAAAGACTGCAGTGAGCACTATATTGGAGAAACAAAACAGCCACTTCACAAGAGGATGTACCAACACAGACGTGCTTGCCAGAGTGGACCGTCATCTGCCGTACATCTCCACCTAGAGGCCACGGGCCATTCTTTTGAGGACAGTGAGGTTCAGATCTTAGCCAGGAAGAAGACCTGGTTTGAGAGGGGAGTTAAAGAGGCAATTTTTGTCAAAAAAAGCTCCTGGAGCTACGGGGCCCTTCTCTACTCCACGCGAGGAAACCGGAGGTCCCAGCGGAGATACAGAGAAAGAGGAGAGGCTGCAGGGGCGGACGCAGGAACCGGAGGCCGTATTCACCGAACGGACTACCCACGGTGATTACGGGGAATCTGCGTTCGCTAAACAACAAGGTGGAGGAGCTTGTTGCGCTGGCCCGTCATCAGAGACAATTCCGGGACTGCAGTTTGATGTGCTTTTCTGAGACATGGCTAAATGGGAATATACTGGACAATGTAATCTCACTGGACGGATTTACTTTGAGGCGCGCGGACCGGACCGTAATGGGGAGCGGGAAAACACGAGGAGGAGGACTTATCTTCTACATTAATGAACGCTGGTGCCACCCTGGGAATGTACACGTAAAACACCAGCTGTGCTCCCGGGACATTGAACTGCTCGCTGTGGGTATGCGGCCGTACTATCTGCCCAGAGAAATTGCACACATTATTGTGTTCTGTGTGTATATTCCTCCATCTGCGGATGGTGCGGCAGCATGCAAACAGCTCCACAGCGCCGTTAATGACATGATGATACGTCATCCGCGCGCCTCATTTCTGATCACTGGGGACTTTAACCATACATCTCTCTCCACTACTCTCCCCACTTTCAATCAATACGTCACTTTACCCACGAGAGACAATAAGACTCTGGACTTGTTTTACGCCAACATCAAAGACGCTCCTCTCCATCACAACGGACGAGGTGAGGAGGGAGCTTAGGCGACTCAGGCAGAGGAAATCCGCAGGATCCAACGGTATCTGCCCCAGGCTGCTAAGAACCTGTGCAGACCAGCTCTGTGAGGTTCTCTGCTACATGTTCAATCTGAGCCTCAGCCTGGAGAAGGTCCCCGTCCTGTGGAAGACCTCCTGTGTGGTCCCGGTTCCCAAAACAACAAACGCCAGGAAACTGGCCCACTACAGACCAGTCGCCTTGACCTCCCACCTCATGAAGACCATGGAGAGGGTGATCCTCAGCCACCTCCGCTCTGTGGTGAGCCCCACCCTGGACCCGCTGCAGTTTGCCTACAAGCCAAACGTAGGAGTAGAGGACGCCGTCATCTACTTTCTGCAGCGGGCGCTCACCCACCTTGAGACCGCCGGGAGTGCTGTGAGAGTCATGTTCTTTGACTTCTCCAGTGCCTTCAACATCATCAGGCCGGCACTGCTGCGGGGGAAGCTGGAGGACGCGGGAGTGGATGGACATCTCGCTGCCTGGACCTTCGACCGTCCACAGTACGTGCGGCTGTGCGGCTGTGAGTCAGAGGTGGTAGTCTGCAGCACTGGGGCCCCCCAGGGTACTGTCCTCTCACCCTTCCTCTTCACCATCTACACCTCGGACTTCACATACAACACGGACAGCTGCCATCTCCAGAAGTTCTCCGACGACTCGGCCATTGTGGGCTGTGTGTCAGAGGGGAACGAGCTGGAGTACCGCTCGGTCATCAGTGACTTTGTGGACTGGTGTGGGCGCAACCACCTGTGCCTTAACACCAGTAAGACAAAGGAGCTGGTGATCCTACCTCACTCACCGGTGAACATCCAGGGGCAGGACATAGAGACTGTGGACAGTTTCAAGTACTTGGGTGTTCACCTCAACAATAAACTGGACTGGTCCCACAACACCGACGCCCTGTACAAGAAGGGCCAAAGTCGCCTCCACCTCCTGAGGAGACTGAGGTCCTTTGGAGTATGCAGGGCTCTGCTCAAGACTTTTTATGACTCTGTGGTGACCTCTGCTCTCCTCTACGCTGTCGTCTGCTGGGCCCCGAGCAGCACAGAACGGGACAGAAAAAGACTGAATAAGCTGGTTAAGAGGGCCAGCTCTGTCCTAGGCTGTCCTCTGGACTCTGTAGAGGAGGTGGCTGAGAGGAGGGTACTGGCCAAATTCATGTCCATTAAGGACGACACCTCTCACCCTCTGCACCAGACTATTGAGGAGCTGAGCAGCTCCTTTAGCAGCCGACTAAGCACCCCCAGTGCAAGAAGGAGCGCTACCGCAGATCCTTCATCCCCACCGCCATCAGACTGTATAATTCATGTATAATTCAAACATATAGGCCAGACGTGCAATATCCTCCTTTTTCATGTTGATGCTTGTTGTTACTCTTATCATTATTACTATTTTCCATTATTATTATTATTACGTATTACTATTTGTATTATTTATTACTTACTTTATCCCCTCCCTGCCTGCATGCACTTTTTCCCTCTTGTCCAAATGTCCTGGAGCTACTGTGGCGAGTAAATTTCTCCTGTGTGAGATCAATAAAGGCTTATCTTATCTTATCTTATCTTAAAAGAGAATCCTTCGTTAAACAGAAATGGGGGAGTCAGACATAACTTGTCTCCCATTTATAATTCCATTCTCAAACCAAGTCAAAGCAGACAAAAGAAACAATAGGGCAGACAGGTCAGGGCCAGAGGTGTGGAGATGGTCATTAGGGTTGAATAGGTATGCTAAACTAGACGCCAGAGAAATTCGAAAAACAAAAGAAACAAATTAGTTGAGATAGTTTCAGAACAATTTCAGTGTAGTGAGCTCCTCCCTGCAGCTAGATATAAACAGTGTCTAACCAGCACTAGAACCAGAACTGATGAAGCCTCTCGGATGAGCGGCGAAACGTTTTCGACCAAACAAACTTTGTCCAGTTGACAAATTGAATTTCTCCTTTTATCCTTTTCTATCATTATTTTCTATCAACTGATATCACTGGTCTATACATTTTTGGACTCGATCTGCTTCCGAGATAAAAGTGGTTAAATCTCATTTATACTGATAAGATGAACTGAAAATCAATTGAAAACTTTACTGGTTAGCTAATGTACTCCAGATATGTAATGATATAATAATAATACAGTGGTACCTCACCTTACAAAATTAATTAGTTCCAGAAGTGGTTTCGTAACGTGAATATTTTGTAAGTTGAGTAGCTATTTCAATGAAAAAGGCCTGATCTGTTCCAAGGTTTTTTTTTTATTATCAGGGCTCTCGAGTCTCACGCATTGAGAGTGTGACACACGCAATTCGACGTTTCTCACGCTGATTTTGTTTTTTGTTTTTTTTTGTGCCCAGAAAATCGGTCTGTGTGGCTCAGTTTATGCAGGCACCGCGTGTTTTCAGCGAAACCCCCCCCCCCCAGGACTGGACCAGGTCTAGACCTGGACTAAACCGGGACTAGACCAGGTCTAAACCAGGATTATCCCGGGACATGGCAGTGCCGTTGGATGAGCACGTTGCTCGTGTCTCCGCGCTCCTTGCGCGTTCCGCGCTAGAGCTAAGAGGCCGAGAAAGACGCTCTTTCAGCGGGAATAAGAGCGGGGCGGGGTGGGCTCTGGTTCTATCTGACTTCCAGAGCTGGGGGGCTGACACTGTGAGCTAAGAGGCCGTGAAAGGTGCTCTATCGGCGGGAAAGACCGCGGGGTCTCGCTCGGGGCGGGCTCTGGTTCTATCTGACTTACAGGTCTAGACCAGAACTAAACCAGGTCTAAACCAGGTCTAACCTGGACTGGACCTGGACTAAACCGGGACCAGACCAGGATTAAATCACCCCGTGCGGCTCCTGCGCTCGCCCGTGCGTGCTCGGCGTGGACGCGGCCCCAAGCGGGAGGCACAGCTCGGGCGCCGCGGCTCCATCCCGCACCCGCAGCCCCGGTGTACGCGCGGCCTTGCGCCGTGTCGACTTCGCTTTTTGATCCTTCGATGTCGGCTCTTCCTATGATTGTGAAGCAGAATTCACCAAGCACTGGATTGTGCTTGGTGGATAGGGATAGGGATAGGGAACATGAGCTGGGTTTAGACCGTCGTGAGACAGGTTAGTTTTACCCTACTGATGATGTGTTGTTGCGATAGTAATCCTGTGTCGTTCAGCACTATATTGAGCCGTATCTCCCCCCACGCTTCACTATCAACACATTCTGTTGAAAATCTATGAAAGTTTGAGTGTTCAAACGAGAGAGAAATGCGAGAAAAGCCCAACTCCAGTCTGAGAAAAGCGTAGAATGTGTGTGGTGAGACATTTACAGCCCTAAAACATGTAGAACAATTGCAAAATACAAAGTTGTCCTACCTCACGGACCTCTCCCACCGCGGGCCACCTCTGGAACCTAACCCCGTGTTTGTTGATAAAGTGTATTTACGTTTCGGGGCGTGCATCTGAGCGCGCATTAATTGAATTTTTGAGATTTCGCGTTTCGTAACTTGAATTTTCTTTCGTATCTAGAGACTAGAAATTTAACGTGAAGGCCTTTCGTAACTTGGATTTTTCGTTTGTAGAGTCTTTCGTAAGGTGAGGTACCACTGTATATATATTATATATATTGATCTATTTTAAAACTCTAGACATATTAAAATGAATATATTGGAATGTGCAGACAGGCTTTCAGATAGAACTGGTTGCTTGTAGACACACTGTACCTTCTGATAAACTACCGTTTTTGAGTTATTTTGCATAAATTTCCTATTTTGACCCAATGCTACATCTTGGAAACTATAGCCAATCAACACTTCTGACTTTTTCTTTATTAGTGACCTAAACCAAGAAAAATTTCACTACTTTTGTTCCGGAAGCATTTTGCTTGTAGACCAGGGTATTAAAAAACTTAATGATGCCCAAATCAAATCATCAAACTTCAGATTAGGTTAATATCAAAGCAACATTTAGTATCTAAAATCACAGCATGCCTTTCAGATTGAATGAATACCTGATGATTGTTTGTTAATTATGTAGTGAATTATCTTATTGCTCAATTAATAACCAAGCTCACATGGACAAGGTCGTAGCTAACCTGTGGCTTACAGGTCTGACTAATTAAACTGCTCTGACCAAAACTACACAATGTCTCTTTATTTCAACGCGTTCTCAATGAACACATTTTAATTAGGAGTTATGCTTGTATTTCAGTCCGTTTTCAACTTCCTCAAGGACAAAGCAAAGTCAAAATTAAACCCAATTATCTTGTGCCGCTGAATTCAAAATTATATAATTCAAAACAGCCTTAACGAAAGCCCGGCACACAGCTTTTGTATTCACCATGATAACACATACGTAGATATTGTTGACGTTTTGAATTATTCATCCTCTTTCGAACACAATTTGTCCTTAACCACATCAGACACAGAGCTGCTGCCTTCACTTTTTTGTCCGCTTTAGTTTTACTGCATTGCAAGGTTCACCCGCAGAGGTCATCGGCATTGTGCGCAGAGAAATATTTTTGCACGATAACGCTTTTTCTCTCCATTTAATCTTGAGAAAATAGCTTGTACGGCGAAGGGAGGAAGTCACATTCTGTTGCAGTTGAATGTCTTGGATGGAAGAATGCTGCTTTGCTTGAGGTAAGGAGAAGCAATGGCGTTTAATTAACCTTTCCTGCCTCAATCTCCTCACAACAATTTTTGCCTTTAATAGTTTAATAACCTTGCAGTCAGTGTAAGACTGAAACGGACCAAGTCAAAGTATGATTTAATTAAAAAGGCAGTCCATATGTTTAACGGCCGAAAGGAAATACTGGGGTTTTGGGCTGACCTCTTCATTGAGTTACAAAATGACAGCATGCAGTGCGGTGTAAATAATTATAAAGGAGAAAGAGAAAGCTTCGGTTTTGAATAAGGAGACTTTATAGGCTTGTCACAGTTGAAATATACTTTGCATAATCACATGCCAGAAGTGCTGAGTCCATCCACAATATGAGGCTCAGAAGGTTGGCATTTTTTATTTTTTCATTAACGTTTATTGCTATATCAAAGCTGAGAAAATATAGAAAGTGTTTGCATTATGAAAATTAACTTTGCCACACCTTATATTATTAATTCAAACACTTGGAATATGGAATAACAAGGACATATGCTTTAAGCCCAAAACTCTTTCCCTAAAAAAATGAGATGATCAAGGTATCATCTTTGTACACCAGCAGTTTAACAACAAAAGCATTACATTTTCCTACAGTGAGTTTCTCAACGTTCACAATTTTCCAGTAATGCCAAGAGAATATGCAATTGTTTTTGATGCCATTCCTTCTGGAGTGAAAATGCTGATGTCCAATTATGTCCACATTTCTAATAAGCATAAGCGTTTTAAGCATTAAAACAAACAGCAAATGTATAAGAGAACTTATCACGAGAGAGTCTATCAGTAAACCAGCATCTGTTTTTATTTGGAACAATACATTTACAGACATTAACTGGAACGACGTTACCTACAAAATAGTTTGTAACTAATAAGACTTGTGATGTCTGCCTGAAAATCCTACATAGATGTTCCCCTGTTAATGCTGTAATTTCAAAATGTCGCTTAAACATAGATCATCTCTGCTCATTCTGTCACAGTGTTGAAGCAATCACCCATGTGTTTTGGGAACACTCATACACTCAAATCTTGTGGAATGACATATTTTTGTTTGTGAATAGAAAGCTTGATACGAACCTACAACTGAATGGAAAACATATACTTTGTGTCTTTGAGAAAGGTATTCCTGCAAAAAAAAAAAAAAAAAGTGTAGAATTTGCTCCTCATCTTATAAAAATTTAATATCCATTGCTGTAAATTTTCTAGCCAGAAACCCAAATTTGTTGTATTTCAGTCCCTCTTGTCCTCCTATATAAACTCTCTAAAGCATGGGTCTTCAACGTTTTTCAGGCCAGGGACCCCCAAACAGATGGCGAACTGGGCCAGGGACCCCCTACTATATATAAGGCATAGAATTGTGTTTTATATTAAATTGAGCTTAGTGTCATGTATAAACATTGCTACTCTGTTATGGTACATCCAATACAAGGAAATAATACACAGGTTAATACTGTATTTTACACTATAAAATATAAAATTATATTATTTTAAAGTGAAATCAAAAGATTTTGCGACCCCCTGCAGTACCTCCGCGACCCCCCTAGGAGTCGCGACCCCCCTGTTGAAGACCTCTGCTCTAAAGTATTGCACAAATCAAAAAGCCACAAAAACTAAAGTAATTTGTATGGAATTTCAAATATAAATTGCATATGTATTGATAATTTCTATATATTTGTATAATGCAGAAATTGCACATGCTGAGTTCTATGAATATGAACTCTTAAGCCTCGAGCATTGTTATTGTTCATACCATTGTATATTATATTGTATTTTTGAAATAAAAAAAATAAAAATAACAGACATTTCCACTTACAAACTGTCTTGTTATTTGAGAGTTAAACCAGTCTTTTCACCATGGACTTTCACAGATGCAATGTAATGCTGATCAAAGTATTGTACTACTCTGTAGAAGCTCTGGAACACTACATGTATTTAGCACAACAGTGGTGAGCCAGTCCGTCCTACTTTCTGTTCATATGCAATATGGTTTGTACCATAGAGCGCAGTAGGACACAATCATACTTTGACACATCCAATCAAAGTGCTAATTTGTCTCTCAAAAGTGGATATTTGAGGACATTTTCTCCTCTTGCATAAATGAGCATATGACATTCATGAACTAACACATGAATCTAATATGCACTAAGTTAATCCTGCAGTTATAGAAGCACCTAACCTAACCCTGCTTACATCTGGAGCAGGGTCCCAGGGGCCAGCAGTCATGGGAGAAGGGGTCTAATGCAGAAACCATATTTAATGTGTGCCAAACCTTTCTCCCTCATCAGGCTGTTTGTCACCTTTACTGTTCCCTCTGCACTTGCAATGGGAGTCATTCCACTGGTCTACAAATTTTTGGACTCGATCTGCTTCTGCTTGAGATAAAAGTGGCTAAATCTCATTTATATTGATAAGATGAACTGAAAATCAATTGATAATTGTGCTGGTTAGCTAATGTATTCAAGATATGTAATGATATTGTTTTACATCAAAATCATATCTGTTTATACAATAGATTTAGGCATTTTTGCTTAAAAATAATGTTTATATTTTGAAAACTTACTTCACTTGCTCTTCTTTATTCGTCAAGAAATAAACAAGAAATATCTTAAGACATCAGGTGCACACAATTTCGAGGCATCTCTCTTATGTGAAATAAAAAAAATGTATATTAAAACTCTAGACATATTAAAATGAATGTATTGGAATGTGCAGACAGGCTTTCAGATAGAACTGGTTGCTTGTAGACACACTGTACCTTCTGATAAACTACCGTTTTTGTTGCCTGGAAGAATCCATGACTCATCGCTGTACCAGCGGCGAGTCTGGTAACGCTTGGTCCAGAATGCGCTGCTGTTGCGCTTAGACAGACAGCTAAGTGAACCAATCAGAGAACAGTTAACGGACAGCGACGTGAACCAAGCCGGTAGGAGGCAATGCAAAAACATCTTTTTTGAAAAGAAAGGCCTCTAGAGCTGTCAGCTGCTGTGGTTTTAAGGAATCGATGTGTTTTAGGTCATTTAAGACCAATTTTACAGCTGAATGGAAGGGACGTTGCGGGCAAAGGCGGGTGCACTGACGTCACCATCTTTGAACGAATCAGAATCACGGAGTCCGTTGTTAACCGGAGGAGCGAGGGTGGAGCGAGGGTGTCCAAATGGTATCGCGCTGTATAGGAAATACAGAGAGATATCATTTGGCTGGCCAGGTAACCGTTTTTGCCTTATTTGGCATAAATTTCCTATTTTGACACAATACTATATCTTGGAAACTATAGCCAATCAGCACTTCTGGCTTACTTTTTCTTTATTAGTGACCTAAACCAAGAAAAATTTCACTACTTTTGTTCCGGAAGCATTTTGCTTGTAGACCAGTGATATGTACTTCTTATAACTGGCTTTGATAGAAAAACAGAATACCTCAAATTTTAACTCCAAAACAAGACATATTAATGTATTCTTACACAAGGCCACAATGTTGCTGACTGAACATGAAGCTTTTAAAGATCCCATGACATGGTACTTCTTGATGCTTTTATATGGCTCCTTAATGGTTCCCTAATACTGTAAATTAATCCTTCTTCAAAATCAACACTCAGTGCATGAGAAACAGAGATAAGATGAGAAAGAGTCATAAATATCTCTCTCAAACACTTTTATTCTGGGCATTGTTGCTTGAATGCAAATGAGGAGAAAAGAGCTGGCCTATAGTAGAGGGTGGGGGCGTGGGGGCCAAACTCTCCGCTCTCGGCTCTGAGCTCTCAGCTGATCCATTTCCGTGTTTTTGCACGGGGGAGAGATCTGAAGCGTTCCATTGAAAAATAAACACATTTCCACATAAAATAAAATTAAACCACTGCTGTTCAAAGGTCCAGAGGCTCAGATAAAGGACTTCCGAGCCTAGAAACACTCGGACGTGCCTCCAGGCAAATAAAAAAAACGCATTTCGCATTGCCTAGCGCATTCGCAGTCCAAACTCTCTGGGCGTGATTTACAGAGACGCTGAGTACAAACAGACGGGGGTGGAACTGCATTTGTATTTCTTTTTTCGATCTGACGTCAATAAGTTGCCTTGTTCAAAATCGCCCGTTTGAGCTCCGATTTTTTGTAACGCAGAAAAGGATCGCAAATGCTCAGTTTAGACATTTTGCAACTTTTAACCATGGGGGGGGGGGCTAAACAGGGTAGGGGAGCTCACATTAACGTTCAAAAACCTCAGAATGTGAAAATGTCATGCCATGGGACCTTTAACCACTGTAACATACTAATAGTCTTGTCTTGGCCATTTTAACCTTTCCTGTCTTTATTGTTTGTCATATTTAATTTGATAGTTCTTCTCCACCTTACACTTTGGCAGTCATAGCCTTATGGAGCAGTGCCATGGTTAACCACTCTGCCTGGTCCTCGTCCCACCTGCGGTCCACTGACGAAGAGGGAAATTACAGCATAATAGTGGGGTGTTCGGGGTTTATACAACGCTATCATAATCCTCTTTCGCACAATGGTGATAGCGATCGTTATTATGGCAGGGGAGTCGGGGCCGAGCCAACCGTCAGGAAGGCAGACTTTGCGGCATAATCCTCCCTGCCTTGAAAGGTTAAATACGGATTTGAATATTATGATCCCCAACTCTGAAAATGATAGCAGCGTATTTGAAGAAAATGTGCTCATTGTGCACTTTACCTTGGCAGCAGCTAGCGTGTACTGAAGAGGACATGCTAGCACGGCTGTATTTGAACAATCGCACTCAAAAGGTTATTATGGAGAGGGCTCGAAGAAGTTGTTGTCATTTTGAAGTTTAATTGGGGTTGAGTGTTAAGAAATGAAGTTGCAGTTGGAGGAACCGCAGAGCTAAAATCTTACCATTGTTTGAAACTGTAACTTTTTGTTCATGCAGAGGTGAGGTTACAATCTCAACTTAGCGTTATTTTATTTAAGTGCAAGTCATTTAAGGTCTAAGAAATATGGTTGGAGATGCAGAGCAAGAAAAAACAAAGGAACGTTTTGAGCTCAGCATTGGTTCACAATATCGTTAGCAAACTCTTGAGACAGTCCATCTTTGGTCACTCATTGAATCATTTGTTATTGGCAATACCAGTGTTTTTTGTTTTTTATTTTGGTTTCGGTCCAATGTGGCAAGTATTGCAATATTGATTTGAGACCGATATCAATGACTTTGTATTGAAATTCATGAATTTATGGATTTTTAAAAAAATCACATTTTTTATTTTTTTTTCAAAAATTTTACATATTGATGTTTTTGCATGTGAATCTTAAATCAGCATTGATAAATCAATATTCAGTATTGATCAGCCAATCACTAAAGTTAAGGTCAGGCTTGCTTGATGTTTAGTCAAATCAGAGCCCGTAATACAACTGATACAATAAAAGATATGTTGGTCATATATGCAGGTTTTAAAGGTTAAGGTACACTATTCATTTTTCCTCTGCATTTGACCCATATTTCACTGGTGCTGGGGCATCTCCTCAGGAGTAGTGGTGTGCTGTAGTGCTGTGATGAGACCCATCTCTGTGATCTTGTTGCTAGACTTGGTCAGCACTAACTTAACTGGAGGATTTGACCTATAATGTATGTTTTGAGTTGACAATCTGCAGTGTCTCATGTAAAGACTGAGCCCTGAGAACAGTTATTACCAACGCTTTCTAAACTATGACTAAACTTAGAGCTAAATCAGGACTAAATCAGTATTAAACCAAGTTTACTGGGCTAAACTATGCTTAATCAGAACCAATGTATGCAATGTTTCAATAGTCTTACTAAACTAGAAGAAATCCATTTAATTTAAAACAAGTTTGAAAAAATCCAATTCCTTGAGTGCTTTGCTTGACCCAAACAAAACGGAGCCGTGGATGAAAGGATTACACCAGGAACAAGCCATATCTTAACAATAACAATAACAACACAATGTGCTGAGTGCTCCGATTGATTACAAATCTCACTTTATTCCCTCAACATGTGCAAGACAGTTTAAAACAGCCCCACTGTAAGCTCTGTGCAAGATTTAGATCACCAACAATTCCATGAAGACAGGCAAGTCTTCATGGAACGGCAAAGCTAAACTTATAACCGTGAAGATACTTAGCTGACTCAAATTATTTTGTTTTGTAAATTAGTTTTCGTTGTCTGTTAGTTTTAAGTTCTTGCCTGAACTTTTAATTAAATAAATGATTCTACTGAAGGTGTATGGAGTTTAAAAACACAGTAAAGCACTTCCTGTACTACCACATGACCTCGCGAGGTGGAACATAGTGTTTTTTGTTTGAGAGAATATGCAGGGTTTGCGTGTTAAACATGTGTGAATGAAATAAAACCCAACTTCAGGTATGTTTTTGATGAGGAAACATTATAACTTAGATCAGAAAAGTGCATAATATGAGCTCTTTAACGGAGACAATCTTATCAAAGATTACACATGCACGAATAATAAGAAAATGTCATCTTTTGGTATGTTTTGATGCATTTTTCATGAGCGTACTGTAAATATTCAAGTTATTAGCTATAAAATTATGTCAATGGTCAAAAGAAGCTTCATGATTTCTACTTTATGAGAGTTGGAATCTGAATGTGCCTCTACATGCTATTATGACCCAGGTCCTGTAGTATTATGAATAAGTCTTCTGGTATGAAATGTTGTGATATCCCACAATGCAACAGGCCATCTACCTTCTGTATTTGCCGCACTATGTCTCGCATTCACCGCAATAGCCCGCATTGTACTTAACTGTAGCACGTCCAATGTCACCGAGCTACTTCTTTGACTGTATAGAAATCACAGCTTGTATATTTTACAATCTCATTATATTTAATACCTACATTATCTGACCAGTAAATGAGCTCAAATGGTCCATACAGTTCATAGTGGGCTGTCCTCCATGTTTTCTTGTTGGTTGTGAGAAGTGTGGCCGGGGTTGTGTGGTCGGTACCCAAAATTTTCCAAACACGATTTACATCCTCAATGCGATGTATTAAAACGTTGACAGGGCAAAAGGGATTCACAAGATGCTGCATTAGAAACTCAATTTCGGTGATGAATCGCCTCCAGGCACTGAATCACAAACTGCTTCCTAGCACCTTACCCTATTTCCTTCACTCGGACCCCCTCCTTGCCTCCTCCCTCCTAGCCGAGTCCTTTTTTATTATTATTTTTCGTGCGTGTCAAAATCTTCTTAAACCCCTGCTTTAATCTGATCTGCTCTATGTGAGAGGGTGAAAGGATTTTGGGACTAAAAAGCATTCATTTTTTGCCAGTCTTGTTGTGAACTGGCTCTTTCTCTCCAACTGCTAGGTCAGTAATATTCAAAACTTGCTGCATTGCTATTCCCTGGGCTTATAGATGTCCTCCTTCGCGCAGCCAAAGTCCTCTATCATATTTGGGGTGAAAAGCTGCCACTGCTCCAGACTAAGTGCTAGCATTATTAACCAAGCACTGGAGATAGATGATGACAAATTCGTATATAGGTGACTGTAATGTACGGCGAGGTTAGCGGGCCACGCACAATGACAAGATAAATTAAACTCTTAGCTGAGAATCACTAGCATTTGTGTCCTAAAACGCCCCTCGGTGCTGGTAGCCCTTGAATTAATTTTACAAAAAAGTCTAAAATGTCTGGGAGTAATTCTGAAGTTAGTCATTACAAAGTATAGTAAATGAAGACCGAACAAATGTGAGTGATAATGCAGGTCTAAGTATGTCCTAATTGCCTGTCCACCGGGATATAAAGTGGGTATTTTTATTGGGCAGAATGCGCTTGGGGAGAGCTGTCACAGGAGCAGACTGACTTTCCTCTTCACTGAGGTGGCAAATATACACATTAAGAGCAGACACACTCCAGACCTCTCAAAGCTGAAGAGGGGTGAGAGGAAAGGGAGAGAGGGAGAGAGGAAGTGTAGAACTGTGAAACGAGGTTCATTCTTACACGTGGTCAATGGAAGTTTCTGAAGAAAGTATTGGTAGATATAAACTGGCTTGATGAAGACAGGGGTCATGACCTTCTTGATTAAGTCTGTGTGAAATCATTTAGGTAACTTGAGGTACACTTAATGGTGCACGGCGTAACTTTTCTGTTGAAGTGTTTGCCATCTTCTTGTCTCCATGGAGATGTTATTGCTTTGCTCTTTAAATCTATCTATCAACATGGCCATGTAAACAGGCCAAATATGTGGAGAGGTGACCCTGCTCAAAGTAAGAATGCATGTTTTTCAGGATAATTAAAAACAAATGTAATTCAATAAATAAGACACATATTTGTTTCCTAGTTTTATTTTCTGTTGGTATTGTTGATCCGTTGATCAAGTGACTTTAGACAATGCACTTTAGTTTTGCTTCTGCAAAAAGTAATGTCTACAGCTCTGGGAAAAAAAAAAAAAAACACAAAGAGACCAATTCAAAATGATCAGTTTTCTGATTTTACTACTTATAGGTATGTGTTTTGGCAAAAGGAACATTTGTGTTTGAGTCTATAAACTACTGACAACATTTCCCCCAAACTCCAAATAAAATATTATCGTTTAGAGCATTTATTTATTTGGTCAAAATAACAAAAAAGATACAACATAAACATAAACAACATAATACTAATGTTTAAAGGGATATTCCAGGATTTTTGACATGGGGGCTCATTTCCGAGTTAGCCAGAGTGCTGCAGAGATGTGGAGACACTTTTTAGCGAATTTCATGCAGTCCTTCCAGCTGCAGAGTTTTCAGTTGCTAGGCTAGCGCAAGTCAATAGTAAATGGTAGCCTGATTTTAATCAGGCTTACCCACTTCAAAGGACACTCGAGGCCAGTCAACTATAACGCCAGACTGCCGATGTAAATGTCTGTGTTGATGGAACAATTTTAGAAATATATTCAACAGGGCTCTCAAGTCTCACGCATTGAGAGTGTGACACACGCAATTCGACGTGTCCACACGCTCACACGCCACACATGGTATTTCTCACGCTGAATTTTTTTTAAAGCAATTCAAAACTGTAGCCACTGTTCACAGCGCTTCTGTGCCCAGAAAATCAGTAAGTTAATGCAGGCACCGCGCGTTTTCAGCGAAAAAAAAGTCACTCGCACACCAGTACTAGTGTTGAGCGATCAGCTGTGAGGCCGATCGCGCACAGCTGATCGGCCTGTTCACCGATCAGCTGTCAGCGAGCCGGGTGAATGTTTTTGCAGCATTTCCAAGAGGAGAAGAATCCTTAACTTGCTACGTTAATGCTACGTAAGAAGGAACTCTCGTCTCCGGACACGGGATAAATTCGGGATATGTCCTTTTCTCCGGAGCTCCGGATTATTAAAGACCGTGACACGTGCATACATGGATACGAGTGACCGTGTTTTTATGGGTGAGTCATATCAGATTATTTCTGCATCTATTTCGGCACTAAACCAGAACTAAACCAGGACTAAAACAGGACTAAAGCAGGTCTGAACCAGAACTAAACCAGGACTAAACCAGAACTAAACCAGGATTAAACCAGAACTAAACCAGGACTAAACCAGAACTAAACCAGGACTAAACCAGAACTAAACCAGGTCTAAACCAGAACTAAACCAGGACTAAACCAGAACTAAACCAGGACTAAACCAGGACTAAACCAGAACTAAACCAGGACTAAACCAAGACTAAACCAGGTCTAAACCAGGACTAAACCAGAACTAAACTAGGACTAGACCAGGACTAAACCAGGACCTAGCCAGGACTAAACCAGAACTAAACCAGGACTAAACCAGAACTAAACCAGGACTAAACCAAGACTAAACCAGGTCTAAACCGGGTCTAAACCAGGATTCAACTGGGACTAAACCAGGATTAAACCAAGACTAAACCAGGTCTAAACCAGGACTAAACCGGGACTAACCCGGCACTAAACCAGGACTAAACCAGGTCTAAACCAGGACTAAACCAGGTCTAAACCAGGACTAAGCCAAGACTAAACCAGATCTAAACCGGGTCTAAACCAGGACTAAACCGGGACTAAACCAGGACTAAATCAGGACTTAACCAAAACTAAACCAGGTCTAAACCAAGACTAAGCCAGGACTAAACCAGGTCTATAACCAGGACTAAGCCAAGACTAAACCAGATCTAAACCGGGTCTAAACCAGCACTAAACCAGGACTAAACCAGGTCTAAACTAGGACTAAACCAGGTCTAAACCAGGACTAAGCCAAGACTAAACCAGATCTAAACCAGGACTAAACCGGGACTAAACCAAAACTAAACCAGGTCTAAACCAAGACTAAGTCAGGACTAAAATAGGTCTAAAACAGGTCTAAACCAGGACTAAACCAGGACTAAACCAAGACTAAACCAAGACTGTGTGTGATAACATATTATCCTGTGCATTATTGAATGATAATATGGACTTTTAGTTATAAAAGCATTTCCATATTAACAAAGTACCTTCTAATTCTGCCCTGCCCTTCCACCATAACCCCTGGTTTCATTTTATAACTCTACTACTGCTCATCGTTAGCCGTAGAGTACAGTAGCCTGCCCTGTTCTACAATCCAGACATGGCCACGTTTGGAGGTCTCCCCGATGCTTTTG